>CM029468.1:4542078-5793009 GCA_017140325.1 Eucalyptus leucophloia subsp. euroa | reverse complement strand
AGAAGCTACCAAGACTTGCCTCCAGTAATTTTCCCTTTTCTTGTGCCTAATATTGACTTGAGCTCAGCACTGCAACAACCACTTCACCTTTATGGAGGTCTATTTTATTCCTGAATTATGCTTATCTTTATGTGTAAACTTCTTGCAGGACAAGGCTTTAGCTGCTCTAGCAATCGAGGACAAGAAAAGGCAGTATGCTGCAGCTGAGAAATATCTTGAAGACGTGTTGCATTCAGCTCTTTCAACATCTGAGTGACATCGGATATTGATCTGATGTAAGCATTACCTCGTACATTATGTTTATCAGGGGGTTTAAGAAGAAAAAAGAGGTTTGGTTTTTCGTCATTTGCAACTCATGAAAGATTGAGCTGTCTTTCTGGGTAGCTCTTGGTGGATGAGATAGGTTTGTGTCTGTATATGGGTGATGAATTTCTTAACCCGGTTAATGGAAGAATTTAAATGATGAAGATGTTGAATGATTCATCTGAAATATTGCCGATACTCCTGAGTTCAGATGATTCAAATCTCAGATTAAATGACTTTGTTTTATCCAACAATTTCTGCTCAAGCAATGACTCACATTGTGTGTACAAGGATACATATCGAAGGTGGCAAGCTTATTTATTCAGTAAATTTGCATTGTTCAAACCTTATTCTTCAATCTCGAATTTGGAACGGCACCCCAATCCTATCAAAGCATTCTTTGGTTATTTTATCAGTGGCAGAGGTCTGACACAAAGTGCAATCTGCATGCGAGAGACCTCCATTACAGGCCGCATGGCCATAGGAGGTCGGACCATCATCTGGAGATGCAGTGTAGTAATTGTAACCATGGTCCGCTGTCCTATCCTCCAAATCATCGAGGACCCATTTTCGATCTAATTAATATTGATCCCATAAGTCAAACTTACCTCCACTGAAGATTCTGGCTACCGACTTTGTAGTCGGATCACCCCCCGCCTCGATGATGAGAAAGATGCCCGGCATAAATGCAGTTCTTTGAACAGCACACAATCTTTGTTCTCTCATCCTCATTTGTTTCCCTCTTCAATTGCTTTTGTGTTACTGTTAGAATAATGAGCTCATCTGACTTTATACAGGCTTCTGTCTCTTAGCACTTTGCCATTGTTGGATTAGATTGTGACTTCTTTCCAGCTCTCTCTCTCTCTAATTTTTTTTGTAAGGAAGAAGTGAATGTTACAATAGAGAGAAGAATAATGCATGAAATATTCTCAGACTAGCGTGCAGCTCTAACATGGACCTTTGCGTTTGTCATTTTAGGTGTGATGGGGATAGATTGCCATGACATCATTTTCTCGTTAGGTGAGTGAGTGATCTTGAAAGTTTATAGGTACACCAGTCGGGTTCTATTATATTTTATGACAAGACAGTCGTAACGTTACAAAACAACTTACGATTTGTTAGAACGCTTTAGTACCTGACTAGGACGATGCGTAGTAAAATCTTACGGTACATGAAATGTACTGTAGAGGAGGCCAAGTGAGCTTTTTTTCTTTTTTTGGTTGAAATCCCGAGTGAGTTTTATTTAGGAAAAAAGCCATGAAAAATCTTGAACTTTGTCTAAAGTGACACATTTACCCCAAAATTTTTTTTTATAATGTGAAAAATTTCAAACTTTTCAAACCATGACACATTTACCCCACCAAAGACATTTTTGTCTTTTATTTTGTTTTTTCCTTTTTTTTTCTTTTTGTCTTCTTCTTCCCTCCGTCGGCCATGGCGGAGGGAAGCCGGCGTCCTGCGAGGGTCACCCTCGCCGACGTCGGGCGACGGCCTCCTCGCCGGATCCGGCAAGGGCACTACTTGCCCGACGCCGGTGAGGGTCGTCCTTGCCGTACGCCGGCTAGACGCGGCGAGGGCCGCCGATGCCGGCGTCGAGCGAGGGTAGAGACACCCTCACTCGACGTAGGTGAGGGCTGCCCTCGTTGGCGACGGGCGAGGATGGTCCTCGCTAGATCTAGCGAAGGCAGGGACACCCTCGCTCGATGCAGGCGAGGGCGGCCCTTGCCCGACGCCGGCGAGGGCCACCCTAGCCTAATGCCTGCAAGGGTGACCCTCACCGGACGCCAGCGAGGGCAGTCCTTGCCCGACGCCGACGAGGGAAGAGAGAAAAGAAAAAGAAAAGGAAAAAATTTTAAAAAATGAAAAGACCAAAATGCCCTATAATTTCGGGTAAATGTGTCACATAACAAAAGTTCGGGATTTTTTATGTCACAAAAAAAAGTTTGGGGTAAATATGTCACGGTTGGCAAAGTTCGAGTTTTTCATGTCATAAAAAAGTTTGAGGTAAATGTGTCACTTTGGATAAAGTTAAGGATTTTTCGTGACTTTTTCTCTTTTATTTATTGCCCAAAACTTTTGCAGGAGGAGCCCCTTCTTACAAGCCAAGACCATGCCATCTACGATCGATAGAGAACCGGTCGGGATGGCAGTTCAACCGGTGGTTAACTGGCCTTTGAACCACTTTTCGCAACCAATCCATTAAGTAGTGCAAATGTTAAATTAAGCTATACCTGTATTTTTCCTAATGGCAAGAGTTTTTATACTTCATTTATTTCGTGAAAAATAAATATATAAGAAAATTTATTTTCTAAAAATGATTGCTTGTGTCGTTTGAATTAATTAATTAATAATTTTTTTTATTATTGATGACAATTTTTATTTAAACAATTTTATGGATGATGAAAATGTTTTTTATTTTTATATGCGATATAAGTGGTCAATTTTAGAAAAACACTTTCGAAATCATATAATTTTTGCAAAACAAACACAACCTTAATTTTGCAGTTAGAATGTTAAAATTGGTTACTTTTTCAGCACCCGTGATTGAAAGAATTAAGTTTCACCATATCAAATTTTGACTTCTGCAGTGAAGAATTTCTCTAACTCATTCTAGTACTTATGTGTACTTTGCTCACAATATACTCAGATTGAGGTATTTTCTTGGAATAATACCTTAAAAAACCCCAAATTGGTACATTTGTGACAAATTTACCCCAAACTATTTTTTTGACCATGAAAAACCCAAAACTTGTAAACTTGTAACAAATTTACCCCGACTGATTATAAAAAACCATAAACTGGTACATTTATGATAAATTTACCCCAAACTAATTTATTCGACTGTAAAAAACCCTAAACTGGTAAATTTGTGACAAATATATCCTATGCTAAATTGGATTAATACCACAAAAAAATCATAAAAATTGTAAACTGTGACAAACGGAACGTAAAATCTTAAATTGATATACTAGTTAACTGTCACGTGTCATTTAACTTAATAATTTGATAATAAAATTTAACGAAAACTAACATAGGGTAAATTTGTCACAAGTGTACCAGTTTGGGATAAATTTGTCAAAAGTATACCGGTTTGGGGTTTTTGGTGGTCAAAAAAATAGTTTAGGGTAAATTTGTCACAAGTGTACCAGTTTGTGATTTTTTAAGATATTATCCCTATTTTCTTTGGCCAACATCTTGAATTGTTCGTTTAGTTGGGTTTAGGCCCAAGTTTATTAGAAGTCAATAATGTACTCCATGGTGCCAATTTATGAGAAATTTTTTTGGATAAGGAGGAATATAGTGCTAAATTGCTATGCTTTTGATCCAGGAGTATTTTGTGTAATTTCCTTTAATAATAATAATTCCTACTCAATGAGTCATTTCAACCTCAAAATTTGATCCGAAATTTCCATGAGAGCCCGTGTCTTTGAATAAGATATAAAATATGACAATACATTACAAAAAAAAAAAAGAAAAAAAGGAAAAAAATTATATTTACATGATCAATTTGTTTGTCAACTAATCTCACAAATATTTATATTACTCAAATTTGATGTTCAATCTCTATTGTGCAATAACTTTAAACTTATTCCATAAACTAATTTGAGTCTTTAAACATTCTTTCTATATATTAAGGTTTTGTTTATTTCGCTTCTTAAGAAATATCACTTTTATCATTTATAAAAATAAAATAAAAATGTTGTCATCATACACAGAAATGTTTAGACATAATTTATTATTGATAATGAAAATATTTTCAATTGACTAATTATTTCAAACAATATAAATTATTATTTTTAAAAAATATTTTAAAAAATATTTATCTTTCGTGAAATAAATAAAGGTTAAAAGTATTTTTTTCTGTCAATCAACTGCTGCTCTAAGTCTTTTGGTCAACAAAAATATATAGAAAACTGCAAAATTATCAAAACCCTGAACCTCTCAGCTCGAGGCGCAAAGTCGCGTCTCCTCTCTTCACCGACAGCTCTCCATTTCTTCCATCTTCCGCCGCCGCCGCCGCCCCCGATGGCGTCCGCGCGAGTCGCACTCCCGACCAGGAACAGCACGTGCGGAGCAGACGCGACTCCGCTCGCTTCCTCTCGCCGAGAGAACGTGCGGGGCGCGGCCGCCGCCGTCTTCTTCTTCCTCTCCGCAGCTGGTCCGCCGCCGTGACCATGTCGGCGTCGCCCGCCCCTCAGGCCCACGTCCAGGCCCGAGCTTCGAAGAAACTGGACATACCCATCATGGTAACGGCGCTTCCGCTAGCGCGGTGTTTGATGAGATGGCTTTACTTTCTTAGTCGGCGGTGGTGTGGGACGAATGTGGTGGGGAGTCGTCTTGTTTGAAGTGCGCGAGAAATGCTTTCTTTTGCGTGTTTCTGCTTGGTGGGTACTGCATTTGGGCAGTTGCGATTGCTTACTTTTAGGATGGGAATGTATGTGGGTTTTGGGTACTGTGTGCTTTCCTCTTTAGTTACTGAAACGTCTCACTACGCTTTTCTATCTTTTCCCGGCCATTTCTTTTTTGGGCTTAGTCGATGGATGCATTGCATGCTTGATGTTGCTGCAGGTGAACAGTTGCTCGGGCAAAATGGGGAAGGCTGTTATAAAAGCAGCGGATTCTGCAGGGCTCGATCTTATCCCTATGTCGTTTGGCTGTGCTGAAGAGGCTGGAAAAACCGTAGAGGTGTGTGGAAAAGAGATTACGGTGCATGGACCTTCAGACAGAGAAAACGTTCTGGCCTCAGTCTTTCGTGAACACCCGAATATGATTGTGGTCGACTACACCGTGCCTGATGCAGTGAACAGTAAGTGACGCATCTTAAGAGATAGTGTTGATAGAAATTCATTTGCCGAAAGCAAGGTCTGGTTTTTTGTAGTTCCATTAAAATGGTGGTGGGAGGATTGTCTAATTATATGAAACTTCGGTAATTTTGTGAGATCTACAAACCTTAATAGGATACTGCATGAGCCAATATGTCACTGATCGCTTGATAAGTTCAATTGAATTCTTGTTACTGAAGATATCTTTCTATTATGAAGGTAATGCCGAGCTGTATTGCAATGTTGGAGTTCCATTTGTCATGGGAACTACTGGAGGGGACAGGGATCGGCTTTACAAAACAGTCAAAGATTCATATTTATATGCAGTAATTTCCCCACAAATGGGGAAGCAGGTGACAGAACCCAGGATCCTTGTTCAGTTTTAGCCATCTCTATACTTTCTTATTTTGTCCTAATTATTCTCTAGTTTTTGTAGGTCGTGGCATTTCTTGCAGCGATGGAAATTATGGCAGAACAATTTCCAGGAGCCTTCTCTGGGTATTCTCTAAAGGTGTTCAGTCCTTACTCTTCTGCATCTGCGTTCTCCTATTCTGCTCCTCACCTTGCTCTCTGTCTTCTATAGTTCATCCCTTTGACTGGGTCTTGATTAATGATTTTATGGATGTTTAAATGCACATTTAGCTGATGTTAAAATTAGAAATTCTCACCAATGTTTGATTAGATACTTTTGAGAGAGCTATTGGTTGTAAGATCAACTGTGCATGAAAAATGAAAGAGAGAAAAAGGAAGTAAGAATGGAAGTTCTGTGAGTTTTGGCCTATAACTTGTCAAATAGGTATTGTTGATCTCTTTATATTCTGCATTATATCAACACAAAGATAAAATGTAAACACAATGATACAAACAACACGATGCCTCAATCGCAAAGCAAAAAAAAAAAAAAACAGAGAGAGAGAGAGAGAGAGAGAGAGAGAGAGAGACGGTGGCCAAGTGAGGTTATAGGCAACTCATTTTTGTTGTGCTAAGTGGACGTGGGACCCATGGCAGATTAGGTACTGTTAATCTTACTGATGTAGGTCTGGTTCTATCCTAAAAGCTTATCTTTATATAGTTCCTATCCTCAATTAGATTTGTTGTATTTTACCTGTTATCATTTAACTCATCATGTTTCATCTGCTTGGTTATCAAGTCGAATGATGGTTGAGTACTCCACCGGTTGTGAAGCAACCCTTTAACCAAAATGGGGAATGAGATAGGAGTTTGGGTGCTCATACACTGAACCACTTTCTTCACTGAAGTTTGAGGGAACAAATAAAAGGGAGAAAAAAGATTTTTTGTTAGGTGAGAAATATGCTTTTTATATCAGTATCTCGGGAAGCATGAGAGCTGGATCCTGTGGGAATTGGAGTCCCTCTGGCTTTTCTGTAGTTACCCTTTTGTTAAACTCTATCTTTTTGAGTGAATGGGGGCCATCTTCCATCCTTAAAATGCCATAGTGTGGTTTTACCCCCTCCCTACTTCTCCTCACTTTTTCTTTGCCATTTGAATAAGTGCATTGTTGATGTCTATTCTGGTGCACTGAACTGTAGTGAAAGACCTGGTGTTGTGCTCTCATGTGCAACACTACTGTTTTACTCTTGACCTAATGATGCTGAATTTATATTGCAGACATAGTATAGTAAGTTATTATTGTTTTTAGTTCACATTTGGATGTGCTGACGGAATCACTGGTGAATTTGTTTAAAGTATAGGTGATGGAGTCCCATCAATCAAGCAAATTGGACACATCTGGAACAGCTAAGGCAGTAATTTCTTGCTTCAAGAAGTTGGGAGTGTCTTTCGACATGGATCAGGTGAGTTGTGAAATTCTTTTCATGACTTTGACTCAATGTATTGGGAAATTCTTGTTAATTCTTCTTTTATTTATTCTGAAAAGGGCAAGTTCAGGAATGTATATGTATCTGTTGTGAGTCCAGATTTTTTTATCTGTGTTTATATAAATTATATTGTTGGTGAGCAGGCTGTGGATTAGTTCTTGGCTAAACACATAATATATATACCATTGGCCTACTTGCCTATGGGGCAAAACCTTCGTTTGATACTTGCATCTTGAATATCTTCTAGATTATGCATGAGTGAGTGGCACAGTAGACAATAAACCATAACGATAATCTTTGTAATTGCTGGTTCTGTAATTAAGATTATTATTATTAGTATTTCCACAATTAAAAATATCTCACACCTATCTGTGCTTTTGCTTTGGAATACCATCAGATCCAGATGATCCGTGATCCTGAACAACAAATGGAGATGGTGGGAGTTCCAGAAGAGTATTTGTCTGGTCATGCTTTCCATTTGTATCATCTGTCATCGCCCGATGAAACGTAATTATGTTTTATTTTGGGGTATCTCCACCTTATTTCATATAATTTTCTTGAGATGAGCATCACAAAATATTCACTGCCTTTTTTACAGAGTCTCTTTCGAGTTTCAGCACAACGTTTGTGGTCGATCAATATATGCAGAGGGCACAGTTGATGCTGTCTTGTTTTTAGCAAAGAAGGTGATAATTCTTCCAACTGAACCCACTTTAGTTTGGAATCGAATTTTTTCCTGGATGTACAAGTGCACACTAATCAAAACTTGCCTGTAATGATATTCAAGAGTTATTTGCGTTGCCAAAAGTGAAACAAAGGAATTACAAAATGGCAAGCTTTGAAGTGACACCAGCTCACCCCTCCTATATATACTTGTATAATCAAATTCACATAATGTCTGAATGCGATGTACAATGTCTTATTTCTGAATGAGGAAATGTGTTCTTTGTACCTAATCGAAGTTAACTGTTTGGAGTTGCAGATAGTTATTGTCCCCATGGATTCCATAGCCAATGTGCTCGCTGAATTTGGTTTGTCAATGTGTTGTCTTTTTGCAGATCCAGCAGAAGGCAGACCAGCGTATATACAATATGATTGATGTATTGCGGGAGGGTAGCATGCGTTGATACTAGTTTCATGCTGAGGTTTCTTGTGCGGCGTTTATCTTTCAGGTTAGCTGTATTGTCTTGGTTCTGTGTTGTGGTCTTTAATAATCTTCTTCTTCTTGTTACCATTGTTATAATAATTATTATTAGTAATTATTTGGCAGACGTCATATCTCCAGTTCAGGACTATGGTTTTTAGAATCCTTCATACTCATCGTTGCTTTATATGGCAATGGAGTAGAGAAAATTGCAAGACTTTGTTCTGGAGATGGATCATTAAGCTTGAGCAGCTTCAGCTTCTCTTTGAGATGTGTAAGATTTTGATCATTTGCAATGCGAAGCACGTCTTAAAATCAGAGGATGGAAAGTATAGTAGTATAGTTTTGTAATTTTTCCGTGACTATCTCATACTCAGCATTGTCAGCAACTACTGTACTGTTTGAGCCCGCGACTAGGAAGCCATATGGAAGTGTCCTGCTTTTCTCATTAATGAAGTTTGATGTTCAAACTTGAAAGGCCCTCAATGGTTTAAAATTGAATTCTCCATGGAAAATGCATTGCCACTTTTGCTAAGAGATATGATCATGTGTGGATGTCAAAGACCTGTGAACTTGAAAAGTGTTTGATTCATAATGAATAAGATGAGAGGGGAAACAAGAACGTGGTCAATTACAAATTAGATTGTGTAAGCAAAAAAAGAAAAAGGGTCGATAAATCTCATCATAAATTTGAAATTTATAATATGTGAACTCCTGAGATCTCTCTCATTCATATTGCTAGCGTTGATGCTGCCGCTATGCAAATTGGACAATAATCTTCACCTTGAGCCATTTCGCAATGCAACGGTAGTAAAAGCAATGGCCACTTCACCTTGAGCCATTTCGCAATGCAACGGTAGCAAAAGCAATGGCCACAATCCAACTTTCCGAGCCAATCTTGATCAGGATAGGCATCCTACAATGATGTTAGCAAAAACGAGAGTATAATGAGTGGTGGATATATTTAAATTAGCCTAGATTTGTCTTAAAAGTTACTGATTGAAAATTTTTGCTATTCTTCTTTTATCTCAATGTTCTTACATAACAAAGCGACTCTTACATACAAGATGTTTTGGACCTTGAATTTCATTGATTAGGTGTAGGAGTGTGCATGGTCCGGGTGGGCAATTCCTGACCTTGAACTAGGAACCATCCGCTAATGACTAGTTCTAAAAAATTGAAATTGGGAATCACCTGTTATTGTGTGGATCTACTCGGGAATTGGATTGTTTGGGTGAATCTATGGAACTGGTCTCACCAAAAATTGTTTAATGATTATACAAAGTGTTGCCAATAAAATTGTCTCAGATTATGACCAATGATTTTTTAAGTCTCACAAACTCAACAACCCTTTGGAAATAAAGTGTAGTTGTTAGAGCTAGCAATCAAAGGAAAATTACTTTCGATAATTATGCCAACTTAAGTTGGGAATTTGATATTTGGAAGATAGAGAGCCAAAAAGCATTAATATATTGTCACTATATGGTGACAATATAGTAACAATATGAATAGAATGCATTGCACTCGGCTATAGGCATCTCTTTTCTTTTGACCAGTACATTAACCTCAATGCCTCAAAACTATCAACCCATGCTTCCAAGTGATACCATTGTATTGGAATGATCATAAGAATTGCTGATGTGATCTCTAGGATAAGGTTAATAATGTAGATATAAACTGACATTTTTGTGAGGGTTGAAAGCACAAACTCTTTTGTAAGGTTAATTTTTTTAATATTAAAAATCAATAGATTATTATAATATAACCGGTCCGATGCGGGTGGACGGATTTGCCCATGGAACTGGAAATCGAACTGGTATCCACAGTACCCATAAATTGGAACTGGGAATCGGATCGGTTCTGAGAGGTTCCAATCTAATTCTGGGCAGTTTGGGTGGGTTTCGATTTCTTTGCACACCCCTAATTATGCGTGCTTTGGAGCACTTTTCTAGTTTTATGCCCTTTTTGGCATTATATTAGGCTTTCATTTATTTTTCTAAATGCTTTATTGGTTAATGTAACTTTTTGGGTTTTTCGGTGTCACTTAGGGTTAACAGGGTACTTATTTAATCTATTCTACGTATGAGGTAGCTTTATGCCATATTTTACGCGATGAAAAAGAAAAGTGATTTCTCTTTGTTATTGGCAGATTGATGAATTTGTGTTTACCTATAGTTAACTAAATTACTTAGGATCCCTAAAAAGCCGCTACTTAAAACATATGGCCCTTTGTAACGACCAAAAAAATAATTTGATGTTATTAATGTAATTTATGGGGAAAAGTGTTAAAAAAGTCCTAAACCTTTTGCATTTTTGCCAATTTAGTTATAGATATTTTATTTGTGCCAATTTAATCATAAACATTTTCACTCGGTATTAATTTAGTTTTAAACCTTTTCACTTGGTGCCTTATAGTCATTTCCAGCTAATTTTGACCGGATTTTGCCGACTGAGCATTGGTTAATTGATGTGGCATAATCGATACTGACGTGGACAACTTTTAGTAATATATTAACATTTTTTTCAATTTTTATTTTTTTTTCGTTTCCTTCTATTTTTATTTTTTCTTCTCCTCCCCATTCCTCCAACCAGTCGTCAGACCTTAATGATTAGCCAAGGTGACACCCGATGAGGCTCGAGCTCTCGCTAGAGGTTGCGAGGGCTGCTTGCGCTAGGCGGCAATGGTCAAGCTTTGTCGGCCATGGGCAAGGCTTGACCTTGCGAGATTTGGCGAAGTTGAGCCTCGCCCAACCTCTGACAAGGCAGCTTGAGGTTGCCTAGGCCATAAGGGCGGCCTCGCATTAAGTTGGCAAGGCTTGACCCTTGCTAGCCATGGGCGAGGCTCGACTTTGCTAGATTTAGCAAGGTCAAGCCTTGCCCAGCCTGGCAAGGCAAGCTTGAGGCCGCAAGAGCGGCCTCGCATTGGGCTAGCAAGGCTTGACCCTTTCTAGCCATCGGTAAGGCTTGATCTTGCAAGATTCTGCAAGGTCGAGCCTTGCCCAGCCTTTGGTGTGGCTAGCTCAAGGCTGCTCAAGCCACAAGGGTGGCCTCGTGCTGGGTTGGCAAGGGTCAAGCCTTGCTGATCATGGGCAAGGTTCGACCTTGCTAGATCTGATAAGGTCAAGCCTCGTCCAGCCTTTGGTGAGGCTAGGTGAGGCTAGCTCGAGGTTGTCTAGGTCGCAAGGGTGGCCTCACGCTGGGTTGGCGAGGCTCGTCCTCACCAATGATGGGCGAGGCCCAACCTTGCTAGATCCGGTGAGGTCGAGCCTCACCTGCCCACTCATGAGGACTTGAGCCCTCATAGGTGCGACCTTAAGCCTCGCCAATGGTTGGGAGGCTCGCTATAAGTTGGTAAGTCGACCTCAACCTTGCCGATTGTTGCCTCTAGCTAATCACCGAGGTCCGGTAACCGATTGGAGGAAGGAGGAGGAGAAGGAAAAAATAAAAAAAAAAAGAAAAAGAAAAGGAAAAAAATGAAAGAAAAGAAAAAGAAAAATTCAAAATTCAAAAAAAAATTAAAATATTATTAAAAGTTGTCTAAGTTAGTATCGACCATGCCATGTCGGCCGACTGGCATCCAGTCAGTAATTTGTGTGTTTGTGTGTTTAAGTGAGAGAGAGTATCTATCGTCGATTTAACTAATATATCTTTGCCCAATCTAATCACCACATATATTTCCCCATTTCATTATCAAGGTCTCCTACATAGTCTAATTTTAATTTTGCTTATATAATTTAAATCTCCCACCACATATAAAAGGTTTTAATCGCATTCATTATCCGAAATATCTTGATGGATGGCGTTTGTAACTCGAAAATCGATTGGCTTTTATTCTAGTTAACATCATATTTTCATTAATTATCAATAAGGTTCATTTCTTCTTATTGTCAAAACAGACATGGGAGTATTTCACTTCTTAGTTTTCACAGTTTTCTTCGATACCAATTTATTTGTTATTTTAGTTGATTATTATTGGCGCTAATATTAAGTCATTATTAGTGGCGTATGCAATCATGTTTCTTTCTATTTAGTTCCTTGAAGTTAGACACAAAGAAATTAGATATTCAACAATCTTAAATATATCAAATTTAGTTGAAACTCAATCAATCTCCTCAAAAACCATTACATGAACCACTTCAAAGACGAAATATGCCTCATTCATAATTATATTGCTTTCCTTTTACAAAGTGGACACAAGTTCCTCCTCATGAGCCATTTCTCAATACAGCCATAGTGAAAGTGATGCCCACAGTCCAACTGTCCAAGCTTATCTTCAACATTGTAGTCATCCTGCAAATACTCCAGCAAAATAAAAGGTACGATTTAGTATGCATACTCATAGTTTAAATTTAACTAAGACAATTACTTATGGAAAAAAATATAGTTCTTCAATTCTATATTAATAATTTCTTGAGTAAATGAAGTGGTTCTTACTAGACAAATACAACAAGATTCGGCTTTGGCATTGGATTCTTCGGAAGTAGAGGGTTGGGGTTGATATTGCTGCGACCTGAGATGTGTAGAGATGGCTTCCTCACTCAATCCTGTGGAGACATCTCTACCTTGTTTGTCGAGGTGGACCAATTCTTAATCAAAAGCATATGAGGAAAACCTAAGTATTTCATAGTCACCTCTCCTTGAGTAAATTATTTCTCAAGTATAAAAAATATTGCTCACTTGAGGGCTAACTAAAGTCACAACTAGATGTCCCTCTACATCAATTCTACATCAATGCACATTTGGATTGGTTTTTAGTTGTTTAAATGCAAAATACATAAGAACACACATAAATGTAGTGAAGGGGCTTGAGCATATATATACCCACAGAGCTGAATTACAGCAATTTCATAGATTCAGACATTTCGACATTAGCATGAGAGATAAAACTTGAAAATCATGTCCGCAACAAAACTCAAGATTTAGGGTGACAAATATTATTACTCAAAAACTTCTGTGTCCACTACAAAACTCATGATGCCACTGCTAATGTTTAAGTCATACACAAGCAGCAATCTCTGTTTAGTTGAACTTTTTCTAGTTCATAGTACTATAAAAGAGATTATGTATATACTAATGCTCCATTTGTTTCACAGAAAATTATAATTTCGGAAATATTTTCTTCAAAATGATTGCATGTCTTGTTTGCAAAGATAAATGAATAAAAAATATTTTCATTATCCATGAAAATATTTAGACTATCGGTTAGGTGGAAATTTAAAATACATGCAAGCAAGTACAAATCTTTGCGGAGACACAACAACAGGTCATGACAATTATGATATTACTAGATTGTGGTCAATCATTGCCAATAAATAAATAAATAAATAAATAAAATTCCATCAACAATACATAAGAAATTACACGGGATTTCATATATTTTATAAAATTCTTAAAAAGGTATACTTAATTACGTATTATCATTATATGGCTTGTAAATTAAAAGTTCATATCCAATGTAGAAATGAGAATCACAAGTTTAATACAATGTGAGTGTCTTTTGGCATCAAGAGCATGAGGTATATGGAAATGCCTCACATAATTGGTAGTAAAAATCAGTTTCAATTTAAAGCTCTCAATCTCAAATACTCTTTTCATGGAATTATATTGATGAGATTTCCAATAGGATTATCATACTTAATTCAAGAACCAAATTGAGAATTATGCGAAAATTATTGAGTTTTCAAATCTAGTACTATAAATAAGACCTCGCTGGTCCTAGAATGAAACATGAATATGCAGAGATAATAATATTACCTTTTTTGGAACATACCTCATGCATTCTCAATTGGATGGCAGCCCACGGTGATGGAGATGATATATCGGGATGAGCTCTAGGTCGCCTCACCCCTCTACTAGCCCATCTTGGCAATCTAGATGCCGCAGAAGTAAATTGACTAGTTATACGTAATTCTACGTGGCCATGTAGCCCCGCGGAGTTCTCTGTTGTAACTTGGCCATTGGAAAGTGCGTCACTTCTTGGAAAAACGTTTGGCTCAAGTTGTTCATCTGTGTTCTAGTCAATTGTGTTGTTATTTCGATGCTCCATTGTAAAGGCCTGTAAGATATGAACCTAATATGTTTCTTGACAAAATATTATGTACTAAATCATGAGAAAAAAGGATGAGATTACCTCATGGAAAAAATATAAAATATTTATTAGCAAATGAACGGATTTCATATTATTTCTCTATCCTTATATTGATGATTTTATGGATACGAAAGCATGCATTTGTTGTCAAATGGTGAATCAATCCACTAAGTGCATATAATTCCTTCTTTTGGTGATTTTACTTGAAAAAGAAATGCTAAACCAAATATGATCGATGTGTAATGACCGTTTAGTATTTGTATTAAAACTCTATATGAACATAAATCAATTTACTAGAGGGGTTGTATGTATTCTATCCAAATTAGTAGTATAAGCATCGAAAAAGTCTTTTTTTTTTTTTTTTTGTCGAGGGATGAATTCCTACTCGAAGTGTTGGAGGGGCTAAGTCGTAATGTAATTGCTCTCGTAGTAGACATAAGACAAGAAAAAGAATTCAAATGCTATAAATTTTCTTTCAATGCCTACACATTCTTTTGGTTGATTTATCATAGGAGAAAGAGTAGGTAAGACAAGTATCTGACTTACATATAGTGAGATTGAAATCGAAAATCTTGGAAATGGGATTTAAAAATTTTCAAACCAACCTAATTGTCATATTTATAATAGCCAACAAAAAAAAAAATATTGTGGTTGACCTTATGTCGCAATAAAGCTATAATTTTCTAATTGGTCGCTAAGGACAATTTTGATAAGACTCATAAGAATTAAAATTATCAAGGTTTTGATGAAATTGTGGAATAAATATTAGGGATAAGTTTGTTAAATGTTTTAAAATTAGTCATGAAAGTGCAATTCAGTCTTGAAAGTTATAAAAAGAGTAATAAAATCTTAAAACTTGTCAAATCGGTCTAATCAAGTCTTTTAGTTGATTTTGTTCACTTTAACTAACGAAAATGTTGACTTGCCTTATTTTATTACTTTCTCAAGACACATGGCAATGACGTGGTGCCTACCAAGATCCACGTCACAAAAAAGCATTAAAAGATTACAAATAAAAAAAAATTAGATTAAAAAATAAAAAAGTAATTAAAAAAAAAAAAAAACTCACCCACGGCTTGGCCAAGCCCTTGCCAGTGGTTGCCGCCAAAACCGTTGGGAAGGGCCAGTGAAGGTCACCCTCACTAACCCTAGGTGATGCCTTGGTGGCTCCCGGTGAGGGCCTGCCGACCCAAATTTGGGGAGGGCGCAACCCATGCCCCGGAGCAAGGGTCTTTGGGCCTCACCTAAGGTCGCCCACCCCAAGCAAAATGGCTAGAATGAACCTTAATAATAATTAAACGAAATGGCTAGAATGAACTTTACAAGCATGGAAGCATGGACATCCCTGACCATTTATTAAGGCTTTCAAACAAATTCAATACCATATGGAATGGAAAAGAAAGAAAAAGAAGAGAATATACGTACTTGATTTGAGAAGCACCAGCCAAAAGTAAACCTTGATGGAAATTAGCCTGCAAGAAATGGCCATTCATGAAAAAAATGATAAATACATGTCAAAAATTATTTCTATAAAAAAAAGGTGAGTAAATAATCTTTGATTCTCTAGGGAACGAACTAAGATCGCCAATTGATCATTGAATTGATCAATTTTTAGAATTTGAATCTACTTGAATGACTGTCTTGACAATCAAATATAATAAATAGGTTTATAACATCCGAATAATTTGGTTGCTAGTAAAATATCCTACACCCTCCAAGATACAACGATCTATTAGATGATGTTGTTAGTCTTCAAATTGCAATTATTTACCCTTGAAATTGATAATTCTCATACAATCTCTCCATCATTATAAGCAAAATTTGTAAAATGCGACAAAAAAGACTTTGGCATGAAAAAAGAGAAAGCATATAGACATCAATACCCCAATGAAAATATAGATTATAAAATAATAAAAAATCACTTAAAGAAATATGCTTCACCTATAAAAAATATCCAAGATGTGAACAGTGGATGTAGTATACAAACTCTTCAAATTCCTTTTCACATTTGAAATAAAGAGAAAAAAAACCATAGTGCGTAAGTTGAAAAACTACCTATATCACACCACATGCTAAGGAGAAAAAAGGGATATGAAAGGGAAAAAAAGATCAAGAGAGCCAATGAAAAATAACCTGGAAGATCTAGACCGATGTGAGAGTTCAAGGGAATTTTGATGTAATTTGCATAGACTAAGACAGAGATGAGATGATACCAAAATGAAGACAAACTTTAAGAAGACAAGTTGGTATTGCAGAACTTACCTCTATTTATATTATCCTTCCTCATGCCTGATTGAGTAAATTCCAACTTACCATATTGGAGAGCTTTCTCAATTTGACATCTCTTTTCAGTTGCTAAGGAATCCTAATTGGAATTGTCATCTTACATTTGTATTTGTATTTCATTCTCGAACTAGTCTTGTTTTATTGAATTAATTATTTTCTTGGTCTACTATTCTCTCTCTCCCGCAATATTTAAAATGGTTTGATCTTAGTTAATCTTAATTTTTTCATAGATTCTCCAAGTAATCCACCAAAAGAGCGCAAGACCTTTTAATATCATTCCTCATCAATGGTAACAATTTTCTTATCCGATGTAGATAGTACTAAGGTCCGGAATCTAGTATGAGTTTTATAAGTTAAATGTGTACTTGTTATCATATTGGTAAGCGATATATCTAAGTTTGTTAATTTGACTTCTTAAAATGGTCAATTGATGGATTTTTTAACTTAGGTACTAATTGACCGGACATACTGTTAGAATTACCTAATTTTCATCTACTTATTTGCATATTTTTCTTGTTGGCAAATGTTAACGGTTTTATTTTATTTTATTTTATATTTTCTCAATTTGAATTTGTTCGTTATTGTTAAGTATATGAAGCCGATATTGTTACATCAGTGACATAAGATGTCATTTTATTAGTGATCATTCCAAATTTCAACTTAGACACACAAAAATTGCAATTCAACTATTGACGAGATATAGCTTACTAATTGAAAATGCAACTCTACTTCATTTAGTGGAAGAATAGGAAAAACTTCTGGATATAACATGGTTGTCAATGGTTCATATGAAGGTAATTATTTATCCTCATGAATATTGGTGGAAGGAAATCCCACAATAATAAAATTGTTGAAGAAAATAAAAGTATATGGATGCAAGAAATTATGCACATTGACCGTTTCGTAGGAAAGACAAAAGATATTCTACCATATACTCTCTTTTGCCCATTTTAGATAGGTCTACTTTGGGACAACTTGCTCACACACGCACCAACACACATATCAACAATAAACAACATAACATATCTTTGTGTGTTCATTTTTCTTCATCAAGGCTAATTGGGTCAGTTCAGGTTTGTTGTATTCTATTCATTTCCCTAATTAGCTATAAACTTATATGATTATACATTAATTATTTGACCAATTTAGTGGTAGCACAATCTAGTCATGATCTATTTTTAGGGCACTTGAATTTTCTTTTTGTTGCCATTTATTTAATTCTATTTCCATTTGAATTCTTTCCTTAATGCCTTTTTCCCTCCCTTTGTTTTTAAAACCCATCCCTTTAGTATTTTTTTTTTTTTTCGCATTCCAAAGAGTAAAGCAACAATACAATAATTACCTAGATGTCCTTATGTGTAGATTCATTTTTTTTTTTTGGGAAAATCCTTTGATTAGTGATTGACTTTGGACGCTATCTTCCGCTATGTTCCTCATCTCTACCTCTTTTTGTACGTGCATTTATTTCTCTATTATAAATAATTTAAATCATAAGTTATTGAAACACACTTAAACACACAAACACACAAACACACAAATTACAAGAAAAGTCTCAAAAACACAAATTTTTTTATAGCCCCATTATCGAGGTCTCTTACGTAGTCTAATTTTAATTTCACTTATATAATTTAAATCTCCCACCACATATAAAAGGTTTTAATCGTGTTCCTTATCTGAAATATCTTGACGGATGGTGTTTGTAACTCGGAAATCGATTGGCTTTTATTCTAGTTAATGTCATATTGTCATTAATTATCAACAAAGTTTGTATCTTCTTATTGTCAAAACAAACATGGGAGTACTTCACTTCTTAGTTTTCACAGTTTTCTTTGATACCAATTTATTTGTTATTTTAGTTGTTTATTACTGGCGCTAATATTACATCATTATTAGTGGCGTATGCAATCATGTTGCTTTCTGTTTAGTTCCTTGAAGTTAGACACAAAGAAATTAGATATTCAACAATCTTAAATATATCAAATTTAGTTGAAACTCAATCAATCTCCTTAAAAACCATTACATGCACCACTTCAAAGACGAAATATGCCTCATTCATAATTATATTGCTTTCCTTTTACAAAGTGGACACAAGTTCCTTCTCATGAGCCATTTCTCAATACATCCATAGTGAAAGCGATGCCCACAGTCCAACTGTCCAAGCTTATCTTCAACATTGTAGTCATCCTGCAAATACTCCAGCAAAATAAAAGGTACGATTTAGTATGCATACTCATAGTTTAAATTTAACTAAGACAATTACTTATGGACAAAAATATTGTTCTTCAATTCTATATTAATATTTTCTTGAGTAAATGAAGTGGTTCTTACCAGACAAATACAACAAGATTCGGCTTTGGCATTGGATTCTTCGGAAGTAGAGGGTTGGGGTTGATATTGCTGCGACCTGAGATGTGCAGAGATGGCTTCCTCACTCAATCCTGTGGAGACATCTCTACCCTATATGTCGAGGTGGACCAATTCTTAATCAAAAAGCATATGAGAAAAACCTAAGTATTTCATAGTCACCTCTCCTTGAGTAAATTATTTCTCAAGTATAAAAAATATTGCTTGCTCGAGGGCTAACTAAAGTTACAACTAGATGTCCCTCTACATCAATTCTACATCAATGCACATTTGGATTAATTTTTAGTTGTTTGAATGCAAAATACATAACAACACACATAAATGTAGTGAAGGGGCTTGAGCATATATATACCCACGGAGTTGAATTACAGCAATTTCACAAATTTAGACATTTCGACATTGACATGAGAGATAAAACTTGAAAATCATGTTCACAACAAAACTCAAGATTTAGGGTGACAAATATTATTACTAGAAAACTTCTGTGTCCACTACAAAACTCATGACGCCACTGCTAATGTTTGAAGTCATACACAAGCAGAAATCTTTGTTTAGTTGAACTTTTTCTAGTTCATAGGACTATAAAAGAGATTATGTATATACTAATGCTCCATTTGTTTCACAGAAAATTATAATTTCGGAAATATTTTCTTCAAAATGATTGCATGTCTTGTTTACAAAGATAAATGAATAAAAAATATTTTCATTATCCATGAAAGTATTTAGACTATTAGTTATGTGGAAATTTAAAATACATGCAAGCAAGTACAAATCTTTACGGAGACATAATAAGAGGTAATGACAATTTGACATTACTAGATTGTGGTCAATCATTGCCAAAAAAAAAAAAAATAATAAAATATCCATCCACAGTACATAAGACATTCCTTTTTCTACATGACACGGGGTTTGATATATTTTATAAAATTCTTAAAAATGATATACTTAATTACATATTATCATTATATGACTTGTAAATTAAAAGTTCATATCCAACATAGAAATGAGAATCACAAGTTTAATATAGTGTGAGTGTCTTTTGGCATCAAGAGCATGAGGTATATGGAAATGCCTCACATAATTGGTAGTAAAATCAATTTCAATTTAAAGCTCTCAATCTCAAATACTCTTTTCAGGAATTATATTGATGAGATATCTAATGGGATTATCATACTTAATTCAGGAACCAAATTGAGAATTATGCAAAAATTATTGAGTTTTCAAATCTAGTACTATAAATAAGACCTCGCTAGATCCTAGAATGAAACATGAATATGTAGAGATAATAATATTACATTTTTTGGAACATACCTCGGGTATTCTCAATTGAATGGCAGCCCACGGTGATGGAGATGACATATTGGGATGAGCTCTAGCTCGCCTCACCCCTCTACTCGCCCATCCTGGCAATCTAGATGCCGTAGAAGTAAATTGATTGGTTATACTTATTTGTCCGTGGCCATGTTGCCCCTCTGAGGTCTCCATTGTAACTTGGCCATTGGAACGTGCATCACTTCTTGGAAAAACGCTTGGCTCAGTTGTTCATCCATGTTCTGGTCAATTGTGTTGTTATTTTGATGTTCCATAGTAGAGGCCTGTAAATGTAAAATTCTTTCATTAGAATATTATAATAAATATATATGTGTGTGTGTGGGTATACACTATTCATTATATCGGAATAGCTTTAAAGGTTGAGATTACCTCACAGAAAAAATATAAAAATTTTTCTAGCAAATGAACGGATTTCATATTATTTCTCTATGCTTATATTAATGACATTATGGATATGAAAGCATGCATTTGTTGTCAAATGGTGAATCGATCCGCTAAGTGCATAGTATTCTTTCTTTTGGTGATTTTACTTAGAAAAAAAATGCTAAACCATGTATGATCGATGTTTAATGACCATTTAGTATTTGTATTAAAACTATATATGAACATAAATCAATTTACTAGAGGGGTTGTATGTATTCTATCCAAATTAGTAGTATATGCATCGAAAAAGTCATTTTTCGTTGAGGGATGAATTCCTACTTGAAGTATTGGAAGGGCTAAGTCGTAATGTAATTGCTCTCGTAGTAGACATAAAACAAGAAAAATAATTCAAATGCTATAAATTTTCTTTCAATGCCTACACATTCTTTTAGTTGATTTATCATAGGAGAATGAGTAAGTAAGACAAGTAACTGACTTACACATAGTGAGATTGAAATCGAAAATCTTGGAAATGAGATTTAAAAATTTTCAAACCAGCCTAATTGTCATATTTATAATAGCCCGCAAAAAAATTATTGTGGTTGACCTAATATCACAATAACGCTATAATTTTCTAATTGGTCGCTATAATTTTGATAAGCTTCATAAGCAATAAAATTATCAAGGTTTTGATGAAATTGTAGAATAAATATTAGGGATAAGTTCGCTAAAAGTTTTAGAATTAGTAATGAAAGTGCAATTAAACCTTGAAAGTTACAAAAAGAGTAATAAAATCTTAAAACTTGTCAAATCGGTCTAATCAAGTCCTCTCGGTGATTTCGTTCACTTTAACTAACGAAAATGCTGATTTGTCTTATTTTATTACTTTCTCGAGACACATAGCAATGACATGGCGCCTACCAAGTGCCACGTCACAGAAAAAGCATTAAAAAATTACAAATACAAAAAAATTAGATTAAAAAATAAAAAGTAATTTTTTTAAATAAAAAACACAAACTCATCCACCGGCTTTAAAAAAAAAAAAAAACACAAACTCACCCATGGCTTGGCCAAGCCCTTGCCAATGGCTGCTGCCAAAACCGTTGGGAAGGGCCAGTGAAGGTCACCCTCACTAGCCCTAGATGATGCCTTGGTGGCTCTTGGCGATGGCCTGTTAGCCCAAATCTGGGGAGGGCCACAACCCTCGCCCCATATCTGAGCGATGGTCATTGGGCCTCACCTAGGGTCTCCCACCCCAAGCAAAATGGCTAGAATGTACCTTAATAATAATCAAATGAAATGGCTAGAATGAACTTTACAAGCATAGAAGCACAAACATCCCTGGCCATTTATTAAGGCTTTCAAACAAATTCAATTCCATATGGAATGGAATAAAAGAAAAAAGAAAAAGAAGAGAATATACGTACTTGATTTGAGAAGCACCAGCCAAAAGAAAAAATGGAAATTAGCCTGCAAGAAATGTCCAATAATGAAAAAATGATAAAAGGTGAGTAGATAATCATTGATTCTCTAGAGAATGAACTAAGGTCACCAATTGATCATTGAATTTAAAAAAAAAAAATTTTAGAATTTCAATCTACATGTATGACTGTCTTGACAATCAAATATAATAAATAGGTTTATAACATCTGAATAATTTGGTTGCTAGTAAAATATCCTACACCCTCCAAGATACAATGATCTATTAGATGATGTTGTTAGTCTTCAAAATGCAATTTTTTACCCTTGAAATTGATACTTCTCATACAATCTCTCCATCATTATAAGCAAAATTTGTAAAATGTGACAAAAAGACTTTGGCATGAAAAAAGAGAAAGCATATAGAATAAAAAATCACTTAAATAAATATGCTTCACCTATAAAAAATATCCAAGATCTGAACAATGGATGTAGTAGTATACAAACTCTTCAAATTCTTTTTCACATTTGAATTAAAGAGAAAAAAAAACCATAGTGCATAAGTTGAAAAACTACCTATATCACACCATATGCTAAGGAGAAAAAAAGGGATATGAAAGGTAAAAAAAGATCAGGAGAGCACATGAAAAATAACCTCGAAGATCTAGACCGATGTGAGAGTTCAAGGGAATTTTGATGTAATTTGCATAGACTAAGATAGAGATGAGATGATACCAAAATGAAGACAAACTTTAAGAAGACAAGTTGGTAGTGCAGAACTTACCTCTATTTATATTATCCTTCCTCATGCCTGATTGAGTAAATTCCAACTTACCATATTGGAGAGCTTTCTCAATTTGACATCTCTTTTTAGTTGCCAAGGAATCCTAATTTGAATTGTCATCTTACATTTGTATTTGTATTTCATTCTCGAACTGGTCTTGTTTTATTGAATTAATTATTTTGTTGGTCTACTATTCTCCCTCTCCCACAATTTTTAAAATGGTTTGATCTTAGTTAATCTTAATTCTTTCAAAGATTCTCCAAGTAATCCACCAAAAGAGCGCAAGACCTTTTAATATCATTCCTTGTAAATGGTAACAATTTTCTTATCCGATGTAGACGGTACTAAGGTCCAGAATTTAGCATGAGATTTATAAGTTAAATATGTACTTGTTATCATATTGGTAAGCGATATATCTGAGTTCGTTAATTTGATTTCTTAAATTGATCAATTGATGGATCTTTTAACTTAGGTACTAATTGACCGTACATACCGTTATAATTACCTAATTTTCATCTACTTATTTACACATTTTTCTTGTTGGCCAATGTTAATGGTTTTTTTTTTCTCCATTTGAATTTGTTTGTTATTGTTAAGTATATGAAGCTGATATTGTTACATCAGCGACATAAGATGTCATTATTTGAGTGATCATTCCAAATTTCAACTTAGACACAAAAAAAAATTGCAATTCAATTATTGACGAGATATAGCTTACCAATTAAAAATGCAACTCTACTTCATTTAGCGGAAGAAAAGGAAAAACTTCTGGAAATAAAATGGTTGTCAATGATTCATATGATGATGATTATTTATCCTCATGAATATTGGTGGAAGGAAATCTCACAATAATAAAATTGTTGAAGAAAATAAAAGTATATGAATGCAAGAAATTATACACATTGACCATTTTGTGGGAAAGACAAAACATATTTTACCATATACTCTATTTTGCCCATTTTAGATAGGTCTACTTTGGGATAACTTGCTCACACACATACCAACACACATATCAACAATAAACATCATAACATATCTTTGTGCATTCATTTTTCTTCATCAAGGCTAATTGGATTAGTTCAGGTTTGCTGTATTCTATTCATTTCCCTAATTAGCTATAAACTTATATGATTATACATTAATTATTTGACCAATTTAGTGGCAGCACAATCTAGTCATTATCTATTTTTAGGGGACTTGAATTTTCTTTTTGTTGCCATTTATTTAATTCTATTTCCATTTGAATTCTTTCCTTAATGTCTTTTTCCCTCCCGTTGTTTTTAAAACTCATTCCTTTAGTAATTTTATTTTCACATTCCAAAGTGTAAAACAACAATATAATAATTATGTAGGTATCCTTATGTATAGATTCATTTTTTTTTTTTGGGAAAATCCTTTGATTAGTGATTGACATTGGAAGCTATGTTCCGCTATGTTCCTCATCTCTACCTCTTTTTGTACGTGTGTTTGTTTCTCTATCATAAATAATTTAAATCATAAGTTACTAAAACATGTCAATAAATTTTTTGATATTTTCTAGCCTTTTTTTTTTTTTTTTGGATACATGGCATGTTTGCTGCTACTGCAGGTGAATAGTTGTTCAAGCAAAATGGGGAAGGCTGTTAAAAATGTAGTGGATTCTGCAGGACTCGATCTTATCCCTATGCCATTTGGCTGTGCCAAAGAGGCTGGAAAAACCGTAGAGGAATGTGGCAAAGAGATTAAGGTGCACGGACCTTCAGATAAAGAAAGAGTTGTGGCGTTGGTCTATTGTGAACACCTGAATATGATTGTGGTCGACTACACCATGCCTGTTGCAGTGAACAGTAAGTAACACATCCTTTGGGAAAGTATTGATAGAAATTCATTTGCTGAAAGAGAGGTCTTGTTTTTCAAAGTTCCATTAAAATAGGGGTGGGAGGATCATCTGATTGTTTGGAAATCCAGTAATTTTGTGAAATCTGCAAACCTTATTAATACACGAGGCAATATGTCACTGTTCGCTTGATAAGTTCAATTAAATTCTCTCTATTGTGAAGGTAACGTTGAGCTGTATTGCAAAGTTGGAGTTCCATTTGTAATGGGAACTACTGGAGGAGACAGGGATTGGCTTTACTAAGCAGTCAAAGTTTCAAGTTTATATGCAGTGATTTCCCGACAAGTGGGGAAATAGCTGATAGAATCCACGATCCTTGTTCAGTTTTAGCCATTTATGTACTTTCTTATTTTGTCCTAATTATTCTCTAGTTTTTGGTAAGTTGTGGCATTTCTTGCAGTGATGGAAATTATGGCAGAATAATTTCCAGGAGCCTTCTCTGGGTATTCTCTAAAGGTGTTCAGTCCTCACTCTTCTGCATCTGCTTTCCCCTCTGCTCCTCACTTTGCTCTCTGTCTTGTATGGTTCATCCCTTTGACTGGGTCTCGATTAATGATTTTATGGATGTTTAAGTGCATATGTAGCTGATGTTAAAATTAGAATTCTCAGCACTGTTTGATTAGATACTTTTGAGAGAGCTATTCCGTTGTAAGATAAACCATGCATGAAAAAAGAAAAATAAGGTAGTAACAATGGAAGCTTTGTGAGTTATGTCCTACAATTTGTCAATTAGGTACTGTTGATCTCTTTTTTGCATTATATCAACAAAAAGATAAAACGTAAACACAATGATACAAAGAAGACACTACCTAAATCACGAAGCAGAAAAAAGACGGTGGCCAAGTGAGATTATAGGTGACTCATTGTTGGTGTGCTAAGCCGATGTGGGACTCAAGGCAGATTAGGTGCTCTTAGTCTTACTGATATAGGTCTCATTCTATCCTATAAGTTTATCTTTATATAGTTCTTATCCTCAGATTTGTTGTATTTTACTTGTTGTCATTTAACTCATCATGTTTGATTTGCTTGGTTATCAAATTGAATGATGCTTGAGTACGCTGCCATTTGTTGTGAAGCTACCCTTTAACCAGAATGGCGAATGAGATAGGAGTTCGGGTGCTCATACACCGAATCACTATCTTCACTGAAGTTCGAGAAAACAAATAAGAGGGAGAAAAAAGATTTTTTAAAAGGTGAGAAATAGGCTTTTTATATCGCTACCTCGGGAAGCACGAGAGCTGGAACCTGTGGGAATTGAGTCCCTCTGGGTTTTCTATAGTTACCTTTTTGCTCAACTTTTTGTGTGATTAGGGGGCATCTTCCATCCTTAAAAAACAATAATGTGGTTTTACCCTCTACTACTTCTCCTCACTTTTTCTTTGCCAGTTTGAACAAGTGCATTGTTGATGTCTATTCTGGTGCACCGAGTTGCAGTGGAAGACCGAGTGTTATGTTGCTTTCTTAAGAATAGCTTGAGAATCAGTATTCGTTGTTGTTGTGGTTTGGTCTGGTGGTTTGCATTGATTGATGAACATTTACTCGTGTGCAATAAATTTGGGTTGATTTATAATATTGCAACACCCTACTATTTTACTCTTGACCTAATGATGCCAAATTTATATCGTAGACATGGTATGGTAAGTTATTGCTATTTTCAGTTCATATTTGGATGTGCTGATGGCAGTGGTGAATTTATTTAAAGTATTAGTTGATGGAATCCCATCAATCAAGCAAATTGGACAGTCTGGAACAGCTAAGGCGATAATTTCTTGCCTCAAGAAGTTGGGAGTGTCTTTTGACATGGATCGGGTGTGTTGTGAAATTATGTTTGTGACCTTGACTCCATTTTTTGGGAAATTCTTGTTGATTCTTCTTTTATTTATCTTGAAAAAGGCACGTTGAGGAACATGTACATATTTGTTGTGAGTCCAAATCATTTATCTGCGTTTATATAAATTGAATTGTTAGTAAACTTGGCCAAACACATGATTTTTGTTTTTTTAGTTTGTACCTTAAATCTTGATGAAGGGTTGTTTTTATGTAATTCCTGCAAGAGCTAAAAGGTCTTTAGGTTCAATCCTTATGCCATTGGCCCACTTACCTATGGGGGAAAACCTTCGTTCTACACTCACATATTGTATTATCTTGTAAATCATGCATGGGTGAATGGCACAATAGACCATAAACCGTAACAATAACTTTTGTAATTGCTGGTTCTATTATTAAGATTGTTATTAGTATTTCCACAATAAAAAATATCTCACATTTATCTATGCTTTTGCTTTGGAATAGCATCTGATCCAGATGATCGGTGATCTTGAACAACACAAACGGAGATGGTGGGAGTTCCAGAAGAGTATTTGTCCGATCATGCTTTCCATTTGTATCATTTGTCATCACCTAATGAAGCATAATTATGAATTATTATTTGATATCTCCACCTTCTTGTTTCATATGTTTTTCTAGAGATGAGCATCACAAAATGTTTGTGGTAGATCAATATATAACTGTGCTGTCTTGTTTTTATCCAAGAAGGTGATAATTCTTCCAATAGAAATTTGTTCCTGGATGTACAAATGCACATTAATCAAAACTTGCCCGTTATGATATTCAAGAATTCTTTTTCTTTACTTACCAGAAATGAGACATGGCATTACGCAATGGCAAACTTATATAATCAGATTCATATAATGTCTGAATGCAATGTACAATATTTTAGTTCTGAATGAGGCAATGTGTTCTTTGTATCTTTATCGAAGTTAACCGTTTGGTGTTGCAGATAATCACTGTCCCTATAAATCCCATATCCAATTGCTGATTGCGGTTTGTGGATGTGATGTCTTTTTGCAGATCCAGCAGAAGCAGACCTGCATATATACAATATTATTGATTGTATTGCGTGAGGGTAGCATGCGTTGATGCTAGTTTCACTCTGAGGTTTCTTGTGTGGCATTTATATTTCAGGTCAGTTGTATTGTCTTCATTCTGTGTTGTAGTCTCAATTCCTCTTCTTCTTCTTCTTCTTCTTCTTAGCATTGTTATAATAATCATTATTAGTATTTGTTTGGCAGATGTTGCATTTCCAATTCAGGACTCTGGCTTTTAGAATGTCTTCATATTCATCGTTGCTTCACATAATAGAGTAGTGAAAATTGCAAAACTTGTTCAGGAAATGGATCATTAAGCTTGAGCAGCTGCAGCTTCTCTTTGGGACGTGTAGGATTTCGATTATTTGTAATGCGAAGCACGCGTCTTAAAATCAGAGGATGCAAAGTAGACTAGTTTTGTAATTTTCTGGCGACTCTCTTATACTTAGCATTGTTGGCAACTACTGTACTGTTCGAGCTTGTGACATGGGAGCCTTATGGAAATGTCCTGCTTTTCTCATTAATGAAGTTTGATGTTTAAACTTGAATGCCCACAATGGTTCAAAATGGAAGTTCTCCATGGAAAATGCATAACCACTTGTTAAAAGAGAGATGGTCATAATGTCAAAGACTATAAACAAGCGTTGGTTTCACAACGAATAAGATAAGAGGGGAAATAGAAACGTTGTCAATTACAAATTAGATTGTCTAAGCAAAGAAAAAGGGTCGATTGATCTCCTCACAAATTTGAAATTTTTCATATTTGAAATTCTTTGAAGTTTGATATCTCTCTCGTTCATATTGCTAGTGCTGCTGCTGCCACTTTGCAAATTGGATAATAATCTTCACCTTGAGCCATTTCGCAATGCAACAGTCACAAAAGCAATGGCCGTAATCCAACTTACCAAGCCAATCTTGATCAAGATAGGCATCCAGCAATGGTGTTAGCAAAAACGAGAGTATAACAAGTGGTAGTTATATTCAAATTAGCCTAGATTTGTCTTAAAAATTAAATAGAGACGAAATTTGTCACGATTCTTCTTTTATCTCATTGTTCTCACATAATGAATCGACTCTTTAGTCAAACTCAATATGTTTTGGACCTTGAATTCTATTGTTTAGGGGTGTTTCAGAGCACTTTTCTGTTTTTATTCTCTTTTCGCGTTATAGTAGGTGTTTATTTATTTTATGAATGCTTTGCTACTAAATGTAACTTTTCAGTTTTCCACTATCGCTTAGGGTTAACAAGGTACTTATTTGATTAATTCTATGTATCACATAGCTTTTTGTCATGTTTCACGTAATTAAGAAAAAGTGATTGGTCTCTATTATTGTGCATATGAGAGGGAGTTGTCTTAGTGCTTGTTTGTTGATTGATGAATCCGTGTTTACTGCTTTTGCGTCCCTTAGAATCCCAAAAAGACACTACTAAAAATAAATGGCCCTTTGTTGACGGTCGAATTTTTATCGACTTTTTAAATATCCGTTCTTTACAAAAATATAAGAAAATATCTAAAAAGATGAAAAGAAAAAAAAAAATGATAATAACAACAAATTCGGGTAGGGGGCCTGGCCCATTTTTCTTTTTAAATAATAGGTTTTTGGGTCAGATGAGCCCATGCGCCTAGTTCCTTTATTTTTTCTCTAACTCCAGAAGCCCATCTTTTTACTTCCTCTTGAGCCCATTTGTTTTTCTTGCTTCCTATTTTCTTAAAGAAGCCCACCAGAACTTCAACAAACTGAGGCCTTACTCCCTTGACTTCTATCACGCACGCTCCCAATATTCTTTTTGGGGGGTTTTTTGGGAAATCGTCGGCCATGGAAGAGAACAAATTGCAGAGAGCTTCCAGAGAGAGGAGGAGGGAGCTGTAGAACTTCGGCTATGGAGAGTACCAGGAGGTGAGAGAACCAGAGATAGGAGGAGTGAAGGAAGCTCGGCCAAGGAAAAAGGAGCGATCTCTGCCTCAGAGCAGAGAGAGAGCTACCTTTTTGAAACGAAGAAGAAGAAGGACGAAGAAGGCAAAACGGAGAAGATGAGAATGAGCGCGGTGGTTGGTGCCGTGAAGGTGCATCGTTGATGTCTATTCTGGTGCACTGAGTTGTAGTGGAAGACCGGGTGTTATGCTGCTTTCTTAAGAATATCTTGAGAATCGGTATTCGTTGTTGCTGTGGTTTGGTCTGGTCTGGTGGTTTGCATTGATTGATGAACATTTACTCGTGTGCAATGAATTTGGGTTAATTAATAATATTGCAACACTCTACTGTTTTACTCTTGACCTAATGATGCCAAATTCATATTGTAGACATGGTATAGTAAGTTATTGCTGTTTTCAGTTCACATTTGGATGTGCTGATGGCAGCACTGGTGAATTTGTTTAAAGTATAGGTGATGAAGTCCCATCAATCAAGCAAATTGGACACATTTGGAATAGCTAAGGCGGTAATTTCTTGCTTCGAGAAGTTGGGAGTGTCTTTTGACATGTATCAGGTGGGTTGTGAAATTATGTTCGTGACTTTGACTCGATTTATTGGGAAATTCTTGTTAATTCTTCTTTAGTTTATCCTGAAAAGGCATGTTGAGGAACATATGCATATTTGTTGCGAGTCCAGATCATTTAAGCATATGCGTATTTGTTGCGAGTCCAGATCATTTATCTGTGTTTATATGAATTGAATTGTTAGTAAGCAGGTTGTAGATTAATTCTTGGCCAAACGCATGATTTTTGTTTTTTAGTTTGTTCCTTAAATCTTGATGAAGCTTTGTTATTATGTACTTCCGGCAAGAGCTAAGAGATCTTTAGGTTTAGTTCTTATACCATTGGCCTACTTGCCTATGGGGCAAAACCTTCGTTTTATACTTGCATCTTGAATATCTTCTAGATTATGCATGAGTGAATGGCATGGTAGACGATAAACCGTGACAATAATCTTTGTAATTGCTGGTTCTGTAATTAAGATAATTATTATTAGTATTTCCACAAATAAAAATATCTCACACCTATCTGTGCTTTTGCTTCGGGATACCATCGGATCCAGATGATCCGTGATCCTAAACAACAAATGGAGATGGTGGGAGTTTCAGAAGAGTATTTGATATCTCCACCTTATTTCATATGATTATCTAGAGATGAACATCACAAAATATTTATCTATTTTTTACAGAGTTTCTTTTGAGTTTCAGCACAATGTTTGTGGTAGATCAATATACGCTAAGGGCACAGTTGATGCTGTCTTGTTTTTAGCAAAGAAGGTGATGATTTTTCCAACTGAACCCACTTTAGTTTGGAATCGATTTTTCTCCTGGATGTACAAGTGCACACTAATCCAAACTTGCCCGTAATGATATTCAAGAGTTATTTTCGTTGCCAAAAGTGAAACAAAGGCATTACAAAATGCCAAGCTTCGAAGTGACACCAGCTCGCCCCTCCTATATATACTTGTATAATCAAATTCACATAATGTCTGAATGTGATGTAGATTAGAAGGGACATTCCCATTAATTTCTTAGATTAATTATGAGATGTTTTATGGGTGTAAATATCTCTTTCCATGTTGTTATTTTTCTTTATATATATTGCTTAGTGTAATGTATAGTTGTATTATGTGAAAGCATTATTATATTGTATGTTAAATATTGTTTGCTGAAAAGTTAATAGAAGTTTTTGTAACTTTATAGAATTTATTTTTGCATATTATATTAATAATAGTTTTAAGTTAGGATTTTTGGAGGATGATTGGAAATGTAGTGACCTAAAACCTTGTCATTAATATGATGTGTGCAAATAGGGATGCATAAATGATTTTTTTCAAAAACGTAATTACTGATATGAACAATCAAGTCAAAGGTAAGAAGCACTAGAAGCTCTTGACCATGTTATGGAAGATCTTGAGGATCTTTGTCGCCGCTAGGCTGAAAATAGATATTTGCAATCGTTCTAGCTTAGAAAGGGCTTTGAGCTCTATATTGATTCGTTCAATGAATGCAAAGTCAGAGGCCTTATTGCAAGAGATCAAGATTAACCAACACAAGAGAGGAAAACGTCCTAAAGGAAGAAAATGTCAAGGGTGAGGTGTTACAACTATGACTCACTATGCTCGTGACTTATCGTGAGCCAAAGAAGGTAAACATTTCTTGAACATTTGAGAACAATGTCTTAGTTCTGAATGAGGAAGTGTGTTCTTTGGAGTTGCAGATAGTTATTGTCCCCATGGATCCCATAGCCAATTTGCTCGCTGATTTTTTTGGGGGAGGTGTGGGGGGTGTGGGGGTAGCATGCGTTCGTACTAGTTTCATGCTGAGGTTTCTTGTGTGGCGTTTATCTTTCAGGTTAGCTGCATCGTCTTAGTTTTGGGTTGTGGTCTTTAATAATCTTCTTCTTCTTCTTCTTCTTCTTCTTAGTAATTAGAGATAAGTGCATTGGAAGTCTTAAAATTTGTCATGAAAATGCAATTAAATCCTAAAACTTGTCAAAAAGTGCAATTAAGTCCTAAAACTTTCAAAAAGTGCAATCAAGTCATAAAATTTATCAAAGTGGTTCAATCTAAGTCCTTCCATTTGCATTTTTTAAAAAGTTTTAGGACTCGATTGCACTTATGAGACAAGTTTTAGGACTTTATTGAACCTTTTGAAAGTTTTAGGACAGATTGAACTTTTGTAATAAGTTTTAGGACTTAATTGCACTTTTTGAAAGTTTTAGGACTCAATTGCATTTTCATGATAAGTTTTAGGACTTCTAATGCACTTATCCCTAGTAATTATTTGGCCGATGTCATATCTCCAATTCAGGACTCTGGTTTTTAGAATTCTTCATAGTCATTGTTGCTTTATATGGCAATGGAGTAGAGAAAATTGCAAGACTTGTTCTAGAGATGGATCATTAAGCTTGAGCCACTTCAGCTTCTCTTTGAGATGTGTCGGAAAAGTAGAAAGCTATTGAGATTTGGGAAAAATGTGTATTGCTTTCTCAATCTTTCAGTATGTAATTACAATCCTATTTATAATACAAGATGTCTAAATAATTCGGGAAGAAAAATATACACAAATCCCAAAGATATATATAATATCCCTACAAAATAGTCTATACAATCAAAATCAATTGAGATCAAACAGTATCGACAACAGTATCTTCAACAAGATGTGTAAGATTTTGATCATTTGCAATGCGAAGCACATGTCTTACAATCAGAGGATGGAAAGTATAGTAGAATAGTTTTGTAACTTTTTCGCGACTATCTCATACTCAGCATCGTCGGCAACTATTGTACTGTTCGAGCCCGTGACTAGGAAGCCATATGGAAGTGTCCTACTTTTCTCATTAATGGAGTTTGATGTTCATACTTGAAAGGCCCCCAATGGTTCAAAGTGGAAATTCTCCATGGAAAATGCATTGCCGCTTTTGCTAAGAGAGATGATCATGTGTGGATGTCAAGGATCTGTGAACTTGAAAAGTGTTTGATTCTCAATGAATAAGATGAGAGGGGAAGAACGTGGTCAATTACAAATTAGATTGTATAAGCAAAAAAAGAAAAAAGGTTCATAAATCTCATCATAAATTTGAAATTTATCATATGTGAACTCGTGAGATCTCTCTCATTCATATTACTAGGGTTGATGCTGTCGCTATGCAAATTGGATGATAATCTTCACCTTGAGTCATTTCGCAATGCAGCAGTAGCAAAAGCAATGGCCACAATCTAACTTTCCAAGCCAATCTTGATTAGGACAGGAATCCTACAATGATGTTAGCAAAAACGAGAGTATAATGAGTGGTCAATATATTCAAATTAGCCTAGATTTTTCTTAAAAGTTAGTGATTGAAAATTTTTGCCATTCTTCTTTTATCTCAATATTCTTACATAACGAAGCGATTCTTATATACAAGATGTTTTGGACCTTGAATTTCATTGATTAGGCATAGGGGTGTGCATGGTCCTGATGGACAATTCCCGACCTAGAACTGGGAATCACCCGTTAGTTGCATGGATCTATTCAGGGAACTGGACCGTCCCAATGGATCCATGGAACTGGTCTCACATAAAACTATTTAATAGTTATACAAAGTGTTGCCGGTAAAATTGTCTAAGATTACGACCAATGATTTTCTAAGTCTCACAAGCTCAATAGTCCTTTGGAAATAAAGTGTAGTTATTAGAACTAGCAATCAAAGGAAAATTACTTTTGATAATTATGCCAACTTAAGTTGTGCATTTGATATTTGGAAGATAGAGAACCAAAAAGCATTAATACAACGAATTGATATTGTCACTATTTGGTGACAATATAGTGACAATATGAATAGAATGCATTGCACTCAACTATAGGCATCTCTTTTCTTCTAACTAGTACATTAACCTCAATGCCTCAAAACAATCAACCCATGCTTCCAAGTTATACCACTGTATTGAAGTGAACATAGGAATTGTTGATGTGATCTCTAGGATAAGGTTAATAATGTGGATATAAACTGACATTTTTGTAAAGGTTGAAAGCATAAGCTCTTTCGTAAGGTTAATTTTTTTAATATTAAAGATTAAAATATTATTATAATATAACTGGTTCGATCTGGGTAGGCGGATTTGCCCATGGAACCGGAAATTGAATTGGTACCCACAAGTTCCCATAAATTGGAACTATGGGAACCAAACCAGTTTTGGGCGGTTCCAATCTAGTTCTGGGCGGATTGGACGGATCTCGATTTCTTTGCACACCCCTAATTAGGCGTGCTTTGGAGCACTTTTCTAGTTTTATGCCCTTTTTGGCATTATATTAGGCTTTCATTTATTTTTCTAAATGCTTTACTAGTTAATGTAACTTTTTGGGTTTTCCAATGTCACTTAGGGTTAACATTGTACTTATTTGATCGATTCTATGTATGAGGTAGCTTTCTGCCATATTTCACACGATGAAAAAGAAAAGAGATTTCTCTTTGTTATTGTGCAAGTAAGCGGTGTTGTCTTAGTGCGTGTTGGCAGATCGATGAATTTGTGTTTACCTATAGTTAACTGAATTACGTAGATGGCTATGCTTAAAAGAGATGGCCTTTTGTAATGACCAAAAAAAAAAAAATTGATGTTATTAGTGTAATTTATGGGGAAAAGTGTTAAAAAAGTTCTAAACTTTTTCCATTTTTGCCAATTTAATCATAAACATTTTATTTGTGCTAATTTAATCATAAATATTTTCACTTGGTACGAATTTAGTCTTAAACATTTTTACTTGGTGCCAAATAGTCAATCCTGCTAATTTTGACCATATTTTGCTAACTGAGCATTGGTTAGTTGACATTTTACAATCGATATTGACGTGGACAATTTTTAGTAATATTTTAACATTTTTTCGATTTTTTATTTTATTCATTTCCTTTTATTTTTCTTTTTTCTTCACTTCCCATTCCTCCAACCGATTGTCGAACCTCAATGACTGGCCTAGGCGATGCCTAATGAGGCTCGAGCCCTCGCTAGAGGTTGCAAGGGCTGCTTGCACTAGGCGGTGATGGTTAAGCTTCACCGGCCATGGGCGAGGTTTGACCTTGCAAGATTCGGCAAAGTTGAGCCTCGCCCAGCCTCTACGAGGCAGTTTGAGGCCGCTTAGGTTGTAAGGGTGGCCTCGCACTAGGTTGGCAAGGCTTGACCCTTGTCGGCCATGGGTGAGGCTCAACCTCATTAGATTCGGCAAGGTCAAGCCTCACCCAGCCTCTAGCGAGGCTAGCTTGAGGCCGCAAGGGCGGCCTTGCACTAGTCTGGCAAGGCTTGACCCTTGCTGGCCCATGGGCAAGGCTCGACCTTGCAATATTCCATAAGGTCAAGCCTTGCCCAGCCTCTAGTGAGAGCTAGCTTGAGGTCGCAAGGGTGGCCTTGCACTGGGCTGGCAAGGCTTGACCCTTGCTGGCCATGGGTAAGGCTCGACCTCACCAGATTCTACAAGGTCAAGCCTTGCCTAGCCTCTAGTGAGGCTAGCTCAAGGCCGCCCAAGCCACAAGGGTGGCCTTGTGCTGGGTTGGTGAGGGTGAAGTCTTGTTGACCATGGGCAAGGTTCGACCTCGCTAGATTTGATGAGGTTGAGCCTTGTCCAGCCATTGATGAGGCCAGCATGAGGTTGTCCAAGCCGTAAAGGCAACCTCATGCTGGGCTGGCAAGGCTTGCTCTCACTAATGATGGGTGAGGCCTGACTTTGCTAGATTTGGTCAGGTCAAGCCTTGCCCGGCAACTTGCAAGGGCTTGAGCCCTCATAGGTGCGACCTCAAGCCTCGCCAGCGGCGGTGAGGCTCGTTAGGGCCTGTTTGGTAACCATCCAAACAGTGCCAAATTCTGATTCTTTGTTCCCGGAATCAGTTTCGGCCTAGAATCGCGTTTGGTAAAATTTTTGTTCCGGGAACAAATTTGTTCCCGAGAATAGATTGGGAACAGAATCAAGAATAAAAAAAAAGTTGATTCTTGTTCCGGGAACGAATTTGAGAATCAAAATCAATAAATTTTCTTCTTCCCTTCGGCCATCTCACGACCGCCGTTCATCGCCGCCCGCCACCGTTCGCCATCCGCCACCGCCGTCCGCCCGCCGCGGCCGCCGCCCGCCGCCGTCCGGCGAGCTCGCCCGAACCCGGGCGAGGTCCGGCGAGCTCGCGGAGGCAAGCCCGGCCACCGGCGAGGCTCGGCCTCCCCGGATCTGGCGAGGTCGAGCCTCGCCGGTGGCCGCGGGCCTCGCCGGGGTTGGGCGAGGCCTCGCCGGGCCGGCGAGGCCCGCTGGCCACCGGCGAGACTCGGCCTCGCCCGAGATCTGGCGAGGCCGAGCCTCGCCGGATCGGGCTGGGGCCGGGTGAGCCTCGCGACGCCCAGCCCCATCGGCGAGGCTCGCCCGGCCCCGCCGGTGGGGTAGGCCTCGGCCAACCCCGACGAGGTCGGCCCGGCCACCGGCGGGGCTAGGGCGAGCCTCGCCCGTCGGCCGCGAGGGCTGCCGGCGAGGCTCGGCCGGCGAGGGGCCTCGGCGACGCTCGGTGAGGTCGCCGGCCCTCGTCGGCCGGTCGTCCGGCGGCCGAAGAAGAAGAAGAAGGTGAGAAAAAGAAAAGAAAAAAGGAAAAAAAAAGAAAAAGAAAAGAAAAAAAGGAAAATGAAAAGAAAAAAATGAAAAAAGAAAAAAAGAAAAGAAAAAAAAGGAAAATGAAAAGAAAAAAATGAAAAAATGAAAAGAAAACAAAGGAAAAAAGTAAAAAAAATTATTTAAAAATTAAAAGAAATTGATTTGGAACGAATTAATGAATACGGTACCAAACACAATTCTCTTCCGAATCGAAATTTTGGACAGTTACCAAACGGTTTAAAATGCTTAGAATCAGTTCCGGAAACGAGAATAAAAAAGAATCGGTTCGATCGAATCGGCTCCCGGGAAGAATCGTTACCAAACGCGCCCTTAGAGGCCGGTGAGGTCAACCTTGACCTTGTCAACTATCGCCTCTAGCTAATTGCCGAGGTTCGATGACTGGCTGGAGGAAGGAGAAGGAGAAGGAAAAAAGAAAAAAAAGAAAAAGAAAAGGAAAAAAATAAAATAAAATAAAATAAAAAATTCAAAAAATATTAAAATATTATTAAAAATTGTCTAAGTTAGCATTTGCCATGCCATGTCCTAAACCTTTAGTGATATTAAATTAAATCAAAAGATTTAGGACTAAATTTGAACTAATAAAATGTTTATAATTAAATTGACCAACATACAAAATGTTTATACATTTTTTTTAATACTTCTCCTGTAATTTGTGTAATTAAATGAGTGAGTATTTATTGCCGATTTAAATACTATATCTTTGCCCAATCTGATCATCACATATATATCCCCATTTCATTATCAAGGTCTCTTATATAGTCTAATTTTAATTTTGCTTATATAATTTAAATCTCCCACCGCATAAAAGGTTTTAATTGCATTCATTATCCGAAATATCTTGATGGATGGTGTTTGTAACTCGGAAATCAATTGGCTTTTATTCTAGTTAATGTCATATTGTCATTAATTATCAACAAAGTTCATATCTTCTTATTGTCAAAATAAACATGGAGTATTTCACTTCTTAGTTTTCACAGTTTTCTTCAATGCCAATTTATTTGTTATTTTAGTTAATTATTATTGGCACTAATATTACGTCATTATTATTGGCATATGCAATCATGTTGCTTTCTATTTAATTCCTTGAACTTAGACATAAAGAAATTAGATATTCAACAATGTTAAATATATCAAATTTAGTTGAAACTCAATCAATCTCAAAAACCATTACATGAACCACTTCAAAGTCGAAATATGCCTCATTCATAATTTTATTGCTTTCCTTTTACAAAGTGGACAAACGTTCCTCCTCATGAGCCATTTTTCAATACAACCATAATGAAAGCGATGGCCACAGTCCAACTGTCCAAGCTTATCTTTAACATTGTAGTCATCCTGCAAATACTCCACCAAAATAAAAGGTACGATTTAGTATGCATACTCATAGTTTAAATTTAGCTAAGACAATTACTTATGGACAACAATATTGTTCTTCATTTCTACCTTAATATGTTCTTGAGTAAATGAAGTGGTTCTTACCAAACAAATACAACAAGATTCGGCTTTGACATTGGATTCTTTTGAAGTAGAGGGTTGGGGTTGATATTGTTGCGACTTGAGATGTACAAAGATGGCTTCCTCACTCAATCCTATGGAGACATCTCTACCCTGTTTGTCAAGGTGGACCAATTCTTAATTAGAAGCATATGAGGAAAACCTAAGTATTTCATAGTCACCTCTCCTTGAGTAAATTATTTCTCAAGTATAAAAAATATTGCTCACTCAAGGGCTAACTAAAGTTGCAACTAAATGTCCCTCTACATCAATTCTACATCAATGCACATTTGGATTTGTTTTTAGTTGTTTGAATGCAAAATACATAATAACACACATAAATGTAGTGAAGGGGCTTGAGCATATATATACCCATGGTGTTGAATTACAACAATTTTGCAGATTCAGACATTTCGACATTAGCATGAGAGATAAAACTTGAAAATCATGTCCACAACAAAACTCAAGATTTAGGAGGACAAATATTATTACTCAAAAAATTTTGTGTCACTACAAAACTCATGACGCCATTGCTAATGTTTGAAGTCATACACAAGCAACAATCTCTGTATAGTTGAACTTTTTCTTGTTCATAGTACTATAAAAGAGATTATGTATATACTAATGCTCCATTTGTTTCACAGAAAGCTATAATTTATGAAATATTTTCTTCAAAATGATTGCATGTCTTGTTTACAAAGATAAATGAATGAGAAATATTTTCATTGTCCATGAAAATATTTAGACTATTAGTTAGGTGGAAATTTAAAATACATGCAAGCAAGTACAAATCTTTGTGGAGACACAATAAGAGGTAATGACAATTATGACATAACTAGATTGTGCTCAATCATTGCCAAAAAAAAAAAAAAAATATCCATCAACAATACCTAAGACATTCCTTTTTCTACATGACACAGGGTTTCATATATTTCATAAAATTCTTAAAAAGGTATACTTAATTTCATATTATCATTAAATGACTTGTAAGTTAAAAGTTCATATCCAACATAGAAATGAGAATCACAAGTTTGCTACAATGTGAGTGTTTTTTGGCATCAAGAGCATAAGGTATATGGAAATGCCTCACATATTTGGTAATAAAAATCAGTTTCAATTTAAAGCTCTCAATCTCAAATACTCTTTTCACGGAATTATATTGATGAGATTTCCAATGGGATTGTCATACTTAATTTAGGAACCAAATTAGAATTATGTGAAAATTATTGAGTTTTCAAATCTAGTACTATAAATAAGACCTTGTTAGTCCTAGAATGAAATATGAATATGTAGAGATAATAATATTACATTTTTTGGAACATACCTCATGTGTTCTCAATTGGATGGCAGGCCACGGTGACGGAGATGACATCTCGGGATGGGCTCTAGCTTGCCTCAACCCTCTAGTAGCCCATTCTGGCAATCTAGATGCCACAAAAGTAAATTGACTGGTTCTTCTCAATTGTATGTGGCCATGTAGCCCCGCTGAGTTCTCCGTTGTAACCTGGCCATTAGAATGTGCATCACTTCTTGGAAAAATGCTTGGCTCAAGTAGTTCATCTATGTTTTGGTCAAGTGTGTTGTTATTTTGATGTTCCATTATAGAGGCCTGTAAATGTAAAATTCTTTCGTTAGAATATTATAATAAATATGTGCGCGCGCGCGGGTATACGTTGTTCATTATATCAGAATAGCTCTAAAGGTACTAAATCATGAGAAAAAAGGATGAGATTACCTCACAGAAAAAAATATAAAATATTTTCTAGCAAATAAACAGATTTTATATTATTTCTCTATCCTTATACTAATGACTATGGATATGAAAGCATGCATTTGTTGTCAAATGGTGAATCAATCCGCTAAGTGCATAGAATTCCTTCTTTTGGTGATTTTACTTAGAAAAAAAAATGCTAAACCATGTATGATCAATGTATAATGACCATTTAGTATTCATATTAAAACTATATATGAACATAAACCAATTTACTAGAGGGGTTATATGTATTCTATCCAAATTAGTAGTATATGCATCGAAAATGTATTTTTTCGTCGAGGGATGAATTCCTACTTGAAGTATTGGAGGGGCTAAGTCATAATGCAATTGCTCTTGTAGTAGACATAAAACAAGAAAAAAAAAATCAAATGCTATAAATTTTCTTTCAATGCCTACACATTCTTTTAGTTTATTTATCATAGGAGAATGAGTAAGTAAGACAAGTAACTGACTTACATAGTGAGATTGAAATCGAAAATCTTGGAAATGGGATTTAAAAATTTTCAAACCAAACTAATTGTCATATTTATAGCCCGCAAAAAACTTGTTGTGGTTGACCTTATATCACAATAAAGCTATAATTTTCTAATTGGTCGCTAAGGACAATTTTGATAAGATTCATAAGCAATAAAATCATCAAGGTTTTGATGAAATTGTAGAATAAATATTAGGGATAAGTTCGCTAAAATTTTTAGAATTAATCATGAAAGTGCAATTAAGTCTTGAAAGTTACAAGAAGAGTAACAAAATCTTAAAACTTGTCAAATCGGTCTAATAAAGTCCTCTCGTTGATTTCTTTCACTTTAACTAACGAAAATGCTGACTTATTTTATTACTTTCTCGACACACATGGCAATGACATGGTGCCTACCAAGTGCCACGTCACAAAAAAGCATTAAAAAATTACAAGTACAAACAAAATTAGATTAAAAAATAAAAAAGTAATTTTTAAAATAAAAAACACAAACTCATCCACCGACTTTAAAAAAAAAAAACTACAAACTTGCCCAGATCGGAGTGAGGGTCATTGGGCTCACCTAGGGTTGCCCACCCCAAGCAAAATGGCTAGAATGAACCTTAATAATAATCAAACGAAATGGCTAGAATGAACTTTACAAGCATAGAAGCACAAACATCCCTGATCATTTATTAAGGCTTTCAAACAAATTCAATACCATATGGAATGGAAAAAAAAAAAGAAAAAGAAGAGAATATGCGTACTTGATTTGAGAAGCACTTGCCAAAAGTAAACCTTGATGGAAATTAGCTTGCAAGAATTGGCCATTCATGAAAAAAAATGATAAATACATGTAAAAAATTATTTTTATAAATAAAAGGTGAGTAGATAATCATTAATTCTCTAGAGAACGAACTAAGGTCACCAATTGATCATTGAATTGATCATGTGAAATAAATTTTAGTATTTAAATCTACAATTATGACTATCTTGACAATCAAATATAATAAATAGGTTTATAACATTTGAATAATTTGGTTGCTAGTAAAATATCCTACACCCTCCAAGATACAATGATCTATTAGATGGTGTTGTTAGTCTTCAAAATGCAATTTTTTACCCTTGAAATTGATACTTCTCATACAATCTCTCCATCATTATAAGCAAAATTTGTAAAATGCGACAAAAAAGACTTTGGCATGAAAAAGAGAAATCATATAGAATAAAAAATCACTAAAAGAAATATGCTTCACCTATAAAAAATATCCAAGATTTGAACAATGGATGTACTATATAAACTCTTCAAATTCTTTTTCACTTTTGAAATAAAGAGAAAAAAAAACCATAGTGCGTAAGTTGAAAAACTACCTATATCACACCATATGCTAAGGAGAAAAAAGGGATATGAAAGGGAAAAAAATATCAAGAGAGCCAATGAAAAATAACCTGGAAGATCTAGACCGATGTGAGACTTCAAGGGAATTTTGATGTAATTTGCATAGACTAAGATAGAGATGAGATGATACCAAAATGAAGACAAACTTTAAGAAGACAAGTTGGTAGTGTAGAACTTACCTCTATTTATATTATCCTTCCTCATGCCTGATTGAGTAAATTCCAACTTACCATATTGGAGAGCTTTCTCAATTTGATATCTTTTTTTAGTTGCAGAGGAATCCTAATTCGAATTGTCATCTTACATTTGTATTTGTATTTCATTCTCAAACTAGTCTCGTTTTATTGAATTAATTATTTTCTTGGTCTACTATTCTCACTCTCCCACAATATTTAAAATGCTTTGATCTTAGTTAATCTTAAATTTTTTCATAGATTCTCCAAGTAATCCACCAAAAGAGTGCAAGACCTTTTAATATCATTCCTTGTAAATAGTAACAATTTTTTTTATCCGATGTAGATGGTACTAAGGTCCGGATCCTAGCATGAGATTTGTAAGTTAAATATGTACTTGTTATCATATTGGTAAGCGATATATTTGAGTTCGTTAATATGATTTCTTAAAATGGTCCATTGATGGATCTTTTAACTTAGGTACTAATTGACCGTACATACCGTTAGAATTACCTAATTTTCATCTACTTGTTTACATATTTTTCTCATTGGTGAATGTTAACGGTTTTTTTTTTCTCAATTTGAATTTGTTTGTAATTGTTAAGTATATGAAGCTGATATTGTTACATTAGCGACATAAGATGTCATTTTTTAATGATCATTCCAAATTTCAACTTAGACACAAAAAAATTGCAATTCAATTATTGACGAGATATAGCTTTACTCATTAAAAATGCAACTCTACTTCATTTAGCGGAAGAATAGGAAAAAATTCTGGAAATAAAATGGTTGCCAATGGTTTGTATGAAGATGATTATTTATCCTCATGAATATTTGTGGAAGGAAATCCCACAATAATAAAATTGTTGAAGAAAATAAAAGTATATGAATGCAAGAAATTATAAACATTGACTATTTCGTGGGAAAGACAAAAGATATTTTACCATATACTCTCTTTTGCCCATTTTAGATAGGTCTACTTTGGGATAACTTGCTCACACACACACCAACACACATATCAAAATTAAATATCATAACATATCTTTGTGCGTTCATTTTTCTTCATTAAGGCTAATTGGATTAGTTCAGCTAATTGCTATAAACTTATATGATTATAACCACCGTTCAAGTTTGTTAGGCTTGGTACCCCAAACGTATTCTATTCATTTCCCTTACCTAATTAGCTATAAACTTATAAAAAAAAAAAAAAAAACTTATATGATTATACATTAATTATTTGACTAATTTAGTGGCAGCATAATCTAGTCATTATCTATTTTTAGGGCATTTGAATTTTCTTTTTGTTGCCATTTATTTAATTCTATTTCCATTTGAATTCTTTCCTTAATGTCTTTTTCCCTCCCATTGTTTTTAAAACTCATTCCTTTAGTAATTTTATATTCACATTCCAAATTGTAAAACAACAATAAAATAATTACATAGGTATCCTTATGTATATATTCATTTTTTTTTTTGGGGAAAATCCTTTGATTAGTCATTGACTTTGGAAGCTATGTTCTACTATGTTCCTCATCTCTTCCTCTTTTTGCACATGCGTTTGTTTCTCTATTATAAATAATTTAAATCATAAGTTACTGAAACATGTCAATAAATTTTTCAATATTTTCCAGCCTTTTTTTTTGGATGCATTGCATTTTGCTGCTGCTGCTGCAGGTGAACAGTTGTTCAAGCAAAATGGGGAAGGCTGTTATAAATGCAGCAGATTCTGCAGGACTCAGATCTTATGCCCATGCCGTTTGGTTGTGCCAAAGAGGCTGGAAAAATTGTAGAGGTATTTGGCAAAGAGATTAAGGTGCACGGACCTTCAAATAGAGAAAGTGTTGTGGCGTTGGTCTCTTGTTAACACCCAAGTATGATCATGGTTGACTACACCATGCCTGTTGTAATGAACAGTAAGTAACACATCCTTTGGGAATATATTTATAGAAATTCATTTGCTGAAAAAGAGGTCTCGTTTTTCAAAGTTCCATTAAAATAATGGTGGGAGGATCATCTGATTGTTTGGAAATCCAGTAATTTTGTGAAATTTGCAAACCTTAATAGGATACTGCATGAGGCAATATGTCACTCTTCGCTTGATAAGTTAAGTTAAATTCTTTCTATTATAAAGGTAATGTTGAGTTGTATTGCAATGTTGGAGTTCCATTGGTAATGGGAACTATTGGAGGAGATAGGGATTGGCTTTACTAAGCAGTCGAAGATTCAAGTTTATATGTTGTGATTTCTTGACAAGTGGGGAAATAGCCGACAGAATCCACGATCCTTGTTCGATTTTAGCCATCTCTGCACTTTCTTATTTTGTCCTAATTATTCTCTTGTTTTTGGTAAGTTGTGGCATTTCTTGTAGTGATGGAAATTATGGCAGAGCAATTTCCAAGAGCCTTCTTTGGGTATTTTCTAAAGGTGTTCAGTCCTCACTCTTTTGCATCTACTTTTCCCTCTACTCCTCACTTTGCTCTTTGTCTTGTATGGTTCATCCCTTTGATTGGGTCTCGATTAATGATTTTATGGATGTTTAAGTGCACATGTAGCTGATGTTAAAATTATAATTCTCACCACTGTTTGATTAGATACTTTTGAGAGAGCTATTGGTTGTAAGATAAACCGTGCATGAAAAATGAAAACTTAAGGTAGTAAGAATGGAAGCTTTGTGAGTTATGTCCTACAATTTGTCAATTAGGTATCGTTGATCTCTTTTCTGCATTATATCAACACAAAGAAAAAATGTAAACACAATGATACAAAGAAGACACTACCTAAATCACAAAGCAAAAAAAAAAAAGACGGTGGCCAAGTGAGATTATAGGTGACTCATTGTTGGTGTGCTAAACCGATGTGGGACTTAAGGCAGATTAGGTGCTCTTAATCTTACTGATTAGTTCTGATTCTATCCTTTAAGTTTATCTTTATATAGTTCTTATCCTCATATTTGTTGTATTTTACCTGTTATCATTTAACTCATCATGTTTTATTTGCTTGGTTAACAAGTTGAATGATGCTTTAGTACGCTGCCATTTGTTGTGACACGACCCTTTTACCAGAATGGGGAATGAGATAGGAGTCCGGGTGCTCATACACCGAACCACCATCTTCACTAAAGTTCGAATAACAAATAAGAGGGTGAAAAAAGATTTTTTTGTTAGGTGAGAAATAGGCTTTTTATATCACTATCTCGGGAAGCACGAGAGCTGGAACCTGTGGCAATTGAGTCCCTCTGGGTTTTCTGTAGTTACCTTTTTGCTAAACTTTTTGGGGGATTGGGGGGCATCTTCCATCCTTAAAAAACAATAATGTGGTTTTACCCTCTCCTACTTCTCCTCACTTTTTCTTTGCCAGCTTGAATAGGTGCATCGTTGATGTCTATTCTAGTGCACTGAGTTGCAGTGGAAGACTGAGTGTTGTGCTGCTTTCTTAAGAATAGCTTGAGAATCAGTATTAGTTTTTACTATGGTTTGGTCTAGTGGCTGCATTGATTAATGAACATTTACTCGTGTGCAATGAATTTAGGTTAATTTATAATATTGCAGCACCCTATTGTTTTACTCTTGACCTAATGATGCCAAATTTATATTGTAGACATGGTATGGTAAGTTATTGTTGTTTTCAGTTCATATTTGGCTGTGTTGATGGAGGCAGTGGTGAATTTATTTAAAGTATAGGTGATGGAATCCCATCAATCAAGCAAATTGGACAATCTAGAACAGCCAAGGCGGTAATTTCTTGCTTCAAGAAGTTGGGAATGTCTTTTGACATGGATCGGGTGTGTTGTCAAATTATGTTTGTGTCCTTGACTCAATTTATGGGAAATTCTTGTTGATTTTTCTTTTATTTATCCTGAAAAAGGCACATTGAGGAACATGTACATATTTGTTGCGAGTCCAAGTCATTTATCTACATTTATATGAATTAAATTGTTAGTGAGCAGGCTGTAGATTAGTTCTTGGACAAACACATGATTTTTGTTTTTTGTTTTTTTAGTTTGTACCTTAAATCTTGATGAAGCATTGTTTTTATGTAATTCCTACAAGAGCTAAAAGGTCTTTGGGTTCAATCCTTATGCCATTGGCCCACTTACCTATGGGGGAAAACCTTTGTTCTACACTCACATCTTGTATTATCTTCTAAATCATGCATGGGTGAATGGCACAGTAGACGATAAACCATAACAATAACTTCTGTAATTGCTGGTTTTGTTATGAAGATTGTTATTAGTATTTCCACAATCGAAAATATCTCACATTTATCCATGCTTTTGCTTTGGAATAGCATTTGATCTAGATGATCGGTGATCTTGAACAACACAAATGAAGATGGTGGGAGTTCTAGAATAGTATTTGTCTGATCATCCATTTGTATCATTTGTCATCACCTAATGAAGCATAATTATGGATTATTTTTTTTATATCTCCACCTTCTTGTTTCATATGTTTTTCTAGAGATGAGCATCACAAAATATTCATCTCCTTTACAGAGTCTCTTTTGAGTTTTAGCACAATGTTTGTGGTAGATAAATATATAATTGTGCTGTCTTGTTTTAGCCAAGAAGGTGATAATTCTTCCAACAGAAATTTGTTCCTGGATGTACAAATGCACACTAATCAAAACTTGCCCATTATGATATTCAAGAGTTCTTTTTCTTTACTTCCCAGAAATGAGACATGGCATTACAAAATGACAAACTTATATATTCAGATTCATATAATGTCTGAATGCAATGTACAATATTTTAGTTCTAAATGAGGAAATGTGTTCTTTGGATCTTTATCGAAGTTAACGCTTTGGAGTTGCAGATAATCACTGTCCCTATAGATCCCATATCTAGTTGCTGATTGCGGTTTGTGGATTTGTTGTCTTTTTGTAGATCCAGTAGAAGGCATACCAGCGTATATATAATATAATGATGTATTGCGTGAGGGTAGCATGCGTTGATACTAGTTTCATGCCGAGGTTTCGGGTCAGTTTTAGTGTCTTAGTTTTGTGTTGTAGTCTCAATTCTTCTTCTTACGCGTCTTAAAATCAGAGGATGCAAAGTAGACTAGTTTTGTAATTTTCTGGCGACTCTCTTTGGCATCGTTGGCAACTACTGTATTGTTTGACAGAAATGGAGAGGAAAATAGGAGCTTTGTATTTTGTGTATACCTCTTGTACACGATCATTACACTATTTGTAATACAAGGGTAAAGTGTAAAATAGGAAAGAAATAAATGAAAAATATACATCGATTCTAATTCCTATTTTACCAAATCAATTACCAATTAAATGAATTAATCATTGATACTAAGGGTTGGTATTTCCTAAGTTATCAAATCATATTTCCAATACTCCCTCTCAAGCCGGTGGCCTAATATATCGAGGACACCAAGCTTGCTCTATAGATAAGCATGTTGTCTTTGGCATAATGGTTTGGTAAAAATATCCGATGGTTTGGTAAAAATATCCGCAGGTTGCTGTTTCACTATGCTATCTTTCATGCAGAATTTATTTATCTTTGAGCAAAACTCCATGCTATTGTCGGTGCAATTCCTATTCCTCTCATTGTAATGATCCATTCTCGAATTTTATTTCACCAATGCACCTCGAACAACTTTTAGAACTCCACTTTTTAAAGAATACGAATGAAATGGCAATTGACTTCTATATGCTTAGTTCTCTCATGAAACACTGGATTGGCTGCTAGCTTGAGTGCAGCATCGTTGTCATAGAATAACTACCATTACCCACACGTGTTACAGATCTTCCTCTATTTTCACCTATTAGGGTCCATCAACTTGTACTCTAAGATCCGCAAGCAATCCTCGTATCCAGATTATTTCACAAACATTTTTTGCCATAACTCGATATTCTGATTTTGCTGATGGTAGAGATACGGTTGACTGCTTCTTTGTTTTCCATGAGATAAGAGATTCTCCAAATATGAAAAGGGGATCTCCGAGCTCGAGACAGCCGCCGTTGATTGGAAACGCGTAGGGCAGAAAATTGGGTTGGAAACTGGGTTGTGGGAACGGGTAGGGATCCATTGGGATGGGTCCAGATCCAGAAAATTGACCCATTAGGGATTCGTTGGGATGGGTCCGGATCCACCTGTTACGTCCGACTAGTCATTTGGGTTATCTTCCCAAGAAGATCCACATTCTTCGGGCCGAACTCCGGAGCCCTGTCAAGGTAAGTTCTGTTGAGCCCACGGATTGCTTGACCCAGCGGCCCATTGGCCTTGAAAGGGGTACCAGCCGAGATGAGGGCACTAGATCGGTCCCTGTATTTGGAACGCAACTGATGGAGCCATAGCTAATGGTTGAGCAGGTATCGATGAAGCTGTGACTAATGATTGAGCAAGTATCCCACCCTCTTCTATTGACTCAACTAGTGTTGGATTCGAGACTTGATGAGGTGAGTTGGGGGTTTCCTCCATTGGATGTTTTTATCAAGGTTTTTCTAAGCACAGTAGAGAAAGAAATTCCTATCGGTGGCTGGTTTGTCTTGCAAGGCTGAGGTCACAACAACAAACCAGAGAGGAACTGAAAGGCAATTTGAAGGTGCAGAAGCTTAGGTCAAAATTGAGTGCTCTGATACCATGATAGAAATGGAGAGGAAAATAGGAGCTTTGTATTTCTGCGTATATCTCTTGTACGAGATCATTACACTATTTGTAATACCATGGTAAAGTGTAAAACATGAAAGAATAAATGAAAAAATATACATCGATTCTAATTTCTATTCTACCAAATCAATTACCAATTAAATGAATCAATCATTGATACTCAGGGTCAGTATTTCCTAAGTTATCAAATCATATTTCCAACACTGTTCGAGCTTGTGACATGGGAGCCTTATGGAAATGTCTTGCTTTTCTTATTAATGAAGTTTGATGTTTAAACTTGAAGGCCCACGATGGTTCAAAATGGAAGTTCTCCATGGAAAATGCATAACCACTTGTTAAAAGAGAGATGGTCATGATGTCAAAGACTATAAACTTGACAAGCGTTGGTTTCACAACGAATAAGATGAGAGGGGAAATAGAAACGTTGTCAATTACAAATTACATTATCTAAGCAAAGAAAAAGGATCTATTGATCTCCTCACAAATTCAAAATTTTTCATTTGTGAAATGCTTTGAAGTTTGATATCTCTCTCATTCTTATTGCTAGTGTTCCTGCTGCCACATTGCAAATTGGATAATAATCTTCACCTTGAGCCATTTCGCGATGCAGTAGTTGCAAAAGCAATGACCATAATCCAGTTGCAAAAGCAATGGCCATAATCCAACTTACCAAGCCAATCTTGATCAAGATAGGCATCCGGCAATAGTGTTAGCAAAAATGGGAGTATAACAAATGGTAGTCATATTCAAATTAGTCTAGATTTGTCTTAAAAATTAAGTAGAGACAAAATTTGTTTTATCTCGTTATTCTCACATAATGAAACGACTCTTTAGTCAAACCCAATATGTTTTGGACCTTGAATTCGATTGTTTAGGGGTGTTTCTGAGCACTTTTATGTTTTTATGCCTTTTCTTGTTATAGTAGGTTTTTATTTATTTTATGAATGCTTTGCTACTTAGTGTAACTTTTGAGTTTTTTAGTATCGCTTAGGGCTAACAAGGTACTTATTTGATTAATCCTATGTATTGCGTAGCTTTTTGATGTAATTAAGAAAAAGTGATTGCTCTCTATTATTGTGCATATGAGAGGGAGTTGTCTTAGTGTGTGTCTGCGGATTGTTGAATCCGTGTTTACATATTGGTTTTGCGTCCCTTAAAATCCCAAAAATGCACTACTAAAAATAAATGGCCCTTTGTTGATAGTCAAATTTTTATCGACTTTTTAAATATCTGTTCTTTACAAAAATATAAGAAAATATCTAAAAAGATGAAAAAAAAAGAAAATGAAATGAACGAAAATGATAAAAAAATGAAATAAAAAATGAAAAAATATAATAATAACAACAAATTCGGGTAGGGGGCCTGGCCCATTTTTTTTTTTAAATAATAGGTTTTTGGGTCAGATGAGCCCATGCGCCCACTTCCGTTTTTTTCTTTTTTCTAATTCCAGAAGCCCATCTTTTTACTTCCTCTTGAGCCCATTTGTTTTTCTTGCTTCTTATTTTCTTAAAGAAGCCCGCCAGAACTTAAACAACCTGAGGCCTTACTCCCTTGACTTCTCTCACGCACGCTCCCAATATTCTTTTGTGGGGGTCTTTCGGGAAATCGCCGGCCATGGAAGAGAACAAATTGCAGAGAGCTTCCAGAGAGACGAGGAGGGAGCCGCATAACTTCGGCTATGGAGAGAACCAGGAGGTGAGAGAACTAGAGATAGGAGTGATTGAAGGAAGCTCAGCGAAGGAAAAAGGAGAGATCTCTCCCTCTGAGCGGAGCGAGAGCCACCTTTTCGAAACGAAGAAGGACGAAGAAGGCGAAACGGAGAAGATGAGAATGAGCGGGGCGGTTGGTGCCGTGAAGGTCATGTGCGTGACTGGAGCATCCGGTTACATCGCCTTGTGGCTTGTCAAGCTCCTCCTGCAGCACGGCTACACTGTCAAGGCCTCGGTCCGCAATCTGAATGATCCAAAAACACTGAACATCTGCTTGGACTTAATGGAGCGAAAGATAGACTTCAACTGTTCAAAGCCAACCTGCTGGAAGAGGGTTCATTTGATCCTATTGATGAGGGTTGTGCAGGCGTTTTTCCACACTGCCTCGCCCTTTTATCATGATGTCAAGGATCCGCAGGCAGAATTATTTGATCTGCTGCGAAGGGAGCTCTTAATGTCCTGAATTCATGCTCCAAAGCACCTTCTGTGCAGCGTGTGGCCTTGACATCATCTATGGCTGCAGTCGTACACAACGGAAAACTGCAGACACCTGATGTTGCGGTGGATGAAAGTTGATTTTCTGATCCGGACTTGTGCAGGCAAACCAACGCGTACCAACACTTAACACAAGTGCTGCGGCGGTTGCAAATTTGATAAATGTTTGAAGATATTGAGAAGCGGTTGATTTTGACTTCTTATGGAGAAGGAAGAAGATAATCTCTCCACTAACTCTCCCTCAAGCTTCACCGCTTGATCAAAGGAGAGCGTCCGCAATCAAAGTTTGAAGCCGAGCGAACACTGAAAATCCTTGTTCCATCAGCGATCAGGACTCTCTCTTCAGCGAAGTCCAGCCGATCCGAGATCTGGTTGTTTCTTGAGCTCGAATCATCGTACTTCAAGCTCGCTGTTATTTGATTTCCAGAAAATTCGAAAATCGTGACTCTGAATCAAAGCTAAGTTCGCTCATGTTCTCTGATTTTTGTTTTCGATTCAATTCTTTGCGTTGATTTTCTGCTTCTCCATCATGACACGAACTTGCTCGAACAAGCTTCCAGCTGCATCAATCACCGAGATAGTTCCTCTATTCAACGAGTCCAGTCCATTGGAAGAAGCCTAGTTTCCTTTGATCGTTGGCCGATCTTTGAAGATTAAGGCTGATGATTAGAGCTAAGTGATTCACTTCTTTCCCCTGGTTTCCATCAGCACAGATTCTACTCTGAATGATCATTATGAATATGACTTGTTCTGGAAATTCGAGTGCTCATCTTATCAGCGTTTTTCAAGCAATGATATGAGCTTGTAAACGGTGATATCTCATGAAGGTGTGTTCTAGACTTTCGAAGTATACATGTTGAGCTTCGATTTTATATATTAAGAGCTCTTATCGGACATTGTTTACTAGGCTAAAATTGCTTCGTAATACAGATCATAAGCCTGGAATATTCTGAGGGTTCTGTTCTGAATGACATCCGTGTCTTCCTGATTTTTTAAAAATTTCTGTGATCTGATTTTAGAGTCGGTACCCTCATGAAACTTTTTTGTGACATATAGGTTTATGTCATATAAAATTTTCAATAAAATTGAAAGGCATTTGGTAGACACGATTGATCTTCACCTAGACATTTTTGCTTCTGAAAAAATCAATTTCCAGACTGACCTTCTTGTGTTATTCGATTTTTATAAAATCATACGTTCAAAATCTGGAAACACATCCCCATGAAAAATGTTAACCACATCTGCATCTATCTGGTGTAAAATCCTCATGAAAAATAGAACTCATTTGATCGGTACGATTGGCTCTCAATTGTCCCTTTTTGTGCCTCTAAAAACTGCGTTCCAGAATAACCTTCATGTGCTCCTAAATTTGTATAGAATCGTTGGTGTGGGATCTAATATCGGTGTCCTCATGAAAAGTGTTTATCACACTTCAATCTAGCTTGAAAAAAAAAAGATCAGAAAATAAAATGGTCATTTATTATTTTTAGTTGATGTCAAAAAGTTGCAGCGACATTTTGGAATATGAACTTTTTGATTAAACCTTCAAGTGTTCCTTAATTTCTATAAAATCATGTGTTCAAAATTTAAAAACATGTTCATCATCAAAGTTTAGATGAGATTTCAATCTTTCTTTTGACTTTAATTCCATAGAATTCGAAGCTCATTTAAAATAATCAACAGGACCTGATCAGAGTGCTGAATCATTCCGCACCCAGTTTCTCCTTGAACACCTGAATGTGTTTACCTATAGTTAACTGAATTACTTAGGATCCCCAAAAAGGCGCTGCTTAAAAGAGATGGCCCTTTGTAGCGACCGAAAAAAATAATTTGATGTTATTAATGTAATTTGTGGGGGAAAGTGTTAAAAAAAGTCATAAACCTTTTACATTTTTGCCAATTTAATCATAAACATTTTATTTGTACCAAATTTAGTAATAATTTTTTTCACTTGGTACGAATTTAGTTTTAAACATTTTCACTTGGTGCCAAATAGTCATTTCCGGCTAATTTTGATCGTATTTTGTTGATTGAGCATCGGTTAGTTAAAGTGGCATAATTGATATTGACGTAGACAATTTTTAGTAATATTTTAACTTTTTTTTTCGATTTTTAATTTTTTTAATTTCCTTTTCTTTTTTCTTCTCTTCCCATTCCTCCAACCGGTCATTGGACCTCAATAACTAGCCCCAATGAGGCTCGAGCACTTGCTAGAGGTTGCGAGGGCTGCTCGTGCTAGGCGGCGGCGGTCAAGCTTTGCCGGCCATGGGCGAGGCTTGACCTTGCGAGATCCGGCAAAGTTGAGCCTCGCCCAACCTTTGGCAAGGCAATTTGAGGCCACTTAGGCCACAAGGGTAGCCTTGGCTTTAACCTTGCCGGCTATGGGCGAGACTCAACCTCACTAGATTCGGCAAGGTCAAGCCTCCCCTAGCCTTTGGCGAGGCTAGCTTGAGGTCACTAGGGCAGCCTTGCACTAGGTTGGCAAGGCTTGACCCTTGCTGGCCCATGGGCAAGGCTCGACCTCGTCAGATTCTGCAAGGTCAAGCCTTGCCCAGCCTCTAGTGAGAGCTAGCTTGAGGTCGCAAGGGTGGCCTTGCATTAGGTTGGCAAGGCTTGACCCTTGCTGGTCATGGGCAAGGCTCGACCTCGCCAGATTCTGCAAGGTCCAGCCTTGCCCAACCTCTAGTGAGGCTAGCTCAAGGCCGCCCAAGCCACAAGGGTGGCCTCATGCTAGGTTGGCGAGGGTCAAGCCTTGCCGACCATGGGCAAGGTTCGACCTCGCTAGATTTGATGAGGTCGAGCCTTGTCCAGCCTTTGGTGAGGCTAGCTCGAGGTCGTCCAGGCCACAAAGGTGGCCTCGCGCTGGGTTGGCAAGGCTTGTCCTCACCAATGATGGGTGATGCTCGACCTTGCTAGATCCAGTGAGGTTGAGCCTTGCCCGGCCATGCAACCTTAAGCCTCGCCAGTTGCTGGGGAGGTTTGCTAGAGGCCAGTGAGGTCGACCTCGACCTCGTCGACTATCGCCTCTAGCTAATCACCGAGGTTCGGTGACCGGTTGGAGGAAGGAGGAGGAGAAGGAAAAATGAAAAAAATGAAAATGAAAATGAAAAAAAGAAAATAAAGTAAAAATAAAAAATTCAAATATATATTAAAATATTATTAAAATTTGTCCAAGTTAGCATTGGCCATGCCATGTCGGTCGACTGGCACCTAGTTAGTAAAATACGGCTAAAATTAGTTAGAAGGACCGAATTGGTATTAAATCAAAATGTTTAGGACTAAATTTGCACTAATAAAATGTTTAGAATTAAATTGACCCAAATACAAAAGGTTTATAACTTTTTTGATACTTTTCCTATAATTTGTGTGCTTAAGTGAGAGAGAGTATCTATCACCAATTTAGCTAATATATCCTTGCCCAATCTGATCACCACATATATATCCCCATTTCATTATCAAGGTCTCTTACATAGTCTAATTTTAATTTTGCTTATATAATTTAAATCTCCCACCACATATTAAAGGTTTTCATCGCATTCATTATCCGAAATATCTTGATGGAGGGTGTTTGTAACTTGGAAATTGATTGGCTTTTATTCTAGTTAATGTCATTGTCATTAGTTATCAACAAAGTCAATATCTTCTTATTGTCAAAATAGACATGGGAGCATTTCACTTCTTAGTTTTCGTAATTTTTTTCAATACCAATTTATTTGTTATTTTAGTTAATCATTGGCGCTAATATTACGTCATTATTATTGGCATATGCAATCATGTTACTTTCTATTAGTTCCTTCAAGTTAGACACAAAGAAATTAGATATTCAACAATGTTAAATATATCATATTTAGTTGAAACTCAATCAATCTCCTCAAAAACCATTACATGAACCACTTCAAAGAAGAAATATGCCTCATTCATAATTTTATTGCTTTCCTTTTACAAAGTGGACAAAAGTTCCTCCTCACGAGCCATTTTTCAATACAACCATAGTGAAAGCGATGCCCACAGTCCAACTGTCCAAGCTTATCTTCAACATTGTAGTCATCCTGCAAATACTCCACCAAAATAAAAGGTACATTTTAGTATGCATACTCATAGTTTAAATTTAGCTAAGACAATTACTTATGGACAACAATATTGTTCTTCATTTCTATCTTAATATGTTCTTGGGTAAATGAAGTGGTTCTTACCAGACAAATACAACAAGATTCGACTTTGACATTGGATTCTTCCGAAGTAGAGGGTTGGGGTTGATATTGTTGCGACCTGAAATGTACAAAGATGGCTTCCTCACTCAATCCTGTGGAGACATCTCTACCCTGTTTGTCGAGGTGGACCAATTCTTAATCAGAAGCATATGAGGAAAACCTAAGTATTTCATAGTCACCTCTCCTTGAGTAAATTATTTCTCAAGTATTTAAAATATTGCTCACTCAAGGGCTAACTAAAGTCGCAACTAAATGTCCCTCTACCTCAATTCTACATCCATGCACATTTGGATTGGTTTTTAGTTGTTTGAATGCAAAATACATAATAACAAACATATATGTAGTGAAGGGGCTTGAGCACATATATGCCCACGGTGCTAAATTACAGCAATTTGACAAATTCAGACATTTCGACATTAGCATGAGAGATAAAACTTGAAAATCTTGTCCACAACAAAACTAAAGCTTTAGGGTGACAAATATTATTACTCGAAAACTTCGGTGTTCACTACAAAACTCATGACGCCACTACTAATGTTTGAAGTCATACACAAGCATCAATCTCTATTTAGTTGAACTTTTTCTAGTTCATAGGACAATAAAAGAGATTATGTATATACTAATGCTCCATTTGTTTCGCAGATAGCTATAATTTAGGAAACATTTTCTTCAAAAGTGATTGAATGTCTTGTTTACAAAGGTTGAATGAAAAATACTTTCATTGTCTATGAAAATATTTAGACTATCAGTTAGGTGGAAATTTAAAATACATGCAAGCAAGTACAAATCTTTGTGGAGACACAATAAGAGGTAATGACAATTATGACATTACTAGATTGTGCTCAATCATTGCCCAAAAAAAGAAAAAAAAATCCATCAACAATACATAAGACATTCCTTTTTCTACATGACACAGGGCTTCATATATTTTATAAAATTCTTAAAAAGGTATACTTAATTACATATTATCATTATATGACTTGTAAATTAAAAGTTCCTATCCAACATAGAAATGAGAATCACAAGTTTAATACAATGTGAGTGTCTTTTGGCATCAAGAGCATGAGGTATATGGAAATGCCTCACATATTTGGTAGTAAAAATCAGTTTCAATTTAAAGCTCTCAATCTCAAATACTCTTTTCACGGAATCAATTGATGAGATTTCCAATGGGATTATCATACTTAATTCAGAAACCAAATTGAGAATTATGCGAAAATTATTGAGTTTTCAAATCTAGTACTATAAATAAGACCTCGCCGGTCCTAGAATGAAACATGAATATGCAGAGATAATAATATTACATTTTTGGAACATACCTCATGTATTCTTAATTGGATGGCAGCCCACGGTGATGGAGATGACATCTCAGGATGAGCTCTAGCTCGCCTCACCCCTTTACTCGTCCATCCTGGCAATCTAGATGCCGCAGAAGTAAATTGACTGGTTATACTCAATTGTACGTGGCCATGTAGCCCTGTTGAGTTCTCCGTTGTAACTTGGTCATTGGAACGTGCGTCACTTCTTAGAAAAATGCTTGGCTCAAGTAGTTCATTTGTGTTCTGGTCAATTGTGTTGTTATTTTGATGTTCCATTGTAGAGGCCTGTAAATGTAAAATTCTTTCGTTAGAATATTATAATATATGTGTGTGTGCATGCGTGCGCGCGCGCATGTGTGGGTATATGCTATTCACTATATCAGAATAGCTCTAAAGATATGAACCTAATATGTTTCTTGACAAAATATCATGTACTAAATCATGAGAAAAAAAGGATGAGATTACCTCACGGAAAAAATATAAAATATTTTCTAGCAAATGAACGGATTTTATATTATTTCTCTATGCTTATATTAATGATGTTATGGATACGAAAGCATGCATTTGTTCTCAAATGGTGAATCAATCCGCTAAGTGCATAGAATTCCTTCTTTTGGTGATTTTACTTAGAAAAAAAAATGCTAAACCATGTATTATCAATGTGTAATGACCATTTAGTATTCGTATTAAAACTATATATGAAATAAATCAATTTACTAGAGGGATTGTATGTATTCTATCCAAATTAGTAGTATATGCATCGAAAAAGTCCTTTTTCGTCGAGAGATGAATTCCTACTCGAAGTATTGGAGGGGCTAAGTCGTAATGTAATTGCTCTTGAAGTAGACATAAAACAAGAAAAAGAATTCAAATGCTATAAATTTTCTTTCAATGCCTACACATTCTTTTGGTTGATTTATCATAGGAGAATTGTTAAGCAAGACAAGTAACCGAATTACACTTAGTGAGATTGAAATTGAAAATCTTGGAAATGGGATTTAAAAATTTTCAAACCAACCTAAATGTCATATTTATAATGGCCCGCAAAAAACTTGTGGTTGACCTTATATCGCAATAAAGCTATATTTTTCTAATTTGTCGCTAAGGGCAATTTTGATAAGATTCATAAGCAATAAAATTATCAAGGTTTTGATGAAATTGTAGAATAAATATAAGGGATAAGTTCGCTTAAAGTTTTAGAATTAGTCATGAAAGTGCAATTAAGTCTTGAAAATTATAAAAAGGTAATAAAATCTTAAAACTTATCAAATCAGTCTAATCAAGTCCTTTCATTGATTTCACTCACTTTAAATAACGAAAATGCTGAATTGCCTTATTTTGTTACTTTCTTGAGACACATGGCAATGACGTGGCTCCTACCAAGTGTCACGTCACAAAAAAGCATTCAAAATTACAAATACAAACAAATAAGGTGAAAAAAAAGTGTTTTTTTAAAATAAAAAACACAAACTCATCCACCGGCTTTAAAAAAAAAAAAAAACATGCAAATCACCCATGGATTGGCCAAGCCCTTGCCACATCGTGGTCGTTGCCAAAAACTGCTAGGAAGGGCCATGGCGATTCGTATGCGCCGTGCGGTGAAGGTCACCCTTGTTGGCCTCGAGTGATGCCTTGGTGGCTCCTGGCGATGGCCGTTGTTCTGTTAAGAGGTGGAGAGCCGGCCCAAATATGGGGAGGGAGGGCGCAACCCTCGCCCTAGATCTGAGCGAGGGTCATTGGGCCTCACCTAAGGTCACCCACCCCAAGCAAAATGGCTAGAATGAACCTTAATAATAATCAAATGAAATGGCTAGAATGAACTTTACAAGCATAGAAGCACAGGCATCCCTGACCGTTTATTAAGGCTTTCAAACAAATTCAATACCGTCTGGAATGGAAAAAAAAAGAAGAAAAAAAAGAAGAGAATATACGTACTTAATTTGAGAAGCACCAGCCGAAAGTAAACCTTGATGGAAATTAGCTTGCAAGAAATGGCCATTCATGAAAAAAAGTGATAAATACATGTAAAAATTTATTTTTATAGATAAAAGGTGAGTAGATAATCATTGATTCTCTAGAGAACAAACTAAGGTCACCAATTGATCATTGAATTGATCATGTGAAATAAATTTTAGAATTTGAATCTACGTGTATGACTGTCTTGACAATCAAATATATTAAATAGGTTTATAACATCTCAATAATTTTGTTGCTAGTAAAATATCTTACACCCTCCAAGATACAATGATCTATTAGATGATGTTGTTAGTCTTCAAAATGCAATTATTTACCCTTGAAATTGATATTTCTCATACAATCTCTCCATCATTATAAGCAAAATTTGTAAAATGTGACAAAGAAGACTTTGGCACGAAAAAAGAGAAAGCATATAGACATCGATACCCTAATGAAAATATAGATTAGAAAATAATAAAAATTCACTTAAAGAAAAATGCTTCACCTATAAAAAATATCCAAGATCTGAACAATGGATGTAGTATACAAACTCTTCAAATTCTTTTTCACTTTTGAAATAAAGAGAAAAAAACCATAGTGCATAAGTTGAAAAACTACCTATATCACGCCATATGCTAAGGAGAAAAAAGGGATATGAAAGGGAAAAAAATATCAAGAGAGCCAATGAAAAATAACCTGGAAGATCTAGACCGATGTGAGACTTCAAGGGAATTTTGATGTAATTTGCATAGACTAAGACAGAGATGAGATGATACCAAAATGAAGACAAACTTTAAGAAGACAAGTTGGTAGTGTAGAACTTACCTCTATTTATATTATCCTTCCTCATGCCTGATTGAGTAAATTCCAACTTACCATATTGGAGAGCTTTCTCAATTTGACATCTTTTTTTAGTTGCAGAGGAATCCTAATTCGAATTGTCATCTTACATTTGTATTTGTATTTCATTCTCGAACTAGTCTCATTTTATTGAATTAATTATTTTCTTGGTCTACTATTCTCCCTCTCCCACAATATTTAAAATGATTTGATCTTGGTTAATCTTAATTTTTTCATATATTCTCCAAGTAATCCACCAAAAGAGCGCAAGACCTTTTAATATCATTCATCGTAAACGGTAACAATTTTCTTATCCGATGTAGACGGTACTAAGGTTCGCAATCTAGCATGAGATCTCAATTTGAATTTGTTCATTATTGTTAAGTATACGAAGTCGATATTGTTACATCAGTGACATAAGATGTCCTTTTTTCAATGATCATTCCAAATTTCAACTTAGACACAAAAAAATTGCAATTCAATTATTGACGAGATATAGCTTACTTATTGAAAATGCAACTCTACTTCATTTAGCAAAAGAATAGGAAAAACTTCTGGAAATAAAATGGTTGCCAATGGTTTGTATGAAGATGATTATTTATCCTCATGAATATTGGTGGAAGGAAATCCCACAATAATAAAATTTTTGAAGAAAATAAAAGTATATGAATGCAAGAAATTATACACATTGACAGTTTGTGGGAAAGACAAAAGATATTTTACCATATACTCTCTTTTGCCCATTTTAGATAGGTCTACTTTGGGACAACTTGCTCATACACGCACGAACACACATATCAACAATAAACATCACAACATATCTTTGTGCATTCATTTTTCTTCATCAAGGCTAATTGGATTAGTTTAGGTTTGTTGCATTCCATTCATTTTTGTAATTAGCTATAAACTTATATGATTATACATTAATTATTTGACTAATTTAGTGGCAGAAAAATCTAGTCATTATCTATTTTTATGGCAATTGAATTTTCTTTTTGTTGCCATTTATTTAATTCTATTTCCATTTGAATTCTTTCCTTAATGCCTTTTTCCCTCCCGTTGTTTTTAAAACTCATTCCTTTAGTAATTTTATTTTCACATTCTAAAGAGTAAAACAACAATATTATAATTATGTAGGTATCCTTATGTATATATTCATTTTTTTGGGGAAAATCCTTTGATTAGTGATTGACTTTGGAAGCTATGTTCCGCTATGTTCCTCATCTCTACCTCTTTTGCACGTGCGTTTGTTTCTCTATTATAAATAATTTAAATCATAAGTCACTAAAACATATCAATAAATTTTTTGATATTTTCCAGCCTTTTTTTTTTGATGCATTGCATGTTTGCTGCTGCTGCGGGTGAATAGTTGTTCAAGCAAAATGGGGAAGGCTATTATAAATGCAAAATGCAGCGGATTCTGCAGGACTCGATCTTATCCCCATGCCGTTTGGTTGTGCCAAAGAGGCTGGAAAAACTGTAGAGGTATGTGGCAAAGAGATTAAGTTGCACGAACCTTCAGATAGAGAAAGCGTTGTGGCGTTGGTCTCTTGTGAACACCTGATTATGATCGTGGTTGACTACACCGTGCCTGTTGCAGTGAACAGTAAGCAACACATCCTTTGGGAATGTATTGATAGAAATTCATTTGCGGAAAGAGAGGTCTCATTTTTCAAAGTTCCATTAAAATAGGGGTGGGAGGATCATCTGATTGTTTGGAAATCTAGTAATTTTGTGAAATCTGCAAACCTTAACTGGATACTACACAAGGCAATATGTCACTGTTCGCTTGATAAGTTTAGTTAAATTCTCTCAATTATGAAGGTAATGCTGAGCTATATTGTAATGTTGGAGTTCCATTTGTAATGGGAACTACTGGAGGAGACAGAGATTGGCTTTACTAAGCAGTCAAAGATTGAAGTTTATGTGCAGTGATTTCCTGACAAGTGGGGAAATAGTTGACAGAATCCATGATCCTTGTTTAGTTTTAGCCGTCCTTGCACTTTCTTATTTTGTCCTAAGTATTCTCTAGTTTTTGATAAGTTGTGGCATTTCTTGCAGTGATGGAAATTATGGCAGAGCAATTTCCAAGAGACTTCTCTAGGTATTCTCTAAAGGTGTTTAGTCCTCACTCTTCTGCATCTGCTTTCCCCTCTGCTCCTCACTTTGCTCTCTGTCTTGTATGGTTCATCCCTTTGACTGGGTCTCGATTAATGATTTTATGGATGTTTAAGTGCACATGTCGCTGATGTTAAAATTAGAATTCTCACCACTGTTTGATTAGATACTTTTGAGAGAGCTATTGGTTGTAAGATAATCCATGCATGGAAAAAAAAAGAATCAGTTAGTAAGAATGGAAGCTCTGTGAGTTATGTCCTACAATTTGTCAATTTGGTACTGTTGATCTCTTTTCTGCATTATATCAACACAAAGATAGAACGTAAACACAATGATACAAAGAAGACGCAATCTAAATCACAAAGCAGAAAAAAGACGGCGGCCAAGTGAGATTATATGTGACTCATTGTTGGTGTGCTAAGCTGATGTGGGACTTAAGGCAAATTAGGTGCTCTTAATCTTACTGATATAGGTCTCATTCTATCCTGGAAGTTTATCCTTATATAGTTCTTATCCTCAGATTTGTTGTATTTTACCTATTATCATTGAACTCATCATGTTTTATTTGCTTGGTTATCAAGTTGAATGATGGTTAAGTACTCTTGCCAATTATTGTGAAGCGACCCTTTAACCAGAATGGGGAATGAGATAGGATTTTGGGTGCTCAAACACTGAACCACTATCTTCACTGAAGTTCGAGGAAACAAATAAGAGGGAGAAAAAGGATTTTTTATTAGGTGAGATATAGGCTTTTTATATTGCTATCTCGGGAAGCACGAGAGCTGGAACCTGTGGCAATTGAGTCCCTCTGGGTTTTCTGTACTTAACTTTTTGCTAAACTTTTTGAGCAATTGGGGGGCATCTTCCATCCTTAAAAAACAATAGTGTGGTTTTACCCTCTCCTACTCCTCCTCACTTTTTCTTTGCCAGTTTGAACAGGTGCATCGTTGATGTCTATTCTGATGCACCGAGTTGCAGTGGAAGACTGAGTGTTATGCTGCTTTCTTAAAAATAGCTTGAGAATCAGTATTCGTTGTTGTTGTGGTTTGGTCTAGTGGTTTGCATTGATTGATGACCATTTACTCGTGTGCAATGAATTTGGGTTAATTTATAATATTGCAACACCCTACTATTTTACTCTTGACCTAATGATGCCAAATTTATATTGTGGACATTGTATGAAGTTATTGTTGTTTCCAGTTCATATTTGGATGTGATGATGGAGGCAGTGGTGAATTTATTTAAAGTATAGGTGATGGAATCCCATCAATCAAGCAAATTGGACAATCTGGAACAGCTAAGGCGGTAATTTCTTGCTTCAAGAAGTTGGGAGTGTCTTTTGGCACAGATCAGGTGTGTTGTGAAATTATGTTTGTGACCTTGACTCGATTTATTGGGAAATTCTTGTTGATTCTTCTTTTATTTATCCTGGAAAAGGCACGTTGAGGAACATGTACATATTTGTTGCGAGTCCAAATAATTTATTTGCGTTTATATGAATTGAATTGTTAGTAAGCAGGCTGTAGATTAGTTCTTGGCCAAACACATGATTTTTGTTTTTTTTAGTTTGTACCTTAAATCTTGATGAAGCGTTGTTTTCTATGTAATTCCTGCAAGAGCTAAAAGGTCTTTGGTTTCAATCCTTATGCCATTGGCCCACTTACCTATGGGGGAAAACCTTCGTTCCGCACTCACATCTTGTATTATCTTCTACATCATGCATGGGTGAATGGCACAATAGACCATAAACTGTAACAATAACTTTTGTAATTGCTGGTTTTATTATTAAGATTGTTATTAGTATTTCCACAATCGAAAATATCTCACGTTTATCGACACTGGGACCCCTAAAGTGCCAAAAGTTGGCACAAAGGGACACTTAAGTGTCAAAAGTTACGAAAGCGACACTTAAGTGTCAAAATCGGAGTAAAATAGATCACTTCGGTACCAATTCAGCCAAAATGCTGACGTGGCGATTTTCCAAAATGAAGCGAGTGCAAAACGGCATTGTTTTGGTGTTAACGTGGTAAAAAATTAATTAAATGAAATTTAAAAATAAATTTATTTACAACATTTAAAAATTAAAATTAAAATTAAAATTATATATATATTATTATTTTTTTTTTAAAAGAGGGAGGCGGCCGAGGGCTGAACCCTCGTTGTCGTTGCCTCCTTGCCGCCATCAAGAAGGGCCGACGACGGTGGGGAGAGGGTTAGCCGAGGTCAACGGGCCCGGCTAGGGGCCGGCGACCACGGCCAACCGGCGGTGAGGGCCTGCAAAGCCCTCACATTGATCTAGGGTGAGGGTCGCGGCTCTCGCCTAAATCCGGCGAGGGTCGGCGGCCCTCACCACCGCTGGCCGGGGGTTGTCGGCCCTTGGCCAAGGTTTGGTGACCTCGATCGACCCTCCCCACTTCGTCACCGGCCCTTCCCGTTGGCGATGAAAGCTCACCCTCAACTGCCTCCCCTTTTTTTAAAAATATTTTAAAAATATTTTAAATATTTGTATTTATATTTTTAAATGTTTTATATAAATTTAGTTATAAATTTAATTTAATTAATTTTTATATTAATTTTTTTCACGTCAACGTACAAAACAACGCTGTTTTGCACTTTGCTAGAAATTGCGCACGTCAATATTATGGTTGGATTGACACTTAAGTGATCCATTTTACTTCAATTTTGACATTTGAATGTCACTTTTATAACTTTTGGCACTTAAGTGTCAATTTGTGCCAACTTTTGGCTCTTGAAGCGATCTTTTGCCCACATTTATCTATGCCTTCACTTTGGAATAGCATCTAATCCAAATAATCGGTGATCTTGAACAACACAAACGAAGATGGTGGGAATTCCAAAAGAGTATTTGTCCGATCAGGCTTTCCATTTGTATCATTTGTCATCACCTGATGAAGCATAATTATGGATTATTTTTTTATATCTCCACCTTCTTGTTTCATATGTTTTTTCTAGAGATGAGCATCACAAAATATTCATCTCCTTTAGAGAATCTCTTTTGAGTTTCAGCACAATGTTTGTGGTAGATCAATATATAGCTGTGCTGTCTTGTTTTTAGCCAAGAAGGTGATAATTCTTCCAATAGAAATTTGATCCTGGATGTACAAACACAATATGTTTTGGACCTTGAATTCCATTGTTTAGGGGTGTTTCGGAGCACTTTTATGTTTTTATGCCCTTTTCACATTATAGTAGGCTTTTATTTATTTTATGAATGCTTTGCTACTTAATGTAACTTTTGAGTTTTCTAGTATCCCTTAGGGTTAACAAGGTACTTATTTGACTAATTCTATGTATCGCGTAGCTTTTTGTCATCTTTCACGTAATTAAGGAAAAGTGATTGCTCTCTATTATTGTGCATATGAGAGGGAGTTGTCTTAGTGCTCATTTGTTGATTGATAAATCCGTGTTTACCTATTACTTTTGCTTCCCTTAGAATCCCAAAAAGACACCACTAAAAATAAATGGCCCTTTGTTGACAATCGAACTTTTATCGACTTTTTAAATATCCATTCTTTACAAAAATATAAGAAAATATCTAAAAAGATGAAAAGAAAAAAAATAAAAAAATGAGATGAACGAAAATGATAAAAAAAAGAAATAAAATATAATAATAACAACAAATTCGGGTAGGGGGCCTGGCCCATTTTTCTTTTTAAATAATAGGTTTTTGGGTCAGATGAGCCCATGCGCCCAGTCTCTTTTTTTTTTTTTTCTAATTCCAGAAGCCGATCTTTTTACTTCCTCTTGAGCCCATTTGTTTTTCTTGCTTCTTATTTTCTTAAAGAAGCCCGCCAGAACTTAAACAACCTGAGGCCTTACTCCCATGACTTCTCTCACGCACGCTCCCAATATTCTTTTTGGGGGGGTCTTCTGGGAAATCGCCGGCCATGGAAGAGAACAAATTGCAGAGAGCTTCCAGAGAGAGGAGGAGGGAGCTGCAGAACTTCGGCTATGGAGAGAACCAGGAGGTGAGAGAACCAGAGATAGGAAGAGTGAAGGAAGCCCGGCCAAGGAAAAAGGAGAGATCTCTCCCTCTGGGCAGAGCGAGAGCTACCATTTCGAAACGAAGAAGGAGAAGGACGAAGAAGGCGAAACGGAGAAGATGAGAATGAGCGTGGCGGTTGGTGCCGTGAAGGTCGTGTGCGTGACCGGAGCATCCGGTTACATCGCCTTGTGGCTCGTCAAGCTACTCCTGCAGCGCGGCCACACCATCACGGCCTCCATCCACGATCCGAATGATCCAAAAAAGACTGAACATCTGCTTGGACTTAATGGAGCGAAAGATAGACTTCAACCGTTCAAAGCCAACCTGCTGGAAGAGGGTTCATTTGATCCTATTACTGAGGGTTGTGCAGTCGTTTTTCCACACTGCCTCGCCCTTTCATCATGATGTCAAGGATCCGCAGGAAGAATTATTTGATCTGCTGTGAAGGGAGCTCTTAATGTCCTGAATTCATGTTCCAAAGCGCCTTCTGTGCAGCGTGTGGTCTTGACATCATCTATGGCTGCAGTCGCATACAATGGAAAACCGCTGGCACCTGATTTTGCGGTGGATGAAAGTTGATTTTCTGATCCGGACTTGTGCAGGCAAACCAACGCGTACCAACACTTAACACAAGTGCTGTGGCGATCGCAAATTTGATGAATGTTTGAAGATATTGAGAAGCGGTTGATTTTGACTTCTTATGGAGAAGGAAGAAGATAATCTCTCCACTAACTCTCCCTCAAGCTTCACCGCTTGATCAAAGGAGAGCGTCCGCAATCAAAGTTTGAAGCCGAGCGAACACTGAAAATCCTTGTTCCATCTGCGATCAGGACTCTCTCTTCAGCGAAGTCCAGTCGATTCAAGATCTGGTTGTTTACTCGAGCTCGAATCATCATACTTCAAGCTCGCTGTTCTTTTTTCTTTTAGGTAAGGTCAAGCTCGCTGTTCTTTGATTTCCAGAAAATTCGAAAATCGTGATTCTGAATCAAAGCTAAGTTTGCTCACGTTCTCTGACTTTGTTTTTGATGCAATTCTTTGCGTTGATTTTCTGCATCTCTATCATGACCAGAACTTGCTCGACCTAGCTTCCAGCTGCATCAATCACCGAGATAGTTCATCTATTCAACGTGTCCAGTAAATTGGAAGAAGCTTAGTTTCCTTCGATCGTTGGCTGATCTTTGAAGATGAAGGCTGTTGATTAGAGCTAAATGATTCACTTCTTTCCCCTGGTTTCCATCAGCACAGATTCTAGTCTGAGTGATCATTATGAATATGACGTGTTCTGGAAATTCGAGTGCCTATCTCACCAGCGCTTTTCGAGTGATGAGATGAGCTTGCAAACGGTGATATCTCATGAAGATGTGTTCCAGACTTTCAAAGTATATATTGGACATCGTTTACTAGGCTAAAATTGTTTCGTAATACAGATCATAAATCTGGAAAATTGATGCTTGTTCTATTTTGAGTGTTCTGTTCTGAATGACATCTGTGTCTTCCTGATTTTTTTTTTTTTAATATCTCTGATCTGATTTAGAGTTGGTACCTTCACGAAACTTGTTTGTGACATGTAGGTCTATGTCATATAAAATTTTCAATAAAATTGAAAGTCACTTGGTAGACACGATTGATCTTCAACTAGACATTTTTGCTTCTGAAAAATCAATTTCCAGACTGACCTTCATGCGTTATTCGATTTTTATAAAATCATACGTTCAAAATCTGGAAATACATCTCCATGAAAAATGTTCATCGCATCTGCATCTATCTGGTGTAAAATTTTCATGAAAAATAAAACTCATTTGATCAGTACGGTTGGCTCTCAATCGTACCTTTTTGTGCCTATAAAAACTGCATTCCAGAATAACATTCCCCTGCTCCTAAATTTTCATAAAATCGTTGGTTTGGGATCTAATATCGGTATCTCCATGAAAAGTGTTCATTACACTTCAATCTAGCTTGAAAAAATATTTCAGAAAATAAAAAAAGATCATTTATTATTTTTAGTTGATGTCAAAAAGTTGCAGTGACATTCTGGAATATGAACTTTTTGATTTAACCTTCGAGTGTTCCTTAATTTCTATAAAATCATGTGTTCAAAATTTAAAAACATGTTCATCATGAAAGTTTTAGATGAGATTTCAATCTTTCTTTTGACATTAAATCCATAGAATTCGAAGCTCATTAAAATAATAAAAAGGTCCTGATCAGACTGCTGAATCATTCCGCACCTAGGTTCTCCTCGAATACCTGAACGTGCTTTCACAAAATTCAATGGGCTTAATGACTTTATTTGAAAATTCCCACAACATGAAAGTTGAAGGTCACGATCGCAGCTTTCTTTTGACACTACATATATATTTTGGGAAATTGATACATGTTTGGTTGTTTAAAGAACCCGACCAGTGTGCTCGACAATTTTGCACCTGAATTCTAGAATCTATTTCCCAAGAGCTTTCAAGCTTGTTTCATAATTTCAATAGAATTGAGGTCCTCATTTCGTTTTCTTAATAAGATAACAAAAAAAAAAATTTCAGGAAAATCATAAAAATTTCGGAAAACCTTGAAAAATGAGAAAATTGGAAAATCCTTAAAAATTTAAATCCGAAATTGAACAAGCCTTTAGAACTTTACAATAGGATTTTTTTTTTTTATTGTCATTTCCTTGTAAAGATAATATTAGGTTGCTTTTTTTTTTTTTTTTTTTTTTGTGATTATACTTAGCTGTGCATTTTAATATCTTGAGTGTTACTTTCTTTTTAGAATGATTTGGGCAAAAATCTAAAAAAAAATCTTCAATATGTTGCTATAGTATTGGTTAGCATGTAATCAAGTTAAGTACCGAAAGGGCATTAGTCTTAGGACTAATGTAATCAAGTCCCCATTTCAAGATATCTGGTTGTGCATGAAATGAGACATTCTCTCATATACATTAGGGTTCTAGTTGACCTAAACAGGCTAGCGACTCCTCACATAGAAATTTGTATATAATTGATGGAATGCAAACCAAACGTCATAGGAGCTATGTGATTGGGAGAACTCGAGTCAACTGAAGGCAAATTTGGTAATACCTCTAAATCTAATTTCCCCTCCCTATCGAAATGGTTAGGTCATGACACCCTTTGTAAGGACGAAAAAGATAATTTGATGTTAAGAATGTAAACATAAGAACTTTGACAAAGAAAAAGAATTCCCGAAGAATAAGAAATTTTGTGTATTTGTAGCAAGAGAGAATATTTACTGCTGATATACAAATATAATCTTTGCCCAATCTAATCATCATATATGTGATAGCCTGAATTTTTAGATTTTGTTTTCGATTAAATAAATTGGGCCTTTCGTCGACGCGTCAATAGTGTTATTCTCTGAGCTGATTACTCACGAGATAACTGGACTGTTTGGGGAAGCAACTAAGGAATTTAAATACAATAGACTTGAAAATTCGACCAAGAACCGATCAAGCTCAACCGTGTTGATCAGTAAAGGTCATTACGACACTGTCAGAATCAATCAAAAATTAGAGATAGGTTGATTTGACTGGGATATGCGATCAAAATGTGGGTGGTTCCACGTAATTGCAAAATCCTCATTGATCGACAATAAATTGATTTTATATCGTTTTGGGTACCATGTGTCGGTAATTGAAATCTTGAGATTTTCGCGACTACCGAGAGTCGCCAATATGTCGAAGACGTACATTGTGACTCGAGATAAATCGATCATGGGTCAATTGCACAAAAAATTCATAAAAGTTACCTAGTAGACGATGTCACGCTAAAAGCACGCTAGAGTAAAAGTAACCGTGAATTTGAACCCGATAAATTCTGTGGTGTCACGATCTATTTTAGGAACGTCGATTCATCCTTCGAAGAATTTTTGGAAATTCCAAGATTTTTACAGAAAACCATGTCAGACGTTGCGGAAATTAGCGAAAATTAGGATGGGCCAAATTAAGGGAAATTTAGACTTCCAAGCCGAGCCTTTGGGTGTGGAGTACTTGCTGGAAAATTTTTTGGGCTTTTTTCTTGGCAAAATTGGACGTTAATTTGGAGAAATTGTGAAGAAATTGAAGTCCTGAAATTGTGAAATTCGGATCTAGGCTTGAGGCTGAAAATTTTGGCATCAATTTGGATGATTTTGTGAGGATTTGTTTCAAGAAAGAATTAAGGAGGGAGAAGCAATTAATGGAAGAGGGAGCCTTGACTTTCTTCTTCCTTAGCTTCTCAAATACATTTTTGCCAGCTGCTCAGCCCATCTCACATGCCTCTCTTTCCCTTATCCGATCATCATCTGCTTCTGCTTTGCTTTTTATTTTTTGTTCCTTTGGGACTTCATCCAATCCCTTCCGCCAATTGCCCTACTGCCAGCGTCCGCGTCTTATTGTTTGGTCAACAGCCCCGCAGCGGCATCGAAATTTCTTCTTCTCTGCTGCCCCACATCAGCAGTTCAGCTCCACCGCTTGGCTCCCCAGCAGCTGACCGCATCATCCCCTTCACGAAGTCATGCAGGCCACCATCATCTCATCATTCCCATTTTCCCTCCATCGTGCGGACGCCAGCAAGTCAGTCGGTCAGTCCGCACGCCTCCATGATCCCTCGTGTCTTCATCCGGTAGCAACGACGTCCACGTGCCAGCCTCCATTGAGTCAACTGAAGCTGCTGCCAGCTTCTCGTTCGACGTCCCCTGCAACTGCCCCAATCCCTTCTACCTCCTCCCCAATCGAAGGCCAGTAGCTTCGGTCTTGCCGCGCCAGCCACGATTGAAGCCCAAGCTGCCGCGCGTGTCTTCTGTCCATCCAGCGTCTTGGGCCTGTGTCTTCAACCCACGGATCCAGCGGATTTCACGGCCCAGCTTCCTGCCACCGATTGAAGCCAGCGAAGTCGGCTCCTGGACAAGCCCAATAGCAGCCCTTGCTGCTTCTTTGTCCACAGGCCCAATTCGAGCAACCACTTGAAGCCCTGCAGCAGTTCGGCCTAACGGCCCCCAATTCCAGGTCACTTGAAGTCAGCCCAAGAAGCCAGCAAAGCCCACAAAAATTCAAAGCCTGTTCAGCCCAACTTCAGGCCTAGCTCAACTCAAGAACAAATCTCAGCTTGGGCTGAGATTTGTTGGGCCAAGTTTAGGCCTGGTCCAAGTCCGCCGATGCCGTCGAAAATTCATATTTCGGCCGCCGTTGCGCCGTTGTCGCGGTGAACCGGTTTCCGCAATAAACCGGTGAGTTTATGTATTAAACTCTTCTTAGTGGGCTAATAATGTTTAAGGGGTATTTAGATTTATTTAAATGTAATTAGTTTAATTATTAATTTAGTTAGTTAAATTAGGATAGTTAGATTAATTAATTAGGTGGTTAGAAATTTATAGTTATTTATATTAGTGTATTGTTATATAGCTATGATGCTTAGAATAATTTATTTAGCTCAATAGGTGGTTAGAGTCTAAGTTAGCATTTTTAGTATTTAATGCATTTATTTAATTAATTTTAGAAATTATTTAATTATTAAATATCTTTCCGGAAATTAGGCTGAGCTAGTCGGTGACCGGAATTTCGTGCTGATTACAATGGTGTGGTTAATTTCTACAATCAAGTGTTAAATTGTGAAATTTGAGTGCTGATTGGAAATTGGATCAACTATTCCAAAATTTGTGAACTTTGACGTTTATCCAGAAAGTCTCGGGTGTCGGGTTTTAAATACCAAAAATGGTTTTATATACTATATAAGCCAGTGTGATTTTAAAAAGAGGGTTATGAATTTTCTAGGTCCAATCAAATCGTGTACCCACGCACGACTAATTTCATTGGATGTTTTTAATACAAAGAAAATAGGCTGGGATCACTATTTTAATTGAGACATTTGAGCACAATGCACAGTGTTCTAAGCCGAGATTGAGTGCTCGTGTGTTGGTTAAGAGTACATGTTCCCGAATTGTGTCAGATGGACATTACCCTCTATGTGATATCCCTAGGTCGTAATAGAGGCTGGACCTACACTCCTTTGGGAAAGTCATCTTTGAGAGACGTAATTGTGCTCAATGGGGTGAGACGATGCCTGGCTACGCTAGTAGACCGCCGAACTTCAAGTAGGCCGTACCATAGAGTGGGTATAATTACCAATTGGAACACATGTTGAGTGGAATTGATATGCAGGATTATGGGACAAAATTGTGTGGCATGATATGGGACGTGTCATAATGATTTGGCCCTATAGTCGGGACCCATGTGCTGATTTGAGAATTGAGTGTGGCATTCTAGTTGTTGGAGCTTAATTGTTGCTCATATCTTATGGCTGTTTGTGATATAAACTCATCGACTTGCAGGGTGGAACTAAGGCGAGGTAAGTCTTCTATGCTAAATGCTTGATTGTGTGGTTAGGATGCCTTTGGGCGTATTACCCTCCTAATCGGGGTTTAGAGCGTAGACTTGCTGAGATTTATATCTCACCCCATTGTGGGACAATTTTTCAGGTCGTCTAGTGGAGGACCTGGAGTCGAGAGAAGGTGATCAAAAGTGTAGGTTAGCTAGGATCGTCTCTTTTGGAAAGCTAGCTTTTGTAGTCTTTTGGTCATAGACCTTGTACTTGACCTTATGTGTTTATAAAAGCATGTTTATTTGTGAATTTGTTGTCCTGCTTTTCTATCCCAAGATGATTATTGTCAGAGGATTTATTTTCACTTCCACATGTGCAATAAAATGAAAAGGGTCAGCAACTCGTTCTGAGAAGTCGCAAAATATTATCGACCAGAGAGGGATGGGCACACGCTTGAGGTTCGGGGCGTGACACTATATCTCCATTTTATTATCAAGATCTCCTATATAGTCTAATTTTCATTTCCCATCTATAAATTAAATCTCCCACCATATATATTTGGTTTTAATTGCATTCAATATTCAAAATATCTCGATGGATGGTGTTTGTAACTCAAAAATCGATTGGCTTTATTCTAGTTAATCATATTGTCGTTAATTTTCATCAAAGTTTATATATTCTCATTGTCAAAATAGATAGGAGAGTACTTCACCGCTTAGGTTAATAGTTTTCTTCAATACCAACTTATTTGTTACTTTAGTTTATTATTATTTACATTAATATTACATCATTATTGTTGGTGCATGCTATTGTCATGGATCATGGTTTTTCCATACTAGCATACCCTTATGAGTGGAGCTTGAAGCTATCAAGTGAAGAGTGAGTGATGCCGAGAGGATGAATACAACTTATTCATGAGAGTTGCATTTGGATGGTTGGTGCTAAAAGTACGATAGAACAATTATATCTCTATAGAGCCCTAAAAGCACGGTTAGCCCCTCTGCACATACTAGTTAGGAGCTTATGCTGCTATTCCAAAACTAGTTGTTGTGCCTAAAGTGTTTTGCTTTTGTATAATGGATTAGATGCCCAAGCTAAGTTGAGTATGGTACAATCCGATATGAGGATGTAATTCATCACACTATTCTTGGTAACAATTTGAGAAGAAAGGTTGGCCCGATGTTATCGACCTACCAGGCATTGCACAAGCTACTCCGCAGCCAAGAAATGCCAGCTTGTGACACAATCTTGTCATTTTGGCGCGTATAATAACCACTATGTTCCAAATATTAATTTTTGTCTAAAATTGATTTTTCTATTTCTATTATCCAAACAAGTTTTTGAGAAAAATATGCATTTGATAACCTTAAAAAATTTTGTTCCTGAAATAGAAATTTGTTGGATAACGAAACAAAATTTCTCCTTCTTGAGTGGTGGCAAGAGGCATCCAGCATTTGGCAATCAACAAGCAATTGACGGCGGGCAGCCGGTGTTCGGCATTTAGCGATCGAGGCTTGATGGCAGGAAGCAGGTGGGGAACATTCGGTGACTGGTAGCTGGCCACGGGTGGAAGGTGTTTGACAATTGGTGGCAGGTGGCCGGCTTCTAGCAATTGGAGGCAGGCAAGTGGCTAGCATCCGACAATCGATGGTGGGTGGCTGGCGATCAAGGTTCAATAGTTGGCGACAGGTGTCCAACATCCAATGGGCGACGGGTGGTGACAAGTGGTGACTAGAGTAAATGATGAAAAGAGTTTTCATTTTTCACTTTTCTTCTAGATATAGAAAAGATGAAAATTTTAACTTTTGATTTATGGTATAAATCTATTTATGGAGTATACATCTATTTTACAAATAGAAAAATGAAATTGATTTACTAAACATATTTCTCTTCTTAAACTATTCTGGGAAATGGAAAAACTAAGAAATAGAGAAATAAAATGGTTATCATGCGAGCCCTTAAAGTTAATTAGAAATAAATTAGATATTCAACAATGATAAACATATTAAAATCAATGAAACTCAATCAATCTCCTCAAAAACCATTGCAAGAACTACTTGAAAGATGAAATATGCCTTATTCATAATTTTATAGCTTTTCTTTTGCAAAGTGGACAAAAGTACCCCTCATGACCCATTTCTCAATACAGCTATAGTGAAAAGTGATGCCCATAATTCAACTTTCCAAGCTCATCTTCAACAATGTAGTCATCCTGCAATTAGGATAGCAAAATAAAAGGTATGACATAATAACACATATGCATAATGGTAGTTTAATTTTAGCAGAGACAATCACTTATGGATAACAAAATTATTCCTCAGTTCTATCCTAAAATGTCCTTGATTAACTGAAGTGTTTCTTACCAGACAAAGACAACAGGATTCGGCTTCAACACTAGATTCTTCCAAAGTAGAGGGTTGGAGTTCATATTGGTGGGACCTTAGATGTGTAGATATGACTTCCTTGCTTAACCGTATAGAAACATCTCCACCCTGTTTGTCAAGGTGGACCAATTTTTAATTAAAAAGCATATGAGGAAAATTTATGTATTTCACAACAAAACTAAAGAACAGGGGTGACAAATGTTATTACTTAAAAACATCTATGTCCGCTACAAAACTCATGAGCCCGCTACATGAAATATTTGGAGTCAAACACAAGCAACAATTTCTATTTAGTTAAACTTTATGTAGTTCATGGTACTATAAAAGAGATTATGCATATACTAAGTAAAAGCCAACAAAAAATGCCCCCAAAAAAATGAGTAGCTTTCATTATATGTTATTTTTATATTATAATTTCAACAGTAATAAGGGTTGAAGCAAATCACCTTAGAATTCAACATCATTTAGGTAGAAATTTCATAAACATGCAAGCAAGTACGAATCTCTAGGAGACACAATAAGAGGTAATGACAATTATGGCATTACTAGGTTGTGGTTAATCATTGCCCAAAATAACAACTCCCATTAAAGGTCCATAAGACATTATCTTTTTCTATCCGACACAAAATTTCATATATTTATGAAATTCTTGAAAAGGTATAGTGAATTACATATTATCATGATATGGCTTTTAAATTAAAGTTCATATCCTATATAGAATTGAGGATCACAAGTTTAACATGATGCCATTGTCTTTTGTAATCAACAGCATGACGTATATGGAAATGCATCACATAATTGGCAGCAAAAATTGGTCTCAATTTAAAGCTCTCAATCTCAAAAACTTTTTTTTTTTGGAAATGTATCAATAAAATTTCCAACAAGATTATCACAATTAATTAAGGAACCAAATTGAGAATTATGCAAAAATAACCAAGCAAATAAAACATAATGAGTTAAATGATAACAGGTAAAATACAACAAATCTGAGAATAAGAACTATATAAAGATAAACTTACAGGATAGAATCAGACTTATATCAGTAAGATTAAGAGCACCTAATTTGCCTTAAGTCCCACATTGGCTTAGCACACCATCAATGAGTCACCTATAATCTCACTTGGCCACCGTCTTTTTTCTGCTTTGTGATTTAGGTAGTCTCTTCTTTGTATCATTGTGTTTACGTTTTATCTTCATGTTGATGCAATGCAAAAAAGAGATCGACAGTACCTAATTGACAAATTGTAGGAAATAACTCACAAAGCTTCCATTCTTACTACCTTATTTTTTTTTTTCATGCATGGTTTATCTTACGACCAATAGCTCTCTCAAAAGTATCTAATCAAACAGTGGTGAGAATTCTAATTTTAACATCAACTACATGTGCACTTAAACATCCATAAAATTATTAATCGAGACCCAGTCAAAGGGATGAACCATACAAGATAGAGAGCAAAGTGAGGAGCAGAGGGGAAAGCAGATGCAGAAGAGTGAGGACTAAACAACTTTAGAGAATACCCAGAGAAGGCTCCTGGAAATTGCTCTGCCATAATTTCCATCGCTGCAAGAAATGCCACAACTTACCAAAAACCAAAGAATAATTAGGACAAAATAAGAAAGTGCAGAGATGACTAAAATTGAACAAGGATCGTGGATTCTGTCAGCTATTTTCCCACCTATCGGGAAATCATTGCATAAAAACTTGAATCTTCGATTGCTTAGTAAACCCAATCCCTGTCTCCTCCAGTAGTTCCCATTACAAATGGAACTCCAACATTGCAATACAGCTCAGCGTTACCTTCATAATAGAGACAATTTAATTGAACTTATCAAGTGAATAGTGACATATTGCCTCATGCAGTATCCTGTTAAGGTTTGCAGATTTCACAAAATTACTGGATTTCCAAACAATCAGATGATCCTCCCACCCCTATTTTAATGGAACTTTGAAAACGAGACCTCTCTTTCAGCAAATGAATTTCTATCAATACTTTCCCAAAGTGTTACTTATTGTTCACTGCAACACGGTGTAGTTGACCACGATCATATTCAGGTGTTGACAAGAGACCAACGCCACAATGCTTTCTCTATTTGAAGGTTCGTCCACCTTAATCTCTTTGCCACATACCTCTACGGTTTTTCCAGCCTCTTTGTCACAGCCAAATGACATGGGGATAAGATTGAGTCCTGCAGAATCCGCTGCATTTGTAACAGCCTTCCCCATTTTGCTTGAATAACTGTTCACCTGCAGCAGCAGCAAACATGCAATGCATAAAAAAAAAAGGCTGGAAAATATCGAAAAATAAATTGACATGTTTATGTAACTTATGATTTAAATTATTTATAATAGAGAAACAAATGCACATGCAAAAAGAGGTAGAGATGAGGAACATAGCGGAACATAGCTTCCGAAGTCAATCACTAATCAAAGGATTTTCCCAAAAAAAATAAAATGAATCTATACATAAGGATACCTACGTAATTATTATATTGTTGTTTTACTCTTTGGAATGTGAAAATAAAATTACTAAAGGAATGAGTTTTAAAAACAACGGGAGGGAAAAAGACATTATCGAAATAATTTAAATGGAAATAGAATTAAATAAATGGCAACAAAAAAGAAAATTCAAGTGCCCTAAAAATAGATAATGACTAGATTGTGCTGCCACTAAATTAGTCAAATAATTAATGTATAATCATATAATTTTATAGCTAATTAGGGAAATGAATAGGATACAGCAAACCTGAACTAATCCACTTAGCCTTGATGAAGAAAAATGAATGCACAAAGATATGTTATGATGTTTATTGTTGCTATGTGTGTCAATGCGTGTGCGAACAAGTTGTCCCAAAGTAGACCTATCTAAAATGGGCAAAAGAGAGTATATGGTAAAATATCTTTTGTCTTTCCCATGAAACAGTCAATGTGTATAATTTCTTGCATTCATGTACTTCTATTTTCTTCAACAATTTTATTATTGTGGGATTTCCTTCCACCAATATTCATGAGGATAAATAATCATCTTCATACGAACCATTGGCAACCATTTTATTTCCAGAAGTTTTTCCTATTCTTCCGCTAAATGAAGTAGGTTGCATTTTTAATTAGTAAGTTGTATCTCGTCAATAATTAAATTGCAATTTTGTTTCTAAGTTGAATTTTGGAATGATCACTAAAAAAATGACATCTTATGTCGCTAATGCAACGATATCGGCTTCATATACATAACAATAACGAACAAATTCAAATTGAAAAAATATATAATAATAAAAAAAACTGTTAACGTCCGCCAATGAGGAAAAAATATAAATAAGTAGATGAAAATTAGGTAATTCTAACGGTATGTATGGTCAATTAGTACCTAAGTTAAAAGATTCATCAATTGACCATTTTAAGAAATCAAATTAACGAAGTCGGATATATCGCTTACCAATATGATAACAAGTACATATTTAACTTACAAATCTCATGCTAGATTTTGGACCTCAATACCGTCTACATCGGATAAGAAAATTGTTACCGTTTACAAGGAATGATATTAAAGGTCTTGCACTCTTTTGGTGGATTACTTGGAGAATCTATGAAAAATTTTAGATTAACTAAGATCAAACCATTTTAAATATTGTGGGAGAGGAAGAATAGTAGACCAAGAAAATAATTAATTCAATAAAATGAGACTAGTTCGAGAATGAAATACAAATACAAATGTAAGATGACAATTTGAATTAGGATTCCTCTGCAACTAAAAAGTGATGTCAAATTGAGAAAGCTCTCCAATATGGTAAGTTCGAATTTACTCAATTAGGCATGAGGAAGGATAATATAAATAGAGGTAAGTTCTGCACTACCAACTTGTGACATCTCGATTTTCCAATTCTATTTTCAATAAATTGAGACGGGCATTTCGTTGGCACGCATATAGTTCTTTTCCTTGAGTTGGCCACTTATGTGAAAACTAGTCTATCGGGTGAAGCTGTTAAGAGTTTCTAATGTATCGAACTCGAGAATTTGACCAGGAAGCGATCTTTCGACCGAGCTAATCTGCAAGGGTCATTACGACACAACTAAAAATCGATTAGAGATCGGAGATAGGTCAACTCGACAGAGGTATGTGATCGAGTGTGGGTGATTCTACCAGATCGCGCAATTCTTGTCGATCGACACTGAACCGACTTTTCTGTCGATTGGATACCCTGTGTTCATATTTGAAACCTTGAGATTACCCCGACAACCGAAAGTTGCCGATGTTTCAAAGATGTACATTGTGGCTTGAGATGATCAACCACAGGTCAAATGCATGAAAATTTCTAAAGGCTACCCGGTAGGTTGGGCCGCGCTAGTATCGTGCCAAAGTGAAATTAACCGTGGAATTGAGATCGAATTCAGAAATTGGGAGTCTGGGTGTGTCACAAATCATTTTAGGAACATTGACTAATCTTCGGAAGATTTTTCAGAAATTAAATCAGAGAATGTCTATTTTGGCCCGAGAAATTAGTAGGCTCGTCTTTGGTCGTGCTTTTGGGACTTAAGTTGGTTCTACAGACAAGTGAAGATGTGAATTGAAGTGCGGTGACTTTGGATTAATTTTATGGACTTCAATTTGACTCAATTGGGATGGGAATTGAAGAAATTGGATGTGCAAGAATTGGACCCCGGTGGAAAATGAAATTGCAACCATTGGAAGAGGTTGTGGAGGATTGGGTGAGTGGAGTGTGATGTCATCCATAAGGTCATGGTGGGCTATTTTGTTGGATTAAAGAAAAAGAAAAAAAGAAAAGGGAATGGTCCCATCTCTCTCTCTCTCCTTCTTCTCTCTCCTCCCTCTCTCCTCCCTCTCTCTCGTCGCCTTTCTCTCCTCCATCTCCATGGGCGAAGACCAGAAAAATGTAGAGAAGAAGAAGTTGCAGCCATGGCCGTCCGCTCCTGCTCGCACGTCGTCGCCGTTCGTCCACCGTTTGCCGCTCTGCTCGCCCGTGTGTGCTGCTCCGCCTTCTTTCTCCCCCTCCGTCTGCTGCTCGAGATCTAAGATCTAGTTAGACGCCGGGCAGAAGCAGCAGCCAATGTCGCCGGGAGCCGTTGCTCGCCGCACGCCGTCCTCGCCTCGCGTCGCCCATCACCGCTCGTCGTTCTCGCGCACGCTGCTGCAGTGCGTCTTAGCCCGCCTCTTGCCGAGATCCAGCTTGTCCTCACCTTCGTGGGCTGCTGTAGGCCGCGGATCAGCCACCTTCGGCCACCGTGAGACCCCGCTTGGCCGCCATGTGCCATCGTCCGAGCTGCCGCCTCCTTCCTCTGCTAGTCCTTCGCCCGAATCGCCGCCGGATAGCCCTCCTCCGCCCGTGAACAGCAGCTGTAGAAAATGGGTATGGCAGCTTAGTCTTGGCCCGTTTTGGCCGCCTTCCTGAGCCCGGATGCTCGGCCCGCCTTGAGGAAAGTTGATCCTCACGTCGTCCTCGTCGTTTGGTTCGCTCGGTTCGCTAATCCGGTGAGTTTAGCTCACTAAACCCCGCTTAGAGGGTTACTTATGCTTAGGAAGGTTTAGTTTATGTTAAGTATTATTAGGTTGTTAGTTTAGGTTATTTAAGAGTAGATCGATTAATGTGGTGTTTTAATTTAAAGTGTGCTTAATTAAGGGTAAGTAGGTTTATTTAAAATAAGCCTTGATTTGACATAAATGAATTTACTTTTGATTTATTTAAATGTCTTGAAATTATTAAATAATTTAATAATATATTATTATTCAAAATTATTAAAATATTATTATTTAATTATTTTCGAGATAAATTTAATTATTTATTAAATTCCGAAAATTTTGTCGGACCCTAAATTCTTAGAATTTCGTGCCGGTCGCTTTGTGTAGTCATATTTTGAAATTGATGATTGGATATTATAAATTGAGTGTGGATCGTGAAAAATATGGATATTATTATTTAATTAATTTTCGGAATAAATTTAATTATTTAATAAATTCCGAAATTTATTTTGGGGCCTTATTCTCTCAAAATTTCGTGCTGATCGCTGTTGTGCGTTTAGAATCTGAATTTGATGAATAGATGTGGCAAATTGAGTAATTGTGATAAATAGGGGTTTTATTCATAAAAACCCAAGTGTTGGGTTTTGATGCAAAAATTGGATTTTAATGATTATATTAAATAGTGGGGTTTGAAAAAGTGAGATATTGGCTTTTTGATTCGAAATTAGCGTGTCCCCACACACGTGAGTAATTTCTGGAATATTTTTAATATGAAGAAAAATGGCCAGGATCACTATTTTAAATGAAAGCATTGATTGAAATATAAAGTGTCCTAGGGCCGAGTATGCTTTGGCTGTGTGATAACTAAGAGGAATCGTCCTGGGCTGTTGAGCCGGACTTGCCCCTATATGGGATGCCCACGCAGTGGATGCGGGTCGCAGTTAATTTTGGGCCCATGCTCCTTCGGGAACGCCGTCGACGTATTGACGAAGCCGCGCTCCATGGTGGGGAGGCAATGCCTGGCTATATGCCAGTAGATAGCCGAACAGCGAGTAGGCTATGCTCTTGTATGGCAGTGAATAACAATCGGAACGCATGTTGAGTGTTGTTGATGTGTCCGATTATGGAACAGAATTGTGTGGCATGGAATGGGACGTGTCATAACGATTTAGTTTTATAATCAGGACCCCCGCGGTTGTTGGTTATATGAAAGTGAATGCGTTCCGGTTGTTTAAGTCCCTATTACTATCTGTGATTGAGTGATTTGAATTGTGCTAACTTGCAGGAAGGAATTGAGGTGAGGTAAGTTCTTTGTGTGATGTGGCTAGGCCACCCGGGCGTATTTTCTTTCTAATAGGGGTTTAGGGGGTTGAACTTGCTGAGACATTGTCTCATCTCGGTTTGGGGATTAAAATTTCAGGTCCCTGGTGATCGGAGTGGATAGATAACTTTGGTTGGCTACTAAGGAGTCGCAAATGTGAAGTCATAAGGATTGGAGAGCATGTTCGACTTGTAGGTCGTAAGACAGTTCCTTTTTAAGAGCTAGTTTTTTGTAGACTTTTGGTTGCAGGCCTTCGTTTGTAATTCTGTTGAATTATGAAAGTGTTATGTTGTGGTTTTGCTTCCTGTTTTTCTATCCCGTATTTCATTGTCAGGGGTTTTATAATACGTTCCGCTTGTACAATAATAAATGAATGGGGTCGGCGACACTGCCTGGGAATGTCGCATTTGCATGACCATGATGGGATGTTGGCGCGCTCGAGGCTCAGGGCGTGACATCCCCGTTTAAGTGGTATTAGAGCATGGTTTGTGTATGGAGTGATAAGGTGCGATGAGTCATGGGATAGTTAGTAGGAAAGGCTTTTAATATGCTGATGCATGTGGTTGATAGTTGTTTGGTAGTGTGTTTGTGGGGTCACTCAGATTCTAACCTAGTGTTGGAATTGGAAAACAAGCGTCTATAAAGAGCCTGTAGGATGAGTGACCAGGAGTAGAGAACTCCTTGGAAGAGGTCGATAGGACCTGTACCTCGGGGTAGGACGCTGACAAGAGTTGGTACCTGAGGTAAAGCACAGGCTTAGACCAGCGCGAGTGTGAGAATACTGTCGCAAGTCGGTACTGAGAGTGTAGCAGCACCGAGTGATCCTAGGTTCATCAGGATCGTTCAGGCGCTAGTGTTCCTTAGAAGCTTGTGGGGTCAGTAAGCTCAGGATCAAGCTGCCGTTGTTGCCGTTGTTTCTACCATTGCCAGTGTTGTGACCATTGTTGTTGCCATGCCTATTGAGGTCCAATGTGGAGTTGTGATCGAGGATCAAGTCAACGTATTTGAGTCAAGGTTCAGTTTAGACAGAGATGGAAATCGATTGGGGAGAAAGGCCGATGTCAGAAGAAAAGTGCCTTATTTTACCTAGTTGGAAGAGTAGAATTGAAAAGTCAGTGCTCAACTTAATCGATGTGTGTCATGTCTGTAAGAAGGACATGGATCTGTCCCGTGTTGTAAGAGGGAAAAGACTTGTTACAAGTGTCTCCAATAAGGCCATTTGATCAAAGATTGTCCGTACAGATGGATGGAACCATACCTGTTTCTACACCGCCGTTGATAAGTGCATATTTTTTTAAGTGCTTTTTTATTCTATATGCTTTCACTTTTTTTGTGCAAAAGTCTTTTTTGTCAGATTTTACAAATTTTGCTTATAATGATGGAGAGATTGTATGAGAAGTATAAATTTCAAGGGTAAATAATTGCATTTTGAAGACTAACAACATCATCTAATAGATCATTGTATCTTGGAGGGTGTAGTATATTTTACTAGCAACCAAATTATTCAGATGTTATAAACCTATTTATTATATTTGATTGTCAAGACAGTCATACGCGTAGATTTAAATTCTAAAATTTATTTCACATGATCAATTCAATGATCAATTGGTGACCTCAGTTTGTTCTCTAGAGAATGAATGATTATCTACTCACCTTTTATTTATAAAAATAATTTTTTACATGTATTTATCATTTTTTTCATGAATGGCCATTTCTTGCAGGCTAATTTCCATCAAGGTTCACTTTTGGCTAGTGCTTCTTAGATCAAGTACGTATATTCTCTTCTTTTTCTTTTTCTTTTTTTTTTTTCCATTTCATATGGTATTGGATTTGTTTGAAAGCCTTAATAAATGGTCAAGGCTCTTTGTGCTTCTATGCTTGTAAAGTTCATTCTAGCCATTTCATTTGATTATTATTAAGGTTCATTCTAGTCATTTTGCTTGGGGTGGGCGACCCTAGGTGAGGCCCAATGACCCTCACTTAGATTTGGGGTGAGGGTTGTGCCCTCCCCCAAATTTGAGCTGGCAGGCCATTGTCGGGAGCCATAATGGCATCACCGGGGCCGGTGAGGGTGACCCTCACTAGCCCTTCCCAGTGGTTTTGGTCGCAGCCATTGGCAAGGGCTTGGTCAAGCCGTGGGTGAGTTTGTGTTCTTTTTTGTTTTTTGTTTTTTGTTTTTTTTAAAGCTGGTGGATGAGTTTTGTGTTTTTTATGAAAAGAAAATATTTTTATTTTTAATTTAATTTTGTTTGTATTTGTAATTTTTTAATTTTTTTTGTGACGTGGCACTTGGTAGGCACCACATCATTGCCATGTGTCTCGAGAAAGTAATAAAATAAGGTAAGTCAGCATTTTCGTTAGTTAAAGTGAACAAAATCAACAAAAGGACTTGATTAAACCGATTTGACAAGTTTTAAGATTTTATTACTCTTTTTATAACTTTCAAGATTTAATTGCCCTTTCATAATTAATTCTAAAACTTTTAGCGAACTTATCCCTAATATTTATTCTGCAATTTCATCAAAACCTTGATGATTTTATTGCTTGTGAATCTTATCAAAATTGTCCTTAGCGACCGATTAGAAAATTATAGCTTTATTGCGATATAAGGTCAACCAGAACAAGTTTTTTCCGGGCTATTATAAATATGACAATTAGGTTGGTTTGAAAATTTTTAGATCCCATTTCCAAGATTTCAATTTCAATCTCACTATGTGTAAGTCAGTTACTTGTCTTACTTACTCATTCTCCTATGATAAATCAACTAAAAGAATGTGTAGGCATTGAAAGAAAATTTATAGCATTTGCATTCTTTTTCTTGTTCTATGTCTACTATGAGAGCAATTACATTACGACTTAGCCCCTCCAATACTTCAAGTAGGAATTCATCCCTCAACGAAAAAAGAATTTTTCGATGCATATACTACTAATTTGGATAGAATACATACAACCCCTCTAGTAAATTGATTTATGTTCATATATAGTTTTATAGGAATACTCCATGGTCATTACACATCGATCATACATGGTTTAGCATTTTTTTTTCTACGTAAAATCACCAAAAGAATGAATTCTATGCACTTAGCGGATTGATTCACCATTTGACAACAAATGCATGCTTTCGTTTCCATAACATCATTAAAATGAGCATAGAGAAATAATATGAAATCCGTTCATTTGCTAGAAAATATTTTATATTTTTTCTGTGAGGTAATCTCATCCTTTTTTTTCTCATGATTTAGTACATAATATTTTGTCAAGAAACATATTACGTTCATATCTTTAGAGCTATTCCGATATAATGAACAGTGCGCGCGCACACACACACACACACACACACACATTATAATATTCTAACGAAAGAATTTTACATTTACAGGCCTCTACAATGGAACATCAAAATAACAACACAATTGATCAGAACACAAATGAACTACTTGAGCCAAGCATTTTTCCAAGAAGTGACCCACACACACACACACACACACACACACACACACACACACACACACACACACACATATTATAATATTCTAACGAAAAGAATTTTACATTTACAGGCCTCTACAATGGAACATCAAAATAACAACACAATTGATCAGAACACAAATGAACTACTTGAGCCAAGCGTTTTTCTAAGAAGTGACCCACGTTCCGATGGCCAGGGTACAATGGAGAACTTAGCGGGGCTACATGCCCAAGAACAATTAAGTATAACTAGTCAATTTACTTCTGCGGCATCTAGATTGCCAAGATGGGCGAGTAGAGGGGTGAGGTGAGCTAGAGCTCATCCCGATATGTCATCTCCATCACCATGGGCTGCCATCCAATTGAGAATACACGAGGTATGTTCCAAAAAATGTAAAATTATTATCTCTGCATATTCATGTTTCATTCTAGGACCGGCGAGGTCTTATTTATATTACTAGATTTAAAAACTCAATAATTTTCGCAAAATTCTCAATTTGGTTCCTAAATTAAGTATGATAATCCCATTGGAAATCTCATCAATATAATTCCGTGAAAAGAGTATTTGAGATTGAGAGCATTAGTATATACATAATCTCTTTTATAGTACTATGAACAAGAAAAAGTTCAACTATACAGAGATTGCTGCTTGTGTATGACTTCAAACATTAGCAGTGGCATCATGAGTTTTGTAGTGGACACAAAAGTTTTTGAGTAATAATATTTGTCGCCCTAAATCTTGAGTTTGTTGTGGACATGATTTTCAGGTTTTATCTCTCATACTAATGTTGAAATGTCTAAATCTGTGAAATTGTTGTAATTTAGCACCGTGGGTATATATATGCTCAAGCCCCTTCACTACATATATGTGTGTTATTATGTATTTTGCATTCAAACAACTAAAAACCAATCCAAATGTGCATTGATGTAGAATTGATGTAGAGGGACATTTAGTTGCGACTTTAGTTAGCCCTTGAGTGAGCAACATTTTTGATACTTGAGAAATAATTCACTCAAGGAGAGGTGACTATGAAATACTTAGGTTTTCCTCATATGCTTTTGATTAAGAATTGATCCACCTCGACAAACAGGGTAGAGATGTCTCCACAGGATTGAGTGAGGAAGCCATCTCTGTACATCTCAAGTTGCAGCAATATCAACCCCAGCCCTCTACTTCAGAAGAATCCAATGTCAAAGCTAAATCTTGTTGTATTTGTATGGTAAGAACCACTTCATCGCTTTCACTATGGTTGTATTGAAAAATGGCTCATGAGGAGGAACTTTTGTCCACTTTGTAAAAGGAAAGCAATAAAATAATGAATGAGGCATATTTCGTCTTTGAAGTGGTTCATGTAATAGTTTTTGAGGAGATTGATTGAGTTTCAACTAAATTTGATATATTTAACATTGTTGAATATCTAATGTGTGTCTAACTTCAAGGAACTAAATAGTAAGCAACATGATTGCATATGCCAATAATAATGACGTAATATTAGCGCCAATAATTAATTAAATAAAATAACAAATAAATTGGTATTGAAGAAAACTGTGAAAACTAAGAAGTGAAATACTCCCAAGTCTATTTTGACAATAAGAAGATATGAACTTTGTTGATAATTATTGACAATATGACATTAACTAGAATAAAAGCCAATCGATTTCCAAGTTACAAACACCATCCGTTAAGATATTTCGGATAATGAATGCAATTAAAACCTTTTATATGTGGTGGGAGATTTAAATTATATAAGCGAAATTAAAATTAGACTATGTAAGAAACCTTGATAATGAAATGGGGATATATATGTGGTGATCAGATTGGGCAAACATATATTAGTTAAATCGGTGATAGATACTCTCTCTCACTTAAACACACAAATTACAGGAAAAGTATCAAAAACGTTATAAACCTTTTGTATTTGGGTTAATTTAATTCTAAACATTTTATTAGTGTAAATTTAGTCATAAACCTTTTGATTTAATACAAATTCAGTCATTCTAACTACTTTTAGTCGTATTTTACTAACTGGGTGTCAGTCTGCCGACATGGCATGGCCAATGCTAACTTGGACAATTTTTAATAATATTTTAATATTTTTTGAATTTTTTATTTTATTTTATTTTATTATTTCATTTTATTTTATTTTTCTTTTTTCCTTCTCCTACTCCTTCCTCCAGCCGGTCACCAAACCTCAACAATTAGCTAGAGGTGATAGTTGACGAGGTCAAGGTTGACCTCATCGGCCTCTAGCAAACCTCCCCAGCCACTAGCAAGGCTTAAGGTCGCACCTTTGAGGGCTCAAGCCCTTGCAAGTGGCCGAGCGAGGCTTGATCTCACCAAATCTAGTAAGGTCGGGCCTCACCCATCATTGGTGAGGGCAAGCCTTGCCAGCCTAGCACGAGGCCACCTTTGCAACCTGGACGACCTCGAGCTAGACTCACCAAAAGCTGGACAAGGCTTGACCTCATCAAATCTAGTGAGGTCAACCTTGCCCATGGTCGGCAAGGCTTGACCCTTGCCAACCCAGCACGAGGCCACTCTTATGGCTTGGGCAGTGTTGAGCTAGCCTCACTAGAGGCTGGGCAAGGCTTGACCTTGCGGAATCTGGTGAGGTCAAGCCTTGCCCATGGCTAGCAAGGGTTAAGCCTTGCCAGCCCAGTGCGAGGCCACCCTTACGACCTCAAGCTAACTTTCACTAGAGGCTGGGCAAGGCTTGACCTTGTGGAATCTAACGAGGTCGAGCCTTGCCCATGGGCTAGCAAGGGTCAAGCCTTGCCAGCCTAGTGTGAGGCCGCCCTTGCGGCCTCAAGCTAGCCACACCAAAGGCTAGGTGAGGCTTAACCTTGCCGAATCTAGTGAGGTTGAGCCTCGCCCATGGCCGGCAAGGATCAAACCTTGCCAACCCAGTGTGAGGCTGCCCTTACAGCCTAAGCGGCCTCAAACTGCCTCGTTAGAGGTTAGGGGAGGCTCAACTTTGCTGAATCTCGCAAGGTCGAGCCTTGCCCATGGCCGGGGAACCTTGACTGTCGCCGCCGCTAGCGCGAACAGCCCTCGCAACCTCTAGCATGGGCTCAAGCCTCATTGGGCATCGCCTTGGCCAGTCATTGAGGTCCGACAACCAATTGGAGGAATGGGAAGAGAAAAAAAAAAGAAAAGGAAATGAAAAAAATCGAAAAATTGTTAAAATATTATTAAAAATTGTCCACGTCAATATTAATTATGCCACATCAATTGACCAATGCTCAGTCAGCAAAATGCGGTCAAAATTAGCCGGAAATGACTATTTGGCACCAAGCGAAAATGTTTCCAAATAGTCATTTAATGTTTAAAAATATTCGATTCAAAGTAATGGCTAAAACTCGTTTTCGAGAGCTTTTCTCCACCTAGAATGGTAGCTGTCCTCCAAAAACCCTAAAACTCCTTTGCCATTATGAAACCCTAAAACCTTACTAGCCCATTTACAGCTTTTCTCAAATGGAATCCATATGGTAAACCCACGAAACACCCACCCTCACCTCCACCCTACCCTTTACCCATTAAATGATGCGAATCATGAAGTGGAATAGCTCTATCAACCCTTTATGGATGGCTGTAATTAGTGATGGATGATTTGAAGATTCAGCCAAAAAGAAGATGGGATGTCGCCATTTTCTCAGTGGATTTGGTTGGGCTTTCTTCTTCTTGTTGTACCTAGTGTGGGTCTTCATATACCTCAACTTATCTGGAAGTAATTAGTCATTCGCTATGCTGGTCTGAGTGTGGGTTTTTGTATAGCTCAATGTATTTGGGAGTAAATAGCCCTTCGCTATGCTGGTCGGGCTCTAATTGCAATATGCTTGTGTCTAGGAATTTATGTCTTGTTGTGGTAAATGAAGGAATTAAGGGAAGTAGATAATCGCCTTGCTGTATTATGCAAGAGATTGGGTAACCTGAGGACAGAAGTTGCTGCCCCTCCACGAGATAGAGTGATCTTTGAGGCGATCCTGGATGAATGCAATAGAATAGTGTTTGGTAAGCTGTATTCAGGTGGAAATATCAATTTTCAAGCTTTTCTTACCACAATGAAGAGAGCTTGGAAGGTAGATTCAATTACCTTTGCGTAGCGTGAATTAAGTATACTTTCTTTTACCTTTGAATCTGAGATGGACAAAGCAAGAGTGTTAGCAAATAGTTCATGGTCTTTTGCGAGCAATTTATTGATCCTTGAACTATGGGAACCTAATAAACCTGCGCAATGTTATAAGTTTACCAATTGTGCATTAAGGGTTCAAGTTCATGGCCTCCCTATAGAATGGTGTTCTGAGGAGGTTGTGGCTCATATAGCTCAAATCCTAGGTTGTGTAAAATAAGTAAAAGTGGAGAACAAGGGAGTGGCATTTCAGAAGGTGGGTAGAGCAAGGTAGAGCTTGATCTTGATACACCTTTAAGTCCAAGCACTTTATATAATATAGGAGAGGGGAAAGTCTAGTTGGATTTTAAGTATAAGAGGTTACCTCGATTTTGCTATTCTTGTGGAAAAGTTGGGCATTTTGCTACCAATCGTGTAGAAGTTCTAATATGAAGATAGGAGTAGCAACAGGTTTGGACATTAGTTAAAAGCAGAGGCTAAGGAGACCAGCCATTTTTGGCAGATTTTTTTATGGTGATAGGGTGGGTGAAAAGGAGGAGGAACATAGAGCAAGAAGCCCTCTAGCTTAAAGCAGTCAAATAGTCATATTTACTGGAGAGCAAACAGCAACAACTCAAACAAAAAACAGGGCACAAGTAGATGTTATAGTACCTGATCACCAAGAGGAACAGTACCAGGGGAAAGGAAAAAGCATAATGAATATTGTGAAGGATGAATAATAGCTACTATCGGCTGAGAAGCCAACATACTAGACAAAGAAAGCAGGATCAAAAAAGGAAAGCAGAATTTTAAGGAGCTCACCAGCAAAGAAATTAAAGAGGTACACCCCATATAACTCTATTCCTGTAGAGTTGGTGGATTTAGATGAAGCACAATTGCAAGAAACTCCCATTAGTCTTTCGGAAGGCACTACAAGATGGATTTTGGTAGCTAGCCCGAATAGGCCACCAGTTTACAAATGAGAATATTGTGCTGGAACTGTCACGGGGTGGGCTTACCACTGACTGTTCAAAATTTGAGACCCATTGTGGCTTAGGAAATGCCCGATTTAATTATGTTAATGGAAACAAAAAACAAAGAAAATGTGATTTTTCATATTATGAGACAAGTGAAATTCAAACACAGCTTTGTGGTGAACCCGATAGAAATTGCGGGAGGGCTAGCGATAATATGGAATGAAGAAGTTGACTTTGTGGTAGAATCTCTTTCCCAGAAAATGATCAACTTGATATGTAAAGATCATAATAGTCGAAACAAGATATTGATTACTTGTGTGCATGCTCCAAATCTCTTTCGGGAAAGATTACAGTTATGGGATAAAATGAGACAAATTAGTCATTCGAACAGATTACCATGAGTTTGTTTGGGGGATTTTAATGAATTACTTTACTACGAGAGAAGGTGGGCACTAGAATGCCAGAAAATCATATGCAGGCATTCCAAAACTGTTTACACGACTGTGCATTAATGGAAATAGATTGTAAATGGTGTGCATTTACTTGATCCAATAACAGAGAAGGGGCTGATCTGGTTAAGGAAAAACTAGATATGGTGTTTTGTTCTCTAGAATGGAGGCTCATGTTCCCGGAAGTAGAAGCATATGCTCTCCTAGTAGTCGGGTTAGACCATAGTCCTCTCCTACTTGTGAGCAACGCTGAATCTGTTAAGAAAAGAAGAAAATTTCAATATGGGGCTTTCTGGACGGAAGATGCAGAATGTAGAGAAGTAGTTGAACAAGCATGGCATTCTCACACTCTTCATGAAGTAGGCCTGAGAGACAAACTTCACGCTGTAAGTTATGCTTTGAAAACATGGAGTAAAATGAAGATCCCAAATAACCAACTTCACATATTAGTTTTGAAGCAAGAGCTTCAATCCTTAACTAATAGTACAAGCTTGCCTAAGACTCTTATAGGATAAAGCTCTTAAAAGAAGAAATTGAAACTTTATGGAGGAGAGAGGAGATGTTTTGGGGCTTAAGATCCCAAATCAATTGGCTTCGATGGGGTGATAAAAACACAAAATATTTCCATGTATCAACTATTCAAAGGAGGTAGAAAAACAGAATCACTATGCTGAAGAATTCATTGGAGGAATGGATACGGGACAAGTAGCAACTTTAAAACCTAACCATGTATTTTTTTTCAAGAAGTTGTACACTACGGTAGGACTAGAAACTGCTAACTAGTGCTAGACCAATGCCCAAAACTCATTGGGGATGAAATTAATGAATGTCTGATAGCAGAAGTAACTTTGGAAGAAGTTCATGATACTGTTTTTCAACTCGGTGCACAGAAAGCTCCTATTCCGGATGGTCTAAATGGAATTTTCTATCAACATCATTGGGATATTTTCAATCCCGGTATTTTTGAGGAAGTGAGGGGTTTCTTTCAATCGGGAGTATTAGATCTAGCCCTAAACAGAACTCACATAATCTTAATTCCAAAGACACCCCCATCCAGAAAAATTTGACCAATATTGCCCTATTAGCCTTTGCAATTTCACATATAAGATCATATCGAAGATTTTGGCAAATAGACTGAAAAGATGGCTACCATTACTGATTTCAGAGGAACAAAGTGCCTTTGTAAGTGGAAGACAAATTCAAGATAACATTTATATTGTGCAAGAGGCGTTGCACCAATTGAGAGTGAGGAAAAGGAAAAAACATTTTCAAGAGGTGTTGAAATTAGACATGCAGAAGGCCTATGATAGAACAGAATGAGATTTCCTAGAATGATGCTTGCTGAAAATGGGTTTTTGTGCCAAATGGGTCAACTGGATCATGCAATGTGTCACTACAACCTTCAGCATCAAATTTAATGGTGAACCTCTCCCTTTTTTCAATCCTACAAGAGGGATTAGGCAAGGAGACCCGTTATCTCCCCATCTTTTCATTTTTGTGGCCAATAGCCTTTCTTCTATGATAGGTAAAGCTCTATTGGATGGGAGTATAAAGGGAATAAAGTTGAATAGGTTCTGTCCTACCTTGACTCATTTATTATTTACAGATGATTCTATTTTATTTTTTGATGGATCCATACAGGAATGTCAGAATGTTGCAGCTATGATAAACCAATATTGCTGTGCCTCTAGACAAGCTGTAAACCTAAACAAGTCAGGTATATTTTTTAGTAAGGAATGTCCCCAACTATTACGGGATAACATGACAAGAGAGTTTAGGGTGCTAGAGCTTGCTAGGACAGGTAAATACCTTGGAATCCCTTCTAACTAGGGAGAATAAAAAAAACAGATGTTTACATGGATTTTAAATAGGGTAAATATGAAATTGGAAGGCTGGAAGGAACAAATTATTTCTAAAGCAGGCAAGGAGATTCTCCTAAAATCAGTAGTACAGGTGTTGCCTCAATATGCCATGTCAGTTTTCAAAATCCTAGTATCAGTTTATAAGGCTATAGAGAATAAAGTAGCTAATTTCTAGTGGAAAAACAGTGAAACAAAGTCTGGTATGCATTGGAAAAATGGGAAATCGTGAAAGTAAGAAAAGACTGGAGAGGAATGGGTTTTAAAGACCTTCTTACGGTAAACAAGGCCCTCTTGGGTAAACGAGCTTGAAGGTTGGTTAAGAGTCCAGATGCTTTGTGGAGTAAATTGTTAAAAGGACTCTATTTCTGTCGAAAGGATTTTTGGCATGTTGATAAAGGTACTAAAACTTCATAAGGTTGGCAAAGTTTAGTCCAAGGAAGGGAGGCCATAGCAGATTTAGTGAGATGGTCGATTGGAAATGGTCAAAATGTCAACATTAGAACAGATAAATGGCTGAAGAGAGGACTGATTGGAGGGCCAGCAAACAAAAATCATCCAAAACAAGTTTATGAGTTAATGAACTTTGAAGCACAACAATGGAATGAGCCTTTGTTAAACAACCTTTAAACAGACTGTTTAGGAGATCCTTGCAATTCCAATCAACCGTCAACTTGCAAATGATGAACTGATTTGGACAAGAACTAAGGATGGGTCATTTACAGTCAAAAATGGCTATAACATCCTAAGAGACCGAGCGATAGCTAATATTGCAATAGAACACCCCTCATCATCATATCAAACACCGAGAGAACTATGGAATGCTATATGGAAAATGCGGACCAACCTAAAGTGAAGAATTTTATCTGGAATGTTTGTCAAAATGCCATCCCATCCAAGGAAAATTTATGGAAAAAAAAGATTTTACCTGATCCGGTTTGTGATCTTTGCCCTTGGACTGTACGGGTATGGAGTCACTCGGAAATCAACCTACAAGTGAATTCACAGGAGGTTACATGCATCGATGAGTGGCTCGCGCGATTTATAAAGAAGGATATGCACAAACCGTCCTTGGAATTGATCTCAAATACCCTCTGGCAAGTTTGGAAGGAGAGAAACAACTATGTCTTTCAGGGTACTAAGCTGGATGCCTGCAAAGTGGTAGATCTAGCCTGATTTCAGTAAGATAGTTACAAAAGATGGGGCTTTTGCATATTAAAGCAGGAAAACCGGCAAAAACAGAGGAACTCGACATACCTGAAACGTGGGAAGCTCCGGTAGCGGGTACTTTGAAAATCAACGTTGATGGGTCGCTTGGTGAGGGGTCAACAGAAGGAGCGGTCGCCTGTGTAGTTCGAGACTCCTCCGGCTGCCTTGTAGATGGCTTCACCAAATCTATTTGAGTGGAGACAAATTTTCAGCTAGAAACCCTAGTTGTACTTGAAGCATTGAAGCACATAAAAGAGAAGGAGCTGGGGTGGGTGTGACATCCTGAAATTCGACCCCGTTTCGATAAAGTGAAATGGGCATTTCGTCGGCGTGCCTATGGCCCTTTTTCTCTGAGCTGATTACTCACGAGTTAATTAACCTATTGGGTGAAGCCGTTAAGGGATGTATCAGCTGTAAAATCCCTAAAAGCTACATAATTGGTTGGATTGAGCTAAAATCACGTCTGATCGATTTTTAACCACGAAATTGAACTCGATTTCGGAATCGAATTTTAAGCGCGTCATAATTCTTATTTTTAGGATCCTGTCTCATCGCTCGTCAATTTATTGACGAGTCCGAAATTTCAATAAAGAAATTATCGGAAGAAAAAATTGAAGCCCAAAAGAAAATAGAAAGGAAAAGGAAAAGAGAAAAAATTAGGTGTTTCCTTTTTCTTTTTTCCTCTCTCTCTCCCTCTCTTTTCTTTTCTTTCTTTTTTTTTTTCTCTTTTTCTCTCTCCTCTCTCCTCTCCCCTCCCCCTCGTGCGAATTGCCCCACCGCCCACCCTCTCTCTCTTTTTTTCTTTTGACTGGTCAATGCCTATCCCCTCTCTCTCTCTCTCTCTCTCTCTCTTTCTCTTTCTTCTTCTTCTTCTTCTTCCTTCCTCCGCACGTCCAGCAAGCGAAAACCAGATGCAGAAAAACGGAGACAGCAGCTCGCCCCTCAGCCGCTCGCGCTTGTCTCGCCGTCGCACCGCCGCCGCACCCGCGACGCACGCCCGCCCGCGCACGCCGTGCGCTCCGCCCGCGTCCGTTGCTCGCTGCCGCTCCTCCCTCCGAGTCCGTTGCTCGCCGCCGCTCCTCCCTCCGTGTGATCCAGCCGACCCAACCCCTGTTCCGCCCCATCCGGCCACCTCCGGCCACCGCCTAGCCCCGCCGAACCTCCCCCCGACCCCCTTGCCCTCCGCCGGCTTCCTCGCCGCCCTAGCCACCGGAGCAGCCCCGATCAGCTCCGTCCAGCAGACCCACGAAGTGGGTTTCCAGCACTTCGGGCCCGCTTTTGGGCCTTTTCCAGGCCCCGAACCCGAGCCGTGCTTTGGGAACAATCGGTCCTCGCGTCACCGCCGTCGGATTAATCCGATTTGCGTGTGATTTGGTGAGTAATCTCACTAATCTATGATTAGTGGCTAATTATGCTTAAGGTTGGTTTAGATTTAATTAATTATGTTTAGGTTGTTAGATTATATTAAATTAGCAATTATTAGCCAATTGTGATGCGAATTAGATAAATTGAATGTGTAATTAGCAAATAGACGTGGTCTACTATTTATTGGAAGTGCCTCGGGAATTTTCCCGACCCTTGGTGGGCTCCAATTAGGCTTTTCGGTCCTAAGTGGATTTTTTAGTATTTAAATATTAATTTTCGGAATTAAATTAAATAATTATTTATTTTCCAAAAATTCAACTGAGATGTCCTGGAACCGGAAAATTATGCTGATGACCGTGGTGAAGTCTATTTATTTAATCAGGCTTTATTTTGAGCTAAATTGAATTTTTAGTAATTAATATTAATTTTCGAAATTAATTAATTAATTATTTTTCGGAAATTAAGATTTTGATGGCCGACGACCGAAATCTCGTGCTGATCGTCGTGGCACAGTCCGTTTATTTATTTGAGCTTCACGTTGTATGGAATTGAATAAATTGTGATATTTTAGGGATTTACCCTAAATTGATTGGAATTGATTAAGATTGAATTGTTGATTGGTAAATGGCCAGGTATGTTATTCAGTATTTATAATGCTTTGTTGAGTTGATTTAATTATTTGATTGAGAAATAGTTGGGCATTGGTTGTCGGTATTGAAAGTAGATTGGTAACCACTTGAAAGAGGACACGTGGGCTCGGTGAATTGGAATGTCACCTGGAGAATGCACGTGAGTTCAATGGTTGAATATGTCACCTTGGCGAAAATGTCGCCTTAGAGAATGCACGTGGCTCGGAGACTCGGTATGTCGTCCTGGAGAATGCACGTGGCTCGGTGACAGAGTTTGGCATTTAAAAGGGCACGTGGCTCGGTGAATTGATGCATCACTTTGGTGAGATAGCACCTAAGAGAATGCACGTGGGCCCAGGCATCTAAAAGGACACGTGGCTCGGTGATCTGATGCGTCACTTTGGTAAGCGAGTACCTTAGAGAATGCACGTGAGTCCAGTATTCGGAATGGCATCTAAAAGGGCACGTGGCTCAGTGATCTGATGCGTCACTTTGGTAAGCGAGTACCTTAGAGAATGCACGTGGGCCCGGGCATCGTAAAAAGGACACATGGCTCGGTGGCTTGATGTACCACCTTGGCGAAGAGGTCGCCTTAGAGAATGCACGTGGGTCCAAGGTTTTAGGCACGTGGCTCGGAGACTTGGAAGGTCGTCCTGGAGAATGCACGTGGCCTAGCTTTTAAATATCCCACAGTGGGGATTGAATTGTATGACATGTAATCGATTGGTTCGATTTGTTGAAGTGAATGGGTGTTTATTGTGAATTGTACTGACTTGCAGGTTGGATTAGAGGCTAAGGTAAGTCCTCTGCCCTGTGCGTGTTTAGGCAGCCTTTAGTATAATGGTTTACTAACCGGGCTTAGTGGGGTATAACTCACTGAGACGTAGTCTCATCCCAGTTTGGGGAAAACGATTTCAGGACCCCGCTGAAGAGCTGAGGAGGAGGAATCAGAGAAGGAGAACTCGGAGGTGAGATCTGAAGAGAAGGATTTTTGGAAGAAGAAGATAGTCCTGCGAGGGGCCTTGAGTATCATCTGGATGGATTGAGATCCTATCTCCTTTTGAGATCTCCGTTTTGATGTGAATAGTTATGAAGTGATTTGTGGTTTGTATAAAAGTTTGGTTATAAATTTCAATATGAAAAATATGGCCCTGCTTTTCTATCCCATCGTTTTATTATCTGGGGATTTTAACTGCTTCCGCATGTGCTTAAAATGAAAGGGTCGGCGATACATTGTCCTAGGATATCGCATTATAAAATCGACTAAGCGAGACGGATGTGTGCGTGCCTGAGGATCAGGGCGTGACAGTGGGTTTTGGTGGAGACAGATTGCCGAAGTCTCGTGAACATATTAAAGTACAATGAAGAGCTTCATTGGGAAGCACGTGGGATTCTGACGGCTTGTAAAAGACTTCTTCAAGAATTGTTGCTGGTGGGCCTGCTTCTCTCGACGGTCTGCTAATGGAGTTGCTAATTGAGCTGCGCGTGAACAAAGGAGAAATTCAATTCAGCCCAACTGGTTGTCTTCCCCTCCTCCAAGCCTCTGAGCCCTGCTGTGTAAGGATGCCCCACGAGATGGGTCTGGCGTCTCAATGTTTAAATAAATAAAATCCGTTACTTTCGATCAAAAATTAAAAAAAAAAATGTTTAAAACTAAATTCGTACCAAGTGAAATGATTTATAACTAAATTGGCACAAATAAAATGTTTATGATTAAATTGACATAAATGCAAAAGGTTTATGACTTTTTTAACACTTTTCCCTACAAATTACATTAATAACATCAAATTATATTTTTTGGTCATTACAAAGGGCCATCTCTTTTAAGCAGTGCCTTTTTGGGGATCCTAAGTAATTCAGTTAACTATAGGTAAACACATTCAGGTATTCAAGGAGAAACTGGGTGCGGAATGATTCAGCACTCTAATCAGGTCCTTTTGATTATTTTAAATGAGCTTCGTATTCTATAGATAAAATGTTTAAAACTAAATTTGTACCAAGTGAAAAGATTTATAACTAAATTGGCACAAATAAAATGTTTATGATTAAATTGGCATAAATGCAAAAGGTTTATGACTTTTTTAACACTTTTCCCCACAAATTACATTAATAACATCAAATTATTTTTTTTGGTTTTTACAAAGGGCCATCTCTTTTAAGCAGCGCCTTTTTGGGGATCCTAAGTAATTCAGTTAACTATAGGTAAACACATTCAGGTATTCAAGGAGAAACTGGGTGCGGAATGATTCAGCACTCTAATCAGGTCCTTTTGATTATTTTAAATGAGCTTCGTATTCTATGGAATTAAAGTCAAAAGAAAGATTGAAATCTCATCTAAACTTTCATGATGAACATGTTTTTAAATTTTGAACACATGATTTTATAGAAATTAAGGAACATTCCAAGGTTAAATCAAAAAGTTCATATTCCAGAATGTCACTGCAACTTTTTGACATCAACTAAAAATAATAAATGACCTTTTTATTTTCTGATTTTTTTTTTCAAGCTAGATTGAAGTGTGATGAACACTTTTCATGAGGACACCAATATTAGATCCCACACCAACGATTTTATACAAATTTAGGAGCACACGAAGGTTATTCTGGAACGCAGTTTTTAGAGGCACAAAAAGGGACAATTGAGAGCCAATCGCACCGATCAAATGAGTTCTATTTTTCATGAGAATTTTACACCAGATAGATGCAGATGTAGTGAAAATTTTTCATGGGGATGTATTTCCAGATTTTGAACGTATGATTTTATAAAAATCGAATAACGCAAGAAGGTCAGTCTGGAAATTGATTTTTTCAGAAGCAAAAATGTCTAGGTGAAGATCAATCGTGTCTACCAAATGACTTTCAATTTTATTGGAAATTTTATATGACATAGACCTTGATGTCACAAACAAGTTTCATGAGGGTACCAACTCTAAAATCAGATCACAGAAATTTTTAAAAAATCCGGAAGACACGGATGTCATTCAGAACTGAACCCTCAGAATAGAGCGGGCATCAATTTTCCAGGTTTATGATCTGTATTACGAAGCAATTTTATCCTAGTAAACAATGTCCGATAAGAGCTCATAATATATAAAATCGAAGCTCAACATGTATACTTCGAAAGTCTAGAACACATCTTCATGAGATATCACCGTTTACAAGCTCACATCATTTTTTGAAAAACGCTGATAAGATGAGCACTCGAATTTCCAGAACAAGTCATATTCATAATGATCATTCAGAGTAGAATTTGTGCTGATGGAAACCAGGGGAAAGAAGTGAATCACTTAGCTCTAATCAACAGCCTTAATCTTCAAAGATTGGCCAACGATCGAAAGAAACTAGGCTTCTTCCAATGGACTGGACTCGTTGAATAGAGGAACTATCTCAGTGATTGATGCAGCTGGAAGCTTGGTCGAGCAAGTTCTGGTCATGATGGAGAAGCAGAAAATCGACGCAAAGAATTGAATCGAAAACAAAAATCAGAGAACATGAGCGAAGTTAGCTTTGATTCAGAGTCACGATTTTTTCGAATTTTCTGGAAATCAAATAACAGCGAGCTTGAAGTACGATGATTCGAGCTCAAGAAACAACCAGATCTCGGATCGGCTGGACTTCGCTGAAGAGAGAGTCCTGATCGCTGATGGAACAAGGATTTTCAGTGTTCGCTCGGCTTCAAACTTTGATTGCGGACACTCTCCTTTGATCAAGCGGTGAAGTTTGAGGGAGAGTTAGTGCAGAGGTTATCTTCTTCCTTCTCCATAAGAAGTCAAAATCAACCGCTTCTCAATATCTTCAAACATTTATCAAATTTGCAACCGCCGCAGCACTTGCGTTAAGTGTTGGTACGCGTTGGTTTGCCCGCACAAGTCTGGATCAGAAGATCAACTTTCATCCACCGCAACATCAGGTGTCTGCGGTTTTCCGTTGTATGCGACTGCAGCCATAGATGATGTCAAGACCACACGCTGCACAGAAGGCGCTTTGGAACAAGAATTCAGGACATTAAGAGCTCCCTTCGCAGCAGATCAAATAATTCTGCCTGCAGATCCTTGACATCATGATAAAAGGGCGAGGCAGTGTGGAAAAACGCCTGCACAACCCTCAACAATAGGATCAAATGAACCCTCTCCCAGCAGGTTGGCTTTGAACAGTTGAAAGTCTGTCTTTCGCTCCATTAAGTCCAAGCAGATGTTCAGTCCTTTTTGGATCATTCGGATCGTGGACGGAGGCCTTGATGGTGTAGCCGCGCTGCAGGAGGAGCTTGACGAGCCACAGGGCGATGTAACTGGAAGCTCCAGTCACGCACACGGCCTTCAAGGTACCAACCGCCCTGCTCATTCTCATCTCCGTTTAGCCTTCTTCGTCCTTCTTCGTCGTTTCCAAAAGGTGGCTCTCGCTCTGCTCAGAGAGAGAGATCTCTCCTTTTTCCTTCGCTGAGCTTCATTCACTCCTCCTATCTCTAGTTCTCTCACCTCCTGGTTCTTTCCATAGCCGAAGTTCTGCAGCTCCCTCCTCCTCTCTCTCGAAGCTCTCTGCAATTTCTTCTCTTCCATGGCCGACGACTTCCCAAAATGAATATTGAGAGCCTGCGTTGGAGAAAAAGGAGTAAGGCCTGTGCTTGTTTAAGTTCTGGTGGGCTTTTTTAAGAAAGCAAGAAGCAAGAAAAACAAATGGGCTCAAGAGGAAGTAAAAAGATGGGCTACGGGAATTACAAAGAAAAAAAGCTGGGTGCATGGGCTCATCTGACCCAAAAAACTATTATTTATAAAAATAAAAATAAAAATGGACCAGGCCCCCTACCGCAATTTGTTGTTATTATTATGTTATTATTCGTTCGTTCATTCATTCTTTCATTTATTTTATTTTATTTTTTTATCATTTTCGTTCATTTCAATTTTTTTATATATTTTTATATTTTTTAAAATGAATGGATATTTAAAAGGTCAATAACAATTTGGATATCAACAAAGAACTATTTATTTTGAGCAATGCCTTTCTAGGGATTTTAAGTGATGCATAAAGCAATAGGTAAACATGGATTCACTAATCCACAAACAAGCACTAACCACTAAGACAACTCCCTCTCATATGCGCAATAATAGAGGGCAGTCACTTTTTTTTTCATTACATGAAACATGATAAAAAGCTACTTGATACATAGAAATCGACCAAATAAGTACTTTGCTAACCCTGAGCAATACTAGAATACTCAAAAGTTACATTAAGCAGTAAAGCATTCAAAAAATAAAAAATAAAAGCCTATTATAACTCGAAAAAGGGCAAAAAATAGAAAAGTCCTTTGAAAAATCCTAAACAATGGAATTCAAGGTCCAAAACACATTGTATTTGACTAACAAGAGTCACTTCATTTGAGAACAACGAGATAAAAAAGAATGGCGAAAAATTGCGTATCTACATAATTTTTAAGACAACTCTAGGCTAATTTTAATATGACTACCACTCGCTATCCTCTTGTTTTTGCTAATACCATTGCGGGATGCCTATCTTGATCAAGATCAGCTCAGTAATTTGGATTGCGGCCATTGCTTTTGCGACAGCTGCATTGCGAAATGGCTCGAGGTGAAGATTATTATCCAATTTGCAAAGTAGCAACAGTAGCACTAGCAATATGAATGACAAAGATCTCAGACTTCAAAGGATTTCACATATGATAAATTTCAAATTTGTGACAAGATCAATCGACCTTTTTCCTTGCTTAGGCAATATAATTTGTAATTGACATGGTTCCTATTTCCCCTCTCATATTATTCATTGTAAATCCGACACTTCTCAAGTTAGTCTTTGACATCGTGATCATCTCTTGTTTAACAAATAGTAATACATTTTCCATGGAAAACTTCCATTTTGAACCATTATGGGCCTCCAAGTTTGAACATCAAACTTCATTAATGAGAAAAGGAGGACACTTCCTATGGCTCCCAAGTCGCGAGCTCGAACGGTACAGTACTTGCCAAAGTCGCAGGAAAATTAAAAAACTATTCTAATTTGTATCCTCCGATTTTAATACGCGCAAATAATCAAAATCCTACACGTCCTAAAGAGAAGCCGCAGCTGCTCAAGCTTAATGATCCATCACGTGGACAAGTGTTGCAATTTTCTCTACTCTATTACCATGTGAAGCAACGTTAGTATGAAGAAATTCTAAAAACCAGAGTCCTGAATTGGAGATACAACATCTGCCAAACAAATACTGATGATAATTATTATTATAACAATGCTAAGAAGAATAAGAAGAAGAATTGAGACTACAACACAGAACTAAGACAATACAGCTGACCTGAAAGATAAACGTCGCATAAGAAACATTAGCATTAAACTAGTATCAACGCATGCTACCCTCATGCAACACATCAATCATATTGTATATACGCTGGTCTGCCATCTGCTGGATCTGCAAAAAGACAACGCGCCCACAAACCACAATCAGCGAGTGGCAATGGGATCTATAGGGACAGTGATTATCTGCAACTCCAAGCAGTTAACTTCGATTAGATAGAAAGAACACATTTCCTCATTCAGAACTAAAATATTGTACATTGCATTCAGACATTATATGAATCTGATTATATAAGTTTGCCATTTTGTAATGCTATGTCTCATATCTGGCAAATAAAGAAAAAGAACTCTTGAATATCATAACGGGCAAGTTTTGATTAGTGTGCACTTGCACATCCAGGAACAAATTTCTCTTGGAAGAATTATCACCTTCTTGGCTAAAAACAAGACAGCAACAACTGTGCCCTCAGCATATATTGATTTACCACAAACATTGTGCTGAAACTCAAAAGAGACTCTGGAAAGGAGATGAATATTTTGTGATGCTCATCTCTAGAAAATCATATGAAATAAGAAGGTGGAGATATCAAAAAGTAATCCATAATTATATTTCGTCAGGTGATGACAGATGATACAAATGGAAAGCATGATCAGACAAATACTCTTCTGAAACTCCCACCATCTCTATTTGTGTTGATCAGAATCACGGATCAGCCGAATCAGATGCTATTCCAAAGCAAAAGCATAGATAAATGGGAGATATTTTTTATTGTGGAAATACTAATAATAATCTTAATAATAGAACCAGCAATTACAAAGGTTATTGTTACAGTTTATCATCTACTATGCCATTCACTCATGCATAATTTAGAAGATATACAAGACGTGACTGTAGAATGAAGGTTTTCTCCCATAGGCAAGTACGCCAATGGTATAAGATTTGAACCCAAAGACCTTTTAGCTCTTGCCGGAATTACATAAAAACAAAGCTTCATCAGATTTTAAGGAACAAACTAAAAAACAAAAATCATGTGTTTGGCCAAGAACTAATCTGCAGCCTGCTTACTAACAATTCAATCCATATATTGGACTCGCAACAAATATGTATATGTTCCTCAACGTGCCTTTTTTCAGGATAAATAAAAGAAAAATCAACAAGAATTTCCCAATAAATCAAGTCAAAGTCACAAACATAATTTCACAAAACAATTGATCCGCGTCAAAAAGACACTCCCAACTTCTTGAAGCAAGAAATTACTGCCTGAGCTGTTCCAAATTGTCCAATTTGCTTGATTGATGGGATTCCATCACCTATATTTTAAACAAATTCACCACTAGCTCCACCGGCACATCCAAATGTGAACTGAAAACAGCCCTAACTTACCATACCAGTCTACAGTATAAATTTGGCATCATTTGGTCAAGAGTAATACAGTGGAGTGTTGCAATATTATAAATTAACACAAATTCATTGCACACGAGTAAATGTTCATCAATCAATGCAAACCACGACCAAACCACAGCAACAACAAATACCGATTCTCAAGCTATTCTTAAGAAAGCAACATAACACCCGGTGTTCCACTACAACTCAGTGCACTAAAATAGACATCAACAATGCACCTGTTCAAACTGGCAAAGAAAAAGTGAGGAGAAGTAGGAGGGGGTTAAACCACATTATGGCATTTTAAGGATGGCAGATGCCCCACAATTGCTCAAAAAGTTTAGCAAAAAGTTAACTACAGAAAAACCAGAGGGACGCAAATTGCCGTAGGTTCCAGCTTTCTTGCTTCCTGAGATAGCGATATAAAAGTCTATTTCTCACCTAACAAAAAATATTTTTTCTCCCTCTTATTTGTTCCCTCAAACTTCAATGAAGATAGTGGTTCAATGTATGAGCACCCAAAACTCCCATCTCATTCCTCATTTTGGTTAAAGGGTCAAATCACAACAAATGGTGGAGTACTCAACCATCATTCAACTTGATAACCAATCAAATGAAACATGACAAGTTAAATGATAAAAAGTAAAATACAACAAATCTAACTAAGGATAGGAACTATACAAAGATAAGCTTACCAGGATAGAATCATATCTATATCAGTAAGATTAATAGCACCTAATCTGCCTTGTGTCCCACATCAGCTTAGCACACCAACAATGAGTCACATATAACCTCACTTGGCCACCGTCTTATTTCTACTTTGTGATTTAGGTAGTGTCTTGTTTGTATCATTGTGTTTACATTTTATCTTTGTGTTGATATAATGTAGAAAATAAAGAGATCAACAATACCTAATTAGCAAATTGTAGGACAAAAATCACAGAACTTCCATTCTTGCTACCTTAGTTTTCTTTCTTCATGCATAATTGATCTTACAACCAATAGTTCTCTCAAATGTATCTAATCAAATAGTGGTGAGAATTCTAATTTTAACATTAGCTACATGTGTACTTAAACATCCATAAACTCATTAATGGAGACACAATCAAAAGGATGAACCATACAAGGCAAGGAACAAAGCGAGGAGTAGAGAGGAAAGCAGATGCAGAAGAGTGAGGACTGAACACCTTTAGAGGATACCTAGAGAAGGCTCCTGGAAATTGCTCTGCCGTAATTTCCATCGCTGCAACAAATGCCACAACCAACCAAAAACCAGAGAATAATTAGGAAAAAATAAGAAAGTGCAGAGATGGCTAAAATTGAAATAGGGATCATGGGTTATGTCAGCTATTTCTCCATTTGTGGGGAAATTACTGCATATACATTTGAATCCTTGACTATTTTGTAAAGCCGATTCCTATCTCCTCTAGTAGTTCCCATTACAAATGGAACTACAACATTGCAATACAGCTTAGCGTTACCTTCATAATAGAAAGAATTAAATTGAACTTATCAAGCAAAAAGTTACCTTCATAATACCCCTAATTTTAAAGAATTAAAAAATTGAACTTAAATCAATTTCTCTAAAGGATGTGTTAGGGTGCGTTTGGTAACATTTATGTTTAAAAATTGTTCCATATTGCCTCGAACAATTTTTGAATAAAAAAACACGTTTGGTAAACTCATAAAAATGTTAAATTTGTGTTTGCATATTTCACAAAATTACTGGATTTCCAAACAATCGGCCTCGATGATCCTCCCACCCCAAGCCTCGCCGGGGCCGGCGACACAATGGAAGTTTAAAAAACGAGACCTCTTTCGAAGAAAAAAAAGAGGAGAGAGAAAATTTGAACTTCTATCAATAATTTCTCTAAAGGATGTTTTCTTGTTACTATTCACTATGTTCTTGGGAACAAAAAAAATAGATTTGGAACAAAAACGCAAACAAATGTGCAAACAAAAAAACAGAAATTTTGTTCATCAAAGATCATTAACAAACAGGCCCTCGACTAAAATGTGCAATGCAAAAAAAAAAAAAAAAAAAAAAATTGGCCAGGAAAATATCGAAAAATTTATTGAGACGTTTCAATAACTTACGATAAAATTATTTATAATAGAGAAATAAATGTACATACAAAGAGAGTAGAGATGAGAACATAGCTTCCAAGGTCAATCACTAATAAAAGGATTTTGCCAAAAAAAAAAAATCTACACATAAGGATGTCGACTTAATTATTATATTGTTGTTTTATTTTTTTGGAATGTGAAAAGAAAAATTACTAAAGGAATGAATTTTAAAAACAATGGGAGGGAAAAAGGCATCAAGGAGAGAATTCAAATTCAAATAGTATTAAATAAATGGCAAAAAAAAAATTCAAGTGCCCTAAAAACAGATAATGACTAGATTGTGTTGCCACTAAATTAGTCAAATAATTAATGTATAATCATTTAATTCTATAGCTAATTAGGCAAATGAATAGAATATAACAAACTTAAATTGACCCAATTAGCCTTGATGAAGAAAAATGAATGCATGAAGATATGTTATGAGGTTTATTGTTGGATACATGTGTCGGTGCATGTGTCAGCAAGTTGTCCCAAAGTAGACCTGTCTAAAATGGGCAAAAGAGAGTATATGGTAAAATATCTTTTGTATTTCCCACAAAAAGGTCAATGTGTATAATTTCTTGCATCCTTATACTTTTCTTTTCTTCAACAATTTTATTATTGTGGGATTTCCTTCCACCAAATTCATATGAACCATTGACAACCATTTTATTTTCAGAAGCTTTTCCTTTTCTTTGGCTAAATGAAGTAGAGTCACATTTTTAATTAGTGAGCTCTATCTTGTCAATAATTGAATTGCAATTTTTTTTGTGTCTAAGTTGAAATTTGGAATGATCGCTAAGAAATGACATCTTATGTCCCTGATGTAACAATATTGGCTTCATATACTTAGAAATAACGGACAAATTCAAATTGAGAAAATATAAAATAACCGTTAACGATATAAAATAACCGTTAACGATCACCAATGAGAAAGATATATAAATAAGTAGATGAAAATTAAGTAATTCTAATGGTATGTACGGTCAATTAGCACCTCAATTAAAAGATCCAACAATTGACCATTTTAAGAAATCAAATTAACAAACTTAGATATATCACTTACCAATATGATAACAAGTACATATTTAACTTACAAATCTCATATAAGATTCCAGACCTTAATGCCATCTACATCGGATAAGAAAATTGTTACCGTTTACAAGGAATGATATTAAAAGGTCTTGCTCTCTTTTGGTGGATTACTTTGAGAATCTATGAAAAAATTAAGATTAACCAAGATCAACTGTTTTCTTATTGTGGGAGAGGGAGAATAGTAGACCAAGAAAAGAATTAATTCAATAAAACAAGACTGGTTCAAGAATGAAATATAAATACAAATGTAAGATGACAATTCGAATTAGGATTTCTTAGCAACTAAAAAGAGATGTCAAATTGAGAAAGCTCTCCAATATGGTAAGTTGGAATTTACTCAATCAGGCATGAGGAAAGATAATATAAATAGAGATAAGTTTTGCACTACCAACTTGTCTTCTTAAAGTTTGTCTTCATTTTGTTATCATCTCATCTTTGTCTTAGTCTATGCAAATTACATCAAAATTCTCTTGAACTCTCACATCGGTCTAGATCTTCTAGGTTATTTTTCATGTGCTCTCCTAATCTTTTTTCCCTTTCATATCCCTTTTTTCTCCTTAGCATATGGTGTGATATAGGTAGTTTTTCAACTTGTGCACTATGGTTTTTTTCCTCTTTATTTCAAATGTGAAAAAAATTTGAAGAGTATGTATACTCCATCCATTATTTAGATCTTGGATGTTTTTGATAGATGAAGCATATTTCTTCAAGTGACTTTTTTATTATTTTTTAATCTATATTTTCATTAGGGTATCGATGTCTATATGCTTTCTTTGTTTTTGTGCCAAAGTCTTTCTTGTCACATTTTACAAATTTTGCTTATAATGATAGAGAGATTGTATGAGAAGTATCAATTTCAAGGTAAATAATTGCATTCTAAAGACTAACGACATGATCTAATAGATCGTTGTATCTTGGAGGGTGTAGGATGTTGTACTAGCAACCAAATTCTTTGATGTTTATCCATCCATTTATTATATTTGATTGTCAAGACAGTAATATGCATAAATTCAAATTCTAAAATTTATTTCACATGATCAATCGGTGACCTTAGTTCATTCTCTAGGGAATCTATGATTATTTGCTCACCTTTATCTATAAAATAATTTTTTACATGTATTGATCAATTTTTTCATGAATGGCCATTTCTTGAGGCTAATTTCCATCAAGGTTTACTTTTGGTTGGTGCTTCTCAAATCAAGTACGTATATTCTCTTCTCTCTTTTCTTTCCATTCCATATGGTATTGAATTTGTTTAAAAGCTTAATAAATGGTTAGGGAAGTCTGTGCTTCTATGCTTGTAAAGTTCATTCTAGCAATTTCATTTGATTATTATTAAGGTTCATGCTAGCAATTTTGCTTGGGGTGGGCAATCTTGGGCGAGGCTAGATGACTCTCACTCATATCTGGGGCAAGAGTCACACCCTCCCCTAGATTTGGGCAAGTAGGCCCTTGCCAGGAGCCACCAAGGCATTGCTTGGGGCCGGTGAGGGTGAACTTCATTGGCCCTTCTCGGTGGTTTTAGCGGTGGCCATTAGCAAGGGCTTGGCCAAGCCATGGGTGAGTTTGTGTTTTTTTATTTTTGTTTTTATTTTTATTTTTTTTTGCTTTTTACTTTTTTAATCTAATTTTGTATGTATTTATTTTTTTAATGATTTTTTTCTAATGTGGCACTCGATAGGCACCACATCATTGCCACATGTCTTAAGAAAGTAATAAAATAAGGTATGTCAGCATTTTCCATTAGTTAAAGTAGACAAAATTAATGAAATGACTTGATTAAACCAATTTGACAAGTTTTAAGATTTTATTGCACTTTTTACAACTTTCAAGACTTAATTGCACTTTCATGACTAGTTTTTAAACTTTTAGTGAACTTATCCAGAATATTTATTACAATTTCATCAAAACCCCAATGGTTTTATTCTCTATGAGTCTTATCAAAATTGTCCTTAGTGACCAATTAGAAAATTATCACTTTGTTATAATACAAGATCAAGTACAATAATTTTTTTTGTGGGCTATTATAATATGATAATTAGGTTGGTTTGAAAAATTTTAAATCCTGTTTCCAAAATTTGATTTCAATCTCGCTATGTGTAAGTCAATTACTTGTCTTACTCATTCTCCTATGATACATCAACTAAAAAAATGTGTAGGCATTGGAAGAAAATTTATAACATTTGAAATCTTTTTCTTGTTTTATGTCTACTATGAGGGCAATTAGATTCCGACTTAGCCCCTCCAATGCTTCAAGTAGGAATTCCTCCCTAGAAAGAAACAAACTTTTTCAATGTATATACTACTAATTTGGATAGAATACATACACCCCATCTAGTAAATTGACTTATGTTCATATATAATTTTAATACAAATGTTAAATGGTCATGACACAGTCGATCATACATAGTTTAGTATTTTTTTTTCTATGTAAAATCACCAAAAGAAGGAATTATGTGCACTTAGTGGATTGATTCACCATTTGACAACAAATGTATTCTTTTGTATCCATAACATCATTAATATAAGCATAAAGAAATAATATGAATTCCGTTCATTTGCTAGAAAATATTTTATATTTTTTCGTGAGGTAATCTCATCCTTTTTTTTTGATGATTTAGTACATAATATGTCAATATTTCATCAAGAAACATATTAGGTTCATATCTTTAGAGCTATTCCGGCATACTTAACAGCATATGCCCACACGTATATATACGAATATTGTTATTATAATACTCTGACAAAAGAATTTTACATTTACAGGCCTCCACAATGGAAAACCAAAATAACAACACAATTGATCGGACTGCAAATGAGCCATTTGAACAAAATATTTTTCTAGGAAGTGATGCACTTTCCAATGGCCAGGTGACAATGGAGAACTCAGCGGGGTCACGTGGCCAATCTCAATTAAATATAACTGGTCAATTTACTTCTACAGCATCTAGATTGCCAGGATGGGCGAGTAGAGGGGTGAGGCGAGCTAGACCTCATCCTGAGATATCATCTCCGTCACCATAGGCTGCCATCCAATTGAGAGTGCACGAGGTATGTTCCAAAAAATGTTATATTATTTTATCTATGTATTCATGTTTTATTCTAGGAACGGCGAGGTCTTATTTATAGCACTAGATTTGAAAACTCAAAAAATTTTAAATAATTCTCAAATTGGTTCCTAAATTAAGTACGATAATCCAATCGGAAATTTCGTCAATATAGTTCGCTGAAAAGAGTATTTGAGATTGAGAGCTTTAAATTGAGGCCGATTTTTACTACCAATTAAGTGATGCATCTCCATATATCTCATGCGCTTGAGGCCAAAAGACAATCACATTGTATTAAACTTGCGATTCTCATTTCTATATTGGATATGAACTTTTAATTGACAAAACATATCATGATATATGTAATAAAGTATATCTTTTTAATATAAAGTATATGAAACACCGTGTCATGTAGAAAAAGAAATGTCTTATCTACTGTTGATGGAACTTATTTTATTTTTATTTTTTTGCAATGATTAACCACAATCTAGTAATGTCATAATTGTCATTACCTCTTATTGGGTCTTCCTGAAGATTTGCACTTGCATGTATTTAAAATTTCCACCTAAATGATAGTCTAAATATTTTTGTGGACGATGAAAATATTTTTCATTCATTTATCTTTGTAAACAATACATGCAATCATTTTGAAGAAAATGTTCCTTAAATTATAACTTTTTGTGAAACAAGTGGAACATTAGTATATACATAATCTCTTTTATAGTACTATGAACTATAAAAAGTTCAACTAAACAGAGATTGCAACTTGTGTATGACTTCAAACATTTGCAATGGTGTCAAGAGTTTTGTAGTGGACATCATTTTTGAGTAATAATATTTGTCACCCTAAATCTTGAGTTTTGTTTTGGACATGATTTTCAAGTTTTATCTCTCATGCTAATGTCAAAATGTTTGAATCTGTGAAATTGCTGTAATTTACCTCCATGGATATATATATATATATATATATATGCTCAAGCCCCTTCACTACATTTATGTGTGTTATTGTGTATTTTGCAGTCAAACAACTAACAACCAATCCAAATGTGCATTTATGTAGAATTGATGTAGAGGGACATCTAGTTGCAACTTTAGTTAGCCCTCGAGCAAGCAATAATTTTGATACTTGAGAAATAATTTACTCAAGGAGAGGTGACTATGATATACTTAGGTTATCCTCATATGCTTTTGATTAAGAATTGGTCCACCTCGACAAACAAGGTGGAGATGTTTCCATGGGATTGAGTGAGGAAGCCATTTCTACACATCTTAGGTCTCAGCAATATCAACCCCAACCCTCTACTCTGGAAGAATCCAATGTCAAAGCCGAATCTTGTTTTATTTGTTTGGTAAGAACCATTTCATTTACTCAAGAACATATTAAGATAGAATTGAGGAACAATATTGTTGTCCATAAGTAATTGTCTTAGCTAAATTTAAACTATAAGTATGCATATATGTTACTGAATTGTACCTTTTGTTTTGCTGGAGTATTTGCAGGATGACTACATTGTTGAAGATAAGCTTGGACAGTTGGATTGTGGGCATCGCTTTCACTATGGCTGTATTGAGAAATGGCTCATGAAGAGAAACTTTTGTCCACTTTGTAAAAGGAAAGCAATAGAAATATGAATGAGGTATATTTCATCTTTGAAGTGGTTCATGTAATGGATTCTGAGGAGATTGATTGAGTTTCAACAGGAAACATACAAAGCATCCATCAACCAAGCCAAAAGGAAAAAAAAAGGCTGGGAAAATATTGAAAATTGTATTGAGATTTTTCAATATCTTAAGATTTAAATTATTTATAATAGAGAAACAAATGCACGTACAAAGATAGGTAGAGATGACGAACTTGTTAATAGCTTCCAAAGTCAATAACTAATCAAAAGGATTTTGCCCAGGAAAAAAAATCTATACAAAAGGATGTCCACCTTATTATTATATTTTTCTTTTACTCCTTGGAATGTGAAAAAAAAAATAATTACTAAAGGAATGCATTTTAAAGACAACAGGAGGGAAAAAGACATTGAGGAAATAATTCAAATGCAAATAGAATTAAACAAATGGCAACAAAAAGAAAATTCAAAAACAGAATTCAAGTGCCCTAAAAATAGATAATGACTAGATTGGGCTACCGCTAAATTAGTCAATAAGTTTATAGCTAATTAGGGAAATGAATAAAGTATAGCATATTTGAACTTACCCAATTAGCCTTGATGAAGAAAAATGAAAGCACGAAGATATGCTATGAGGTTTATTGCTAGGTACGGGTGTCGATCTGTGTGAGCAATTTGTTCCTAAAGTAGACCTATTTTAAATGGGCAAAAGAGAGTATAAGGTAAAATATCTTTTATTTCCCATTAGTGCCAACTTTTGGCACTTAAAGCGTACTTTTGCTGTCAAACACAATATGTTTTGGACCTTGAATTCCATTGTTTAGGGGTGTTTCAGAGCACTTTTCTGTTTTTATGCCCTTTTCGCGTTTTCTGTTTTTATGCCCTTTTCGCATTATAGTAGGTTTTTATTTATTTTATGAATGCTTTGCTACTTAATGTAACTTTTGAGTTTTCTAGTATCGCTTAGGGTTTTTTTTTTGGTCAGTGTATCGCTTAGGGTTAACAAGGTACTTATTTGATTAATTCTATGTATTGCGTAGCTTTTTGTCATGTTTCACGTAATTAAGAAAAAGTCATTGCTCTCTTTTATTGTGCATATGAGAGGGACTTGCCTTAGTGCTTGTTAGCGGATTGATGAATCCGTATTTTCCTATTGCTTATGCGTCCCTTAGAATCCCAAAAGGCATTACTAAAAATAAATGGCCCTTTGTTGACAATCAAATTTTTATCGACTTTTTAAATATTTGCTCTTTAACAAAAATAAGAAAATATCTAAAAAGATGAAAAAAAAAAAGAGAATGAAAGAAAAAAAAAAGATAATAATAACAACAAATTCGGGTAGGGGGCCTGGCCCATTTTTCTCTTTAAAAAATAGATTTTTGGGTCAGATAAGCCCATGCACCTGGTTCCTTTTTTTTTTTTTTTTGGTAATTCCAGAAGCCCATCTTTTTACTTCCCCTCGCGCCCATTTGTTTTTCTTGCTTCTTGTTTTCTTAAAGAAGCCCACCAGAATTTAAACAAGCTGAGGCCTTACTCCCTTGACCCTCACGCACGCTCACCATATTTCTTTTTGGGGGGGTTTTTGGGAAGTGACCGGCCATGGAAGAGAAGAAATTGCAGAGAGCTTCGAGAGAGAGAGAGAGAGAGAGAGGAGGGAGCTGCAGAACTTCGGCTATGGAGAGGATCAGGAGGTGAGAGAACCAGATATAGGAGGAGTGAAGGAAGCCCGGCCAAGGAAAAGGGAGCTAATATTACGTCACTATTATTGGCACATGCTATCATGTTACTTTCTATTTAGTTTCTTAAAATTAGACACAAAGAAATTACATATTCAACAATGTTAAATATATCAAATTTAGTTGAAACTCAATCAATCTATGCAAAAACCATTACATGAACCACTTCAAAGACGAATATGCCTTATTCATAATTTTATTGCTTTCCTTTTACAAAGTGGACAAAAGTTCCTCCTCATGAGCCATTTCTCAATGCAGCCATAGTGAAAGCGATGCCCACAGTCCAAGTGTCCAAGCTTATCTTCAATAATGAAGTCATCCTGCAAATAGTCCAATAAAATAAAAGGTACGATTTAGTAACATATATGCATACTCATAGTTTATATTTAGCTAAGACAATTACTTATGGACAACAATATCGTTCCTCAATTCTATCTTAATATTTTCTTGAGTAAATGAAGTGGTTCTTACTAGACAAATACAGCAGGATTCAGCTTCAACATTGTATTCTTCGGAAGTACAGGTTTGGCGTTGATATTGCTGCGACCCGAGACATGTAGAGATGGCTTCCTCACTCAGTCCTATGGAAGCATCTCCACCCTGTTTGTTGAGATGAACCAATTCTTAATCATAAGCATATGAAGAAAACCTTAGTATTTCATAGTCACCTCTCCTTAAGTAAATTATTTCTCAAGTATTGAAAATATTGCTTGCTTGAGGGCTAACCAAAGTAAAAAATAGATGTCCCTCTACATCAATTATGACATTACTAGGTTGTGGTTAATCATTTTCAAAAATAAAATAAAAAGAATAAAAAATAAAAATCCTTCAACACTGCATAAGACATTCCTTATTCTACAAGACACAAAGTTTCATATATTTTAAAAAATATCTAAAAAGGTATACTTAGTTACATAGTATCTTGATATGGCATGTAAATTAAAAGTTCATATCTAATATAGAAATGAGAATCACAAGTTTAATACAACGCGATTGTCTTTTGGCATCAAGAGCATGATATATGTGGAAATGCATCACATAATTGGTAGTAAAAATCGGTCTCAATTTAAAACTCTCAATCTCAAATACTCTTTTCAAGGAATTATATTGACGAAATTTCCAATGGGATTATCATACTTAATTTAGGAACAAAATTAAGAATTATGCAAAAATTTGTTGAGTTTTCAAATCTAGTACTATAAATAAGATGTCACCGTTCCTAGAATGAAACATGAATACACAAAGATATAATAATATTACGTTTTTGGAACATACCTCGTGCGTTCTCATTCGGATGGCAGCCCACGGTGATGGAGATGATATCTGGGGATGAGGTCTAGCTCGCCTCACCCCTCTACTCGCCCATCCCGACAATCTAGATGTCGCAGAAGTAAAATGACTGTTTATATATAATTGTTCTTGGCCATGTAACCTTGTTGAGTTCCCCGTTGTAACACGACCATTGGAAAGAACGTCACCTCGTGGAAAAACGTTCGATTCCAACAGTTCATTTGTGGTCTCGTCGGTTGTGTTGTTATTTTCACTTTCCATTGTAGAGGCCTGTAAATGTAAAATTCTTTTCTCAGAGAATTATAATAAAAATATTCGTATATATATGTGCGTAGGTATACACTATTTATTATGCCAGAATAGCTCTAAAAATATGAACCTAATATGCTTTCTTGACGAAATATTAACATATTATGTACTAAATCATGAGAAAAAGGATGAGATTACCTTAGGGAAAAATATAAAATATTTTCTAGCAAATGAACGGATTTCATATTATTTCTTTATGCTTACAATAATGATGTTATCGGTACGAAAGCACACATTTGTTGTCAAATGGCGAATCAATCCACTAAGTGCGTAGAATTCCTTCTTCTGGAAAATTTTACATCAACAAAAAAATGCTAAACTATGTATGATCGACCGTGTAATGGCCATTTAGCATTTGTATTAAAACTATATATGAACATAAATCAATTTACTAGAGAGGGTGTATGTATTCTATCCAAATTAGTAGTATATACATCGAAAAAGTCTGTTTCCATCGACGGAGGAATTCCTACTCGAAGTATTGGAGGGGCTAAGTCGGAATGCAATTGCCCTCGTAGTAGACATAAAACAAGAAAAATATTTCAAATGATATAAATTTTGTTTCAATGTGTGCATATTCTTTTAGTTGATTTATCATGGGAGAATGAGTAAGACAAGTAATTGACTTACACATAGTGAGATTGAAATCGAAAATTTTGGAAACGGGATTTAAAAATTTTCAAACCAACCTAATTATAATATTTATAATAGCCTGCAAAAAAAATTATTGTAGTTGACATTATATCGTAATAAAGCAATAATTTTCTAATTGGTCACTAAGGACAATTTTGATAAGACTCATAGACAATAAAACCATTGAGGTTTTGACGAAATTGCAAAATAAATATTAGGGACAAGTTTGTTAAAAGTTTTAAAACTAGTCAAGAAAGTGCAATAAAATCTTAAAACTTGTCAAATTGGTTTAAACAAGTCATTTTATTAATTTCGTCCACTTTAACTAACGGAAAATGCTTACATGCCTTATTTTATTACTTTCTTAAGACAAGTGGCAATGACGTGGCGCCTACTAAGTGCCACATCAGAAAAAAGCATTAAAAAATCATACATACATACAAAATTAGATTAAAAGTAAAAAGCCAAAAATTAAAAAAAAAAAAAAAACACACACACACACACACACACACAAATTCACCCACAGCTTGGCCTAGCCCTTGCCAGTGGCTGCCGCTAAAATCATTGGGAAGGGCTAATGAAGGTCACCCTCACCGGCCCCAAGCGATGCCTTGGTTGCTCCCGACAAGGGCCTACTAGCCTAAATCTAGGGGAGTGCACGATCCTCACCCTAGATCTAAGCAAGATTCATTTGGCCTCGCCTAAGGTTGCCCACCCAAAGCAAAATTGCTAGAATGAACCTTAATAATAATCAAACGAAATTGGTAGAATGAACTTTACAAGCATAGAAGCACAGATAGCCCTAACCATTTATTAAGGCTTTTAAACAAATTCAATACCATATGGAATGGGAAAAAAAAGATGAAGAAGAGAATATACGTACTTGATTTGAGAAGCACTAGCCAAAAGTAAACCTTGATGGAAATTAGCCTGCAAGAAATGACCATTCATGAAAAAAATGATAAGTACATGTAAAAAATTATTTATTTAGATAAAAAGGTGAGCAAATAATCATAGATTCCCTAGAGAACAAACTAGTGTCACCGATTGATCATTGAATTGATCATGTGAAATAAATTTTAGAATTTGAACCTAAGCATATGATTGTCTCGATAATCAAATATAATGAATGGATTTATAAAATCCAATTAATTTGATTGCTAGTAAAATATCCTACACCCTCCAAGATACGACAATCTATTAGATTGTGTTGTTAGTCTTGAGAATGCAATTATTTATCTTGAAATTGATACTTCTCATAAAATCTCTCTATTATTATAAGCAAAATTTGTAAAATGCAACAAGAAAGACTTTGACACAAAAAAGAGAAAGCATATAGACATCAATACCCTAATGAAAATATAGATTAAAAAATAATAAAAAATCACTTGAAGAAATATGCTTCATCTATCAAAAACATCCGAGATCTGAACAATGGATGTAGTATACATACTTTTCAAATTCTTTTTCACATTTGAAATAAAGAGGGGAAAAAAAAAACCATAGTGCACAAGTTGAAAACTACCTATATCATACCATATGCTAAGAAGAAAGAAGGATATGGAAGGGAAAAAAAGATCAAGGAGGCACATGAAAAATAACCTAGAAGATCTAGACCGATGTGTGAGTTCAAGAGAATATTGATGTAATTTGCATAGACTAAGACGAAAAGATGAGATGATACCAAAATGAAGACAAACTTTAAGAAGACAAGTTGATAGTGCAGAACTTATCTTTATTTATATTATTCTCCCTCATGCCTGATTGAGTAAATTCCAACTTACCATATTGGAGAGCTTTCCCAATATGACATCTCTTTTTAGTTGCTAAGAAATCCTAATTCGAATTGTCATCTTACATTTGTATTTGTATTTCATTCTTGATATAGTCTCGTTTTATTGAATTAATTATTTTCTTGGTCTACTATTCTCCCTCTCCCATAATATTTAGAATGGTTTGATCTTGGTTAATCTTAATTTTTTCATAGATTCTCAAAGTAATCCACCAAAAGAGACCGAGACCTTCTAATATCATTCCTTGTAAACGGTAACAATTTTCTTATCCAATGTAGATGGTATTAAGGTCCGGAATCTACTATGAGATTTGCAAGTTAAATATGTACTTGTTATCATATTGGTAAGTGATATATCTAAGTTCGTTAATTTGATTTCTTAAAACGGCCAATTGATGAATCTTTTTAACTTAGTTACTACCTAACCGTACATACCGTTAGAATTACTTAATTTTCATCTACTTATTTATATATTTTTCTCGTTGGCAACCGTTAACAGTTATTTTATATTTTCTCAATTTGAATTTATCTGTTATTTTTAAGTGTATGAAGCCAATATTGTTACATCAGCGACATAAGATGTCATTTTTTAGTGATCAGTCCAAATTTCAACTTAGACACAAAAAGATGCAATTCAATTATTGACGAGATATAGCTTACTAATTAACAATGCAACCCTACCTCATTTAGCCAAAGAATAGAAAAAACTTCTGGAAATAAAATGTTTGTCAATGGTTCATATTGAGATAATTATTTATCCTCATGAATTTTGGTGGAAGGAAATCCCACAACAATAAAATTGTTGAAGAAAAGAAAAGTATATGGATGCAAGAAATTATACACATTGGCCTTTTAGTGGGAAATACAAGATATTTTACCATATACTCTCTTTTGCCGATTTTAGATAGGTCTACTTTGGGACAACTTGGTCACACATGCACTGACACACATATCCAACAATAAACCTCATAACATATCTTTGTGCGTTCATCTTTCTTCATCAAGGCTAATTGGGTCAGTTCAGGTTTGCTGTATTCTATTCATTTTCCTAATTAGCATAAACTTATATGATAATACATTAATTATTTGACTAATTTTGTGGCAGCACAATCTAATCATTATCTACTTTTAGGGCACTTGAATTTTCTTTTGGTTGCCATTTATTTAATTCTATTTGCATTTGAATTCTTTCCTTAATGCCTTTTTCCTTCCTATTGTTTTTAAAACTCATTCCTCTAGTATTTTTTTTTTTTTTTTTTTGCACATTCCAAAGAGAAAAACAACAATATATTAATTACGTAGATATCCTCATGTATAGATTCATTTTTTTTTTTGGCAAAATCCTTTGATTAGTGATTGACTTTGGAAGCTATGCTTCTCATCTCTACCTCTCTTTCTATGTGCGTTTGTTTCTCTATTATAAATAATTTAAATCATAAGTTACTAAAACATCTCAATAAATTTTTCAATATTTTCCTAGCCATTTTTTTTTTTTGGCTTAGTCGATAAATGCATTGCGTGTGTGCTGTTGCTGCAGGTGAACAATTTTTCAAGCAAAATGGGGAAGGATGTTATAAATGCAGCAGATTTTGTTGGACTCGATCTTATCCCAATGTCGTTTGGCTGTGCCAAAGAGGCTGGAAAAATCATAGAGGTGTGTGGCAAAGAGATTAAGGTGCACGCATCTTCAGATAGAGAAAGCGTTGCGGTGTTGGTCTTTTGCGAACACCTGAATATGCTTGATGCAATGAACAGTAACACATCTTTAGAGAAAGTATCGATAGAAATTCATTTGCCGAAAGAGAGGTCTCGTTTTTCAAAGTTCCATTAAAATATGGTTGGGAGGATCATCTGATTGTTTGGAAATCCAGTAATTTTTTGAAATCTACAAACCTTAACAGGATACTGCACGAGGTAATATGTCACTGTTCGCTTGATAAGTTCAATGAATTTCTTTCTATTATGAAGGTAACGCTGAGCTGTATTGCAATGTTGGCGTTCCATTTGTAATGGGAACTACTAGAGGACATAGGGATTGGCTTTACTAAACAGTCGAAGATTCAAATTTATATGCAGTAATTTCCCAACAAATGGGGAAACAGCTGATAGAACCCACAATCCTTGTTCAGTTTTAGCCATCTCTGCACTTTCTTATTTTGTCCTAATTATTCTCTAGTTTTTAGTAGATTGTGGCATTTCTTGAAGCGATGGAGATTATGGCAGAGCAATTTCCAGCAGCCTTCTCTGGGTATCCTCTAAAGGTGTTCAGTCCTTATTCTTCTGCGTCTGCTTTCCCCTCTGCTCCTCACTTTGCTCTCTTTCTTGTATTTTGACTGGGTCTTGATTAATGATTTTATGGATGTTTAAGTGCACATGTAGCTGATGTTAAAATTAGAATTCTCACCACTGTTGGATTAGATATTTTCGAGAGAGCCATTGGTTGTAAGATCAACTACGCATGAAAAAAATAAAATAAGATACTAAGAATGGAAGTTTTGTGAGTTTTGTCCTGCAATTTGTCAATTAGGTACTGTTGATCTCTTTATTTTCTACATTATATCAACACAAAGATAAAATGGAAACACAATGATACAAACAAGACACAACCTAAATCACAAAGCAGAAAAAAGATGGTGGTGAGTGCGGTTATAGGTGACTTATTGTTGGTGTGCTAAAGCCGATGTGGGACTCAAGGCAGATTAGGTGCTGTTAATCTTACTGATATAGGTCTGATTCTATCCTGTAAGCTTATCTTTATATAGTTTCTATCCTCAATTAGATTTGTTGTATTTTACCTGTTATCATTTAACTCATCATGTTCATTTGCTTGGTTATCAAGTTGAATGATGGTTGAGTACTCTGCCATTTGTTGTGAAGTGAACCTTTAACCATAATGGGGAATGAGATAGGAGTTTGGGTGCTTATACACTGAACCACTATCTTTGCTGAAGTTCGAGGGAACAAATAAGAGGAAGAAAAAAGATTTTTTCTTAGGTGAGAAATAAACTTTTTATATTGCTATCTTGGGAAGCATGAGAGCTGGAACCTGTGGCAATTTGAGTCCCTCTGGGTTTTCTGTAGTTACCCTTCTGTTAAACTCATATTTTTGATTGGGGGACATCCTACTTCTCCTCACTTTTTCTTTGCCAGTTTGAACAAGTGCATCATTGATGTCTATTCTGGTGCATTGAGTTGTAGTGGAACACCGTGTGTTATGCTGCTTTCTTTAGAATAGCTTGAGAATCGGGATTCGTTGTTGCTGTGGTTTGGTATGGGGGTTTGCATTGATTGATGAACATTTACTCGTGTGCAATGAATTTGGGTTAATTTATAATATTATAACACTCTACTATTTTACTCTTGACCTAATGATGCCAAATTTATATTATAGACATGGTATGGTAAGTAATTGTTGTTTTCAGTTCACATTTGGATGTGCTGATGGAGGCAGTGCTAAACTTTTTTAAAGTATGAGTGATGGAATCCCATCAATCAAGCAAATCGGACAATCTGGAACAGCTCAGGCGGTAATTTCTTGCTTCAAGATGTTGGAAGTGTCTTTTGACATGGATCTGGTGTGTTGTGAAATTATGTTTGTGACTTTGACTCGATTTATTGGGAAATTCTTGTTGATTCTTTTTTATTTATCCTGAAAAAGGCACATTGAGGAACATATACATATTTGTTGCAAGTCTAGATCATTTCTATGTTTGTATATATTGAATTGTTAGTAAGCAAGCTGTAGATTAGTTCTTGGCCAAACACATTATTTTTGTTTTTTAGTTTGTTCCTGAAATCTTGATGAAGCTTTGTTTTTATGTAATTTTGGCAAGAGCTAAAAGGTCTTTGGGTTCAATTCTTATACCATTGGCCTACTTGCCTATGGGGGAAAACCTTCATTCTGCACTCACATCTTGTATATCTTCTAAATTATGTATGAGTGAATGGCACAGTAGACGATAAATTGTAAAAATAACCTTTGTAAATGCTGGTTCTATTATTAAGATTATTATTAGTATTTCCACCATAAAAAATATCTCACATTTATCTATGCTTTTGCTTTGGAATAGCATCTGATCCGGATGATCAGTGATCCTGAACAGCACAAATGGAGATGGTGGGATCGTGCTTTCCATTTGTATCGTCTGTCATCACCTGATGAAACATAATTATGGATTATTTTTTTGATATCTCCACCTTCTTATTTCATATGATTTTCTAGAGATGAGCATCACAAAATATTCATCTACTTTACAGAGTCTCTTTTGAGTTGCAGCACAAAGTTTGTGGAAAATGAATATATGCCGAGGTTACGTTGTTGCTGTCTTGTTTTTAGCCAAGAAGGTGATGATTCTTCCAACAGAAATTTGTGCACACTAATCAAAACTCGCCCGTTATGATATTCAAGGGTTCTTTTTCTTTACTCGCCAGAAATGAGACATGGCATTACAAAATGGCAAACTTAGATAATCAGATTCATCTAATGTCTGAATGCAATGTACAATATTTTAGCTCTGAATGAGGAAATGTGTCCTTTGTATCTAATCGAAGCTAACTGTTTGGTGTTGCAGATAATCACTGTCCCGATAGATTTGACTATTTGCGATGCAAAGCACGCATGTTAAAATCGGAGGATATCTGACCCAAAAAAAAGAAAATCGGAGGATGCAAATTAGATTAGTTTTTTAATTTTCCTGCGACTTTGGCAAGTATTGCACTGTTCGATCTCGCGACTTGGGAGCCATAGGAAGTGTCCTGTTTTTCTCATTAATGAAGTTTGATGTTCAAACTTGAAGGCTTGCAATGGTTCAAAATGGCAGTTCTCTATGGAAAATGCACTACTACTTGTTAAACGGGAGACGATCGTGATGTCAAAGACTATAAACTTGAGAAGTGTCGGATTCACAACAAATGAGATGAGAGGGGAAACAGGAACTGCTCAATTACAAATTATATTGCCTAAGCAAGAAAAACGGTCGATTGATCTTTTCACGAATTCAAAATTTATCACGTGTGAAATCCTTTGAAATTTGAGATCGATCTCATTCATATTGTTGGTGCTACTGCTACCACTTTGCAAATTGGATGATAATATTCACCTTGAGACATTTCGCACTGCATTGGCTGCAAAAGCATTCGCTGCAATACAAGTTACTGAGCTAGTCTTGATCAAGATAGGCATCCTGCAATGGTATTAGCAAAAATGAGAGTATAATGAGTGGTAATTATATTCAAATTAACCTAGATTTGTCTTAAAAATTATGTAGATACGAAATGTTTTGCCATTCTTCTTTTATCTCGTCATTCTCACATAATAAAGCGACTCTTATTAGTCAAATACAATATGTTTTGGACCTTGAATTCCATTGTTTAGGGTTGTTTCAAAGAAATTTTCTATTTTTATGCCCTTTCTCGAGTTATAATAGGCTTTTACTTATTTTACTCAATGCTTTATTGCTTAATGTAACTTTCGAGTTTTCCAATATTGCTTAGGGTTAACAAGGTACTTATTTGATCAATTTCTATGTATCAGGCAGCTTTCTGTCATCATTGCGCATATGAGAGAGAGTTGTCTTAGTGGTTAGTGCTTGTTTGCGGATCAATGAATCCAAGTTCACCTATTGCTTTATGCATCGCTTAGAATCCCCTTAAAGGAGTTGCTCAAAATAGATGGCCTTTTAACACCCAAATTTTTATCAACCTTTTAAATATCCGTTCATTTTATAAAAATATAAAAATATATAAAAATTAAAAATTAAAAATTAAAAAATGAAATGAACGAAAATGAATGAAATAAATAAATAAATAAATAATAACGTAATAAGAACAACAAATTCTAGTAGGGGGCTTGGCCTCTTCTTTTTTAAATAATAGGTTTTTGGGTCAGTTGAGCCCATGCCCCCATCTCTTTTTTGGTAATTCTCATAGCCCATCTTTTTGCTTCCACTTACGCCCATTTTCTTTTTCTTGCTGCTTTGTTCCTTAAAAAAGGAGAGATCTGTCCCTCTGAGCAGAGCGAGAGCCACCTTTTCGAAACGAAGAAGGACGAAGGAGGCGAATCAGAGAAGACGAGAATGAGCGCAGCGGTGGATGCCGGGAAGGTCGTGTGCATGACCGGAGCATCTGGTATCGCCTTGTCGGCTTGTCAAGCTCCTCCTGCAGCACGGCTACACGGTCAAGGCCTCGGTCCAGGGTCCGAATGATCCAAAAAAGACTGAACATCTGCTTGGACTTAATGGAGCGAAAGATGGACTTCAACCGTTCAAAGCAAAGCCGCTGGAAGAGGGTTCATTTGATCCTATTGTTAAGGGTTGTGCAGGCGTTTTTCACACTGCCTCGCCCTTTTATCATGATGTCAAGGATCCGCAGGCAGAATCACTTGCTCCAAAGCGCCTTCTGTGCAGCGTGTGGTCTTGACATCATCTATGGCTGCAGTCGCATACGGTGGAAAACCGCGGACGCCTGATGTCGTGGTGGATGAAAGTTGATTTTCTGGTCCAGACTTGCGCAGGGCAAACCAACGCGTGCCAACACTTAACACAAGTGCTGCGGCGATAGCAAATATGATAAATGTCTGAAGATATTGAGAAGCGGTTGATTTTGACTTCTTATGGAGAAGGAAGAAGATAATCCCTCAAGCTTCACCGCTTGATCAAAGGAGAGTGTCCGCAATCAAAGTTTGAAGCCGAGCGAACACTGAAAATCCTTGTTCCATCACCGATCAGGACTCTCTCTTCAGCGAAGTCCAGCCGATCCGAGATCGGTTGTTCACTCGAGCTCAAATCATCGTACTTCAAGCTCGCAGTTCTTTGATTTCCAGAAAATTCGAAAATCGTGACTCTGAATCAAAGCTAAGTTCGCTCATGTTCTCTGATTTTGTTTTTGATTCAATTCTTTGCGTTGATTTTCTGCGTCTCTATCATGACCAGAACTTGCTCGACCAAGCTTCCAGCTGCATCAATCACCGAAATAGTTCATCTATTCAACGAGTCCAGTACATTGGAAGAAGCTTAGTTTCCTTCGATCGTTGGCTGATCTTTGAAGATTAAGGCTGTTGATTAGAGCTAAATGATTCACTTCTTTCCCGTGGTTTCCATCAGCACAGATTCTACTCTGAATGATCATTATGAATATGACGTGTTCTGGAAATTCGAGTGCTTATCTTATCAGCGTTTTTCGAGTTATGATATGAGCTTGTAAACGGTGATGTCTCATGAAGATGTGTTCTAGACTTTCAAAGTATATATTGGACATCGTTTACTAGGCTAAAATTGCTCGTAATACAGATTATAAATCTGGAAAATGGATGCTTGTTCTATTTTGAGTGTTCTGTTCTGAATGACATCTGTATCTTCCTGATTTTTTAAAAAAATTTATGTGAACTGATTTTAGAGTTGCTACCTTCACGAAACTTGTAGGTCTATGTCATATAAAATTTTCAATAAATTGAAAGTCATTTGTTAGACACGATTGATCTTCAACTAGACATTTTTACTTCTGAAAAATCAATTTCCAGACTGACCCTCATGCGTTATTCGATTTTTATAAAATCATATGTTCAAAATCTGGAAATACATCTCCATGAAAGATGTTCATCGCATCTGCATCTATCTGGTGTAAAATTTTCATGAAAAATAAAACTCATTTGATCAGTATGATTGGCTCTCAATCGTACCTGATGGATTTTTTCTTTATTGATGGGCCTGAGTTGGCCCGTCCGCCCATGTTGGGCCTAAAAGAGCCTGGCCCACTAGATTAGGGCCCATGGATGAAGGGGTACGATTCCTTTTTGGAGGAACGTATATAAAGGGAGGAGAGATAGGGAGAAGGCACCCTTTGGCCATTCTAACATACGCTTCTCACTCTCTCTTTCCCTCCAAATGCTTCAGGCACGTTGTTTCCTTTTTCAAGGCAAATTGACATCATCGAATCAGAATTTCTTTCTCGGTCTTCAGCATTGGTGTTTAATCTGTGGCTAACAAGGTACGCTCAAATCCGTGGTGTCTTTAGGATCGATGATACGTGATTTTCCCTGGCTTCGCTTCCGCATTGATTTAGGGGTTCGATTTAGTGTCGAATCCAGTTTTCGAGGATCAGTCATTCCCAACATTGGTATCAGAGCCCTAGTTCGCATTTTCTCAATTTGTTTTGATGTTTTTGATTGACTTTTCACGAAATAAATTCGGCCGTACGGATCGGCGCGAGAAATCCCGACACCCGAGCACTGTTCGTCCTTTTTCTGAGTTTCCGTAAGTCAAAATCAATTTCTGAAGGCACTGGGTGAAAGAGGACGCCGAGACGAGTCCGGCGACATGTCACGCGCCGCCGGGAAATGCTGCACGTGCCCACACGCGCGGCCAGAATCCACTGCGTGTGGGCGCGACGCGCCAGGAAGCGCTGGCTTCGCTAGCGCGTGCGCCACACGCGCCGGTATCGAACCGGCACATGCGCGCCAGCAGCCGATGAACCGGCACGCGTTGGTCAGCGGACCGACGCGTGCTGACGTCACCGTGACGTCACGGTAACCGCCGGGATGACGTCATCGGTGACGTCATCGCCGACGACCGTTGGCCGGCCGGCGACCCGACCCGAACCGCGACGCCCGGCACGCGCACGGCACGTGTGCCGACCGACGCGTCTGCATGATGTCAGCCCACTCACGCGCGCGGCACGTGCGGTCGGTTTGTTCGACCCGATTCGACCGCCCGATCGATCTGGCCGTCCGTCCGGTCCAACCGGCCCGACCGGTCCGACGACCAGTGACTCTGACCGTTGACCCGTTGAGCGACCGTTGACCGTTGACCGTTGACTCGGAAAAAAAAAAGGAGTTTTTTTCTTTTTCATGTATGCCTATGTGGTTTATATGTAATCAATTATTTATTCTACATTTGTTGCATGAATTTTGAAAAATTATGTATTTTCCCTTATGTAAATTATGGATTATGAGTAATCCATTTTTAGTTTTGCATTTGTTGCAGGAACTATGATGCGTTATGCACGGATACCTGCAATCCCGAGAACGGACGAGGGAAATGCAAGACTTAAAAGGCTGATGTTAGATTTAGCTAATTATCGGTGGCATAACGGTGATTTAGTATCACATGTGATCAGGGTCAATCAAATGATACAGGAAATCATCTGGGATGGTTATCTTATGTCGGATTTTGAGAATGTGCCAGCTTTGATGAGCACTCTTCCAGCTGAATGGCAAGCAATGTTAGATCAGCTATGGGAGGTCAACGTAGTCCCGGGTTATAGGAGGCTGGTGGAAGCTTTTGTAAGAGAGTACTATAGGATTGAGTTGGCCAAAACTTCAACCCTTAGATTGAGCGCCCTTGGTGGCGACATGAATGCTCTCCAAAAGTTTTTCCATGATTGGCAAATATGCATTCAGTTTTCTCATATGTTTTGACTGATAGATTAAAAGGGACATTCCCTATTTATTTCTTTGATTAATTATGTAATGTTTACTACCTGATTGTTGTTGATGTAGCAACCGATATGTTAGTTGTATCATGTGAAAGCATTATTATTTTATTGGATGTTAAGATTTTATTTGCTTTCTGTTATTGTTGGTTCCTGTGGGTAATTAGCTGTGGGTAGTAATAGAAGTTTTTGTAACTTCATATAATTTATTTGCATAAGACAATTATATTAATAATAATTTTGAGTTAGGATTTTTGGAGGATGATTGGAAACATAGTGACCTTTTGATTCTGAAGCCTTACTTGAAATTATTCATTAATATGATGGGTCTATGCAAATTGGGATGCATAAATGATAGGCATTAATTATTCGTGCATGTATGTCTGATGTGTTCAGATCGATGGTTCAGCAACTAAGAATGTAATTGCTGATATGAACAGCAACAATTGTGAAATATTGAATATGAAGATTCAATATGTGCTAGAAAAGCAAGAAGCACTAAAAGCTCTTGACCATGTTATGGAAGATCTTGAGGATGTCATGCGCCACCTTGAGCTAACTGAGGACCGCCTAACAGGATTTGAGCCGAAAATAGATATTTTCAATGCTGGTTCTAGCTCAGAAAGGGCTTTGTGCTCTAAGCGCAAGCGTATTATTTCCTTCACAATGCAAAGGATCAAGTCCTTATTGCAAGAAATTAAGAGTTAACCAACACAAGAGAGGAAAACGTCCTCAAGTGAAGAAAATGTCAAGGGTGAGGTGTTACAATTGTGACAAGAAGGGTCACTACGCTCGCAACTGTCGTGAGCCAAAGAAAGTAAACACCCCTTGTACTTTTCAGAACTTTACTTTTATGTCAAGTTCTGCATTATAGGCTGAATCCAATCCTTTGTGGAATGTAGATTCATGAGCGATAGACCATGTAGCAAAGGATAGAGGATCCTTTGTGGAATTCCGACGATACCAACTGGAACTAAGTGGATCTATATTGGAAATAACTCCAGAGCTGAAGTTAAAAGGATTGGCACCTGCCAATTGAACATGCATGGTGGACGCATCTTGATGTTCTATATGCTCTGGAGATTCGTCGAAATTTAGTGTCTGTTTTAGTGTTGGTTAGACTAGGTTTTAATATGAACTTCCATAATAGAGGTGTAGATTTGTATTTGGATACAAACTACTATGGTTGTGATTATTTTCTGGATGGTTTCATTATATTAGATGTTGAATATGTTAATGCAAATGTTTGTTATTCCCTTATCACATCTCCTAATTCTTATGATAATGATGTGAATGTGTGGCATGCTAGACTTGGTCACATTGACCAACAACGTATGAATAGACTAGCCAAAAAAGGCTTGTTGGGCAATATTGAAAAAGTCGATTTGTCCATGTGTAAGCATTACCTATAAGGGAAAACGACAAGGAACCCATTTGGAAAAGGAAAAAGAGCTGAATTTCCTCTGCATTTAATCCATTCTGATGTCTGCGGTCCAATGAATGTGAAAGGAAGGCATGGGGCTGTTTATTTCATCACTTTTATTGATGATTATACTCGATTCGGATATGTCTATTTGATTTCTCATAAATCTGAAGCAATAAGTTGTTTTAAAAGGTTTATGAACCTGGTAGAGAATCAATTAGACAAGAAAATAAAAGCATTGAGATCCGATCGAGGTCGAGAATATTTATCTGATGAGTTCAGAAAATTATGTGATGAAAAAGGAATAGAAAGACAGTTGTCTATTCCATATACTCCTCAACAAAATAGTGTTGCGGAGAGAGGAAACAGAACCCTACTGAAAATGGTTAGGTCCATGATGGCGCATGCTAACTTACCAATTACTTTTTGAAGTGATGCATTGTTAACTACTGCCTATATACTTAACCGGGTGCCTTCCAAATCAGTTACTTCCACTCCATATGAGTTATGGATAGGTAGAAAACCGGAGTTGAGTTTTCTTAAGTCATGGGGTTGTGCTGCCTATACACATGAGTCCTCTCACAAGTTTGGGAAATTGGGTCCCAGAGGAAAGAAGAGTATTTTCATAAGATACTCGGAATACTCGAAAGAGTATGTGTTCATTGGTGAGCAGGAAAGTGGGAGTATAACTGAATTTGAATCACAGGATGTCACATTCTTAGTGGATGAATTCCTAAGAAGGGCGAAATAGGAGAAGATTACTCCATATTTGAAACATTGGATCAAGATAATGATATTAGTGGAGTTCGTCCAAGTGGGAGCAATATGAGAAATAATGAATTGAATTCAACTCATTCTCAATTACAACCACATGATGAGATGATATCGTCATTATCTAATCCAAGTGGGAGCATAATGGGAAATGATGTGCTAAGTGTACAATCTCCCATACGGCAAACAAGTCGCCAAAGTATTCCCCGTCGACGTTTTGACATTGAAGGGGAAACTTTTATAATTGCTCCACGAGATAAGGATGAGCCAAGAAATATTAATGAGGCTCTGAAATGCCCTAGTAAGGAAAAATGGATTTATGCAATAAAAGAGGAGATTGAGTCAATGAAATTAAACCAAGTTTGGAACTGGTTGATCTTCCAAAAGGACGTAGAGCTATTGGGAACAAGTGGGTTTTCAAAATAAAGTGAAAGGCTGATGGCTCAATAGAAAGGTATAAGGCTCGCCTTGTGGCGAAGGAGTATAATCAACAAAAAAGAATTTATGATGGAGATACATTTTCTCCTGTAGAGGGATTTACCTCGATTCGCATTATTCTGGCAATAGTGGCTAGTATGGATCTTGAGTTACATCAAATGGATGTAAAGACTGCTTTCTTCAATAGAGAATTAGAGGAAGGAACATATATGGAACAACCTACTGGTTTCATAGTGAAAGGCCAAGAAGAAAAGGTATGTCGACTTTGGGGGTCGATATATGACCTTAAGCAATCGTCGAGATAATGGTATATACGTTTTCATAGTGCCAAAATGGCATATGATTTTACAATGATAGATGAGGATCATTGTGTATATATCAAAAGATCCAAGGATCAATTTGTGATCATATCATTATATGTTGATGATATACTAATTGCCAGAAGCAATATGGAGTTTGTTAATACTGTCAAGAATTGGTTGTCTTCCAACTTTGAGATGAAGGATATGGGTAAGGCTACATACACTCTTGGAGTTAAGATTTCAAGAGATCATTTTGAAGAGATCGTTGTCTCTTTCGCAAGAATCATATATAAATAAGATTCTTGAACGATTTCGTATGCAAGATTGTAAACCCATAGACACTCCTATTGCAAAAAGGTGAATGATTGAGCTATAGTCTGTGTCCAAGGACTCCACAAGAGAAGGAACAAACGAAATATGTTCATTATGCTAGTGATGTTGGGAGCTTGATGTACGCTATGATGTGTACAAGACCTGGCGTATGTTTTACAGTTGGAATGGAGAGTAGATACCAATCCAATCCAGGTCCAGCACAATGGAAAGCCGTTAAAAGAATACTAAGGTATCTAAAGGGAACTGCTGATTATACGGTAAGTTATAAAGGAAAGGATCTGCAACTCAAAAGCTATTCTGATGCTGATTGGGGGAGGAGATTTAAATAAAAGGAAATCTACCTCTGGATTTGTTTTCTTACCAAATAATGGCACCATATATTGGAGCAGTAAGAAACAAAAGTGTATAGCCTTGTCCACGATGTAAGTTGGGTTCGTGGCAGTATCAGCAGCAGTGTAAGAAAGTGTTTGGCTTAAAAGATTTTTGGATCATTTAAGTGTTATTGGAAGTACTGTAGATTAATTATTGGTTAACTGTGATAGCCAAGCAGCAAAAGCGTACACCAAAGATCTAAAATATCATGGCAAGACTAAATATATAGATACCAAGTATCATCTTGTCAAGGATATGGTTGCACGAAATGATGTGAACTTAGAGTACATGCTACGCATAAAATGGTAGCAGATCCTATGATAAAGCCAATACCTAGAGATATGTTTTAGGATTGCGTAGAGGCTAATGTACTGAATATTGTAATTTCCCTAAGTGTTCACATTTGATGAATTTGTGTTTTCATCATTAATGCCTATGAATCTTTGTTTGATCTTTATGCATCTTAATGCTTAGTGCATTACTTTAAATTGAGAAGTATGTCGGACATATATAAGATTAGCCCACTCACACGAGTAATCGCCTCTATTTACTGTGTGATAAATAGATATGAGACTGTTTTTAAGCTTATTATCTAGGTGATAATCGAGAGCTCAAGCTTAAAACACGTATGTCGCCTTAACTAGGTGTTAAGATGAGAATATAATACTTACTATGTCCGAAAGTAAAATACCCCACATATTTTACTTTATCTATCTAAGATGCCATATGTGAGTTCTGATGAATTTTGTGAATGAGTAGATACGTGAACTCAAATTAGACATTGCGTATGTCTGAACTATCATATGTACGGTATTGAAAGGTGTAGACATACGCTCTATGGGAAAGGAGTTAATACCGTAATATGTATTTCATACTACGTATGCATGAGATGACCAATAAGAGTGGCAAAAAGTTTGATCTCAACTTTTATGACATGTGAGACTCTTGAGGAAAAGAGTTCCTCAATTTTTAGTCCCCTCATGACTCTTACTTATTCTCAAGATTTCTATTTAGTGTTTGCTGTCTTAGGATGTTGTCAATGGTTATGAGTTTGATTCGATCTAATGGGGCATTTCTAGAAAAGCAAGCTAAACTGAAATTGAGAGTTTGAAGGAAAGAGGAAGATCGATTTTAGAGAATCACATTGTAGTTTTGTATTCACCGGTTAACCAATTATGACTGTCTTTGTGATAATCATAATTGTGAATACAATATATATATATATATATATATATATATATATATATATATATATATATCATTGTTTAAAAGAGATCAAGAAAGATATAGATGTGATCGATCGATCTAGGGTACTGCATACTAAATCTACTCAGGATGTGATGCCCATTATGAGCTGCTATATATTCCTAACAGATGGATAGCAACGAGCTCTCAAAGTATGCTGGTCGCACGGATTATTCACCGGTATGAATGTTGAAGAGAGGAAAAGAGGATTCTATTCGGCCCACTATGTTAAGTGAGAGTCTATGATGGATTTTTCTCTGATGGGGCTGAGTAGAGAATGTCCGCCCATGTTGGTTTTGGACCACCATGTGCGAGTGGGAGATGATGGATTTTTTCTTTATTGATGGGCCTGAGTTGGCCGGTCCGCCCATGTTGGGCCTAAAAGAGCCCGGTCCACTAGATTATGGCCCATGGATGAAGGGGTACGATTCCTTTTTGGAGGAACGTATATAAAGGGAGGAGAGATAGGGAGAAGGCACCCTTTGGCCATTCTAACGTACGCTTCTCACTCTCTCTTTCCCTCCAAACGCTTCAGGCACGTTGTTTCCCTTTTCAAGGCAAATTGACATCATCGAATCAGAATTTCTTTCTCGGTCTTCAGCATTGGTGTTTAATCTGTGGCTAACAAGGTACGCTCGAATCCGTGGTGTGTTTTAGGATTAGGTGATACGTGATTTTCCCGGGCTTCACTTCCGCATTGATTTAGGGGTTCGATTTAGTGTCGAATCCGGTTTTCGGGGATCAGTCATTCCCAACAGTACCATTTTGTGCCTATAAAAACTGCATTCCAGAATAACATTCCTATGCTCCTAAATTTTTATATAATCGTTGGTTTGGGATCTAATGTTGGTATCTTCATGAAAAGTGTTCATTGCACTTCAATCTAGCTTGAAAAAAAAAATCAGAAAATAATATTTCATGTAATTTGCAAAAAAAAAAATGCGATTTCTCTCTATTATTGCTCATACGAGCATATGTTGTCTTAATGCGTGTTTGTAGATCGTTGAATCTATGTCTACCTATAGCTAACCGCATCATTTAGGATTTTCAAAAAGGCGCTACTTAAAATAGATGGCCCTGTGTAGTGGCCAAAAATATATATATATATAGATATATATATATATATATAGATATATATATATATAGATATATATATATATATATATAGATATATATATATAGATATATATATATATATATATATATATATATTTCGATGTTATGATTGTAAAAATAAGAACTCCAACGAAGAAAAAAATTAAATCTCCCACCACATTTAAAAGATTTTAATCACATTCAATATCCGAGATATCTCAATGGATGGTGTTCGTAACTCAGAAATTGGTTGGCTTTTATTCTAATTAACATCAAATCGTCACTAATTATCAGCAAACTTAATATCTTCTCATTGTCAAATCAGACATGGGAGTATTTCTCTACTTTGGTTTTATAGTTTTCTTACATACCAATTTATTCGTCATTTTAGTTAATTACTATCGGCGCTAATATCACGTAATTTTTATTGGCACGCGCTATCATGTTGTTTTCTATGTAGTTCCATAAAGTTAAAACAAAGAAATTAGATATTCAACACAGTTCAATATATTAAAATCAGTTGAAACTCAATGAATCTCCTCAAAAACCATTACAAGAACTACTTTTAAAATGTAATATGCCTCATTGATGCTTTTATAGCTTTCCTTATGCAAAGTGGACAAAAGTTCCTCCTCATGAGCCATAGTGAAAGTGATGCCCCAATCTAGATTTCCAAGCTTATCTTCAACAATGTAGTCAGCCTGCAATAATTCCAGCAAATAAAAGGTACAATTTAGTATGATATATGTATACTCATAGTTTAAATTTAGCTAAGACAATTACTTATGCACAACGACATTGTTCCTCAATTCTGTCTTAAAATATTTTTAAGTAAATAAAGTGGTTCTTACTAAACAAATATAACAGGATGCAGCTTCGATATTGGATTCTTCCGAAGTTGAGGGTTGGGGTTGGGGTTGATATTGTTACGATTTGAGATGTGTAGAGATGGCTTCCTCACTCAATCCTATGGAAATATCTCCACCTTATTTGTCAAGGTAGACCAATTCTTACTTAGAAAGCGTGTGAGGAAAACCTAAGTATTTCACAATCACCTTTGCTTAAGTAAAGTATTTCTCAAGTATCGAAAATATTGCTTGCTCAAGGGCTAACTAAGTCGCAACTAGATGTCCCTTAATCTCGATCAATGTCTACATCAATACGCATTTGGTTTGGTTTTTAGTTGTTTGAATGTAAAATACACAATAACACACATATATGTAATGAAGGGGCTCGAGCATATATATATATATATATATATATATATATATATATATATACCCACAAAGATGAATAACAACAATTTCACTAATTCAGACATTTTGACATAACACGAGAGATAAAACTCGAAAATCATGTCCACAACAAAATTGATGACACCATTGCAGATGTTTGAAGTCATATATAAGCAACAATCTCTGTTTAGTGGAACCTTTTATAGTTCATAATACAATAAAAGCTATTATGTATACACTAATGCTCTTTTTTTTTTTTTTTGCAAGAAATAAATAATTTAGCAAATATTTTCTTCAAAACAATTGCTTGTATTGCTTACAAAGATAAATGAATAAAAAATATTTTCATTGTCCACAAAAATATTTAGACTATCATTTAGGTAGAAATCGAAAATATATGCAAGCAAGTACAAATCTCTGGGGAGACATAGTAAGAGGTTATGACAATTATGACATTACTAGATTGTTACAAATCTCTGGGGAGACATAGTAAGAGGTTATGACAATTATGACATTACTAGATTGTGGGTAATCATTACCCCCCCCCCCCCCCCCCCAAAAAAATCCCATTAAAGGTCCATAACACACTGCCTTTTTCTACTAGAAACGGAAATTCATATATTTTATGAAATTCTTAAAAAGGTATATTTAATTACATATCATCATGATATGGCTTGTAATTAGAATCTCATATCAAATATAGAAATGAGAATAATAAGTTTAATATGGTGTGATTTTTTTTTTTTTTTGGCATCAAGAGCATGAAGTATATGGAAATACATCACACAATTGGTAGTAAAAATCAGTCTCGAGTTAAGGCTCTCAATCTCGAATACTCTTTTCAAGGAGATATATTAATGAAATTTCCAACAAGATTCCCATAGTTAATTAAGGAACCAAATTGAGAATTCTGCAAAAAATGCTGTTCCTAGGATGAAACATGAATACACAAAGATATAATAATATTACATTTTTTGAAACATGCCTCATATATTCTGATTTGAATAGCGGCCCATGGTGATGGAGATGGTATTTGGGGATGAGCTCTAGCTCGCCTCATTCCTCTACTTGCCCATCTCAGCATTCCATATGTCGCTGATGTAAATCGAACAGTTCAAGTTAATAATTCACGGCTCTGTAGTCCTGCTGAGTTTTCGGTTCTACTATGGTCATCGGAAATCACAACGCTTCCTGGAAAAGCATTCTGTTCAATTAGTTCATTTGAAGTATGGTCAATTGTATTGTTGTCTTGATTTTCCATTGTAAAGACCCGTGAATGTAAATTCTTTTGTCAGAGAATTAACAATAAAATATCCATATACATATGTGGTGTCGGTATATGTTGTTCAATATGCCGGAATAGCTCTAAAGATATGAACCCAATATGTTTCCTGACAAAATATTAACAAATCATTGACTAAATCATAAGAAAAAGGATAAGATTGCCTTGGGAAAAAATATTTAATCTGTTTTTTTATTTAGTGAATTAACGGATTTCAAATTATTTTTCTATGCTTATATTAAACCTGTTACGGATACCAAGGCATACATTTGTTGTCAAACGGTGAATCAACCCACTAGGAGCACAGAATTCCTTCTTTCGGTGATTTTACATATAAACAAAAAGGCTAAACCTGTATGATTGACTATGTACTAACCATTTAGCATTTGTATAAAAACTATATCTGAAAGTTAAATCAATATACCAGAGGGGAGGTACATATTCTATCCAGATTAGTAGTATATAAATTGAAAAAGCCTATTTCCATCGAGGGATGAATTCCTACTCGAAGTATTGGAGGGGTTAAGTTGGAATGTAATTGCTCTTGTAGTGGATATAAAACAAGAAAAAAATTTCAGATGCTATAAATTATCTTTCAATGTCTACACATTTTTTTAGTTGATTTATCACTAAAGAATGAGTAAGACCAGTAATTGATTTACAATTAGTGAGATTGAAATCGAAAATTTTGGAAATGGGATCTAAAAATTTTCAAACCAATCTAATTATCATATTTATAATAGCTCCCAAAATAATTATTGTAGTTGACCTTTGATTGCAATAAGACAATAATTTTCTAATTGGTCACTAAGGACAATTTTGATAAGACTCATAGGCAATTACAGCATCGAGGTTTTGACAAAATTTGAGAATAAATATTAGGGACAAGTTAACTAAAAGTTTTAAAATTGATCGGGAAAGTGCAATTAAGTCCTGAAAGTTGTAAAAAGTGTAGTAAAATCTTAAACTTGTTAAATTGATTCAGTCGAGTCATTCCTTTAACTTCATCAACTTTAGCTAATGGAAAAATGTTGATATGTCTTATTTCATTAATTTCTTAAGATGTGTGGCAATGACGTGGCGCCTACCAAGCGCCACGTCAGAAAAAAAAGCATTATAGAGTTATAAATACAAACAAAATTAGATTAAAAAAATTATAAATTAAAAAGAAAAAAACACAAACTCACCCACGGCTTGGCTAAGCCCTCGCCAGCGGCCATCACCATAACTGTTAGGAAGGACCGGCAAAGGTTGCCCTTGCTAGCCTTGGGTGAGGCCTTAGTGGCTCTTGACGAGGGTTGGCCCGAATCTAGGGGAGGGTGCGACAGTGCCCTTTGCCCCATATCTGAGTGAGGGTCATTGGGCCTTGCCCAAGGTCACATACCCCAAGCAAAATGGCTAGAATGAACCTTAACAATAATCAAATGAAAATGGCTAGAATGAACTTTACAAGCATGTAAGCAACATGTAAGCAAAGACAGCCCATGACCATTAATTAAGGCCTTTAAACAAATTCAATACCATATGGAATGGGAAAAAGAAAAGAAAAGAAAAGAATATACGTACTTGATTTGACAAGCATTGGCCAGAATTAAACTTTGATCGATATGAGCCTACAAAAAATGGCCATTCATGAAAAAAAAATGATAAATAAATATAAAAATTACTTATATGGATAATAGGTGAGCAAATAATCATAGATTTGGTAGAGAATGAACTAAGGTAATTGATTGATCATTGAATTGATTATGTGAAATAAATTTTAGAATGTGAATCTATGTGTATGGCTGTCTTGACAATCAAATATAAAAAGGATCCAAATAATATAGTTGCCAGTAGAATATCCCACACCCTCCAGGATACGATGATCTATTAGATTGTGTAGTTAGGCTTCACAATGCAATTAGTTACCCTTGAAATTGATACTTCTTATACAATCTCTTTTTCATTATAAGCAAAATTTGTAAAATGTGACAAAAAAGACTTTTGCACAAACAAAAGAAATAAAGCATATAGGTTGTTACAAACATAGATACCCTAATGAAAATATAGATTAAATAAATTAAATAAATTAAATAATAATAGTAATAATAATAATAATAATAATAATAATAATAATAATAATAATAATAATAATAATAATAATAATAATAATAATAATAATAATAATAATACACTTGAAGAAATATGCTTCATCTAATAAAAAAAAAATCCGAAATTTGAACAATGGATGTAGTATACATACTCTTCAAATTCTTTTTCACACTTGAAATAAAGAGAAAAAAAAAACATAGTGCATGAGTTGAAAAACTACCTATATCATATTGTATTCTAAGGAGAAAAAAGGGATATGAAAGGGGACAAAAGAGTAGAAGAGCACAGGAAAAATAACCTGGAAGATCTAGACCGATGTGAGAGTTGAAGAGAATTTTGATGTAATTTGCATAGAGTATGACAAAGAGAGGAGATGATACAAAATGAAGACAAACTTCAAGAAGACAAGTCAACAGTGCAAAAGTTGTCTCTATTTATATTATACTTCCTCATGCTTGATTGAGTAAATTCCAACTTACAATATTGGAGAGCTTTCTCATTTTGACATCTCTTTTCAATTGCTGAAAAATCCTATTTCGAATTGTCATCTTACATTTGTATATGTATTTTATTCTTGAACTAGTCTTTTTTTATTGAATTAATTCTTGTTTTGGTCTACTATTCTCCCTCTCCCACAATATTTAAAATAGCTTGATCTTATTTAATCTTAATTTTTTCATAGATTCTCAAAATAATCCACCAAAAGAGTGCAAGACCTTTTAATATCATTCCTTGTAAACTATAATAATTTTCTTATCCGATGTAGACGGTATTAAGGTCTGGAATCTAGTATGAGATTTGTAAGTTAAGTATGTACTTGTTATCAAATTGGTAAGCGATATGTCTAAGTTCGTTAATTTGGCTTCTTAAAACAATCTATTGATGGATATTCTAAATTAGTAACTAATTGACCATGTGTACCATTAAGATTACTTAATTTTCATCTACTTATTTATATATTTTTCTCGTTGGCAACCGTTAACGGTTATATTAGATTTTCTCAATTTAAATTTGTTCTTTATTGTTAAGTAAATGAAGCTGATATTGTTACATCATCGACATAAGATGCCATTACCTAGAGATTATTCCAAATTGCAACTTGGAAACAGAAAAAAAGAAAAATTGCAATTCAATTACGATGAGATATAGCTTACTAATTAAAAATTCAACTCTACTTCATTTAGCCAAAGAATAAGAAAAACAATCTTTGAAATACAAATGATTGCCAATGGTCCATATGAAGATGATTACTTGTCCTCATGAATTTTTGCGGAAGGAAATCCCACAGTAATAAAATTGTTAAAGAAAAGAAAAGTATATTGATGCAAGAAAATATACCCATTGACCTTTTAGTGGGAAATACAAAAGATACTTTACCGTATACTCTCTTTTGCCTATTTTTGACAAGTCTATTTTTAAAACAACTTGCTCACTCGCACCAACACACGTATCTAAAAATAAACCTCATAACATATCTTCATGCGTTCATTTTTCTTCATCAAGGCTAATTGGGTAAGTTTAAACTTGCTGTATTCTATTCATTTCCCTTATTAACTATAAACTTATATGATTATACATTAATTATTTGATTCCTTTTGTGGTAGCCAATCTAGTCATTATCTATTTTTAGGGCACTTGAATTCCGTTTTTTAATTTTCTTTTTGTTGCCATTTATTTAATTCTATTTGCATTCCCATTCTTTCCTTAATGCCTTTTCCCCTCCCATTGCCTTTAAAATGCATTCCTTTAGTAGTTAATTTTTTCACATTGCAAACAGTAAAACAGGAAATATAATTATGAGGTAGACATCCTCTTGTATAGATTTTTTTTTTTTGGGCAAAATCCTTTTGATTAGTAATTGACTTTGGAAGCTATCAATGTGTTCATCATCTCTACCTCTCTTTGCGCGCGTTTGTTTCTTTGTTGTAAATAATTTAAATTGAAATTTAGAGATGTTGGCATCTATAGCAGTTCATTTTCATTTTTAGGTGCACATTGAAGAAAAATGATGTGAAGAGAAACACAAACTATAATAGTCTAGGTCTCCTCTTATTTATACAAAAAAAAAAAAAAAAAGGTGAAGGCTGGTTTTGGACTAAGAAGGAGGGAAAAATAAGAGTTTCCTCAATTTAGTAATTCTATTCAGCTCTCGATTTCTTCCATCTTTCGTCGCCGCCCCCGATGGCGTTCGCGCGAGTCGCACTTCCGCCAGGAACAGCACGTGCGGAGCAGACGCGACTCCGCTCGCTTCCCTCTCGCCGAGAGAACGTACGGGGCGCAGCCGCCGCCGTCTTCTTCTTCCTTTCGGCAGCCGATCCGCCCCCGTGACTATGTCGGCGTCGCCCGCCCCTCGGGCCCACCTCATGCCCGAGCTTCGAAGAAACTGGACATACCCATCATGGTAACGGCGCTTCCGCTCGCGTGGTGTTCGATGACGGTGTGGGGCGAATGTGGTGGGGAGTCGTCTTGTTTGGAGTGAGCGAAAAATGCTTTCTTTTTGCCTGTTTCTGCTTGGTGGGTACTGTGTTTGGGCACTGAGAAGTTGCGATTGCTTATTTTTAGGATGGGAATATATGTGGGTTTGGGTAATGTGTGCTTTCTTCTTAAGTTACTGAAACTTCTCAATACGATTTTTGGTCTTTTGCCCACCATTGCGTGTTTGCTGTGGCTACAGGTGAACAGTTGTTTGGGCAAAATGGGGAAGGCCGTTATAAAAGCAGCGGATTCTGCAGGGCTCGATCTTATCCCTATGTCGTTTGGCTGTGCTGAAGAGGCTGGAAAAAACGTAGAGGTGTGTAAGAAAGAGATTGCGGCGCATGGACCTTGGTCTTTCGTGAACACCCGAATATGATCGTGGTCAACTACACTGTGCCTGATGCAGTGAACAGTGAGGGATACATCTTAAGAGATAGTGTTGATAGAAATGCATTTGCTGAAAGAGAGGTCTGGTTTTTTATGGTTCCATTGAAATAGGGGTGGGAGGATTGTCTGATTATATGGAACTTCAGTAATTTTGTGAAATCTGCAAACCTTAATATGATACTGCATGAGCCAATATGTCACTGGTCGCTTGATAAGTTCAATTGACTTCTTGTTACTGAGCATATCTTTCTATCATCATGAAGGTAATGCTGAGCTGTATTGCAATGTTGGAGTTCCATTTGTCATGGGAACTACTGGAGGGGATAGGGATCGGCTTTACAAAACAGTCAAGGATTCAAATGTATATGCAGTAATTTCCTTGCAAATGGGGAAACAGGTGACAGAACCCAGGATCCTTGTTCAGTTTTAGCCATCTCTGCACCTTCTTATTTTGTCCTAATTAATATCTAGTTTTTGGTAGGTCGTGGCATTTCTTGCAACCATGGAAATTATGGCAGAGCAGTTTCCAGGAGCCTTCTCTGCGTATTCTTTAAAGGTGTTCAGTTCTTACTCTTCTGCATCTACTTTCCCCTCTGCTCCTCACTTTCGTTTTCTTTCTTGTATGGTTCATCCTTTTGACTGGGTCTCGACTAATGATTTTATGGATGTTTAAGTGCACATGTAGCTGATGTTAAAATTAGAATTCCCACCAATGTTTGATTAGATACTTTTGAGAGAGCTATTGGTTGTAAGATCAACTGTGCATGAAAAAAGAAAAAAAAGAATGGAAGTTCTGTGAGTTTTGTCCTACAATATGTCAATTACGTACTGTTGATCTCTTTGTTTTCTGCATCATATCAACACAAGGATGAAATGTAAACACAATGATACAAACAAGACACTACCTAAATCACAGAGCAGAAAAAAGACAGTGGCCAAGTGAGGTTATAGGTGACTCATTGTTTGTGTGCTAAGCCAATGTGGGAGTCACGGCAGATTAGGTGCTGTGAATCTTACTGATATAGGTCTGATTCTATCCCATAAGCTTATCTTTATTTAGTTCCTATCCTCAGTTAGATTTGTTGTGTTTTACCTGTTATCATTTAACTCGTCATGTTTCATTTGCTTGGTTATCAAGTTGAATGATGGTTGAGTACCGTGCCAGTTGTTGGGAAGTGACCCTTTTACCAGAATGGGGAATGACATAGGAGTTCGGGTACTCATACACTGAACCACTATCTTCACTGAAGTACGAGGGAACAGATAAGAGGGAGAAAAAAGATTTTTGTTAGGTGAAAAATAAGCTTTTTATGTTGCTATCTTGGGAAGCACGAGAGCTGGAATCTGTGGCAATTTAAGTCCCTCTGGGTTTTCCGTGGTTACCCTTCTGTTACACTCTCACTTTTGAGCGATTAGGGGGCATCTTCTGTCCTTAAAATGCCATAGTGTGGTTTTACCCCCTTCCTACTTCTCCTCACTTTTTCTTTGCCAGTTTGAACAGGTGCATCGTTGATGTCTATTCTGGTGCACTGAGTTGTAGTGGAAGACCAGGTATTAAGCTGCTTTCTAATATTTTGAGAATTGGTATTTGTTGTTGCTGGGGTCTGGTCTGGTGATTTGCATTAATTGATAAACATTTACTCGTGTGCAATGAATTCAGGTTAATTTATAATATTGCAACACTCTATTGTTTCACTCTTGACCTAATGATGCCAAATTTATATTGTAGACATGGTTCAGTAAGTTATTGCTGTTTTCAGTTCACATTTGGATGTGCTGATGGTGGCACTAGTGAATCTGTTTAAAGTACAGGTGATGGAGTCCCATCAATCAAGCAAATTGGACACATCTGGAACAGCTAAGGCGGTAATTTCTTGCTTTGAGAAGTTGGGAGTGTCTTTTGACATGGATCAGGTGGGTTGTGAAATTATGTTTTTGACTTTTGACTCGATTTATTTGGAAATTCTCATTGATTCTTCTTTTGTTTATCCTGAAAAAGGCACATTGAGGAACATGTACGTATTTGTTGCTAGTCCAGATCATTTATCTGTTTTTATAGAAATTGAATTGTTAGCAAGCAGGCTGTAGATTAGTTATTGGCCAAACACATGATTTTTGTTTTTTAGTTTGTTCCTTTAATCTTGATGAAGCTTTGTTTTTATGCACTTCTGGCAAGAGCTAAGAGGTCTTTACGTTTAGTTCTTATACCATTGGCCTACTTGCGTATGGGGCAAAACCTTCGTTTTATACTTGCATGTTGAATATCTTCTAGATTATGCATGAGTCAATGGCACAGTAGACGATAAACCGTAACAATAATCTTTGTCATTTTTGGTTCTATAATTAAGACTATTATTTTTATTAGTATTTCCACATTGAAAATATCTCACTTATCTGTGCTTTTGCTTTGGAATACCATCAGATCCAGATGATCTGTGATCCTAAACAACAAATGGAGATGGTGGGAGTTCCAGAAGAGTATTTGTCTGGTCATGCTTTCCCATTTGTATCATCTGTCATTGCCTGATGAAATGTAATTATGTTTTTATTTTTTGATATGTCCACCTTATTTCATATGATTTTCTAGAGATGAGTATCACGAAATATTCATCTACTTTTTACAGAGTTTCTTTCGAGTTTCAGCACAATGTTTGTGGTAGATCAATACATGCCAAAGGCACAGTTGGTGCTGTCTTGTTTTTAGCAAAGAAGGTGATAATTCTTCCAACTGAACCCACTTTAGTTTGGAATTGATTTTTTCCCTGGATGTACAAGTGCACACTGATCCAAACTTGCCCGTAATGATATTCAAGAGTTATTTTCCTTGCCAAAAGTGAAACGAAGGCATTACAAAATGGCAAGCTTTGAAGTGACACCAGCTCACCCCTCCTATATATACTTGTATAATCAGATTCACGCAATGTCTGAATGTAATGTACAATGTCTTAGTTCTGAATGAGGAAATGTGTTCTTTGTATCTAATTGAAGTTAACTGTTTGGAGTTGCAGATAGTTGTTGTCCCTATGGATCCCATAGCCAATGTACTCACTGATTTTTGTTTGTTGTCTTTTTGCAGATCCAGCAGAAGGCAGACCAGCGTATACACAATATGATTGATGTATTGCGTGAGGGTAGCATGCGTTAATACTAGTTTCATGTTGAGGTTTCTTGTGTGGCGTTTATCTTTCAGGTCAGCTGTATTGTCTTAGTTCTGTGTTGTGGTCCTGAATAATCTTTACCATTGTTATAATAATTATTATTAGTAATTTTTGGCAGATGTCGTATCTCCTTCCAACTCAGGACTCTGGTTTTTAGAATTCTTTATACTGATCGTTGCTTTATATGGCAATGGAGTAGAGAAAATTGCAAGACTTGTTTTGAAGATGGATTTTTAAGCTTGAGCAGCTGCAGCTTCTCTTTGAGATGTTAAGATTTTGATCATTTGCAATGCGAAGCACGTCTTAAAATCAGATAATGCAAAGTAGAGTAGAATAGTTTTGTAAATTTCCTGCAACTCTCTCATACTCAGCATCGTCAGCAACTACTGTACTGTTTGAGCCTGCGGCTAGGAAGCCATATGGAAGTGTCCTGCTTTTCTCATTAATGAAGTTTGATGTTCAAACTTGAAAGGCCCCCAGTGGTTCAAAATGAAGTTCTCCATGGAAAATGCATTCCCACTTTCACTAAGAGAGATGATCATGTGTGGATGTCAAAGACCTATGAACTTGAAAAGTGTTTGATTCTCAATGAATAAGATGAGAGGGAAAACAGAACGTGGTCAATTACAAATTAGATTGTCTAAGCAAAAAATAAATAAAAATAAATAAAAAGGTCGATAAATCTCATCATAAATTTTAAATTTATCGTGTGTGAACTCCAGAGATCTCTCTCATTCATATTGCTAGTGCTGCTGCTGCCGCAATGCAAATTGGACAATAGTTTGCACCTTGAGCCATTTCGCAATGCAGCAGTAGCAAAAGCAATGGCCGCAATCCAACTTTCCAGGTTGATCAAGATAGGGCATCCTGCAATGATGTTAGCAAAAACGAGAGTATAATGAGTGGTCAATATATTCCATTTAGCCTAGATTTGTCTTAAGAGTTATGTATTGACCGAAATTTTTTGCCATTCTTCTTTTATCTCGATGTTCTTACGTAATGAAGTGATTCTTGCAAGTCAGATTCAATATGTTTTGGGCCTTGAATTCCATTGTTTAGGCGTGCTTGCGAGCACTTTTCTAGTTTTATGCCCTTTTTGGCGTTATATTAGGCTTTATTTATTTTTCTACACTTAGGGTTAACAGGGTACTTATTTGATCTATTCTATGTATGAGGTAGCTTTTTGTCATATTTCACATAATGAAAAAGAAAAGTGATTTCTCTTTGTTAGTGCGTAAGTGAGCGGTGTTGTCTTAGTGCATGTTGGTAGATCGATGAATTTGTGTTTACCTATAGTTAAATTTATCACTTAGAATCCCCAAAAAGGTGCTGCTTAAAATAGATGGCCCTTTGTAGCGATCAAAAAAATAATTCAACGTTATTAATGTAATTTGTGTGTTTGTGCGTTTAAGTGAGAGAGAGTATCTACTGCCCATATAACTAATACATCTCTGCCCAATCTAACCACCATATATATCCCCATTTCATTATCAAGATCTCCTACATATTCTAATTTTCATTTTGCTTATATAAATTAAATCTCCCACCACATATAAAAGGTTTTAATCACGTTCATATCTGAAATATCTTGATGGATGGTGTTCGTAACTCAGAAATCAGTTGGCTTTTATTCTAGTTAACATCATATTGTCATTAATTATCAACGAAGTTTATATCTTCTCATTGTCAAAACAAACATGGGAGTATTTCACTACTTAGGTTTCATAGTTCTCTTCAATACCAATTTATTTGTTATTTTAGTTATTTATTAATGGCGCTAATACGTCACTATTATTGGCGCATGCTATCATGTTGCCTTCTATTTAGTTCCTTAAAGTTAGACACAGAAATTACATATTCAACAATATTAAATATATCAAATTTAGTTGAAACTCGATCAATCTCCGCAGAAACCATTACATGAACCACTTCAAAGACGAAATATGCCTTATTCATAATTTTATTGCTTTCCTTTTACAAAGTGGACAAACATTCCTCCTCATGAGCCATTTCTCAATGCAGCCATAGTGAAAGCAATGCCCACAGTCCAATTGTCCAAGCTTATCTTGAACAATAAAGTCATCCTGCAAATAGTCCAGCAAGATAAAAGGTACGATTTAGTAACATATATGCATACTTAGTTTAAATTTAGCTAAGAGAATTACTTATAGACAACAATATTGTTCCTCAATTCTATCTTAATATTTTCTTGAGTAAATGAAGTGGTTCTTACTAGACAAATACAGCAGGATGCGACTTTGACATTGTATTCTTCCGAAGTAGCGGTTTGGAGTTGATATTGCTGCGACCTGAGATGTGTAGAGATGGCTTCCTCACTCAATCCTATGGAAGCATCTCCACCCTGTTTGTTGAGGTGGACCAATTCTTAATCAGAAGCATATGAAGAAAACCTAAGTATTTCATAGTCACCTCTCCTTAAGTAAATTATTTCTCAATTATCGAAAATATTGCTTGCTTGAGGGCTAAACAAAGTCAAAAATAGATGTCCCTCTACGTCAATTCGACATCAATGCATGTCTAGATTGGCTTTTAGTTGTTTGAATGCAAAATGCTCAATAACACACATAAATGTAGTGAAGGGGCTTGAGCATATATATACCCACGAAAATGAATTACAACAATTTCACTAATTGAGACATTTCGACGTTAGTATGAGAGATAAAACTTGAAAATCACGTCCACAACAAAATTCAAGATTTAGGGTAACAAATATTATTACTCGAAAACTTTTAAGTCCACTACAAAACTCATGACGCCACTACAAATGTTTGAAGTCATACACAAGCAGCAATCTCTATTTAGTTGAACTTTTTATAGTTCAAAGTACTATAAAAGAGATTATGTATATACCGATGCTCCGTTTGTTTTGCATAAAGTTATAATTTAGGAAACATTTTCTTCAAAACGATTGCATGTATTGTTTATAAAGATAAATGAATGAAAAATATTATCATTGTTCATGAAAGCATCTAGACTATCATTTAGGAGGAAATTTAAAATACATGCAAGCCAGTACAAATCTCCGAGGAGACAAAGTAAGAGGTAATGGCAATTATGACATTACTAGGTTGTGGTTAATCATTTCCAAAAAAATAAAAATAAAAATAAAAATCCATCAACATTAAATAAGACATTCCTTTTTCTACATGACACGGAGTGTCATATATTTTATAATATATTTAAAAAGGTATACTTGTTACATATTATCTTGATATGGCGTGTAAATTAAAAGTTCATGTCTAATATAGAAATGAGAATCACAAGTTTAATACAATGCGATTGTCTTTTGGCATCAAGAGCATGATATATGTGGAAATGCATCACATAATTGGTAGTAAAAATCGGTCTCAATTTAAAACTCTTAATCTCAAATGCTCTTTTCAAGGAATTATATTGACGAAATTTCCAATGGGATTATCATACTTGATTTAGGAACCAAATTAAGAATTATGCGAAAATTTGTTAGAGTTTTCAAATCTAGTACTATAAATAAGATGTCGCCATTCCTAGAATGAAACATGAATACACAAAGATATAATAATATTACATTTTTGGAACATACCTCGTGCGTTCTCAATTGGATGGTGGCCCACGGTGATGGAGATGATATCTGGGGATGAGGTCTAGCTCGCCTCACCCCTCTACTCACCCATCCTGGCAATCTAGATGTCGCGGAAGTAAATTGACTGTTTATAAGTAATTGTTCCTGGCCATGTGGGCTTGCTGAGTTCTCCGTTGTAACATGGCCATTGGAAAGTACGTCACCTCCTGGATCAACGTTTGATTCAAACAGTTCATTTGTGGTTTGGTCAATTGTGTTGTTATTTTCACCTTCCATTGTAGAGGCCTGTAAATGTAAAATTCTTTTGTCAGAGAATTATAATAAAAATATTCGATATATATGTGTGTGGGTATACGCTGTTCATTATGCTAGAATAGCTCTAAAAATATGAACCTAATGTGTTTTCTTGACGAAATATTAACATATTATGTACTAAATCATGAGAAAAAAGGATGATATTACCTCAGGGAAAAATATAAAATATTTTCCAGCAAATGAACGGATTCCATATTATTTCTTTATGCTTACATTAATGATGTTATGGATACGAAAGCATACAGTTGTTGTCAAATGGCGAATCAATCCACTACATGCGTAGAATTCCTTCTTTTGGAAAATTTTACATAGATAAAAGAATGCTGAAATATGTATGATCGACTGTGTAATGACCATTTAGCATTTGTATTAAAACTATATATGAACATAAATCAATTTACTAGAGGGGGTGTATGTATTCTATCCAAATTAGTAGTATATACATTGAAAAAAGTCTGTTTCTGTCGAGGGAGGAATTCCGACTTGAAGTATTGGAGGGGCTAAGTCAAAATGCAATTGCCTTCGCAGTAGACAAAAAACAAGAAAAGGATTTCAAATGATATAAATTTTCTTTCAATGCCTACACATTCTTTTAGTTGATTTATCATAGAAGAATGAGTGAGACAAGTAATTGACTAACACATAGTGAGATTGAAATCGAAAATTTTGGAAACAAGATTGAAAATTTTTCAAACCAACCTAATTATCATATTTATAATAGCCTGCAAAAAAATTATTGTAGTTGACATTATATTGTAATGAAGCAATAATTTTCTAATTGGTCACTAAGGACAATTTTGATAAGCCTCATAGACAATAAAACCATTAAGGTTTTGATGAAATTGCAGAATAAATATTAGGGACAAGTTTGCTAAAAGTTTTAAAACTAGTCATGAAAGTGCAATTAAATCTTGAAAGTTGTAAAAAGTGCAAGAAAATCTTAAAACTTGTCAAATTGGTTTAAACAAGTCATTTTATTAATTTCGTCCACTTTAACAAACGGAAAATGCTTACATGCCTTATTTTATTACTTTCTTAAGACACGTGGCAATGATGTGGCGCCTACTAAGTGCCACGTCAAAAAAAAAAGTACTAAAAAAAATTATAAATACATACAAAATTAGATTAAAAATAAAAAGCAAAAATTTAATTTTAAAAAAAAAACACAAATTCACCCACGGCTTGGCCAAGCCCTTCCTAGTGGCTGCCACTAAAACCGTTGGGAAGGGCCAGTGAAGGTCACCCTTACCGGCCCCAAGTGATGCCTTGGTGGCTCCCGACAAGGGCCCACTAGCCCAAATCTAGGGGAGGGCGCAACCCTCACCCTAGATCTGAGCAAGAGTCATTTGGCCTCACCCAAGGTTGCCCACTCAAAGCAAAATTACTAGAATGAACCTTAATAATAATCAAACGAAATTGGTAGAATGAGCTTTACAAGCATAGAAGCATAGGTAGCCCTAACCATTTATTAAGGCTTTTAAACATATTCAATTCCATATGGAATGGAAAAAAGAAGAAGAAGAAGAAGAGAATATACGTACTTGATTTGAGAAGCACAAGCCAAAAGTAAACCTTGATGGAAATTAGCCTGCAACAAATCACCATTCATGAAAAAAATGATAAGTACATGTAAAAAATTATTTATTTAGATAAAAAGGTAAGCTATAATCATAGATTCCCTAGAGAACAAACTAAGGTCACCGATTGATCACTAAATTGATCATGTGAAATAAATTTTAGAATTTGAATCTACGCGTATGACTGTCTCCACAATCAAATATATAAATGGGTTTATAACATCCAAATAATTTGGTTGCTAGTAAAATATCCTACACCCTCCAAGATATGACAATCTATTAGATCAAGAAATGCAATTATTTACCTTGACTTTGACAAAATTTGTAAAATGCAAAAAAAGACTTTGACACGAAAAAAGAAAGCATATAGACATCGATAGCCTAATGAAAATATAGATTAAAAAATAATAAAAAAATCACTAGAAGAAATATGCTTCATCTATCAAAAACATCCGAGATCTTAACAATGGATGTAGTATACATACTTTTCAAATTCATTTTCACATTTGAAATAAAGAGGAAAAAAAACCATAGTGTACAAGTTGAAAAACTACCTATATCATACCATATGCCAAGAAGAAAGAAGGACATGAAAGGGAAAAAACGATAAGGGAAGCACATGAAAAATAACCTGGAAGATCTAGACCGATGTGAGAGGTCAAGAGAATTTTGATGTAATTTGCATAGACTAAGACAAAAAGATGAGATGACACCAAAATGAAGACAAACTTTAAGAAGACAAGTTGGTAGTGCAGAACTTATCTCTATTTATATTATCCTTCCTCATGCTTGATTGAGTAAATTCCAACTTACCATATTAGAGAGCTTTCTCAATTTGACATCTCTTTTTAGTTGCTAAGAAATCCTAATTCAAATTGTCATCTTTCATTTGTATTTGTATTTCATTCTTGAAATAGTCTCGTTTTATAGAATTAATTATTTTCTTGGTCTACTATTCTCCCTCTCTCACAATAATTAGAATGGTTTGATCTTGGTTAATCTTAATTTTTTCATAGATTCTCAAAGTAATCCACCAAAAGAGAGCGAGACCTTTTAATATCATTCCTTGTAAACGGTAACAATTTTCTTATCCGATGTAGATGGTATTAAGGTCCGGAATCTACTATGAGATTTGCAAGTTAAATATGTACTTGTTATCATATTAGTAAGTGATATATCTAAGTTCATAAATTTGATTTCTTAAAATGGTCAATTGATGAATCTTTTAAGTCAGGTACTATCTGACCGTACATACCGTTAGAGTTACTTAATTTTCATCTACTTATTTATATATTTTTCTCATCGGCAACCGTTAACGGTTATTTTATATTTTCTCTATTTGAATTTGTCCGTTATTTTTAAGTATATGAAGCCAATATTGTTACATCAGCGACATAAGATGTCATTTTTTAGTGATCATTCCAAATTTCAACTTAGACACAAAAAGATACAATTCAATTATTGATGAGATATAGCTTACTAATTAACAATGCAACCCTACCATTGAGCCAAAGATTAGGAAAAACTTATGGAAATAAAATGGTTGTCAATGGTTCATATTAAGATAATTATTTATCCTCATTAATTTTGATGGAAGGAAATCCCACAATAATAAAATTGTTGAAGAAAAGAAAAGTATAGTGGGAAATACACAAGATATTTTACCATATACTCTCTTTTGCTGATTTTAGATATGTCTACTTTGGGACAACTTGCTCACACATGCACCGACACACATATCCAACAATAAACCTCATAACATATCTTTGTGCATTCATTTTTCTTCGTCAAGGCTAATTGGGTCAGTTCAAGTTTGTTGTATTCTATTCATTTCCCCAATTAGCTATAAAATTATATGATTATACATTAATTATTTGACTAATTTTGTGGCAAAACAATCTAGTCATTATCTAATTTTAGGGCACTTGAATTTTCTTTTTGTTGCCATTTATTTAATTCTATTTGCATTTGAATTCTTTCCTTAATGCCTTTTTCCTTCCCATTGTTTTTAAAATTCATTCCTCTAGTAATTTTATTTTTTTCACATTCCAAAGAGAAAAACAACAATATAATAATTACGTAGACATCCTCATGTATAGATTCATTTTTTTTTGGCAAAATCCTTTGATTAGTGATTGACTTTGGAAGCTATGCTCCTCATCTCTACCTCTATTTGTATGTGCGTTTGTTTCTCTATTATAAATAATTTAAATCATAAGTTACTGAAACATCTCAATAAAATTTTTGATATTTTCTCGGCCTTTTTTTTTTTTTTTGGCTTAGTTGATAGATGCATTGCGTGTTTGCTGTTGCTGCAGGTGAACAATTGTTCAAGCAAAATGGGGAAGGTTGTTATAAATGTAGCGGATTATCTAGGACTCGATCTTATCCCAATGTCGTTTGGCTATGCCAAAGAGGCTGGAAAAACCATAGAGGTGTGTGGCAAAGAGATTAAGGTGCACGCATCTTCAAATAGAGAAAGCGTTGTGGTGTTGGTATTTTGTGAACACCCGAATATGCCTGATGCAGTGAACAGTAAGTAACACATCTTTAGAGAAAGTATTGATAGAAATTCATTTGCCGAAAGAGAGGTCTCATTTTTCAAAGTTCCATTAAAATATGGGTGGGAGGATCATCTAATTGTTTGGAAATCTAGTAATTTTTTGAAATCTGCAAAACTTAACATGATACCGAACAAGGCAATAAGTCATTGTTTGCTTGATTAGTTCAATTAAATTCTTTCTATTATGAGGGTAAGGCTAAACTGTATTGCAATGTTGGCATTCCATTTGTAATGGGAACTACTGGAGGAGACAGGGATTGGCTTTACTAAACAATCAAAGATTCAAATTTATATGTAGTAATTTCCCAACAAATGGAGAAACAGCTGATAGAACCCACAATCCATGTTTAGTTTTAGCCGTCTCTGCACTTTCTTATTCTGTCCTAATTATTCTCTAGTTTTTGGTAGGTTGTGGCATTTCTTGCAGCGATGGAGATTATGGCAGAGCAATTTCCAGGAGCCTTCTCTGGGTATCTTCAGTCCTCATTCTTTTGCATCTGCTTTCCCCTCTGCTCCTCACTTTGCTCTCTGTTTTGTATGGTTCATCCTTTTGATTGGGTCTCAATTAATGATTTTATGGATGTTTAAGTGCACATGTAGCTAATGTTAAAATTAGAATTCTCACCACTATTGGATTAGATACTTTTGAGAGAGCCATTGGTTGTAAAATCAACTATGCATGAAAAAAGAAAAATAAGATACTAAGAATGGAAGTTCTGTGAGTTTTGTCCTACAATTTGTCAATTAGGTACTATTGATCTTTTTATTTTCTGCATTATATCAATACAAAGATAAAATGGAAACACAATAATACAAACAAGACACAACCTAAATCACAAAGCAAAAAAAAGACGGTGGCCAAGTGAGGTTATAAGTGATTCATCGTTGGTGTGCTAAGCCAATGTGGGACTCAAGGTAGATTAGGTGCTGTTAATCTTACTGATATAGGTCTGAAGCGACCATTTAACAGAATGGGGAATGAGATAGGAGCTCGGGTGCTTATACACTAAATCACTATCTTTGCTAAAGTTCAAGGGAACAAATAAGAGGGAGAAAAAAGATTTTTTGTTTGGTGAGAAATAAGTTTTTTATATTGCTATCTCGGGAAGCATGAGAGTTGGAACCTGTGGCAACTTGAGTCCCTCTGGGTTTTCTGTAGTTACCCTTTTGTTAAACTCTTACATTTTTGATTGGGGGACATCTTCCGTCCTTAAAATGCCGTAATGTGGTTTCACCTCCTTCCTACTTCTCCTCACTTTTCCTTTGCCAGTTTGAACAGGTGCATTGTTTATGTCTATTTTGGTGCACTGAGTTGTAGTGGAACATCGTGTGTTATGCTGCTTTCTTTAGAATAGCTTGAGAATCAAGATTCATTGTTGCTGTGGTTTGGTCTGGGGGTTTGCATTGATTGATGAACATTTACTCGTGTGCAATGAATTTGGGTTAATTTATAATATTATAACACTCTACTGTTTTACTCTTGACCTAATGATGCCAAATTTATATTGTAGACGTGGTATGGTAAGTAATTGCTGTTTTTAGTTCACATTTGGATGTGCTGATGGAGGCAGTGCTGAATTTATTTAAAGTATGGCTGATGGAATCCCATCAATCAAGCAAATTGGACAATCTGGAACAGCTCAAGCAGTAATTTCTTGCTTCAAGAAGTTGGGAGTGTCTTTTGACATGGATCAAGCGTGTTGTGAAATTATGTTTGTGACTTTGACTTGATTTATTGGGAAATTCATGTTGATTCTTTTTTATTTATCCTGAAAAAGGCACATTGAGAACATATACATATTTGTTGCAAGTCCAGATCATTTATCTGAGTTTATAAGAATTGAATTGTTAGTAAGCAGGCTGTAGATTAGTTCTTGGCCAAAAACATGATTTTTGTTTTTTAGTTTGTTCCTTAGAACTCGATGAAGCTTTGTTTTTTTTGTAATTCCAGCAAGAGCTAAAAGGTATTTGGGTTCAATTCTTATACCATTGGCCTACTTGTCTATTGGGAAAACCTTCGTTCTGCACTCACATCTTGTATATCTTCTAAATTATGTATGAGTGAATGGCACAGTAGACAATAAATTGTAACAATAACCTTTGTAAATGCTGGTTCTATTATTAAGATTATTATAAGTATTTCCACGATAAAAAATATCTCACATTTATCTATGCTTTTGCTTTGGAATAGCATCTAATCCGGATGATCCGTGATCCTGAACAACACAAATGGAGATGGTTGGAGTTCCAGAAGAGTACTTGTCTAGTCATGCTTTCCATTTGTATCAACTGTCATCACCTGATGAAACATAATTATGGATTATTTTTATATCTCCACCTTCTTATTTCATATGATTTTCTAGAGATGAGCATCACAAAATATTCATCTCCTTTACAGAGTCTCTTTTGAATTTCAGCACAATGTTTATGGTAAATCAATATATGCCGAGGGCACGGTTGTTGCTGTCTTGTTTTTAGCCAAGAAGGTAATAATTCTTCCATCAGAAATTTGTGCACACTAATCAAAACTTGGCCGTTATTATATCCAAGAGTTATTTTTCTTTACTTGCCAGAAATGATACATGGCATTACAAAATGGTAAACTTATATAATCAGATTCATATAATGTCTGAATGCAATGTATGAATGAGGAAATGTGTTCTTTGTATTTAATCGAAGCTAACTGTTTGGTATTGCAGATAATCACTGTCCCGATAGATTTGATTATTGGCGATGCGAAGCACGTGTGTTAAAATCGGAGGATATCTGACCAAAAGAATAAAATCGGAGGATGCAAATTAGAAAAGTTTTTTAATTTTCCTGTGACTTTGGCAAGTACTGCACTGTTCGAGCTCGCGACTTGGTAGCCATAGGAAGTGTACTGCTTTTCTAATTAATGAAGTTTGATGTTCAAACTTGAAGGCCTACAATGGTTCAAAATGGCAGTTCTCTATGGAAAATGCACTACTACTTGTTAAACGGGAGATGATGGTGATGTCAAAGACTATAAACCTGAGAAGTGTCGGATTCACAACGAATGAGATGAGAGGGGAAACAAGATCTGTTCAATTACAAATTATATTGCCTAAGCAAGAAAAAGGTTGATTGATCTTGTCACAAATTCGAAATTTATCACGTGTGAAATCCTTTGAAGTTTGAGATCGATCTCATTCATATTGCTAGTGTTGTTGCTGCCACCTTGCAAATTGGATAATAATATTCACCTTGAGCCATTTCGCAATGCACTAGTCACAAAAGCAATGGCCACAATACAACTTATCAACTAGTCTTGATCAAGATAGGCATCTTGCAACGGTATTAGCAAAAACAAGAGTATAATGAGTGGTAATCATATTCAAATTAACTTAGATTTGTCTTAAAAATTATGTAGATACGACATTTTTTGCCGTTCTTCTTTTATTTTGCTGTTCTCACATAATAAAGCGACTCTTATTAGTCAAATACAATACGTTTTGGACCTTGAATTCCATTGTTTAGGGTTGTTTCAAAGAACTTTCCTATTTTTATGCCCTTTCTCGAGTTATAATAGGCTTTTATTTATTTTGCTGAATGCTTTATTGCTTAATGTAACTTTTGAGTTTTCCAGTATTGCTTAGGGTTAACAAGGTACTTATTTGACCAATTTCTATGTATCAGGTAGCTTTGTGTCACTCTCTATTATTACGCATATGAGAGACAGTTGTCTTAGTGGTTAGTGCTTGATTGCAGATTAATGAATCCATGTTTACCTATTGCTTTCTGCATTACTTAGAATCCCCTAAAAGGAGTTGCTCAAAATAGATGGCCTTTTGACACCCAAATTTTTATCAACCTTTTAAATATCCGTTCATTTTATAAAAATATAAAAATATATAAAAAAATAGAAATAAAAAATGAAAAAATGAAATGAACGAAAATGAATGAAAAAAGTAAATAAATAATAACGTAATAAGAACAACAAATTCGGGTGGGGGGTTTGGCCTCATCTTTTTTAAATAATAGGTTTTTGGGTCAGTTGAGCCCATGCCCCCAGCTCTTTTTTTGTAATTCCCATAACCCATCTTTTTGCTTCCTCTTAAGCCCATTTTCTTTTTCTTGCTTCTATTTTCCTTAAAAAAAAAGCCCACCAGAACTTAAACAAGCTCAGGCCTTATTCCCTTCTTTTGTGTATGTGTTTTTTTTTTTTTTTTTTTTTTTTTTTTTTTTTTACAGGGGGGGGGGGGTGAAGAGGAGAAGAAATTGCAGAGAGCTTCGAGAGAGAGGAGGAGGGAGCTGCAGAACTTCGGCTATGGAGAGAACCAGAGATAGGAGTGAAGGAATCTTGCCCAAGGAAAACGGAGAGATCTCTCCCTCTGAGCAGAGCGAGAACCACCTTTTTGAAACGAAGAAGGACGAAGGAGGCGAATCAGAGAAGACAAGAATGAGCGCAGCGGTGGGTGCCGGGAAGGTCGTGTGCATGACCGAAGCGTCTGGTATCACCTTGTTGGCTTGTTAAGCTCCTCCTGCAGCACGGCTACACGGTCAAGGCCTCGGTCCGGGGTCCGAATGATCCGGAAAAAGACTGAACATCTGCTTGGACTTAATGGAGCGAAAGATGGACTTCAACCGTTCAAAGCAAAGCTGCTGGAAGAGGGTTCATTTTATCCTATTGTTGAGGGTTGTGCAGGCGTTTTTCACACTGCCTCGCCCTTTTATCATGATGTCAAGGATCCGCAGGCAGAATCACTTTCTCCAAAGCGCCTTCTGTGCAGCGTGTGGTCTTGACATCATCTATGGCTGCAGTCGCATACAGTGGAAAGTGGTGGATGAAAGTTGATTTTCTGGTCCAGACCTGTGCACGGCAAACCAACGCGTGCAAACACTTGAACACAAGTGCTGCGGCGATAGCAAATATGATAAATGTTCGAAGATATTGAGAAGCGGTTGATTTTGACTTCTTATGGAGAAGGAAGAAGATAATCTCCACTAACTCTCCCTCAAGCTTCACCGCTTGATCGAAGGAGAGTGTCCGCAATCAAAGTTTGAAGCCGAGCGAACACTGAAAATCCTTGTTCCATCACCGATCAGGACTCTCTTCAGCGAAGTCCAGCCGATCCGAGATCTGGTTGTTCACTCGAGCTTAAATCATCGTACTTCAAGCTCGCTGTTCTTTGATTTCCAGAAAATTCGAAAATCGTGACTCTGAATCAAAGCTAAGTTCGCTCATGTTCTCTGATTTTGTTTTTTGATTCAATTCTTTGCGTTGATTTCCTGCGTCTCTATCATGACCAGAACTTGCTCGACCTAGCTTCCAGCTGCATCAATCACCGAAATAGTTCATCTATTCAACGAGTCCAGTACATTGGAAGAAGCTTAGTTTCCTTCGATCGTTGGCTGATCTTTGAAGATGAAGGCTATTGATTAGAGCTAAATGATTCACTTCTTTCCCGTGGTTTCCATCAGCATAGATTCTACTCTGAATGATCATTATGAATATGACGTGCTCTGGAAATTCGAGTGCTTATCTTATCAGCGTTTTTCGAGTGATGATATGAGCTTGTAAACGGTGATGTCTCATGAAGATGTGTTCTAGACTTTCAAAGTATATATTGGACATCGTTTACTAGGCTAAATTTGCTCGTAATACAGATCATAAACCTGGAAAATTGATGCTTGTTCTATTTTGAGTGTTCTGTTCTGAATGACATCTGCATCTTCCTGATTTTTTAAAAAAATTTATGTGAACTGATTTTAGAGTTGCTACCTTCACGAAACTTGTTTGTGACATCTAGGTCTATGTCATATAAAATTTTCAATAAATTTAAAGTCATTTGGTAGACACGATTGATCTTCAACTAGACATTTTTACTTCTGAAAAATCAATTTCCAGACTGACCTTCATGCGTTATTCGATTTTTATAAAATCATACGTTCAAAATCTGGAAATACATCTCCATGAAAAATGTTCATCGCATCTGCATCTATCTGGTGTAAAATTTTCATGAAAAATAAAACTCATTTGATCAGTATGATTGGCTCTCAATCGCACCATTTTGTGCCTATAAAAACTGCATTCCAGAATAACATTCCTGTGCTCCTAAATTTTTATATAATCGTTGGTTTGGGATCTAATGTTGGTATCTTCATGAAAAGTGTTCATCGCACTTCAATCTAGCTTGAAAAAAAAAATCAGAAAATAATATTTCATGTAATTTGCAAAAAAAAAAAAAAATGCGATTTCTCTCTATTATTGCACATACGAGCATATGTTGTCTCAATGCGTGTTTGTAGATCGTTGAATCTATGTCTACCTATAGCTAACCGCGTCATTTAGGATTTTCAAAAAGGCACTACTTAAAATAGATGGCCCTTTGTAGTGGCCAAAATATATATATATATATATATGTTATGATTGTAAAAATAAGAACTCTGACAAAGAAAAAAATAAAATCTCCCACGACAAAAAGAAAAATTCAATATAAATCTCCCACCACATTTAAAACATCAAATTGTCATTTTATCAGCAAACTTAATATCTTCTCATTGTCAAATCAGACATGGGAGTATTTCTCTACCTTGGTTTTATAGTTTTCTTACATACCAATTTATTTGTCATTTTAGTTAATTACTATTGGCGCTAATATCATGTAATTTTTATTGGCATGTGCTATCATGTTGCTTTCTATGTAGTTCCTTAAAGTTAAACACAAAGAAATTAGATATTCAACAAAGTTCAATATATTTAAAATCAGTTGAAACTCAATGAATCTCCTCAAAAACCATTACAAGAACTACTTATAAGATGTAATATGCCTCATTGATGCTTTTATAGCTTTCCTTCTGCAAAGTGGACAAAAGTTCCTCCTCACGAGCCATAGAGAAAGTGATGCCCCAAATCCAGGTTTTCAAGCTTATCTTCAACAATGTAGTCATCCTGCAATAATTCCAGCAAATAAAAGGTACAATTTAGTATTATATATGTATACTCATAGTTTAAATTTAGCTAAGACAATTACTTATGGACAACAACATTGTTCCTCAATTCTATCTTAAAATATTTTTGAGTAAATAAAGTGGTTCTTACTAGACAAATACAATAGGATTCAGCTTTGATATTGGATTCTTCCGAAGTCAAGGGTTGGGGTTGGGGTTGGGGTTGATATTGCTACGGCTTGAGATGTATAGAGATGGCTTCCTCACTCAATCCTATGGAAATATCTCCACCTTGTTTGTCAAGGTAGACCAATTCTTACTCAGAAAGCATATGAGGAAAACCTAAGTATTTCACAATCACCTTTGCTTAAGTAAATTATTTCTCAAGTATAAAAAATATTGCTTGCTCAAGGGCTAACTAAAGTCGCAATGTCTACATCAATGCGCATTTGGTTTGGTTTTTAGTTGTTTGAATGTAAAATACACAATAACACACATATATGTAATGAAGGGGCTCGAGCATATATATATACCCACAAAGATGAATAACGACAATTTCACTAATTCAAACATTTCAACATCAACATGAGAGATAAAACTCGAAAATCATATCCACAACAAAACTGATGACACCATTGCAGATGTTTGAAGTCATACATAAGCAACAATCTCTGTTTAGTGGAACCTTTTATAGTTCATAATACAATAAAAGATATTATGTATACACTAATGCTCTTTTTTTTTTTTAGAAAATAAATAATTTAGCAAATATTTTTTCAAAACAATTGCTTGTATTGCTAACAAAGATAAATGAATAAAAAATATTTTCATTGTCCACAAAAATGTTTAGACTATCATTTAGGTAGAAATCAAAAATATATGCAAGTAAGTACAAATCTCTGGAGAGACATAGTTAGAGGTTATGACAATTATGATAATTATGACATTACTAGATTGTGGGTAATCATTGTCCCCCCCCCCCAAAAAAAAAAATCCCATTAAAGGTCCATAACACACTGCCTTTTTCTACTAGAAACGGAAATTCATATATTTTATGAAATTCTTAAAAAGGTATATTTAATTACATATCATCATGATATGGCTTGTAATTAAAATCTCATATCAAATATAGAAATGGGAATCGTAAGTTTAATATGGTGCAATTTTTATTTTTATTTTTTTGGCATCAAGAGCGTGAAGTATATGGAAATACATCACACAATTAATAGTAAAAATCAGTCTCGAGTTAAGGCTCTCAATCTCGAATACTCTTTTCAAGGAGATATATTAATGAAATTTCCAACGAGATTCGCATAGTTAATTAAGGAACCAAATTGAGAATTCTGCAAAAAATGCTGTTCCTAGGATGAAACATGAATACACAGATATAATAATATTACATTTTTTGAAACATGCCTCATATATTCTTATTTGAATAGCGGCCCATGGTGATGGAGATGGTATTTGGGGATGAGCTCTAGCTCGCCTCATCCCTCTACTTGCCCATCTCAGCATTCCATATGTCGCTGATGTAAATCAAACAGTTCAAGTTAATAATTCACGTTTGCTCAAAAAAAAAAAAAGTTAATAATTCACGGCTCTGTAGTCCTGCTGAGTTTTCGGTTCTACTATGGTCATCGGAAATCACAACGCTTCCTGGAAAAGCATTTTGTTCAATTAGTTCATTTGAAGTATGGTCAATTGTATTGTTGTCTTGATTTTCCATTGTAAAGACCCGTGAATGTAAATTCTTTTGTCATAGAATTAACAATAAAATATCCGTACTTTACCAAAAAAAAAAATAAAAAAATAAAATATCCGTATATATATGTGGTGTTGGTATATGCTGTTCAATATGCTGGAATAGCTCTAAAGATGTGAACCCAATATGTTTCTTGACAAAATATTAACAAATCATTGACTAAATCATAAGAAAAAGGATAAGATTGCCTCGGAAAAAAATATTTAATCTGTTTTTTTATCTAGTGAATTAACGGATTTCAAATTATTTTTCTATGCTTATATTAAACCTGTTACGGATACCAAGGCATACATTTGTTGTCAAACGGTGAATCAACCCACTAGGAGCACATAATTCCTTCTTTCGGTGATTTTACGTATAAACAAAAAGGCTAAACCTGTATGATTGACTATGTTCTAACCATTTAACATTTGTATAAAAACTATATCTGAAACTTAAATCAATATACCAGAGGGCATGTACGTATTCTATCGAGATTAGTGGCATATAAATCGAAAAAGCCTATTTCTATCAAGGGATGAATTCCTACTCGAAGTATTGGAGGGGTTAAGTTGGAATGTAATTGCTCTTGTAGTAGATATAAAACAAGAAAAAAATTTCAGATGCTATAAATTATCTTTCAATGTCTACACATTTTTTTTAGTTGATTTATCACTAGAGAATGAGTAAGACAAGTAATTGATTTGCAATTAGTGAGATTGAAATCGAAAATTTTGGAAATGGGATCTAAAAATTTTCAAACCAATCTAATTATCATATTTATAATAGCTCCCAAAATAATTATTGTAGTTGACCTTTGATTGCAATAAGACAATACTTTTCTAATTGGTCACTAAGGACAATTTTAATAAGAATCATAGGCAATAACAACATTGAGGTTTTGACAAAATTTGAGAATAAATATTAGGGAAAAGTTAACTAAAAGTTTTAAAATTGATTGGGAAAGTGCAATTGAGTTCTAAAAGTTGTAAAAAGTGTAGTAAAATTTTAAAACTTGTCAAATTGATTTGGTCAAGTCATTCCTTTAACTTCATCCACTTTAGCTAATGGAAAAATGTTGATATATCTTATTTCAATAATTTCTTAAGATGCATGGCAATGACGTGGCGCCCTACCAAGCGCCACGTCGGAAAAAAAAGCATTATAGAGTTATAAATACAAAGAAAATTAGATTAAAAAATATAAATTAAAAAGAAAGAAAAAAAAAACACAAACTTAGATTAAAAAAAACCGGATCAACCTCCAGATAAATCCATAAAACCAATAGAAAAGGGAAAAAAATGATTTTCCGGAGTGCCGAATAGAGAAATGGATGGACGGACGGATGGCCGGGTACTGTCAAGGGTGACGGCAATTTTTCGGAGGGCCGAATAAAGAAAAGGATGGACGGACCTGCTGCTATCCTTGCGAACCCTAGACCTATTCTTCTTCTCCTCCTCTTGCAACCCTGCTTCTTCACGTGCATGCGGATGGAAGAAAGATGGGTACATGGGAGGGTTCTGGAAATTGGATTTGGAGGGGTGGAGGCAGTGTTTTAGGGTTTCTTCTCTACTGTTTTGCAACTCCCTTCCATGTCGTTTCACCGGGAAGTGACGGAGCTCCGCAGCTTTGATGGAGGATGGCAAGCTAGGGAACCTCAAATTTGAGATCTTTTGAATTTTTGGGGAAGGAAGAGAGCGTGGGAGCCGTAGGCTCACGGGACTTGGTAAGGTTTTCGGCAGTGGGTTGAGTAACGAGCATGAAGCTGAAGCTAGAAAATGGTGGTGATGGAGAGAGAGAGAGAGAGAGAGAATTCGACAAGGTTTGTTAATTAGTAATTTCAATTTTTTTTAATATTAAAAATTAATCGGTCCGGGTCCGGGTGGGCGTCATGAAACCGAGAACCGGACTGGTACCATAATTGAAACCAGGAACCGGATTGATTCCCTCAAGAATCACTGGTTGCCCTTCCTAGCCTTGGGTGATCTCAATTCTTTTGCCTTGGCTAAGTGCTCGCTCTCAATGAAGGACCGTTGGCTAGCCTTGGATGATCTTAGGGGAGGGTTGGCGATCAGTGCAACCTTTTTGCCCCATATTTGAGTGAGGGTCATTGGGCCTTGCCCAAGGTCACATACCCTATGCAAAATGGCTAGAATGAACCTTAACAATAATCAAATGAAATGGCTAGAATGAACTTTACAAGCATATAAGCAAAGACAACCCATGACCATTAATTAAGGCTTTTAAACAAATTCAATACCATATGGAATGGGAAAAAATAAAAGAAAAGAATATATGTACTTGATTAGACAAGCATTGGCTAGAATTAAACATTGATCGATATTAGCCTACAAAAAATGGCCATTCATGAAAAAAATGATAAATAAATATAAAAATTATTTATATAGATAAAAGGTGAGCAAATAATCATAGATTTGGTAGAGAATGAACTAAGGTCATTGATTGATCATTGAATTGATTATGTGAATTAAATTTTGGAATGTGAACCTATGCATATGACTGTCTTGACAATCAAATATAAAAAATGGTTTTATAAGATCCAAATAATATAGTTGCTAGTAGAATATCCCACACCCTCCATGATACGACGATCTATTAGATTGTGTAGTTAGGCTTCGCAATACAATCTTTTTATCATTATAAGCAAAATTTATAAAATGTGACAAAAAAGACTTTTGCACGAAAAAAGAAGAAGAAAGCATATAGGTTGTTACAAACATAGATACCCTAATGAAAATATAGATTAAATAATAATAATAATAATAATACACTTGAAGAAATATGCTTCATCTATTAAAAAAAAAAAAACATCCAAGATTTGAACAACGAATGTAGTATACATACACTTCAAATCCTTTTTCACATTTGAAATAAAGAGAAAAAAAAACATAGTGCATGAGTTGAAAAACTACCTGTATCATATTGTATTCTAAGGAGAAAAAAGGGATATGAAAGGGGACAAAAGAGTAGAAGAGCACATGAAAAATAACCTGGAAGATCTAGACCGATGTGAGAATTCAAGAGAATTTTGATGTAATTTGCATAGAGTATGACAAAGAGAGGAGATGATACAAAATGAAGACAAACTTCAAGAAGACAAGTCGACAGTGCAGAAGTTGTCTCTATTTATATTATACTTCCTCTTGCTTGATTGAGTAAATTCCAACTTACAATATTGGAGAGCTTTCTCAATTTGACATCTCTTTTCAATTGCTGAAAAATCCTATTTCGAATTGTCATCTTACATTTGTATATGTATTTTATTCTTGAACTAGTCTCATTTTATTAATTAATTCTTGTTTTGGTCTACTATTGTCCCTCTCCCACAATATTTAAAATGGCTTGATCTTATTTAATCTTAATTTTTTCATAGATTCTCAAAGTAATCCACCAAAAAAGTGCTAGACCTTTTAATATCATTCCTTGTAAACTATAATAATTTTCTTATCCGATGTAGACGGTATTAAGGTCTGGAATCTAGTATGAGATTTGTAAGTTAAGTATGTACTTGTTATCAAATTGGTAAGTGATATGTCTAAGTTTGTTAATTTTGTTTCTTAAAACGATCGATTGATGGATATTCTAAATTAGTTACTAATTGACCATATGTACCATTAAGATTACTTAATTTTCATCTACTTATTTATATATTTTTCTCGTTGGCAACCGTTAACGGTTATATTAGATTTTCTCAATTTAAATTTGTTCATTATTGTTAAGTAAATGAAGCCAATATTATTGCATCATTGACATAAGATGTCATTTCCTAGAGATTATTGCAACTTGGAAATAGAAAAAAATAAAATTTGCAATTCAATTATCGTGAGATATAGCTTACTAATTAAAAATTCAACTCTACTTCATTTAGCCAAATAATAAGAAAAAAAATCTTTGAAATACAAATGATTGCTAGTGGTCCATATGAAGATGATTACTTCTCCTCATGAATTTTTGCAGAAGGAAATCCCATAGTAATAAAATTGTTGAAGAAAAGAAAAGTATATTGATGCAAGAAAATATACCCATTGACCTTTTAGTGGGAGATACAAAAAAATACTTTACCATATACTCTCTTTTACCTATTTTCGATAGGTCTATTTTTAAAACAACTTGCTCACTCGCACCAACACACGTATCTAAAAATAAACCTCATAACATATCTTCATGCGTTCATTTTTCTTCATCAAGGCTAATTGGGTAAGTTTAAACTTGTTGTATTCTATTCATTTCCCTTATTAACTATAAACTTATATGATTATACATTAATTATTTGATTCCTTTTGTGGTAGCCAATCTAGTCATTATCTATTTTTAGGGCAATTGAATTCTGTTTTTGAATTTTCTTTTTGTTGCCATTTATTTAATTCTACTTGCATTCCAATTCTTTCCTTAATGCCTTTTTCCCTCCCATTGTCTTTAAAATGCATTCCTTTAGTAGTAAGAGTAAAACAGGAAATATAATAATTAGGTAGACATCCTTATGTATAGATTTTTTTTTTTTTGGCAAAATCCTTTTGATTAGTAATTGACTTTGGAAGCTATTAATGTGTTGGTCATCTCTACCTCTCTTGTACACGCGTTTGTTTCTCTATTGTAAATAATTTAAATTGAAATTTAGAGATGTTGGCATCTATAGCAGTTCATTTTCATTTTTAGGTGCACATTTAAGAAAAATGATGTGAAGAGAAACACAAACTAACCGTCTAGGTCTCGTCTTATTTATACAAAAAAGAAAAAGAAAAAGGTGAAGGCTGGTTTTGAGCTATAAATGAGGGAAAAATAATAGTTTCCTCAATTTAGTAATTCTATTCAGCTCTCGATTTCTTCCATCTTTCGCCGCCGCCCCCGATGGCGTTCGCGCGAGTCGCACTCCCGCCAGGAACAGCACGTGCGGAGCAGACGCGACTCCGTTCGCTTCCCTCTCGCCGAGGGAACGTACGGGGCGCGGCCGCCGTCGTCTTCTTCATCTCCGCAGCCGATCCGCCGCCGTGACCAAGTCGGAGTCGCCCGTCCCTCGGGCCCACCTCCAAGCCCGAGCTTCGAAGAAACTGGACATACCCATCATGGTAACGGCGCTTCCGCTCGCGTGGTGTTCGATGACGGTGTGGGGGCGAATGTGGTGGGGAGTCGTCTTGTTTGGAGTGCGCGAAAAATGCTTTCTTTTGCCTAGTTCTGCTTGGTGGGTACTGCATTTGGGCACTGAGAAGTTGCGATTGCTTATTTTTAGGATGGGAATTTATGTGGGTTTGGGTAATGTGTGCTTTCTTCTTAAGTTACTGAAAGTTCTCAATACAATTTTTGGTCCTGTCCCCGCCATTGCGTGTTTGCTGTGGCTGCAGGTGGACAGTTGTTTGGCAAAATGGGTAAGGCAGATTAAAAGCGGCTGCACGGACTTATACTCTGTGCTGAAGAGGCTCTTTCGTGAACACCCGAATATGATCGTGGTCAACTACACTGTGCCTGATGCAGTGAACAGTAAGGGATACATCTTAAGAGATACTGTTGATAGAAATGCATTTGCTGAAAGAGAGGTCTGGTTGTTTATAGTTCCATTGAAATAGGGGTGGGAGGATTGTCTGATTATATGGAACTTCGGTAATTTTGTGAAATCTGCAAACCTTAATGGGATACTGCATGAGCCAATATGTCACTAGTCGCTTGATAAGTTCAATTGAATTCTTGTTACTGAGCATATCTTTCTATCATCGTGAAGGTAATGCTGAGCTGTATTGCAATGTTGGAGTTCCATTTGTCATGGGAACTACTGGAGGGGATAGGGAACAGTCAAGGATTCAAATGTATATGCAGTAATTTCCCCGCAAGTGGGGAAACAGGTGACAGAACCCAGGATCCTTGTTCAGTTTTAGCCATCTCTGCACTTTCTTATTTTGTCCTAATTATTCTCTAGTTTTTGGTAGGTTGTGGCATTTCTTGCAGCAATGGAAATTATGGCAGAGCAGTTTCCAGGAGCCTTCTCTGGGTATTTTTTAAGGTGTTCAGTCCTTACTCTTCTGCATCTGCTTTCCCTCTTCTCCTCACTTTCGTTCTCTTTCTTGTATGGTTCATCCTTTTGAGTGGATCTCGATTAATGATTTTATGGATGTTTAAAGTGCACATGTAGCTGATGTTAAGATTAGAATTCCCACCAATGTTTGATTAATACTTTTGAGAGAGCTATTGGTTGTAAGATCAACTGTTCATGAAAAAAGAAAAAAGGGTAGTAAGAATGGAAGTTCTGTGAGTTTTGTCCTATAATATGTCAATTAGGTACTGTTGATCTCTATGTTTTCTGCATCATATCAACATAAAGATGAAATGTAAACACAATGATACAAACAAGACACTACCTATATCACAGAGCAGAAAAAAGACGGTGGCCAAGTGAGGTTATAGGTGACTCATTTTTTATGTGCTAAGCTGATGTGGGACTCACGGCAGATTAGGTGCTATGAATCTTATCTGATTCTATCCCGTAAGCTTATCTTTATTTAGTTCCTATCCTCAGTTAGATTTGTTGTGTTTTACCTGTTATCATTTAACTTGTCATGTTTCATTTGCTTGGTTATCAAGTTGAATGATGGTTGAGTACTGTGCCAGTTGTTGTGAAGTGACCCTTTTACCAGGGAATGAGATAGGGAGTTCGGGTACTCATACACTGAACCACTATCTTCACTGAAGTACGAGGGAACAAATAAGAGGGAGAAAAAAGATTTTTTGTTAGGTGAGAACTAGGCTTTTTATGTTGCTATCTCGGGAAGCACGAGAGCTGGAACCTGTGGCAATTTGAGTCCCTCTGGGTTTCTGTGATTACCTTTTTGTTAAACTCTTATCGTTTTGAGTGATTAGGGGGCATCTTCTGTCCTTAAGATGCCATTGTGTGGTTTTACCCCCTTCCTACTTCTCCTCACTTTTTCTTTGCCAGTTTGAACAGGTGCATCGTTGATGTCTATTCTGGTGCGCTGAGTTGTAGTGGAAGACCAGGTATTATGCTGCTTTCTTAAGAATATTTTGAGAATTGGTATTTGTTGTTGCTGGGGTCTGGTCTGGTGATTTGCATTGATTGATTAACATTTACTCGTGTGCAATGAATTTGGGTTAATTTATAATATTACAACATTCTACTATTTTACTGTTGACCTAATGATGCCAAATTTATATTGTAGACATGCTTTAGTAAGTTATTGCTGTTTTCAGTTCACATTTGGATGTGCTGATGGTGGCACTGGTGAATCTGTTTAAAGTACAGTTGATGGAGTCCAATCAATCAAGCAAATTGGACACATCTGGAATAGCTAAGGCAGTAATTTCTTGCTTTGAGAAGTTGGGAGTGTCTTTTGACATGGATCAGGTGGGTTGTGAAATTATGTTTTTGACTTTTGACTCAATTTATTTGGAAATTCTTGTTGATTCTTCTTTTGTTTATCCTGAAAAAGGCACATTGAGGAACATGTACGTATTTGTTTCTAGTCCAGATCATTTATCTGTGTTTATATGATTTGAATTGTTAGCAAGCAGGCTGTAGATTAGTTATTGGCCAAACACGTGATTTTTGTTTTTTAGTTTGTTCCTTTAATCTTGATGAAGCTTTGTTTTTATGCACTTCCGGCAATAGCTAAGAGGTCTTTAGGTTTAGTTCTTATATCATTGGCCTACTTGCCTATGGGGCAAAACCTTCGTATTATACTTGCATATTGAATATCTTCTAGATTATGCATGAGTGAATGGCACAGTAGACGATAAACCGTAACAATAATCTTTGTCATTGTAGGTTTCTATAATTAAGATTATTATTATTATTAGTATTTCCACATTGAAAATATCTCACACTTATCTGTGCTTTTGCTTTGGAATACCATCCAATCCAGATGATCTGTGATCCTAAACAACAAATGGAGATGGTGGGAGTTCCAGAAGAGTATTTGTCTGGTCATGCTTTCCATTTGTATCATCTGTCATTGCCCGATGACCGATGAAACGTAATTATGTTTTTATTTTTTGATATGTCCACCTTATTTCATACGATTTTCTAGAGATGAATATCACGAAATATTCATCTACCTTTTACAGAGTTTCTTTCGAGTTTCAGCACAATGTTTGTGGTAGATCAATATATGCTGAGGGTACAATTGATGCTGTCTCGTTTTTAGCAAAGAAGGTGATAATTCTTCCAACTGAACCCACTTTAGTTTGGAATTGATTTTTTTCCTGGATGTACAAGTGCACACTGATCCAAACTTGCCCGTAATGATATTCAAGAGTTATTTTCCTTGCCAAAAGTAAAACAAAGGCATTACAAAATGGCGAGCTTTGAAGTGACACCAGCTCACCCCTCCTATATATACTTGTATAATCAGATTCACACAATGTCTGAATGCGATGTATAATGTCTTAGTTCTGAATGAGGAAATGTGTTCTTTGTATCGAATCAAAGTTAACTGTTTGGAGTTGCAGATTAGTTATTGTCCCTATGGATCCCATAGCCAATGTACTCTCTGATTTTGGTTTGTCAATGTGTTGTCTTTTTGCAGATCCAGCAGAAGGCAGACCAGCATATACCCAATATGATTGATGTATTGCGTGAGGTAAGCATGCGTTAATTCTAGTTTCATGCTGAGGTTTCTTGTGCGACATTTATCTTTCAGGTCAGCTGTATTGTCTTCGTTCTGTGTTGTGGTCTTGAATAATCTTTACCATTGTTATAATAATTATAATTAGTAATTGTTTGGCAGATGTTGTATCTCCACCCAACTCAGGACTCTGGTTTTTAGAATTCTTTATACTTAACGTTGCTTTATATGGCAATGGAGTAGAGAAAATTGCATGACTTGTTTTGAAGATGGATCATTAAGCTTGAGCAGCTGCAGCTTCTCTTTGAGATGTTAAGATTTTGATCATTTGCCATGCGAAGCACGTCTTAAAATCAGATAATGCAAAGTAGGATAGAATAGTTTTATAATTTTCCAGCGACTGTCTCATACTCAGCATCGTCAGCAACTACTGTACTGTTCGAGCCCGCAGGCTAGGAAGCCATATGGAAGTGTCCTGCTTTTCTCATTAATGAAGTTTGATGTCAAAATGAAGTTTCCAAAATGGAAAATGCATTCCCACTTTCACTAAGAGAGATGATCATGTGTGGATGTCAAAGACCTATGAACTTGAAAAGTGTTTGATTCTCAATGAATAAGATGAGAGGGAAAACAAGAACGTGGTCAATTACAAATTAGATTGTCTAAGCAAAAAAATTAAAAATAAATAAAAAGGTCGATAAATCTCATTGTATATTTTAAATTTATTGTATGTGAACTAGTGAGATCTCTCTCATTCATATTGCTAGTGCTGCTGCTGCCGCAATGCAAATTGGACAATAATCTTCACCTTGAGCCATTTCACAATGCAGCGGTAGCAAAAGCAATGGCCGCAATCCAACTTTCCGGTTTGATCAGGATAGGCATCCTGGAATGATAGCAAAAACGAGAGTATAATGAGGGGTCGATATATTCCATTTAGCCTAGATTTTTCTTAAAAGTTATGTACTGACCGAAATTTTTTGCCATTCTTCATTTATCTCGATGTTCTTGCATAATGAAGTGACTCTTACAAGTCAGACACAATATGTTTTGGGCCTTGAATTCCATTGATTAGGCGTGCTTGCGAGCACTTTTCTAGTTTTATGCCCTTTTTGGGGTTATACTAGGTTTTATTTATTTTCTAAATGCTTTACTGGTTAATGTAACTTTTTGGGTTTTCCAATGTCACTTAGGGTTAACAGGGTATTTATTTGATCTATTCTATATGTGAGGTAGCTTTTTGTCATATTTCACATAATGAAAAAGAAAAGTGATTTCTCTTAGTGCGCAAGTGAGCGGTGTTGTTTTAGTGCGTGTTGGCAAATCGATGAATCTGTGTTTACCTATAGTTAACTGTATCACTTAGGATCCCCAAAAAGGTGCTGGCCCTTTGTAGCGATCAAAAAAATAATTTGATGTTATTAATGTAATTTGTGTGTTTGTGTGCTTAAGTGAGAGAGAGTATCTACTGCCTATATGACTAATACATCTTTGCCCAATCTAGTCACCATATATATCCCCATTTCATTATCAAGATCTCCTACATATTCTGAGGGTGAAGACCCCGGGGACGAGCTGCTTTTTTCATTTTGCTTATATAAATTAAATCTCCCACCACATATAAAAGGTTTTAATCATGTTCATATTTGAAATATCATGATGGATAGTGTTCGTGACTCAGAAATCGGTTGGCTTTTATTCTAGTTAACATCATATTGTCATTAATTACCAACGAAGTTTATATCTTCTCATTGTCAAAACAAACATGAGAGTATTTCACTACTTCGGTTTCATAGTTTTCTTCAATACCAATTTATTTGTTATTTTAATTCATTATTACTGGCGCTAATATTACGTCACTATTATTGGCGCATGCTATCATGTTGCCTTCTATTTAGTTCCTTAAAGCTAGACACAAAGAAATTACATATTCAACAATGTTAAATATATCAAATTTAGTTGAAACTCAATCAATCTCCAAAAACCATTACATGAACCACTTCAAAGAAGATATGTCTTATTCATAATTTTATTGCTTTCCTTTTACAAAGTGGACAAGGTTCCTCCTCATGAGCCATTTCTCAATGCAGCCGTAGTGAAAGCGATGCCCACAATCCAACTGTCCAAGCTTATCTTTAACAATAAAGTCATCCTACAAATAGTCCAACAAAATAAAAGGTATGATTTAGTAACATATATGCATGCTCATAGTTTAAATTTAGCTAAGACAATTACTTATGAACAACAATATTGTTCCTCAATTCTATCTTAATAATTTCTTGAGTAAAGGAAGTGGTTCTTACTAGACAAATACAGCAGGATTCGGCTTCGACATTGTATTCTTCCGAAGTAGAGGTTTGGGGTTGATATTGTTGCGACCCGAGATGTGTAGAGATGGCTTCCTCACTCAATCCTATGGAAGCATCTCCACCCTATTTGTTGAGGTGGACCAATTCTTAATTAGAAGCATATGAAGAAAACCTAAATATTTCATAGTCACCTCTCCTTAAGTAAATTATTTATCACATATCGAAAATATTGCTTGCTTGAGGGCTACCAAAGTCAAAAATAGATGTCCCTCTACATCAATTTAACATCAATGCACGTTTGGATTATCTTTTAGTTGTTTGAATGCAAAATACACAATAAGACACATAAATGTAGTGAAGGGGCTTGAGCATATATATACCCACGAAAATGAATTACAACAATTTCACTAATTGAGACATTTCGACGTTATTATGAGAGATAAAACTCGAAAATCACGTCCACAACAAAATTCAAGATTTAGGGTAACAAATATTATTACTTGAAAACTTCTATGTCCACTTCAAAACTCATGACGCCACTGCAAATGTTTGAAGTCATACACAAGTAGCAATTTCTGTTTAGTTGAACTTTTTATAGTTCATAGTACTATAAAAGAGATTATGTATATATTGATGCTCTGTTTGTTTTGCAGAAAGTTATGATTTAGGAAACATTTTCTTCAAAATGATTGCATGTATTGTTTATAAAGGTAAATGAATGAAAAATATTTTCATTGTTCATGAAAATATCTAGACTATCGTTTAGGTGGAAACTTAAAATACATGCAAGCTAGTACAAATCTCCGAGGAGACAAAATAAGAGGTAATGACAATTATGACATTACTAGGTTGTGGTTAATCATTGCCAAAAAAAATAAAAATAAAAATCCATCAACACTACATAAGACATTCATTTTTCTACATGACACGGAGTTTCATATATTTTAAAAAATATTTAAAAAGGTATACTTAGTTATATATTATCTTGATATGGCACGTAAATTAAAAGTTCATATCTAATATAGAAATGAGAATCACTAGTTTAATACAATGCGATTGTCTTTTGCCATCAAGAGCATGATATATGTGGAAATGCATCACATAATTGGTAGTAAAAATCGGTCTCAATTTAAAATTCTCAATCTCAAATACTCTTTTCAAGGAATTATATTGACGAAATTTCCAATGGGATTATCATACTTAATTTAGGAACCAAAGTAAGAATTAGGCGAAAATTTGTTAAGTTTTCAAATCTAGTACTATAAATAAGATGTCGCCGTTCCTAGAATAAAACATGAATACGCAAAGATATAATAATATTACGTTTTTGGAACATACCTCGTGTGTTCTCAATTGGATGCCAACCCACGGTGATGGAGATGATATCTCGGGATGAGGTCTAGCTCGCCTCACCCCTCTATTTGCCCATCCCGGCAATCTAGATGTCGCAGAAGTAAATTGACTGTTTATATACAATCTTTGGCCATGGCTCTACTGCCATGGCCATTGCCCCTCCTGGAAAAACGTTGGATTCAAACACTTCATTTGTGGTCTGGTTGTTTGTGTTGTTATTTTCATTTTCCATTGTAGAGGCCTGTAAATGTAAAATTCTTTTGTCAAAGAATTATAAGAAAAATATTCGTATATATATCTGTGTGTGTGTGAGTGTGTGTGTGTGTGTGTGGGTATACGCTGTTCATTATGCCAGAATAGCTCTAAAAATATGAACCTAATATGTTTTCTTGATGAAATATTAACATATTATGTACTAAATCATGAGAAAAAAGGATGAGATTACCTCAGGGAAAAATATAAAATATTTTCTAGCAAATGAATGGATTTCATATTATTTCTTTATGCTTACATTAATGATGTTATCGATACGAAAGCATACATTTGTTGTCAAATGGTGAATCACTCCACTAAGTGCGTAGAATTCCTTCTTTTGGAAAATTTTACATAGACAAAAAAATGCTAAACTATGTATGATTGACCGTGTAATGACCATTTAGCATTTGTATTAAAACTATATATGAACATAAATATATCGAAAAAGTCTGTTTCTGTCGAGGGAGGTATTCCTATTGGAGGGTCTAAGTCGGAATGCAATTGCCCTTGCAATAGACATAAAACAAGAAAAATATTTCAAATGATATAAATTTTCTTTCAATGCCTGCACATTCTTTTAGTTGATTTATCATAGGAGAATGAGTTAGACAAGAAATTGACTTACACATAGTGAGATTGAAATAAAAAATTTTGGAAATGGGATTTAATTTTTTTTTTTCAAACCAACTTAATTATCATATTTATAATAGCCTGCAAAAAAATTATTGTAGTTGACATTATATCGTAATAAAGTGATAAATTTCTAATTGGTCACTAAGGACAATTTGGTAAGACTCATAGACAATTAAACCATTGAGGTTTTGATGAAATTCCAGAATATATATTAGGGATAAGTTTGTTAAAAGTTTTAAAACTAGTCATGAACGAAAAAATCTTGAAAGTTGTAAAAAGTGCAATAAAATCTTAAAACTTGTCAAATTGGTTTAAACAAGTCATTTTATTAATTTCATCCACTTTAGCTAATGGAAAATACTTACCTGCCTTATTTTATTACTTTCTTAAGACACGTGGCAATGACGTTGCACCTATTAAGTGCCATGTCAGAAAAAAACATTAAAAAATTAAAAATAAGAAGCAAAAAATTAATTTAAAAAAAAAAGCAAAAAATTAATATAAAAAAAAAAAAAAAACAAATTCACCCACCACTTCACCAAGCCCTTGCTAGTGGCAGCTACTAAAATCATCAGGAAGGGCCAGTGAAGGTCACCCTCACCAGCCCCAAGTGATGCCTTGGTGGCTCCTAACAAGGGCCTACTAGCCCAAATCTGGGGGAGGGCGTGACCCTCACCCCAGATTTGAGCAAGAGTCATCTGGCCTCGCCAAGGTTGCCCACCCAAAACAAAATTGCTAGAATGAACCTTAATAATAATCAAACGAAATTGGTAGAATGACCATTACAAGCATAGAAACAAAATAGCGCTAACCATTTATTAAGGCTTTTAAACAAATTCAATACCACATGGAATGGAAAAAAAAAAGATGAAAAAGAGAAATACGTACTTGATTTGGGAAGCACGAGCCAAAAGTAAACCTTGATGGAAATTAGCCTGCAAGAAATGACCATTCACGAAAAAAATGATAAATACACGTAAAAAATTATTTATTTAGATAAAAAGGTTAGCAAATAATCATAGATTTCCTAGAGAATGAACTAAGGTCACCGATTGATCATTGAATTGATCATGTGAAATAAATTTTAGAATTTGAATCTACGTGTATGACTGTCTCAACAATCAAATATAATGAATGGGTTTATAACATCCAAATAATTTGGTTGCTAGTAAAATATCCTACACCCTCCAAGATACGACAATCTATTAGATTGTGTTGTTAGTCTTCAGAATGCAATTATTTACCTTGAAATTGATACTTTTCATACAATCTCTCTATCATTATAAGCAAAATTTGTAAAATGCCACAAGAAAGACTTTGACATAAAAAAAGAGAAAGCATATAGACATCGATACTATAATGAAAATATAGATTAAAAAGATAATAAAAAAATCACTTGAAGAAATGCTTCATCTATCAAAAACATCTGAGATATAAACAATGGATGTAGTATACATACTTTTCAAATTCTTTTTCACGTTTGAAATAAAGAGGAAAAAAAAACCATAGTGCACAAGTTGAAAAACTACCTATATCATACCATATGCTAAGAAGAAAGAAGGATATGAAAGGGAAAAAAAGATCAAGGAAGCACATGAAAAATAACTTGGAAGATCTAGACCGATGTGAGAGTTCAAGAGAATTTTGATGTAATTTGCATAGACTAAGACAAAAAGATGAGACGATACCAAAATGAAGACGCACTTTAAGAAGACAAGTTGGTAGTGCATAACTTATCTCTATTTATATTATCCTTCCTCATGCTTGATTGAGTAAATTCCAACTTACCATATTGGAGAGCTTTCTCAATTTGACATCTCTTTTTAGTTGCTAAGAAATCCTAATTCGAATTGTCATCTTACATTTGTATTTGTATTTCATTCTTGAAATAGTCTTGTTTTATTGAATTAATTCTTTTCTTGGTCTACTATTCTCCCTCTCCCACGATACTTAGAATGGTTTGATCTTGGTTAATCTTAACTTTTTCATAGATTCTCAAAGTAATCCACCAAAAGAGAGTGAGACCTTTTAATATCATTCCTTGTAAACGGTAACAATTTTCTTATCCGATGTAGATGATATTAAGGTCCGGAATCTACTATGAGATTTGCAAGTTAAATATGTACTTGTTATCATATTAATAAGTGATATATCTAAGTTCGTTAATTTGATTTCTTAAAGCAGTCAATTGATGAATCTTTTAACTTAGGTACTAACTGACCATACATACCATTAGAATTACTTAATTTTCATCTACTTATTTATATATTTTTCTTGTTGGCAACCGTTAACAGTTATTTTATATTTTCTCAATTTGAATTTGTCCGTTATTTTTAAGTATATGAAGCCAATATTGTTACATTAGCGACATAAGATGTCATTTTTTAGTGATCATTCCAAATTTCAACTTAGACACAAAAAGATGCAATTCAATAATTGACGGGATATAGCTTACTAATTAACAATGCAACCCTACCTCATTTAGCCAAAGAATAGGAAAAACTTTTGGAAATAAAATGGTTGTCAATGGTTCATATTGAGATAATCATTTATCCTCATGAATTTTGGTGGAAGGAAATCCCACAATAATAAAATTGTTGAAGAAAAGAAAAGTATATGGATGCAAGAAATCATGCACATTGGCCTTTTAGTGGGAAATACAAGATATTTTACCATATACTCTCTTTTGCCGATTTTAGATAGGTCTACTTGAGATAACTTGCTCACACATGGACTGACACACATATCCAACAATAAACCTCATAACATATCTTTGTGCGTTCATTTTTCTTCATCAATGTTAATTGGGTCAGTTCAGGTTTGCTGTATTTTATTCATTTCCCTAATTAGCATAAACTTATATGATTATACATTAATTATTTGACTAATTTTGTGGCAGCACAATCTAATCATTATCTATTTTTAGGGCACTTGAATTTTCTATTTGTTGCCATTTATTTAATTCTATTTGCATTTGCATTCTTTCCTTAATGCCTTTTTCCTTCCCATTGTTTTTAAAACTCATTCCTCTAGTAATTTTTTCTTTTTCACATTCCAAAGAGAAAAACAACAATATATTAATTACGTAGACATCCTCTTGTATAGATTCATTTTTTTGGCAAAATCCTTTGATTGGTGATTGAATTTGGAAGCTATGCTCCTCATCTCTACCTCTCTTTGTACGCACGTTTGTTTCTCTATTATAAATAATTCAAATCATAAGTTATTGAAACATCTCAATAAAATTTTCGATATTTTCTTGGCCATTTTTTTTTTTTTTGGCATAGTTGATAAATGCACTGCGTGTTTGCTGTTGCTACAGGTGAACAGTTGTTCAAGCAAAATGGGAAGGCTGTTATAAATGCAGTGGATTCTGCAGGACTCGATCTTATCCTAATGTCGTTTGGCTGTGCCAAAGAGGCTGGAAAAACCATAGAGGTGTGTGACAAAGATATTAAGGTGCACGCACCTTCAGATAGAGAAAGCGTTGCGTTGTTGGTCTTTTGTGAACACCCGAATATGCCTGATGCAGTGAACAGTAACACATCTTTAGAGAAAGTATCGATAGAAATTCATTTGCCGAAAGAAAGGTCTTGTTTTTCAAAGTTCCATTAAAATATGGGTGGGAGGATCATTTGATTGTTTGGAAATCCAGTAATTTTTTGAAATCTGCAAACCTTAACAGGATAATGCACAAGGCAATATGTCACTGTTCACTTGATAAGTTCAATTAAATTCTTTCTATTATGAAGGTAATGCTGAGCTGTATTGCAATGTTGGCGTTCCATTTGTAATGGGAACTACTGGAGGATACAGGGATTAGCTTTACTAAACGGTCGAAGATTCAAATTTATATGCAGTAATTTCCCAACAAATGGGGAAACAGCTGATAGAACCCACAATCCATGTTCAGTTTTAGCCGTCTCTGCACTTTCTTATTTTGTCCTAATTATTCTCTAGTTTTTGGTAGGTTGTGGCATTTCTTGCAACGATGGAGATTATGGCAGACCAATTTCCAGGAGCCTTATCTGGGTATCCTCTAAAGGTGTTCAGTCCTCATTCTTCTGCATCTGCTTTCCCCTCTGCTCCTCACTTTGCTCTCTGTCTTGTATGGTTCATCCTTTTGACTAGGTCTCGATTAATGATTTTATGGATGTTTAAGTGCATATGTAGCTGATCCACTGTTGGATTAGATACTTTCGAGAGAGCCATTGGTTGTAAGATCAACTATGCATGAAAAAAATAAAATAAGATACTAAGAATGGGAGTTCTGTTTTGTCCTATGATCTGTCAATTAGGTACTGTTGATCTCTTTATTTTCTGCATTATATCAACAAAAAGATGAAATGGAAACACAATGATACAAACAAAACACAACCTAAATCACAAAGCAGAAAAAAGACGGTGGCGAGTGCGGTTATAGGTGACTCATCATTGGTGTGCTAAGCCGATGTGGGACTGAAGGTAGATTAGATGCTGTTAATCTTACTGATATAGGTCTGATTCTATCCTGTAAGCTTATCTTGATATAGTTTCTATCCTTAGTTAGATTTGTTGTATTTTACCTGTTATCATTTAACTTGTCATGTTCATTTGCTTGGTTATCAAGTTGAATGATGGTTGACTGCTCTACCAATTGTTGTGAAGCGAATCTTTAACCAGAATGGGGAATGAGATAGGAGTTTGGGTGCTTATACACTAAACCACTATCTTTGCTGAAGTTCGAGGGAACAAATAAGAGGGAGAAAAAAGATTTTTTATTAGGTGAGAAATAAGCTTTTTATATAGCTATCTCGGGAAGCACGAGAGCTGGAACCTGTGACAATTTGAGTCCCTCTGGGTTTTCTGTAGTTACCCTTTTGTTAAACTCTTATATTTTTGATTGGGGGACATCTTCTGTCCTTAAAATGCCATAGTGTGGTTTCACCCCCCTTCCTACTTGTCCTCACTTTTTCTTTGCCAGTTTGAACAAGTGCATCGTTGATGTCTATTCTGGTGCACTGAGTTGTAGTGGAACACCGTGTGTATGCTGCTTTCTTTAGAATAGCTTGAGAATCGGGATTCTCTGTTGCTGTGGTTTGGTCTGGGGGTTTGCATTGACTGATGAACATTTACTCGTGTGCAATGAATTGGGGTTAATTCATAATATTATAACACTATACTGCTTTACTCTTGACCTAACGATGCCAAATTTATATTGTAAACATGGTATGGTAAGTAATTGTTGTTTTCAGTTCACATTTGGATGTGCTGATGGAGGCAATGCTGAATTTGTTTAAAGTATGGGTGATGGAATCCCATCAATCAAGCAAATTGGACAATCTGGAACAGCTTAAGCGGTAATTTCTTGCTCAAGAAGTTGGGAGTTTCTTTTGACATGGATTAGGTGTGTTGTGAAATTATGTTTGTGACTTTGACTCGATTTATTGAGAAATTCTTGTTGATTCTTTTTTATTTATCCTGAAAAAGGCACATTGAGGAACATATACATATTTGTTGCGAGTCCAGATCATTTATGTGTTTATATGAATTGAATTGTTAGTAAGCAGGCTGTAGATTATTTCTTGGCCAAACACATGATTTTTTATTTTTAGTTTGTTCCTTAAATCTTGATGAAGCTTTGTTTTTATGTAATTCCGGCAAGAGCTAAAAGGTCTCTGGGTTCAATTCTTATACCATTGGCCTACTTGCCTATGGGGGAAAACCTTCGTCCTGCACTCACATCTTGTATATCTTCTAAATTATGTATGAGTGAATGGCACAGTAGACAATAAATTGTAAAAATAACCTTTGTAAATGCTGGTTCTATTATTAAATTATTATTAGTATTTCCACAATAAAAAAATCACACATTTATCTATGCTTTTGCTTTGGAATAGCATCTGATCTAGATGATCTGTGATCCTGAACAACACAAATGGAGATGGTGGGATCATGCTTTCCATTTTTATCATCTGTCATCACCTGAAACATAATTATGGATTTATTTTTTGATATCTCCCCCTTCTTATTTCATATGATTTTCTAGAGATGAGCATCACAAAATATTCATCTCCTTTGCAGAGTCTCTTTTGAGTTGCAGCACAATGTTTGTGGTAATTCAATATATGCCGAGGGCATGGTTGTTGCTGTCTTGTTTTTAGCCAAGAAGGTGATTATTTTTCCAACAAAAATTTGTGCACACTAATCAAAACTTGCCCGTTATGATATTCAAGGGGTCTTTTTCTTTACTTGCCAGAAATAAGGCATGGCCTTACAAAATGGCAAACTTATATAATCAGATTCATCTAATGTCTGAATGCAATGTACAATATTTTAGCTCTGAATGAGGAAATGTGTTCTTTGTATCTAATCGAAGCTAACTGTTCGGTGTTGCAGATAATCACTATCCCGATAGATTTGATTATTTGCGATTCGAAGCACGCATGTTAAAATCGGAGGATATCTGACAAAATAAAAAAAAAAAAATCGGATGATGCAAATTAGAATAGTTTTTTTAATTTTCCTGTGACTTTGGCAAGTACTGCACTGTTCGAGCTCGCGACTTGGGAGCCATAGGCAGTGTCCTGCTTTTCTCATTAATGAAGTTTGATGTTCAAACTTGAAGGCCTGCAATGGTTCAAAATGGCAGTTCTCCATGGAAAATGCACTACTACTTGTTAAACGGGAGATGGTCATGATGTCAAAGACTATAAACTTGAGAAGTGTCGGATTCACAACGAATGAGATGAGAGGGGAAACAAGAACTGCTCAATTACAAATTATATTGCCTAAGTAAGGAAAAAGGTCGATTGATCTTGATACAAATTCGAAATTTATCACGTGTGAAATCCTTTGAAATTTGAGATCAATCTCATTCATATTGCTAGTGCTATTGCTGCCACTTTGCAAATTGGATAATAATATTCACCTTGAGCCATTTCACAATGTGTTGGTCGCAAAAGCAATGGCTGCAATACAACTTACCAAGCTAGTCTTGATCAAGATAGGCATCCTACAATGGTATTAGCAAAAACAAGAGTAGAATGAGTGGTAATTATATTCAATTAACCTAGATTTGTCTTAAAAATTATGTAGATGCGAAATTTTTTACCATTCTTTTATTTCATCGTTCTCACATAATAAAGCAACTCTTATTAGTCAAATACAATATGTTTTGGACCTTGAATTCCATTGTTTAGGGTTGTTTCAAGAACTTTTCTATTTTTATGCCCTTTCTCGAGTTATAATAGGCTTTTATTTATTTTGCCGAATGCTTTATTGCTTAATGTAACTTTCGAGTTTTCCAATATTGCTTAGGGTTAACTAGGTACTTATTTGATCAATTTCTATGTACTAGGTAGCTTTTTGTCACTCTCTATTATTGCGCATATGAGAGAGAGCTGTCTTAGTGGTTAGTGCTTGTTTGCGGATCAATGAATCCATGTTTACGTATTGCTTTATGCATCACTTAGAATCCCCTGAAAGGAGTTGCTCAAAATAGATGGCCTTTCGACACCGAAATTTTTATCAACCTTTTAAATATTCCATTCATTTTATAAAAATATATATAAAAAAACTATATAAAAAAAATAAATGAACGAAAATGAAAAAATAATAAAATGAACGAAAATAAATAAAAAATAATAATAATAATAATAATAATAAGAACAACAAATTCGGGTAGGGGGCTCGGCCTCTTCTTTTTTAATTTTTTTGGGTCAGTTGAGCCCATGCCCCCACCCTTTTTTGGTAATTCCCATAGCCCATCTTTTTGCTTCCTCTTAAGCCCATTTTTTTTCTTACTTCTTTTTTCCTTAAAAAAGCCCACCAGAACTTAAACAAGCTCAGGCCTTATTCCCTTTTTTTCTAAGGGTTACTATTTTGAAAAATCCCAAACTAATACACTTATGACAAATTTATCCCAAATTATTTTATTGACCGCCAAAAATCTCAAACTAGTATACTTTTGATAAATTTACTCAAAATTGTTACACTTGTGACAAATTTACTCTATGTTAGTTTTTGTTAAATTTTACTATCAAATTATTAAGTTAAATGACACGTGACAGTTGATTGATATACCAATTTGAGATTTTACGCTTTGTTTATCACAATTTACAATTTTTGTGATTTTTTTTATAATATTAATCCAATTTAGTGGAGGGTATTTGTCACAAATTTACTAGCTTGGGAGTTTTATGCGGTCGAATAAATTAGTTTAGGATAAAATTGTTATAAATGTACTAGTTTATGGTTTTTTATGGTCAGTCTAGGTAAATTTATCATTGGTGTATTAGTTTAGGGTTTTTCATAGTCAAATAAAATAGTTTGGAGTAAATTTTTCACAGATGTATCAGATTTGGAGTTTTTTTTTTTTATGGTATTAACCCTTTCTCTAATGCACACTCTCGATATTCTTTTGTGTGTTTTGGGGGGGGGGTGTGGTTTTGGGAAGTTGGCCATGGAAGAAGAAGAAATTGCAGAGAGCTTTGAGAGAGACGAAGAGGGAGCTGCAGAACTTCGGCTATGGAGAGAACCAGAGATAGAAGGAGTGAAGGAATCTTGCCCAAGGAAAAAGGAGAGATCTCTCCCTCTGAGCAGGGTGAGAGCCACCTTTCGAAACGAAGAAGGACAAAGGAGACGAATCAGAGAAGACGAGAATGAGCGCAGCGGTGGGTGCTGGGAAGGTCGTGTGCATGACCGGAGCGTCTGGTATAGCCTTGTTGGCTTGTTAAGCTCCTCCTGCAGCACGGCTACACGGTCAAGGCCTTGGTCTGGGGTCCGAATGATCCGAAAAAGACTGAACATCTGCTTGGACTTAATGGAGCGAAAGATCGACTTCAACCGTTCAAAGCAAAGCTGCTGGAAGAGGGGCTGGAAGAGGGTTCATTTGATCCTATTGTTGAGGGTTGTGCAGGCGTTTTTCACACTGCCTCGCCCTTTTATCATGATGTCAAGGATCCGCAGGCAGAATCACTTGTTCCAAAGCGCCTTCTGTGCAGCGTGTGGTCTTGACATCATCTATGGCTGCAGTCGCATACAGTGGAAAACCGCGGACGCCTGATGTCGTGGTGGGTGAAAGTCGATTTTCTGGTCCAGACTTGTGCAGGGCAAACCAACGCGTGCCAACACTTAACACAAGTGCTGCGGCGATAGCAAATATGATAAATGTTTGAAGATATTGAGAAGCGGTTGATTTTGACTTCTTATGGAGAAGGAAGAAGATAATCTCTCCACTAACTCTCCCTCAAGCTTCACCGCTTGATCAAAGGAGAGTGTTCGCAATCAAAGTTTGAAGCCGAGCGAACACTGAAAATCCTTTGTTCCATCACCGATCAGGACTCTCTTCAGCGAAGTCCAGCCGATCCGAGATCTGGTTGTTCACTCGAGCTTAAATCATGGTACTTAAAGCTCGCTGTTCTTTGATTTCCAGAAAATTCGAAATTCGTGACTCTGAATCAAAGCTAAGTTCACTCATGTTCTCTTTTTTTGTTTTTGATTCAATTCTTTGCGTTGATTTTCTGCATCTCTATCATGACCAGAACTTGCTCGACCAAGCTTCCAGCTGCATCAATCACTGAAATAGTTCATCTATTCAACGAGTCCAGTACATTGGAAGAAGCTTAGGGCGCATGACAACCATTATGTTCTAAAATAGTTTTTGGAATAAAAATAAATTTTTCTATTTTTATTTCTAGAAGAGTTTCTAAGCAAAAATAACCATTTGATAACGACATAAAATTTCTACTCTAAAAATAGAAATTCGTTTGATAACAATACAAAATTTCTTCCATTCGGACGACGACAGATCGGCGGATGGCAGTGACGGACGGCGGGCGGCGATCCGGCGGCGGCGACTAGCGATCGGCGACCCACGGTGATAGGTTGCTAGCGGCGGCCGGCGGCGCGAGGCCTGCAGGCAGCGGTGATTGATGGATGGTGGTCGGCGGCAATGGATGAAGGACCGGTTGACGAACGATAAGAAAAAATTTTATTTCTCATTTTTGTTCCAGAAATAGAGAAGTAGAAAATTTCTACTTCTAATTTCTATTCCAAACCTATTTCTAGAATAAAAATCTATTCCAGAAATAAAAAAACGGAATAAGTTTATCAAACGAATTTTTATTCCAGAAACAGGTCTAGAATAGAAAAATTGTTTCTGAAATAGAAATTATACACCCCCTTAGTTTCCTTCGATCGTTGGCTGATCTTTGAAGATTAAGGCTGTTGATTAGAATTTAGAGCTAAGCGATTCACTTCTTTCCCCTGGTTTCCATCAGCACAGATTCTACTCTGAATGATCATTATGAATATGACTTGTTCTGGAAATTCGAGTGCTCATCTTATCAGCGTTTTTCAAGCAATGATATGAGCTTGCAAATGGTGATATCTCATGAAGATGTGTTCTAGACTTTCGAAGTATACATGTTGAGCTTCGATTTTATATATTATGAGCTCTTATCGGACATCGTTTACTAGGCTAAATTGCTGGAAAAATCTGAAAATTGATGCCTGCTCTATTCTGTGTTCTGTTCTGAATGACATCTGTGTCTTCCTGATCTTTTGTAAATTTCTGTGATCTGATTTTGGAGTTGGTACCTTCATGAAACTTGTTTGTGACATCTAGATATATGTCATATAAAATTTTCAATAAAATTGAAAGTCATTTGGTAGACACGATTGATCTTCACCTAGACATTTTTGCTTCTGAAAAATCAATTTCCAGACTGACCTTCTTGCGTTATTCGATTCTTATAAAATCACGCGTTCAAAATATGGAAATACATCCCCATGAAAAATGTTCACCACATCTGCATCTATCTGGTATAAAATTTTCATGAAAAATAGAACTCATTTGATCGGTATGATTGGCTCTCAATTGTACTTTTTTGTGCCTATAGAAACTGCGTTCCAGAATAACCTTCGTGTGCTCCTAAATTTTTATAAAATCGTTGGTTCGGGACCTAATATCGGTGTCTTCATGAGAAGTGTTCATCACACTTCAATCTAGCTTTAAAAAAATTTCAGAAAATAAAAAGGTCACTTATTATTTTTAGTTGACGTCGAAATGTTGCAGTGACATTCTGGAATATGAACCTTTTGATTTAACCTTCGAGTGTTCCTTAATTTCTATAAAATCATGGGTTCAAAATTTAAAAACATGTTCATCATGAGAGTTTAGATGAGATTTCAATCTTTCTTTTTACTTTAATTCCATAGAATTTGAAGCTCATTAAAATAATCGAAAGGACCTGATCAGAGTGCTGAATCATTCCGCACCCAGGTTCTCCTTGAATACCTGAATGTGTTTTCACAAAATTCAATGGGCCTAATGACTTTATTTGAAAATTCTCAAAACATGAAAGTTGAAGGTCACGATCTCAGTTTTCTTTTGACATTTTTTTTTTTTTTTTTTTGAAATTCATACATGTTTGGTTTTCTAAAGAACCTGATCGGCGTGCTTGACAATTTCGCACCTGAATTCTGGAATCTATTTCCCAAGAGCTTTCAAGCTTGTTTCATATTTCAATAGAGTTGAGGTCTGAATTCCCTTTTCTTAATGAATAATAAATGAAAATAATAGATAAAATTTCTGAAAACTTTGAAAAATCAGGAAAAAAAATCAGAAATTTGGAAAATCCTTAAAAATTAAAATCCAAAATTGAACAAGCCTTTAGGACTTTACAATAGGATTTTTTTAGATTGTCATTTCCTTTTAAAGATAATATTAGGTTGCTTGTGTGTGTGTGTGTGTGTGTGTTTTTTTTTTGTGTGTTTTTTTTTTTTTCAATTATACTTAGTTGCGCATTTTAATACCTTGAGTGTTACTTTCTTTTTTGAATGGTTAGGGCAAAAATCTAAAAAAATCTTTGATAGGTTGCCATAGTATTGGTTAGCATGTTATTGAGTAAAATTCCGAAAGGGCATTAGTCTTTGGACTAATGTAATCAAGTCCCCATTTCAAGATATTTGGTTGCACATGAAATGAGCTATTCTCCTGTATACATTAGGTTTCTAGTTGACCTAAATAGGCTAGTGGCAACTCCTCACATAGAAATTTGTATAAAATTGATAAAATGAAAACCAAACATCTATCATCATGCGAGCTATGGGTTTGGGAGGACCCAAGTCAATTGAAGGCAAATTTGGCAATACCCCTAAATCTAATTTCCCTTCCCTATCAAAGGGGTTAGGTTAGGACACCCTTTGTAAGGACAAAAAAAATAATTTGATGTTATGAATGTAAACACAAGAACTTCGACAAAGAAAATGAATTCTCAAAGAATAAGCTGGGGATTACATTCGACAATCTTTGATTGATTATTCGTTCTTTCCTTTTCTTGTTGCTGTTTTTCTTTCCTTGTGGCTGTTGGCTTTCTTGCGTTTCTTGTGGATCCATGGCACCCCTACACTCTTTTGACTTCCTTGTCTTTTAAGTGTTTTCTTTTGTTGATGCCGGGCTTCCTTCCTTGTACATTCTTTTGGTAAAATCTATATATTTATTACCTTTACCCAAAAAAAAAAAAATCATTTGTTTATTTAGTTAATTATTATTGACATCAATATTACATTATTATTGTTGGTGAATGCTATTGTCACGGCTTGTGATTCTTCCATACCGGCATACCCTTATGAGTGGAGCCTAGAGTTATTGAGTGAAGAGTGAGTGATGTAGAGAGGATGAACACAACTTATTCATGAGAGTGATTTTAGGATGGTTGGTGCTAAGAGTACTGGGATAGAATGATTATATCTACATAGAGCTCTAAAAGTGGGGTTGACCCCCATGTACACATTAGTTGGGAGTTGATGTTGCTATCCAGAAACTAGTTGTTGTGCCTAAAATGTTTTGTTTTTTATACAATGGATTAGACGCCCAAGCTAAGCTGAGTATGATACAATCTGATATGAGGATGTTATTCATTGCACTATTCTTGGTAACAACTAGAGAAGGAAGGTTGGCCTGATGTTATTGACCCACTAACCTTTGACACTATCTTGTTGTTTTCTATTTATTTTCTTAGGGCGCGCATGATAACTATTTTGTTTTAGACATCAATTTTTGCATAGAAATTGATTTTTCTATTTCTATTCGCTGGATAAGTTTCTAAGAAAAATATACATTTAGTAACCTTATAAAATTTCCGTTCTTAAAATAAAAATTCGTTTGATAACGATACAAAATTTTTCCCTCCCGAGTGGTAGTGGGAGACTTCCAACATCTGGTGGCAGTAGGTGATCGGCGGTGGGCAGCCCGTGTTTGGCGTTTGGCAATTGATGATCAATGGTAGGAGGCAAGTAGGCGGAATTTGGCGATGGGCAGTCGCCAGCGGGCGGAGGCTAGCGTCTAGAGATTGGCGACCAGCGACCAGAGTCAAGTGGGAAGCTGACGTTCAACGACCAATGGTGGGCAAGCGATGGGCGGCGGCGGGCATCCAGCATCCTACGAGTGGCGAGTGGGCAACAAGAATAAACGATAAAAAAAGTTTTTGATTCTCACTTTTCTTCTAGATATAAAAAAGCTAAAAATTTTAATTTTTGATTTATGGTCCAAATCTATTTTTGGAGTAGAAATCTGTTCCAGAAATAGAAAAATAAAATTTTATTATCAAACGGATTTCTATTCTAAACTTGTTCCGAGGAACAGAAAAACAAAGAAATAAAGAAACAAAATAGTTATCATATGCGCCCCTAAAGTTAGACAGGAAGAAATTAGATATTCAACAATGACAAATATGTTAAAATCAGTGAAACTCAATTAATCTCCTCAAAAACCATTGCAAGAACTACTTGAAAGATGAAATATCCCTCATTCATAATTTCATAGCTTTCCGTTTGCAAAGTGGAAAAAATTCCTCCTCATGAGCCATTTCTCAATACAGCCATGGTGAAAATTAATGCCCGCAATCCAACTTTCCGAGCTTATCTTCAACAATGTCGTCATCCTACAATTTGTCCAGCAAAATAAAAGGTATGGTTTAGTAACATATATGCATATTGGTAGTTTAAATTTATATGAGACAATTACTTATGGACAACAAAATTGGTCCTTAGTTTTGTCTTAAAATGTCCTTGAGTAAATGAAGTGCTTCTTACCAGACAAATACAATAGGATTCCGCTTCGACATTAGATTCTTCCAAAGTAGAGAGTTGGAGTTGATATTGGTGGGACCTTAGATGTGTAGAGATGGCTTCCTTGCCTAACCCTATAGAAACATCTCCACCCTGTTTGTCGAGGTGCTCCAATTCTTAATCAAAAAGCATATGAGGAAAAACTAAGTATTTCACAACAAAACTAAAGATCAAGGGTGACAAATATTATTACTTGAAAACATCTATGTCCACTACAAAACTCATGATGCCATTACATGAAATGTTTGAAATCATACACAAACAACAATTTCTATTTACTTAAAATTTTTATAGTTCATAGTACTATAAAAGAGATTATGCATAAACTAAGTAAAAGCCAACAAAAAAATGCCCTAAAGAAAAAGGAGTTGCTTTCATTACATATTTATTTATTTATTTATGATTTCAATAGTAATAAGGGTTGAAGCAAATCACCTCAAAATTCAACATCATTTAGATGGAAATTTAATAAACACGCAAGCATGTACGAATCTCCAGGAGACAATATAAGAGGTAATGACAATTATGGTATTACTAGATTGTGGCTAATCATTGCTCAAATAAAAACTCCCATTAAAGGTCCATAAGACATTACCTTTTTCTACTTGACACGAAATTTCATTTATTTTATAAAATTCTTGAAAAGGTATATTGAATTACATATTTTCATGATATGACTTGTAAATTAAAGTTCATATCCTTTGTAGAAATAAGGATCACGAGTTCAACATGATGCAATTGTCTTTTGGAATCAAGAGTATGACGTATATGGAAATGCATCACATAATTGGTGGTAAAAATCAGTCTCAATTTAAAGCTCTCAATCTCAAAAACTCTTTTTCAGAAATATATCAACAAAATTTCCAACAAGATTATCACAATTAATTAAGGAATTAATCAAGGAACCAAATTGAGAATTATGCAAAAAATTGTTGAGGTTCAAGTCTAGAACTATAAATAAGACCATGCCTTTCCCAAGATGAAACATGAATACATAAAGATATAATAATATTATATTTTTTTTAAACATACCTCATACATTCTCATTTGAATAGTGGCCCATGGTGATGGAAAAGATATCTCATGATGAGCTCTAGCTTGCCACACACCTCTATTCACCCATCTTAGCATTCTAGATGTTGTAGAAGTGAATTCATTTGTTGAAGTCAAAGATTCATGGCCATGTATCCTTGTTGGATTCCCCGTTGTAATATGGCCCACATAATGCATAGCACTCCTTGGAAAAGTGTCCTGTTCAACAAATTCATTTTCAATATGTTCAGTTGTGTTATTAGCTTGACTTTCCATTGTAGAAACTTGTAAACGCAAATTTTTTTTGTCAGAGTATTAACAATAAATGAATATATATATATATATATGTGTGTGTGTGTGTGTGTGTGTGTGTGTGTGTGTGTGTGTGTGTGTGTGTGCGTGTGTGTGTGTGGGTATACATTGTTCATTATGCTGGAATAGCTCTAAAGATATGAACTCACTATGTTTGCTGAGAATATACGTACTTGATCAGAGAAGCACTGGCCAAAAGTAAACCTTGATGAAATTAGCCTACAAAAAATGGCCATTCATGAAAAAAAAATTATGAATACACACAGTGAGCAAATAATCATAGATTTGGTAAAGAACATAATAGAAGATATATCTCATATTATCTAAAATACATCTTCATCATTACGTTGATTGAGACTAAAACCGAACTAAGGTCACCAGTTGATCATTGCATTGATCATGTGAATTAAATTATAGAATTTGAACCTACACGTATGACTATCTCAACAATCCAATATAAGAAAAGGGCTTTATAACATTCGAATAATATGGCTGCTAGTAAAATATCCCACACCCTCTGGGATACAACAATCTATTAGATCGTGTTGTTAGGCTTTGGAATACTATTATTTACCCTTGAAATCGACACTTCTCATATAGTCTTTCTATCATTGTAAGCAAAATTTGTAAAATGCGACAAAAAAAGACTTTGGCATGGAAAAAGAGAACACATAAAAATTGTTGCAAAACATCAATACCCTAATGAAATGTAGATTTAAAAATATTAATAAAAAAATCACTTGAAGAAATGTGCTTCATCTATCAAACGCATTTGAGATCTGAACAATGGATGTAGAATACATACTCTTCAAATTCTTCTTAACATTTAAAATAAAAAGAAAAAAAGAAACATAGCGCACGAGTTGAAAGACTACCTATATCATAGCATATACTAAAGAGAAAGAAGGGATAAAAAAGGGGAAAAAGAGCAAGAGAGCACATGAAAAATAACCTGGAAGATCTAGATCGATATGAGAGGTTTAGGAGAATTTTGATGTAATTTGCATATGATAAGATAGAGATGACATGATACAAAATGAAGACAAACTTTAAGAAGACATGTTGGCAGTGTAGAACTTGTCTCTATTTATATTGTCCTTCCTCATGCCTGATTGAGTAAATTCCAACTTACCATATTGGAGAGCTTTCTCAATATGACATCTCTATTTAGTTGTTGAGAAATCCTAATTCTAATTGTCATCATACATTTTTTTTTTTTGGATTCTTGAGTTAGTCTTGTTTTCCTGAATTAATTCTTTTCTTAGTCTACTATTCTCCCTCTTCCACCATATTGAAAATGGTTTGATCTTAGTTAATCTTCATTTTTTCATAGATTCTCAAAGTAACCTGCTGAAAGAGTGCAAGACCTTTCAATATCATTCTTTGTAAATGTAAATAGTTTTCATATTTGATGTAAACGGTATTAAGGTCCGGAAGCTAGTATGAGATTTGTATGTTAAAAATCTCATATATTTTTTATTAGTATGAGATTTTTGCATTTTTATAATACAAAACAATTGTAATTCAATTATGATGAGATGTAGCTTACTAATTAAAAATGCAACTATAATTCATTTAGCCAAACAATAAGAAAAACTTCCCGAAATTAAATGATTGTCAATGGTTCATATGAAGATGATTATTTGTCCATGTAAATTTTGGTGGAAGGAAATCCCACCATAATAAAATTGTTGAAGAAAAGAAAAGTATATGGATGCAAGAAATCGTACACATTGACCAAATAATGGGAAATACAAGATATTTTACCATATACTCTCTTTTGCCCATTTTAGGTAGGTCTACTTTGGGAGCAACTTGCTCACACAGACTGACACCCATATCTAGCAATAAACCTCATAGCATATCTTCGTGCATTCATTTTTCTTCATCAAGGCTAACTAGGTAAGTTCAAATATGCTATATTCTATTCATTTCCCTAATTAGCTATAAACTTATTGACTAATTTAGTGGTAGCCCAATCTAGTCATTATCTAATTTCAGGGCACTTGAATTCCATTTTTTAATTTTCTTTTTGTTGTCATTTATTTAATTCTATTTGCATTTGAATTATTTCCTTAATGTCTTTTTCCCTCCTGTTGTTTTTATAATGCATCCCTTTAGTAATTTATATTTTTCTTTTCACAAGATTAAAACAAAAATATAATAATTAGGTAGAGATCTTTTTATTTGACAAAATCCTTTTGATTAGTGATTGACTTCGAAAGCTATTAACATGTTCCTTATCTTTGCCTCTCTTTGTACGTGCATTTGTTTCTCTATTATAAATAATTTAAATCTTAAGGTACTGAGAATCTCAATACAATTTTTGATATTTTCCCAGCCAGTTTTTTTTTTTTTTGGCTTAGTTGATGGATGCATTGCATGTTTCTTGTGTTGCTACAAGTGAACAATTGTTCGGGCAAAATGGGGAAGGTTGTTTTAAAAGTGGTGGATTCTGCAGGACTCGATCTTAAACCCCCTATCGTTTGGCTATGCTGAAGAGGCTGCAAAAATCGTAGAGGTGTGTGGAAAAGAGATTAAGGTGCACGACCTTCAGAGAGAGGAAGCGTTCGGGCCTCGGTCTTTCATGAACACCCAAATATGATTGTGGTCGACTACACTGTGCCTGATGTGGTGAACAGTAAGTAGCACATTTGAAGAGATAGTAGTGATAGAAATTCATTTGCCAAAAGAGAGGTCTGGTTTTTTTATAGTTCCATTAAAATAGGGTTGGGAGGATTGACTGATTATATTCAAATTGGCCTAGATTTGTTTTAAAAATAAAGTAGAGATGAAATTTGTCCCAATTCTTCTTTTATCTCGTTGTTCTCACATAATGAAGCGACTCTTTAGTCAAACACAATAATTTTCGGACCCTGAATTTCATTGTTTAGGGGTGTTTTGGAGCACTTTTTTGTTTTTAGGCCCTTTTTTGCATTATAGTAGGCTTTTACTTATTTTATGAATGCTTTACTGCTTAATGTAACTTTTGGGTATTCTAGTGTTGCTTACGTTTAACAAGGTACTTATTTGATCAATTCTATGTATCAAGTTGCTTTTTGTCATGTTTCACATAATAATAAAAAAAAAGTGATTCCTCTCTACTATTGCACACATGAGAGGGAGTATTCTTAGTGCTTGCTTGTAGATCAATGAATCCATGTTTTTCTATTACTTCCCACATCACTTAGAATCTCAGAAGGACATTGCTAAAAATAGATGGCTCTTTGACGACAATCAAATTTTTGTCGACCTTTTAAATATCCATTCATTTTACAAAAATATAAAAAAATATATGAAAATATTAAATTAAAAAAATAAAAAAAGAAATGAACGAAAATGATAAAAAAATGAATGAAAATATGAAAAAAAAAAATAATAACAACAACAAATTCGGGTAGGGGCCCCGGCCCATTTTTTTTAAATAATAGATTTTTGGGTCAGATGAGCCCATGCGCCCAGCTCCTTTTTTTTTTTTTTTTTTGTAATTCCTGTAGCCCATGTTTTTACTTTCTGTTGAGCCCATTTGTTTTTCTTGCTTCTTACTTTCTTAAAAGAGCCCACCAGAACTTAAACAAGCCCAGGCCTAATTCCCTTTTCTCTCACGCGCGCGCGCAATATTCTTTTTGTGGGGTTTTTGGGAAGTCGTCGGCCATGGAAGCAAAGCAATTGCAGAGGGCTTGTAAAAAGAGGAGGACGGAGCTGCAGAACTTCGGCTATGGAGAGAACCGGAGATAGGAGGAGTGAAGGAAGCCCGGCCAAGGGGTTTTCCACACTGCCTCGCCCTTTTATCATGATGTCAAGGATCCGCAGGCAGAATTACTGGATCCCGCTGTGAAGGGAACTCTTAATGTCCTGAAGTCAAGTTCCAAAGCGCCTTCTGTGCAGCATGTGATCTTGATATCATCTATGGCTGTAGTCGCATACAATGGAAAGCCACAGACACCTGATGTTGTGGTCGATGAAAGTTGATTCTTTGATCCACACTTGTTCAGGCAAACCAACGCGTGCCAACACTTACCACAAGTGCTGCGGCGATCGCAAATTTGATAAATGTTTGAAGATATTGAGAAGCGGTTGATTTTGACTTATTATGGAGAAGGAAGAAGATAATCTCTCCACTCTCTCTCAAGCTTCACCGCTTTGATCAAAGGAGAGTGTCCGCAATCAAAGTTCGAAGCTGAGGGAATGATGACCTTGTTCCATCAGCGATCATTACACTCTCTTCAGTGAAGTCCAGCCGATATGAGATCTAGTTGTTTACTCGAGCTCGAATCATCGTACTTCAAGCTCGCTGTGCTTTGATTTCCAGAAAATTCGAAAATCGTGACGCTGAATCAAAGCTGAGTTCGCTCATGTTCTCTGAATTTTGTTTTTGATTCAATTATTTGAGTTGATTTTCTACATCTTCATCATGACCAGAACTTGCTCGACCAAGCTTCCAGCTGCCTCAATCACCGAAATAGTTCCTCTATTCAACGAGTCCAGTACATTGAAAGGAGCTTAGTTTCCTTTGATCGTCGGCTGATCTTTGAAGATTAAGGCTGTTGATTAGAGCTAAGAGATTCACTTCTTTCCCCTGGTTTCCATCAGCACAGATTCTACTCTGAATGATCATTATGAATATGACGTGTTCTGGAAATTCGAGTGCTTATCTTATCAGCGTTTTTCGAGTGATGATATGAGCTTGTAAACGGTAATGTCTCATGAAGATGTGTTCTAGACTTTCAAAGTATACATTGGACATCGTTTACTAGGCTAAAATTGATTCGTAATACAGATCATAAATCTGGAAAATTGATGCTTGTTCTATTTTGAGTGTTCTGTTCTGAATGACATCTGTATCTTCCTGATTTTTTTAAAAAATTTATGTGAACTGATTTTAGAGTTGCTACCTTCACGAAACTTGTTTGTGACATCTAGGTCTATGTCATATAAAATTTTCAATAAAATTGAAAGTCATTTGGTAGACACGATTGATCTTCAACTAGACATTTTTACTTCTGAAAAATCAATTTCCAGACTGACCTTCATGCGTTATTCGATTTTTATAAAATCATACGTTCAAAATCTGGAAATACATCTCCATGAAAAATGTTCATCGCATCTGCATCTATCTGGTGTAAAATTTTCATGAAAAATAAAACTCATTTGATCAGTATGATTGGCTCTCAATCGTACCATTTTGTGCCTATAAAAACTGCATTCCAGAATAACATTCCTGTGCTCCTAAATTTTTATATAATCGTTGGTTTGGGATCTGATGTTGGTATCTTCATGAAAAGTGTTCATTGCACTTCAATCTAGCTTGAAAAAAAAAATCAGAAAATAATATTTCATGTAATTTGCAAAAAAAAAAAATGCGATTTCTCTCTATTATTGCACATACGAGCATATGTTGTCTTAATGCGTGTTTGTAGATCGTTGAATCTATGTCTACCTATAGCTAGCCGCATCATTTAGGATTTTCAAAAAGGCGCTACTTAAAATAGATGGCCCTTTGTAGTGGCCAAAAAAAAAATATATATATATTTCGATGTTATGATTGTAAAAATAAGAACTCCGACAAAGAAAAAAAATTAAATCTCCCACCACATTTAAAAGATTTTAATCACATTCGATATCCGAGATATCTCGATGGATGGTGTTCGTAACTCGGAAATCGGTTGGCTTTTATTCTAATTAACATCAAATCGTCATTAATTATCAGCAAACTTAATATCTTCTCATTGTCAAATCAGACATGAGAGTATTTCTCTACTTTGGTTTTATAGTTTTCTTACATACCAATTTATTTGTCATTTTAGTTAATTACTATTGGCGCTAATATCACGTAATTTTTATTGGCACGTGCTATCATGTTGCTTTCTATGTAGTTCCTTAAAGTTAAACACAAAGAAATTAGATATTCAACAAAGTTCAATATATTAAAATTAGTTGAAACTCAATGAATCACCTCAAAAACCATTTCAAGAACTACTTTTAAGATGTAATATGCCTCATTGATGCTTTTATAGCTTTCCTTCTGCAAAGTGGACAAAGGTTCATCCTCATGAGCCATAGTGAAAGTGATGCCCCCAATCCAGATTTCCAAGCTTATCTTCAACAATGTAGTCATCCTGATATAATTCCAGCAAATAAAAGGTACAATTTAGGATTATATATGTATACTCATAGTTTAAATTTAGCTAAGACAATTACTTATGGACAACAACATTGTTCCTCAATTCTATCTTAAAATATTTTTGAGTAAATAAAGTGGTTCTTACTAGACAAATACAACAAGATTCAGCTTCGATATTGGATTCTTCCGAAGTAGAGGGTTGGGGTTGGGGTTGATATTGCTGCGACTTGAGATGTGTAGAGATGGCTTGCTCACTCAATCCTATGGAAATATCTCCACCTTGTTTGTCAAGGTAGACCAATTCTTAATCAGAAAGCATATGAGGAAAACCTAAGTATTTCACAATCACCTCTGCTTAAGTAAATTATTTCTCAAGTATCGAAAATATTGCTTGCTCAAGGGCTAACTAAAGTCGCAACTAGATGTCCCTTAATCTCGATCAATGTCTACATCAATGCACCTTTGGTTTGATTTTTAGTTTTTTGAATGTAAAATACACAATAACACACATATATGTAATGAAGGGGCTCGAGCATATATATATACCCACAAAGATGAATAACAACAATTTCACTAATTCAGACAATTCGACATCAACACGAGAGATAAAACTCAAAAATCATGTCCACAACAAAACTGATGACACCATTATAGATGTTTGAAGTCATACATAAGCAACAATCTATGTTTAGTTGAACCTTTTATAGTTCATAATACAATAAAAGATATTATGTATACACTAATGCTCTTTCTTTTTTTTTTTTTTTTGCAGAAAATAAATAATTTAGAAAATATTTTCTTCAAAACAATTGCTTGTATTGCTTACAAAGATAAATTAATATAAAACATTTTCACTGTCCACAAAAATATTTAGACTATCATTTAGGTAGAAATTGAAAGTATATGCAAGCAAGTACAAATCTCTCGGGAGACACAGTAAGAGGTTATGACAATTATGACATTACTAGATTGTGAGTAATCATTGCCCCCCCTCCCCCCCCCCCGCCCAAAAAAAAAAAAATTCCCATTAAAGGTCCATAACACACTACCTTTTTCTACTAGAAACGGAAATTCATATATTTTATGAAATTCTTAAAAATATATATTTAATTACATATCATCATGATATGGCTTGTAATTAAAATCGCATATCAAATATAGAAATGAGAATCATAAGTTTAAAATGGTGCCATTTTTTTTTTTTTTGGCATCAAGAGCATGAAGTATATGGAAATACATCACACAATTGGTAGTAAAAATCGGTCTCGAGTTAAGGCTCTCAATCTTGAATACTCTTTTCAATGAGATATATTAATGAAATTTCCAACGAGATTCCCATAGTTAATTAAGGAACCGAATTGAGAATTCTGCAAAAAAATGATGTTCCTAGGATGAAACATGAATACACAAAGATATAATAATATTACATTTTTTGAAACATGCCTCATATATTCTGATTTGAATAGCGGCCCATGGTGATGGAGATGGTATTTGGGGATGAGCTCTAGCTCGCCTCATCCCTCTACTTGCCCATCTCAGCATTCCATATGTCGCTGATGTAAATCGAACAGTTCAAGTTAATAATTCACGGCTCTGTAGTCCTGCTGAGTTTTCGGTTCTACTATGGTCATCGGAAATCACAACGCTTCCTGGAAAAGCATTCTGTTCAATTAGTTCATTCGAAGTATGGTCAGTTGTATTGTTGTCTTGATTTTCCATTGTAAAGACCCGTGAATGTAAATTCTTTTGTCATAGAATTAACAATAAAATATCCGTATATATATATGTGGTGTTGGTATATGTTGTTCAATATGCTGGAATAGCTCTAAAGATATGAACCCAATATGTTTCTTGACAAAATATTAACAAAGCATTGACTAAATCATAAGAAAAAGGATAAGATTGCCTCGGAAAAAAATATTTAATCTGTTTTTTTATCTAGCGAATGAACGGATTTCAAATTATTTTTCTATGTTTATATTAAACCTGTTACGGATACCAAGGCATACATTTGTTGTCAAACGGTGAATCAACCCACTAGGAGCACAAAATTCCTTCTTTCGGTGATTTTACATATAAACAAAAAGGCTAAACCTGTATGATTGACTATGTTCTAACCATTTAACATTTGTATAAAAACTATATTTGAAACTTAAATCAATATACCAGAGGGGATGTACGTATTATATCGAGATTAGTGGCATATAAATCGAAAAAGCCTATTTCTATCGAGGGATGAATTCCTACTCGAAGTATTGGAGGGGTTAAGTTGGAATGTAATTGCTCTTGTAGTAGATATAAAACGAGAAAAAAATTTCAGATGCTATAAATTATCTTTCAATGTCTACACATTTTTTTAGTTGATTTATCACTAGAGAATGAGTAAGACAAGTAATTGATTTATAATTAGTGAGATTGAAATAGAAAATTTTGGAAATGGGATCTAAAAATTTTCAAACCAATCTAATTATCGTATTTATAATAGCTCCCAAAATAATTATTGTAGTTGACCATTGATTGCAATAAGACAATACTTTTCTAATTGGTCACTAAGGACAATTTTGATAAGAATCATAGGCAATAACAACATCGAGGCTTTGACAAAATTGGAGAATAAATATTAGGGACAAGCTAACGAAAAGTTTTAAAATTGATCGGGAAAGTGCAATTGAGTCCTAAAAGTTGTAAAAAGTGTAGCAAAATTTTAAAACTTGTCAAATTAATTCGGTCGAATCATTCCTTTAACTTCATCCACTTTAGCTAATGGAAAAATGTTGATATGTATTATTTCAATAATTTCTTAAGATGCATGGCAATGACGTGGTGCCTACCAAGCGCCACGTCAGAAAAAAAAAAGCATTATAGAGTTATAAATACAAACAAAATTAGATTAAAATAATTATAAATTAAAAAGAAAAAAAAAACACAAACTCACTAGGGGTGTGCATGGTCCGGGCGGGCGATTCCTGACCTAAAACCGAGAGTCGCCCACTAAGGATCGGTTACTGAAAAATTGGAATCGGGATTTACCCGTTTGTTACATGGATCCACCTAGGAACTTGACAGCCGGTTCGGTCCGGTTCCCAAGTGGATCCATGGAATCGGTTTCACCAATTGAGAAAGGGACATACCTTCTGTTGTCAAGGGCGACAACGATTTTCCGGAGTGCCGAATAGAGAAATGGATGGACAGATGGACGGCTGGGTACTGTCAAGGGTGACGGCGATTTTTCTGAGGGCCGAATAAAGAAAGGATGGACGGACCTGCTGCTATCCTCGCGAACCCTAGACCTATTCTTCTTCTCCTCCTCCTGCCACCCTGCTTCTTTACGTGCATGTGGATGGAACAAAGATGGATACTTGGGAGGGTTCTGGTACTTGGATTTGGAGGGGTGGAGGTGGTGTTTTAGGGTTTCTTCGCTACTGTTTTGTAGCTCCCTTCCGTGCCGTTTCACCGGGAAGCGACGAAGCTCCGCGGCTTTGATGAGAGAGAGAGAGAGAGAGAATTTGACAAGGTTTGTTAATTAGTAATTTCAATTTTTTTAATATTAAAAATTAATCGGTCTGGTCTGGGTGGGTGGATTTGCCCATGGAACCGAGAACCGGATTGGTACCCATCGGTTCTCATAAATTGAAACCGGAAACCGGACCGGTTCCTTCAAGAACCACTGGTTCCGTTCGATTCTGGTCCGGTTCCGAGCGGTTCGAACGGATCCCAATTCTTTTGCACACCCCTAAAACTCACCCACGGCTTGGCTAAGCGCTCACCGATGGACATCACCATAATTGTCAGGAATGACGGGCGAAGGTTGCCCTTGCTAGCCTTGGATGAGGCCTTAGTGGCTCTCAATGAGGGTTGGCTTGAATTTAGGGGAGGGTGCAACGGTGCCCTTTGCCTCATATTTGAGTGAGGGTCATTGGGCCTTGCCCAAGGTCACATACTCCAAGCAAAATGGCTAGAATGAACCTTAACAATAATCAAATGAAATGGCTAGAATGAACTCTACAGCCCATGACCATTAATTAAGGCTTTTAAACAAATTCAATACCATATGGAATGGGAAAAAAATAAAAGAAAAGAATATATGTACTTGATTTGACAAGCATTGGCTAGAATTAAACCTTGATCGATATTAGCCTGCAAAAAATGGCCATTCATGAAAAAAATGATAAATAAATATAAAAATTATTTATATAGATAAAAGGTGAGCAAATAATCATAGATTTGGTAGAGAATGAACTAAGGTCATTGATTGATCATTGAATTGATTATGTGAAATAAATTTTAGAATGTGAACCTATGCGTATGACTGTCTTGACAATCAAATATAAAAAATGGTTTTATAAGATCCAAATAATATAGTTGCTAGTAGAATATCCCACACCCTCTAGGATACGACGATATATTAGATTGTGTAGTTAGGCTTCGCAATGCAATTAGTTACCCTTGAAATTAACACTTCTCATACAATCTCTTTATCATTATAAGAAAAATTTATAAAATGTGACAAAAAAGACTTTTGCACGAAAAAAGAAGAAGAAAGCATATAGGTTGTTACAAACATAGATACCCTAATGAAAATATAGATTAAAAAATATTAATAATAATACACTTGAAGAAATATGCTTCATCTATAAAAAGAAAAAAAAAAAATCCAAGATTTGAACAATGGATGTAGTATACATACTCTTCAAATTCTTTTTCACATTTGAAATAAAGAGAAAAAAAACATAGTGCATGATTTGAAAAACTACCTGTATCATACTGTATTCTAAGGAGAAAAAAGGGATATGAAAGGGGACAAAAGAGTAGAAGAGCACATGAAAAATAACCTGGAAGATCTAGACCGATGTGAGAGTTCAAGAGAATTTTGATGTAATTTGCATAGGATATGACAAAGAGAGGAGATGATACAAAATGAAGACAAACTTCAAGAAGACAAGTCGGCAGTGCAAAAGTTGTCTCTATTTATATTATACTTCCTCATGCTTGATTGAGTAAATTCCAACTTACAATATTGAAGAGCTTTCTCAATTTGACATCTCTTTTCAGTTGCTGAAAAATCCTATTTCGAATTGTCATCTTACATTTGTATATGTATTTTATTCTTGAACTAGTCTCATTTTATTGAATTAATTCTTGTTTTGGTCTACTATTCTCCCTCTCCCACAATATTTAAAATGGCTTGATCTTATTTAATCTTAATTTTTTCATAGATTCTCAAAGTAATTCACCAAAAAAGTGCAAGACCTTTTAATATCATTCCTTGTAAACTATAATAATTTTCTTATCTGATATAGACGGTATTAAGGTCCGGAATCTAGTATGAGATTTCTAAGTTAAGTATGTACTTGTTATCAAATTGGTAAGTGATATGTCTAAGTTCATTAATTTGGCTTCTTAAAATGATCGATCAATGGATATTCTAAATTAGTTACTAATTGGCCATATGTACCATTAAGATTATTTAATTTTCATCTACTTATTTATATATTTTTCTCGTTGGCAACTGTTAACGGTTATATTAGATTTTCTCAATTTAAATTTGCTCTTTATTGTTAAGTAAATGAAGCCGATATTATTACATCATCGACATAAGATGTCATTTCCTAGAGATTATTGCAACTTGGAAACATAAAAAAAGGCAAATTTGCAATTCAATTATAATGAGATATAGCTTACTAATTAAAAATTCAACTCTACTTCATTTAGCCGAAGAATAAGAAAAAAAATCTTTGAAATACAAGTGATTGCCAATGGTCCATATGATTATATGAAGATGATTACTTGTCCTCATGAATTTTTGCGGAAGGAAATCCCATACTAATTAAATTGTTGAAGAAAAGAAAAGTATATTGATGCAAGAAAATATACCCATTGACCTTTTAGTGGGAGATACAAAAGATACTTTATCATATACTCTCTTTTGCCTATTTTCGACAGGTCTATTTTTAAAACAACTTGCTCACTCACACCGACACACGTATCTAAAAATAAACCTCATAACATATCTTCATGCGTTCATTTTTCTTCATCAAGGCTAATTGGGTAAGTTTAAACTTGTTGTATTCTATTCATTTCCCTTATTAACTATAAACTTATATGATTATACATTAATTATTTGATTCCTTTTGTGGTAGCCAATCTAGTAATTATCTATTTTTAGGGCAATTGAATTCCGTTTTTGAATTTTCTTTTTGTTGCCATTTATTTAATTCTATTTGCATTCCAATTCTTTCCTTAATGCCTTTTTCCCTCCCGTTGTCTTTAAAATGCATTCCTTTAGTAGTAAGAGTAAAACAGGAAATATAATAATTAGGTAGACATCCTCATGTATAGATTTTTTTTTTTTTTGGCAAAAGCCTCTTGATTAGTAATTGGCTCTGGAAGCTATAAATGTGTTCATCATCTCTACCTCTCTTTATGCGCGTTTGTTTCTGTTGTAAATAATTTAAATTGAAATTTAGAGATGTTGGCATCTATAGCAGCTCATTTTCATTTTTAGGTGCACATTTAAGAAAAATGATGTGAAGAGAAACACAAACTAACCGCCTAGGTCTCGTCTTATTTATACAAAAAAAAAAAAAAAAAAAAAAAAGAAGAAGGTGAAGGCTGGTTATGAGCTATAGAGGGAAAAATAAGAGTTTCCTCAATTTAGTAATTCTATTCAGCTCTCGATTTCTTCCATCTTTCGCCGCCGCCCCCGATGGCGTCCGCGCGAGTCGCACTCCCGCCAGGAACAGCACGTGCGGAGCAGACGCGACTCCGTTCGCTTCCCTCTCGCCGAGAGAACGTGTGGGGCGCGGCCGCCGTCGTCTTCTTCTTCCTTTCCGCAGCCGATCCGCCGCGGTGACTATGTCGGCGTCGCCCGCCCCTCGGGCCCACCTCCAAGCTCGAGCTTCGAAGAAACTGGACATACCCATCATGGTAACGGCGCTTCCGCTCGCGTGGTGTTCGATGACGGTGTGGGGCGAATGTGGTGGGGATTCGTCTTGTTTGGAGTGCGCGAAAAATGCTTTCTTTTGCCTAGTTCTGCTTGGTGGGTACTGCATTTGGGCACTGAGAAGTTGCGATGGCTTATTTTTAGGATGGGAATTCATGTGGGTTTGGGTAATGTGTGCTTTCTTCTTAAGTTACTGAAACTTCTCAATACGATTTTTTGTCTTTTCCCCGTCATTGCGTGTTTGCTGTGGCTGCGGGAGGACAGTTGTTTGGCAAAATGGGAAAGAGATTACGGCGCACGGACCTCAGTCTTTCGTGAACACCCGAATATGATCGTGGTCGACTACACTGTGCCTGATGCAGTGAACAGTAAGGGATACATCTTAAGAGATAGTGTCGATAGAAATGCATTTGCTGAAAGAGAGGTCTGGTTGTTTATAGTTCCATTGAAATAGGGGTGGGAGGATTGTCTGATTATATGGAACTTCAGAAATTTTGTGAAATCTGCAAACCTTCAACTGTGCATGAACAAAGAAAAAAAGGGTGGTAAGAATGGAAGTTCTGTGAGTTTTGTCCTACAATATGTCAATTAGGTACTGTTGATCTATTTGTTTTCTGCATCATATCAACACAAAGACGAAATGTAAACACAATGATACAAACAAGACACTACCTAAATCACAGAGCAGAAAAAAGACGGTGGCCAAGTGAGGTTATAGGTGACTCATTGTTTGTGTGCTAAGCCAATGTGGGACTCACGGCAGATTAGGTGCTGTGAATCTTACTCATATAGGTCTGATTCTATCCCGTAAGCTTATCATTATTTAGTTCCTATCCTCAGTTAGATTTGTTGTGTTTTACCTGTTATCATTTAACTTGTAATGTTTCATTTGCTTGGTTTTCAAGTTGAATGATGGTTGAGTACTGTGCCAGTTGTTGTGAAGTGACCCTTTTACCAGAATGGGGAATGAGAGAGGAGTTCGGGTCCTCATACACTGAACCACTATCTTCACTGAAGTACGAGGGAACAAATAAGAGGGAGAAAAAAGATTTTTTGTTGGGTGAGAAATAGGCTTTTTATGTTGCTATCTTGGGAAGTGCGAGAGCTGGAATCTGTAGTAATTTAAGTCCCTCTGCGTTTTCCGTGGTTACCCTTTTGTTACACTCTTATCTTTTTGAGCGATTAGGGGGCATCTTCTGTCCTTAAAATGCCATAGTGTGGTTTTACCCCCTTCATACTTCTCCTCACTTTTTCTTTGCCAGTTTGAACAGGTGCATTGTTGATGTCTATTTTGGTGTACTGAGTTGTAGTGGAAGACCAGGTATTATGCTGCTTTCTTAAGAATATTTTGAGAATTGGTATTTGTTGATGCTGGGGTCTGGTCTGGTGATTTGCATTGATTGATAAACATTTACTCATTGCAATGAATTTGGGTTAATCTATAATATTGCAACACTCTACTGTTTTACTCTTGACCTAATGATGCCAAATTTATATTGTAGACATGGTTTAGTAAGTTATTGCTGTTTTCAGTTCACATTTTGATGTGCTGATGGTGGCACTGGTGAATCTGTTTAAAGTACAGGTGATGGAGTCCCATCAATCAAGCAAATTGGACACATCTGGAATAGCTAAGGCAGTGATTTCTTGCTTTGAGAAGTTGGGAGTGTCTTTCGACATGGATCAGGTGGGTTGTCAAATTATGTTTTTGACTTTTGACTTGATTTATTTGGAAATTCTTGTTGATTCTTCTTTTGTTTATCCTGAAAAAGGCACATTGAGGAACATGTACGTATTTGTTGCTAGTCCAGATCATTTATCTGTGTTTATATGAATTGAATTGTTAGCAAGCAGGCTGTAGATTAGTTATTGGCCAAACACATGATTTTTGTTTTTCAGTTTGTTCCTTTAATCTTGATGAAGCTTTGTTTTTATGCACTTCTGGCGAGAGCTAAGAGGTCTTTAGGTTTAGTTCTTATACCATTGGCCTACTTGCCTATGAGGCAAAACCTTCGTTTTATACTTGCATGTTGAATATCTTCTAGATTATGCATGAGTGAATGGCACAGTAGACGATAAACCGTAACAATAATCTTTGTCATTGTTGGTTCTATAATTAAGATTATTATTATTATTAGTATTTCCACATTGAAAATATCTCACACTTATCTGTGCTTTTGCTTTGGAATACCATCAGATCCAGATGATCTGTGATCCTAAACAACAAATGGAGATGGTGGGAGTTCCAGAAGAGTATTTGTCTGGTCATGCTTTCCATTTGTATCATCTGTCATTGCCTGATGAAACGTAATTATGTTTTTATTTTTTGATATGTCCACCTTATTTCATATGATTTTCTAGAGATGATTATCACAAAATATTCATCTACTTTTTACAGAGTTTCTTTCGAGTTTCTGCACAATGTTTGTGGTAGATCAATATATGCCATGGGTACAGTTGGTGCTGTCTTGTTTTTAGCAAAGAAGTCGATAATTCTTCCAACTGAACCCACTTTAGTTTGGAATTTGATTTTTTTCCTGGATGTACAAGTGCACACTGATCCAAACTTGCCCGTAATGATATTCAAGAGTTATTTTCCTTGCCAAAAGTAAAACGAAGGCATTACAAAATGGTGAGCTTTGAAGTGACACCAGCTCACCCCTATATACTTGTATAATCAGATTGACACAATGTGTGAATGTGATGTACAATGTCTTAGTTCTGAATGAGGAAATGTGTTCTTTGTATCTAATTGAAGTTAACTGTTTGGAGTTGCAGATAGTTATCGTCCCTATGGATCCCATAGCCAATGTACTCGCTGATTTTGGATTGTCAATGTGTTGTCTTTTTGCAGATCCAGCAGAAGGCAGACCAGTGTATACACAATATGATTGATGTATCGCGTGAGGTTAGCATGCATTAATACTAGTTTCATGCTGAGGTTTCTTGTGTGGCGTCTATCTTTCAGGTCAGCTGTATTGTCTTAGTTCTGTGTTGTGGTCTTGAATAATCTTTACCATTGTTATAATAATTATTATTAGTGATTGTTTGGCAGATGTCGTATCTCCATCCAACTCAGGACTCTGTTTTTTAGAATTCTTTATACTTATCGTTGCTTTATATGGCAATGGGAGTAGAGAAATTGCAAGACTTGTTTTGAAGATGGACCATTAAGCTTGAGCAGCTGCAGCTTCTCTTTGAGATGTTAGGATTTTGATCATTTCCAATGCAAAGCACGTCTTAAAATCAGATAATGCAAAGTAGGGTAGAATAGTTTTGTAATTTTCCAGCGACTGTCTCATACTCAGCATCGTCAGCAACTACTGTACTGTTCGAGCCCGCAGGCTAGGAAGCCATATGGAAGTGTCCTGCTTTTCTCATTAATTAAGTTTGATGTCAAAATGTAGTTCTCCATGGAAAATGCATTCCCACTTTCACTAAGAGAGATGATCATGTGTGGATGTCAAAGACCTATGAACTTGAAAAGTGTTGGATTCTCAATGAATAAGATGAGAGGGAAAACAAGAACGTGGTCAATTACAAATTAGATTGTCTAAGCAAATAAATAAATAAAAAGGTCGAGAAATCTCATCATAAATATGAAATTTATTGTATGTGAACTTGTGAGATCTCTCTCATTCATATTGCTAGTGCTGCTGCTGCGGCAATGCAAATTGGACAATAATCTTCACCTTGAGCCATTTCACAATGCAGCGGTAGCAAAAGCAATGGCTGCAATCCAACTTTCCTGGTTGATCAGTATAGGCATCCTGCAATGATGTTAGCAAAAACAAGAGTATAATGAGTGGTTGATATATTCCATTTAGCCTAGATTTGTCTTAAAAGTTATGTACTGACCGAAATTTTTTTCCCATTCTTCTTTTGCCTCGATGTTCTTACATAATGAAGTGATTCTTACAAGTCAGATACAATATGTTTTGGGCCTTGAATTCCATTGATTAGGCGTGCTTGCGATCACTTTTCTAGTTTTATGCCCCTTTTGGTGTTATATTAGGCTTTTATTTATTTTTCTAAATGCTTTACTGGTTAATGTAACTTTTTGAGTTTTCCAATGTCACTTAGGGTTAACAGGGTACTTATTTGATATATTCTATATATGAGGTAGCTTTTTGTCATATTTCACATAATGAAAAAGAAAAGTGATTTCTCTTTCTTAGTGCGCAAGTGAGCGTTGTTGTCTTAGTGCGTGTTGGCAGATCGATGAATCTGTGTTTACCTATAGTTAACTGTATCACTTAGGATCCCCAAAAAGGTGCTTTGTAGCGATCAAAAAAATAATTTCGATGTTATTAATGTAATTTGTGTGTTTGTGTGTTTAAGTGAGAGAGAGTATCTGCTGCCCATATAACTAATACATCTTTTCCCAATCTAATCACCATATATATCCCCATTTCATTATCAAGATCTCCTACATATCCTGATTTTCATTTTGCTTATATAAATTAAATCTCCCACCACATATAAAAGGTTTTAATCACGTTCATATTTGAAATATCTTGACGGATGGTGTTCGTAACTCAGAAATCGGTTGGCTTTTATTCTAGTTAAGATCATATTGTCATTAATTATCAACGAAGTTTATATCTTCTCGTTGTCAAAACAAACATGGGAGTATTTCACTACTTAGGTTTCATAATTTTCTTCAATACCAATTTATTTGTTATTTTAGTTAACTATTACTGGCGCTAATATTATGTCACTATTGTTGGTGCATGCTATCATGTTGCCTTCTATTTAGTTCCTTAAAGTTAGACACAAAGAGATTACATATTCAACAATGTTAAATATATCAAATTTAGTTGAAACTCAATCAATCTCTGCAAAAACCATTACATGAACCACTTCAAAGAAGATATGTGCCTTATTCATAATTTTATTGCTTTCCTTTTACAAAGTGGACAAAGGTTGCTCCTCATGAGCCATTTCTCAATGCAGCCATAGTGAAAGTGATGCCCACAATCCAACTGTCCAAGCTTATCTTCAACAATGAAGTCGTCTTGCAAATAGTCCACCAAAATAAAAGGTACGATTTAGTAACATATATGCATACTCATAGTTTAAATTTAGCTAAGACAATTACTTATGGACAACAATATTGTTCCTCAATTCTATCTTAATATTTTCTTGAGTAAAGGAAGTGGTTCTTACTAGACAAATACAGCAGGATTCGGCTTCGACATTGTATTCTTCCGAAGTAGAGGTTTGGGGTTGATATTGCTGCGACCCGAGATGTGTAGAAATGGCTTCCTCACTCAATCCTACAGAAGCATCTCCACCCTACTTGTTGAGGTGGACCAATTCTTAATTAGAAGCATATGAAGAAAATCTAAGTATTTCATAGTCACCTCTCCTTAAGTAAATTATTTCTCAAGTATCGAAAATATTGCTTGCTTGAGGGCTACCAAAGTCAAAAATAGATGTCCCTCTACATCAATTTAACATCAATGCACGTATGGATTAGCTTTTAGTTGTTTGAATGCAAAATACACAATAACACACATAAATGTAGTGAAGGAGCTTGAGCATATATATACCCACGAAAATGAATTACAACAATTTCACTAATTGAGACATTTCGACGTTAGTATGAGAGATAAAACTCGAAAATCACGTCCACGAAAAAATTCAAGATTTAGGGTAACAAATATTATTACTTGAAAACTTCTATGTCCACTACAAAACTCATGACGCCACTGCAAATGTTTGAAGTCATACACAAGTAGCAATCTCTGTTTAGTTGAACTTTTTATAGTTCATAGTACTCTAAAAAAGATTATGTAGATACCGATGCTCTGTTTGTTTTGCAGAAAGTTATAATTTAGGAAACATTTTCTTCAAAACGATTGCATGTATTGTTTATAAAGGTAAATGAATGAAAAATATTTTCATCTCATGAAAATATCTAGACTATCATTTAGGTGGAAATTTAAAATACATGCAAGCCTGTACAAATCTCCGAGGAGACAAGATAAGAGGTAATGACAATTATGACATTACTAGGTTGTGGTTATTCATTGCCAAACAAAATAAAAATAAAAGTCCATCAACACTACATGAGACATTCATTTTTCTACATGACACGGAGTTTCATATATTTTAAAAAATATTTAAAAAGGTATACTTAGTTACATATTATCTTGATATGGCATGTAAATTAAAAGTTCATATCTAATATAGAAATGAGAATCACAAGTTTAATACAATGCGATTGTCTTTTGGCATCAAGTGCATGATATATGTGGAAATGCGTCACATAATTGGTAGTAAAAATCAGTCTCAATTTAAAACTCTCAATCTCAAATACTCTTTTCAAGGAATTATATTGACGAAATTTCCAATGGGATTATCATACTTAATTTGGAAACCAAATTAAGAATTGTGCGAAAATTTGTTGAGTTTTCAAATCTAGTACTATAAATAAGATGTCGATGTTCCTAAAATGAAACATGAATACACAAAGATATAATAATATTAAGTTTTTGGAACATACCTCGTGCGTTCTCAATTGGATGGCAGCCCACGGTGATGGTGATGATATCTCGGGATGAGGTCTAGCTCGCCTCACCCCTCTACTTGCCCATCCCGGCAATCTAGATGTCGCAGAAGTAAATTGACTGTTTATATATAATCTTTCCGGGCCATGTAGCCCCGCTGAGTTCTCATTGGTCTGGTCAATTGTGTTGTTATTGTCATTTTCCATTGAAGAGGCCTGTAAATGTAAAATTCATTTGTCAGAGAAGTATAATAAAAATATTTGTATATATATGTGTGTGGGTATACGCTGTTCATTATGCTAGATAGCTCTAAAAATATGAACCTAGTATGTTTTCTTGACAAAATATAAACATATTATGTTCTAAATCATGAGAAAAAAGGATGAGATTACCTCTGAAAAATATAAAATATTTTCTAGCAAATGAACGGATTTCATATTATTTCTTTATGCTTACATTAATGATGTTATCGAGACAAAAGCATACATTTGTTGTCAAATGGTGAATCAATCCACTAAGTGTGTAGAATTCCTTCTTTTGGAAAATTTTACATATACAAAAAATGATAAACTATGTATGATTGACCGTGTAATGACCATCTAGCATTTGTATTAAAACTATATATGAACATAAATCAATTTACTAGAGGGGGTGTATGTATTCTATCCAAATTAGTAGTATATACATTGAAAAAATCTGTTTCTGTCGAGGGAGGAATTCCTACTCGAAGTATTGGAGGGGCTAAGTCGGAATGCAATTGCCCTCACAGTAGACATAAAACGAGAAAAAGATTTCAAATGATATAAATTTTCTTTCAATGCCTGCACATTCTTTTAGTTGATTTGTCATAGGAGAATGAGTTAGACAAGAAATTGACTTAGACATAGTGAGATTGAAATAAAAATTTTTGGAAACGGGATTTAATTTTTTTTTTCAAACCAACTTAATTATCATATTTATAATAGCCTGCAAAAAAATTATTGTAGTTGACATTATATCGTAATAAAGCGATAATTTTCTAATTGGTCACTAAGGACAATTTTGATAAGACTCAGACAATAAAACCATTGAGGTTTTGGTGAAATTCCAGAATATATATTAGGGATGAGTTTGTTAAAAGTTTTAAAACTAGTCATGAACGGGCAATAAAATCTTGAAAGTTGTAAAAAGTGCAATAAAATCTTAAAACTTGTCAAATTGGTTTAAACAAGTCATTTTATTAATTTCGTCCACTTTAACTAATGGAAAATACTTACCTGCCTTATTTTATTACTTTCTTAAGACACGTGGCAATGACGTTGCACCTACTAAGTGCCATGTCGAAAGAACATTAAAAAATTATAAATACATACAAAATTAGATTAAAAATAAGAAGCAAAAAATTAATTTAAAAAAAAACACAAATTCACCCACCACTTGGGCAGGTCCTTGCCAGTGGCAGCTACTAAAATCATCGGGAAGGGCCAGTGAAGGTCACCCTCACCAGCCCCAAGTGATGCCTTGGTGGCTCCTGACAAGGGCCTACCAGCCCAAATCTAGGGGAGGGCGTGACCCTCACCCCAGATCTGAGCAAGAGTCATCTGGCCTCGCTCAAGGTTGCCCACCGAAAACAAAATTGCTAGAATGAACCTTAATAATAATCAAACGAAATTGGTAGAATGACCATTACAAGCATAGAAACACAGATAGCGCTAACCATTTATTAAGGCTTTTAAACAAATTCAATACCATATGGAATGGAAAAAAAAAGATGAAAAAGAGAAATACGTACTTAATTTGGGAAGCACGAGCCAAAAGTAAACCTTGATGGAAATTAGCCTGCAAGAAATGACCATACACGAAAAAAATGATAAATACATGTAAAAATTATTTATTTAGATAAAAAGGTGAGCAAATAATCATAGATTTCCTAGAGAACGAACTAAGGTCACCGATTGATCATTGAATTGATCATGTGAAATTAATTTTAGAATTTGAATCTACGTGTATGACTGTCTCGACAATCAAATATAGTGAATGGGTTTATAACATCCAAATAATTTGGTTGCTAGTAAAATATCCTACACCCTCCAGGATACGACAATCTATTAGATTGTGTTGTTAGTCTTCAAAATGCAATTATTTACCTTGAAATTGATACTTTTCATACAATCTCTCTACCATTATAAGCAAAATTTGTAAAATGCCACAAGAAAAACTTTGACACAAAAAAAGAGAAAGCATATAGACATCGATACTCTAATGAAAATATAGATTAAAGAGATAATAAAAAAATCACTTGAAGAAATATGCTTCATCTATCAAAAACATCCGAGATTTGAACAATGGATGTAGTATACATACTTTTCAAATTCTTTTTCACTTTTGAAATAAAGAGGAAAAAATAACCATAGTGCACGAGTTGAAAAACTACCTATATCATACCATATGCTAAGAAGAAAGAAGGATATGAAAGGGAAAAAAAGATCAGGGAAGCACATGAAAAATAACCTGGAAGATCTAGACCAATGTGAGAGTTCAGGAGAATTTTGATGTAATTTGCATAGACTAAGACAAAAAGATGAGATTATACGAAAATGAAGACAAACTTTAAGAAGACAAGTTGGTAGTGCAGAACTTATCTCTATTTATATTATCCTTTCTCATGCTTGATTGAGTAAATTCCAACTTACCATATTGGAAAGCTTTCTCAATTTGACATCTCTTTTTAGTTGCTAAGAAATCCTAATTCGAATTGTCATCTTACATTTGTATTTGTATTTCGTTCTTGAAATAGTCTCGTTTTATTGAATTAATTCTTTTGTTGGTCTACTATTCTCCCTGTCCCACAATATTTAGAATGGTTTGATCTTGGTTAATCTTAATTTTTTCATAGATTCTCAAAGTAATCCACCAAAAGAGAGCGAGACCTTTTAATATCATTTCTTGTAAACAGTAACAATTTTCTTATCCGATGTAGATGGTATTAAGGTCCAGAATCTACTATGAGATTTGCAAGTTAAATATGTACTTGTTATCATATTGATAAGTGATATATCTAAGTTCGTTAATTTGATTTCTTGAAACAGTCAATTGATGAATCTTTTAACTTAGTTACTAACTGACCCTACATACTGTTAGAATTACTTAATTTTCATCTACTTATTTATATATTTTTCTCGTTGGCAACCGTTAACAGTTTATTTTATATTTTCTCAATTTGAATTTGTCCGTTATTTTTAAGTATATGAAGCCAATAATGTTACATCAGCGACATAAGATGTCATTTTTTAGTGATCATTCCAAATTTCAACTTAGACACAAAAAGATGCAATTCAATAATTGACGAGATATAGCTTACTAATTAACAATGCAACCCTACCTCATTTAGCCAAAGAATAGGAAAAAATTCTGGAAATAAAATGGTTGGCTATGGTTCATATTGAGATAATTATTTATCCTCATGAATTTTTGGTGGAAGGAAATCCCACAATAATAAAATTGTTGAAGAAAAGAAAAGTATATGGATGCAAGAAATTATACACATCGGCCTTTTAGTGGGAAACACAAGATATTTTACCATATACTCTCTTTTGCCGATTTTAGATAGGTCTATTTTGGGACAACTTGCTCACACATGCACTAACACACATATCCAACAATAAACCTCATAACATATCTTTGTGCATTCATTTATTTTCATCAATGTTAATTGGGTCAGTTCGGGTTTGCTGTATTTTATTCATTTCCCTAATTAGCATAAACTTATATGATTATACATTAATTATTTGACTAATTTTGTGGCAGCACAATCTAATCATTATCTATTTTTAGGGCACTTGAATTTTCTTTTTGTTGCCATTTATTTAATTCTATTTGCATTTGAATTCTTTCCTTAATGCCTTTTTCTTTCTTGTTGTTTATAAAACTCATTCCTCTAGTACTTTTCTTTTTTTTCACATTCCAAAGAGAAAAACAACAATATATTGATTACGTAGACATTCTCATGTATAGATTCATTTTTTTTTTTTTTTGGCAAAATCCTTTGATTAGTGATTGACTTTGGAAGCTATGCTCCTCATCTCTCCCTCTCTTTGTACGCATGTTTGTTTGTCTATTATAAATAATTGAAATCATAAGTTACTGAAACATCTCAATAAAACTTTCGATATTTTCCTGGCCTTTTTTTTTTTTGGCTTAGTCGAAGAATGCTTTGCGTGTTTGCTGTTGCTGCAGGTGAACAGTTGTTCAAGCAAAAATGGGGAAGGCTGTTATAAATGCAGCGGATTCTGCAGGACTCGATCTTATCCCAATGTCATTTGGCTGTGCCAAAGAGGCTGGAAAATTCATACAGGTGTATGGCAAAGAGATTAAGGTGCATGCATCTTCAGATAGAGATAGTGTTGCAGTGTTGGTCTTTTGTGAAGACCCGAATATGCCTGATGCAGTGAACAGTAACACATCTTTAGAGAAAGTATTGATAGAAATTCATTTGCCGAAAGAGAGGTCTCGTTTTTCAAAGTTCCATTAAAATATGGGTGGGAGGATCATCTAATTGTTTGGAAGTCCAGTAATTTTTTGAAATTTGCAAACCTTAACAGGATACTGCACGAGGTAATAGGTCACTGTTCGCTTGATAAGTTCAATTAAATTCTTTCTATTATGAAGGTAACGCTGAGCTGTATTGCAATGTTGGCGTTCCATTTGTAATGGGAACTACTGGAGGATACAGGGATTGGCTTTACTAAACGGTCAAAGATTCAAATTTATAAGCAGTAATTTCCCAACAAATGGGGAAACAGCTGACAGAACCCACGATCCATGTTCAGTTTTAGCCGTCTCTGCACTTTCTAATTTTGTCCTAATTATTCTCTAATTTTTGGTAGGTTGTGGCATTTCTTGCAACGATGGAGATTATGGCAGACCGATTTCCAGGAGCCTTCTCTAGGTATCCTCTAAAGGTGTTCAGTCCTCATTCTTCTGCATCTGCTTTCCCCTCTGCTCCTCAGTTTGCTCTCTGTCTTGTATGGTTCATCCTTTTGACTAGGTCTCGATTAATAATTTTATGGATGTTTAAGTGCACATGTAGCTGATCCACTGTTGGATTAGATACTTTCGAGAGAACCATTGGTTGTAAGATCAACTACGCATGAAAAAAATAAAATAAGATACTGAGAATGGAAGTTCTGTGAGTTTTTTCCTACAATTTGTCAATTAGGTACTGTTGATCTCTTTATTTTCTGCATTATATGAACGCAAAGATAAAATGGAAACACAATGATACAAACAAGACATAACCTAAATCACAAAACAGAAAAAAGATGGTGGTGAGTGCAGTTATAGGTGACTCATGGTTGGTGTCCTAAGCCGATGTGGGACTCAAGGCAGTTTAGGTGCTGTTAATCTTAGTGATATAGGTCTGATTCTATCCTTTAAGCTTATCTTTATATAGTTTCTATCCTCAGTTAGATTTTTGTATTTTACCTGTTATCATTTAACTTGTCATGTTCATTTGCTTGGTTATCAAGTTGAATGATGGTCGAGTGCTCTGCCAATTGTTGTGAAGCGAATATTTAACCAGAATGGGGAATGAGATAGGAGTTTGGGTGCTTATACACTGAACCACTATCTTTGCTGAAGTTCAAGGGAACAAATAAGAGGGAGAAAAAAGATTTTTTGTTCGGTGATAAATAAGCTTTTTATATTGCTATCTCGGGAAGCATGAGAGCTGGAACCTATGGCAATTTGAGCCCCTCTGGGTTTTCTGTAGTTACCCTTTTGTTAAACTCTTATATTTTTTATTGGGGGACATCTTCCGTCCTTAAAATGCCATAGTGTGGTTTCACCCCTTTCCTACTTCTCCTCACTTTTTATTTGCCAGTTTGAACAAGTGCATCGTTGATGTCTATTCTGGTGCACTGTGTTGTAGTGGAACACCGTGTGTTATGCTGCTTTCTTTAGAATAGCTTGAGAATCGGGATTCGTTGTTGCTGTGGTTTGGTATGGGGGTTTGCATTGATTGATGGACATTTACTCGTGTGCAATGAATTTGGGTTAATTTATAATATTATAACACTCTACTGTTTTACTCTTGACCTAATGATGCCAAATTTATATTGTAGACATGATATGTTAAGTAATTGTTGTTTTCAGTTCACATTTGGAGGTGCTGATGGAGGCAGTGCTGAATTTTTTTAAAGTACGGGTGATGGAATCCCATCAATCAAGCAAATTGGAAAATGTGGAACAGCTCAAGCGGTAGTTTCTTGCTTCAAGATGTTGGGAGTGTCTTTTGACATGGATTAGGTGTGTTGTGAAATTATGTTTGTGACTTTGACTTGATTTATTGAGAAATTCTTGTTGATTCTTTTTAATTTATCCTGAAAAAGGCACATTGAGGAACATATACATATTTGTTGCGAGTCCAGATCATTTCTGTGTTTATATGAATTGAATTGTTAGTAAGCAAGCTGTAGATTAGTTCTTGGCCAAACACTTGATTTTTGTTTTTCAGTTTGTTTCTGGCAAGAGCTAAAAGGTCTTTGGGTTCAATTCTTATATTATTGGCCTACTTGCCTATGGGGGAAAACCTTCGTTCTGCACTCACATCTTGTATATCTTCTAAATTATGTATGAGTGAATGGCACAGTAGACAATAAATTGTAAAAATAATCTTTGTAGATGCTGGTTCTATTATTAAGATTATTATTAGTATTTCTACAATAAAAAAAATCACACATTTATCTATGCTTTTGCTTTGGAATAGCATCTGATCCGTATGATCCGTGATCTTGAACAACACAAATGGAGATGGTTGGATCATGCTTTCCATTTGTATCATCTGTCATCACTTGATGAAACATAATTATGGATTATTTTTTGATATCTCCACCTTATTTCGTATGATTTTCTAGAGTTGAGCATCACAAAATATTCATCTCCTTTACAGAGCCTCTTTTGAGTTGCAGCACAATGTTTGCGGTAAATCAATATATGCCGGGCACGCCTGTTGCTGTCTTGTTTTTAGCCAAGGAGGTGATAATTCTTCCAACAGAAATTTGTGCACACTAATCAAAACTTGCCCTTTATGATATTCAAGGGTTCTTTTTCCTTACTTGCCAGAAATGAGACATGGCATTATGAATTGGCAAACTCATATAATCAGATTCATATAATGTCTGAATGCAATGTACAATATTTTAGCTCTGAATGAGGAAATGTGTTCTTTGTATCTAATCAAAGCTAACTGTTTGGTGTTGCAGATAATCACTGTCCTGATAGATTTGATTATTTGCGATGCGAAGCACGCGTGTTAAAATCGGAGGATATCTGACAAAAAAAATAAAATAAAATAAATCGGAGGATGCAAATTAAAATAGCTTTTTAATTTTCCTGCGACTTTGGCAAGTTCTGCATTGTTTGAGCTCGCGACTTGTGAGCCATAGGAAGTGTCCTGCTTTTCGCATTAATGAAGTTTGATGTTCAAACTTGAAGGCTTGCAATGGTTCAAAATGGCAGTTCTCTATGGAAAATGCACCACTTGTTAAACGGGAGATGATCATCATGTCAAAGACTATAAACTTGAGTGTCGGATTCACAACAAATGAGATTAGAGGGGAAACAAGAACTGCTCAATTACAAATTATATTGCCTAAGCAAGGAAAATAGGTCGATTGATCTTGTCACAAATTCGAAATTTATCACGTGTGAAATCCTTTGAATTTTGAGATCGATCTCATTCATATTGCTAGTGCTACTGCTGCCACTTTGCCAATTGGATAATAATATTCACCTTGAGCCATTTCGCAATGCGTTGGTCGCAAAAGCAATGGCTGCAATACAACTTACCAAGCTAGTCTTGATCAAGATAGGCATCCTACAATGGTATTAGCAAAAACAATAGTATAATGAGTGGTAGTTATATTCAAATTAACCTAGATTTGTCTTAAAAATTATGTAGATACGAAATTTTTTACCATTCTTTTACTTCGTTGTTCTCACATAATAAAGTGACTCTTATTAGTCAAATACAATATGTTTTGGACCTTGAATTCCATTGTTTAGGGTTGTTTCAAGAACTTTTCTATTTTTATGCCCTTTCTCGAGTTATAATAGGCTTTTATTTATTTTGCTGAATGCTTTATTGCTTAATGTAACTTTCGAGTTTTCCAATATTGCTTAGGGTCAACAAGGTACTCATTTGATCAATTTCTATGTACCAGGTAGCTTTTTGTCACTCTATTATTGCGCATATGAGAGAGAGCTGTCTTAGTAGTTAGTGCTTGTTTGCGGATCAATGAATCCATGTTTACGTATTGCTTTATGCATCACTTAGAATCCCTTGAAAGGAGTTGCTCAAAATAGATGGCCTTTCGACACCCAAATTTTTATCAACCTTTTAAATATCCGTTCATTTTATAAAAATATAAAAATATATAAAAAATACAGGAAGAAAAAAAATGAAATGAACGAAAATGAATGAAAATAATAATAATAACAACGTCATAAGAACAACAAATTCGGGTAGGGGGCTCGGCCTCTTCTTTTTTAATTTTTTTGGGTCAGTTGAGCCCATGGCCCCACCTCTTTTTTGGTAATTCCCATAGCCCATCTTTTTGCTTCCTCTTAAGCCCATTTTTTTTTCTTACTTCTTTTTTCCTTAAAAAAGCCCACCAGAACTTAAACAAGCTCAGGCCTTATTCCCTTTTTTCTAAGGGTTACTATCTTGAAAAATCCCAAACTAATACACTTATGACAAATTTATTCCAAATTATTTTCTTGACCGCCAAAAATCTGAAACTAGTATACCTTTGATAAATTTACTCAAAATTGTTACACTTGTGACAAATTTACTCTATATTAGTTTTTGTTAAATTTTACTATTAAATTATTAAGTTAAATGACACGTGACGTCGATTGGTATACCAATTTGAGATTTTACGCTCTGTTTATCACAGTTTATAATTTTTGTGATTTTTTTTGTAATATTAATCCAATTTAGCGGAGGGTATATTTGTTACAAATTTATTAGCTTGGGAGTTTTATGCGGTCGAATAAATTAGTTTGAGATAAAATTGTTATAAATGTACTAGTTTATGGTTTTTTTTTTATGGTTAATCGGGATAAATTTATCACGGATGTATCAGTTGGGGTTTTTCATGGTCAAATAAAATAGTTTGGAGTAAATTTTTCAGAGGTGTACCGATTTGGAGTTTTTTTTTTTTTTTTTTTTTTTTTTTTTTTTTTTTATGGTATTAACCCTTTCTCTAACGCACTCTCTCGATATTCTTTTTTGTGTGTTTTGGGGGGGGGGGTGGTTTTGGGAAGTTGGCCATGGAAGAGAAGAAATTGCAGAGAGCTTTGAGAGAGGAAGAGGGAGCTGCAGAACTTCGGCTATGGAGAGAACCAGAGATAGAAGGAGTGAAGGAATCTTGCCCAAGGAAAAAGGAGAGATCTCTCCCTCTGAGCAGGGGGAGAGCCACCTTTCGAAACGAAGAAGGAAAAAGGAGGCGAATCAAAGAAGACGAGAATGAGCGCAGCGGTGGGTGCTGGGAAGGTCGTGTGCATGACCGGAGCGTCTGGTATAGCCTTGTTGGCTTGTTAAGCTCCGCTTGCAGCACGGCTACACGGTCAAGGCCTTGGTCCGGCGTCCGAATGATTCGAAAAAGACTGAACATCTGCTTGGACTTAATGGAGCGAAAGATCGACTTCAACCGTTCAAAGCAAAGCTACTGGAAGATGGTTCATTTGATCCTATTGTTGAGGGTTGTGCAGGCGTTTTTCACACTGCCTCGCCCTTTTATCATGATGTCAAGGATCCGCAGGCAGAATCACTTGTTCCAAAGCGCCTTCTGTGCAGTGTGTGGTCTTGACATCATCTATGGCTGCAGTCGCATACAGTGGAAAACTGCGGACGCCTGATGTCGTGGTGGATGCAAGTTGATTTTCTGGTCCAGACTTGTGCAGGGAAAACCAACGCGTGCCAACACTTGACACAAGTGCTGCGGCGATAGCAAATATGATAAATGTTTGAAGATATTGAGAAGCGGTTGATTTTAACTTCTTATGGAGAAGGAAGAAGATAATCTCTCCACTAACTCTCCCTCAAGCTTCACCGCTTGATCAAAAAGAGTGTTCGCAATCAAAGTTTGAAGCCGAGCGAACACTGAAAATCCTTTGTTCCATCACCGATCAGGACTCTCTCTTCAGCGAAGTCTAGCCGATCCGAGATCTGGTTGTTCACTCGAGCTTAAATCATGGTACTTGAAGCTCGCTGTTCCTTGATTTCCAGAAAATTCGAAATTCGTGACTCTGATCAAAGCTAAGTTCGCTCATGTTCTCTGTTTTTGTTTTTGATTCAATTCTTTGCATTGATTTTCTGCATCTCTATCATGACCAGAACTTGCTTGACCAAGCTTCCAGCTGCATCAATCACCGAAATAGTTCATCTATTCAACGAGTCCAGTACATTGGAAGAAGCTTAGGGGCGCGCATGACAACCATGATGTTATAAAAATAGTTGTTGGAATAGAAATAGATTTTCCTATTTTTATTTCTAGAAGAGTTTCTAAGCAAAAATAACCGTTTGATAACGACATAAAATTTCTACTCTAAAAATAGAAATTCGTTTGATAACAATACAAAATCTCTTCAATTCAGACGACGATAGATCGGTAGATGGCGGTGACGGATGGCGGTTGGTGACCGGCGGCGACGACTAGCTACCGGCGACCCACGGCGATCGGTTGCTAGCGGCGGCCGGCGGCCGTGAGGGCCTATGGGCAGCGGGTGACCGATGGATGGTGGTCGGCGGCAATGGATGAAGGACCGGTTGACGAACGATAAGAAAAAATTTTATTTCTCATTTCTGTTCCAGAAATAGAGAAGTAGAAAATTTCTACTTCTAATTTCTATTCAAGAAATAGAAAAATGGAATAAGTTTATCAAACGAATTTTTGTTCCAAAACAGTGCAGAATAGAAAAATTATTTATGAAATAGAAATTAATTGTTGTCATACACCCCCTTAGTTTCCTTCGATCGTTGGCTGATCTTTGAAGATTAAGGCTGTTGATTAGAATTTAGAGCTAAGCGATTCACTTCTTTCCCTGGTTTCCATCAGCACAGATTCTACTCGAATGATCATTATGAATATGACTTGTTCTAGAAATTCGAGTGCTCATCTTATCAGCGTTTTTCAAGCAATGATATGAGCTTGCAAATGGTGATATCTCATGAAGATGTTGTTGACACCTAAATTTTTGCCCAAAAATATTTCATGTCAAATTCCTGCATATAAGTTATCTAGGTGTTTAATATAGTGTTTTAAATGAAAGACATTTTTCCTATAAAAAAATAATAATTTAAAAAAAAAGAAGAAATCGAAAAAAAAAAGAAAAAAAAAGAGCAAGTTGGGGCCAATGATCTAAATGTGACTAGCCAAGCCCAGGACGTTAGATTGGAATTCAAATGGCAAGTTGGGGCCAAAATGCAATTTCTAAAAGTTGAGGGACCAATTCGCAATTTTTGCAAAATTTGCGCCCGAGCCCTTAAATCATCATCTTGGTCATCAATTAAGTTGAAATTGAATTTGGGCCAAGTCGAATCAATCAAATTGAGCCAAAAAGATCACATTTGTATTGAATCGGGTATTTTCGGATAAGAAAATGGCCAACTTTGAGGGACTTTTTGCAAACTTGGGTGGGCAAAATCGCAAAATCTGATTAAGATCTTAAACTACTATACATGAGCTTGTTAATTGATCAAAAATCGTAGCTAAATTCGTGGATTAAAGCACTTAAACCGGCTGACAAATCCTAGTCCACAAGTTGATTTGAAGTCGGAGTTGTTGAGCAAGCAACTTGGTGGCCCCACCATATCCTCCTTGGCTGTCCAACCAGCCTGATCTTTGCACGTGATGGAAGACCGTAATGAGTAGTGTAAGTGGACGAAAATTTGCTAGGGATAAGCTGCTGGAAGCACGGGAAAGTCGGAGCAAAACCGGCACACTCAACATCTGCAAAATTGGAAAATTTTGACCAAGTCAGAGAGTGGGTGGACTGCTTAGTTGGTAGGCTTGGCAGGAGGGCAAAAAGCCGGGGAAGAGATTGCTTAAGGCAGTGCATAAGATCTATGAAGCATGCTCATTCGAGGGATAAGGAGGAGAAGACGGGAAACATGGGAGGGGGCTCGGAATTGTTCTCCAAACACACCTTCAGAAGCAATTCCAGAAGAGAGAAACCCAGAAATTCCAAACCGACCTGGAGAGAGAAAAGTGAGATTTTCACACACCTCCGGCCAAAATTAGCCAAAACCTTTAACTAGAGAGTGAAAATTCATTCAAAGATCTTTCTAACCATAGGTCACACGTCCCAAATGGAGATCGGGAAGGTCTCCTAAAGCCCCCCGAAACAGTGCCCTCCTGGCCGGCCCAGAAAGTCCGAAAATTTTTCCACGAGTGAGGAAAAGCGAGTGCTTTTGAGAAACGTGGGAGACAAATGAGGAAAGCCATGACTTACAAGACAAACTATAATACATATAGTTTGGGTTGATTTTAACTTGGCCAACAAGGAAGGTTTGGAAGTCTAGTTTTGGAAGTCAATGAAAAGCTTCGTTGTCACTTTTTCTTCTGCAAATCTCACTTTTAGCTTGAAGGAACCAACTTTCACGTGCTTCCAGAAGACAATTTCGTGGTTTCCTTGGCCAAGAGTCGCTTGAAAAAGAAACTAGGAAGCAAGGTAAGCATTCTAGATGTATTTTTGTTCAAGTTTGAACATGTTTTGATCACGAAAATCGAGAAGGAAACTAGTCTGAAGAGCTGATTTCTGAAGCTAAAATTTTTTTAAGTGTTTAAAACCTCTTCAATGCCCCTACATGCTCGACTTGTTACTCCCCTTTGCATGCTTTTTTTTTTTTTCGTTGTGACTTTGATGAATGTTACATGGGAGTACAAATGATGCATAGGACAACCTGGTTTAGTCTTTAAATCTCCTTGTGAACCATGAAATCATCTATAACATGAGCCAAAAACCACATTGAGACATGGTTGGCCAGCATAGATCATGCATGAATGCTTCTTGGAGAGTCCATTTTGATGCGTTCAGTTGATCGTTTTCAGTGATGTTTGTTACATTTGAAAGTAAGTGTTACCTATTTTCATCTAGATGGAGTAATATTTCATATAGATATGGCATGTGATGGTTGTCGGAGCTTCAATCTGAGCATTTGGCATGGCTGTTTGACTTGGGTTCATCACCAGTTTTGCAAAACAGCTCCAACCCGCATTTTGGAGGCCGTTTTCAGTTCGGTTTTTGCATGTTCTAGGCTGTAATTTCTAGTCAAACACGTTCTTTGCATGTATTAGTATATCCTTGATACTTTACATTCACATGAGATTGCTTATGGGTCGAGATTGAAAACCACGAACATGACCCGAAGAAGCCATTTTTGGGTGATTTGATGCAAGCCAAGTATTCGATAAAATGTTGAAACCAAGCTTCAATCTCGAAGCGGTCGATTTGAGCTTAATCGTTGCGATATTCATGTGATGTGTTACTCCATGTTAGCATAGATCGGTTTAAGGAATCATTATTAATATTTTTTTTAAAAAAATAATTAAAAAAAGAGAAAAATCTGAAAATTTCAAAAATATCAAAAATGCTGGATAACATCAAATTAGGATAGAAATGACATATATGGAATTTTCCTAATTTTAAAATGTCATTTTCCTATTTAATGCTATTTTGGTATTTTACACCAATTTTTGTAAATAATCCATTTTGCATAGATTAAAATTATCTAGAGTAATATCATGCGTATTTAAATTCCCATTTCGCTCACGGGAGTCCTGTCTCGGGGCGTGATAATAAGGCCATGTAATATTATTTGCCCGACTTGTATCGGGTTTTCCTTTTCCGTATTTATTTTCAAGTCATTTTAATTTCGTGTATGTATACTTACCGCATCGTTTTTTCATTAATTTGAGTGTAAATTTCTCTTCTAAATTAGATTAGAATTAGTCTAGACATTAAAAAAAAAAAACCTACAAAAACATTTGCATGGACACTTAGTGGTTTCATAAAGGTTATAATTGGTAATTAAGATTGTGTGACCATTTAGATAAACAACCTTCCAAGTTAGTGGTACCGCAAGGGCGCTAATAGAAATATTAGCGTAAACAAGTCCCCGTACCTAGAAATCTCTGGTTGCGTAGTAATCGAGGCAACACTCCCGTGTCTCGGTTGGTTTCTAACCAACCCTAATAGGCTAGTGGCGACTCCTAGAAGTATATAGGTTGTTAAGAATTAAAATTCAAAATCCAATGTTGCGCGAGGTATGGGCTTGGGAGAGCCCACGCCTAATTTAGGGCCGTTGGTCCGTCTCTTTAGGCAAATACCCCTAAACCTTTCTTTTTCTTCCCCGGATGGAAAAAAGAGGTCGTGACAGATTTGTTCTAGACTTTCGAAGTATACATGTTGAGCTTCGATTTTATATATTATGAGCTCTTATCGGACATCGTTTACTAGGCTAAAATTGCTTCGTAATACAGATCATAAATCTGGAAAATTGATGCCTGCTCTATTCTGTGTTCTGTTCTGAATGACATCTGTGTCTTCCTGATCTTTTGTAAATTTCTGTGATCTGATTTTGGAGTTGGTACCTTCATGAAACTTGTTTGTGACATCTAGGTATATGTCATATAAAATTTTCAATAAAATTGAAAGTCATTTGGTAGACACGATTGATCTTCACCTAGACATTTTTGCTTCTGAAAAATCAATTTCCAGACTGACCTTCTTGCGTTATTCGATTCTTATAAATTCATGCGTTCAAAATCTGGAGATACATCCCCATGAAAAATATCCACCACATCTGCATCTATCTGGTGTAAAATTTTCATGAAAAGTAGAACTCATTTGATCGGTATGATTGGCTCTCAATTGTACCTTTTTGTGCCAATAAAAACTGCGTTCCAGAATAACCTTCGTGTGCTCCTAAATTTTTATAAAATCGTTGGTTCGGCACCTAATATCAGTGTCTTCATGAAAAGTGTTCATCACACTTCAATCTAGCTTTAAAAATTTTCAGAAAATAAAAAGGTCACTTATTATTTTTAGTTGATGTCGAAATGTTGCAGTGACATTCTGGAATGTGAACCTTTTGATTTAACCTTTGAGTGTTCCTTAATTTCTATAAAATCACGTGTTCAAAATTTAAAAACATGTTCATCATGAAAGTTTAGATGAGATTTCAATCTTTCTTTTTACTTTAATTCCATAGAATTTGAAGCTCATTAAAATAATCAAAAGGACCTGATCAGAGTGCTGAATCATTCCGCACCCAGGTTCTCCTTGAATACCTGAATGTGTTTTCACAAAATTCAATGGGTCTAATGACTTTATTTGAAAATTCTCAAAAGATGAAAGTTGAAGGTCACGATCTCAGTTTTCTTTTGACACAATTTTTTTTTTTTTTTGAAATTCATACATGTTTGGTTTTTTTAAAGAATCTGATCAGCGTGCTTGACAATTTCGCACCTGAATTCTGGAATCTATTTCCCAAGAGCTTTCAAGCTTGTTTCATAATTTCAATAGAATTGAGGTCTGAATTCCCTTTTCTTAATAAAATAATAATTGAAAATAATAGATAAAATTTCAGAAAAAAATCATAAAAAAGTTCTGAAAACCTTGAAAAATCAGAAAAAAAATCAGAAATTTGGAAAATCCCTAAAAATTAAAATCCGAAATTGAACAAGCCTTTAGGACTTTACAATAGGATTTTTTTAGATTGTCATTTCCTTTTAAAGATGATATTAGGTTTCTTTTGTGTGTGTGTGTGTGTGTGTGTGTGTGTTTTTTTTTTTTTTACGATTATGCTTAGTTGTGCATTTTAATATCTTGAGTGTTACTTTCTTTTTAGAATGGTGAGGGCAAAAATCTAAAAAAATCTTCGATAGGTTGCCATAGTATTGGTTAGCATATAATCGAGTTAAGTACCAAAAGGGTATTAGTCTTAGGACTAATATAATTAGGTTCTTGTTTCAAGATATCTAGTTGCGCATGAAATGAGATATTCTCCCGCATACATTAGGTTTCTAGTTGACCTAGATAGGCTAGTGGCAACTCCTCACATAGAAATTTGTATAAAATTGATGAAATGAAAACCCAACGTCTATCGTCATGTGAGCTATAGGTTTGGGAGAACTCGAGTCAACTGAAGGCAAATTTGGCAATATCCCTAAATCTAATTTCCCTTCCCTGTCAAAAGGGTTAGGTCAGGACACCCTTTGTAAGGACGAAAAAAATAACTTGATGTTATGAATGTAAACATAAGAACTTTGACAAAGAAAAAGAATTCTCGAAGAATAAGAAATTTTGTGTATTTGTAGCAAGAGAGAGTATCTAGTGCCCCGATATAACAAATATCATCTTTGCCCAATCTAATCACCATATATCCCCATTTTATTATCAATATCTCCTATATAGTCTAATTTTCATTTCCCTTCTATAAATTAAATCTCCCACCACATATATAAGGTTTTAGTTGCATTCAATATTCGAAATAACTTGAAAATTGGTCAGCTTATCTAGTTAAATCATATTGTCATTAATTATCATCAAAATTTATACCTTCTTATTGTCAAAATAGACAGGGGAGTATTTCGCTACTTAGGTTTTATAGATTTCTTCAATAGCAACTTATTTGTTTATTTAGTTAATTATTATTGACATTAATATTACGTTATTGTTGTTGGTGCATGCTATTGTCACGGCTCATGATTCTTCCATACTGGCATACCCTTATGAGTGGAGCCTGGAGTTATTGAGTGAAGAGTGAGTGATGTAGAGAGGATGAACACAACTTATTCATGAGAGTGATTTTAGGATGGTTGGTGCTAAGAGTACTAGGATAAAAAGATTATATCTATATAGAGCTCTAAAAGCGGGGTTGGCCCCCATGTACACATTAGTCGGGAAATGATGTCACTATCCAAAAACTAGTTGTTGTGCCTAAAATGTTCTGTTTTTATACGATGGATTAGACGCCTAAGCTAAGCTGAATATGATACAATCCGATATGAGGATGTTATTCATCTTACTATTCTTGGTAACAACTAGAGAAGGAAGGTTGGCCCAATGTTATCAACCCACTAGCCTATGACACTATCTTGTTGTTTTCTATTTAGTTCCTTAGTGCGTGCATGATAACTATTTTGTTTCAGACATCAATTTTTGCATAGAAATTGATTTTTTTTTTTTTATTTCTATTCATTGGATTAGTTTCTAAGAAAAATATACATTTAGTAACCTTATAAAAATTTCTATTCTTAAAATAGAAATTTGTTTAATAGCGATGCAAAATTTTCCCTCCCAAGTGGTAGTGGGAGACTTCCAACATCTGGTGGTTAGTAGGTGATCGATAGTGGGCGGTATGTGTTTGGCGTTTGACAATTGATGATCGACGGTGGGAGGCGGGCAGGTGGAATTCAGTGATTGGTAGTCGCCAGCGGGTGGGAGGCTAGTGTCCAAAGAGTGGCGACCAACGACCAAAGTCAAGTGGGCAAGCGGTGTCCGGTGACCGATGGTGGGCGAGTGGTGGGCGGCGACGGGCGGCTAGCATCCTATGGGTGGCGGGTGGGCAACGAGAATAAACGATAAAAAAGTTTTCAATTCTCACTTTTCTTCTATATATAGAAAAGTTAAAAATTTAATTTTTGATTTATAGTCCAAATCTATTTTTAAAATAGAAATTTGTTCCAGAAATAGAAAAATGAAATTGCGTTATCAAATTGTTTTGAGGAACAAATAACAGAGAAATAGAGAAACAAAATAGTTATCATGTGTGCCCCTAAAGTTAGACATCAAGAAATTAGATATTCAACGATGACAAATATGTAAAAATTAGTGAAACTCAATTAATCTCCTTAGAAACCATTGCAAGAATTACTTGAAAGATGAAATATCCCTCATTCATAATTTCATAGCTTTCCTTTTGCAAAGTGAACAAAAGTTCCTCCTCATGAGCCATTTCTCAATACAGCCATAGTGAAAATTAATGCCCACAATCCAACTTCCCAAGCTTATCTTCAACAATGTAGTCATCTTGCAGTTTGTCTAGCAAAATAAAAGGTACAATTTAGTAATATATATGCATACTCATAGTTTAAATTTAGCTAAGACAATTACTTATGGACAACAATATTGTTCCTCAATTCTATCTTAATATTTTCTTGAGTAAATGAAGTGGTTCTTACTAGCAGGATTTGGCTTCGACATTGTATTCTTCCGAAGTAGAGGTTTGGGGTTGATATTGCTGTGACTTGAGAAGTGTAGAGATGGCTTCCTTGCTTAACCCTATAGAAACATCTCCACCCTGTTTGTCGAGGTGCACCAATTCTTAATTAGAAAGCATATGAGGAAAAACTAAGTATTTCACAACAAAACTAAAGATCAAGGGTGACAAATATTATTACTTTAAAACATCTATGTCCACTACAAAACTCACGACGCCACTACATGAAATGTTTGAAGTCATATGCAAGCAGCAATTTCTATTTAGTTAAAAATTTTATAGTTCATGGTACTATAAAAGAGATTATGCATAAACTAAGTAAAAGCCAACAAAAAATGCCCCAAAGAAAAAAGAGTTGCTTTCATTACATTTTTATTTATTTATAATTTCAACAGTAATAAGGGTTGAAGCAAATCACCTCAAAATTCAAGATCATTTAGATAGAAATTCAATAAACACGCAAGCAAGTACTAATCTCCAGGAGACAAAGTAAGAGGTAATGGCAATTATGGCATTACTAGGTTGTGGCTAATCATTGCCCAAAATAAAAACTCCCATTAAAGGTCCATAAGACATTACCTTTTTCTACCCAACACGAAATTTCATTTATTTCATAAAATTCTTGAAAAGGTATATTGAATTACATATTTTCATGATATGACTTGTAAATTAAAGTTTATATCCTGTATAGAAATGAGGATCATGAGTTTAACATGATGCAATTGTCTTTTGGAATCAAGAGTATGACGTATATGGAAATGCATCACATAATTGGTGGTAAAAATCGGTCTCAATTTAAAGCTCTCAATCTCAAAAACTCTTTTCCAGAAATAAATCAACAAAATGTCCAACAAGATTATCATTATTAATTAAGGAACCAAATTGAGAATTATGCAAAAAATTGTCGAGGTTCAAGTCTAGAACTATAAATAAGACCATGCCGTTCCCAAGATGAAACATGAATACATAAAGATATAATAATATTACATTTTTTTAAACATACCTCATACATTCTCACTTGAATAGTGGCCCATGGTGATGGAAAAGATATCTCAGGATGAGCTCTAGCTCGCCACACACCTCTACTCACCCATTTCAGCATTCTAGATGTTGTAGAAGTGAATTCATTTGTTGAAGTCAAAGATTTGTGGCCATGTATCCTTGTTGGGTTCCCCGTTGTAAATATGGCCCACAGAATGCATAGCACTCCTTGGAAAAGTGTTCTGTTCAACAAATTCATTTTCAATATATTTAGTTGTGTTATTAGCTTGATTTTCCATTGTAGAAACTTGTAAATGCAATTTTTTTTTTTGTCAGAGTATTAACAATAAAAATATCTATATGTGTGTGTGGGTATACATTGTTCATTATGTTGGAATAGCTCTAAAGATATGAACTCAATATGTTTGCTGAGGAAATATTAACAAATCATATACTAAACATAAGAAAAAGGATATGATTACCTCAGCAATTTTTTTTTCTAGTGAATCAATGGATTTCAAATTATTTCTCTAGGCTTATACTAATGATGTTATGGATACCAAAGCATAAAATTCGTCATCAAATGGTGAATCAATCCACTAAGTGCGCAAAATTCCTTCTTTCGGGGATTTTACATATAAAAAAAAATGCTAAACCATGTATGATCTACTATGTAATGACCATTTAGCATTTGTATAAATTCTATTTATGAAACTTAAATCAATATACAAGAGGGGGTGTACATATTTGATCTAGATTATTGGTGTATACATTGAAAAAGTCTGATTTGTCAAGGCATGAATTCCTACTTGAAGTATTGGAGGGGCTAAGTCGGAATGTAATTGCTCTCGTAGTAGATATCAAACAAGAAAAATATTTCAAATGCTATAAATTTTATTTCAATGGCTACACATTCTTTTAATTGATTTATCAGTGGAGAATGAGTAAGACAAGTAATTAACTTACATAGCGAGATTGAAATTGAAATTTTGGAGATGGGATCTAAAAATTTTGAAACCAACCTGATTATCATATTTATTATAGCATGCAAAAATATCATTGCAGTTGAGCTTATATCATGATAATACAATAATTTTCTAAATGTTCACTAAGGAAAATTTTGATGACTCGTAAGCGGTAAAAGGGTTGAGGCTTTGATGAAATTTTAGAATAAATATTAGGGATAAGTTCATTAGAAGTCTTAAAATTTATCATGAAAATGTAATTGAATAATAATTTTTTTTTAAAGAGCAATCAAATCTTAAAACTTGTTAAATTGGTTCAATGGAGTCCTTCCGTTAATTTTGTCCAATTTAGCTAATGGAAAATATTGATGTGTCTCATTTTATTATTTTCTTAAGACACTTGGTGATGACGTGGCACCTGCTAAGTGCCACATCAGAAAAAATAGAAAAATTATAAATACAAACATAAGTACATTAAAAAAAAAGCTAAAAAAAAAAAAACACAAACTCACCCACAACTTGCTAGGCCCTTGCTGATGGCTACCGCTACAACCATCAAGAAGGGCTGGCAGAGGTTGCTAGGGCCTTCTTGAGGCTCGATGAACCTTGTCGGCCTCAGGCAAGGCCTTGGTGGCCCTCGACGAGGGCCTGCCGCCTCAAATCTTAGGGAAGGTGTGACCCTCACCCTAGATCTGAGTGAAGGTCATTGGGCCTTGCTTAAGGTGGCCCACCCTAGGCGAAATGGCTAGAATGAACCTTAATAATAATCAACCGAAATGACTATAATGAGCTTTACAAGCACAGAAGCAAAGACAACCCATGACCATTTATTATGGCTTTTAAACAAATTCAATGCCATATGGAATGTACAAAAAAATTGAGAATATACGTACTTGATCAGAGAAGCACTGGCCAAAAGCAAACCTTGATCGAAATTAGCCTGCAAAAAATGACCATTCATGAAAAAAAATTATGAATACACATGGTGACATAATAGAAGATATATCTCATATTATCTAAATACATCTTCATCATTACATTGATTGAGACTAAAACCGAACTAAGGTCACCGGTTGATCATTGAATTGATCACATGAATTAAATTATAGAATTTGAACGTACACGTATGACTATCTCAACAATCCAATATAAGAAACGGCTTTATAACATTGAAATAATATGGCTGCTAGTAAAATATCCCACACCCCCTGGGATACAATGATCTATTAGATTGTGTTAGGCTTAGGAATGCTATTATTTACCCTTGAAATCAACACTTCTCATATAGTCTTTCTATCAGTGTAAGCAAAATTTGTAAAATGCAACAAAAAAGACTTTGGCATGGAAAAGAGAATGCATAAAAATTGTTGCAAACATCGATACCCTAATGAAAATGTAGATTAAAAAATATTAATAAAAAATTCACTTGAAGAAATATGCTTCATCTATCAAACACATTTGAGATCTGAACAATGGATGTAGAATACATACTCTTCAAATTCTTCTTAACATTTAAAAAAAAAAAAAACATAGCGCACAAGTTGAAAGACTACCTATATCATAGGATATACTAAGGAGAAAGAAGGGGTAAAAAAGAGCAAGAGAGCACATGAAAAATAACCTGGAAGATCTAGACCGATATGAGAGCTCAAGAGAATTTTGATGTAATTTCCGTAGAATAAGATAGAGATGAGATGATACAAAATGAAGACAAACTTTATGAAGACATTTGTGCAGTGCAGAACTTGTCTCTATTTATATTGTGATTCCTCATGCCTAATTGAGTAAATTCCAACTTACCATATTGGAGAGCTTTCTCAATATGACATCACTATTTAGTTGTTGATAAATCCTAATTCTTATTGTCATCATACAGTTTATTTATTTATTTATTTATTTATTATTATTATTATTATTATTATTATTATTATTATTTATTTTTGTATTTCATTCTTGAGTTAGTCTTGTTTTCCTGAATTAATTCTTTTCTTAGTCTACTATTCTCCCTCTTCCACCATATTGAAAATGGTTTGATCTTAGTTAATCTTCATTTTTCATAGATTCTCAAAGTAATTTGCCGAAAGAGTGCAAGACCTTTCAATATCATTCTTCGTAAATGTAAAAAAATTTCATATCTAATGTAAACGGTATGAAGGTCGGGAATCTAGTATGAGTTTGTAAGTTAAAAATCTCGTATATTTTTTTATTAGTATGAGATTTTTGCATTTTTATAATACAAAAAAAAAATTGTAACTTAATTATGATGAGATGTAGCTTACTAATTAAAAATGCAACTATAATTCATTTAGCCAAACAATAAGAAAAATTTCCCGAAATTAAATGATTGTCAATGGTTCATATGAAGATGATTATTTGTCCTCGTAAATTTTGGTGGAAGGAAATCCCGCAATAATAAAATTGTTGAAGAAAAGAAAAGCATATGGATGCAAGAAATCGTACACATTGACCAATTAATGGGAAATACAAGATATTTTACCATATACTCTCTTTTGCCCATTTTATTTAGGTCGACTTTGGGAGCAACTTGCTCACACAGATAGACACCCATATCTAGCAATAAACCTCATAGCATATCTTCATGCATTAATTTTTCTTCATCAAGGCTAACTAGATAAGTTCAAATATGCTATATTCTATTAATTTCCCTAATTAGCTATAAACTTATTGACTAATTTAGTGGTAGCCCAATCTAGTCATTATCGAGGAAAAAAATGTAGTCATTATCTATTTTCAAGGCACTTGAATTCGGTTTTTTAATTTTCTTTTCGTTGCCATTTATTTAATTCTATTTGCATTTGAATTATTTCCTTTTGTCTTTTTCCAACCTGTTGTTTTTAAAATGCATCCCTTTAGTAATTTTTTTTCACATTCCAAAGAGTAAAATAAAAATATAATAATTAGGTAGAGATCCTTTTGTATAGTTTTTTTTTTATTTGGCAAAACCCTTTTGATTAGTGATTGACTTTGGAAGCTATTAACATGTTCCTCATCTCTGCCTCTCTTTGTACGTCCGTTTGTTTCTTTATTATAAATAATTTAAATCTTAAGGTACTGAAGAATCTCAATACAATTTTTAATATTTTCCCAGCCATTTTTTTTTTTTTTGGCTTTGTTGATGGATGCATTGCATGTTTCCTGTTGCTGCAGGTGAACGGTTGTTTGGGCGAAATGGGGAAGGCTGTTTTAAAAGTGGTGGATTCTGCAGGACTCGATCTTAAACCCCCTGTTGCTTGGCTGTGCTCAAGAGCTACAAAAATCGTAGAGGTGTGTGAAAAAGAGATTAAGGTGCACATAGCTTCAGAGAGAGGAAGCGTTCAGGCCTTGGTCTTTCATGAACACCCGAATATGATCGTGGTTGACTACACCATGCTTGATCCGATGAACAGTAGGTAGCATATTTGAAGAAATAGTAGTGATAGAAATTTATTTGCCAAAAGAGAGGTCTGGTTTTTTATAGTTCCATTAAAATAGGGGTGGGAGGATTGACTGATTATTTGAAACTTCGGTAATTTTGTGAAATCTGCAAACCTTACTAGGATAATGCACGAGCCAATATGTCACTGTTCACTTGATAAGTTCAATTAAGTTCTTGTTACTGAACATATCTTTCTATTATGAAGGTAATGCCGAGCAATTTTACAATGTTGGAGTTCCATCTGTAATGGGAACTAATGGAGGGGACAAATATTAACTTTACAAAACAGTTGATGATTCGAATTTATATGCAGTAATTTTCCCACAAATGGGCTAGGATCCTTGTTTGGTTTTTGCTATCTCTACACTTTCTTATTTTGTCCTAATTATTCTCTAGTTTTTGGTAGGTTGTGGCATTTCTTGCAGCGATGGAAATTATGGCAGAGCAATTTCCAGAGGCCTTCTCTGGGTATTCTCTAAAGGTGTTCTGTCCTTACTCTTCTGCATCTGCTTTCTTCTATTCTGCTCCTCACTTTGCTCTCTGTCTTGTATTGTTCATCCCTTTGACTGGGTCTGGATTAATGATTTTATGGACGTTTAAGTGCACATGTAGCTGATGTTAAAATTAGAATTCTCACCAATGTTTGATTAGACACTTTTGAGAGAGCTATTGGTTGTAAGATCAACTGTGCATGGAAAAAAAAAAGAAGAGTGGAAGTTCTGTGAGTTTTGTCCTATAATTTATCAAATAGGTACTGTTGATCTCTTTATATTCTGCATTATATCAACACAAAGATAAAATGTAAACACAATAATACAAACAACACATTACCTAAATCACAAAGCAAAAAAAAAGACTGCAGCCAAGTGAGGTTATACGTGACTCATTTTTGTTGTGCTAAGCCGATCTGGGACCCATGGTGGATTAGGTACTGTTAATCTTACTAATATAGGTCTGATTCTATCCTAAAAGCTTGTCTTTTTTAAGTTCATCTACTCAATTAGATTTGTTGTAATTTACCCGTTATCATTTAACTCGTCATGTTTCATTTGGTTGGTTATCAAGTTAAATGATGGTTGAGTACTCTGCTAGTTGTTGTGAAGCGACCCTTTAACCAAAATGGGGAATGAGATAGGAGTTCGGGTGCTCATTCGCTGAACCACTTTCTTCATTGAAGTTTGAGGGAACAAATAAGAGGGAGAAAAAAGATTTTTTTGTTAGGTGAGAAAAGGCTTTTTATATCAGTAATTCGGGAAGCACAAGAGCTGGAACTTGTGGCAACTTGAGTCCCTCTAGCTTTTCTGTAGTTACCCTTTTGTTAAACTCTTATCTTTTTGAGCGATTGGGGACATCTTCCATCCTTAAAAGACCATAGTGTGGTTTTACCCCTTCCCTACTTCTCCTCACTTTTTCTTTGCCAATTTGAATAGGTGCATCGTTGATGTCTATTCGGGTGCACTGAGTTGCAGTGGAAGACCGGTTGCAATGCTGCTTTCTTAAGAATAGATTGAGAATTGGTATTCATTGTTGCTGTGGTTTGGTCTGGTCTGGTGGTTTGCTTTAATTGATGAAGATTTACTCGTGAGCAATGAATTTGGGTTAATTTATAATATTGCAACACTCTACTGTTTTACTCTTGACCTAATGATACCGAATTGATATTGTAGACATAGTATAGTAAGTTGTTACTGTTTTCAGTTCACATTTGGATGTGCTGATGGAGGCACTGGTGATTTTGTTTAAAGTTTAGGTGATGGAGTCCCATCAATCAAGCAAATTTGACACGTGGAATAGCTAAGGCAGTAATTTCTTGCTTCAAGAAGTTGGGAGTGTCTTTTGACATGGATCAGTTGTGTTGTGAAATTACGTTTGTGACTTTGACTCTATTCATTGGGAAATTCTTGTTAATTCTTCTTTTATTTATCCTGAAAAAGGCATGTTGAGGAACATGTACATATTTGTTGCGAGTGCAGATCATTTATCTGTGTTTTTATAGATTGAATTGTTAGAAAGGAGGCTGTAGATTAGTTCTTGGCCAAACATATGATTTTTGTTTCCAACTTTGTTCCCTAAATCTTGATGAAGCTTTGTTTTTATGTACTTCCGGCAAGCGAAAAAGTCTTTGGGTTCAAATCTTATACCATTGGCCCTACTTTCTTTGGGGAAAAACCTTCATTCTATACTCACATCTTGTATATCTTCTAAATTATGCACGAGTGAATGGCGCAGTCTAATAAACCGTAACAATAACCTTTGTAATTGTTGGTTCTATTATTAAAGATTATTATTAGTATTTCCACAATTAAAAATATCTCACATTTATCTGTGCATCCGTGATCCTGAACAACACAAATGGAGATGGTGGGGTTCCAGAAGAGTATGTCTTATCATGCTTTCCATTAGTATTATCTGTCATCACCTGATGAAACATAATTATGGATTATTTTTTGATATCTCTACCTTCTTATTTCATATGATTTTCTTGAGATCAGCATCACAAAATATTCATCTCCTTTATAGAGTATCTTTTGAGTTTCAGCACAATGTTTGTGGTAGATCAATATATGCCGAGGGCACAGTTGTTGCTGTCTTGTTTTTAGCCAGGAAGGTGATAATTCTTCCAACAGAAATTTGTTCCTGGATGTACAAGTGCATGCTAATCAAAACTTGCTTGTCATGATATTCAAGAGTTCTTTTTCTTTACTTGCCAAAATGAGACCTAGCATTACAAAATGGCAAACTTGTATAATCGGATTCATATAATGTGTGAATGCAATGTACAATATTTTAGTTCTGAATGAGGAACTGTGTTCTTTGTATCTAATCGAAGTTAACTGCTTGGAGTTGCAGATAATCACCGTCCCTATAGATCCCATATCCAATTGCTAATTGTGGTTTGTGGATGTGATGTCTTTTTGCAGATCCAGCAGAAGGCAGACCATCGTATATAAAATATTATTGATGTATTGCGTGAGGGTAGCATGCGTTGATACTAGTTTCATGCTGAGGTTTCTTGTGCGGCGTTTATATTTCAGGTCAGCTTTGTTGTCTTAATTCTGTGTTGTAGTCTCAATTCTTCTTCTTCTTCTTAGCATTGTTATAATAATCATTATAAGTATTTGTTTGGCAGATGTTGCATCTCCAATTCAGGATTCTGGTTTTAGAATCTCTTCATAGTTCATCGTTGCTTCACTTGGTAATAGAGTAGCGAAAATTGCAAGACTGGTTCTGGAGATGGATCATTAAGCTCAAGCAACTGCAGCTTCTCTTCGGGACGTGTAGGATTTTGATTATTTGCAACGTGAAGCACGCGTCTTAAAATCAGAGGATGCAAATTAGAATAGTTTTGTAATTTTCTGGCAACTCTCTTCTACTCAGCATCGTCGGCAACTACTGTAGTGTTCGAGCTGGTGACATGGGAGCCATATGGAAGTGTCCTGCTTTTCTCATTAATGAAGTTTGATGTTCAAACTCAAAGGCCACAATGATTCAAAATGGAAGTTCTCCATGGAAAATGCATTACTACTTTTTAAAATAGAGATGATCATGATGTCAAAGACTATAAACTTGACAAGCGTTGGATTCACAAAGATGAGATGGGAAATAGGAACATCATCAATTACAAATTAGATTGTGTAAGCAAGAAAAAAGGTCGATTTATCTCATCACAAATTTGAAATTTATCATATGTGAAAACCTTTGAAGTTTGAGGTCTTTCTCATTCATATTGCTAGTGCTGCTGCCACCATTTTGCAAATTGGATAATAATCTTCACCTTGAGCCATTTCACAATGCAGTGCTCGCAAAAGCAATGGCCGCAATCCAACTAACAAGTGCTAGTTATATTCAAATTGCCCTAGATTTGTTTTAAAAATAAAGTAGAGATGAAATTTGTCCCAATTCTTCTTTTATCTCATTGTTCTCATATAATGAAGCAACTCTATAGTCAAACACAATAAGTTTTGGACCTTGAATTTCATTGTTTAGGGGTGTTTTGGAGCACTTTTCTGTTTTTAAGCCCTTTTATGCATTATAGTAGGCTTTTACTTATTTTATGAATGCTTTACTGCTTAATGTAACTTTTGGGTATTCTAGTGTTGCTTACATTTAACAAGGTACTTATTTGATCAATTCTATGTATCAAGTTGCTTTTTGTCATGTTTCACATAATGAAAAAAAAAGTGATTGCTCTCTATTATTGCGCACATGAGAGGGAGTATTCTTAGTGCTTGCTTGTAGATCAATGAATCCATGTTTTTCTATTACTTCCTGCATCACTTAGAATCTCATAAGGACAATGCTAAAAATAGATGGCCCTTTGTCAAGACTCAAATTTTTGTCAACCTTTTAAATATCCATCCATTATACAAAAATAAAAATATATATATATGAAAAGATTAAAAGAAAAAAATAAAAAAAGAAATGAACGAAAATGATAAAAAAATGAATGAAAATATGAAAATAGATAACAATAACAAAAAATTCGGGTAGGGGCCCCTGCCCATATTTTTTTTTTAAATAATAGATTTTTGGGTCAGATGGGCACATGCGCCCAGCTCCTTTTTTTTTTTTGGTAATTCCCGTAGCCCGTGTTTTTACTTCCTGTTGAGCCCATTTGTTTTTTTTGCTTCTTACTTTCTTAAAAGAGCCCACCAGAACTTAAAACAAACTCAGGCCTAATTCCCTTTTCTCTCACGCGCGCTCTCAATATTCTTTTTGGGGGGTTTTTGGGAAGTCGTCGGCCATAGAAGCAAAGAAATTGCAGAGGGCTTGGAGAAAGAGGAGGATGGAGCTGCAGAACTTCGGCTATGGAGAGACCCGGAGATAGGAGGAGTGAAGGAAGCCCGGCCAAGGGGTTTTCCACACTGCCTCGCCCTTTTATCATGATGTCAAGGATCCGCAGGCAGAATTACTGGATCCCGCTGTGAAGGGAACTCTTAACGTCCTGAAGTCAAGTTCCAAAGCGCCTTCCGTGCAGCGTGTGATCTTGATATCATGTATGGCTGTAGTCGCATACAATGGAAAGCCACAGACACCTGATGTTGTGGTCGATGAAAGTTGATTCTTTGATCCACACTTGTTCAGGCGAACCAACGCGCGCCAACACTTAACACAAGTGCTGCGGGACCGCAAATTTGATAAATGTTTGAAGATATTGAGAAGCGGTTGATTTTGACTTATTATGGAGAAGGAAGAAGATAATCTCTCCACTCTCTCTCAAGCTTCACCGCTTTGATCAAAGGAGAGTGTCCGCAATCAAAGTCCGAAGCCGAGCAAATGATGACCTTGTTCCATCAGCGATCATTACTCTCTCTTCAGTGAAGTCCAGCCGATCTGAGATCTAGTTGTTTACTCGAGCTCGAATCATCGTACTTCAAGCTCGCTGTTCTTTTTTTTTTTTTTTGGTAAAGGTACGAATTATATTGATTTTGCCAAAAGATTACAAGGAAGGATAACCGGCACCAGACAGGACAAACACTCAGGAAGACAGTCGTCAAAGAGAGTGTAAGGGTGCCATGGGACCCCAGGGAAAGAAAGAACTACCAAAAGAACAAGACAAGAAAGAAAAGACTAACAAACAAACACTAGAAAGAACCTCCATTAATCAAAGATAGATGGATGTAAGCTCGCTGTTCTTTGATGTCCAGAAAATTCGAAAATCGTGACTCTGAATCAAAGCTGAGTTCGCTCATATTCTCTGATTTTGTTTTTGATACAATTCTTTGAGTTGATTTTCTGCATCTCCATCATAACCAGAACTTGCTTGACCAAGCTTCCAGCCGTGTCAATCACCGAAATAGTTCCTCTATTCAACGAGTCCAGTACATCGATCGTTGGCTGATCTTTGAAGATTAAGGCTGTTGATTAGAGCTAAGTGATTCACTTCTTTCCCCTGGTTTCCAATTTTCCATCAGCACAGATTCTACTCTGAATGATCATTATGAATATGACGTGTTCTGGCAATTCGAGTGCTTATCAGCGTTTTTCAAGTGATGATATGAGCTTTTGTAAACGGTGATTTCTCGTGAAGATGTGTTATAGACTTTCACAGTATACATGGTGAGCTTCGATTTTATATGTTATGAGCTCTTCTCGGACATCGTTTACTAGGCTAAAATTGCTTCGTAATACAGATCATAAATCTGGAAAATTGATGCTTGCTCTATTGTGAGTGTTCTGTTCTGAATGACATCTGTGTCTTCCTGATTTTTTTAAAAATTTCTCTGATCTGATTTAAGAGTTGGTACCCTCACGAAACTTGTTTGTGACATCTAGGACTATGTCATATAAAATTTTCAATAAAATTGAAAGTCATTTGGTAGACACGATTGATCTTCTACTAGACATTTTTGCTTCTGAAAAATTAATTTCCAGACTGACCTTCATGCGTTATACGATTTTTATAAAATCATACATTCAAAATCGGGAAATACATCCCCATGAAAAATGTTCACCACATCTGCATCTATCTGGTGTAAAATTTTCATGAAAAATAAAACTCATTTGATCAGTACACAATTGGCTCTCAATTGTACGTTTTTGTGCCAATAGAAACTGTCTTCCAGAATAACCTTCGTGTGCGCCTAAATTTTCGTAAAATCGTTAGTTAGGGATATAATATTGGTGTCTTCATGAAAAGTGTTCATTACACTTTGATCTAGCTTGAATTTTTTTTTTCAGAAAATAAAAAATCATTTATTATTTTTAGTTTATGCCAAAAAGTTGCAGTGACATTCTGTAATATGAACTTCTTCATTTAACCTTCGAGTGTTCCTTTACTTCTATAAAATCATGTGTTGAAAATTTAAAAAGGTGTTCATCATGAAAGTTTTAGGTGAGATTTTAATCTTTCTTTTGACATTAATTCCATAGAATTCGAAGCTCATTAAAATAATTAAAAGGATCTGATCAGAGTGCTGAATCATTCCGCACCCAGGTTCTCCTCGAATACTGAATGCGTTTTCACAAAATTCAATGGGCTTAATAACTTTATTTGAAAATTCTCAAAGCATGAAAGTTGAAGGTCACGATCTCAACTTTGACACTACGTTTTCTTTCTTTTTTTTTTTTGCCGGGGGGGGTGGGGGCGCGTTGGGGGGAATGGGAATTGATACATGTTTGGTTGTTTAGTAAAGAACCCGATCAGTGTGCTTGACAATTTTGCGCCTGAATCCTGGAATTTATTTCCCAAGAGCTGTCGAGCTTGTTTCCTAATTTTAATAGAATGGAGGTCGAATTTCATTTTCTTAAGGGAAAATTCCAAAAAGAGACCTAAAGTACCCTCTTTTTCTCAAATAATGGTCCAAAGTGGACCTTGTTTCAAATAAAGACCTCAAGTGCCTTCATTTTCTCAAATAAGAGTCTAAAGTGGATGTTATTTTAAATGATGACCTAAAGTGGTTATGTTTATTTCAAATAAGAGTCTGAAGTGGCTATGTTCATTTCAAATAAGAACCCGTCTTTCCAGGCGATCAAAGGTATTTTCGTCATTTGTCATTCCCCCCCCCCCGCTTTTTTTTTTTTTCCAATTTTTTGGCTAGTTCTTCTTCCTCTTTGCCGGTGGCTAGCCAGCCATTGGCAATGCCCACAAAGGGCTAGGGAAGGGATGGCCTCACCTAGGTGTGGCAACCCTCGAGTAGGGGCCATCGTGAGGTCGGCTGTGCTGGCCTTAGGCGAGGCCAACGAGGGTTGGGTGACCTCGTCGGCTGCCCTCACTTGGGATCGGCTAGGGCCGACCTCACGGATGGCCCCGGGGTGAGGGTGGCCATGCTTAGGTGAGGCTGTCAAGCTCGGGCGAGGCCATCCCTCACCCGTGGCCAACGTGGGTGGCCCTTGCTAGTGGGGGTGACCCTTGCTTAGCCCTATGGGGGCATCGTTGGTGGTCAGTCGACCACCGGCTAAGAGGAAGAAGAAGAACAAAAAAAAAAAAAGTGAAATGCAAAATGACAAAAACATCATTGATTGGTTGAAAAATTTAGCCAGTTAGAGATTGGCAAGGTCGGGTCCTTATTTGAAATAACCAAAGTCACTTTAGGCCCTTATTTGAAACAACTAAGGCCACTTTAGGTCCTTATTTGAAACAAAATCCACTTCGGTTCCTTATTTGAAAAAACAATGACACTTCAGGTTCTTTTTTGAAAATTTCCCTTTTCTTAATAAAATAAAAAATAAAAAATAATAGATAAAAATTTCAGAAAAACTCATAAAAATTTCAGAAAACCTTGAAAAATCGGGAAAAATCAGAAAATTGGAAAATTCTTAAAAAAAATTAAAATCCGAAAGTGAACAAGCCTTTACAATAGGATTTTTTTTTTTTAGATTGTCATTTCCTTTTAAAGATAATATTAGGTTGCTTGCATTCCTTTTTTTTTTTTTTTTTTTGGGTGATTATACTTAGTTGCACATTTTAATATCTTGAGTGTTACTTTCTTTTTAGAATGGTTAGGGAAAAAATCTAAAAGAATCTTCAATAGGTTGCAATGGCATTGTTTAGCATGTAATCGAGTTAAGTACCGAAAGGGCATTAGTCTTAGGACTAATATAATCAAGTCCACTTTTCATGATATTTGGTAGCACATGAAATGAGATGTTCTCCTGTATACATTAGGTTTCTAGTTGACCTAAATAGGCTAGTCACGACTCCTCACATAGAAATTTGTATAGAATTGATGGAATGAAAACCAAATGTCTTACATCACGTGAGCTATGGGTTTGTGAGACCCAAGTCAATTGAAGGCAAATTTGGCAATACTCCTATATCTAATTTCCCCTCCCTATTGAAGGGGTTAGGTCGTGACACCTTTTGTAAGGAATGAAAAAATAATTTGATGTTTATGAATGTAAACATAAGAACTTCGACAAAGGAAAAGAATTGTCAAAGAATAAGAAATTCTGCATATTTGTGTGTTTAAGCGAGAGAGACTATCTACTGCCGATATAACAAATATCACCTTTGCCCAATCTAATCACCATATATCCCCCTTTTATTATCAAGATCTCCTATATAGTCTAATTTTCATTTCCCATCTATGAATTAAATCTCCCACCACATATATAAGGTTTTAATTGCATTCAATATTCAAAATATCTTGATGGATGGTGTTTGTAACTTAAAAATCATATTGCCGTTAATTATCATCAAAGTTTATATCTTCTCATTGTCAAAATAGACCGGAGTATTTCACTACTTAGGTTTCACAATTTTCTTCATTACCAACTTATTTGTTATTTTAGTTAATTATTATTGACATTAATATTATATCATTATTGTTGGTGCATGCTATTGTCATGGATCGTGATTCTTCCATACTCACATACCCTTATGAGTGGAGCTTGGAATTATCGACCAAAGACTGAGTGATGTAGAGAGGATGAATACAACTTATTCATGAGAGTGACATTTGGATAGTTGGTGCTAAGAGTACTAGGATAGAATGATTATATCTCTACAAAGCTCTAAAAGTGGGGTTGGCCCCTGTGCACAAACTAGTTGAGAGTTGATGCCACTCTCCAGGAACTAGTTGTTGTGCCTAAAGTGTTTTGCTTTTGGTACGGTGGATTAGATGCCCAAGCTAAGTTGAGTATGGTTCAATCCGATATGAGGATGTAATTCATCACACTGTTTTGGTACAACTAGAGAAGAAAGGCTGGCCCAATGTTATTAACCTACCAGGCATTGCACAAGCTACTCCATAGCCAAGAAATACCAACTTGTGACACTATCTTGTTTTTTTTTTTATTTAGATCTTTATGGCGCACGTGATAACCATTATATTCTAGACATCAATTTTTGCCTAGAAATTTATTTTTCTATTTCTATTCCCTAGACAAGTTTCTCAGAAAAATATGCATTTGATAATCTTATAAAATTTATGTTCCTTTGAAATAAAAATTCATTTGATAATGATACAAAATTTCTCCCTCTCCGAGTGGTGGTGGGAGGCGTCCAACGTCTTGCGGTCGTTGGGTGACTAGTGGCCGGTGTCCGGCGTTTGGCGATAGGAAGGGGCAGGTGGTGTCTGTTGACTATTAGTTGGCAGCGGGCGGGCGGTTGGAGTCCGGCAACCAACGGTGGGCAACCGACGACCAAGGTCTAGCGGTTGGCGGCGAGTGTCTAACATCTGGTGGCTAGTGGGGTGATGGGTGGTGATGAGAGTGAACGATGAGAAACATTTTCATTTCTCACTTTTCTTCTAGATATAGACAAGTTAAAAATTTTAACTTCTGATTTATGATCCAAATCTATTTCTGAAATAGAAATCTCTTCTAGAGATAGAAAAATGAAATTGTGTTACCAAAAAATTTATGTTCCAAATCTATTATGGGGAATAGAAAAATAAGAAATAGAAAAAAAAAGTAGTTATCATGCCCTCCCTTAAAGTTAAACAAAAGAAATTAGATATTCAAAAATGATAAATATATTAAAATTAGTGAAACTCAATCAATTTTCCCAAAACCATTGCAAGAACTACTTGAAAGATGAAATATGCATCATTCATAATTTTATAGCTTTCCTTTTGCAAAGTGGACAAAAGTTCCTCCTCATGAGCCATTTCTCAATACAGCCATAGTGAAAAGTGACACCCAAATCCAACTTCCCAAGCTTATCTTCAACAATGTAGTCATCCTGCAATTAGTCCAACAAAATAAAATGTACAATTTAGTAACATATATGCATATTGGTAGTTTAAATTTAGCTGAGACAATTACTTATGGACAACAAAATTGTTCCTTAGTTTTGTCTTAAAATGTCCTTGAGTAAACAAAGTGATTCTTACCAGACAAATACAATAGGACTCGACTTTGACATTATTCTTCCGAAGTAGAGGGTTGGAGTTGATATTGGTGCGACCTTAGATGTGTAGAGATGGCTTCCTTGCTTAACCCTATAGAAACATCTCTACCCTATTTGTCGAGGTGGACAAATTCTTAGTCATAAAGCATATGAGGAAAAACTAAGTATTTCACAACAAAACTAAAGATCAAGAGTGACAAATATTATTGCTTGAAAACATCTATGTCCACTACAAAACTCATGATACCACTACATGAAATGTTTGAAATTATACACAAGCAGCAATTTCTATTTAGTTAAACATTTTATAGTTCATGGTACTATGAAAGAGATTATGCATATACTAAGTAAAAGCCAACAAAAAATGTCCCCCCCCCCCCAAAAAAAAAAGGAGTTGCTTTCATTACATTTTTTTTTTTTGGAATAATTTAAATAGTAATAAGGGTTGAAGCAAGTCTCCTCAAAATTCAACATCATTTAGGTGGAAATTTTATAAACATGCAAGCAAGTACAAATCTCAAGAAGACACAATAAGAGGTAATGACAATTATGGCATTACTAGGTTGTGGCTAATCATTGCCCAAAATAAAAACTCCCATTAAAGGTCCATGAGAAATTACCTTTTTCTACCCAATCTGGAATTTCATATATTTTATGAAATTCTTGAAAAGGTATATTGAATTACATATTATCATGATATGGCTTGTAAATTAAAGCTCATATCCTATATAGAAATGAGGATCACAAGTTTAACACAATGCAATTGTCTTTTGGAATCAATAGCATGATGGATATGGAAATGCATCACATAATTGGTAGAAAAAATCAGTCTCAATTTAAAGCTCTCAATCTCAAAAACTTTTTTTCCAAAATATATCAACAAAATTTCCAACAAGATTGTCAAAATTAATTAAGGAACCAAATTGAGAATTATGCAAAAAATTGTTGAAGTTCAAGTCTAGAGCTATAAATAAGACCATGCCGTTCCCAGGATGAAACATGAATAAATAAAGATATAATAATATTACAAATTTTGGAACATACCTCATACATCCTCACTTGGATAGTGGCCCATGGTGATGGAAAAGATATCTCAGAATGAGCTCTAGCTCGCCACATCCCTCTACTCGCCCATCTTAGCATTCCAGATTTTGTAGAAGTGAATTCATTGGTTGAAGTTAAAGATTCGGGGCCATGTATCCTTGTTGGGTTCTCCATTGTAATGTGGTCCATGGAATGCCTAGCACACCTTGTAAAAGTGTTCTGTTCAACGAATTCATTTTCAATATATTCAATTGTGTTATTAGCTTGATTTTCCATTGTAGAGACTTGTAAATATAAATTGTTTGTCAGAGTATTAACAATAAAAATATCTGTATATATATGTGTGTGTGTGTGGGTATATCGTATACGTTGTTCATTATGCTGGAATAGCTCTAAAGATATGAACTCAATATGTTTGCTGAGGAAATATCAACAAATCATTTACTAAATATAAGAAAAAGGATAAGATTACCTCAGGAAAAAATATTAATTTATTTTTCTAGTGAATGAATGGATTTCAAATTATTTCTCTAGGCTTATATTAATGATGTCATGGATACCAAAGCATACAATCGTGATCAAATGGGGAATCAATCCACTAAGCACGCAGAATTCCTTCTTTTGGTGATTTTACATATAAAAAAATGCTAAACCATGTATGATCTACTATGTAATGACCATTTAACATTTGTATTAAAACTATTTATGAAACCTAAATCAATATACAAGAGGGGGTGTACATATTAGATACAAATTAGTGGTATATACATCGAAAAACTCTGATTTGTCAAGGGACGAATTCCTACTTGAAGTATTGGAGGGGCTATGTCGGAATGTAATTGCTCTCATAGTAGATATCAAACAAGAAAAAATTATAAAATGCTATAAATTTTCTTTCAATACCTACACGTTCTTTTAATTGATTTATCACTGGGGAATGAGTAAGACAAGTAATTAACTTACACAGTGAGATTTAAATTGAAAATTTTGGAGACAGGATCTAAAATTTTGAAACCAACCTGATTATCATATTTATTATAGTATGCAAAAATATCATTGCAGTTGAGCTTATATCATGATAAAACAATAATTTTCTAATTGTTCATTAAGGACAATTTTGATAAGACTTGTAGGCAATAAAAGGGTCAAGTTTTTGATGAAATTTTAAAATAAATATCAGGAAAAAAGTTTATTAGAAGTCTTAAAACTTGTCATGAAAATGCAATTAACTCCTAAAAGTTGTAAAAAGAGCAATCAAATCCTAAAACTTGTCAAATTGGTTTAATCAAGTCCTTCCGTTAACTTTGTCCAATTTAGCTAATGAAAAATGCTGACTTGTCTCATTTTATTACTTTCTTAAGACACATGGTGATGACGTGGCATGCACCAAGTGCCACGTTAGAAAAAATTAAAAATTAAAAATACAAACAAAATTAGATTAAAAATAAAAAAGGCTAAAAAGAAAAAAAAAAAATGCGAACTCACCCACGGCTTGCCAAGCCCTCGCTGGTGGCTATTGTCACAACTACCAAGAAGGGCTGGTAGAGGTTGTTGGGACCTTCCCGAGGCTTGGTGAACCTCGTTGGCCTTAGGCGAGGCCTTGGTGGCCCTCAATGAGGGCCTGTTGCCTCAAATCTTAGGGAAGGCGTGACCTTGCCCTAGATCTGAGCAAAGGTCATTGGGCCTCGCCCAATGTGGCCCACCCTAGGCAAAATGGCTAGAATGAACCTTAATAATAATCAAATGAAATGGCTAGAATGAACTTTACAAGCATAGAAGCAAAGATGGCCCATGACCATTTATTAAGGCTTTTAAACAAATTCAATACCATATGGAATGTAAATTTCTTTTTTGAGAATATACGTACTTGATTTGAGAAGCACCGGCGAAAAGTAAAGCTTGATCGAAATTAGCCTGCAAAAAGTGGCCATTCATGAAAAAAGAAATGATGAATACACGTAAAAACTTATTTAAATAGATAAAGATGAGCAAATAATCATAGATTCAACAGAGAACATAATAGAAGATATATCTCATATGATCTAAGACACAACATCTTCATCGTTATACTAATTGAGACTAAAATAGAACTAAGGTCACCGGTTGATTATTGAATTGATCACATGAATTAAACCATAGAATTTGAACCTACACATATAACTATCTTTACAATCCAATATAAGAAATGGGTTTATAACATCCAAATAATATGGTTGCTAGTAAAATATCCCATGCCCTTTGGGATATAGTGATCTATTAGATCATGTCATTATGCTTTGAAATGCTATTATTTACCCTTGAAATTGATATTTCTCATATAGTCTTTCTATTATTATAAGCAAAATTTGTAAAAGGCAATAAAAAATTTTGGCTTGGAAAAAAAGAAACCATATAAATGGTTGCAAACATCGATACCCTAATGAAAATATAGATTAAAAATATTAATAAAAAATCACTTGAAGAAATATGCTTCATCTATCAAACATATTTGAGATCTGAACAATGGATGTAGAATATATACTCTTCAAATTCTTCTTAACATTTAAAATAAAGAGGAAGAAAACTATAGTGCATGGGTTGAAAGACTACCTATATCATAGCATATGCTAAGGAGAAAGAAGGGATAAAAAAAAGGGAAAAAAGAGCAAGAGAGCACATGAAAAATAACCTAGAAGATCTAGACCGATGTGAGAGTTCAAGAGAATTTTGATGTAATTTGCATAGAATAAGATAGAGATGAGATGATACAAAATGAAGACAAACTTTAAGAAGACATGTCAGTAGTGTAGAACTTGTCTCTATTTATATTGTCTTTCCTCATGCTTGATTGAGTAAATTCCGGCTTACCATATTGGAGAGCTTTCTCAATATGACATCTCTCTTTAGTTGATGAGAAATCCTAATTCTAATTGTCATCATTCATTTTTTTTTTTTTTTTTTTTGTATTTCATTCTTGAATTAGTCTTGTTTCTTGAATTAATTATTTTCTTAGTCTACTATTCTCTCTTTCCCACCATATTGAAAATGGTTTGATCTTAGTTAATCTTCATTTTTTCATAGATTCTCAAAGTAATCTGCCAAAAGAGCGCAAGACCTTTCAATATCATTCCTTGTAAATGGAAACAATTTTCATATCTGATGTAAACAGTATTAAGATTCGGAATCTAGTATGAGATTTGTATTTTAAAAATCTAATACAATTTTAATTAGTATGAGATTTTTGCATTTTTATATTACAAAAAAAATTGCAACTCAATTTCTACCAAAAAAAAATTGTAATTCAATTATGATGAGATGTAGCTTACTAATTAAAAATGCAACTATAATTCATTTAGGCAAAGAATAAGAAAAACTTTTAAATGATTGTATGGTTCATATGAAGAAGATTATTTATCCTCATAAATTTTGGTGGAAGGAAATCAATAAAATAAGAAAAGAAAAGTATATGGATGCAAGAAATCATGCAAAAGATATCTTGTAATTAATAGCAAGAAATCATACACATTGACCTATTAATGGGAAATACAAGATATTTTACCATATACTCTCTTTTGCTCATTTTAGATAGGTTCTACTTTGGGAACAACTTGCTCACACAAACCGACACCCATATCCAGCAATAAACCTCATAGCATATCTTCATGCTTTCATTTTTCTTCATCAAGGCTAATTGGGTAAGTTCAAATATGCTATATTCTATTCATTTCCCTAATTAGCTATAAACTTATTGACTAATTTAGTGGTAGCCCAATCTAGTCATTATCTATTTTTAGGGCACTTGAATTCCGTTTTTTATAAATTTTCTTTTTGTTGCCATTTATTTAATTCTATTTGCATTTGAATTATTTCCTTAATGCCTTTTTCCCTCCTGTTGTTTTTAAAATGCATTCCTTTAATAATTTTTTTATCACATTCTAAAGAATAAAACAAAAATATAATAATTAGGTGGAGATCCTTTTGTATAGATTATTTTTTTTTGGCAAAATCATTTTGATTAGTGATTGACTTTGGAAGCTATGTTCCTCATCTCTACCTCTCCTTGTACATGCATTTGTTTCTCTATTATAAAAAAATTTAAATATTAAGATATTGAAAAATCTCAATACAATTTTTAATATTTTCTCAGCCTCTTTTTTTTTTTTTTCGGCTTAGTTGATGGATGCATTGCATATTTCCCGTTGATGTAGGTGAATAGTTGTTCGGGCAAAATGGGGAAGGCTGTTTTAAAAGTAGTGGATTTTGCAAGACTTGATCTTAAACCCTTGTCATTTGGTTGTGCCAAAGAGGTTGGAAAACCATAGAGGTTTGTGGAAAAGAGATTAAGGTGCACAGACCTTTAGATAGATGAAGCAATTCTGGCCTTGGTCTTTCATGAATACCCAAAAATGATCACGATCGACTATAGTGTGCCCGATGTGGTGAACAGTAGGTAGCACATTTGAAGAGATAGTACTGATAAAAATTCATTTGTGAAAATAGAGGTCTGGTTTTTTATAGTTCCATTAAAATAGGGGTGGGAGGATTGACTGATTATTTGGAACTCCGATAATTTGTGAAATCTGCAAACCTTAATAGGATGCTGCAGGAGGCAATATGTCATTGTGCACTTGATAATTTCAATTAAGTTCTTGTTACTAAACATATCTTTCTATTATGAAGGTAATGACGAGCTGTATTGAAATGTTGGAGTTCCATTTGTAATGTGAACTACTAGAGGGGATAGGATTGGCTTTACAAAACAGTTGAAGATTCAAATTTATATGCAGTAATTTTCCCACAAATGGGGAAATAGGTGATGAAACCCAAGATCCTTGTTTTTGGTTTTAGCTATCTCTACACTATCATATTTTGTCCTAATTATTCTCTAGTTTTTGGTAGGTTGTGGCATTTCTTGCAACGATGGAAATTATGGTAGAGCAATTTCCAGGAGCCTCCTCTAGGTATTCTCTAAAGGTGTTCCATCCTTACCCTTCTACATCTGATTTCTCCTATTCCACTCCTCACTTTGCTCTTTGTCTTGTATTGTTCATCCCTTTGACTAGGTCTTGATTAATGATTTTATGGATGTTTAAGTGCACATGTAGCTAATGCTAAAATTAGAATTCTCACCTATGTTTGATTGGACACTTTTGAAAGAGCTATTGGATGTAAGATCAACTTTGCATGGAAAAAAAAAAAAAGAAAAAAAGAAAAAGGAAGTAAGAATGGAAATCCTGTGAGTTTTGTCCTACAATTTGTCCAATAGGTATTGTTGATCTCTTTATATTCTGCATTATATCAACACAAAGATAAAAAAACACATTACAAAAAACTTAAAATCACAAAGCCAAAAAAAAAGAAAAAAAAAAAAGACTACGGCCAAGAGAGGTTATATGCGGCTAAAAAAAAAAAAGACTACGGCCAAGAGGTTATATGCGGCTCATTTTTGTTGTGCTAAGTCAATTTGGGACCCACGGCAGATTAGGTATTGTTAATCTTACTAATGTAGGTCTAATTCTATCTTGAAAGCTTACCTTTATTTAGTTCCTCTACTCAATTAGATTTGTTGTAATATACCCATTATCATTTAACTCATCATGTTTCATTTGGTTGGTTATCAAGTTAAATGATGGTGGAGTACTCCGCTAGTTGTTGTGAAGCAACCCTTTAACCAGAATGGGGAATGAGATAGGAGTTCAGGTGCTCATTTGCTGAACCACTTTCTTCACTGAAGTTTGAGGGAACAAATAAGAGGGAGAAAAAAAGATTTTTTGTTAGGTGAGAAATAGGCTTTTTATATCAGTATCTGAGGAAGCACGAGAGCTGGAACTTGTGGCAACTTGAGTCCCTCTGGCTTTCTGTAGCTACCCTTTTGTTGAACTCTTATCTTTTTTAGAGATTGGGGACATCTTCCATCCTTAAAATGCCATAGTGTGGTTTTACACCCTCCCTACTTGTCCTCACTTTTTCTTCGCTAGTTTGAATAGGTGCATCGTTGATGTCTATTCTGGTGCATTGAGTTGTGGTGGAAGACCGGGTGTTATGCTGCTTTTTGAAGAATAGCTTGAAGATTGGTATTTGTTGTACCCATGCTTGATATGGTGTTTTGCATTAATTGATGAACTTGTACACGAGTGCAATAAATTTGGGTTATTTTATAATATTGCAACGCTCTACTGTTTTACTCTTGACCTAATGATGCCGAAGTTATATTGTAGACATAGTATAGTAAGTTATTGCCATTTTTAGTTCTCATTTGGATGTGCTAATGGAGGCACTGATGAATTTGTTTAAAGTATAGGTGATGGAGTCCCACCAATTAACCAAATTGGACACATCTGGAACATCTAAGGTAGTAATTTCTTGCTTCAAGAAGTTGGGGAGTTGTGAAATTATGTTTGTGACTTTGACAAAATTCATTGGGAAATTCTTGTTAATTCTTCTTTTATTTATCCTAGCACGTTGAGGAACATGCACATATTTGTTGCAAGTCCAGATTATTTATCTGTGTTTATATAGATCAAATTGTTAGTAAGCACGTAGATTAGCTCTTGGCCAAACACATGAATTTGTTTTAATTTGTTCCTTAAATCTTGAAAAGCTTTGATTTTATGTACTTCCCAAGAGCTAAGAGGTCTTTGGGTTCAATTCTTATACCATTTGTTCATACACACATGTTGAATTTATACTAAATTAAGCATCAGTGAACTGTAACAATAATCTTTGTAATTGTTTTTTTTTTTTTTGGTTTAGAACTTGCAACAAACCGACAGTCGCGCCGTAAACCCCAGGTGACACTTAAGTAGGAGGACCCACCACCCCCGAATTTTTAGTCAATTTTGAACCCTTCATTTTTGTTAAATGTAAGAAAATCTTTGTAATTGTTGGTTTCTGTTGACACCTAATTTTTAGTCAATGCATCGTTAAATGTAAGAAAATCGATATTAAGATCCTAGTCATGAAGGAACCCGTTTTTGAAAAAAGAAAGTGTCATTTTCCATTTTCTTCTTTTGGCCAATCATTTGTAAATAATTCCCAATTCATTTTCATAAAAAAAAAAAAAACTCAAAAAGTTAAAATTTTTGACTCCCAAATTGACTTTTTGGTCAATTTTTTAATCAAAAGTCAATCCTCAAACAAAACTTGACTTTTTGCATAAAAAGATTGTAGATAGCCTTAATATCACTTTGTCCACATTAGTTTTGAAAAAATTCAAAGATTTGGTCATTAAATCAACTCTTTAGAAAAAGTCTACTAAGGGTTTGACTAAATTGAAAAAAAAAAAAATCCACAAATCACTTTATTTTAACTTCAATTTGACTTTAGCATAGAAAATTTTGCAAAAATCGATTAAGAACCCCATTTTCTAAATTTTTTAGTTTTAGGTTTGAAATCGATTAAAATCAAAATTACTTTAATTCTTTTCATATCTTAGCTTAGTTCCTTTTACGATATTTGATCTAGAGGTCATTACCCACTCACTCGTGTGGCTAATTTTGAGATTTGACATGTAGGATTACAAATTGCTATTTTCAGCCGTAACCAGGGGCTCAAATCGGTTCTTCGTGATTTATGTACCGACACTTCCATTTTACTCATCTTCTCCATTAAAGTTCAAATCTCAGGTCAATTTTGGCATTTTCATCCAAGCACTCACCAATTCAATGGATTCAACTTACTTGAACTTGAGAAATCTATGCTAAGGAATTCTGATTAGCACAATTCAAATTGACCAATTCTAGAATAAGGCTTAATTTGATAAGTTGAGGTTCAATTTCAACATTGACCCTCGATTTATTTTTTGACATAAAGGTCACACTTTCATTTAGTGTCAATTTGGATACAATAGGCTATCATGAACATGAGTAACTGAACTAATAAATGTCTCCTTACACTAATTGCAATTTTAATCGATTGTGTTTTGAGATAAGCAATTAAGAGAATTTGCTTGTTTTATTTTTTAAGTGAGTAAAGACTCTTTTCAATTAGGTCCTAAAAGATTAGATTGCCGAAAAAAAAATGGACGAGCTAGCCGAACCGGTCGAAGCAAGTTTGAACTGGTTTGACCGGCTCCGGCGAAAAGTCGCTGGTTAGGCCACTTTCCCACGAACTCCAGTGGTCGATGGCCACCGTAAGGTGGTCCATCACATGGCAAACTTCCCCGTGCCTTTATTTTTTGAATTCAAGTTTGCCTTGGATATTGTAAAATTACAAAAGTACCCCTTGGTTAGGTTTTAATCATTCAATCGATCATGATCGTTCATCCTGGATACATTGCAGCCATGCAAACTAGGCATGTGCACAATTAGTTATCATCTTAAACAAAATTAAGACCTAAATAGAGTTTACTAGGCTTGGGAGATTAACCTCTGAGGGTTAGGATTGCATCTTACATGGACTATGTATTGAAATTTCCCTCCAAAATTTGACGAGGGAAGCCATTTTTCATATGCATAATCTCTCACGAAAACAAAATTATATATATCTCCCTCCCTCCCTCCCCCCTACCAAATTGCCTCGTTGGACCCTTCTGGCTCGCTGCGGCTTGCTGCCTCACACCAAAGCTCCACCCGGGGCGTGCCATCCCGATTGGTCACGACTACATCCTCACTTGTCCCACCCATGACCGTGTCGTCGCCGTCCGTCCAGCCACTTTCTTCACACAGTCTTAGTACCAGCAAGGACAATGGTGTTGTAGCTGGTGGTTTTGTGACACCTTGAATTTCTTGATTCTAGAATTTGAATTTTTTTTTGTTGCCATTTATTTAATTCTATTTGCATTTGAATTCTTTCATTAATGCTTTTTTCCCTCCTATTGTCTTTAAAATGCATTCCTCTAGTAATTAATTTTTTTTTCACATTCCGAATCATAAAACAACAATATAATAATTAGGTAGACATTCCTTTGTATAGATTTTTTTTTTTTGGCAAAGTACTTTTGATTAGAAATTGACTTTGGAAGCTATTAACATGTTCCTCATCTCTACCTCTCTATGTACGTGTGTTTGTTTCTCTATTAAAAATAATTTAAATCATAATTTAGAGATGTTGGCATCTATAATAATTCATTTGCTTTTAGGTGCACATTGAAGAAAATTGTGTGAAGAGAAACACAATGTATAATAGACTTTGTCTCATCTTCTTTATTTTTGAAAAAAAAAAAAAAGAACGTTTGGGCTAGTTTTGAAGGAAAAGAGGGGAAAATGAAAGTCTCCTCATTTTTAGCTTTAATAATATTTGACCTCTTCGAATGGCAAAGCAGAAAGATGAAAGGAACCCTAAAGATTTTCCAATTTCAAACCGTATGGATCCAAGGGAAATGTGAAAGACAAATTCATCATGTTTCATGCTCGACATTAGGTTCTGCCAAAGTCGAGGGTTGATACTTTTGCGACCTTAGATAAGTGAAAATGGCTTCCTCACTAAATCTTAGTTCTTCGAGGTGGAGCATTTCCTAATAAGAAAACATATGCGGAGAACCTTAGTATTTCATTATTATTATTTTTTTTTTATGACTCAGGAACCCCCATACAGCCGGCAGCTGGCGAGGTAAACCTGGGATGACGCTAGCGGAGGACCCACCACCTGGACGTCACACTTAAGATCTCGTGCGGCCAGCGGGATTTGAACTCATCTCCTCCTCGCAAAGGATCATGGGAGCCTTATCCAACTAGGCCACCGCAGGCGGTAGTCTTAGTATTTCATTATTACCTTTTGTTAAGTAAATTATTTCTTGAGTATGGAAAATATTGTTTGCTCAAGGACTGAGAAAAGTCGCAACTAGTATGGAAAATATTGTTTGCTCAAGGACTGAGAAAAGTCGCAACTATGCCACCCTTGATCTTGGTCAGTGTCCACATTGCATGCCCATTATTAGGGTTGTCAAAATGGGTCACAAAACCCATATTTTGACTTAAGTTTGTTGAAATGGGTTAGAGATGGGTCACGTGAAATATGGCATATGGGTCATAAATGGGTCCAAAGAGAAAACCCTAAAAATATATGGATTTAGTGGAGCTCATGAAGCTTGGGCTCTTACAACGGCCGCTACTTTTGTTGGTGTTTTTGCTATTGTTGCCACCACTCAGTAAAGTGCAAGCAGCCATGCACACAGACTCTTCGTAGCAGGAAGAGAGAGCAAGACGAAGGCGAAATGAAGGGAAGAGAATTGAGAACTTGTAGCGGGTGTAATACATCCGTGGAGAGCGAGAGTGCACATGAAGTGCTCAACAAAAAGGCAAACACAAATAATAAAACACAGGTTCGGGATTCTCCTCTCTCTCTCTCTCTCTCTCTCTCTCTCTCTCTCTCTCTCTCTCTCTCTCTCTCTCGCTCGTGTGGCAAGCCGAAGAGACCCAACACCGCCTGCAATAATCCTTTTGGGGGGATTGATTCAGGTATTATGATAACGAAGAAGCAGTTGAAAGCTATGGCTTTTGGATGGTGCCGTGTTTGTAGAGACCAAGAAAAAAAGCGAAGGGAGGTGAGAACCGAGAACAGGAAGTGGATAGGGGCGGTGATGGTTGGTAGGGAGGCGTCAGTATTTGGGTGGAGGCATTCGAAACCGCACATCTCTGTTTTAGGAAGCACGTCGAGAGTTGGAGGTGCTCGTAGAGTTCGGTATCAACAACCATTACATTCCTCGAGTGGCACTCCAAGCTTTTCATTTCATCGACCATGCAAAATTGCAAATTGTAAGTGATAGATGAAAGCCCCATGTCATGGTTCAAAGTTCAATTAATAGTCTTTGTTTCAATTAAGGGCCAGTTAATTAGCTTGATCAAGATCCCTATTTCTCGACAAAAGATAAGCGGTCATTAGATTAGAGAGGAAGAGAGCTTTCCATCCATCTTGTATGCTTTTGATGTCATGCGATCCATATTAAATCGCAGGTCGCAAAAGGGAAGAATCGTGTTCATCAATGCTAAATTTACTATACGAAATTCATTCAAATTTGGCATGATATGCTGAAAATTCAAAGAAAGGGTATAATTGGACTGCCTGTTGGACGCAAATTGCGCAATCCCAAGATCTCCATAATAAGAACAATAACATATATATAATTGAGTAGAAAGATTAATGCACCTGTTTTGGGATCCATAGGAGTAGAAAGATTAATGCACCTGTTTTGGGATCCATAGGAGTAGAAAGATTAATGCACCTGTTTTGGGATCCATAGAACATAAAGCGGAAGCAGAAAAATGATTACCCACTCATCAAGGGGATCCACTGTTCTTGAAGCGGAAGCAGAAATACAATGTTCCACGTGCAAGTCCTTCTCCTCTATTGCCCTCCGTATCACTGGCTCAATGAGGCGGCCCTCTCACGTATAGCGTTAGGTCATGAGGATATATGTGAGAATTAGGGTTAGAGGAGAGACTTGAGCACTATTTATAGAGTTTCCAGCCAGTCCCTCTCATTACGGGCCAGGCTCAATTCGGCCCACACTAACCAGCCCATATTAGACTAATTAAGAAACCTTCTATCTTACCTTAGACCAACCATGTTTTACGGTGACTGTAAAAACAGTAAATTACAATATCAATTAATGTAGTCCATATTAGAAAAACTCTTACATTCTCCCACTTGGACTATATTAATTGAAATCGTACTGTATGTGCGCACATTTGGTCCAGAGATAATTCTTAATAGTCAATCCTATCCCATAAAGTCTTAAACACCGAATCATGGTGGTAAATGCATGTATACACATAGAGCCTTCCATGGTCACGAATGTTCTCAACTTTATTGATATGGATTCAATATGGTAGTGTGTCAAATGGATAACATCTCTCATGGAGAGATCCCATTTGTCAGTCACCATTCTCTTACCTTAGGTGTCACAAAAACTTGTGCCACAAGAGAATGCTTTATGGTTCCAATGAATCCACATATGTATTGTCCTTATGGTTAACCTTTCTTTATGTATCACAAGACATATGCACAGGGCTAATAACCAAATGCCTGGATGCCCCTAGCCTTCACTTAAGATTTATACAATCCCTTGAGACTTTATCAATATGTATTCAACATAATAACAACACATTTAAAAATATTTTATTGAATACAAAAGTTGATACATATCAAACTGTTACAAAGTGTAACGAACATAGATTAAATCTTTATCAGAGTAAAGCTAAAATAGCTCCCACTAAACAACAGCATCTCATGATGCGCCTAGGCCCATGCTCACGATATGTCACTCAAATACACACGGGCGTAGGCATTTAGTAAGTGGATCTACAATCACATTATCTGTGAAAATATATTATATTAAAACGTCATCTTTCTGTACCATTTGCTTTTCGTCAAAAAATTTTGACCACCATATATTTAGACCCCTTGAGACATCTGTAGTAAATAAATAATACTATAAATTTGTTATCTCAATACAATCGTATGGATCTGTCCATAAAGTTAAAATGATAAACTCCTTCATGAGATTCTAGAGCCTAAAAGCCCAAGTAACAACCTAAAAGAATGTTATTAATACTACTTACATAGTAAAAGATGACATAGAACTTTATTTACTGCACTTACTGCTAACATAAATATGTATTCCATTATTGATTGCATATCATCAGAACAGCTAGCAAAGTTTACATCTAAATACCCTACTAACTACAAGAATTGAACATGTTTATAAATTAACATATAATCTCCCGCATTCTTTAAGTACCTTAAAACCTTCTTGATAGCAACCCAATGATCATGTCCTAGATTTGACCGATATCTACCTAGAAGTCCCGTTACAAAGACAACATTTAGTCTAGAGCAAATTCGAGCATACATTATACTTTTAAGTGCACTGACACAAGGTACTCCATTTAATTAGATTTTCTCAATATCTACATGAGAACAATTTGATAGATTTAGTCCATCACCCTTAACAATAGGAGCAATTCTTGGCTTGCAATAATGTATATTGAATATTTCTAATATACAATCAACAAGTGTCCTCCGAGAAAATCTAATATAATATGACAAAAACAATCCTTACAGAACTCATTACAAAGGATATAAGATGTCTCAAGGTCACAACTTGTAAGCAAAATATTATGTACATAAAGTATGAGAAAAAAATAAATTTTCTCCTACTAACCTTGCAATATATTGAATTACTTTGCTCCTAATTGAACAAAATAACAACACTATGAAACTTTAATAGTATTGTTTGGAAACTTGCTTAAGACCATGAATTAGAACTTTTCAGTTTACACACAAGTTTACTTGAAACATTTGTTGCAAAATCATCTAGTTGCACAATATAGATTTTATATCTATTTGGCGTAATTTTATATCAAAATAAATTATTAATGCCACGTTTACTCTGAAAGAATATTTAAAGAAATAATTATTTCTTCACTATAAACAATCCACCACTCTTTCAGAGTTTAAACTTTAGTTACCAATTTGGCTTTAAATTCCACAATCTTTCTCTGAAATTCTTTTAGTTTTGTACGCCAATTTACAATTAATGAACTTATGATCTTGAGGCAAGTAAGTTAGTTTCCAAACACTATGATGTTTCATATATTGTATACCGCATTTTATGGTATCTAATCACATAATTAACTGTAAACAAAAAACAACATTTATATAAGTTGCTAAAACAACCATGTAATGGATATTGTAATCATGCTCTTACAAATAGACTATATAGTATGATGATATACCTGATTGTCTTTCCCTGACAAATCTCCTTCATAAAGCTGCAACTACTTCATTCTGCACTTGAGAGGTTAAAGAAATTTCATTATAAACTATATCAAGAATAGTACCTTGAATCTCAACAAGTTTAGTCTATGGTACAGGAGATTCAATAATTATCTATATAGGTAAAGACAAAAACATAGTAACCTCCATCATTCTATTATCTTTAATAGTCTGAGAGCAGCCATCCTCTACAATTACGTCAATCTTTAGAAACTTTAGAGTATGTGATTCCATAATTCTTGTACCTTCTTTAGGGTCATAAAATCAATACCCCTTTAACAATCTAGATAAGATACAAAATAATTCCGAGTGGATCTGAATTCCAACGCACTTAATATTTGATTAGATAACCTTACTTTTGCATAACACCTCTAAATTTCATATGATTCAAGTAATTTATGTCCAGTCTATAACTCAAAAGAAGTTTATGAAACAACTTTGATAAGAGACACCTTTTATATATGAAAAAAGTTGCTTTCATAATATCAACCCACAAAAGACCAAATAAATTAGTCTTACTGATCATACTCATCACCATGTTCAATATGGTGCATTTATGCCTTTCGACCAAAGCTTTTTGTTAGAATTTTCAGGTATAGTAATTAAATTACCACCCCAGAATCTTCCAAGTATTTGACAAATGACCATTTAACCTATTTCGCATTGTCATACTTGCCAAAATACTCATGGCCATTGTTAAACCTGACAACCTTTTAATCATATATGAGATGTATATGTCATTAGGACTTAAACACAATCTTTGCAATGTGTCCTAATTACAATATCAGACAAGACATAATTTCAATCAACTAAGGCTTCCATCATCTTATAGCAGTGCAGTTCGCAGGTAAATCTCTTTTCAAGTGTTCTAGAATGGAACGCTTCATGGACAGTAAGCAAATTCAATTGCTCTTTTCTCAAGCAACAAATCATATGTCAACAACTAAAATTTGAAGCAGTAAAAATCTCAATAATAATAAAGTTATTAATTACAGAAAATGTGACTGAAAACCAAGTAATGTATATAATTAGCATCATGTGAGCACTGTGTAATTTGACATACAAGTACACATCCAAAGAGTTACACGCATAATCATATAATCACCTTTGGGTAGAATACATGACATGCAGTTGTACACTTCCCACATGATAGCGGTTATGAGAATATATTCCAATTCTTCGTGAATTCATCACCTTTGGGCATATGAATCACTAGAATCAATCACTCTTCCACCATACTATCATGTATCCCTCCATAAACTAATATACAATCACCTTCTTTGGGAGTATGACTATGCATTAGACCAGGAGACATCCCACTCATCATATGAGACCGAAATTTCTCAAACACAATCAAGCGAGCCATTTTGGCGGTCACTACTCAATTGAATCATTGAAATTCTCTCATACCAGGGATATAAACTTTACTCATCACATACATCATATACATATGATTTTAACTTTAGTGATAGGGGCAGCATATCACCAAAATCACATATCATGCTAATTACATTGCTTTATTCATTAATAAAATCTTTATTTATACATCCATATATATATATATATATATATATATATATATATATATATATATACAGCGAACCTGAAAGGCAGATTCCAGTGAGATCACTGATCACAGTGACATAAAAAAATTCTCATAGAAGCAAGCATCTTGTGCACCCCGATTACTGATTACTAAAACAACATTAAAAGAATGCCGATCCAAAAGATCCTTCACAAGTTAACATCAATAATAATACAAGGTACTTTAAATTGACAAGCTTGATAATTAATCAACTATTGCTCATGAGTTTCATATGACAAAAATGACTTCAAGGCTAATAATTGATTTATTAATCAATTTTAGGTAACAAATATCATTATTTCAACTAGTGGCCTATAAATTGAGTCAAACCATAAAACTAAATATCTAAACTATAACAGTAGATACTATTGCTCTACGTAAATATTGTCATACTCCTTAACCATAAAAATATTCAACTTGATAGACATTAACAAGTAACCAGATGAGTTCATGTACAATATGCAGTAACTTAATCGACATACATTACCCACATACAGCAGATATGTTAATCAGTACAATTAGTTTGGTCACGAGTTCTTAAGACGTCCATCATTCAAAGATTACCAGCATGTCAAGGAGTATGCTTGAGCAACAAAAGTTTCACAACCTTCACTGTTTCTCATCAGCTCAATACATAACTCAATTACTATTCCATAATGGTTATATCTCATTAAGCCAGCTTCAGTTCACAATTAAGTTTAATTTTTATTAATGAATCACACCATTATAATGTTTATGTGATAACATGCCCGTAACTCCACACTTATATTTCCAAAATTACAGAAATATAAGAAAAATACGCAAAAATACATTAAAAATACACGTATTTAGGGTTCCGTATGTATTTTCACATCCATAAAATATCAAACATGTAAAATAAATTCACCACAAGATAGAGGACAGCCATATGGATCCAACGCCGCCAATCATGCGTCGATTCGAAGCTCCACGCGCCCACACGCGTCGCCTGAGTGCGCGGCGCGCGTTCGACACCCAGGCAGCACGTGGCCGCGCGTGGGGGTGCGTGCAGCATCCCCCGGCGATGTGCCACCGACCCTCTTACTCGTCTCGTCTCCCCAAATCCAAATTTGTGATTTAATTTAATTTTTATTGAATAAAAATTCTCGAAAATCACAAATTATGGCAAGATCCGTACTAAGTAGGGCTAATCCGTACAAATTAGGGCAAAATCAATTGCGTTCAAGTTCTAGGGTTATGGTTGCTTTAATACCACATGTTGGATGCAAATTACGCAACCCCAAGATCTCCATAACTAGAACAAGAACATATATATAATTGAGTAGAAAGATTAATGCACCTATTTTTGGATCCATAGAACATAAAGCGGAAGCAGAAAAAGGATTACCCACTCATCAAGGGGATCCACTGTTCTTGAAGCGGAAGCAGAAACATAATGTTCCACGCGCAAGTCTTTCTCCTCTATTGCCCTCTGTATCACTGGCTCAATGAGGCGGCTCCCTCACGTGTAGTGTTAGGTCGTGAGGACATAGATGAGAATTAAGGTTAGAGGAGAGACTTGAGCACTATTTATAGAGTTTCCAGCCAGTCCCTCTCATTATAGGCCAGGCTCAACTGGGCCCATACTAACCAGCCCATATTAGACTAATTAAGAAACCTTCTATCTTACCTTAGACCAACCATGTTTTACAGTGACTGTAAAAATAGTAAATTACAATATCAATTAATGTAGTCCACATTAGAAAAACTCTTACACTGCCTCTATACTAAATTTTGGTAAAATTATTGTCTTGCAATTTGTGCAAGCATTTGATAAGGCATGATCTGAAACTGCAATGTCTTAGTGTAACATAATCGGGTATTACAATAGCAAGAGAGGTCTTATCAAACATCATCCTTCGCCTCATCGCCATTTTCTTGCTTTTGTCCATAATTCTATGCCCAAGCTCCCTCATTGAATTGACAAACTGGTATGGAATCGTCCATATTCTTGAAAGGACACAATTTAATGAGGAAATAGAGCTCACGTTGGATCAAAACTTTTAGTACTTAATTATCTCATTGTGCCAAGTTTTGACACTTGTAATGTACTTCTTCCCTTATTTATGCTTTTTCTTTGGAATATCATCAAATCCTGATATCCTGAACAACAAATGGAGATGGTGCGTCACATCCTTGAACCTTCTCTCGCCACGGAAACATGACATTCGCTTCGTCAAGATTAATTTTGCATCGGGTCGCTTTTAGTCATATTTCACATAATGAAAATAAAAAGGCCGCCTTCTCTCTATTATTGTGACTACGAGCGTGTGTTGTCATGGTGCGTGTTTGTGGATTAATGAATCCGTGTTTTCCTATTGCTTTCTTCACTTAGGATCCCCAAAAAGTCACTGCATAAAATAGACGGCCCTTTATAACGATGTAAAAAATATGTCGATGTTTTGAATGTAAATATAAGAATTTCGTCTAAGAAAAAGATTTGTGAGTTTGAAAGAGAGACATTATCTACCGTTGATATAACTAATATCATCTTTGCCCAATATAATCACCATATAGCCCCATTTTATTATCAAGATCTCCTATATATTGTAATTGTCATTTTATGTCTATAAATTAAATCTCCCACCACACATAAAAGGTTTGAATCGCATTCAATATCCGAATTATCTTGGGAGATGGTGTTTGTTGCTCGGAAATTGGTTGGCTTTTATTCTACTTAACATCATAATGTCATTGATTATCATCAAAGTTTATATCTACTCATTGTCAAAATAGAGATGGGTTATGATTTTCTTCAATACCAATTTATTTGTTATTTTATTTAATTATTATTGGTGCATGATATCATGTTGCTTTCAAACTGTTCCTTAAAGTTAGACCTAGAGAAATTACATATTCAATAATGTTAAATACATTAGAATCAATTGAAACTCCATCAATCTCCTCGGAAACCATTGCACTAACTACTTCAAAGATGAAATATGCCTCATTCATAATTTTATAGCTTTTCTTTTGCAAAGTGGACAAAAGTTCATCCTCATAAGCCATTTCTCAATACAACCATAGTGAAGTGATGCCCACAATCTAACTGTCCAAGCTTATCTTCAACAATATAGTCATCCTGCAATTAGTCCAGCAAAATAAAAGGTACAATTTAGTAGCATATATGCATAAGCATAGTTTGAATTTAACTAAGATAATTACTTATGGACAACAAAATCATTCCTCAATTCTATCTTAATATGTTCTTGAGTAAATGAAGTGGTTCTTACCAGACAAATACAACAAGATTCAGCTTCGACATTAGATTCTTCCGAAGTAGAGGGTTGGAGTTGATATTGTTGTTGTGACATCCAGAATTTTCGGTATTAATTTCAATTGAATTAATCAGGTCATTTCTATGCAATTGGAGCCGGGGATTAAAATGGAATACAAAATTGAGATGCAAGACGAACTATTTGGGTGAGGAGAATATTCAATTGAAGCATTGAATAAATTAATGGGGGTTAATTTGATTTAATTCAAGAGGAATTAAGGCCCAATTGGAAAGAAAACCTAGCAAATTCGTATGCCCATAGACCCAATATTTTAAATTAACCAACGTCTTCTAGAAGGGGTATTTTGGGCCTCAAAAATGGTGGGTGGAGGACAGCTCATGGGGGCTCACGTGAGAATGACATAAGAGAGAGAGAGTGAGAGAGGAAAAAGGGGAAACCGGTTCCCCCTTTCTTCCTTGTCGTTGCCTCTCTCCCCTGCATCTTCATCTTCAGCCGCACGACTCCATGGAAGCCGAAGACTAGAGGAAGCAGCAACCATCGTCGCTCGGATCAAGGCCGCCACCGCCGTCGCGCCGGAGCTGCCGCGCCGCCGCCGTCGCTGCTTCGCCCCACCCGCGCGCACCTCCGCTTCTCTCCTCTATCTTCTTTCTGCTGTTCGGTGCCCTGGTCGGGTGAAGATCAGAGCAAGCCGAAGCAGCAAGTTCCCTCGCCGCCGCAGCAAGCAAACGGAGCTGAAGTCGTCGTCGAGCGCCGCCCACGTCGTCCCCCTTGGTCGACTTCCAGAGCTGCTGTCCAGCTCTTGCCGCCTCTGCTCGGCCCCGTTCGGCACCCTACGGCCGCCGCCCGACCACCTCCGGCCACCGTGCGCCGCCGGCTCGACCCGCCGAAGCTTCCTTCGCCCTCCATCGGCCTTGGCAGCCTCAATCGGCCCCGGAACCGCCCCTTCTAGCCGCGCACAGAGGTGCAGAAAAATGGGTATCGCAGTGACGTTTGGCCCGTTTTGGCCGTCTTCCCGGGCCCGGATGCTCGGCCCGCTTTGAGGAAAGTCGATCCTCGCGTCGAGCCCGTCGTTTTGAGTGAGTTTTACTCACTAATGCCTCCTTAGTGTGCTAATTACACTTAAAGGTTGATTAGTTTTAATTAAATGTAATTAGATTGTTAGATTAGAATTGATTAGCGATTATTAGTTAATTGCTTTGCATATTAGTTATGTGGTTAGTGTAATTAGATAGAGAATTGTCTGTAGTATTTATTGGATGCTTCTTGGGATTTTTCCCGTCCCTTATCGGGTGTTAATTAAGCGATTCGGGCCTAAGTGGTATTTTTAGGAATTAAATATTAATTTTCGAAATTAATTATTTAATTATTTATTTCTCGGAAATTCAACTAGGATGGTCAGTGACCGGGATTTTATGCTGATGATCATGGCGCAGACCGTTTATTTAATTGAGCTTTGTATTGTGCTAAATTGAATTTATTGTATTTATTTATTTAATTTTCGAAATTAATTATTTAATTATTTATTTTCCGGAAATTCAACTGGGATGGCCAGTGACCGGAATTTCATGTTGATTGTCGTGACGCAGTCCGTTTATTTAATTGAACCATATTTCATGCTGAATTGAATTATTTGTGAAAGAAGAAATTATTCTTTAATTGAATAATCTTTGGTTATTAATTGAAAAAGAACTGGGCTTCGGTTGATAATGCCAAAAAGATCTGAGTGGGTTACAGAAAATGATGGAAATTTATAAAAAGGAAATTATTATGTTTTGGCTAAGGCCAATCAAGTACCCACTCATGGCATTCTATCGGAAATGAGAAAAAAAAAACTGGTTATTTGATTATGTGCTTGGAATGATATGATCTACCGGCTCGATGACTCTACGGAGCATCTGGAGATAGTACGGTATGATAAATTGTGTGTATACCGGCTCAATGACTCATGGAGCATCTTGAGATAGGACGGTATGATCTACCTCGGTGACTCTACGATTATCTTGAGACAGTACGGTATGATATACCGGCTTGATAATCCTATAGATCATCTTGAGACAGTACGGTATGATAAAGGGTTGGGTGGGACCGTAAGGCCACTAAATCTTGAGAGGGTCGGGTGGGACCATAAAGCCATTAGATCTTGAGAGGGTCGGGTGGGACCATAAAGCCACTAGATCTTGAGAGGGTCGGGTGGGACCATAAAGCCACTAGATCTTGAGAGGGTCGGGTGGGACCATAAAGCCACTAGATCTTGAAAGGGTCGGGTGGGACCGTAAAGCCACTAAATCTTGGAAAGGTTGGGTGGGACCGTAAAGCCACTAGATATTGATAAGATCGGGTGGGACTGTAAAGCCACTAAATCTAAGGAATTGCTTGGTGTTGGATGAATGACCTAGAAATGGTCCGACTGACTTATAATCGACTAGGTCGATTGATCGATGATTCGATCTGAGAGTGACTTGATGTGATTCATTGCCTTGATTTGATGTTGTGAATTGAATGATTGAAGGGAGATGATCGTGAGTGGTCTTCCTGATGTGAAATCGACTAAGTCGATTAGATCGATGTTTCGATCTGTGATGTGATTGCTTTTGTGCCTGTATGATCTGTGCTAATATGCAGGTGGAATCTGAGGCCAAGGTAAGTCCTCTGACTCCTGTTGTGCATAGGCAGCCCTAAGGTGTATTAGTTTACTAATCGGGTCTTAGAGGGTAGAACTTGCTGAGACGTGGTTTCAGTGGTTATTAAATAACCATTTCGGGACCGGATGAGGAGCCTAAGGAGGAGAAATCGACGAGGAGATCCTCGTTGAGGAACCCGAGGAGGAGTACGTGAAGGAGAACCCGAGGATGATCCAGAGTAGGATCCGATGACGATTGTTATAGAATCAATTTGAGTAGAAACCAATCGTTTTAGTATGGCTTGTATATGATTGCAATGGTGTGGTTTTCAGGTTCAATTTCCTAGTCCTACTTGTATATCCCATTGTTTTATTGTCTGGGGATTTATGACCGCTTCCGCATGTGTATATATAAATGAAAGGGTCGGCGATACATAGTCCTGGGATATCGCAATTTAAAATCGACCAAAAGTTAAGGGATGTGCGCGTGCCTGAGGATCGGGGCGTGACAGTTGTGACCTTAGATGTGTTGAGATGGCTTCCTCACTCAATCCTATGGATACATCTCCACCCTATTTATCAAGGTGGACCAATTCTTCATCAGAAAGCATATGAGGAAAACCTAAGTACTTCATAATCACCTCTCCTCAAGTAAATTATTTATCAAGTATCGAAAACATTGCTCACTCGAGGGCTGAGTAAAATCACAACTAGATGTCCCTTGATATTGACCAATGTCTACATCAATGCAAATTTGGCTCAAGCATACATATGAGATGAACTATAATAATTTCACTAGTTTAAACATTCCAACATAAGCGTGAGAGATAAAACTCAAAAATCATGTCCACAACAAAACTCACGATCGAGGGTGACAAATATTATTACTTGAAAACATCTATGTCCACTATAAAACTCATGATGTCACCGCAATGTTTGAAGTCATATACAAGCAGCAATTTCTATTTAGTTGAACTTTTTATAGTTCATGATACTATAAAAGAGATTATGCATATACTAAGTTAAAATTCAATCATTTAGGTGGAAATTTAAAATACATGCAAGCAAGTACGAATCTCCAAGGAAACATAATAAGAGGTAATGACAATGATGACATTACTAGATTGTGGTTAATAATTGCCCAATAAAACAAAATCCCATTGAAAGCTCAATAGGACATTTCCTTTTTCTACATGACATGAATTTGCATATATTTTATGAAATTCTTAAAAAGGTATATTTAATTACCTATTATCATGATATGGTCTATAAATTAAAGTTCATATCCAATATAGAAATGAGAATCACAAGTTTAATATGATGCCATTTTCATTTGGCATCAAGAACATGAGGTATATGGAAATGCATCACATAATTGGTAGTAAAAATCCATCCCTATTTAAAGCTCTCAATCTCAAATACTCTTTTTAGGAAATATATCAATGAATTTACAATGGATTATCATAGTTAATTAAGGAACCAAATTGAGAATTGTGCAAAAATTTGTTGGGTGTTCAAGTCTAGTACTATAAATACAACCTCATCGTTCCTAGGATGAAATATGAATATATAATGATATAATGATATAATAAGATTGCATTTTTCGAAACATACCTCACGCATTCTTATTTGGATAGTGTCCCAAGGTGATGGCTCGGGATGAGCTCTAGCTCGCCTCACCCCTCTATTTGCCCATCTCAGCATCCCAGATGTCGCAGAAGTAAATTGATCCACTGGTGTAGTATGGCTAATGGAACGCATAGCACTCCTTGGAAAATTGTTCTCTTCGAGTACATAATTTATGTGATTATCTCTGTTGTTGTCTTGATTTTCCATTGTAGAGACCTGTAAATGTAAATTTCTTTTTAGAGGATTGACAATAAAAATATTTGTATAAGTATGTGTGTGGATATACGTTGTTCATTATGTAGGAATAGCTCTAAAAATATGAAACCAATATGTTTCTTGACAAAATATTAACAAATTATATACTAAATCATAAGAAAGAGCATAAGATCGCCTCAGGAATAAATGTTAATTTTTTTTTTTGTGAATGAACGGATTTCAAATTATTTATCTATGCTTATATTAAACCGGTTATGGATACCGAAGCATACATTCGTCGTCAAATGGCTAATCAACCTACTAAGTGCACATAACTCCTCCTTTTGATGATTTTACATATAAAAAAAAAAATTGCTAAACCATGTGTGATCAACTATGTAATGACCCTTTCGCATTTGTGTTAAAACTATTTATGAAACTTAAATCAATATACAAGAGGGAGTGTACATATCCTATTTTAATTGGTAGTATATACGTCAAGAAAGTTTGTTTCTATCTAGGGATGCATTCCTACTCGAATTATTGGAGGGGCTAAGTTGGAATTTAATTGCTTTTGTAGTAGACATAAAACAAGAAAAAAATTCCAATTGCTATAAATTTTCTTTCAATCCCTACACATTCTTTTAATTGATTTGTCACCAGAGAATGAGCAAGACAAGTAATTAACTATGTGACATTGAAATCGAAAATTTTGGAAACGGGATCTAAAAATTTTCAAACCAACCTAATTTTCATATTTATAATAGTACACAAAAAGAATTATTGCAGTTGATTTTATATCATAATAAAATGATAGTTTTCTAAATGGTCACTAAGGACAATTTTGATAAGACTAATAAGCAATAAAAGAATCAAGGTTTTGATGAAATTTTAGTATAAATATTAGGGATAAGTTCACTAGAAGTTCTAAAACTTGTCACGAAAATGTAATTAAGTCCTAAAAGTTATAAAAAGTGCAATCAAATCTTAAAACTAATCAATTTGATTCAATCAAGTCCTTCCGTTAATTCTGTCCAATTTAGCTAATAGAAAATGCTAACGTTTCTTATTTGATTTCTTTCTTAAGACACATGGCAATGATGTGATGCCCACCAAGTGCCATGTTAGGAAAAAAACTTTAAGAATTGTAAATATAAAAAAAAATAGATTAAAAAATAAAAAGCTAAACAAAATTAAAAAGAAAAACACAAACTCAACCATGGTTTGGCCAAGCCCTCACTGGTGGCCATTGCCATAGCCATCGAGAAGGACCGGTGGAGGTCACCAGGGCCTTCCCGAAGCCTGGCGACCATCGCAGGCCTTGGACGAGGCCTTAGCTACCCCAGACAAGGCCTTGGTGGCCCGAATCTAGGGGAGGGCGTGACCCTTGCCTTAGATTTGAGTAAGGGTCACCAGGCTTGCCCAAGGTCGCTCACCCCAAGCAAAATGGCTAGAATGAACTTTACAAGCAAAGAAGCTCATGACCATTTATTAAGGCTTTTAAACAAATTCAATAGTGTATGGAATGGAAAAAAATTGAGAATATACATACTTGATTTGAGAAGCACCAACCAGAAGTTAACCTTGATTGAAATTAGCCTGCAAAAAATGGTCATTCATTAAAAGAAAATGATAAATACATGTAAAAACTTATTTAAATAGACAAAAGGTGAGTAAATAATCATAGATTCGCTAGAGAACATAATAGAAGATATATCTCATATGATCTAAGATACATCTACATCGTTATACGAATTGAGGATAAAGATAAACTAAGGTCACTAGTTGATCAATGAATTGATCACATGAAATAAATTATAGAATTTGAACCTACATGTGTCACGCCCCGATCCTCGGGCACGCACACATCCTTCTCACTTGGTCGATTTTAAAATGCGATATCCCAGGACAAAGTATCGCCGACCCTTTCGTTTATTAAGCACATGCGGAAGCAGTTAAAATCCCCAGACAATAAAACGATGGGATAGAAAAGTAGGGCCATATTTTTCATATCGAAACTTATAACCAAACTTTTATACAAAACACAAATAAATTCATAACTATTCACTTCAAAAGAAATTCTCAAAAGAAGATAAACTCTCAGCCCATCCAGGCCATACTTAAGGTCTCTCTCGGGATTATCTTCTTCTTCCAAAATCATTCTCCTCAAGTTTCACCTCCGAGTTCTCCTTCTCAGACTCCTCCTCATCAGCTCCTCATCAGTCCTGAAATGTTTTTCCCCAACCGGATAAGACTACGTCTCGGCGAGTTCTACCCCACTAAGCCCAATTAGTAAACTATTATACTATAGGCTGCCTATACACGCATAGGTCAGAAGACGTACCTTGGCCTCATATCCCACCTGCAAGTCAGTACAATTAATAATGAGCACCCAAGCAATCATATCATAGACCGAAGCATCGATCAAATCGACCTAATCGATTACACGCCAATAAGACCACTCACGATCATTTCCATTCAATCAATCAATTCGCAACATCAAATCAAAGCAATGATCAATCACATTGAATCACACTCAGATCGAATCATCGATCAATCGACCTAGTCGATTACAAGTCAGTCGAATCATTTCTAGGTCATTCACTCCATCTCACATAATCTCCAATAGTATACTTAGTCACAGAGCTCCATCAATGCTCTCGGGCGTCGTTTTCGCCAAGGTGACATAAGTATCAGACGGTCTACGTGCGTTCTTTAAGGCGCCGTTTTTACACAGTGAGATTCCTCATCACCGAACCACGCCCGTCATAGGTCACAAATCACGACAGGTCTACGTGCGTTCTTTAAGGCGCCGTTTTCGCACGTTGATGTCTTTCATCACGAACCACGCTGTCATGATTCATAGGTAGTCTACGTATGCGTTCTTTAAGGCGCCATTTTTCGCACAGTGATATTCCTCATCACCGAACCACGCCTACCATAAGTCATAGATAGTCTACATGCGTTCTTTAAGGTGCCGTTTTCGCACAGTGATGTACTTTATCACCGAACCACGCCTGTCTATACTTCGTACTTGATCGGTCTCAGCCAATAGAATTCTCAGTTAGTTCTTATCACTCTCTCCACTTACAGCTCAACAAGGCAGTATAAATGCTAACTATCCATACTCAGCCATCTACCAATCAATTATTCGATCTCAATCAATTCCAAATCAATTTAGGGTAAATCCCTAAAATATCACAATTTATTCAATTCCATACAACGTGGAGCTCAAATAAATAAACGGACTACGCCACAATGATCAGCACGAGATTTCGGTCTTCGGCCATCAAAATCTTAATTTCCGAAAAATAATTAATTAATTAATTAATTTCGAAAATTAATTAATAATTACTAAAAATTCCATTTAGCTCAAAATAAGGCCCAATTAAATAAACGGACTTCACCACGGTCATCAGCATAATTTTCCGATCACGAGCCATCCCAGTTGAATTTTCAGGAAATAAATAATTAATTAATTAATTTCAAAAATTAAATAATTAATATTAAAAATTCAATTTAGCTCAAAATAAAGCCCGATTAAATAAACGGACTTCACCACGGTCATCAGCATAATATTCCGGTTCCAGACCATCTCCCTTGAATTTTCGGAAAATAAATAATTATTTAATTTAATTCCAAAAATTAATATTTAAATACCCAAAAATCTCACTTAGGCCCGAGATCGCCAAATTGAAGCCCAATTAGGGGTTGGAAAATTCCCGAGATGCTTCCAATAAATAGTAGACCACGTCTACTTGCTAATTGCACAATCAATTTATTTAAATCACATCACAATTGACTAATAATTGCTAATTTATTCTAATCTAACAACCTAAACATAATTAATTAAACTAAACCAACCTAAAGCATAATTAGCCAACTAATCCAGGATTAGTGAGATTACTCACCAAATCGCGCGCAAATCGGATCAATCCGACGAGGGCGACGCGAGGAACGATAAACTCTAAAGCACGGCTCGGGTTCGGGGCCCGGAAACGGCCCAAAATGGCCTTGAACAGTGCTGGAAACCCATTTTTCCAGCTGCTGTTCATGGCCAAACGAGGCTATTCCGGTGACTGAGATGGCGGAGCAAGGCCGGCGGAGGGCGAGGGGAACGTCGGGGAGGTCGGGTGGAGTTGGGTGGTGGCCGGAGGTGGCCGGACGGTGGCTGGTCGGTGCGGACAGGGGCGAAACAGGGCTGATTCGCGGCTGGATCGCGCGAGATGGCGGGACGACGGCGAGCGGTGGGCGCTCGGGTGCGGTACGGATGCGGGCGCGGGCGGCGGTGCGGCGGCGAGACGAGCTACTCCGTCGAGCTGCAGCCGTGTGGCTTCTTCTTCCTCGTTTCTGGTTTTCACGAGCGAGAAACGAAGGGAAGGGGAAGCCTTCGGTCACGTGGGGAAAAAGTGGGAGAGAAGAGAGAGGAGAGAGAGGGAAGAGATAAGGGAGAGAAAAGTGAGCGGTGGGGGGAAAAAGAAAGCTGTCCGCACGTTGGGGAGGGGAGAGGAGAGAGAAGAGAGAGAAAAGAAAGAAAAAGAAAGAAAAGAGAGGGAGAGAGAGAAAAAGAAAAAAGGAAATACATATTTCTTTATTTCAATTTTCCTTTTCTCTTTTCCTTTTCCTTTAAATTTTCTTTTTGATCTTCAATTTTTCCTCCGATAATTTCTTTATTGAAATTTCGGACCCGTCAATAAATTGACGAGCGATGAGACAGGATTCTATTTATCCAGTCAAATTAAAACCCAAAAATCTGGATGTCACAACATGTATGTCTACATGTATGTCTGTCTCAATAGTCAACTATAAGAGATGGGTTTATAACATCCAAATAATATGGCTGTTAGTAAAATATCCTACACCAACCGGGATACAACAATCTATTAGATTGGGTTGTTAGGCTTTGGAATGCAATTATTTACCCTTGAAATCGATGCTTCTCATACAATCTCTCTACCGTTGTAAGCAAAATTTGTAAAATGCAGCAAAAAAGACTTTGGCATGGAAAATGAGAAAGCATATAGATTGTTGCAAACATTGATACCGTAATGAAAATATATATTAAAAAATCATTTGAAGAAATATGCTTTATCCATCAAACACATTTGAGATCTGAACAATGGATGTAGATACATACTCTTTAAATTCTTCTTCACATTTGAAATCAAGAGAGAAAAAAAAAAAAAAAACATAGCGCATGTTGAAAAACTACATATATCATAGCATATGCTAAGGAGAAAAAAGGGATATGGAAGGGGAAAAAAGAGAATGAGAGCCAATGAAAAATAACCTGGAAGATCTAGACCGATGTGAGAGTTAAAGAATTTTGATGTAATTTGCATAGACTAAGATAGAGATGAGATGATACAAAATGAAGATAGACTTTGAGAAGACAAGTCAGTGTAGAACTCATCTCTATTTATATTGTCCTTCCTCATACCTGATTGAGTAAATTCCAACTTACCATATTGTAGAGCTTTCCCAATATGACAACTCTTTTTAGTTGCTGAGAAATCCTAATTGTGATTGCCATCTTACATTTGTATTTGTATTTTATTTTTAAACTAGTCTCATTTTATTGAATTAATTCTTTTCTTGGTCTACTATTCTCCCTCTCCCACAATATTTAAAATGGTTTGATCTTAGTTAATCTAAATTTTTTCATAGATTCTCAGAGTAGTCCCCTAAAAGAGCACAAGACCTTTCAATATCATTGCTTATAAATGGAAACAATTTTCTTATCCGATGTAAATAGTGTTAAGGTCCAGAATCTAGTAAGAGATTTGTAAGTTAAATATTTACTTGCTATCATATTGGTAAACAATATATCTAAGTTCGTTAATTTGACTTCTTAAAATGGTCGACCGTTGGATATTAAAACTTAGTTACTGATTGGCTGTACTTATCGTTAGAATTCCTTAATTATCCTCTACTTATTTATATATATTTTTCTCATTGGCAACCCTTAATGGTTATTTTAGATTTTCTTAATTTCAATTTGTTTGTTTTTGTTAAGTATATGAAACCAATATTGTTACATCAGTGACGTAAGATGTCCATGTTTTAGTGATTATTCCAAGTTTCATCTTAGAAATGAAAAAAAAAAAAATGTAATTCAATCAAGATAAGATATAGATTACTAACTAAAAATGCAACTCTACTTCATTTAGCCAAAAAATAAGAAAAAGTTTTTGAAATAAAATGATTGTCAATGGTTCATATGAAGATGATTATTTGTCCTCATGAATTTTGGTGGAAGGAAATCGTAAATCCCACAATAATAACATTGTTGCAGAAAATAAAAGTATATGGATGCAACAAATCATAGACAATGACCCTTTCATGGGAAATACTTAAGATATTTTACCATATACTCTCTTTTGCCCATTTTAGATAGTTCTACTTTGGGAAAAACTTGTTCACACACATCGACACACATGTAGCAATAAACCTCATAACATATCTTTGTGCATTCATTTTTCTCCATCAAGGCTAATTAGGTATGTTCAAACTTGGTGTATTCTATTCATTCCCTAATTAGCTACAAATTTATATGATTATCCATTAATTATTTTACTAATTTAGTGGTAGCCCAATCTAGTCATTATCTATTTTTAGGGCACTTGAATGCCCTTTTTGAATTTTCTTTTTGTTGCCATTTATTTAATTCTATTTGCATTTTAATTCTTTCCTTACTGCCTTTTTTTTTTCCTTCCGTTGTCTTTAAAATGCATTCCTTTAGTAACTTTTTTTTTTTTTTGAAATTCTGAATCGCAAAACAACTATATAATAATTAGGTAGACATCCTTTTATGTAGACTTTTTTTTTTTGGCAAAATCCTTTTTAACATGTGCCTCATCTCTACCTCTCTTTGTACGCATGTTTGTTTCACTATTAAAAATTATTTAAATCATAAATTTAGAGATGTTGGCATCTATTGTAATTCATTTGTCTCGTCTTCTTTATTTACCCAAAAAAAAAAAAAAAAACGTATAGGGTAGTTGGAAGAAAAAAAGGAGGGAAAATGAAAGTTTCCTCATTTTTAGCCTTAATAATATTTGACCTCTTCGAATGGCAAAGCACAAAAAGGGTCAAGATGAAAGGAGCCCTAAAGATTGTCCAATTTCAAACCGTATGGAGTGGGGGGAATCCGTGAAAGAGGTCCATTGCCACTCCACAATCGGTTCCATTTCCATACACCATCTCATTGAAATTGAAGTGGTTCTTACAAGACAAATACAACATGGTTCGGCCTCGACTTTAGGTTTTGCCAAAGTCAAGGGTTGATACTTTTGCAATCTTAGATGTGTGAGAATCGCTTCCTCACTCAATACTAGTTCTTCGAGGTGGAGCATCTCCTATTAAGAAAACATATGCAGAAAAACTTAGTATTCATTATTACCTTTTGTTACGTAAATTATTTCTTGAGTATGGAAAATATTGTTTGCTCAAGGACTGAGAAAAGTCGCAACTACATCACCCTTGATCTTGTTCAGTGTCTACATTGCATGCCCATTATTAGGGTTGTCAAAATGGGTCACAAAACCTATATTTTGACTTAAGTTTGTTGAAATGGGTTAAGATGGATCTCAATGCTTTTATTTTCTTGTCTCTAGGTTCATAAACCTTTTAAAGCAACTTATTGTGACTTCAGCTCGAGTTGTTTCCCACATAGATCCACTTAGTTCCGGTTGGTACTCATCGGAATTCCACGAAGGTCCTCTATCCTTCACTACATGGTCTTTGCTCCCGAATCCACAGATCCACAAAGGATTAGACTTAGTTAAGAACACAGAACTCGACACAAAAGCAAAATTCTGAAAAATACAAGGGGTGCATACATTCTTTGGCTCACAACAGTCGCGAGCATAGTGACCCTTCTTGTCACAATTGTAGCATTTCACCCTTGCAAGCTTTTTCATGCGAGGACGCTTTCCTCTTGCATGTTGGTTAAATTTGGGTTTCTTCCCTGAAGGACCCGCTTCTTCCTTGCCCTTCCCCTTATCAAACCAATTAGGGCGCTTGCGTTTGGAGCTCGAAGCTCCATGTGAACTAGAACTAGCATGATAGAGTTCAGCATCCAGCTTAGCCGCCAACAGGCGGTCCTCTTCCAGCTCAAGATGACGCATTGCATCCTCAAAAGTTTTGATATTTTCATTATGAGTCGGTGCACCTTCATATGCTCCCAACTGCGAGGCAAGAACGAATCACTTGCTTGTACTTGCTGCTCATACGTGAGGACATGGCCAGCATCTCTCGCTCGATTATCATGTTTGACATCTTTCTAAGATGTTGCTTCATGGTCGACCATGAGGCTTCTTATAAGATTCAAACACGATAGTGAGCTGCCTCGATCTAGTCACCGAAGTATGACCAAATCTAGCTGCCAATGCCTCCCACATTTCCTTGGCATTGTCAAAACGCCGAAACTCTCGTATGACGTCATTTTCCATGCTGCTCGGCAACGTGATGCGAGCTAGAGAGTTCATTCTTTTCCACGCAGAAAAGCTTCTTTGTCTCTTTTGTGTTGTGCGGTGGTTCCCTCTTCGGGTTCTACCATGGTCATGACAAGAGCCTCAAGTGCTTCTTGCTCTTCCGGCACATATCTTTGGATTTTCATTTGCCAAATTTCATAGTTTTCTCCATTGAGCTTTTCACCTTTGTTCAGCTCGGCAACTATGCTCTTTGTGGCTAAAGCCATTGATCTGAACAAATCAGACAAATATGCACGAATTATTAATGCCTATCAATTATGCATCCCTATTTACATAGACCCATCATATCAATGAATAATTTCAAGTAAGGCTTCAGAATCAAAAGGTCACTATGTTTCCAATCATCCTCCAAAAACCTAACTTAAAACTATCATCAATATAATTTGTCTTATGCAAAATCAATTCTATGAAGTTACAAAAACTTCTAAAACTACCTACAAAATTACCCACAAACAATCGAGTATAACGGAAAACAACGAGATAATTGACATACAATTAAAAACAATAATGCTTTCAATTAACACAATTAGGTAGTAATCATTATATAATATGTCCACAAATCACACTTAACATATATCGATCAATACAACTAACACCAAGTCGGCACGAACTTCCTCTTTTATTCAATTTATTGATCTTTTCCCTTGAAACAATACAGTAATATTCATTTGCAAAATCCATCACAATTTTCTTATAGGAAACAGCTTCGTTGACATCCCATATGCAATTCAACACATCTTGCCATTCGATGGAAGAGTGTTTATGAAAAATCGCACCATCTCTAACTGTGACATAGGACGACCATTCCATATGACCTGTTGAATTTTCCCGTTGACTTCAAGGACATGATCAATTAAGTCACCTCTCTCCCATCGATGATCAGTCAGCTCAGCTATCAACTTAGACAGCCTATCCTTTTGTTCATCGGTAACTGCGCGAATAGGTGTGCGCAACCTTAGGGGAGGCATAGTTCCTGCAACAAATGCAGAACAAATAAAGGATCACATTATAATCCACATAGACTTAATTGAAAAAGAAACACATTCTTTTTCTCTCTTTTTTTTTTGGTCAACGGTCAACGGTCAAAGGTCGTCGGTCAAAAGGTCGTCGGTCGGCGGTCAGCGATCAACGGTCGTCAACGGTCAACGGTCATCGGGCCGTCGGACGTCGGACCGGTCGGACCAATCAGACCGTCGGACGGTTGGGCCGGTCCGAGCCCGGCGGGCGAACCGGCGGCACATGCCGCACGTGCACGGGGCGACGTCACGCATGGTCCGCTTGGATGACGTCACGATGGCGTCATCGCGTGACGTCGACACTCGTCGGTTCGCAGACCAGCGCGCGTACGCCCCGCCCGCGGCGTGCACATGCCGGTTCGCCGACCGGCGCGTGCGCCGCACGCGCTTGGCGATCCAACGCCTCTGGGTGCGTCGCGCCCACGCGCAGCGCCTTCCGGCCGCCGTGTGGGCGCGTGCGGCGTCTCCGGTGGCGCTCGACATATCGCTAGACTCGTCTCGACGTCACCTTTCTTCCTATGCCATCACTATTTGATTTCGACTTACGAAAACTCGGAAAAATGGCCGAACAACGCTTGGGTGTCGGGATTTTTGCCCCGATCCGTACGGCCGAAGTTCTTTCGCGAAAAAATCAATGAAAAACATCAAATTAATCGAGAAAAACGTGAACTAGGGCTCGATGGATCCCACGAATGCGGCATATAAGTCATAAATGGGTCCAAAGAGAAAAGCCTAAAAAAATATATGGATTTAGTGGAGCTCATGAAGCTTGGGCTCTTGCGACGACCACTGCTTTCGTTGGTGTTGCTGCTATTGTTGCCACCACTCAACAAAGTGCAAGCAGCCATGCACACTGATTCTTCGTAGGAGGAAGAGAGACCAAGACGAAGGTGAAATGAGGGGGAAAGAGTAGAGGACTTGTAGCAGGTGTAATACATGCGTGGAGAGCGAGAGTGCACAGCAAGTGCTTAATAAAAAGGCAAACACAAATAATAAAACACAGGCTCGGGATTCTTCTCCTCTCTCTCTCTCTCTCTGTCTCTCTGTATCTCGCTTGAATGTGGAAGTCGAAGAGACCCAACACGGCCTGCAATAATCCTTTTGTGGGATATTGATTCAGGTGTTAAGATAACGAGGAAGCAGGTGAAAGCTATGGCTTTTGGATGGTGCCGTGTTTGTAGAGACCTAGAAAAAAAAGTGAAGGAAGGCCAGAAGCGAGAACAGGAAGTGGATAGGGGCGGTGATGGTTGGTAGAGAGGCGTCGGTATTTGGGTGGAGACATTCGAAACTGCACATCTCTGTTTTAGGAAGCACGTCGAGAGTTGGAGGTGCTCGTAGAGTTCGGTATCAACGACCTTAAATTCCTCGAGTGGCACTCCAAGATTTTCATTTCGTCGACCATGCAAAATCGCTAATTGTAAGTGACAAATGAAAACCCTTGTCATGGTTCAAAGTTCAATTAATAGTCTTTGTTTCAATTAAGGACCACTTAATTAGCTTGATCAAGATCCCTGTTTCTCAACAAAAAATTAGTGGTCATTAGATTAGAGAGGAAGAGAGCTTCGCATCCATCACATATGCTTTTGATGTCATGTGATGCATATTAAATCACAGATCACAAAAGGAATGAATTGTGCTAATCAATGCTAAATTTACTTTGCGAAATTCATTCAAATTTGGCATGATATGCTTAAAATTCAAAGAAAGGGTATAACTGGACTCCTCCATAGTAAATTTTGGTAAAATTATTGTCTTGTAATTTGTGCATGCATTCGATAAGGGGTGATCTAAAACTGCATTGTCTTAGTGTAACATGATCGGGTATTACTGTAGCAGGAGAGGTCTTATTAACATCATCCTTCGCCTCATTGCCATTTTCATGCTTTTCTCCATAATTCTACGCCCAAGCTCTCTCATTGAATCAACGAGCTGGTCAATGGAATCACCCATTCTTGAAAGGACACAATTTAATTAGGAAAATGGAGCTCAATTTGGTTAGGTTAGGTATCGGGTTGGGTATCATTCTCTAAAATTGTACTACAATTAAATGGGTTAAATTGAGTTGGACTATTTTCAATTCGATCCAAACCTGAACTATGCATGTAGAGATGAATTATAACAACTTCACTAATTAGACATTTCAATATTAGCAAGAGAGAAGAAACTAGAAAATTATAATCATGAAATTTCTATTCTTCACATCATCTCTTAACCCATGTTATAGGAAAAGGACACTGTAATTGTCATAACTTTCGTACGGCATTCATTTGATTGCCATAATTTTTTTTTCGATCACTTGAGTACTATAACTTATTTAGGACATTTCCTTGAGTGCCATGGTCATATAACTTTTTTTTTTTTCAATCAATCACTTGATTGCCATAATTTTTTAAAGACGTTCACCATAAGTACTATGCCACATTTTATTTCTGCCATTTGGGTGAACGCTTTTAAAAATTCTTGGCACTTAAATAATTGATTGAAAGTCATGACATTTAAGTGAATTTTTTTTTTGGGAAGCCATGGCATTTAAATGTCGAAAAAAATTACAGTACTCAAGTAAGCACTAACACATCAACAACTTCAAATAGTAAAAGGTCCACAAAGACATGCAATTGCACAAGATCACTCAACCAGCCTCAAGCCCAGGTCCAATCTCTTTCTAATCAAATCAAAACTTACAATTACAAAATTAAAATCCTAGCAATTTTAGCCTCTCCATTTCTATGTGGTCTCAATCTTGCGATCAGGGCTCTCGCTGTTGTCTTGAGCACAATCCAAGATAGGTTGGTTCTTAAGATTATTAGGGACAACATACATTGTGAGTAACAAGTAAAATTTACATAAAAAAATTGTGTCCAACAAATTAAAAAAAAAAGGGAGGGCAGGGGTCAATTCTTGGTTCTATTCGAAAACATGCCGATACTATAGAATTGCCATTTCAAGTTTATTACATTGAAATTCACGAGTTACAGTATTTTTCATATATCAAGTTTAACCAATATGCCAGTCCTAGGTATCCATAAATTTCCCTATATGAATCTTCTCACCAAGAATGGCTCAGCCTCCTGTGGACTCTTGAGGATGTGGAAACCAGTCCAATTCACCCTCCTCCCCATCGCTACACCGGGCCCAAGTTCAAGTGCTCTCCAAAATAAGGTCATGAGGAAATCGTCGGTCCACTCATTCCATCCCTACGAGTCTATGAACTCATCGATAACCATCTTTATTATCACCGTCCTCAAGTACTTCTTCCATGGCCTTCCTAGGTAGGTCTTGAATGAGCCCTTGACCGGCGCCAAGTTGTGGGCAGGGGTGATCCGTGACATGTGGATCAAAATCCTTGTGTTATCCTCCTCCCTTTCTCGACCTTGAGCCATCACCATGAGCCACCAAAAATAAAGTCAATTGTCCCATAAACATGGTAGTCGCGATAGAACTACCGATTGGAGTATGTATATAGTGTATCTTGATAAGTCTTGAAGCTACACTAGTAGAAGATGGATTGGTCTGAGCTGACCAAAAGTGCAGCGGCTTGTTGCTTTTGAGACCAGGCTGTGTTCTCGAACGTCATGTCTCTTGCCTAGAAGCCTTCCCCAAGAGACAGCTGCATGAATTTTGAGAGATTAGTTTAAGCATCGATACATTAATGAGCTACTAAATGACTAATGTTAGCTTAATTTTTTACTATAGCTAAAGTCATGGTGTTGGAACCATCCACAACATTTTTGCTGCTAGTGATGACGGTTCAATCCATGCCATCGCCAATGATCATGATGTTCTTCATGTTTTCTCCAATATATACTTGCTCGTTGTAAACTCCCACTTTCACATATATTACCACTCTTTTGGGCCATTTTGTACCCATTGTACCAAGTGCGACCATGGCCTTATTAATGGTCTTGTGGGAGCCAGAATTGTCATGGGTCACAATGAAGTTGGCCTTTGAAGTTTTTGCATTCCACGATGCTAAAAGCCCACTATGGGTCTAGCTCAAGCATCGATGGTGCTCCTATAAGCAAACAGGAGTAACAACCTTGCAATTTTAGTACATAAATGATTTATTGGATAGAATAAAAAGCTAAAAAAAATGAATAAGATAAAAAAAGCAATGGATTATCTCTTATGCCACCATCGTGGTCATGGTCAAGGACCTTGTGCTCAGGGGTGGTGGTGGCATTGACGAAGGTGTTGTTGGTGGTGATAGCGATGAGGAGGAGGAGGAGGAGGAAGGCGGCAATGAGAGTCCAGTTGGACATTTTGGGTGGTCTTTGGTGATGGGTGTCGAGTGGAGACACTATAGGATATTGGCTGGAGTAAGTTGCGAAGGGGACGAGGTTCATCTACTTATATACTAAATAGAAATCACAACTACCAAAGTTTCAATCTTTTGAAACGACAAAGGGATTCTGATGTTGCTTGTCTAGCTTTAGAGTCAACTAAAGTTGAGAAATTCATCAACTTTTATACTAAATGGATATCACAGCTACCAAAGTTTCAATCTTTTGAAATAGCAAAGCGTGTGATTCTAATGTGAGAATGCTTGTCGTCGAGCTTCAGAGTCAGCTCTTTGGCTAGAGTAAGTTGCGAAGGGGATGAGGTTCATCTACTTACATACTAAATGGAAATCACAACTACCAAAATTTCAATCTTTTGAAATGGCAAAGCGTGTGATTCTGATGTGGGAATGCTGTCGTCATCACACCTCAAACAATTGCATCAACATCCATTAAATGTACATGCTTAGAATAGATGAAAGAAGCGATGTTATATGGACAACATGTGCATGTGTTTGGATTAAAGTAAGTGGTGACTGTAGGCCATCTCATGAGGACATAAATTTGATTGAGGAAAAATTGCCCAAATATGTTTCTCCGCATTGTATGCGATGGACAAACTTCCAAGCAAGTTCTAATAAAAAAATCTTGAGAAGTTTCTTGACACTTGACTTTGTTTAGAAAATGAAACCAAGATCAGGCTCTTGTTGGGATATTGTGACATCCTGAATTTCAATCCTTGTCTTGATAAAATGAAATGGACTTTTCATTGACGCTCCTATGGTCATTTTTCTTTGAGTTGATAACTCACGAGTTAACTAACCTATTGGGTGAAGCCGTTAATGGATATAATCACGATAAAATCCCTAAAAACTACTCGGTAGGTTAGATTGTACTAAAATTGCGTCCGGTTGATTTTAACCACAAAATTGAATTTGATTCCAGAAATCGAACATTGGAGCATGTCACAATTTTTTTTCAGGATTCATCTCATCTTTTGAGGAAATTCCGTCAAGTCGAAATTTTTACCAAAAACCAATTTCGACAAATTGGAAAAATGAAAAAAAATCGGATGGGCACCTTACTTGGCAATTTTGGCCACCCATTTGAGTTGGTTTGTGAAGAGTTGAAAGGAAATTCGTAGGGGCTGCTCATGGGATTTATTTGGCCTCCAAAAAGACTTTGTTTTGTGAAGAAATGAGAAGAAATCAACCATTGGAGGACCTATGGACTGTGTGGGCAGAATTAAAGGGACTTTTGGCCTTCAAAATGGATTGAAATGTGAAGAAAATAAAAAAAATTCATATGGGCTGTGTGCAGGGAAATTTTGGCCACTAAATTGAAGTTAATTTTGGAGTTTGAGGAAAATTGGCCATTGATTGTTGGTTTGACAAAATGGTGGCTGAAGACTTTAGGAAAAACACTCAAGTGATAGATATTTCCCATTGGAAAGTTATTGGCTGCTTGGAGGACTTCTTGGGCTCCTTGTCCCCCCTTGTTCTCCCTCCTTCCCTCCTCCTTGCTTCATTCATGAACCAACCGACCAACCACTTTTGTTTCTACTTTGATTCAGCTTTTCTTCATCTCATCTTCTTCTCTCAAACTTTTTCCCTCCCTGGTTTTGCTGCCACCCCCACACAGAACCACTACCTCCAACCCTACCGCAAGCAACTAGCTGAACCACTGTCCCATAGCCTGCTCAACCGCCCGATCGCCAACCCCGCCTCATGCTATCCCAAGCTTGGCCGCCGTTTCGTCCAACCCTGCGACCTACTCCAGTCGCGCTGTCCGCCACTCGCCTACACCACTCTAGCCGCCAACCTATCCATTTGCCATCTCTATCCGCGCCATTCCAGTCACCTTAGCCCCTCAACCAATAGCCCCAACCAACTTCACAAAATCAAAACCAATAGCAAGTTGGGAGCTTGTTGGCTATTTTTCAGCATCTTCCAAGCCTCTGTTAGAGTCACCGTAGGCATAGGATCTCACCGCCGTCACACCGCCATCACAACCCGCTCACTAATGCCATGAATCTTTGATTTTCTCGTTAATCCGGTAAATTAACATTCTACAAGATTAGTTATGATTAGTTAGTTAGGCCAACTAGTAGTTAGGTGGTTAGTTAGATTATTTAGTTAGCCTAATTAGATTAATTAGGGATTAGTTAAAGGTTAATTAGGATTAGGTTATTTAATTTAATTAAGTGTTTTATTTAAATAATTTGCAATTTATTTAATTAATTATAATTTATTTAATTATTTATAATTAGCGTAAATTAGTTAGGATTAGTTTTATGCCGATCGTTGTGGATGCATTGATTTGTGAAATTGAGTGCTTTATTGTTGATTTGGACTATTGTTGCAAAAAGTGATTTTTGGCCGGATTTTTACGAAAAATATTTTAGGTACTCTATAAAATTGTGAAATTTTGGAATGAGAGAGTACCACATTTTATGATGCATTTGATCGTGTGACCATGCACAATTATTTTATCGAGTGTTTTTAATACAAACAAAATTGGCCAAGTCCATTATTTGAAATATGAATATTTGAGTGCAAAGTATGATGTTCTTGACCAAATATGTGCTGGTGTGTGATCACCTAATACTATTGAGTTGTCCGTGGTTTACGTGATGGATTAAGTCATAAATAACTCGAACATGTGATGCATTTAGTGATTGTCAAATACGATGCCGATTATATCGGATGAATTATTGGGATAAAATAGTGTGTGTGGGTGATTGAGATAGCTGCGCTTGATTATAGGATAAAATTGTGTTGCATGGAATGGGACGTGTCATAATGGTTTGGCATTATAATCGAGACCCTTGTGAATGTTTGAGAAATGAATTGAGGTGTTCCAATCATTGAATGCATTTATTGTATGCATATGATATATGAGATATACTAATATGCAAGAAGGTGCTGAGGTGAGGTAAGTCTTATATGGTGCATGTTTAGGCTGTTTTTAGGTGAATTCTCATTGTAACCGGGGCTTAGGGTGTAGACTCACTGAGACTTTTCTCATCCCGCTATGGTTTAAAATTTTTCAAGTACTTAGATGGAGGTTCGGCATGTCTATTTTAGGTGGCCATGAGAGGCAAAATTGAGCATACCCTTCTCCTTATCCACGGGACCACCTAGACCCATGAGCTCATAATGACCATCATTTGGGTTGATGAGGGTTACCTTAGTTGGAACCTCATCGCTTTAAAGCATGGTTCCGCAATGGGCCTAACGGGGTTCAAGAGGGCCCCTTGGAAGCTTTTGACAAACCTGCCGTCGATACCAAGTATGAGGTGGTACTCGACCCCATTCATGATGTCGATATTTTGGAAGATATCATAGCGAACCCGGGGCCTAAGGTTGAAGGGCCTAGAGTAGAGGCAGCTAACCCATTGGACATCAATATCCCAGATGGTGTCATAATAGATTCGGATCCCAAGTAGGTAGGGTTCAGGGTAGAGTTGGCTTGGTAGCTTTTTTTGGACATAGACTATTGTATATAAGCCTAATACGTTTATAAAGTGTGTTTTGTGAAAATTGGTTGTCCTGCTTTTCTATCACATGTTTGATTATTGTCTGGAGTTTATTAGTTCAATTCCGCATGTGCATAAATTGATTAGGTTGGCGACACGCATCCTAGGAACATCATATTTTAGTCAACCACTGAGGGATATGCGCATGCCCGGGGTTCGAGGCATCATATCCTTTATTATGTGGTCAATATTAGGATGTTAGAAGCAAATAGAGAAAATATTTGCATTTTGGAAGGGAAGTTGTGATAAATATAAGGTCTTAGGTTCAGCGATGATTCAGGGTAGACACTAGGATTGACAAAGACCAACCCGATTGGTTCTATTTGAGGTTGGTTCAAACGAGAATCGGCTAGGTTCTTGACTTCAAAATATGTGAGCGGATGCCTACACATATGTGACTCCTCATGGGCAACCAACATATGGTTTTGTTTAAACACTTAGGTATTTTTAGGTTTGTTCCTTTTGCCTTAAACTAATTACATCAGCATATTGTTTGAAATTCATCTTCCACATTGAAGTCCCCCCTTTGGAGGATGATAAGAGAATTAAAGAGAGTCCAAAGCACGAGATTGTAATCGAAAATGACTCAAAATTTCGCATTTTCTTGCAAGACATGGACAACAATTTGGTTATCTCTGAAAATTCTTGGTATATAGTCGATCTCTCACAATGTATGATCCAATCCCACTTCCTGAAGCTTGACAAGCACTACCAAATCAAATTCTTGTACTTTGCCATTTGGAAAATTGGAAACTTTGGTAGCTATGGTTTCCATTCCTGGTAACTTGGTCTTCTTTCCATGTTTTGAATTTGCCTAGAATTGGCAAAGTTCATAAAAGCCCCACTTAAGAAATAAACCCAGTATGAGGAAACGTTATCTCAAGGCAAATAAACCACTCTATACCTTTCAACTATGAGGTGTTATCGCCTCACATTGTGACTAATAACCACTCTCTTTCTTTATAAATCCCAATTGTTGCACGATAGAATCAATTATAGGAACAATATTTTGGACGAGCTTAAAAGAAGCTCATTTTGATCCAAATTATTTTGACATCATTACTTTCAAAAAATTGATAATTTTATCTAAATGAAATGAGTTAATCACCAACCAAAAAAAAAAAAAAAAAAAGAGTTGATCACTTCATAGTTTAAGGAGATACCCATAAAGAAGTGTATCATTTGAAAAGCCTATAGCACATATGTGAGTGGATTACGCATATACAAGAGTGGTTGCCTACATATGTGAGTCCTCATGGCCAACCAACACACGGTTTTGAAGCAGTGAAATACAAGCAAAATTTGCAATCAATCCCTTGGAAAGAGAAACAAAAACACTTTGGGTATCTATATGTTTGTTTCTTTTACCTTAAATGGATAGGATTAGCATATTGTTTGAAATTCATCTTCCACATCAAAGTCCCTCCTTTGGAAGATGATTAGAGAATTAAAGGGAGTCATCCAAAGCACGGGATTGTAATCAAAAGGACTATCAAAATTTGATATTTCCTTGCAAGAGGTTGATGAAAATTATTTATCTCTGAAAATGCTTAGTATATAGTCGATTTCTCATGATGTATGATCTAATCCCACTTCTAGAAGTCAAGGTGTTATTGTTGTGACAATGCAAACAATATTTGCCACATATTGTAAGTGTGACCTAAGGATGTTAAAATTCATTCTATGTAGATGTGTTTTCTATTAACGCTTATATTAGTTCCTACTGTCAAGTGATACAACAAAAAGAGCACAAAAGCTCATCACACTAGCTATAGCTTGCCGGTGAGTAAACCATTGCTAGAGCTCATTGTATCTACCTTCTCATAAAGTTCTAATCAAGTATTAACCCCAGGAAATGAATTACGAATCATTATAAGCAACCTTTGTCGGCCTAGGACTGAAAGCTGTAGATTTATTGGAATATTCTACATGGCCTTGGACATCCTCGTAAATTAAGCTGCATCCTAACCTCATTTGATGACAAATCAAATGTACTTGATGTGTGCAAGTACGCAAGAGCAAAAATTGTTAATCAAGTTATGTAGTTTCTTGATGTGGACCTATACCCACAAATTCAAGGTTTATGGGGGTATGATCTTGGAAACAATGTTGTTACCTTATTCAGAAGTAAGGTGGTAAATACATCAGGATGTTTTTGCAGGAGGTCAATTTTATAAGATATAAAAGCTTTTCCATTACCAACTCCACAATATAATATAATATGGAATATCGTTGAGCCGGAAATAAACCCTAGTTAGGGAACATTTGTTTGGAACATATGTATTTGGAAGTGTTGACCTGGAAGGAGGTTTTTATTCTGATTTGATTCTAATTAAATCCCACAAATCATGGGATTATAGTTGTTAACCCACAAATCGTGGGATTTTAGCTTTTCTCCTTTTTAGGCTTTCTTTCCTTTATTTTTGTTTGCTAGGATTTATCTGTGTATTAACCTATAAATACAATATTGTAAAGCACTAGAAGATATGAATGAGAATAACAATTTCTCTCCATCTAAAATTTCACATGATATCAGAGCTCTAGGCTAGATTCTTGAATTTAAAATTGCAGTCTTCATTGCTGCATTTTTCAGCCTTCGTTGCTATCTATTATTCTCCATAAATAGATTTCTAGATGTCAATTGCCGCCTTCATTGCTGTAGTTTTTATGTTTTTTTTTTTTTTTGCTGTCTATTATTCTCCAAAAATTCTTTCTTCTTTACATAGCCTTCATAGTTGCACTATTGCCCTTGTTCTCTTCTTAACATTCACTCTCTTCAAAATGGCCACATTTGAAATCACACCCAAAGCCACATATCCTACCATGAACCAATCTAAGGAGGTCGCCTCAACACACATGACAGGTGATCTTCATAATATCAAGCCAACCTATAGATTGAATGAGAAGAACTACCTCAAGTGGTCACAATTTGTCAGGATGTATCTAAAAGAGGAAACGAAAACTCAGCCATTTACTTGAGACGGGACCCAAGAAAGGAGATCTAGATTTTGATGTGTGGGATGAGGTTGATTCCATGATCATGTCATGGCTATAGAATTCCATGGAACCAGCCATAAGTGACACTTGTATGTTTCTACCAACCGCAAAGGAGATCTGGGATTCCATTCGACGGACGTACTCAAAGGCTCGTGATGCAGCCCAAGTGTATGAAATTAAGGTGAAAATTAGTGGGACAAAGCAAGGAGGTAAGACAGTTACCGAGTATGCCAATTCTCTACAGAACTTAGAACTTATGGCAAGAACTCGATCATTATCGAGTATTTCAGATGTAGTGTCCAGACGATGCGGCCATTCTAAAGAGTTTTATTGAAAATGATCGAGTCTACAATTTCTTAGCCTAACTTAATTATGAATTTGACCACGTCACAATTCAAGTACTTGGCAAGGAGGAAGTGCAATCATTGGAGGAAACAATTTCCTTGATTCGGGAGGAAGAAAGCCGCCAATCTATCATGCTAGAACCATAAGCTGTGGAAGGATCAACCTTGACAACTAGAAAGGTTGATGAAAATGGTGACCTGCCAAGGAAAGACAACCGAGACAGCTTGTGGTGTGCCTAGTGCAAGAAGCCTAGACATACAAAAGAACAATGTTGGAAATTGAATGGCAAACCAACTACTTTAGGTCGAGAATGGGTGAATTGGGCAACATAGCCAAGGCCTTGGGTCCACCTAACTAAGAAAGCTAGTCAAGAAGAAGTTCATGAGAAAGCAACCTTCTGTAGTGAAGAAACTGAGAAATTAAAAGGTTTGTTAGAGTCTCTTAATAAATCCTCTGGTGCATGCTCACTAGCACTCTCAGATAATTCTTGGATTATTAATTTAGGATCTACTGACCATATGACTCACACCTCATCCCATTTCAGCACTTATACATCTTGTCCTAGCAATAAGAAGATTATTGTGGCAAATGGGTCTCTTGCTACTGTTGTAGGGGTTGGAAATGTTCCTATAACACCTAATCTTGTCCTTAAAGATGTTCTTCATGTCCCTAAACTATTTGCCAGTCTTATCTCAATACAAAAACTCACAAAAGATCTTCATTGTCAAGCTGTTTTTTACCCATCTTACTGTGTTTTTCAGGATCGGGATTCGAAGAGGAGGATTGTACTTGCTAAGGAACGAAATGGGTTGTACTACCTTGAGACACCTCTCACTACAAGAAGGATCATGAATAATCTGTCTTCGTCGTTTCTTAGTACTTCAAATAAAAAAGCCATTTGGCTTCATCATTTTCGTTTTAGTCATCCATCCTATCAAGTCTTGAATATTATGTTTCCATCCTTGTTTAAATATCTGAATATTAAAGACTTCCATTGTGATGTTTGTGAATTAGCCAAGCATAATCGTGTACTATTTTCTATTAGCAATCACCATAGTTTTAATCCTTTTTGACTTAATCCATAGTGACATTTGGGGACCTTCCACGATTCCAAACATCTCTGGAGCTCGTTGGTTTGTCACTCTAATTGATGATTGCTCTAGGGTCACGTGGACTTTCTTACTCAAACATAAATCTGATGTGAGTATCATTATTCATTTGTTTCATTCCATGATTCAAACTCAATTTGGGGTCAAGATCAAGGTCTTTTTGTTGGATAATGCTAGAGAATAATTCAATCAAGTATTGTCCCCTTATTTTCAAAAGGAAGGCATTATCCATGAGTCATCTTGTGTGAATACACCACAACAAAACAGGAATTGTTAAAAGGAAAAATGGCCATCTCCTTAACACAACTCATTCCTTGTTGTTTCACGGACAAGTTCCTAAAGCATATTGGGGGGGAAGTTGTTCTTACAACTACATGCATGATCAATAGACTACCCTCACGTACATTAGACCACAAGACCCCTATGGAAGTTCTTTCTCAGTTCTATCCTCACCTCCGTACATCTAATGGTCTTACACCTTGAGTCTTTGGTTGCACTTCCTATGTCCACATTCATCATCATCAACGAGGAAAGTTAGATGCTCGTGCAATCAAATGTGTGTTTCTTGGTTACTCACAAACACAAAAAGGCTATAAATGTTACCATCCTCCACCTAAAACATTCTATCTCTCTGCAAATGTCACTTTTGTTGAAAATAAATCCTATATTTCATAATCTTATCTTCAGGGGGATTTTTCAATCATGGAAGATAAGGACCTTGGTGTCATTGATAACTTAGATTTATTATCCAATGTCCCTATCAACCAAAACTCATCCACTGTTGCTCATGAACCTATCTTGAATCTTGTCTTTATCCACCACAATCTCCCACACAACAACTTGTCTTTGTTCCTATTCCCACTAGTCCAACTCATATTCATGATTTTAAGAGATTTTCTTATATGTATTCAAGGAGGACAGCCATTCCAACACAAGAATGGGTCCAAAATACCACTCTAGGTATTGTCAATGAAAGCACAGTAAGTTCCGAATCTCCTTTGGATGACTAGCTTAGTGATACACCTAAGAATGATATTGATTTACCTATTGCTATTATAAAATGGACTAGAGAGTGCACCAAGAAACCGGTATATCCATTATCAAATTATGTGTCCCTTAATAGGTTATCATCACCATGTAGAAACTTTATTGTGAGTTTAAACACAATTGTTGTCCCTAACACATTGTCTAAAGCACTATCAAAAGAGGAATTAAGGAATGCCATGAAAAAAGATATTAAAGCACTCGAAAAATATAAAACATGGGAAATTGTTGACAGGCCAAGGGGGAAAATCTAGTTGGTTGCAAGTGGGTATTCACTGTAAAGTACAAGGCAGATGATTCTTTGGAGAGGTACAAGGCAAGATTGGTTGCAAATGGTTACACTCAAACATATGGAGTGGATTACCAAAAGACATTTGCACCAGTAGCTAAAATGAATACTGTGAAAATTTTATTGTCTTTAGCTGCTTATCTTGATTGGGAACTTTAACAGTATGATATAAAGAATGTGTTTTTACACAAAGATTTGGAAGGGGAAATCTACATGAGCATCCCACCTAGTTTTGAAGGAAATGAAACAACAAAAACTTAAGAAAGCATTATACGAGCTCAAGCAATCACCTAGAGCTTGGTTTGGACGGTTTGCTAAAGTCATAAAGGCATTTGGTATACACAAAGCCAAGGAGATCATACAATGTTCATAAAACACTCGAACATGAGGGGAGTTCTAGCATTGTTGGTATATGTTGATGACATAATAGTCACAAGCAATGATGAAAGGGAGAAACAACGGCTAAAATAGTACTTGATTAAGGAATTTGAAATAAAGGAGTTAGGAAAGCTATGGTATTTTCTGGGAATTGAGGTTTCGTACTCCAGGCAAGGGGTCTTTATTTCACAATGAAAGTATGTGTCTTTTGGAAGAAACTAGGAAGCTTGGTTGCAAACTAGTAGCTACTCCAATCGAGCCGAACCAAAGGCCAACAAAAGCAAAAGAGGAGGCAGCAATGGATCGAGAAATGTATCAGCAATTGGTGGGAAAGTTAATTTACCTTACTCATACCTAACCAAATATCTCCTATGCCATCAGCTTGATTAGTCAATTCATGCATAATCTACAGGAATCACACCTACAGGCTATTCAACAAGTCCTACACTACTTAAAAGGTAGTTCAAGAAAGGGAATACTTTTCAAGATGAGCCCAAATCTTAAGCTCGAGGCTTATACAGATATGAATTATGCAAGCTCAATGGTTGACAAGAGGTCTACAAATGGTTATTGTACCTTCCTTGGAGGTAATTTGGTAACTTGGAGGAATAAAAAACAAAATGTGGTGGTATGATCAAGTGCAAATCTGAGTTTAAGGCAGCGGCTCCAGGAATATGTGAGTTATTATGGATCAAGATCATTCTTGATAACTTGAAGGTTGAGTGGCAGAGTCCTATGAAGCTATTTTGTGACAATAAGTCTGCAAGTAATAGTGCTCATAATCTTGTGCAGCACGACAGGACGAAACATATTGAGATTGATGGGCACCTCATCAAAGAGAAACTTGAAGAAGGATTGATTTGTTTGTCTTATGTTTCTTCAGGATAACAAGTGGTAGATGTCTTGACCAAAAGGCTTAATGGTAGAAGTTTTCATGAGCTAATTTCCAAGCTGGGAATAGAAGACATCTATTCACCAGCTTGAGGGGGAGTGTTGAGCTATAAATAAATAGATTATATGGGTGTAAATACATAGGATTTTTTAGGAGATTTTTTATTCTTATTTGATTATGATTAATCTCACAAATCATGGGATTATAGCTGTTAACCCACAAATCATGGGATTTCAGCTTTTCTCATTTTTTAGGCTTTTTTTTCCTTTATGTTTGTTTGCTAGGATTTATTTGTGTATTAGCCTATAAATACAACATTGTAAAGCACTAGAAGATATGAATGAGAATAACAATTTCTCTCCATCTAAAATTTCACGGGAAGTACAAAGGTTGATGACCTAAACCAGTCCCTGCCCCCCCAAACAAAAATGTCTCCTTTTGCCATCATGACTCTCGCCCAGCTAGGTTCTGCCCTTGGCCAGTCCATTGCAAAGTTTCAAACAAGAGCTTTCTCAAGCCTGTCTGAACATGATGCTGCATGAAGTCGAAGAGAACGCCAACATCGTGACTGAATCGAAACGTCCAGTGAAAGCAAGAAATAAGAGAATTTGTGCTTTCGTCTGAAAAATGGAAGACAGTTTCACGTTGATTTCAAGATCATCCTCTTTCCATGATCTTTGCAGCCACACATAGCGCCAGTCAAGAATTTTGGGAAGTGTGACATTGAATTTGTTTTGACCCAGTGTTGAGTGGGCTATTATATTTAAATTTAATGGAGAATATCACTATCATTCTTCTAACACAAATCGATAGTCTTCTTTTGCACTTATCGACCAAATCATAAATTTTGTTAATCACTACAAAAATACATAGCCTAGATCAAACTAGCTACGAATATTCTTCTCCAAAAAAAAAAAAAAAGATAATTCTATTTAAATGATCAACCAAAGATCCGAACATTATCAATTTAAAAAGTTTGCATCATAGTGTGTTTGGAAGTTGCGCATGAGATAAAAATGGAAGCACTATTTTCATTGACAAAATGAATTATTGGTTACCATTTATTGAAACAGTTAAAAATATGAAATTTAAAGTCCATTACATTCGTGTCCATGGATCACATTTCATTTTCTGAATCGATATAGATGACTTGAAATTTCGTACAAATGAAATCATGACCATATGAGGTGGTTCTTACGATTAATTAGTGACCTTCCATCATTGTAATTTTAACTTGAAATCACATTTAATAAAGGAGGCAAACACTAAAAAATTCAAAGCTACAAAGACGGATGTTGTTTGTGCTCGTGAAATTTGCCCGATTAAGGATGGAGTTAACATCTTCTTCTGCGCTAGGTCTCAATTTTATGGTCAACAAGAATGAGCATGTGCTTTATATATATGTGAACTTGGACTTTTACTGAGTACTTTGCCTGCGATAGTAAGAAGCGATTTTTACATCAGAATTTGAGAACTGAAAGCCGATTCATGATGGCTTCGAATGAGGCTTCGTCAACTGATCAAGCTCAAGCTCTTAGACTAATTTTATCTAAAATATTCCCCTACTAACAATTTCAAGCCATGTGAGAGCCAGCGCCTACCAAGGGCCCCTTGCCAGATTTGGTGAGGAAGAGAGCCAGAACTCGTCGGCTCAGGAGGCGTGCCCAAAGCAAATATCGTTTATTTATTGACTTCTAGTGTAATTTTTTGCACTGTAGTTTAAAATTAAAAGAAAAGGAAAGAAAACAAATGACTGTTCATTGTCTCATTTGCTGAAGAATTTCTCCATTCTTCTTTTATTTCAATGTTCTTACCTAATGAAGTAGTAACGGTTTTGGACCTAAAACTCCATTGTTTAGACGTGCTTCGACCCACTATTCTACTTTTATGCCCTTTTTCACGTTATTTTAGACTTTTGTTTATTTTTCACTTTTGAGTCTTCCATCGTCACTTAGGGTTAGTGAGGTACTTATTCAATCTATTCAATATATTGAATAGCCTTTTCTCACATTTCACATGGTGTAGAAAAGAGATGAGATTACTCTTTATTGCCGTGCCAAATGAGTGTGTCCGAGTGTGTGTTTGTAAATTGATAAATCTATGTTTATCTATTGCTTCTTGCGTCAATTAGGATCCCCTAAAAGTCTCAACTTAAATTAGGTGGCTCTTTATAATGACTGTCGAAGAATTAGAAGAAAATCTTGGAGATCTTGAATATAATTTCAAGATATGAAATTATTCTGTTTCAATTTATTTTATTTCCCTTTATTTCTAGATATTTAGAATTAGGAAGTAAATAGCAAAAAAAAAAAAAAAAGAAGAAACCATTTTAGGCTCAATTCATAAGTATGAAGCCCAATTCCTCTGGCAACTAATCAAACCCAACACTAAATGGCTAGGTTCAGCCCAAAGCTACGACCTAGAAGACTAGGCCTGGCCCAAAGCCAAGTTCAACAAGCGGAACCTAAACTAAATCAATAATCAGAGCAAGCCCAAGTTTACTAAAGAGGAACAAACCAGTAATCCACACCAATTTCCTCTTCCTCACCTATTCGTCCAGGTAGTCATTTACTTCCATCGACCAAAACCGCCAAAGCCTAGATCACTACCAAGTGAACTCCAAGTTAAACGTCACGGTCCATTGCATCCATCCTCGAACCCTCTACCATCAATCACCTCCAATTGTTAAACATCACCGTCAACCACCATGACAACACAGAACCGCCATCACAGCAAACACAGTAGCAACCGGGAAACAAACATGGAAGACAACGGCGTAGAATCAGTTTGGAGGATTAAAACTGAAATCTTTCTCATCAATCAATGGAAAACTCTTTCCAAGAAAACAACAATGTTTATGAGTGTTCAAAGTAATCCAGGATCGGAGTGGACCATACGCTAACTTGGTTTGGAAATGGTGAGCGATTTCTAATGCGTTTGCAAAAGGAAAAACGAAATCGATATCCACATTAACACCCACGAGCAAACATGCTAGGAATCGTGAATCTAACACCAGATTGACAAACAGAGAATCGACATCGATGTGCTCTCGCTTGGAGCAAAAATAGTTACCAGCCCTATGTCAGCGTCTTCAAGGCATTTTAGCAAACCGTTTGTGCGCAACAAGAGATTCGACCGTACCCACGAAAAATCGAAACCGTTTAAGGTCTAAATTTATGCTATGCCGCAACGTTGTTATATCTGAAATCTATTCTTTTTGTTGCTAACCAGATGGAATAATTGTCATTTAAAATCTCATCGAAAATGATTTGAAGATGAAAAAAAAAATTATTTCTCAAAAATATCTCTCTCCACGGCAAAAATCAGGACGCCACTGCATGAAATATTTGGATTCATACAAGATCAGAGGGGAACTTTATAGTTCATGTTACAATAAAAGAGATTAACCATTTACTAAGTAAAGCCACAACATAATGAAAACCCTCCATATCTAGGAATCAACAATGTTCCCAAAAAAGTGAAAATGTTTTTTTTTTTTCACTCTTATTACATGTTTTTCGTTAATTTTGATATTAATAAAAGCTGAAGCAAATCACCACGAAGTTCAACATCATTTAGGTGGAAGTCTAAAAAAAATGCGTACCGGCACAAGTCGGTAAGACACAATAAGAGGCAATGATAATTATGGCATTATCAAATTGTGGTTAATCATTGTAAAAGAAATTTCCCATTAAAGGTACATAAGACATTACCATCTTTTCTACTTGACATCGATTTTCGTCTATATGAGGAAATTCTTAAAAAGGTCTATGTAATTACAAACTATCATAGTATGGCTTAAAAATTAAAGTTCATATCTAGGATGGAAAGGAGAATCAAAAGTTAAATATGGTACATAAAAAACAAGAGGGATATGGAAATATATCACATAATTGGTAGTAAGAATCCATCTCCATTTAAAACTCTCACATGATTGGTAGTGAAAATCCATTTCCATTTAAAGCTCTCAATTCTCATATACTCCTTTCAAGGAAATATATCAACTAAATTGTCAATGAGATCATCATAGTTAATTAAGAACCAAATTGAGAATATGCAAAAGTTTGTTGAGTTTTCAAATCTAGTACTATAAATACTGCCTAGCCACTCCTATGACAAAACACAACCAACACATAAAGATCAATACCTCATACATTCTCATTTGGATAGCGGTCCACAATGACGAAGATGATGTTTGGGGACAAGCTCTAGCTTTTCTCTCTCTTCAGATCGCCCATCCTAGCATTTCAGTTGCCATAGATGTAAATTGATTGTCAGGTGTTGGCTATATGGCTCAGTTGCCATTGATGTAAATTGATTGTCAGGTGTTGGCTACCATAGCCATGTAGTGTAACCATGTACTCGAGTGGAACTTGATTAAGGTTCGAACTACTAAAGCCAATTTTTTAAGTAGAAGATGTCCCATAGGGTTCAAACTAGGTTGTTGACATTTAGTATGCTTCATTTGGATGATTATCCTTTCACAAAGCACATTATCTTTGTCAGGAACACATAATTGTTATATATGATCTTATCCTTTTTCTTAAGAGCTTTTATGGCATTGTGAGCAACATATCGCCATATATATGTAGATATTTTTACTTTTTTCATACTCTGACAATGAAAGTTACATTTACAGGTCTCTACAGTCAAAGATGATGAGAATAACAAAAATTCTTCCTTTAGGATGCTAAATCTCAACCATGCGGTAGAATCTCTTCTACGCAGGAAGTAGTTTGAACCCAGATTGGGTTCCACTGGAGGACTTGAATGGCCTACATGGACACAGATTTATTTTTGCGGCAATTGAATGACGGATCAGCGTTCAGAAGGGAGTGGCAAGCTAGAGGTCTTTATCATTGATGGGCCACTATTTAAAGGAGAATGTATGAGATATGTGCCAAAAATGTAATATCTTATATCTTTATGTGTTTATCCTATTTTGTCATCAGACCGACAGTGTCGTGTTTATAGTATTAGACTTAAAAACTCAACAAAAATTTGCATATCCTCACTTTGGTTCCTTAATTGTCTATGTTAATCTCATTGCAAATTTAGTCAATAAATTTCTTTGAAAAAGAGTATTTGAGATCAAGAGCTTTAAATTGACACAGATTTTATCTACGAATTATGTGATGCATTCCCATGTCCCACGTCTTCTTGATGCCAAAAGAATATCGCATTGCAATTCAAGTATGGATTCTCATTTCTATACTAGATATGAACTTTTGCCATATTATTATAATATCTAATTACATAGACCTTACTTTTTCTACTTCACTTGGTACCTGATTATTTGAAATCCATTCCTTCAATAGAAAACATCGAACATGTTTCCAAGATGATCTTATCCCTTTGATACCACCAAGTGAAAGATATGATTATTTTGACCAATATATCTAATATTGCAGGAAAAATTTGTTCAAAAAGTTTTAAATCTTTTAATTGCATCATTTAAGTTATAAGCATTTTTACATTATTATAATTAAGTCTATTAGGTCAATTTTTTTTTTTTTCTGGAAATGAATACCAACCATGTTACATTAAATGATTGGAATAAACATAGACAAATGGGGGCCATTGACCACCGAGTTAGGGGTAGCAACTCCGCCAACCACTAGATGAGGCCTTGTGAGCCCTCACTGGCCACATGCTCTCACCAACCGTGGAGAGGGTCATGACCCTCACCTAGCTTTGAATGAGAAGCCCTCATCGAACACCACTAGGCAAGGGTCACAGCCTTCACTTATAGTTGGGCAAGGGCCACAACCCTCACATAATGGCCAGCAAGGGCTTGTTACCCTTGTGCGTGGCCCTCATTCAAATTTGGGCAAGGGCTCTCGGCTCTTGTTGGCCACGTGCATGGCCAACCGTGGCCAACAAGCCCTCACCCAATGGCCGGCGGCTTCCTACTAGCCCTTAACAATTAAAGAAAAATAAAAAAAATAAGAAAAATAAAATGAAAGAAAAGAAAAGAAAAATATTTAAAAATTTAAAAAAATTAAAATATTACTAAAAATTATTCATGTTAGTTTAGCTATGGCATGTGGCACAACAACATTCACGTCAACCATTTTAGTCAAAATTAGTTAGATAGACCAACTGACAAAACGTGAAAATTTAAAACTCAATTAGCATAATTAAAATATTTAAGAATGAATTGATAAAGTGTAATAGGTTTAGGACTTTTTGGACAAGGGTTCCAATATTCTCCCAGGCGTTCTCTGTTTCTCTCCTCCCCCTCCCCCTCTCCCCTCACTCCTCAGCCTTGCCTCCATCGTGTCGCCTCTCTACCCGGCCATATCCAACAAGTCTAAAGATAAGCTCCACATGAGACTCTGCCATGCCAACGACCCCCTTAGCCTCTCTCTTCTACCTCCAACGTCCCGCATTGCTCACGGCTCGGGTCTACAGGCCGGCCTCTGCGCAAAGTTGACACCAGCCTTGGACTTCAAAAAGCCACCTATATCTTTCACCGACCCAATCAACCTCGGATCAACCTCTATCCAGTGTCATGCAAGAACAAAAGATTTTAGCTCGGGCTACCCTAGATTTGAGATTACAGCTTGGGTCGAGTGCAACCAAGTTCGATACTTGAGGCTCATGCTCAATTTCAAGGCTCAACTCTCAGCTTGGCTTGGGATCACACTCATCGTTGTCACCATTTTGTCCTCATCGACGAAGCGGCGATGAGAAGCAAACTGTGCGTGTAAGGGAAGAAAGATGACAGATACAGAGATGGAGAGATCAACTTATCGTTGGGTCAAGCTGGGGAGCTGGAGGAAGACAGAGGGTGACAGTACGTAACGGTGCTGTCCTTGGTGGACCGCCTAACCATGCCACTCGAGTAATAATCATTTTACATTATGTTCACTAGAAACTATGTTTTCATGAAAAGTTTTTGAGTTAATGTCCTATGCAAAAGCCTATAAACATTTTGGGCTAAACCCGCCTAAACGCACCCTCACAGACTTTTAACACTGACAAAGCCAACCAACATGGACAAAACCACCGAACACTGCTGCGAACATCATCCTACCACGTCCATCCACCATCTTCAATGCCACCACCCTCAGCCCCCTTTCCCTCCCTCCATCCTTCTCTCTCTCTTTGAGATCGTAGACGTCATGGGGACCTTTTGATTCTTTAAGGACCCGAGAACTATTATTTTGTAATATTATCCACTTTGGGCCTTCAGCCCTCACGGTTTTAAAACATGTTATACATAGTAAAGAATCCAAGTCTTATCAACTAGTCCAGAACTTCTCCCTAGGCGATGTGAGATAGGAGACATACGCTTAACCTTGTCATTATACTATCGAGGCATTGCACTAAATCATCCCTCCATACTTCCCAGGTCTATGTCATATTCATCACCACTTATGGCACAACGCCCTAGCTATGGCCCCACACACTATCGAAAGTCAACTCTAATATCACCTATAAGGACTTGGGGGCTATCACTGTGTAATATTTAGGGGTGATCGAGTCCAGGGTTGGTAGAGTCTAGACCTAGACCTTGTACCCGACCTTATTATAACCGATTCATCTTTTCTGGACCATATACCCATCTCTGTTTGTATTGGACCTTGTACCCAACTCACCCTATTTTTCCGATCCGATTTCAGGATCAACCATGTTTTCACTGGAACCTGTTTTGCAATCTCTCAATATCTTATACGATTTGAATTTTATATTAATATGCAAGAAAATAATGTAATCATCCTAATTTATATTGAAACATTAAGCATTTGTAATAAATAAATACATAAACTTTTTGACTAAATGAAAAATTAAAAATCCACAAGGCTAACTATAATAAATAAAATTATAAGGCAAAAAATTAGCAACAAACATGGGTCTAATATTAGTCTTATTCCCACAACTATTACATGAAGCTACTCATTTATGCAAGCATAACTTCTCCAATAAAAGAAAATTTTGGTGAGCCAATTCATGTGATACACAAGAATTTGGCGGCAACGCACACCATCCGTCCATCAAACGATGCGAGAGGGAGCCGGTGAGGGAGGGAAGCAAGTGAGGAAGAGGAATAACAAAGGAGGAGTGTCGTGCGTGTTTGAGAGAGTCAAGAGGAAAAACATCATGTGATTGCCGGAGTAAGAATAGAAATCGAGGAAAAAAAAAAAAGGTTTTGGACCTTTACTTACAAAACCAGTTCGAGAACAGGTTCCAAAATCGGTCTAGGAACCGGTTTGCAAATGGGTAATCACTCGAAACCTGTTCCTAGACCGGTTTAAACTGGTTCCAAATTTTGGGAATCGATTCCCGACCCTATTTTCCGAGTGGGTTGGTCCGGGAATCAAGTATAGCCAGTCCGAGAATCAGGTATACCCGGTCTAGTTGCACACCCCTAGTAATATTATCTACTTTGAGCCTTCAACTCTTACGGCTTTAAAATGTGTTATATAGAATAGAGAATTCAAATCTTATCAACTAGCCTAGGACTCCTCCTTAGGCAATGTGGGACAAGTAACAAGCACTTAGCCTTGCATGCATACTACTAAGGCATTGTACTAGACCATCCCTCCATACTTCCCAGGTTTGGGTCTTCATAATTCAAGGTCCCCAACAATTAGGAGTTTTCTAGTGGAGAGTTTTTTTGGGCGGTTGGAGAACTTAAAATTATAGTTAAGGTTATCTTTTTAAAGAAAAATTATCGTTATGCAAATTTTTTTTATTATTAAGTCAAATTCAAATTCTAATATGAAAACTCAGAATGTGAAGTCCTCATATATCAAGATGAAAAATGAACATGATTCTTTTTTATATTGGGCTAAAAGATTGGGCTAAAAGAGTATCTTATTTCTTTCCGCAAGACTGGATCAAAGTGAAAGGATGTAATAAGCCCATTGGTATAAGTCTTGTCTATAATTTTATGATACATTTGGCAATCAAGATAAAATTTCTCATATCCTACATTTGATGTATATTCAAGACAAAATAAAGTCGAATATAAGAAGGATATAGACCGGATAAAATTATCTCATATGAGAGATTAGATAAAAGTGAATAAAATTTCAAATATCTATAATAGAAAAGTTATTTTTCTTGTATAAAAAAATTCTTAAATTAAAAAAATTAAAATTATATATTAATATAAATAATCTAATATAAGAAAGTCAAAATAACAAAAAAAACAATCTATTTATTTTAATTTTAATCTTATTTTCATTTATATATTCAAATTTTTTAATATAAATTCAATATATAACATATTTTAGGTATTTTAGATATATTAGTACAGTTTACTATTTAATAATTTTATTAGAGAATGATGGAAAGGGAAGAATGAAATAAAAAAATTAATTAATTAAAAAATAAAGGAAAATAAAAATAAAAATAAACTAGGCAAGAGTATTGCAAAAATTTTTACCTTGTTTGGTTCATTTATAATAATATATCATTTATATTATGGGTGATCGTTCCCGATCTAATTCAATTCCACCTAATAACTGAAAACCAAACCAAGAGAATCAGTTCCCAATTTTTGGGATTGGGAACTAAACCGGACTGACTAGTTCGATCTTGTGCCATTGAATTGATTACCTAGCAAAAAAATTAAAAATTTAAGAAAAATACAAAAATTGTTACTATTTTTAAGTTTTATTACTATTTTTAAGAAATTTAAAAATATATGTTAAAAAAAAAGGTCGATTTGGTCCTATCCGATTCTCCCCTGGATTCAAACCGACAATCACCGGAATCATTTTTATGGAACTAGGAACAAACCAAAACCAAACCAAACCAACCGGTCCGATCTAGTATGGGTGGTTCTTGGTTTGGGTGGTTATGCGTGCTCATCCTTAATTTATATTAAACAAAGTACATAATATAATGTGATTATATCTAATTTTATTACTACAATAACCAAATAGTGAATAGAATATAGCAAAATCCCTAAATTTTATATCCTATCTTATATAGTTCTATTTTGGTTAGAAATCTGGATAACTAAACGTAACCTTAAAAATAAACTTGTCCAAATATCTTTCTAATCCATCCTTTTAGGTCTTGCTATTATCTCAATTGTTACACTCGTTTTACCTAACCTTCATCTTGATCATGATGATCACAAGTATAGAAAAACAATGCAAGTTTTTTCTATTTTGACTTCACCATTTAATGCGGATTACTTATTTGTCAACATTACTTTACCCATATATTTAAGCAAATATAAGAGCCAAGTTCGGCATTAACCCCTATCAAGTCAACAAATTTTTAACCGCATTAAGCCATGTCAGGTAATTGCTAATGGCTTTATCGACATGACCGCAAATTTCGTCACTGAACGAATGAGAGATGACCCAGACGGACTTTTCAAAAAGGACAAGAACTTCTTTGATAAAAAAAAAAAAAAAAAATTAAGGACAGTCTTGATCTTTTAAGCTAAAGAATCGGAACGAACGGCCACATTTCACCTTCACAGTAATTATCATTACCACCTATAATTATGTCCTCTCTTAGTTGTCCAATTTCCAATCATGACCTGAGCTTCTTGGCAATTCCCACGGTTTGCTCGATTGCGCTATCTGTGTAGTTTATCCCTTTAAGAGATGATTGACCCAGCCACCTTCCTTCAACATAAAACTTTTGGAGACGACTTTTGGGTAGCCCGAAAGGCTGCCATTAGTTTATGGATAGGATTGGAGTGGAGAAGCATGAGATAGATCGTTCTATCTACTTGAATTTGTGGACTTTGCAGTGACCTATTTCGACCCTTGTACCTCTGCCTTCTTTTATGAAAATAGTGCTTTTTGTTGTTTAATTCAAAAAACTTTGGTATCAATTTCAAGAAACTGTAAAAGAGTCAAGATGATAGGCACGATGGACAAGACGAAATGTATCATACAATATTTTCATCATATATGTTCAACTATTCCGTGGGAGTTGACTCCTTTGAGAGGAAAGTCAATTAATCTCCTCACAAAGCTTTACATGAATTACTATCATTCACTAATTTTAGAGCTTTCTTTTTGCAAAATGGACAAAAATATTCATCAGCATGAGCCATTTCCAAATGCAGCCATAGTGAAAGTAATGCCCACAATCCAACTTTCCAAGCTTCATCTTCATCAATGGAAGTCATCCTGCAATAGTTTTAGCAAAATACAAAGTATAATTTAGTTGCAACATAATTCAACTTCAACATTAGGTTCTACCGAAGTCGAGGATTGTTACCATTGCGACCTAAGGTTTGTGGAAATGACTTTTGCACTCAATCCTATGGAAACATCTCCAATTTGTTCTTCCAGGTAGAGCAATTCCTAATGAGAAAACATAGGAAAACTCGATTGGGCTATATGGCTTCCAACTATTAATTCCCGCTGATCAAATTACTTCTGCGGCAACTAGAATGTTTGGATGGCAATCAGAAGGGAGAGGCAAGCTATAATTTGTCCCAAGATATCATCTTCATCTCTACGGGCCATTGTTCACAAAAGAATGCATGAGGTATGCTCTATAAGATGTAATATAATTGTATCTTTATGTGCTTATCATGTTTTGTCATAGGAACAATGAGGTTGTATTTATAGTGTTAGACTTGAAAGCTAAATAAATTTTTGCACTTCTCAATTTGGTTCCTTAGTTAACTATGATGATCTCCTTGCAAATCTAGTAATTATTTTTCCTTGTAAAGGAGTATTTGAGATAAAGAGCTTTAAATCTAGATGTATTTTTACTACCAATTATATGATGCATTTCTATATCATTCACCCTCCCAATGTCAATAGATCACTCCATTCTATTTAACTTTTGATTCTCATTCCTATATTGGATATGAACTATAATATTCAAGCCAAACTATGATAATATGTGATTATACATAGCTTTTTAGGAATTTTATCATATATATAAAAATCCATGTCAAGTAAAAAGGAAATTTCCCATTAAATGGAGATAAGATATTACCATTTCCTACCTAGCACGGATTTTCATAGACACAATGAAATTCTTCAAAAGGTCTATGCTATTACATAAACATTATTGGATTTAAGATACCATACACGCTACTCATGACCTTTTCGTGGGATATACAACTAATATTTTATCATATCTCTTTTGCCAATTCTAGATAGGTTTGCTTTCAAAACAACATACTTGCAGCAATACAGCTCATAACATATCTTTGTGCATTCATTTTTCTTCATCCAGGCTAATTGGGTAAGTTCTAAATTCTATCCATTTTCCAAATTATCTATATAAACTTATTTGGTTATATATTAACTATTTGACTAATCAAGTGCTAGCCCAATCTGGTGATTATTAACCATTAACTATTTTGAAAGGGAACTTTTTAGTAATTTGACTCCCACGTTTATAAGGAGGTTTGAATTTTCCTGTTTAACTTTTTAAGTTGAATTCATTTTTGAATTTTCCTATTTAATTATTGCATTACAATTCTTTCCTTTACACCTTTGTCACATTCCAAAGAGTAAAACAACAATATAATAATTAGGAAATATAGTTTTGTAGAGTTGATTTTTTTCCCCCAAAATCCATTTGACAAGTAATTGAATTTGGCATCTGGTAACATGTTATCAATCTCTACCTCTCTTTGGATATATGTATATGTGTGCACATTAGTTTCTCTACCATAAATAACTTTTGGAATTGGAATTAAGAGATGTTCGTATCTATAAGCACCTTTGTACCTTCAAAGACCCTTGAAAAACAGTTTTGGTGTTTGGTAACATAATCTCAAATGCCCTTAGGCAAATGGTCAAAGCAAGGCCATATCCGCTAAGTCCAATGATAAACTCCACATGAGACCCTACCACGCCAAGGCGCCCCCTTAGCCTCCATCTTCTACCTTCTATGTCACCCATTGCTCACGACTCGAGTCTGCAAGCCACCCTTCGCCCAGAGTTGACGACGGTCCTGGACTTCGAAAAGCCACTTACGGCTTTCACCGACCCAATCAACCATGTATTGACCTTGGGATCACGCTCGTCGTTTTCACCATTTTGTCTTCGTTGACAATAGCGGCGATGAGAAGCAAAGGGTGAGTAGAGAGGAAGAAACGCGACAGATGTAGAGATGGAGAGATTGGCTCATAGCTGGGTTGAGCGGTGGAGCTAGGGGAAGAGAGAGGGTGACAGTATGCAGTGGCGTTGTCCTTGGCGGACCGCCTAAGCTTTCATTACAACGTTAGCACCGCACCGCCTGAGTAATAATTATTTTACAATGTTTTTACCAAACACTATTGGTTTTCATTAAAACCTTTTGAGTTAATGTTCTCAATAAAAATGCAAAGCCTCTGGGCTAAATCCTCCCCAAACGCACCTCAAAAGCCTTTGAGCATCGATAAAGCCACCCAACACCGCTGGGGAACATTCTCCTACCACCTCCAGCCACCATCTTCAGTGCCACCACACTTTAGCCCCATTTCCCCTCTCTCTTTCTCTCTCTGAGATTGCGGACGTCATGGTTACCCTGATTCAAGGTCCCCAACAGTCGTCCTCTTCGAACAAAGAGAGATGAGTGGGGGCTCAGCATTGTGGCCGACGAAGGCAATTGGCGACAAGAGGAGCACAGCCTACGGCGGGGGCGGCTGGTACGATAATGACGGTGGTGCAGGAGAGTGAAGACCAATGCTACCGATGGTGGTTGACAGTTAGGATTATTCTAGTGGGGAGGTTATTTGGTTGGTTGGAGGACATAGACTTATAGTAAAAGTGTTTTCTTCTTTAAAGGAAACTGATCATTTGTGCAAGTAATTTTTAGTAATACGTCGAATTCTGTATCTAATATGAAAACTCAGAATGTGAAGTCCTGATATTAGAAATTGAGGTGATAGTTTGATATTAAGATGAAAAATGAACATGATTTTTTTCATTTTAGGCTAAAATGGTGGGCTAAAGGAGTTCCTTATTTCTTTCCACAAGACTGACCAAAGTGAAAGGACAGAACAAGCCCATCGGTACAAGTCCGGTATGTAATCTTGGAGATAAACCTATCCATGTATCCTTCCATTCGATCCTTTCAAGTCTTGATATCATCTCAACAATTACACTTGTTTCACTCAATCTTCATCTTAATCCTGATGATTGCACGTACAAAAAACCAATGCTAGTTTTTTCTATTTTGACTTCTCTATTTAATGCGGATTGGTTACATGTTAGCACGAGTTTACCCTTATATTTACGCATATATAAGAGCTAAGTTCGGCCTTAACCCCTATTAAGTCAATAAATTTTTCACCGCATTAAATCATGTCAGCAAATTTCTAATGGCGTATCACCATGACAGCAAATTTCGTCACTGAACCGATGAGAGATGACCCCGACACACTTTTCTAACAGCACAAGAACGGTTTAAAGAAAAAAGAAAAAAAAAAGACAGTTTTGATTTTCTAAGCTAAAGAATTGGAACGAACAGCCATATTTCACCTTCACAGTAATTATTATTACCACCTATAATTATGTCTAACCTCTTAGTTGTCCAATTTCTAATCATGATCTGAACTTATTGGCAATACCCATGGTTTGCTTCAATTGCGCTATCTGTTTAGTTTATCCTTTTAAGAGATGATTGACCCAATCACCTTCCTTCAACTTAAAACTTTTGAAGACAACTTTTGAGTAGCCCGAAAGGTTGCCATTAGTTTATGGATAGGATTGGAGTGGAGGAGCACAAGATAGATTGTTATGTCTACTTGAATTTGTGGATTTTGCGGTGACCTATTTGTACCCTTGTACCTCTGCCTTCTTTTATGAAAATAGGCTGCGTTTGGTACTCGCTCAGGATAGAATAAAGTCGAATATAAAGGGGATATAGGCAAGATAAAATTATCACATGGAGTAAGTAAGATAAGGGTGGATAAGATTTCTAATATTCATAATAGGAAAGTTATTTTCTCGAATAAAAAACTTATTAAATTAAAAATTTTAAAATTATATTTCAAAATAAATAATATTTGAATTCTAATTTAAGAAATTAAAAATAAAAAATTATTTTTAATTAATCTGATTTTAATTTATATATTCAACTTTAATTCTATCTTATAATAAACATTCAATCTATAAATTAAATATTCATATTTATTAGATATTTTAGGTATTTAGTACAATTTACTATTTGATAAAATTTTATTAAAGAATGATAAGGGGGAAAAAGAAGTAATAAAGAAAATAATATAAAAAAGAGGAAAGATAAAGTAAAAATAAATTAAGGAATAGTGTTACGAGAGATTTTTACGATTTCCGTTTATGAACATTTAGGTTCATTTACAATGATATGCCGTTCATATAAAAAAAAATGTACATGATATGATGTAAATATATCCGACTTTAATATTGTGATTTACCAAATAATTGACAAGATATAAAATAATCCAAGGATTTCATATCCTATCCTATCTAGTCCAATCTCGATTAGAAATCCCAACGACCAAATGTAGCTATAGTGTTTTCGTTGTTTAATTTGAAAGACATTGGCATTAATTACAAGAAGCGGTATGAGAGTCAAGATGATAGGCATGAAAGACGACGAAATGCATCATACACTATTTTCATCATATATGTTCAACTATACTTGTGGGATTTGACTCCTTTGTGAGGAAAGTCAATCAATCTCCTCGCAAATCTTTACATGAATTACTATCATTCACTAATTTTAGAGCTTTCCTTTTGCAAAATGGACAACAATTCGTCAACATGAGCCATTTTCAAATGCAGCCATAGTGAAAGTAATGCTCACAATCCAGCTTTCCAAGCTTCATCTTCATTGGTGGAAGTCAACCTACAATAGTTTGAGCAAAATACAAAGTACAATTTAGTTACAACATGATTCAACTTCAACATTAGATTCTACCGAAGTCAAGGATTGTTACCATTGTGACCTAAGGTTTGTGGAAATGACTTCTGCACTCAATCTTATGGAAACATCTCCAACTTGTTCTTCAAGGTAGAGCAATTCCTAATGAGAAAACATAGGAGAACTCGATTGGGTTATATGGCTTCCAACTGTTAATTCCCGCAGATCAAATTACTTCTGCGGCAACTGGAATGTTGGGATGACAATCAGAAGGGAGAGGCAAGCTACAGTTTGTCCCAAGATATGGTCTTTGTCTCTATAGGCCATTGTTCACAAGAGAATGCATGAGGTAAGCTATGTAAGATGTAATAGTATTGTATCTTATGTTTCATTATAGGAACGATGAGGTTGTACTTATAGTATTAGACTTGAAAGCTAAATAAATTTTTGCATATTCTCAATTTGGTTCCTTAGTTAACTATGATAATCTCCTTGGAAATCGAGTAGATATATTTCCTCATAAAGGAATATTTGAGATAGAGAGCTTTAAATCAAGAAGGATTTTTACTACCAATTATGTGATGCATTTCCATATGATTCATGCTCCTAATGTCAATGGATCACTACATCCTATTAAACTTTTGATTCTCATTCCTATACCAGATATGAACTTTAATAGTCGAGCCAAATTACGATAAAACGTGATCATACATAACTTTTTAGGAATTTTATCATATATAAAAATCCATGTCAAGCAAAAAGGAAATTTCCCATTAAATGGAGATAAGATATTACCTTTTCCTACGTAACACGGATTTTCATAGACACAGTGAAATTCTTCAAATGGTCTATGCTATTACATCCACATTTTTTTATTTAATATACCATACACATTACTTATAACCTTTTCGTGGGAAATACAATTGATATTTTATCATATATTCTCTTTGCCAATTCTAAATAGATCTGCTTTGAAAATAACTTACTCACAGCAATACAGCTTACAACATATCTTCGTGCATACATTTTTCTTCATCAAGGCTAACTAGGTAAGTTCTGTATTCTATCCATTTTCCAAATTATCCATATAAACTAATATGATTATATATTAATTATATGACTAATCGAGTGCTAGCCGAATCTGGTTATGAACTATTTTAAGGGAACTTGAATTCCATTTTTGGATTTTCCTTTTGTTGTCATTTATTTAATTATTGCATTAGAATTCTTTCCTTAACACCTTTGTCACATTCCAAAGAGTAAAACAACAATATAATAATTACGAAATATCGTTTTGCAGAGTTGTTTTTCTTTTTTCCATAATCCTTTTGAATATTAATTGATTTGGCATCTAGTAACATGTTACCCATCTCCACCTCTCTTTGGAAATATGTATGCGTGTGTGCGTTAGTTTCTCTACTATAAGTAAGTTTTTGAATTGGAATTAAGAGAAGTCCGTATCTATAAGCACCACTGGACCTTGAAAGACCATTGAAAAAACAGTTTCGGTGTTTGGTAACATAAATCTCAAATGTCCTTGGGCAAATGGTCAAAGCAAGGCTCTATCCGCCAAGTCCAATGATAAACTCCACATTAGACTCTGCCACGCCAACGAGTCCCCCTTAGCCTGTGTCTTCTATCTCCTATGTCATCCATTGCTCACGGCTCGAGTCTGCGAGCTCACCTCCGCCCAGAGTTGACAATGGCCCTGGACTTTGAAAAGCCACTTACGGCTTTCACAGATCCAATCAACCATGTATCCACCTTGGGATCACGCTCGTCATTTTCACAGTTTTGTCTTCGTTGGCAGCGGCGGTGAGAAGCAAAGGGTGAGTAGAGAGGAAGAAAGACGACAGATGTACACATGAAGAGATCGACTCATCGTTGGGTTGAGCTGTTGAGCTAGGGAAAGAGAGACGGTGATAGTACGCAGTGCGGCAGTCCTTGGCGGACCGCCTAAACTTTCACTACGACATCAGCACTGCGTACCAAGCACTACTTATTTTCATGAAAACCTTTTGAGTAAATGTCCTCTGTAAAAATACAAAGCCTTTGGGCTAAATACGACCCAAACGCACCCCAAAAGCCTTTGACCATCGACAATACCATCCAACACCAGTGGCAAACATCATCCTACCACCTCCGACCACCATCCTCGGCGCCACCACACCTAGCCCCACTTCCCCTCTCTCTCTCTCTCTCTCTCTCTCTCTCTCTCTCTCTCTCTCTCTCTCAGATTGCAGGCGTCATCCTCTTCAAGCAAAGAGAGATGAGTGAGGACTCAGCATTGTCCCCGGTGAAGGCAATTGGCGACGAGAGGGGCACAGGCTACGGCGGCGGCTGGTGCAATAATGACGGTGGTGCAGGAGAGTGGGGACCAAAGCTACGCTGTGGCGGTTGACAGTTAGGATTTTTCCAGTGGGGAGTTTTTTTGGACGGTTGGAGAACTTAGGATTATGGTAAAAGGGTTTTTTTCTTCAAAGAAAAATGATCATTTGTGCAAGTAATTTTTAGTATTATGTCGAATTCTGTATCTATATGAAAACTCGGAATGTTCCTAATATTAGAAATTGAGGTGAAAAATTGATATTAAGGTGAAAAATTAACATGATTTTTTTCATATTAGGCTAAAAATGTGGGCTAAAGGAGTTCCTTATATCTTTCCACAAGACCGGATCAAAGCGAAAGGACGGAATATGCCCATTGGTACAAGTTCGGTCTGTAATCTTAAAGATAAACCTATCCATGCAGCCTTCTGTTTGATCCTTTTAGTACTCGATATCATCTCGACAATGACAGTTGTTTCACCCAATCTTCATCCTAATCTTGATGATTGCACATACAAAAATACAATGTGAGTTTTTTTTATTTTAACTTCCCTATTTATTGCGGATTGGTTATACATCAGCACGAGTTTACCCATATATTTATGCATATATAAGAGCTAAGTTCGGCTTTAACCCTTATTAAGTCAATAAATTTTTGACCGCATTAAGCCACGTCAGCAAATGTCTAATGGCGGGCGTTATCACCATGACAGCAAATTTCGTCACTGAACCGATGAGAGATGACCACACTTTTCTAAAAGCACGAGAACCGTTTTGAAAAAAATAATTAAGGACAGTTCTGATTTTTGAACTAATGAATTGGAACGAACAGCCACATTTGACCTTCATAGTAATTATTATTACCGCCTATAATTATGTCCTATCTCTTAGTTGTCCAGTTCCGATCATGATCAGAGCTTCTTGAAAATACCCATGGTTTGCTTCAATTGCGCTATCTGTTTAGTTTATCCGTTTAAGAGATGATTGACCCGGGCACCTTCCTTCAACATAAAACTATTGGAGACGACTTTTGGGTAGCCCGAAAGGCTGCCATTAGTTTATGGATAGGATTGGAGTGGAGCACGAGATGGATTGTTATATCTGCTTGAATTTGTGGATTTTGCAGTGACCTATTTCGACCATTGTACATCTGCCTTCTTTTATGAATATAGTGTTTTTGTTGTTTAATTCGAAAAACATTGGCATCAATTTCAAGAAGCTGTACAAGAGTCGAGATGACAGGCACGATGGACAAGACGAAACGTATCATTCACTATTTTCATCGTATACGTCCAACTATTCCTGTAGGAGTTAACTCCTTTGAGAGGAAAGACAATTAATCTCCTCACAAATCTTTACATGAATTACTATCATTCACTAATTTTAGAGCTTTCCTTTTGCAAAATAAACAAAAATTCGTCAACATGAGCCATTTCCAAATGCAGCCGTAGTGAAAGTAATGCCCACAATCCAACATTCCAAGCTTCATCTTTGTCTTCATCAGTGAAAGTAAACCTACAATAGTTTTAGCAAAAGTACAATTTAGTTGCAAAATGATTCATCTTCAACATTAAATTCTGCCAAAGTAGAGGATTGTTACCATTGTGACCTAAGGTTTGTGGAAATGACTTCTACACTCAATCCTATGGAAACATCTCCAACTTCTTCTTCAAGGTAGAGCATTTCCTAATGAGAAAACATAGGAGAACTCCATTGGGCTATAGGCTTCCAACCGTTAATTCCCACAGATCAAATTACTTCTGCGGCAACTAGAATGTTGGGATGGCAATCAGAAGGGAGAGGCAAGCTATGGTTTGTCCCAAGATATGGACTTTGTCTCTATGGACCATCATTCACAGGAGAATGCATGAGGTATGCTCCGTAAGACGTAATATCATTGTATCTTTATGTGCTTATCATGTTTCGTCATAGGAATGACAGGGTCGTATTTATAGTGTTAGACTTGAAAGTTAAATAAATTTTTGGATATTCTCAATTTGGTTCCTAAGTTAACTATGATGATCTCCTTGAATCTAATAGATATTTTTCCTTGTAAAGGAGTATTTGAGATAGAGAGCTTTAAATCTAGATGGATTTTTACTACCAATTATGTGATGCATTTCCATATCATTCATGCTCCCAATGTTAGTAGATCACTCCATCCTATTAAACTTTTGATTTCTCATTCATATACTAGATATGAACTTTAATAGTGAAGCCAAATTACGATAATATGTGATTATAAATAGCTTTTTAGGAATTTTATCATATATAATAATTCGTGTCAAGCAAAAAGGAAATTTCCCATTAAATGGAGATAAGATATTACCTTTTCCTACATAACACGGATTTTCATAGACACAATGAAATTCTTCAAATGGTCTATGCTATTACATAAACATTATTGGATTCAAGATAGCATACACATTACTCATGACCACTTCGTGAGAAATACAACTGATATTTTATCATATATTCTCTTTTGCAATTTCTAAATAGATTTTGCTTGAAAACAACTTTGATGCAGCCCGCATTGAAGACCAGCTTTCCCGACCAAGAAGATCAGGCCGCATTCAAGCTCGACGAAACCAAGAAGCTATATCAACATAAAACACCTTGGAAGCTTGCATAACGCTTTTACTAATTTATAGTTTCCATGCTCTTTACTATTTCTCCTATTTTCAATGCTCCGTTTTTATTTCTCCTAGTTTCAACGCTTTGTCTTTATTTCTCCTAGTTTCAACGCTCTGTTTTTATTTTCTTGATGATATAAGCCATCCAATCTCTTGTAGAAGACAGACAACTTGTGATTAATGAAAAGCTTTGCTTGAAGCAAGTATTATGAACCTTGAAGAGTTCAACCCTTGAAAACCTAGAAGAGTTTTCACTCCGTCCTTGAAGAGTCGGAGCTTTCAAAATCTGCATCCTTGAAGAGTTGCAGTCATCGATCTAGAAGAATCGGTGTCCCTTTCAACTTCCTTGGAGGCCTAGAAGAGCAACCAACGGAGTCTCTGTCTTTTCATGTTCTGTTCGTTACTTCTAACCCAATTTCGACTATCTTACAGTGATTATTTCAGAAAACCAAAAACAGAGAAATTGTAGATCCAGAAGTCTTCGTTCATTTGGCTTTGGAATCAGGTCAATCCGAATTGTATCGACAAAGATACGACCGTTCTCCTGAGCTCGCGCAGTGCTGAAATTCCTGTTTGTCCTGTTTCCGTGTGCAAGTTACTCTCCCGATCCTACTGTTTGAGAAAGCCTCCCTAGGCTTGCATCATTTGGTATCAGAGCTTTGGAGGAGAGGACAATGCCTCCAAGACAAGCTAGGCGTCGTGGCGGCAAAACCGTTCCCCTCAATGAATTGCACACACTCGCTGAGAATATGCAACAACAAATTGATGAATTGACGCAAGAAGTTCAGCGTTTGAGGGCTGAAGCAAATAATTCTCCACCCCTACGTTCCAGGACTGAAGATTCCCATGGTGACTCTTCCTCTTCGGAGAGTGTTCAATCTATTCACGGTCGGAGGCATGTTCGACATCGTTTACAACATATTCGTGAGCCGATTGGGAAAGGAAGTCAAGAAAGATGTCCCAGAATTTACAGGTAATGAGTCTCCCGATGAAATTGTTGATTGGCTAACACTTGTGAATGAGATGTTTGAGCATCGAAGTGTTCCGGAGAATCGTCGCGTTGGGATCATTGCTATGCGATTCCGAGGCAAGGCGATTGCTTGGTGGAGACGTGAAAAACAAACTCGCCAAGCTGTTGGCAAAGCACCAGTTACTTCGTGGAGAAAGATGGAGGGCAAGATTCAAAAATATTTTCTTCCCAAAGGATACAAGAGAGAGCTCTACCAACGGTACCAAAATCTAAAACAAGGTACGCGAACGGTGGACCAATACACCAATGAATTCAATGAGTTGGTGATTCGTAACAATATCCAAGATCCGGAGGAGGTGCTTGTGAACAAATACTTGAACGGTCTTCAATTTTACATTCAAGACGCCTTGGAAGTCCTCGACATTTGGGACTTAGGAGATGCACACCAACGAGCACTCAAAATGGAGCGCTCTCGTTCTCGGAGACAGCAATCAACTACCATGGCGAGTCGAGCCACTAAAAGCACCACTAGCACTGCTAAAGTTGCTGAGGCTACAACGCAATCTGCTAGTAAGTCTTCTACTCAGCCCCATATTTTGAAGCAACCTGCTACATCCGAAATACATTGCTATTCTTGTGGGGAGTTGGGTCATCGTGCTAGCAATTGTCGAATCAATAAGAATCGACCAGCCGGTAAAGCCTTCTTGGTGGATAATAATTCTGATGAGAACGCTGAGGATCCACTTGAAGAGGAGTTGAACAATGATGAAGAAGCTGCAGATGATGAACAAATAGTGCATGCTTGACACCGGTGAACTTCTCATGGTGAGGAAAATCTTTCTTACTCCTCGAGATGACACCGGAGATAGGTGGCTGCGTACCAATATTTTCCATTCTGCTTGCACAATCATGGGAAAGGTATGTCAATTAATTATTGACTACGGTTGTTGTGAGAATATAATTTCTGAAGTAGCAGCAAACAAGCTGAATTTGGAATTAAAAACACACCCTACGCCTTATAAAATGTCATGGTTGAAGAAAGGCGCCGAGGTAATAGTTTCGAAATGATGCCTTGTTAATTTGTCCATTGGCTCTGTTTATAATGACAAGATATGGTGTGATGTTCTGCCGATGGATGCTAGTCACATTATTCTTGGTCGACCATGGCAATTTGATAGGAGGACTACACATGACGGTTATCGAAATACATATTCTTTTGAATTTGGAGGCAAGAAAATTACGTTGACACCTAGTAGGGAACCTTTGAAAACTCCTGCTTGAGAATTCCTTCTCCCCTACGTTGCTTACAATGAAGGATATGAAGGATGCTTTGAAAGGAGTTCGTATCTTGTATATTTTGCTCAATAAAACAGGTGGGAAGAATGAAGTTGCCCCTGTTGTACCTCATCGAGTTCAACCTCTTTTGGAAGAATTCAAGGATGTCTTCCCGATGGACTTACCCAATGGTCTCCCTCCTATGAGAGATATTCAGCATCAAATTGACTTGTTGCCCGGAGCCTCTTTGCCGAATCTCGCTCATTACCGGATGAGTCCAACTGAACATGAGGAATTGCATCGACAAGTTATGGAGCTATTGAACAAGGGTTTTATAAGGGAGAGCCTTAGTCCGTGTGCCGTTCCAGCTCTTTTAGTGCCTAAGAAAAATGGTACTTGGAGGATGTGTGTCGATGATGAGAGCAATCAACAAGATCACCATCAAATATCGATTTCCTATTCCTCGCCTTGATGATCTCTTAGATCAACTTTCTGGTGCAAATATATTCTCAAAGCTGGATTTGAAGAGTGGATATCATCAAATTAGGATCAAACCCGGAGATGAATGGAAGACAGCATTCAAAACGAAAGATGGGCTATATGAATGGCTAGTCATGCCATTCGGATTGTCGAATGCACCATCGACATTCATGAGGTTTATGACTCGGTGTTGAAGCCTTTTCGGGAAGGTTTGTTGTTGTTTATTTTGATGATATCTTGATTTTAGCAAGTCTACTGATGAACACTTGCAGCATCTTCAAGAAGTATTATGTGTGCTGAGGCGGGAACAATTGTATGCGGCTCTCGACAAGTGCTATTTTATGGTACCACAAATCCTTTTCTTGGGGTTTCATATTTCGAAGAATGGCATTTCGGTGGATGATTCTAAGATCAAGGTGATTCGAGAATGGCCAACTCCAACAAATGTGCATGAAGTGCGAAGTTTTCATGGCCTCGCTTCGTTCTATCGACGATTTATTGCACATTTTAGCACCATTGCGGCCCCACTCACTTCTTGCATGAAGAAGGAGTTTTCGAATGGACGAATGCAGCTCGAGAAAAGTTTTGAACAGCTCAAAGAAAAATTGAGCATAGCCCCGGTACTTGCATTGCCTAATTTTGATCTTGTTTTTGAAGTGCATTGTGATGCATCAATGCGGCATAGGAGGAGTTCTAAGTCAAGGAGGTCGACCCATCGCCTTCTTTAGTGAAAAATTGAACGGTGCCAAACTTCGTTACAGCACCTATGATCTGGAATTCTACGCATTATTTCGCACACTTGAGTATTGGCGGCCATATCTTATTCATCGAGAGTTTATTTTATATACTGATCATGAAGCTCGAAGTATATTTCCGGACAGCAAAAGCTTAACTCCGGGCGTGCAAAATGGGCTGAATACATCCAAGAGTTCGCTTTCATTATTAAGCATAAGGCTGGAGCTCGAATCAGGTTGCCGATGCGCTTTAGTCGAAAGAAGAGTTTGCTCTCTGCAATGCATTCTATTGTTCTTGGATTTGATTCCTTTAAGGAGTTATATCAAGAAGACCCCTACTTTTCCAAGATCATTCTCGATGCACATGAAAAGAAGCTTGCTGATTTTACTGTATGTGATGGTTTTTCTTTTCAAAGGAAACCGTTTATGTGTGCCGGACTGTTCTCTTCGGCAGCGGGTGATCGATGAAGTTCACCATGAAGGACATTTTGGGCGCGACAAAACTGTACAACTCGTCTCAGCCAAATACTTTTGGCCTCATTTGAAACGTGATGTACATCGACATGTGATGAGGTGTCAACGTTGCCAAATTGGAAAGGGACAAGCTACTAATGCTGGCCTTTATTTGCCTTTGCCGATTCCACATGCCCCATGGGAGGATATCTCTATGGACTTTGTCCTTGGATTACCACGCACAAACAGAGGTATGGATTCGATCTTTGTTGTTGTCGATCGATTTTCCAAAATGGCACATTTTATTCCATGTCGAAAAACTATGGATGCTTCGCGTATTGCTGACTTATTTTTCAAAGAAGTCTATAAGTTGCATGGCGTTCCGAAGACCATTACTTCGGATCGAGATACAAAATTTCTTAGTCATTTTTGGCGACAACTGTGGAAGAATGTTGGTACTAAATTGCAATATAGTACTGTGTTTCATCCCCAGACGGATGGACAAACTGAGGTCGTCAATCGAACATTGGGAAATCTATTAAGGACTTTGATTGATAATAATCCCCGTTCTTGGGAGACATGGTTATCACTTGGAGAATTTGCATATAATTGTGCTGAGAACCGTAGCACTGGATATAGTCCATTTATGATCATATATGGTCGACAACCAAACACTGCTCTTGATCTTGCACCAATTCCTTTTGCTGAGAAGTCCAGCAGCAAAGTCGATGATATTGTTTCTCAAATGAAGACAATTCATGAAGATGTGCGCCAAAGACTAGAGAGCAAAACTGAATCCTATAAAACGGACATCGACAAGCAGCGGCGTGAAGTTATCTTTGAACCTGGAGACTTTGTTTGGGCTTATCTACCACCGGAACGACATCCCGTTGGAACTTATAACAAGCTTAGTGATCGAAAGCTTGGACCTCTCGAAAGTTCTTGAGCGCATTAATCCTAATGCGTATCGATTAAATCTTCCTTCTCATATGAAGACTCACGACGTCTTCAACGTTCGACATTTAACACCTTATGTGGGAGATTCTTCGATGATGATGGCGAGAATTCGAGGACGAATTCTTTTAAAGATGGGGAGGATGATGCAGCCCGCATTGAAGACCAGCTTTCCCGACCAAGAAGATCAGGCCGCATTCAAGCTCGACGAAACCAAGAAGCTATATCAACATAAAACACCTTGGAAGCTTGCATAACGCTTTTACTAATTTATAGTTTCCATGCTCTTTACTATTTCTCCTATTTTCAATGCTCCGTTTTTATTTCTCCTAGTTTCAACGCTTTGTCTTTATTTCTCCTAGTTTCAACGCTCTGTTTTTATTTTCTTGATGATATAAGCCATCCAATCTCTTGTAGAAGACAGACAACTTTTGATTAATGAAAAGCTTTGCTTGAAGCAAGTATTATGAACCTTGAAGAGTTCAACCCTTGAAAACCTAGAAGAGTTTTCACTCCGTCCTTGAAGAGTCGGAGCTTTCAAAATCTGCATCCTTGAAGAGTTGCAGTCATCGATCTAGAAGAATCGGTGTCCCTTTCAACTTCCTTGGAGGCCTAGAAGAGCAACCAACGGAGTCTCTGTCTTTTCATGTTCTGTTCGTTACTTCTAACCCAATTTCGACTATCTTACAGTGATTATTTCAGAAAATCAAAAACAGAGAAATTGTAGATCCAGAAGTCTTCGTTCATTTGGCTTTGGAATCAGGTCAATCCGAATTGTAACGACAAAGATACGACCGTTCTCCTGAGCTCGCGCAGTGCTGAAATTCCTGTTTGTCCTGTTTCCGTGTGCAAGTTACTCTCCCGATCCTACTGTTTGAGAAAGCCTCCCCTAGGCTTGCATCAAACTTACTTGAAGCAATACAGCTCATAACATATCTTCATGCATTCATTTTTCTTCATCCACTCTAATTGGGTAAGTTCTAAATTCTAATCATTTTCCAAATTATCTATACAAACTTGTATGATTATATATTAATTATTTGACTAATCGAGTGCTAGCCCAAGCTAGCAATTAACTATTTTAAGGGAACTTGAATTCCATTTTCGAATTTTCCTTTTGTTGTCATTTATTTAATTATTGTATTACAATTATTTCCTCAACGCCTTTGTCACATTCCAAAGAGTAAAACAACAATATAATAATTAGGAAGTTTTGTAGAGTTGTTTTTCTTTTTCCAAAATTCTTTTGAATATTAATTGAATTTGGCATCAAGTACCTCTCTTTGGAAATATGTATGCGTGTGTGCGTTAGTTTCTCTACTATAAATAAGTTTTTGAATTGGAATTAAGAGAAGTCCGTATCTATAAGCACCTCTGGACCTTGAAAGACCATTGAAAAAACAGTTTCGGTGTTTGGTAACGTAATTTCAAATGCCTTTAGGCAAATGGTCAAAGCAAATGCTATCCGCCAAGTCCAGTGATCAAGGGTGCGCATGATAAAATTTCTGAAACAAAAATTGATTTCTGGCCAGAAATTGATTTCTTAATTTCTATTTCAGAAACTGAGAAGCTAAAAATTTTAGCTTCTGATTTCTTCTTCAAATCTATTTCTGGAATAGAAATCTGTTTCAGAAATAGAGAAATCAAATTGTGTTACCAAACGGATTTATGTTCCAAACCTGTTCCGTGAAACAGAGAAACAGAGAAATCAAGAAACATAAATTTTATCATGCGCAAATGCCTTTAGGCAAATGGTCAAAGCAAATGCTATCCGCCAAGTCCAGTGATAAACTCCACATGAGACCCCGCCACGCCAACGAGCCCCCTTTGTCTTCTACCTCCGATGTCACCCATTGCTCACGGCTCGAGTCTGCGAGCTGACCTCCACCCAGGGTTGACGTTGTCACTGTTTTGTCTTCGTTGACAGTGGCGATGAGAAGCAAAAGGGTGAGTAGAGAGGAAGAAAGACGGTAGATTTAGAGATGAAGAGATCGACTCATCGTTGGGTTGAGCTGTGGAGCTAGGGGAAGAGAGAGGGTGATAGTACGCAGTGGTGCTGTCCTTGGCGAGCTGCCTAAACTTACATTACGACGTCAGCACTGCACCGCTCGAGTAATAATTATTTTACAATATGTTTACCAAACACTATCTGTTTTCATGAAAACCTTTTGAGTTAATGTCCTCTGCAAAAATGCAAAGCTTTTGGGCTAAATCTGCCCCAAATGCACCCTAAAAGCCTTTGAGCATCGACAAAGCCACCCAACACCGGCAGCGAACATCATCCTACCATCTCCGACCACCATCTTCGGCGCCACCACCCTTAGCCCCATGGGCACCTTGATTCAAGGTCCTTGATAGTCGTCCTCTTCAGACAAAGAGAGATGAGTGGTGGCTCAGCATCTCGCCGACGAAGACAATTGGCGACGAGAGGGGCAGAGGCTATGGCGGCGGTGGCTGGTGCGAGAGTAACGATGGTGCAGGAGAGTGGGGACTAAAGCTACGCTATGGTGGTTGACGGTCAGGATTTTTCTAGTGGGGAGTTTCTTTGGGCGGTTGGAGAATATAGTAAAAGGGTTTTTTTCTTTAAAGAATAATGATCATTAATGCAAATTATTTTTAGTATAAAGTCGAATTCAATATCTAATATGAAAACTCAAAATGTAAAATCCTGATATTAGAAATAGAGGAGACAAATTGATATTAAGATTAGGGGGGAAAAACGAACATGATCTTTTATATATTAGGCTATAAAGGTGGGCAAAAATACTATCTTATTTCTTTCCGCGAGACCAAATTAAAGCAACTAGACAAAATAAGCTCACTAGTATAAGTTTAATCTACAATTCCCAAGATAAACCTGTCTATGTATTCTTTTATTTGATCTTTTAGGTCCTATTATCATCTCGACAACTATACTAGTTTCACACAATCTTCATCCAAATTATGATGGCTGCAGGCTTTTTTATTAATCGAACATGCACGTACCAAAAAGTCAATGCAAGTTTTTTCTATTTTGACTCCCCTATTCATTATGGGTTGGTTTTTCGTCAGCGTGAGTTGTTTACCCACATATTTACATAAACATAAGACCTTAGTTTAGCCTTGACCCTATTATTTGGAGGGCATATCTAATATTCAGACTTATATTTCAAGAGAAATGAATAATTTGAGAACAAAATTCATAATTTAATAATTTATACCCTATAGGAAATGTGAACAATGGAAAATACTTCTTTACCAAAAAAACAATGGAAAATACTTAAATTATCAATAAAAGAATGCTGATATATATTGTCACTAAGTTTAAAAATATATATTTATTAACTAATTTTTCCAAGCGTTCAGAATGACTAAAATTGAAAAAAGCATTTTTCACATAACTAAACAAACCGAACCTTCCATTTTCTCCATTTTTTTTTTTTTAAGTCAAAGAGAATTTAAGCCTAAAAAGAAAAGAAAGAATAACGCCCTCTTCAATTTCCTCCTAATTTGACTTGATCTAATAGAGTCAAATTCAACGCCACTTCTCGATCTTCATCGTCCGTTATCACCGTCGAGAGAGATTTCCGACGGAGGAGATGAAAGACGCGGCGTCGATGCTGCCGTACCTCCCACTGGAGCTGCGGTCGTCGGAGCTCTCGTGGCTGCCAGCGACGGCGGAGGCCCTGGCGGCCATGTCCAGGGGCCCCGAGCATGGTGGCGTGGCATCCAGCGAGGCGCTCGCCGCGGCCGTCTCCGACATGCGGCGCGCCTCCGATCCCTCCCCCCTCGCTCACTTCGCTACCCAGGGCTACGCCCTCTTCTTTGACGAGGTGCGTCGGATTAATCGTCACTTTCCGTCCGCTTTTTGAGCTCGCCGATTGCCGTTCTTCGAGTGGCGTTTGAGCTTTGGGATTTTGCTCCGCAGCTGATGCCTCGCGAGGATGCGGAGAAGTGGTTCGGGGAGGTGATACCGTTTCTGGCTAGTCTGTTGCTGCGGTTGCCAGAGCTGCTGGAAGATCACTGGAGACATGCTCAAGGCTATTCTCGGTCGAGGAAAGGGTGGGTCGAAACCGGTCTTCGCCTATTGGACCGGCAACAAGCAGGGATGGTTATACTGAGCCGGGTATGAATCGGGATGTACCTTTCCGTTTGTCGCTTTGACTTATCTTGACTAAATACGCAGTGCATGATAGTCAAGCTTGAACTTTTTCGACGGCGAGAAGTGGTTTGTATTATGATGATTAGAGACGCTTCTGGGAGTGTGATTGGTTTGAGATAAAAGCTTGTTCCGTTGTAATTGTCGGTGTTCGAAAAATGGTGTACATCCGTTGAACAGAATGAATTATTTACGGTGGGCTGTTCTTTCTAGATGTAGAATTGGCTTTACTCGCACATTGAATTATTCGTATGGGAGTTGACTCTTTTGAGAGGAAAGTCAATCAATCTGCTCAAAAATCTTTACATGAATTACTATCATTCACTAATTTTAGAGCTTTCCTTTTGCAAAATGGACAAAAAATCCTCAGCATGAGCCATTTTCAAATGCAGCCATAGTGAAAGTAATGCTCACAATCCAACTTTCCAAACTTCCTTAGCAAAGTCATCTTGCAACAGTTTTAGCAAAATGTAAAGTACAATTTAGTTGCAACATGATTCAGCTTCGACATTAGATTTTGCCGAGGTTGAGGGTTGTTATTGTTGCAACCTAATGTTTGTGGAAATGGCTTTTCCACTAAATCCTATGGAAACATCTCGAACTTTATCTTCAATGCAGAGCAATTCTTAATGAGAAAACATAGGTGAACTCGATTAGACTATATGGCTTCCAACTGTTAATTCCTGCTAATCAAATTACTTATGCAGTAACTGGAATGCTAGGATGGCAATCACAAGGGAAAGGCAAGCTACAACTTGTCCTGAGAAATGGTCTTCTTCTCTATGGGCCATTGCTCACAGGAGAATGCATGAGGTATGGTTCATAAGATGTAATATTATTGTATCTTTATGTGCTTATCATGTTTCATCATAGGAACAATGAGGTTGTAAATTTTTGCATATTCTCAATTTGGTTCCTTAGTTAACTATAATGATCTCCTTGAAAATCTAGTAGATATATTTCCTCATAAAAGAGGATCTAAGATTGAGAGCTTTAAATCAAGATGGATTTTTACTAACAATTATGTGATGCATTTCCATATCATTCACGTTCCTAATGTCAATAGATCATTGTATCCTATTAAACTTTTTATTCCCATTCCTATACCGAATATGAACATTTATAGTCAAGCCAAATTATGATAATACGTGATTATACATAACTTTTTTGGGCATTTCCTTATTATTATTATTATTATTATTATTATTATTATTATTATTATTATTATTATTATTATTATTATTATTATTCATGTCAAGCAAAGAGGAAATTTCCCATTAAAGGGAGATAAGACCTTTTCCTACCTAACACGGATTTTCATAGACATAATAAAATTCTTCATAAGGTCTATGCTATTACATACAAAATATTATTGGATTTAAGATACCATACACATTACACATGACCTTTTCGTGGGGAACACAAAAGATATTTTTGTCATATATTCTCTTTTGCCCATTCTAAATTGGTCTACTTTGGAAACAACTTGCTTGCAGCAATTCGCCTCATAAAATATCTTCATGCAGTCATTTTTTTTCATCAAGCTAATTGGGTAAGTTCAAACTTGTTGTGTTCTATCCATTTTCCAAATTATCTATACAAACTTACATATTTGTTTTTTTTTCTTTTTTCTTTTTTGTCAATCATATTTTACTCTTACTTTAACTCTCAGTACTTTAACTTTCAAACTTTTATCCTGCTTCTTTGTGGAGCATGAGAGTTAAAACCCACACAAGAAACTATATCGTCCCTCACATTCCTATGTGGAAAGGGTAGCTACTAGGGCATATAAACTTATATAATTTTATATTAATTATTTGACAAATCAAGTGCTAGCCCAATCTAGTTATAAACTATTTCAAGGGAACTTGAATTCCATTTTTGAAATTTTCTTTTGTTGTCATTTATTTAACTATTGCATTACAATTCTTTCCTTAACGCCTTTGTCACGTACCAAAGAGTTAAACAACAATATAATACTTAGGAAATATCAATTTGTAGAGTTGTTTTTTTTTTCCCAAAATCCTTTTGAAGAGCAATTAAATTTGGCATCTAGTAAGATGTTACCCATCTCTACCTCCCTTTGGATATATGTATAAGGGGGTGTTTGGTTGGGCTTTCCCAAGGGGCTTTGAGCCCCCAAAGTCCCTTGGGGAAAATTTTATGTGTTTGGCAATGACTTTCAAATGCTCATTTGTGAAATGCAAGCATTCTACAAGCTGAAAGCTGAATGCTGGGTAGGACCAGCATTGAGTATTGGGCATTTCAGAAATGCAAAATTACTGTTCATCGTCATTCCTGTTCATCTTCTTCTCCGTTCGGCTCATCTTCTTCTCCGTTCGTCTTCGCCTTCCCGCCGCCTTCGGCTTCTCCGGCAACCACCACCACCGCGTGGGGGTCGCGTGTCCCCGGTGACCACCGCCCGGGGTGGCGCGACCGCGACCTAGGCGGCGTTGCCTAGCGCGCGAACCAGGCGACGCCGCCCCGAGGTCGCGCAAACCCAGCGGCGCCGCTGGCCGGCGCGCGAACCAGCGACGTCGCTGGGTCCGCGACCTCGGCGGCGCCGCTGGGTCCCGCGACCTCGGCGACGCCGCGAGGTCGCGCGACCCGGCGACGCCGCCTGAGTCGCGCCCTCGGCCACCAGATCTGGCCGTCGAGAGGCCAGATCTGGCGGTCCGGTGGCCAGATCTGGCGGTCCGGCGGCCAGATTGGCCGTCCGGCAATTGGCCGGCTGTTCGCCGGCGGTTCGCCGGCCACCGGATTTTATTTTCAGACTTTAAATAAATAAAAAATAGCAAAAGCTAATTGGAAATGCAAGTTTTGCCAAACGGTGTTTTTGCTAAAATTATTTTTCAAAGCTACGTGAGATTGTAATTTACCAAACGGTGTAACATTTCGGGAAACCCCTTTATCTCAAAGGTATTTGCATTCTCTCAAGGGCATTTCCCCAAAATTGAACCAAACGGGCCCTAAGTGTGCGCGTTAGTTTCTCTACCATAAATAAGTTTTTTAATTGGAATTAAGAGATATCCGTATCTATAAGCACCTTTGGACCTTCGAAGACCTTTGAAAAAACAGTTTTGGTGTTTGGTAACATAATCTCAAATGTCCTAAGGCATATGGTCAAAGCAAGGCCATAGACGCCAAGTCCAATGATAAACTCCACATGAGACCCTACGACGCCAACGAGCCCCCTTAGCCTCTGTCTTCTACCTTCTACGTCACCCATTGCTCACGACTCGAGTCTGCGAGCCCGCCTTAGCCCAGAGTTGACGACGGCCCCGGACTTCGAAAAGCCACTTACGGCTTTCACCTACCCAATCAACCGTGTATCCTGTTCAAAAAAAAAAATCAACCGTGTATCGACCTTGGGATCACGCTCGTCGTTTTCACCATTTTGTCTTCGTTGACAATAGCGGCGATGAGAAGCAAAGAGTGAGTAGAGAGGAAGAAAGGCGACAGATGTAGAGATGGAGAGATTGGCTCATCGCTGGGTTGAGCGGTGGAGCTAGGGGAAGAGAGAGGGTGACAGTATGCATCGGCGTTGTCCTTGGCGGACCGCCTAAGCTTTCATTACAACGTTAGCACCGCACCGCCAGAGTAATAATTATTTTACAATGTTTTTACCAAACACTATTGGTTTTCATGAAAACCATTTGAGTTAATGTTCTCAGCAAAAATGCAAAGCCTCTGGGCTAAATCCTCCCCAAACGCACCTCAAAAGCCTTTGAGCATCGATAAAGCCACCCAAAACCGCTGGGGAACATCCTCCTACCACCTCCGGCCACCATCTTCAGCGCCACCACACTTTAGCCCCATTTCCCCTCTCTCTTTCTCTCTTTGTGATCGCAGACGTCATGGGTACCCTGATTCAAGGTCCCCAACAGTCGTCCTCTTCGAACAAAGAGAGATGAGTGGGGGCTCAGCATTGTCGCCGACGAAGGCAATTGGCAACAAGAGGAGCACAGCCTATGGCGGGGGCGGCTGGTACGATAATGACGGTGGTGCAAGAGAGTGAACACTAATGCTACCTATGGCGGTGGTTGACGGTTAGGGATTATTCTAGTGGGTAGATTTTTTGGATGGTTGGAGAACATAGATTTACAGTAAAAGTGTTTTCTTCTTTAAAGGAAACTGATCATTTGTGCAAGTGATTTTTAGTATTAAGTTGAATTCTGGATCAATATGAAAACTTAGAATGTGAAGTCCTGATATTAGAAATCGAGGTGATAAATTGATATGAAGATGAAAAATGAACATGATCTTTTTTTCATTTTAGGCTAAAAATGTTGGCTAAAGGAGTTCCTTATTTCCTTCCACAAGACTGATCAAAGTGAAAGGACAGAACAAGCCCATCGGTACAAGTCCGGTATGTAATCTTGGAGATAAACCTATCCATGTATCCTTCCATTCGATCCTTTCAAGTCTTGATATCATCTCAACAATTACACTTGTTTCACTCAATCTTCATCTTAATCCTGATGATTGCACGTACAAAAAACCAATGCTAGTTTTTTCTATTTTGACTTCTCTATTTAATGCGGATTGGTTATACGTTAGCACGAGTTTAACCTTATATTTATGCATATATAAGAGCTAAGTTCGGCCTTAACCCCGATTAAGTCAATAAATTTTTCACTGCATTAAATCATGTCAGCAAATTTCTAATGGCATATCACCATGACGGCAAATTTCATCACTAAATCGATAAGAGATGACCCTGACACACTTTTCTTGTGACATCCTAAATTTCCAGTTCCATTTTCAATTGAATGAATCGGGCTTCTCAACAATGTGCCTATAGTTCTATTCTCCGAGCTGATCATTCATGAGATAACTAATCTATTTGAGGAAGCTATTAAGGAATTTGAACGCAATGGATTTGAGAATTCAACTAGGAATTGACCATTCAACCATGCTAATATGGTAGTCATTATAGCACTATCAAAATCGATCAAAGACCAGAGATAGGTCAATTTGATAGAGGTATGTGATTAGTGTGTGGGTAATTCCATCTAATTGCAAAATTTCTATCAAACGGCACTAGATCGATTTTTCTGTCATTTTTTTACCCAGTGTCCGTATTTGAAATCTCAAAATTTTCACGACAACCGAGAGTCGCTAATGTGTTGAAGATATACAATGTGGCTCGAAAATAATTGACCACGGGTCAATTGCACCAAAAATTTCTAAAAGCTACCCGGTAGGTAAGGTCACGCTAAAATCGCGCCAGATTGAAATCAACACCGAATTTAAACTCGATTTGTTTTGTTATGTCACAATTTATTTTAGGACTTTCGACTCATCCTTCGAAGATTTTTCTACAAACCGAGATTTTCAGCGAAAATTCAATATAGGACCGTTTTTGACCGGAAAAATCAGAGGACCATTTTTTATTGCGTTTTTGGGATGTGAGTTGGCTCTATTGGCAAGGAAAAATTGCAATTTGGTCGAGGACACCTTGTTGGAATCTATAGGAACCGAATTGAATCCAATTGAAAAGAAATTTGGTTCAATTTAAGGAAAATTGCACCAAATTCGTAGGTCATGGTCCCCCTCAACATTTGGACCATTTGGCAAGTGTGTTGGGGAATTATTGGAGTGGATAAGGGCTGCTGGTCATGGCTGAGGAGGTGGGACATGTTGGATGAGCTCAAAGGAGACAAGTATGTCTTCTAGAAGGCTCGGTGGCCCCTTCTCTTCAGCAGCTGGCTTCATCCTCTTCAGTAGACCACCTTTCTCCATTATAAGTGTTTTTTAGCTCCAAAAATTGCAGATAAGCCAGCCAAGTTTCCCCCTAGCTCATCACAAGTCCCTCGAGCCGTCGAAGCCACCGCACACCACTCGTCTCCCTTGCTCGCCCGCGCATGTCGCTTCACCCCTATCGCGCTAGCCACTCATTTTGCCTCCAGCTTATTGTCTCGTGAGCCCAACTCGTGTTTGAGCCTCCTTCGCTATCACTTTGGTTGTCGTCGTCCCTGTCCCACCACCAAAAACCTCCGCTTGCCCGCCTAGCCTGTTTTGGCCTCAATTGTTGCCTGTAGCAGCTCCATCCAAGAGTGCGGAACCAAGTAGCCCACTCAATCATGAGCTTCAAGACTCGTTTCGAACCTTTTCGGGCTCCGCTTGGCTTCACCGCCAGGAGGTTTTTTGCCGGCCTCCATGACGCCGTAGTTGTGAACTCATCGAATCGCAAAACCGGTAAGTTTACTTGCTAAACTCTACTTATGGAGTTAATTATGCTTATGGAATGATTAATTTATGCCAATTAAGGTTTAGGTGGTTAGTTATAATTGATTGATGATTTAATTATCTATTTATGCATGTTAGGTGGTTATATTAGATAAATTAAGTGTTGTACTATTTATCTAGATAGGTTCGGAAATTTTCCTAGCCCATTTAGGCAGTTAATTAAGCATTTTCGACCTAAGTTGCTAATTATTGCATTTAAATTTAATTATTTAATTAATTTTAGTAATTATTTAATTATTTAATATTTTCCGAAAATTATATCGGGATAGTTGATGACTGAAATTTCGTGCCGATTGCAAGGTGTGGTTAATTTTTGCAATTGAGTGTTAAATTGTGCAAATTGAGTGGTGATTGTAATTTTGAATATTTAATTCAAAATTTGGAAATTTTGGTAATTGTTCAGAAATTACTGAGTGTCGGGTTTAAACGTCGAAAATGGTTTTAAATACTATATCAAAAAGTGGGATTTAAAAAGGAAAGGTATCAGTTTTTCGGGTTCAATATGACCGTGTACCCACACACGACTATTTTACTGTGTATTTTTAATACAAAGAAAATAAACCAAATTCACCATTTTAATTAAGGCATTTGTCTGCAATGCATGGTGTCTTGGGTTGAGATTGAATGGTCGTGTGTTGGTTAAGAGAACCCGTCTTGAGCTGTTGAGTTGAACATGCCCCTATATGAGATGTCCTACCAATGAATGTCGGTTGCAGTAGATTTTGGACCGAAAATCTTTATGGAATGCCATTGACGTAGTAATGTTGCCATGCTCGATGGAACAAGATGATGCTTGGCTATGCTAGAAGACCGCCGAGCTTCGAGTAGGCCGTACTTGTGTGTGGCCGTGATTAACAATTGGAATGCATGCTGAGTGAGATTAACGCGCCGGATTATGGGGCAAAATTGTGTGGCATGGAATAGGACGTGTTATAACGATTTAACCTTATAATCGGGACCCCTTGTGTTGTTGAGATAAAAGTGTTGGCGTTCTAATCGTTTGAGCATAAATATTGTTATGTCTATGTTATGAAATGTGCTTACATGCAGAAAGAATCTGAGACGAGGTAAGCTTCTGTGATTGTGTGGTTGAGTGGTTAGGATGCCCGTACGCATATTACCCTTCTAATCGGGGTTTAGAGAGTGAACTCACTGAGATTTATATCTTACCCTGTCATAAGCTTTAACTTTTCAAGGCCATAGGATGGAGGATCTAGAGTCGAGCTGAGGGGATCTAAAGTGTAGATCAGTTATAACAGCTTTTTTTCTTGAATGGGTCTTTTGTAGGCTTTTGATTATTGACTTCTGTATATGACTCAGTGTGTATATAAAAGTATGTTTTGGCTGTGAATCTGTTTTCCTGCTTTTCTATCCCATGCTGTTGATGTTAGGGGATTAGTAATTCGGTTCCGCATATGCAATAAAATGAATGGGTCGGCAACGCGTCCAAGAAAGTCGCAAGTTTATCGACCACCGAGGGATGGGCACACGCTCCAGGATCAAGCCTCAAGCGTGTGCCATTTCTAAAAGCACAAGAACAGTTTTTAAAAAAAAAAAAAAATTAAGGACAGTTTTGATTTTTTAAGCTAAAGAATTGGAACGAGCAACCATATTTCACCTTCACTGTAATTATTATTACCGCCTATAACTATGTCTAATCTCTTAGTTGTCCAATTTCTAATCATGATCTAAGCTTCGTGGCAATACCCATAGTTTGCTTCATATGCGCTATCTGTTTAGTTTATACGTTTAAGAGATGATTGACCCAATCACCTTCCTTCAACTTAAAACTTTTGAAGACAACTTTTGAGTAGCCTGAAAGGCTGCCATTAGTTTATGGATAGGATTGGAGCGGAGGAGCACGAGTTAGATTGTTATGTCTACTGAATTTGTGGATTTTGCAGTGACTTATTTGTACCCTTGTAGCTTTGCCTTCTTTTATAAAAATATGATGCGTTTGGCAATCGAAATAAAATTCAGGATAAGATATAATTTATCCGATCCTACATTTGGTACTCACTCATGACAAGATAAAGTCGAATATAAATGGGATATAGGTGGGATAAAATTATTCCATGATGGAAGTGGGATAAGGGTGAATAAAATTTTTAATATTCATAATAGAAAAGTTATTTTTCTCAAATAACAAAATTATTAAATTAACAAAATTTAAATTATATTTCAATATAAATAATATTTGAATTCTAATTTAAGAAATCAAAAATAAAAATAAAAATTTATTTTTAATTATTCTTATTTTAATTTATATATTCAACTCTAATTCTATCTTATAATAAACATTCAATCTATAAATTAAATATTTATATTTATTAGATATTTTAAGTATGTTAGTACAGTTTACTATTTGATAAAATTTTATTAAAGAATGATGAAAGGGGAAAAAGAAATAATATAAAAAAGAGGAAAATTAAAATAAAAATAAATTAAGGAATAGTGTTATGAGAGATTTTCACCATCTCCATTTATGAACATTTAGACTCATTTACAATGATATGTTGTTTATATAAATAAATAAAAAAAATGTACATGATATGATGTGAATATATCCGATTTTAATACTGTGACTTACCAAATAATTGACAAGATATAAAAAAATTCCAATAGTTCATATACTATCCTATCTAGTCCTATCTTGATTAGAAATCCGGACGACCAAACGTAATCATAGTATTTTCATTGTTTAATTTGAAATACATTGGCATTAATTACAAGAAGCGATACGAGAGTCAAGATGATAGGCATGAAAGACAACAAAATGCATCATACACTCTTTTCATCATATATGTTCAACTATTCTTGTGGGAGTTGACTCCTTTGCGAGGAATGTCAATCAATCTCCTCGCAAATCTTTACATGAATCACTATCATTCACTAATTTTATAGCTTTCCTTTTGCAAAATGGACAACAATTCATCAGCATGAGCCATTTCCAAATGCAGCCATAGTGAAAGTAATGCCCACAATTCAACTTTCCAAGCTTCATCTTCATTGGTGAAAGTGAACCTACGATAGTTTTAGCAAAATACAAAGTACAATTTAGTTACAACATGATTCAACTTCAACATTAGATTCTATGGAAGTCAAAGGATTATTACCATTGTGACCTAAGGTTTGTGGAAATGACTTCTGCACTCAATCCTATGGAAACATCTCCAAGTTGTTCTTCAAGGTAGAGCAGTTCCTAATGAGAAAACATAGGCGAACTTGATTGGGTTATATGGCTTCCAACTGTTAATTCCCGCAAATCGAATTACTTCTGCGGCAACTGGAATGTTGGGATGACAATCAGAAGGGAGAGGCAAGCTACAATTTGTCCCAAGATATGGTCTTCGTCTCTATAGGCCATTGTTCAAAAGAGAATGCATGAGGTAAGCTATGTAAGATGTAATATTATTGTATCTTATGTTTCATCATAGGAACGGTGAGGTTGTACTTATAGTATTAGACTTGAAAGCTAAATAAATTTTTGCATATTCTCAATTTGGTTCCTTAATTAACTATGATAATCTCCTTGGAAATCGAGTAGATATATTTCCTCATAAAGGAATATTTGAGATAGAGAGCTTTAAATCAAGAAGGATTTGTACTACCAATTATGTGATGCATTTCCATATGATTCATGCTCCTTATGTCAATGGATCACTACATCCTATTAAACTTTTGATTCTCATTCCTATACCAGATATGAACTTTAATAGTCGAGCCAAATTACGATAAAATGTGATCATACATAACGTTTTAGGAATTTTATCATATATAAAAATCCATGTCAAGCAAAAAGGAAATTTCCCATTAAATGGAGATAAGATATTACCTTTTCCTACATAACACGGATTCTCATAGACACAATGAAATTCTTCAAATGGTCTATGCTATTACATCCACTTTTTTGGATGTAAGATACCATACACATTACTTATAACCTTTACGTGGGTCGTATATTCTCTTTGCCAATTCTAAATAGATTTGCTTTGAAAATAACTTACTCACAGCAATACAGCTTACAACATATCTTCGTGCATATATTTTTCTTCATCAAGGCTAACTGGGTAAGTTCTATATTCTATCCATTTTCCAAATTATCTATGTAAACTTATATGATTATATATTAATTATATGACTAATCGAGTGCTGGCCGAATCTGGTTATGAACTATTTTAAGGGAACTTGAATTCCATTTTTGGATTTTCCTTTTGTTGTCATTTATTTAATTATTGCATTAGAATTCTTTCCTTAACACCTTTGTCACATTCCAAAGAGTAAAACAACAATATAATAATTAGGAAATATCGTTTTGCAGAGTTGTTTTTCTTTTTTCCACAATCCTTTTGAATATTAATTGAATTTGGCATCTAGTAACATGTTACCCATCTCTACCTCTCTTTGGAAATATGAACGCGTGTGTGCGTTAGTTTCTCTACTATAAATAAGTTTTTGAATTCGAATTAAGAGAAGTCCGTATCTATAAGCACCTCTGGACCTTCAAAGACCATTGAAAAAACAGTTTCGGTGTTTTGTAACATAATTTCAAATGCCTTTATGCAAATGGTCAAAGCAAATGCTATCCGCCAAGTCCAGTGATAAACTCCACAAGAGATCCTGCCACGCCAACGAGCCCCCTTTGTCTTCTACCTCCGATATCACCCATTGCTCACGGCTCGAATCTGCGAGCTCACCTCCCACCCAGAGTTGACGATGGCCCTGGATATTGAAAAGCCACTTGCGGCTTTCACCGACCCAATCAACCATGTATTAACCTTGGGATCACGGTCGTCGTTGTCACTGTTTTGTCTTCGTTGACAGTGGCGATGAGAAGCAAAGGGTGAGTAGAGAGGAAGAAAGACGGCAGATTTAGAGATGAAGAGATTGACCCATCGTTGGGTTGAGCTGTGGAGCTAGGGAAAGAGAAAGGATGATAGTACGCAGTGGTGCTGCCCTTGGCGGACCGCCTGAACTTTCATTACGACGTTAGCACCGGAACGCCCGAGTAATAATTATCGTACAATGTGTTTACCAAACACTATTTATTTTCATGAAAACCTTTTGAGTTAATGTCCTCTGCAAAAATGCAAAGCTTTTGGGCTGAATATGCCCCAAACGCACCCTAAAAGCCTTTGAGCATCGACAAAGCCACCCAACGCCGGTGACGAACATCATCCTACCATCTCCAACCACCATCTTCGGCGCCACCACACTTAGCCCCATTTCCTCTCTCTCTCTCTCTCTTGATCTCTCAATCGCAGACGTCATGGGGACCTTGAGTCAAGGTGCTTGATAGTCGTCCTCTTCGGACAAAGAGAGATGAGTGGTGGCTCAGCATCATCGCCGGCGAAGGCAATTGGCGGCGAGAGGGGCAGAGGCTACAGTGGCGGCCGGTGGTGCGAGAGCGACGGTGGTGTAGGAAAGTGGGGGCTAAAGCTACGCTATGGTGGTTGACGGTTAGGATCTTTCTAGTGGGGAGTTTCTTTGGGCGGTTGGAGAACTTAGAATTTTAGTAAGAGGGCTTTTTTCCTTTGAAGAAGAATGATCATTAATGCAAAGTAATTTTAGTATTAAGTCGAATTCTGTATCTAATATGAAAACTCAGAATGTGAAATACTGATATTAGAAATAGAAGTTATAAATTGATATTACGATTAAAAAAAACGAACATGATTTTTTATATATTAGGCCAAAAAAGTGGGCTAAAGGAGCATCTTATTTCATTCTGCAGGACTGGATCAAAGCAAGGGATGTAATAAGCCGACTAGTATAAATTTAGTTTACAGTTCCAAAGATAAACTTGTCTATGTATTCTTTCATTTGATCTTTTAGGTCCTATTATCATCTCGATATTTTGCTAGCGTCACCCGGTCTTCATCCCGATTATGATGGCTGCAGGCCCTTTTATTAACCAAACATGCACGTAACAAAAAGTCAATGCAAGTTTTTCTATTTCAACTTCCCTATTCATTACAGGTTGGTTATTTGTGAGCATGAGTTGTTTACCCAAATATTTATGCATACATAAGAGCTTAGTTCAGCCTTGACCTATTATTTGGAGGGTACATCTAGTATTCGGACTTATATGTCGAGAGAAATGAATATTTTGATAAATAAATTCATAATTTAGTAATTTATACCCATATAGAAAATTCAAAAAATGGGAACTACTTAAATTATCAATAAAAGTATGCTGATATATATCGTCACTAAATTTTAAAAATATACATTTAATTAATTTATTTTTTCAAGCCTTCAGAATGACTAAAATTGGAAAAAATAACTTTTCAAATCACTAATAACAAACCGAACTTTCCATTTTCTCCAATTTATTGTTTTTAAGTGAAAGGAAAAAAAAAGTTACGTTTTCTTCAATTTCCTCCTAATTTGACTTGATCTAACAGAGTCAAATTCATGGGAAATTTCAAATAAGGACCTATAATGCCGTCATTTTCTTAAAAGATGACCTGAAGTGAAGTTTGTTTCAAATAAGGACCAAAAGTGTCTTCATTTTTTCAAAAGATGACTTGGAGTGGAGTCTATCTCAAATAAGGACCCAAAGTGATCATTTAGTCTCAAAGAAAGACCTCATTTGTCAACTAGTAAATAAATGCATATTCGATGCATATTTCAGTAGCCTAATCAGGGATATTTTTGTCAATTTTTCTTTTTTAATTTTTAGTTGTCTTGTTCTTTATTATTATTATTATTTTAGGTCAATGGTAACACTGTTCATCATCTTCTTTGTCCCATGTTCGTCTTCTTCTCAAGAACATCGGACTTGGGAAGGGCCAGCGAGCACTGGCTGTTGGTAAAGGTCGGCGAGGGTTGGACACCCATCGTCGACAATAGGCGAGGGCCACCAAGCCTTCGCCGACCGTGGGCGAGGCCTTGTAGGCTGACCCTCACCAGATTTGACAAGGGTGGCCTCGATTGTGGCTAGCGAGGGCCATCGAGCTCTGGCTGGTTGCGAGTGAGGGCTTGCAAGCCCTCGTCGACCCTTATCAATGGCCGGTGAGGTGGACGAGCCCTCGCCCTGGGTCGGCGAGAGGTGACCTCGCTAATGGCCGTGAGGGGCGACCTCCCCCACCTCCGCCCGCTGCTCCATCAATAACCTCGTCTTCTGCTAGGACTATGACTGGGATGCCTACGTCGCTTTCTTCATCCCTTCCTCCCACCATCACTCCTAGATCCACGATTTCTTCGACTACCCCTTTTGCCCTCAAAGACCTTCTCATAGGGCCTTAATTTGGCGGCCCCCCTCCCCCATGGCCAACGAAGGCTTGATGGCCCTTGCTTGCTGTCAACGATGGGTGTGGAGCCGTCGCTTGTTGCCAACAATGGGCATCGAGCCCTCGTCGACCCTTACCAGTGGCCGGCGCTCGTTAGCCTTTCCCCAAGTCCATTGTTCTTGATTCAGGCAAGAAGAAGTGAATAGGAGACGAAAAAGACGAAGAACAGGGCAACCAAAAATAAAAAAAAAAATGAAAATACTACAATCAGGCCATCGAAATATACATTAAAGATGCATCTATTCACTAGCCGGCGAGTGAGGTCTTTCTTTAATATTAAATGACTATTTTAAATCTTTCCGTGAGATAAACTTCACTTCGTATCATCTTTTAAAAAAATAATAGCACTTTCGTTCGTACTTCAAGTTTTCTTTCGAGAAAATGAAGCACTTTTTATCTTTATTTAAAATTTTCCCCAAATTCAACGCCACTTCTCGATCTTCATCGTCGGTCATCACCGTCGAGAGAGATTTCCGACGGAGGAGATGGAAGACGCGGCGTCGATGCTGCCGTACCTCCCGCTGAAGCTCCGGTCGTCGGAGCTCTCCTGGCCGCCGGCGACGGCGGAGGCCCTGGCGGCCATGTCCAGGGGCCCCGAGCACGGCGGGGTGGCGTCCGGCAAGGCGCTCGCCGCCGCCGTCTCCGACATGCGGCGCGCCTCCGATCCCTCCCCCCTCGCCCGCTTCGCTCCCCAGGGCTACGCCCTCTTCTTCGACGAGGTGCGTCAGACTAATCATCACTTCCCGTCCGCTTTTTGAGCTTGCCGATTGCCGTTCTTCGTGTGGCGTTTAAGCTTTGGGATTTTGCTCCGCAGCTGATGTCTCGCGAGGATGCGGAGAAGTGGTTCGGGGAGGTGATCCCTTTTCTGGCTAATCTGTTGCTGCGGTTGCCTGAGCTGCTGGAAGATCACTGGAGGCACGCTCGCGGCTATTCTCGTTCGAGGAAAGGTCAGGTCGAAACCGGTCTTCGGCTATTGAACCGGCAACAAGCAGGGATGGTTATCCTGAACCGGGTATGAATCGGGATGTCTCTTTCCGTTTGTCGCTTTGACTTATCTTGACTAAATACGCAGTGCATGATAGTAAAGCTTGAACTTTTTTGACGGCGAGAAGTGGTTTATGCTATGATGATTAGAGATGCTCCTGGAAGTGTGATTGGTTTCAGATAAAAGTTTGTTCTGTTGTAATTGTTGGTGTTCGAAAAATGGTGTACATCCGTTGAACAGAATGAATTATTTACAGTGGGCTGTTCTTTCTAGATGTAGAACTGGCTGTACTTGTGCGTTGGATATAATTGGGGTGGAAAGAGTTTAGAATGAACCGAGGAAACTTCTGGTTGAATTAGGGCATGCCTGATTGTTCATGTATGGTCATATTTTCAGGAATTGGTTGCTGCTCTTCTGGCTTGCTCTTTCTTTTCCCTGTTCCCGGTCATTGAGAGAGGTTTTAAACATCTTCCCATGATCAACTTCGATAGCTTGTTTGCGTATGTAACCTTCTAGTTATTTGTATTTATGTAGAATAACCTTTTTTGGTCTGTACTTTAACATTTTGTTATGATTGTTATTGCGAAGTGTATGCAGTTTAGCTGTAATGACTGGACTTAGACTTGAGTAAGCTGTGAATCTCATTGATTCTGTCTGCTAACTGATTTCAAATAATTAGTCGTGCATGGAAATATTGTTGCATTATTCTCATACCGTATGTATAATGTTAAAGAGATTGTTGCAGTAAATAAGATCGTTAGTTGAGCAATGACTCCTCAACCGTATGTATTCTTATTGCTTCACAATACTTTAAGAATACTCACAGTGGGTGAAATGGCACTAGTAGTCCTTGTACTCTTCCCCCAGATTTAAAACCATCCCTGAACTTCTTTTCGGTCAAAAATCATGATATTTTTAAAAATGTGCCACCATCAGTCCTTCCATCATACTATCCTTGGTTGGTCTTTGTTAACATGGACAACCGGAGTGCTTGGTAGGACGTCGGAGTACACATACACTATTATGATTTGCAAAAGATTTTCATATTTTATTACCACATCAGCCAACATAAAATGTAAAAGAGAGAGAGAGAGAGAGAGAGAGAGAGAGAGAGAGAGAGAGAGAGCTCCCAGCCATAGTAGCTAGAGCTTCTTTGAGCTCACACTCATGGCCCCTCGAGCTTCATTGAGCTCAGCCATGACTGTTTGAGCTTAGCCCACCTAGCTCTGTCCAGCTTGACCATGACCACTCGTGCTTCATCGATCTTGCAGCCATGGTGGGCTAGAGCTTCTTCAAGCATCCGCCTGTGTCCACTCAAGCTTTGTCAAGGTCAGTCATGGCAGCTGGATATTCTTCAGACTTGGGTTCATGGCCGCTTGAGAGAGAGAGAGATCCAAGTCGATAATTTCTAACAGCGTTTAGCTGTGTCAGCAAATTTCAAGTGGCATGGACACCATATTTGCAAATTCCATTAGTAGACTGACTGGGGATGACTTGTGACACTTTTTGACGGTTTTGATCACACAAAAAAAGTAGAGGGACAGTTTTGATTTTTGGAATTAAGTATAGTGACCAATGATGACATTATACCTGCATAGTATTAATTATTACAACCTATAGCATTTCCTATCTCTTACTGTCCAGTTTCCAATCATTACCTGAGCTTTTTGGAGATAACCATGGTTTGCTTCAACTGTGTTATCTCTTTAGTTTGTCTGAACGGAAAAATATAGCAGTCCCTTGCTTCTTAACCATATGCTTATCACTTTATCCCTTTATGAGATGATTGCCCCACCCATTTAAGCAATCCTTGTCATTACACTTATGTCTCTTGAAGAAAATTTTAGGGGCAGTTAGAAAGGCTGCTATTAGTTGATAAATAGGATTAGAATGAAAGAGCATGTGATCGTTGTGCCTTTGTACCTCTTAACTTTTTTTTTTTCATTGAAATATTGTTTTTGTTGTTTATCTTTGGCAAATACATTGGCATCATTTTCAGGAATCTGTATGAGAGTTATGATGAAAAGCCAGAAAGCAAGATGAGATGTATCGTGCATTATTTTCATCGTATAAGTTCAAATATTCCTGTGGGGGTTGTCTCATTTGAGAGGAAAGTTCTTCCACTGGACAGTAATCATCTTGTGCCTTATGGGAAGGTGGACTTCTGGAGTAAGTCTGCCTTTCCTCTCTGCCACCTCGAGGTAACAGTTGGAAACAAATAAGTGAAATTGTTACTTAAAATTTTACCTGAGCCTGTTTTGTTTTGTATTATGCAGTTTTGCCTTCTAATACTTCTCGGAGGTCTCTGTGTAAATTTTAGGTACATGATTCTGGCCTCATGGAAGACCATTCTGGTGAAGCTCTTCAAGTTGATTTTGCAAACAAATATATTGGTGGTGGTGCTCTTAATTGGGGCTGTGTTCAGGTATAACTTCCTAGATGTGTGGACCTAATTTTATGAATGAAAGAGATTAATTTATGCCTGGCAGTGCATTAATAGATCCTGGGGATGTTCATGGCTGTACTTGACCATAGATCACAGATATTTATTAGGTGGTTTATCAGGTGATCCACATACACTCTATTTCATCTATCTGATGCAGCTTTATTATTGTCTCTCTGTATAAAGATAAGTTCAGGGAAGGGCAACAAAGTCACATTTTGTGTTCTTTGGCAATGACATACTTGAGGTTTTCAGATTCTGCCATCTCCTTTTTTCTTGACCTTTAGGCCTTGTTTACTTTAGAGACTAAAAAGGCAAAGAAGTACTTTCTGGAAAATGAATTTTCTTTTTCCAGATGGGTGGAAGATGGATGAGATAATGGAGTTCATAATGAGTCTTAAACATATCATGTGCATTTCGTTGTCTTATTTGATTGCCTTTAATAGTTTTCTTTTCATGGTCAAACTTGATATGCTGCTCAAATAACATGCAGGAAGAGATACTCTTCATGATCAATCCTGAATTGATTGTCAGCATGCTTTTCTTGCCAGCCTTGGCAGACAATGAAGCTATAGAAATTGTTGGTTCTGAAAGGTTTTCAAATTATACTGGGTGAGTATGAACATTTGCCTTGGTGAACTTGAAGTGATACGTATTAGTTGCGATGCTTTTCTTAATTCTCGATGTCTCCTCAAGAATTTTGAATTGTAATATCTATGGACTGAACTATGGCTCGTACTGGAATCAAGGATGTCCACATGAACTGCTGTTGTTTCCTGTGTCAATTTCTGGATATTATGACATGAAAAATTGTTGCAGGCCCTTAAAGATGAGCTGCTTTCACTTCTGTAGCGCTATTGGTTCCCTGTCTTAAAAATGAAAATATGGAATTTTCAATTACATCAGATTCAGATTTGGATGTGGACAACTTAGTAATATTTACTTCTTTCTCCTTCCTTTTTCACTGAATTGACAGTGTACAATGGAGAACTATGAACAGTTGTTATAGGCTTTGAACAAAGAAGGTGTCAAATGTAGAAGGTTTATGCATAATTATGTGATTTATTTGAATTTGAGCTCAAAGAGTGATCATTTTAGACATGCTTGTTCTTTATTAGATGTTATTTTGATTATTCAGCTGGTATGTAGACATCTTTTAAGCTTGTCCAAATTGACCTCACTTTATGATGGCTTCTGAATTGTGCTCTAAACTTGGAGAGGTGCAGGTATGCTTCTTCATTCAAATTTTCTGGTAACTATATTGACAAAAAAGATACCGATTGCATGGGAAGGCGTAGAATGAGAATTGTGGCAATAGATGCATTATGCAGGCCAGGAATTAAGCAGTATGAATTACAACTCCTTCTGAGGTATGTGGAGTTTTTTCCCCATGATTTCCGGTCGTGGTTAGCTCTTACATGTGTAGGTTGGACAAGAAAGAAGGACAAAGCCATGTCAAATGGAAATCCTCTTATTTTAATCACTAATTTATTAAATGCCCTCTTTGCTGGGATTTACAAGTAATACACAGATTCCAGAAATAAAAGTTCGAGTGAAGGTTCTATTCAACCAATTTTTTGGGCTGGGTTAATCTTGAGGACTGTATCACTTGCTCTATTCCAGGGCATCTTCGGGATGGATTTGCTTATTGAATAAGGAATTTAAAAATTCAAAGTCAAGTTGATATGAAGAGTGACTTTTGATGAAAGCAATTGGAAGTACCCTTTGAATTGTCTATGAAATTGTGTCTAGGATGTTAACTCAATCATTTGGTTTTGTTGTATGGTACACTCTAGGGCTCACAGTTGACGAGTAAGTCTGGTCAAACGAGAGTTGAAAACATATCAATGAGAACAAGACGTCTTACTAGACTGTTCAGTTTTGTGGTTGGAGACATCTCTTCCTTGGACCTTTTCCTTTCATTTGTCAAATAAATTTTCATTATAAGAAACAAAGAATTAGATTATCCAAGTTTCATAGGAAGTTAAAATCATATTTTAGCTACGAAGGATTACTTAAAACATGATCAACTATAAGACAAGTGAGACTAAGGAGAGTATTGAACAATATCCAAATTGAATGAGGTTCTGGGAACCATGTGCTTCAGCTGAGCTGAAGGCAAATCTCATTTTCTAGCCATTTTTGTCCAAACAAGAATCTCTTTTGTCCAAACAAAGAATTAGAGTTATCTTTTTTATTGGTTCCTTGGTTGGTTGACAAAGAAGTAAAGTTTTGAGAAGATAAGAATATGTGGTTTCACCCAATGATAGATGGGATATTGTCTTTCTAGCTTTTGATCATGGAAAGAAATGGTTTGGCTAATGCTGCTATGTTTCTTATGTAAGAATTGAGCAACATCTTAAATCAATCAAGGACTTATTTCTTTCTAGGTCATGGATGGAAAGTTCTCCTATTTATACACGATAATAGTCATTTATTTTGACTACGACATCTACAGTATAATGCTGGTTATAATAAAATTTTATGGCTGTTATGGCGAATCCTAGATGAAAATTTTCATATTCAATCTATCTTAGTCAACGTACCATTTTATGCATATTTATATCAAAACCCATACGTATATTTATGTTCTTACAACTGTGAGAATTGCTTGTTGCAATCACAGGGAGATTAATAAGGCATTTTGTGGCTTCTCTGACGACTCCAAGTATCAGTTGTATGAGAGGGTCTTCCAGGAAAATTGTTTAGCTGGATTGGTTGATGGCCGAGTTCAAGTCTCAAATCATGTATCTGGGGATGATGCTTTGGTCAGGGATTTTCACATTGTGCAGTATTATTTTTCTCCTTTTGTTCAGTCATTGCTTTTATGTTTGTGTAAATCCAGTTCTACTTATTGGAGGATGTTGTCTGTTTTTGGATACTGGCAGAAAGATCCTGCAACATTCCCAAGAACTGAAGGAGGAGCAGGGGACAATGAGGTCCCAAATGCTGAGGCTTTAACTCAGATACCTGACGATGAAGACAATATTGGAATTGTGACAGGGAACTGGGGTTGTGGAGCCTTTGGAGGTGATCCTGAGCTGAAGAGCATGATTCAGTGGCTTGCTGCTTCTCAGGTGATGTTATCCCTTTTACTTTAGCAATATCTTGCAATTGACAGTCAATTTTCTTTGATGTGGCAATGCTAAATATGAATGAGCAGGTTTATCTGATGTCTACACATTTAGGAATATACAAAATGTTATGAAGTGCATCAGTCTGTAACATCTTACCTACAATAAACATGTATAGTCGGATGATCAATTTGAAGTTTTCAAACGGTAGCATGAGGATGCTTGAAGTTTTGAGAATGCAAGTACAGGGCAAGAAGTTTGTTTGTGAATAGAAATGTTTGATCATAACCAAAGAGGAGCAACTTTTCAGAAAGAAAAAGGACGTGGGATGAGATATAAAATTGAAACATGGGATCAGTTTAAGAAGTGTTAAAAATAGTTAGCGGCAAAAATACTTCATTATAGGCAGCCCACACTTATCTATTGGTCTTTTTGATGTATATGGAAAAAGAAAGAACAGGCAATCTTACATTCAATAACCTAAAGAGAAGAAAGCTTCAATTTTTATGTGAACCAGATTTTTAGATGGCTTGGGCAATCATAGCTGGTCAGGCCAAAATTCTGAGGTTATGTCATTTGGCTATACCTCCCCCCTTATCTTTTCTGGACCCCTTCACTTAATGGAAGTACCTTGAAAAGCTAGAAAAATTACACGAGAATATTCAAGGTGGATGGATTGGGCAGGTCCAGAAAGGAAATCCATCGTCCAAGCCTGCCTACGTTCACAAACTTTAAAATGAGCTCAACCTAGTTCAATGAATAACTTGAACCAAGCCAGACCAAACATTGGAGAGGACAATCAAATCCATTCAGCTGCTGTGGTCTGCAGAGAAGACTTGAGCCTGTGAATTGGCCCCATCATGGACATTGGCATTGGCTTCTGGAATTTTGTAGTGTAAAATAAACTGAAGGTTTGACGCCATATTATTAAGGTTGTCAATGTGTAGATGAAGAAGCCGAGTACTAAGAAGACATGTGAAGGGGGTTTCTGGCAGCCTTCTTTCTTACTATGGCGGTCATACTAGGTCAATTACCAGCTTTAGTATAGTCAGAATATGTCATGATTAAGATTAAAACGAGGAAGTAGAACGTTGTGATATGAGGATTTCATCTTTGTAGATGTAGACGTTGTCCTATAATTTTCTTTTGGCCATAATAGTCTGCTCTTACTTTGCTAAATTTTCAATCGATTCCACTAGTTGATGGAAGGTATAGGGTATTGATGTGTCTTTCGAGAATATGATGTGTTGACATTCTTGTTTCATTAGATTCATGTCTGTCTGGATTTATTTTCAGGCATTGAGACCCTTCATGTTATATTATACATTTGGCGTGGAGGCATTGCACAATCTACGTCAGGTACTTTTTGTTATTTTGCATGGTTCAGATCAATGACAGCAATTTTTGTAAGATTTTTCCATTTTCTGTTGCATTCTTCTGACTCTAAGAGTCTATTGATTTTAAAGTGCCTAAAGAATCATGGTGTTGACACCAGCTATTTTCCACAAGCAAAGTTCAGTTTCCCAGCATTTATTTTCCAAGCTTTTATTTAAGGTTATTCCCTTGTTTGCTTTTCGGCTGCATTTTGTAGCAGGTGTATAATATCAGACGGGATGGTGTTATTCATATTTTAGTTAGCCTTTTGCCTCCAATTAAGGTTGTTAATTGCTTTTCTTCAACTGCTTGATTTTGTGAATCCCACGTTAGAGGATATCAGTTCTCTTTTATTATGTTGAGCAGATGAGTCAATGGATATTGTTGCACGGATGGACAGTGGGAGACCTTTGGAATATGTTGGTGGAGTATTCGTCGCAAAGACTGAAGCAAGAAACTAAGCTCGGTTTCTTTGCTTGGTTGCTTCCGTCTGTGACAGCTGATGATGCCATGACATTTAATGCACTTGACACTACCTAATTTCTTTTATCAGTAGAATTGAAAGGTTTCGTGCATTGTATTTCTATAACTTTTGACTCCGCATTGCTAGATGTGTGCATTTGTGGAGATTAAGCGAGTTGAAGTTTTTTAGTCTTCAAAGTAGAAGGGTCATTACCGACAAGTAGGAACATGAGTTGTGCTGGTCATAATAATTGAATTATTTTGATGCCCGTTTAACTCAATAATCAGCTGGAGCCCGCTATCTTCAATTGGCTAATCTCATCTACATCATCATCAATCATTTTTGGTTTGGTTTTCTCATGGGACTGTGTCTCCAAAACCCCATGGGAAAAAGTTATGTCGTTGGACAAAGTATTTTTTTGGACCACCTTGGGGAAATGTTAGGATTCGGAAGACTAAAAGCTCAGGATAAGAGCTTTCGGCAGGTTTAATGACCTTTTCCCCTTCCAATTTTGTCCTTACTAGTAATTTTGTATTTCACTCTCTCTCAAGAAATGCTGTTCATCTTCTTTAGCCTATCGACTCTCGTCTTCTTCAATGTATGGCCTTTATGCTTGCGGGTTGCTGATGTTGCAGCCTGGTCGACTAGGTCGAGGTTGCGTAGGTCAAGGGTCGACCCGTCATCTTCTTCAACCCATTATCATCTATCTTCTTCTAACCTTCGGCAGTGATCACTGAGGTCGCGCAGCCTCGATGTCCTTCGCCCAGGTCTCCATTGAGGTTCACTTTTCTAGGGTCTCCACCTGGTTCATCTTATCCAACGTTGCCTGCACTTGCGACTACTAGGCGAGATCTCAATGTCAGCGACAATTACAGTCGCCAGCCTCGCAACAGCCCTCAGAGCTCTCGCCTGAGCCCTCCAAGACAACGAACGGCAGCTCCCTTTGTTGTTGTTGTTGTTTTTTTTTTTTTTTTTTTTACTGTTTTATTTTCTTTTTGCTCAAAAAGCAATCTCATGGAAACTACAGAAAACTTACCTTTTAGCACCCCTTTATCTATATGCAAAATCACGAACAAAACGCAAGATCGACGCACTGTGCACCGTCGGTTGCTGGAAACAGGAAAAAGAGAGACAGAGCTAAGCTGAAGTTGCTGTTGCTCCGATCCTCTAGTACACAGTATTGTAGCACTCACTCTTGAGTGAGAGGATGCAGATTGCGTTAATCCGGCCCTTTGGAACTAAGAACGCTCTTTGCAAATGTTAGTTAACATCGATGTTGGAGTTATTCGCTTATTATTAGATTTTGCCGATTGAAGTCAATTTCACTTTAAATTTTCCACGCCTTATCCAGTTTTAAGAAAAACTAAAAATATATATAAAAGAAAAAAAAACTTTTATGCTATTTTTTGTTACAGTTTTATAAGGTTTAAAAATGAGGTTTTTCGACTTGTTCGAATTTTTTTCTTTATTGCAAATTTCACAAGTTTCATGATGCAATACCCAATCTCTTAAAATCCATACGAAATGCAAATTTTGACGATTTTCTAAAACTTGAAAGGTATAATTTTTTTTTTCCATTTTCAATTTTGGGGAAAAAAAAAAGATCATGTAGAAAATAAGTTGTCCCATCCCAACATCCGACCCTTCTCTCTCTCTCCCAAAAGGCACAGGTTTTTACACGTTTGGAGCATCCCCTGTTCTTCTCTCTCGGCAGGCGAGGTGATGCACCGCTGAATTCCGTACACCTCCAAGCCAACCACCAGCCAGGTGAAGTTCAGTCTCCACTTCCCCACTTGCCTGCAGCTTCTTTCATGCGTCTTCATGTTTTTATCTTCTTGTTCGTTCCACGGCTCGAACTCATATGTGTAAATTCCATTGCCCACTTGCCATTCTCGTAGAAAAGAAGCTTTCCCTGCACCCTCCTAATCGCCACTAGTGTTTTTGTGATTAGCTGACTTTGCCCATGTTCAGCTTTGGTGAAGAGGCATAGAGAGAGAGAGAGAGAGGGAATTGCAGAAGCTGAAAGCAGACTTGTAGGACAGAGCCCATTCCCAAGCTCCAGGTAAGAAATTTCAGCAGATGGTTTCTCGATATTCACTGACTATTTATGATGGCTATGGTCTTTTTTTCTTTGGTCGAAATGATGGCTGTAGATGGTGGGTTGTATTTTCGCGGATTTTACTGCTCTAAAACCTGATAACCAGTTTATGATATATATGTTATGAGGTTCGTCTGCTGTTATGGTCACTGGGTATGCCTCAGTTCTTCATGCCACCGCCATTTGGGTCTCTGTACTCAGCTTGGAGTTGGTGGTGTGCCAATAATTATATGATGTGGTTGAGCCAATGAACCTTTTCTTTTTTTATTAGTATTTTCTCAATACTTGTTGATAGACGATGATATAATGTTGCTGATGTTATACTTGATTGGAATTGACTTTTTGCAGAAATGGCACTCCAACAAGCAAGTATCCTTCATGTTCCGTTTTGCACTCTTAAAGGCAGCAGAACAGTTTCTACTTTACTTTCTAGCTCCAAGACTTCATTGAAGAACACAGAGAAATGGTTTGGTCTCTCCTCAGATATCCTGCATGCACCTTGGCAGGTGCGATTCTTTGGCGTCCACTTAAGTTTTTTTGATGCTTAATTTCGCATTGATGCTTATTCTTATCATCCGTGCAAATTAGGGTAAGGATATGAAAAACATTGTCGTAGGAGCTTCTAAAACATCTCAGAATCCCAAATTTGTCAGTGGAAAGAAAGAGCGAGATGATGATAGCAGTGATTCTGATTATGAGGAGCAAGACGATGAGGTGAAGGACAATGACCCTTATCTCATGGATCCTGAAGAAAGGCGAGAGTGGAGAAGGAAAATTAGAGAAGTGATCAATAAATATCCTGATGTTGAGGACGAGATAGACCTTGATGAGAGGAGAAAGAAGATGCAGAAGCTCCTGGCTGATTATCCCCTTGTTGTGGAGGAGGATGATCCTGATTGGCCTGAGGATGCTGATGGATGGGGTTTCAATTTGGGCCAATTCTTCAACAAAATCACCATAAAGAACGTTAGGAAAGAAGATGATGAAAATTATGATAGTGAAAATGAAATTGTGTGGCAAGATGATGATTATATCCGCCCCATCAAAGATATCACTACTGCTGAATGGGAGGAAGCTGTTTTCAAGGATATTAGTCCTTTGATTATTCTTGTACATAACCGCTACAAAGGTTAGTATCCGGTTCTCATTCTTCATCTTTCCACAATTCTGTTGCTTGCAAGCCGATACATGTAAGGCCTTCCAAGCTGTCTAAAAGGTGCCATATCTTCTCTTTTTGTATGGGAAATCAGTGCCGCGTTCTTTCTTTGTTGTTTGAGAGAGTACATGATGCACTTTTTTAACATTTTTCCCCTTTTGGAAGCATTGATAGCAGCATGCACAGTTGCAGTTTCTTTTCTGTCACTTCATGTAGTTCTTTTGTAACGGAGTCGCTTGAGTTGATTTGCTTCCAGTTAAATTATTTTCTGACTCATTTTTGGAGGCGAGGAATTCATTTAGCTAAGTATCTTGGGTTGCAAAACATGAAAAATGCTAGTATCTTGAACTCACTTTTACCAGTGCTATGATTGATTGAGTTTCTGTTGTGTCTAGTGATCTTTTAAAATATCGGAAGGCAAAATGTAAATGTCCATCTTTTGATTATTGCCTAGATAAGTTTAGAAAAGAAAAGTGGCAAATGATTTGCTTTTAATATGTTTGTTTGGCTACTTTATGTTATTGAAATGGCTGAAGCCCTTGGAGGTAGATAATATGTAGAACTTGGTTGTTTGTCGTGGTCTGGATACACGGTTTGCAACTGTACCATTGCTGAAAGAAACCTTCCTATTGGATATTTGAAATTATTTTTAGGCCAAAAGAGAATGAAAAGATCAGGGATGAATTGGAGAAAGCCGTGCATATAATTTGGAACTGCAGACTACCTTCACCAAGAGTAAGGAGCATTATGCCTAATTCCATCATCTATAAGGAGCATTATGCCTAATTCCATCATCTATCACCTTTTTAATAGCTTCTGACTTGTTGTTACTGTCCTGTTAAAAAGTGTGTTGCAGTTGATGCTATTAAGGAGCCTGAGTTGGTATCTGCTCTGCAAGTTTCCGTTTTTCCAGAGATTATCTTCACTAAAGCTGGCAAGATTTTATATCGTGAAAAGGGTAACTTACTGCTCAAAAACTTTTTTGAAAGGGTTCTTGCAACATAAATCTGGCCATGACCCTTATTTGGCTTGTCTACTCAGCTATTCGAACTCCGGATGAGTTTTCAAAGATGATGGCGTTCTTCTACTATGGAGCAGCCAAGCCACCTTGTTTGAATATCAGTGAAGATAGCCAGGAAACAATTCCGTCTGTTTGAATATAGTGTATTCTATATCCAAAGTCCAGCTTAGTAGTTCTTAATACCCTTAGCTTTTCTTGCAGTGCATGTCATTGCAGAAGGCTGACAATTTTGATGTAGCACACTCGAATGTTACAGTTGGTTTACTTGTGAACAATTCTGAAGGAAATCGAGTATTACAGAATTTCCTGTTCTGGGTGTCTAACTAAAAATAATAATACAATTTGAATTGGTGAACATGGATGGGTTGGTCTCAATGCAGTTTATGTGTTTACCTCTTCACCTTTAGAATTCAAATTCTTTGCAGCAGGCCCAATTCCATAAAGGGAACCTTTGATTATATGAGACTCATAAATATCTAATAGCACGCATTCTTCCCAACTATATACTGGCACTCCTTCCGTTTATCTAAAACAAGGTAATGCATCCACAAACTGTTGAAAATATCAGGAATAATTCTGTCCCTGATGTGAATGTGTTGTTTATTTTCTGAATTACGTTTGTCTGCTTATCTTGTTTATCATAGCTAGTTTTGGTGGTTCTTTAGGTAGTTTTGGTCGCAGGTGACTTCTTTTCCTTTATTAGGAACTGTTTGAGCCTTCAATGTGACTTCTGGATTTTCATACATATCTTTACTTGATCTAGGCTGAATTGGTGGATGAGTCTTGAGAGAATGGTAGTGAAGTGTTTTTCTTTTCTTTTCTTTTCTTTTCTTTTTTTTTTAAATAATTGCACTGGTAGAATTAGGAAATTTTCCTCTTTGAAGATAGTAGCTATAACAGGTATGATTTACATGCTCTCTGCTCCCAGTAACAATGGAAGTGCAAATCTTTTGTCCAAACAAAGCCGAGAACACACATGCAAACTTCCATGGTGAATTGGCTCTTACTCATGTTAGTAAGAAGAATCCTGATTGGTCACAGGATCCATGCAAGAAGTTTGATGATGTTGGATATCTGACTGGTTAATTTAGATGTTTCTGCAGTTTAAGGAATTTTTTTTTCTTGGTCGAATTTTCTGTAGTTAAGGATGGCTATGTAGAAAAATGTTGGGTTGCAATTAAGACTTAAGACCACATATTTGGATATGTGCCGTGGCTGGATGAAGGAAAGGCAGAGATGATATGGACGATGTCTGAATAATACAGCCAATAGTGAGGGTGAAAAGTAGGGACTTGAACCCTCCTCTGCGTCCACCTAAAATGAAGAAATGAGCGGGGGTAAATTCGATTATATTGATTTAAGAATGAGTAAATAATTGCAGAAGGATCTGGGAAAATGTGAGGACAAGAGGATATCATCAAGAGGAAGGATAAATGTGGCGAATCTGATTCTGATTCTTGGGTAAGTAAAGTGGAAGATCAAGAAGGAAAGAGAATGGGAAGAGAAAAGGTAGCCATTAAAATGACTAGGACAAGGGCTTCAGGAGACGATGAAGGAGAAGGAGGAAGAGTAAGGAATTGTCTGAGTGAGACAAGCACTGCCGATCACCATAAGAAAGAGTAAGAAAGAGAGAAGGACTAGTACACTGGTGACTTTGACATAGATAACTTGGATTTATTTCAAAGGAACATAAAAGGAGCAGAGCAGGAGGGCTGTCATACCATAAGGTTATGACAATAGGCTCGTTTGATTTGACTGCAAATTTGTGAAGGTGTGAAGCAGTCAAGAAGAGCAATGAAACCATTAAGAGACTGTTCCATCTTGATCACTCCCATGCTTCATTTTTAAAAGTGCATTGGAATTTATATGCTTTGAATATTATCAGCTCTTTTCATTCGTGCTGCTTGGGTTGTGGGTCTACATTGTGTTACTGCAAGAGCTTAGGAGAGGTTGTAAGACTTGCTGTTTTTTCAGATTCACTGTCAATAGAGGTTCTGTGGAGGGAATCAAGGAGAGACATGCATTTCGATTAATGACAAGTGGCCATCATTCTATAAATGGAATTGAAGTACAAGAGCATCATTTCATAGCAATGGTCATATGCCTAATGAAATTCCTTCCTTCCGACAGCTGCTTATGGATTTCAGAGTCATTATTTAAGAGTGATAGGATGCATCAAGAATTGTCATGATGCACAATGACATTGCGTCATATTTTGCCCATCATCAGATGAAAATATTAGCTGACATAATGTGGCCTATATGACTACTATTTAGCTTAAACTGCACTGTGGTTTTGGACTGATTCCTGGATGTTTATTCATTGTGAAGGCCGCAGCAGCAGAAGGCCTTGTGGTAATGGAACCGGAAGGCAAAGAGCTGGTAAGGATTGGAGCCATCGAACTTGCAGTCTGATACTCCAACTATTTGCTTCTCACCGCTCCCGACAAAAACAGTGAGGCATTTGCCAGTACTGCCGGAAACCCAAAATCGAAATTCCCGATGGTTGAACTTCTTTGGTGGGTTAATAGATTTCCAGTCTGCATCGGCAATGCTTTCAAGTGAATTCAATGACCGCAGGCTCACTTTCCCATGCTTGTCCACGGTGAGGTAACTCTGTCCTCCGGAGCACTTGTCCATGTAATTGTTGAATCTGTGGGGCATTGGAGTAGGAAGTTTGTTAGAAATGGAAACAACACAAATGACCACCTCGTTTGGTTCAACCTTATGAAACAAGTAATTTGAGTGTAAACATTTGCAATACTGTGATACACATTAACACCTCTAATCGTGAATCTACTGGATATTCGTGTGCAGATACCCCTTTTCTTCTGGCTATGTTTGTTTTATTACCTGTGATAACCAGAAGCTGAACCAGAAGTGGATTGCCAACCATAATAGGCATTGTAATTGGCAGACTCGCCACCCAAAACATTTGGGACAGAATAAACTCCTCTGTCATTGGCAGCAACATAATCGGATTGCAAAGCACCAGCAATGAGAGTGTTGTCCCAAGCAGTCATGTGGGGGTAGGCTTCACTTGGTGGGCATGTCGACGTGTCACATTTGGAGCATTGCCTGCACAGAAGCTTGCTCTTCAGTGGTACATCTCCAGTGCTGTCAGCAGCCGAGCCACAGATCACCAGAGCAAGCAGGTATAAAGAGAACAGAAAGAAGTTTCTGTGCATGATGGTTGGATTGTTTTCTTTGGCTGGTCATTCTTTTTGGATAGACTTTGCTTGATTATATACACTTCTTTTGTTCTCGAACTCATCGGTTTCAGTCATTTTCTACCCTCAGGTTCGATTGATTGGGACAAAACATAGTTGTACTTTGTTCCATCTGAATATTCTTTAATTGTTGGGCATAGATAATTACGAAATTTTCAGCTGTATCTGGATTTTGCTACAAGATCTGAGGGAAAATTTGTCCCCCACGTTTGATCTTTGGTATACATACACGAAATGTTCTCTTGATATTATATTTGTAATATCTTGAATTCTTGAATCTCATTTCTATGGTCGGAGAACCCTATTGGCTCCCGATGCTTATATATTATTATTCTTCTTTTATCTTTTACGTTGCTTTTTATGTAAACTTAGAATAGGATGAAAAACACATTTCTTTTTTCTCTGTTTTTGCTAAGATAATGAAATTATATTGCTTGCAAGTAAGGTTAATCTTCTCCTCTTTTTGCCAAAATTTTCATTTTTTATTTAACGAGGACTCTTTTTTGCATGCATAGCATCATCTATAATCAAAATAATTTGTTTGCATACAGCTTAGGTGCGTATGAAATGAGGTGTAACTTTACGATTCTTGGACAGTTGATTTGGCGGGTTGGTTTGTCTTAATGATGTTGGAAGACGGCGACTCTTGTGATACTTATCTTGTGATTCGATTTTAGATACAAAATGCCTAATTAATACAAGATTCTCTAATTTCCTTGGCATCTTTGTTGGCACAATGTTGTTCTCGAAATTTTAATACGAAGGGAAATTAAATGCGGAATATTCCTCAAACATAGGATCAGTTGACGTTTGTTCTGTTCTATTGCGTTGGGAATTTCTGCTTGGATCTGGTTCGGGCAAGTATTCCCCCCATTACATCGTGCCTGGATCGACGCTAAAAAGATCTAACACAGCCATATATCATAGGAATTCAAAGACTCATTAGGTAGACCTTAAATTTTTCTGATTCTTTTTCTAGGGGAATCAATTTAGAATGTTTTGTCCATTGATAATAAGATGCTGAAGTTTCACGTGATTCACGATCATAGCTCACATGCCAATTATTATGCTTACTACTGTTTCATTTTTTGGTGAGATTGTGCTTACTATAATGCTTAGCAAACGAACAACTAATTTACTTTCTTTTTATTCTTTGTTACTAACTGGGGAAAAACAAGGGCCGACCTATGGATACTGATGGGGACAATTGCTACCAACTGGGAAACCCTTAATCTATACAGCTTTAGGCATTTTGAAGTTTAAGCCATCAAATTCAGCTGGCAAAACCCGAAAGGCTAGAGCATGATGAAATTCAAATCAGAATGCCTAAGCTACTGCGAGCCAAGTCAAGCTCATCTAGAACCGATCAATTTTTGAGTAGTCACAATCGAAGGTCAAAGAACTTACGAATAGCTCCAGGGGTATTTTTCACCAACGCTGTATGACCGGTCTTAATCCGCGCAAAAAGTTAATAGCAGTAGACTTTTCTCAAGAAAATCACTATGATGACATCGAGGAAATTGCCATCGCGGAATGCTACCAACTTAAATGGAATCGACGTTATCTGGACCAACTTCTCTGCATCATCAATTGAGAATGAACTTTTTTTTTTTCTTTTTCTTCTCTTTGGTCGGAAATTAAGAATGAAGTTTAGGAGGAAGTAGTATTTGGAATGCTTATGAGGCTTCGCCTTATTTGCTGGAAAATTCTGCAGCTTCTGCTTGATGCCGTCCCAGAGAGAAACGCCATGGAGTTCCTCTCCTTTATCAGCTTATTCCATTACATTAATCCAAGAAAAAAAGGGGAAAAAACCAGGAAAAAAAAAGAAAAGGACTTCTCGTCTCTGTGGCACCCAAATTTACAGACTTGAACAGAGACTTTCATGTTCCTAACACCTTCACCACATAACTAAACCAAAGCAAACCAGAGGAGGAGGAATGAGAGACTGAGAAATTCATCATGAAAGCTACCTAAGCACCGGAGAAACAAGAGAACACGCTGTGGCTTCTTCTGAACCTCGCCACCTGCTTTGAATGTGGACCAACAGCGCCCTTCATAACATTCATGTCGTCCTCATCGCCGCCGGGCGTGAGCCTGAAGGAATAATCTCCGGTTGAGGCGTAACGGCGATGGTGGCTTTGATTATGAATCATCCTCTCGCTCACAGGCCCCGAATACAAATGGGGCTGAGCCTGAGCTTGAACCTGAACCTGACCATTCATGTAGAAGTCGGCAACATTGAACGTCCGAGAAGCAGTGGTCGACAAGCACTCGTACCGGCTCCGGACTCGCTTCCTCTTGATTGCCCTGTACATCATTGGAATCAGACCGTCCATTTGCGGAACTCAACCCTCTCTAACTTCCTCTTTCTGGGTATTCTTGGCTGCTGTTCTTGAAGAGGGAAGAAACCAGAAAAGAACAAGATGGGAGTAGGCAGATTTTGTCAATGTTGTGTTTGGTGGAAATGGGAGAAGGACCATTCCACGATGCTTCTTCAACTTTTCCCCTGATATCTATAAATAGACTGTTCAGAACCGCGAGGGTTATAACAAGTCCAACACGGCAATTTCTTCGATTTTCTTGACTTGAAGCCAGGAGAGCCCCACCACCAAAAATCATAGGCATTCTTTTTTCGTCTTCCTTGATCCTGACCAATAAATTAGACTTCAAAGCTTCAACTTTCGATCACACCCATGTCAGTTCCGTCATCCTTAAGGCTTAAAAAGCAGATAACTTCTATCAGAGATTTAAATCAATTAATAATTTTTTCGCGGGTTCATTAGGCTTTTTGCCCTCTTCCACGAAAAGGACGACGATAATTTAAAGAAAAAGAGCATATTAAAATCGACGACACAGTGCAGATTGATCCAGCCAAAATCATGTGTCTCAAATCTCTAACAAATGTTCTTAGCCTTCCAGGCTCAACTTCACAGTCATGTCCCATTCATCTTCCTAAAGGGGCGACAATAATTCAAAGAAAAAGAGCATATTAAAATCGACAACACAGTGCAGATTGATCCAGCCATAATCATGTGTCTCAAATCTCTAACAAATGTCCTTAGCCTTCCAGGCTTCAACTTCACAGCCATGTCCCTTTCATCTTCCTAAAGACCCATATCTTTGCTTCCATTTTGTTATTTAATTTCTTCTCTGGGGTCCCTCCTTTTTACACTCGTTTACGAAAAGGCAAAAAAGTAATCTAAAAAAAAAAAACCGAGAACCAAGTTTGCAAGATTTGATCATTGAGATGTGATCATGTCCGCCAAGCAACAGCAACTCGCGTTTACTGCAGTCTAGCGCCGATATAATAGAATATCAGCACAAGTGCAGGCCCGGCGCTGGGGACGTGGATCGATCAGCACGAAGAAGGGTTTTGTAAAGATTCCATTTACATCACATTAATTGATGAAAATGAGATCAAGTGATCATTAAACTGTTTTCTATTCCTGAATTCTGAAAATATAATTAATTTATGTCCTACAAGGATCGGATCTGATTGCAGTACGCATGCACCAAAAGGGCCAAAGTAACAGCAATTCAACAGGAATAGAATTGCTGAAGAGGGTTTTGTACCAGGCTCTGGGTCCTTAATCAGGTGCTTCAGTAGAAAATCCACCAGTTACGATTAATCCATCCCTGTTCTCAATAAAAATTCCGCGGTCGATGCCTTCCAAACTCTTTCGTATATTATGTGTTCATTTATCCTGTCTATATCAATTAAAGTTGTTTAGGTTCTAAAATATAAATCATCCAAAATCCATGCTTGTGTTCAGCACGGGCCGTCATCCTCCATGGTCGCTTCTGACTCCTGCTGAACGTATGGACGACTCTTTTGATCCTCGTGGTAGAAATCGGAACATTGCCCCGTGCTGATAACAAACTTTGACTGGCAACTTGTAGTTGTTAGGTTGGTAACGCGTTGAAAAGTTACCGATACTTTCACTAGAGTTCCAGAAGTTATTGGATTGTTTCAAATGACCAACTACTTCGATAACTGGTCAGATAATCAAATAACTGTTAGTACTTCAATAAAACTGTTAGCAACTTACACAATACAGACTAAATAACGATGGGTATCTCCATAAATATGGTGGCAACTTACTAACAAATTTCAGGCCGTACAAGTGGCCTGTCAAAATTTAGTCACCAGTGGGTTTTGAAATTTACCAATGCTTTTAAGGAATTATCGGCATAGAATTCACGCGCAGAAAGCTAGAAATCTCACGGAAGGTATACATTTCCTTCCAGAATTGGATTCTATTTTCGAGCTTTGTCCAAGATGGCAAAACCCATGAACCAGGCAAGACCAAGTGGTGTAATTCAGGAGGATGATGATAAATGGACTAGCAGTCTGATCTTTCTAATCTAATTCCTGCAAATGGTTAATTTAAGATTAAGCGTTAACAGAAAGCCCACGGTTTGCACATTGAATATTGTTTGAAGGCTTTAATCTGATAAGTGTCGACATCACTATCATCATTGATGGACACAGAAGATTGCAATGACCCGTGCGATGCCAAATGCTGACTAGCTTGAATCAATGTTATAAAAGGGGCAAATGGAGGGAGGCGTCTTCTGGGTTTCCATCAGAGTCCTGATTGGCATGGGATATGCCCATTAAGATAAGGCCAACGAAGACAATGATACTCATTTGACAAAGTCAATGTTTGCATAGGATGAGATTGATATATTGGGCAGTCACTCTTTCGGCTGCCTTTTGTGCTCCTTCAAGAGGTTGACCAATTACAATTTCCAAGTCCAGAAGATGAAGTAGGCTCCGGGATTGCTTTCTCGCCCCACTTGTCTTCCTCTCTCTTTCAAAAATCAGTTTATTAATTAAACCATACCACCTTCTCTTTCTCGCATTTTAGGACTCAACAACCGAGTGAAGTTGGGGATGATGAGATGATACACTAAGAAAAAAAGGGTCCATATCAATTCATCAATCGCATGACGATTCACTCAAGCACAATGAATTTTTCTAAATTATCAAATTCTGATGTCGCATTTCTTTAAAGATCTCACAAGTGACGTGCATGTTCCGTGGCTTTTGAAGCATTCCACGAGTAGCGCATCATTTCAACGACGAGTCCTTTTCGAATATCTGCTTCGTTTCTTGATTTCTTTATTCTTCTTATTTAATTACATGGTTAAGGGGGCCATCTCTTGCTGATGTAATCCTATTGGCTGTATTATACCTAACAAGTTTCATTATCATTGTGTCCTGACTTGTTCTCTGGCCCAGTTGGAACGTACGATGGTCTCTGAAGTTGTGTCCCTGGGCAAGACAAAGTAAGCGATTGGATGAAGAGCATATGCCTTTTGGTAACTTTTACCAAAGGACAATCCAAAGCTAACTGCCTTTCCTCCTTTCTCACAAACTTGACCGACTCGTTTAACTCGTCTTCCGTAACTTTGCAACCTTGAAAGCGATCATTTGGAGTTTCTTGGTCTGATCTTTTTCTGTCCTGTCCTAGATATTCTGGAAAATCAACACCATGTGAGTTGACAATTCATGTTACCAATCGCGATTGTGTCATGTTAAATTAGACATATTACATGGATTCTAACTGGAACACAGTTTGGTGATCTATCATGACACAATTTTGATACATGAATACAAGCTCATCACTAAACAGATTGCAAATGTGCAACACAAAATAGCTAATCTGCATTTTTCAATAAGGAAACCTGTTAGCAACATTCTTGTGTAAATGCATATAAACATGTTTAAAGCCTAAAATTATGAGATTTCAGACATGAATAACGAGTGAAACTGCACACCATGTCCATGAGTTCTGTGTCCTGGGTTGACCAGTGCAAACAGTAAGTTTTAGTGGGACACAAAAGGAGATGCTTAGCTCCATGTCTGTTGCAATCCAACCACATCTTAATACAAATGCACCACAAGATAGCATTCTTTAACGAACCTTCTTTCATTGAAGGAACACCTCATTTCTCCATAAAAGAAGTACCCATTTCATGGTTACTGAGATGGACCTTCAAGATTAGGCGTAATTAATCCTTCATAATACAGACACTATAAGTTAACCCCTCAGTATCATTGATGAAGTGTATTAAAAGCACCACCGGTTCTAAATAAAGCTAGAAAATTAGGTCACCATATCTGAGAGGAGATTTGAGGAATTATCATCTGGTATTTGACTCATATATCAACCACAAGCACAGTTCAGTGAATCAGAAGACAATCTGGGGTGAAAAGTAGTACAGACCAGCCTATCTTCTTAATTAGCTTTCCACCACAAGACAAGTACAACTAGCATCCCTTATTAAGGACAGTGACTCAACAATGCAAATTAAACTTCTCCAGATATGAAAAGTTCTAATCCCGACAATGTGTGCAAGCTTGTCTCTTAGACAGCATGACATATGATTTAACCTAATGAAGTTTTCAAGCAAAGCATCTCAGAAGACCAAAAACAATTGGAGCAACTACACAATCTGGAGAAGCAGCAGAATGAAAGATGAAGGAGTTTTTGGATCTTCAGTGAGATAAGGAAAAGACATACAATTAAAGTGCACACAGACTAAGATTAAAGCATAGAATGAGCCAACCCTATTGGCTGATAAAATTTCTATCTATCAGGTAATGCAAAATGTGACTACCACCCATTTAAATAGTTGAATCTGCAGAACTGAGCAGATGAACAGAAGGCATCACTTCATTTTTTAGCAGTGTATTTCAAAATTAGAACATATAACCCAAAGCAACTATTCCTAAATAAGGGAACACATCCAGCAGCACCAGCGCTTTGCAGACATAACAAGTCAAAAAGAGGAGCAAGTTCAGATACCAAATTCCATATGGCTATATCCAGTCACCTTATCCAAGAGAGATTCTGGAAGAAATATCGTGTCGCTAACATCAGGCCGCATTTTATGCATAGCATTGGTTAGGAATTGAGTTTAATAACAACAATATTGGATTACCCACAGAATCAGCTAAAATATTTCAAAGTTATGTTGCAGCTGCTGTACATTCTCAGTGCTAGCCTGTGCATCAGAAGATGGAGGGCAGCAGGAGAATGAGAACATGAGCTCAGAAAAATGGTTGTTGTTAACAAGTGCCAACAGGGCAGTTTTTAAGTACTTAATATGAAATTCCACTTACAAACCACTTACTACACATAACACAAGTAAATCACTGCATAGGAATACTGCAAACTTTCTTTATTTAGCTGCGTAACGAGTGCCGTTAAGGCATTCCTTAACAAAACCTGACAAAATATATACTATGAAGCAGGTTGATGAACATTTTATCCCGTACCAGCGTTGCTTCACCACGGCAGTTCATGCTTCCATTCTCTTCATCAATTAATTGCGTCTTTAACTTGCTGCTGGTCATACATATGGGTTTCAATCAATCTTAGAGCACCAGGATAATCTGTTTCCACCATTAGGTTAATCTCTTTCTTGTATATGTTTAAGGGACTCTGGATATATTTTCATATGTAAATCACATAGAAATTCCTTTGATTATGCAATGGAACCAGAAGTAAAGGGAAAAGAAGGAAAGTGGGGTTTCCGTTGGTAGTATCTTATGGTTCAGGATTCATTTCAACAAATCATGATTAAGTACTGCCAGTTATTGTTTCCTTAATTAATCATATTCCTCGCTACCATTTGGATGGAAGGACAAGATGGGATCACATTGAGAAGTATTTTCCACATATTTTTGTCAGACTGTCATTGAACCATCTATAGAAGCAGCCATATAACCAAGTGTTAACTGTACCATTCAACCTCACTCACCCGAATCTCAAAAAGAGGTCTATGGGTAAGATCAAACAATGGTATCTCAATTTGGCTATTCCTTAATCATTATCGCTTCACTTATATATCTCGATGCTTTATCCTTCATCTGAAAACCAAAAGCACTGTTTTCTATAAGTAGTAATGAATTTATAGAACAAAGAAAGAAGTGATACAATTCTAGTCACCAGGTAAGTTACATGGCCAAAAGCACAATTAGATTACAAAACCATAATTGCACGAGGCTACCAAGAGCAGTGTTTTCAACCCCAACATTCAAGATAAATATCTAATCATTTTGACCGAACAAATTCTAACACGCTAATCTGTCAAATGAGTGTTTTTTGCCATCTTGAATGCTGACAAATTTGAACTACATTTCAGCAGTTACAGAAAGCAAATGCATATTGGAATGAAGAAAGAAAAGAATTCACCAGTGCTCTTGAAGTGGTAATCTTTAGATTGCATGGAAAGAAAACCTCTGTTATGTTAGTTTTCAAGTACTTGAACTTGGTCAAGACTAGATGAATGATCCCAATGCTTCTACTTGAATAAGCTGTTCTTGTAGCATAGATTCCAGTCTGAATCACTTGAAGTTGAAGCTAGAAGGCCACCTCCATCAAAGCTTATGGATTCAGCTGATTCGAATTGTTTTTGACGGGAATGCATTTCTTTGACTTTCTGATCATTTTCTTGCTTCTCATCCACAAAATGATTTGAGCCCAAGGCATTGTTATCATTAACATTTTCAGCAGCAGCATTCTGAGTGTTTACATTATGTGCGGGACTTTTATGCAACTTTAGATCAATATCGCTGCCAGTAGCATCCTCATCATCAGACATGCACTTGCAAAAATCATACTCGTCCATCTCAAAGATCCTACTAACTAAACCATCTCTCCAAGATATCCTCAAATCAGATTGTGATACATTGTCTACACTGGAATTGGAAGCCCAATATACTTTGCTATCAAGAACGTTTTGAACTTGTGCCAAATCAATGGAGTTGGATGGCATTGCCAGACAATCTAACCGGAAATTTAGATTTGTTGAATCCCATGTAGACATAGAGTAGTCTGGAGATAAAGTGGCATTACTAAAAGATTGAGTCAGTAGATCTATCTCGGAATCTGTTTGATCCTTCCTTCCATGCTGAGCATTATTAACCCACGACAGGCGGAAGTATCCGTCTGAACTTGAGTCAGAGTTTGGGGTTCGTATAACATTTCCACTACCCAGCGAGTCTGCATTTAATGGGTCATCCGGTCGATCAGCATCATAACTCAATTTCCTTTCTTCCTTAGAAGAAAAACCCTTCCAAATAGGGGTCATCTCTGCTGGCGAACAAACATCACCATTACCCTGCGAAGGCTGCAATAATTCGTCAAATTCAAGGAGTCCTCTTGAAGAAGTCACCTCAGGATTCCTTCCCCCACTATTGCTATCTGTACCTGTCGTCGTACATGTCACATTACTCTTATTACCAGCATCTGAAGAAAAGACAGGACCAGACGAGGGTGAAGTAAGAGCACAGAGAGAAGACCCTTCCTCTTCAACCCTCTCAAATGGGCATGACTCATTCTCAGAATCATATTTCTGCTCCTCATCCTCCTCATTAAATGGAGACAACAACCACTGCATCGAAGCTTCGCAAGGTAAAGGTACCGGCGAGATGCTAGGTTTGTCAGCAAGCCGACTAAAACTTTCACCATCACCATTGCCGTGACTACCACTAACGCTAAATTCCGACTCGTTCTCCCTAACGCTAAGAATCCCCCTAGGCCTGCATTTTCTTCTATCGGCGACTCCCGAAACGACATAGCCCGCACCGAAACAAGGATGCGTCCCGGCCGTTGTTCCTGCCGACGCGATCGTCCCGGAGTAGTTCATCAAACCCGACCCGCATTGTATCTCCGGAGACACGGAAGCCAGGATAGGAGGAGTCTTGATCTTGCTATTACTAGAGTTCTCCTCCACATTTCTATCGCCCCCGCACGGCGTCTCTACTCCGCCAGATCCCTTACTAATCGGAGTAGAAGTAGCACCGCCATTTCCAGCCGAACCAAGCTCAATCCGTTCCCGCTTCGATGCTTCGGAACCGGATGGAAACTCGCCAGCGACATTGCCATCGGCTCCAGAAACAGGAGAGCTACCGCACTTCTTGCCAGTCCTCGAAGCGGCCGTTTTAGCAGACTGCCACTGATGAAGACAAGGAGGGTTCTTCTTGAGCTTCGGCTGCTTGACTGCTCTAGGTACCTCCAAATCGGCCGCCTTCGCCGCAGAGCCGCGATCGCGCTGGTGATCGGACTTCGACGGCCTCGCCGGCGCCGACTTGGGCGTCCTCGCCGGAGCACAGGTCCGACCGGCGCCGTTCCTGGTCGAAGAGGAGTGAGAGAGGAAGAACCTGAGGCAGCCTCTGGGAGCTTCGATGGAGGCGGCGGTGGCGGTCGAAGAAGAAGAGGAGCAAGAGGAGGAGGAGGCGGAGGCGTGGCTGGTCCGGCCGCGGCAGGCGGCGACGCCGTTGAGGTGCCGCAGCGGGCTCCGGCGGCCGGCCGGCGGGGCCGGAGCGCATCTCCGGTGGCCGGACGACGAGTACGACGGCCGTTTCATGGTCGGAGAATGTAGGGAGAGAGAGAGAGGGGACAGAGATCTCAGTGAGGTCTGAGGGGAGAGAGATTTGATTTGAAATCGTGGAGTTACTCTCGGGGGACATTTTCACCCCCGACATCCTCCTGAAATTACGAAAATGCCGCACGTGGACGAGGAAAAGAAACAAACGGTTAACGGGCGAAAGAGCATTCCAATGGGAAATTGCCGCGTGTCCCGACAGTAACTGAGCAAGTATTGAGTGCACCCGGGTCGTGTGAGCCCGGTCCAAATCAACATTTGGATCAGGCGGACATCTGATCCAAGGGCCCAAGCAACTTTGGGGAGTGCAGCTAAGATTTTTTGTCTTGGAAAATGACATAAATGATGTTTCAACTGTAGCCTAATATATAGTGCCATCTTTGCACTTCTAATTTGTTCAACGTGATTCAATAACTTTTACTCAATGTGTAATATTGTCCATATATTTTTTATTTATTTGATGTGAAACTTGAATTTTTTATACATATTTAATTTTAGCTTTAAACTATACAAAAATGTTCAATATTATCCTTCTATTAATTCAAGGTCAAGGATAATATCAAACATTTTCATATAGTTTGCTTGAATATGTACAAAAAGTTTAAGGATTATACTGAACAAATTAAAAGTTCAAAGATGACATTGCATATTAAAATAAAGTTTAAAAATCACATTACCCATTTAATAAAAGTTTAGAGATTATTTGAATAATTTTTATTTATCTTGCTCAATCCTCACGTGAGTGAAGGTGAGGGAGTTTTTCCCCAAACCCACATTTTTTTACATTATTTTTTTCTAGAAAAAAGATATGTTCAGTGTTATATATCTAATGAGAGCACTTATATGTCGTGTGAGTATTTATGTAAATAAGATTATAAGTGCCCTCCTTTGGGGGAAAAAGTTAGTAGAGAGTGGGGTGGGGAAAGAGAACTCCAATGTATGGTGGATCTGAGTGGGGAAAAGTATTTTATCTATTAGACTCGCCTAAATTTGTGCAATCAAACAATCACTTTTAGCTCCATGACATGATTGTAATCATTTATGATATTATAAATATTAAAATCACTTAATTCCAATCAGCTTGTTATATCTTGCATCACATTAAATATTTTGTAATAAGGTGGAGGTGGGAAACAATTGATGCGATCAAAATCACATGAATTAGACAAATGATGCCCACTTATCAAAATAATGAAATGAATCCAAATCATTTATCTAAGTTCTATGCAAGTAGAGCCACTCTTCGTAGAAAAACCATGGGACAAGCTAGTATTACCGATTGAGCTAAGACAAACGTTAGGAAAGTTTATTAATTAATATATTTTCCACAAAAAATTGTTTAAAAAACTATTGAACCTAAAGTTGAAGTATCTTAGTGTCACATAATTCACAAGGCTCAACAACAATTGATAACGTTGTCATGAAACAGGAAATCCTAAGAAAGCCATAAGCTTAAATCATGGATTTTAGCGTAAACATACATACATACATACATACATACATACATACATATAATATATATATTCTAGCATCTTTTCATATCTATATTTTCCTAACAAGATTCCTACAGAAGAATTTAATCTACGAATCCCCATGAATAATGCTTTTTCTTTTTTGGGGTGGGGGTTCATATATGATAATGTAGGTATATTACCATTTTTATGTTGCATAAACAATTACATATATTATATTCACCGGTGGGCAACTACATTGGTTGGCAACTCTTTCATTTATCGTTGAGGTTGATAGTTCCATGATGATAGAGTCATGTACTAGTCTTTGTAGAGTTTACATCTAAATAATGACTTATTTGCGATAACATCCGACGGTTGGTATTGAAGGGCGGTGTGGCCCTATAAGAGAGTCTCCGGCGGTTCATTAGTCACAAAAAAAAAAAAAAAAAAAAAAAAAAAAAGACAATTACATATATTATCAAAATCAAACTCCCCCCTCGCGGGGGTTCTCTAGTTTTCCTCGATAAGCAACAGCCAACGGTTGCTTGAGAGATTAAAATAGGTTTCCTGTTTTACACGTGGATCGGGTAACATCCAGTGCATCGTGGGACCCCTCCCTCCTTCCCTGTCGGCCATCGCTTCGATCCGGCCGAGTCATTTCGCCGTAAAAAGATCATCACTTCGTGATCCGTCTCTGCTGCTACTGCTCTCTTCAATCTCAACAAGGCACACACGCACGCGCTGTCAGTCTGTCACTAGTACCTGCCGTGTCAGCGAAAGACATGGCCACTGCGAAGAAGAAGATCATCATCGACACCGACCCCGGCATCGGTATGGAGAATTTCAAGTACCCAAAGTTTCGATTTTTCCATGGAATCGCCCGATTTTGCATCGTGGGTATGCCTCGATTCTCACCGTCGTGAATGGGTTCGACGTCTTTTCAGACGACGCCATGGCGATCTTCGTCGCGCTGCAGTCGCCGGAGGTAGAGGTGATCGGCCTCACCACCATATATGGGAACGTCTACACGACCCTGGCCACCAGGAACGCCTTGCATCTGGTACGTCTTACTTGGGTGGGGCGGTGCGTGATGGTTTACTGCGGGAGGTTTTCGGGATTTCGTATGCTTACTTTTTCTGGTGTCGGTTGAAAGGCGGAATCGATTGTACTGTGAATTTTCTGTGGGTCGCAAACGTTTTGGCCTTACTTTCTTGGGTTCTTTTTTTCCCCTTTTTATGTGGTGCAGCTGGAGGTTGCAGGACGGACCGACATTCCTGTGGCTGAAGGATCCCATGTGACAATTACCGTATGTACTTTTCTAATCGCACGCTTTCGTACATTGCCGATATAGGATTCAGGGGATACCATCGACCGCTTACTCTCAATTTAGGCTCTTGAAATCGTGGCTTGTCACCTTGACAAAATGATGAGTGGTTGAGATGCATTTGCGGTTGGTGGGATGAACACGGTTGAGTAAATGATAGGACCCCAATCCGTAGATATGACCAGGTAGTGGTAGTAGTGTTGACACTAGCACATGTGAGGGACCCTCGATTTTGTATGCGTTTTCAGTTACCTTGTGTGTCTTTGTTCTGGGACTTGTGTGCGTGCAACATATGTGATGGGTTTCCAAGGATAGAAGAGGTTTGCAGGTCCTCTCGTTTTATTTTTTGAGTGTGGGCAGCTCTCATTTGTCATGGCTCACTATAGCAAGGAATCTCTTGTTGTCACCATAGCGAGTGTCGACACTAGCACATGTTAGGGACCCTCAATTTTGTATGCGTTTTCAGTTACTGTGTGTGTCTTTGTTCGGGGACTTGTGTGTGTGCAACATATGTGATGGGTTTCCAAGGATAGAAGAGGTTTGCAGGTCCTCTCGTTTTATAAATAAGTGTGGGCAGCTCTCATTTGTCATGGCTCACTATAGCAAGGAATCTCTTGTTGTCACCATAGCTAGTTTATTTTATAAAGCAAGAAAACCCCGTATGGCTACCTCTTGGTTCTTAATAATTATCAATGGAACTCGTAATTGCTCTGCATCAAATTTGTGATGTTCTTAAACTGTAACTTTGTAGATCTCATACTTAAGTTTGGTAAATTGTGATGGCGTTCTGACTGTGAGCTGATTCTCATGCACTCTTCTAAAAGACTTAAAAGCCAATTGTTTATTCTAAAGAAACATTATCAGTTGTCTGAATTTATCATTGTTTCTCCTAAAGAAAGGTACAAAGCTTCGAATTGCGGATTTTGTCCATGGTGCCGATGGACTTGGCAATCAAAACTTCCCACCACCAAAAGGAAAACCAATAGAACAGTCGGCAGCCACTTTTCTCATTGAGCAAGCAAACCTTTATCCTGGGGAAGTTACTGTGGTTGCATTGGGCCCTCTCACAAATATTGCACTGGTCAGCTTCTCAATCTTTTGTCATGCAAGTTTCACTTGGTAGTAAAGTGCCATACTGGTTTCGTAATGGCTTGTTCATATGTTGTCAAATGTATGAGTAATCCAGGCTGTTGAACAAGATCCAACCTTTTCAAAAAAGATTGGGCAGATCGTGCTTCTCGGTGGAGCTTTTTCTGTGAATGGTAATGTAAATCCAGCAGCTGAAGCCAACGTAAGTTGGAAATTTCTTCATTTTCTTCCAAGAGACAAATATCTAAAATTTGCAATGTAAAACCTGAGCAGCTGCCAGAAGTTTGCTTGAAGGCTCTTTTTCTCTAATTATGCATGGCTAAGACGTCTGCGTGGCCTCATATTCTTTGCTAATTGTCCCATCATAATGGTGGTGTATGTTGGGTTGGACGTACCTGGTTCTATCCGAAATAGCTTCTAAATGTCTGTTTTATTGTTTGGGGGTGGAGTGACTAACCATTCAAACCTGAAGTAATTTGAATGGCTCAGGTCCAGAGCTTTAACTCTCCTTCTCATTCTTGTCCATCTTTGACTGCTGATCAGATTTTTGGCGACCCAGATGCTGCAGACATTGTATTTACCAGTGGAGCTGATGTTCTGGCTGTAGGAATAAATGTAACCCATCAAGTTGTTTTGACAGGTAAAGTCAGCTAGTGTTAAAATTTGCTAATAGTGCACATGTTTTGATGGACTTAAATAGAGATTTAGCATAGAGCATGCAGAGATAATGCTAGTGATTTTCTAGTGATTCTTTAATCATTCTAGTTATAAGTAAAGCATCCTATCTGCTGCTTTTGGAGAAACCTATGGTGTTAGTTTTTCTTCTGATGGTTGAACTGAAGGGTAAATTTACTTAAGGGTCAGAACTGTTTCCAGCATAGTTTCACAAGTCCACTTTCGTTGCTTACTCTATGGATTTTTCTGTTTTTTGGCCAAAGAATGCTTTTCATTGATTGAGTGCGACAAATTGCAAGTATTAAGCTTCTTACCATTTGAAGTATTTTCTGCCTAAACAGTAGTGATACCAACAGTCAGGCCAGTCAACAACCATAAACTTAATCCATTTTAATAAAAGGTTTGAATTGTGTAATAATCCTGGTATTGTCAATTACATGTTTAATTATTTGAATAATAATGATGAAATTTGGATTGCCAGGATTTTTAATCTGAACTGTTTTGAGACACTACAGATGCAGATAGAGATAAGTTGGTTCAATCAAATGGAAGATTTGCTCAATACCTCTCCAGAATCTTGGAAGTGTACTTTTCCTATCATCGCGAAGCATACTTCACCAGAGGTATGCTTACTGAAACATCTTGATTCAGGACATGGTTTTTATTATCTTCCCATTGTTTATTTTTAACACTTATATGTCATCTTGGTGCAGGAGTTTACCTCCATGATCCAACAACAATAATTGCAGCTTTTAACCCTTCACTTTTAACTTTCGCTGAAGGTGTGGTTAGAGTGCAAACGACCGGTATCACAAGAGGGCTCACTATACTATATAATGGTCAGAAAAGGTAGGTAGAATGCTGCAGCTCAATTATCAGGGGCCCTTTCAGATCTCTTGTTCTACTAATTTAACATAATTTTTCATGAGTGCCGACCACTGATGGTGGGCATCATGTCACGAAGCAAGGCTGTCTGATATTAGTTAAACCCAATAAAAAGTCCAGGATCTAATTAATATATTGTGAAGGGCACAGTGCTGGATTTGAAATCTGTTTAAACTCTGGAAAACTAAAGAGTTATTTCCTTGAAGTTTCGATTTTGAGAAGATGCAACAAACAGATTTTCGTCTCAAGTACCCTTAAAAGGGACTGAATTTTTCCCCCCGTATTGTTGCTGAATAACAAAGAATAGAAGTATAGAGGAGAGGTAGTGTTTCTAATCTAAACTGTAGGAGGTTGGATCGCCCTTCTCATATGCTATGCTTGTAAAGAAGTTCCTCCAATTGAGTATGCTTGTTGTAACCACTCAGCTATATCAACTTTGTTGAATAGGTTCGGTGAACACACGGAATGGTCTGACAAACCAAAAGTGAAGGTGGCGGTGACTGTCGATGCTCCCTCTGTCGTGAAATTAGTCATGGATCGACTCATGGAGTCCTGACTTGAGAAGGTGCCAGGTAATTGATCGAACGAATTGGGTGAAGCTCATTGTAAACCAATAACGGCTTTGTTCGAAGGTGATAGTGCTAGATGATTATCTCAGATGAACGGAATAAAAGTGCCAGTTGCCAATGGTAGATTCAGAAATTCCTTAGATCTGTGCTCGTTGCCACGACTTGAACGTCTGATTTGGTTTTCTTGTATCATGTTGAAGTGACCGTTTGCTTCTTGCAATAATGTTGCCCCATTTCTGCGTCCGACTGACCATCATAATTTGGCATGTCGCTTGAAATGAAACTTTTCCCTTATCGCCTTGTTAAATGCTTAGTAAACTTGTCTGGGACCGTCTCGGGTATGGGCCTGTGTGGGTAGCTACTTGGAGCTTTTCTAACTTGACGAAATAGCAGAGATGTAATTTGGAAGATCGAACCCTTTTCTCCTTAACTTTGCCAATTGGCCTCTTCACTAAAACGTGCGTGTGGCGACGGGGAGAGAGGAGAATAATAAGCTACATTTGATACATATTTTACATTTTTCAATAATTGTTTTTGTTGTAACGGCAGTGAAATGAATTTATGTTAAGTGAAATTTTATTCATTCAATGTAGTAAGTTCTGTGCAAATTATAATTAACCTACATATAAATTAGATTTGGTATTATTGTTTTTACTTTTGTATTCCTATAATTAAAATCAAATAGACGTCCTTGAGTTTATTATTATGATTGTTTTTATCATTATGATTGTTTATGCAATATGAGATAACAGTTCGAGGATTACAAATAAGCTAAAGCTTGTTGCATTTGTACCATGAACAATGACGTGTGAAGTCAAACGCAACATGGCGAAGACAAACAAAAATAGTCTCTCAATTTCGACTTTAACTACCTAAGTTTTGCGACTTTAAATTCATAGCGTTTTATTGAATTGATCCTTTTCGATGGTTTAGGCTTTACCATGGTGAATTGAGCAACTTTCTTTGGGTTCATAGGAATATAAAAAGCTGGTTGTCTAATAGAAATCAATGAATTATGTAAACCCCATGTAGAACTCAGCCGTTGGATTTAAGCAAATTCTTAAAAAATTCTTAAAAGGTTCTCGGACCGAGACTATAGCGTGGCCGATGCAAAAGTGGTTGCAGATTGTTTCTATTGGTTTTCCTGTTGGCGGTGGGAAGATTTGAACATGAAGTCCAATCACCACCGAGGACAAAATCACCAACAGGGAAAAAAAATTGTCAATCATTGAATAATGTAGACCCCACATACAACTCCCGTGATTTAAAGGCTGATTTTTGTGAGCATCGCTCCAACGTGACTCACAAGCTCAGGCAAAAAGATTCAAAAGAAGAGAGAACACGTCATTCATGAGTCATGTTCAAGTAACTTGAGTAAGATTAACCACTAATGGATTAATGTTTACAATGGGTCGTGTGTCCCACTAAAAAGGAAGATGCCATCCGGTTAATAATTGCTAACTCGTTCATTATTTCATACTTCACAAGATAATGACAATGTCCTTTCACTCAATTATGATTTTGATTCAATGAATGACAAAATCTCACTAGCAAGTTTGCTTTCTCCTAAATAAAAGGAAAAGTTAGCTTTAGTCAAAAAGTTTACTTTCCCTTACTTTCTTTATAATATAAGCCAAAGTCAAATTGAAGTTTATAAAGTGGGATGCTCCAAAGAGGCATGTTCGTCTCCCAACATAGCAAGTGATTTTCTACGGATCAGGAATATCTCTCTATCTTTATTTATTTATTTATTTATTTATTAAGTAGAGATTGCATGAGCTTAATGACGGTATCTCAAGTATTATATGGCAGGAGTAAAGTATCTCATCGTGTATGAATGATGATTATTGCTTTGTGTTAGGTTGACTTTTATCGTCAAATTGATCATATCTTAATTTTACTTGCACATCCATTAGTAACTACTTGAGTTTCGAACTGTCGAACTAAGTAGGCTCAAATAACGTTTACATAGAATATGGACTCCCTCAAATTCCACTGATGACAATTTGCTTTCTCCCGTTCTTTAGATTAAATCAATATTATATAAGAGTTGCCATTAACCTATTTCAAACCAATTAGGAGTCTAGTAAGACGGCTGGTCGCCTTACTCTACAAAGCAAATATTCAGGTTCATGGCTTGCCCATGCTAGATTAAACTAACCCTAGTCCTTACTCTTCAAATAAGGCAATATACTGTGCAATGTCTAAAATGAGGGAAAATTACCAAAAATGTCCTAAATCTATTGTAATTGTGTCAATTCAGTCATAAACTTATTTTTTTTTTCAATTGAGTCCTAAACCTTTTACAATTATTCCCGATTAGTCCATCCGGCTAAAATTGGCTGGCCAATGCTGACGTGACAACTGGTCGACGCTGGTGAGCTTTTTTAAAATAATATTTTAATATATATATATATATATATATATATATATATATATATATATATATATATATATTATTCCTTTTCCCTTGTTTTCCCTTCTCCCTCCTCCCTCCTCCCTTCCTCCTTCCTTTGGCTCTGGTGACCGACCAGGCTGAGGCGATCTAGTGGGCTCACCTCGCTAGTTGACGAGTTGCCCAGCGACAGCAGGGTGAGCCCTCACCAGATCTAGCGAGGGCTCGCCTCGCCGTCACCAAGCAAGGCGAGGGGGGCTCGCTGAATCTGGCAAGGGGGGCTCGCTGTCGTGGGAGCCCTCGCCAAATCCGGCGGGGGCTCACTCTACTGTTGCTGGGTGCGAGCTCGCCGACTAGCGAGGCGAGCTTGCCAGATCGCCTCAGTTCGGCGACCAACCAGCCTGGCAGGTCGCCAGAGTCAAAGGAAGGGGGAGGGAGGAGGGAGAAGGGAAAAAAATAAGAAAAAGGAAAAAAAAAAGATTAATACCCTGAAAAACCTCAAACTGGTACACTTATGACAAATTTACCCCGAACTATTTTTTTGACCACCAAAAATCCCAAACTGGTATGCCTTTGACAAATTTACCCTCTGTTAGTTTTTGTTAAATTTTAATTAAGTTAAATGACATGTAACCGTTGACTAATATACCAATTTGGGATTTTACATTCCGTTTGTTACCGTTTACAATTTTTGTGATTTTTTTTTGTGGTATTAATCTAATTTAGCAAATGGTATAATTGTTACAAATTTATCAGTTTGGGGTTTTTTGTAGTCGAAAAAATTAGTATGGGGTAAATTTATCATAAATATACCAGTTTAAGATATTTTATGGTTAGACAGGGTAAATTTGTCATATGTGTACCAGTCTGGGGTTTTTTATGGTAAAAAAAATAGTTTGGGGTAAATTTATCACAAGTGTCTGGTTTGGGGTTTTTCGGTATTAACCCAAAAAATATTAAAAATTAATAAAATATTTCAAAAAATAAAATGTTATTTAATAAAGTTTGCCAATGCCGGCCGGCCAATTTTAACCGAATGGACTTATCGGGAATAATTGTAAAAGATTTAGGACTCAATTGGTAAAAAAAAAAAAGTTTAGGACCAAATTAACATAATTGTAATAGGTTTATGACTTTTTTGGTAATTTTTCCCTATCTTACTTTACCCGATTATACATTATTGCTTTTAGGGTTGCACAGGATGAGTGGGTATCAATACTTTTGGGTAGGGTAGTGCGGGAATCAGAGTGAGCGGGCATGCAACAACGGAGTTGGTATAATCGCCATTCCCATCTATGCCCTTGATAGCTTTGTGATGGGGTGATGGGTTTGTTCAAAATAAGCTGTGATTATGATTTAAATCGAACATTCTATTCTAGGTGTAAAACTTCTATAGTAACGCTCAGAAAGAGTCCTCGATGCCAATAGCTCCTTCCCACATTTCAATGATAAGAAAAACTAATATCATCATGTGCGACGAGGGAGAGAGATAAAAAGACGGAAATTCACAAAAAAAAAGGGGTGTATAATGGAGAAAATAAAATGAGCGGAGACAAGCGTGAGAAACACAATTACTTATGTCCTTTTATGCAAGAAAAATTGGTTCCAAATGTTTACAAAGACGTTCTCGAACTTTGCATCTTGTAATGATACTTATCCATATTTTACCTAGATGATGTGAATCACTCGTTATTAGACAAACCACAAGATGAAAAGAGTGCGTTTTCTTTTTTGAAGCAAAATATGTAAATAGAATATATATACGTATGCAGGTAAATACAAAAAAAAGGACACAAACTGCATTTTTGTGCAGGCCTACCGCCGGCAATACCAAAGCTTTTCCAGCGACATCATGAATCTTAGTCCAATCTATTTCAACAGTTGCATTAATTTCTGACCACACGCTTTGCTCGCCTCTGAACACCTAACATTCTTTCGCCCCTTTATGAGCTAGAACTAAAACACCTAATAGTCAAACCCGCCATGCTTCCCTAAAACATCGAATGTTCATTTCATGAGTTTCCACGACCGAGCCATCTCTAATCCTATGTTATATCTCGCATGATCAGCAATACCAGTTTTATAAACCCAACTCGTGAAGAGCATATAAAGCAACAAAAAACCTAAGATTTCTGCATATCTCTCAAGAAAACCTCCCTCCATTAACGTGCGAGAGACCAGAGAAACGAAGTCCATAATGAACCCAAGAAACAACCACCGTCTGATCCTCTTTCCTCATCCATTCCAAGGCCACATGAATTCAATGCTCCAACTGGGTCGGATCCTTTACGCCCGAGGCTTCTCCATCACCATCGTCCACACCAACTTCAACACCCCAGATCCGTCCTCCCACCCCAACTTTGCCTTCCAATCCATCACGGACGGCATCGACCAATCAGAGGCTTCCACGCTGGACACCCGGGGCCTCCTCGCACTCCTCGACGTCCGGTGCGCGGTCCCCTTCGAGGAATGCCTGCGGGAAATAGTGTCATCGCAGGGTGGCGATGCGGCGCCCATCGCTTGCTTGATATCAGATTCTATGTTCAGCTTTACGTGCAGTGTAGCCCAGAGGCTGAAGGTCCATGCATTGGTGCTGCGGACCGCCGGCGCAGCTTTTCTTTATATTGCTACCATATTTCCCGTTCTCAAGGAGAAAGGATACGTTCCGGTACTTGGTAAGGTTTTCTAGTGTTTCATGGTGTGAGTCTGTTCGTCTCGTTTCTCGATTAAAAAATTCTGATTTTATGTGGGTTCTGTGATAATTTAACGGCAAAGTCTAGTTTTGCCTTCATTGCCCTAGTTTTACGAAGGGCTTCTGCCAATGCATATGGGTGATCAAATTCAATTTTGTTTAACCATATTATCATAAATCTTATTCTCCATTCGTTTCATAGAAAATATCTTATAGAAAAACTGTTTCCGAATTTCTTGGCATTCGTTTCACAAAAATTGAACTAGTTAAAAAAAATATTTTCCGCCATCCAAAAAATGAAAAAATGTTTTTCACTTTTTTTTATAACTTCTTCCACTTCAATTTCTTTTACCAAATACTCTTTTTTTTTATGTTTTCTTTTTTTAAAAATCGAATTTTTTTTTATTTTTTTCCTTTTTTTCTTTTCTTCTTCTTCTTCCTTAGACTTGGCTAGTCGTTGGCTACGGTGACTGCCAACGACCAGCAACTAGTGAGCTCTAACCTCATCCTAGGCCGGCGACGTTGAGCGTTGTCTGATTTGGCAAAGTCAAGCTCGCTTAAGGCCGCCAAGCTCGGGCCTCGCCACATAAGGCGAGCTAGGTAGGGCTCGAGCCTCGCTCGAGGTCACCAGAGGTCGATGAGGGCGAACTCGAGCAAGGCTCAAGCCCCACCTAGCTTGCTGGATCTGATGTGGCTCGAGCTTGCCGGCCTCGAGCATTGCTTGATCAGGCAAGGTTTGACCTTGTCAAAATCTTATGAGCTCAAGCCTCACCAACCTAAGGGGAGGTCGGAGCTAGCAATGGCAGGTTGTCGGCCGCCCATTGCCATAGCCGACGATCAGCCAAGGCTAAAGAAGAAGAAGAAGAAGAAGAAGAAGAGAAGAAAGAAAAGAAAAGAAAATAAGGCCCAGGAAGAAGGAAAAAAAAAAACAAAAAAATTAAAAATTAAAAAGTTGATTTTAAAAAATAAAATAATAAAAAATTATTGAAAATGAGTGCATGTAGGAAAAGATCTTGCTTTCTTACTGAACGGCAGAAAATATTTTCTAGTTCATTTTCAAAATTCAGCCAAGCATCCTAAAAATATGGTTATTTTCCTGAAAAATGGCTTCTTGGAAAATGATTTCTAGAAACGTTACAATTTTCACTTAATGAATGGAGCCTTAGAGTATTAAGATTGACTTAGGGAAAATTGTTCAAAATGTCCTAAATTTATTGTGCTTTTACCAATTTAGACTTAAAACTTTAATTTTGCCAATTGAGTTCTATACTTTTTTACTTTTGTCAATTGAGTCCGTATGGTTAATTTTGCCCGAAAATTACTAACGTAGATTCGGCAATACCACATAGGATGGTGAGCGCTGATATGAGCAATTTTCAATAATATTTTCATATAATTTATTGAGTTCTGTAAATTATTTTTATGATTTTTTTTCCTTTTCTTCTCCCTTTTGCTTGTGACCGGATTGCCTTGCCTAGTCGGTCCTTGTTGATGGCTATGGAGGCTAGCCAACCCAACCATGGCCAGCGGCCGGCCACCGGCAAGAGGAAAAAGTAGAAGAAAGGAAAACAAAAAGCAAGAAAAAATTAAAAATTAAAAATTAATAAAGAAATTTAAGAAATGCTAAAATATTAATAATAATTATCCATGTTAGTATTGGCAGTGCCAAGTGGCACTACCGGTACTCAGCTTAGCTATTTCCAACCAAAATTGATGGACGGACTCAATTGGAAAAGAGTTAAAAGATTTAAAATTTAATTGATAAAATTGAAAAATTTAAGACTGAACTGACAAAAATATAATAGGTTTAGCATTTTTTGGACAATATTCCTGATCAACTTACGTAACCCAATTTATCAAACCATGTAATAAACTTTACTGATTAACTAATTATCTTACTATTTGACAAAAAAAAATTATCTTACTAAATGATTATCGCATTGTTGATTGTTTAACCATATGTTCTTTCAACACAAGTTGGTGATCATGAATCATAAGAAAACTAGCAATGTTCCCCAGCGCGTTGCTGTATCAAGTTTCAGAATAATTACTAAATTACTCATTAAAACTTCAGGGTCCTCATGTTGCATTTAGTTGGGCTCTTAAGGAAAACCTTTGGGAAAATGCAAAGATGGCTGGTTAAATGGTATTCTTTGAAATACAAATAGTGTTTGGTCAAGTGTAATTTAAAAGTACACTAAGAAACAATTTTGGTTCAAATGGTATTTGAGAAAAATCACACAAACAACATAAAATTGAACACAGACATTTCATCAGATGTTGGCAAAGAGTTTAGGCCATCGGCGAGCCAGGATTAGCACCAGCTGTTATTGCCTTTGGTGACACTTGGCAAGGGTTCGTCAGCGGTTAGTTATGGCATCACCGGTAACATCAAGCAACGGAAAAGAGTGAGGACATCTTCGGAATTTTGAAAGAATATTTTGGCCAAAATTGGAAGAAAAAGTGCATCAGTATTCCAAAAATACCAAAGCTCAAAGCTCCTACAGATTTTCCTAGGGTTAAGGGACTCAGAGGGCTTTGGAGATGCAATTGTGTCTCCCCAGTGCTCTCTAAAAATATTGCCATATAGTACCTGCATTTGCCCAAGGGCCTTTAAACCCCCATGAAGGCCTTTGGCAACTGACCCCTATCATCCGGCGCTCCAGCAATGTAAACGATTGGAAGGATCTGTCTGGTGCCTTATTTCTTATGCCGAATGTAACAATTTAATAAAGCTTTTCACAGGAAAATTTACTGGTTTTATTGGTAAATAATTATAGGTGTAGATCATACAAATCCGTGCGATGCATGTGTATGGCAGTAGTTTTCTGGATGAAATCATATAGGCATGTCTGGATGTCAAGATCCATGTATTGCTTTCTCCTTTAGATATTTTCCTTGCCAAGGGAATGCCTTTTTTCTCATAAAGTAAAGTTTCTCGTACTGAGTTGTATCAGGTTCCCGATCCGAAGAGGCAGTGAAGGAGTTTCCGCCCTTACTAGTTAAAGACATCCCGGCAGTCGATCCACAGAAACCGGAGGTAATGTTCCGAATTTTGGATAACCTGATCGCGGTAATCAAGGACTCTTCTGGCGTCATCATCAACACATTCGAAGAGCTTGAGCACTCTGATCTCGCGTCGCTCCGGGAAGTTTTGTCAGTTCCTTTTTTTCCGATCGGTCCATCTCACAGATTCTGCGTGACATCTCCTTCGAGCAGCTCACAAGCAGAGGACACGGACTGCATCTCCTGGCTAGACAAACAGCCGCCCAAGTCTGTGATCTACGTGAGCTTTGGGAGCCTCGCGGCCATGAGCGAGGCAGAAATGTTGGAGATTGCGTTAGGCCTAGCTGACTCGGAGCAGCCCTTTTTATGGGTGGTCCGGCCCAGTTCAGTCCGCGATCCGGAGTGGCTAGAGAAGTCGCCAAGCCACTTTCTCAAGGCATTAGAAGGGAGAGGGAAGATAGTGAAATGGGCACCCCAGAAGGAAGTGTTGGCTCATCCTGCTGTCGGAGCATTTTGGACCCACAGCGGTTGGAACTCAACTTTGGAAAGCATAAGTGAAGGAGTGCCAATGTTGTGCATGCCTCGTTTTGCTGATCAAGGAGTGAATGCAAGGTATGTGAGCGATGTTTGGAGAATTGGAGTGCACTTGAATGGCGGGCTTGAGAGAGAGAACATTGCAAGGTCCATCAAGAGGCTGCTGGCGGAGAGAGAAGGAGCAGAAATAAGAGAGAGGGCATTGGTTTTGAAGGAGAAGGCCAGTATCTCCGTGCGACAAGGCGGCCCTTCATACCAAGCCTTGGATGCTTTGATCAGTCACATACTGTCTTTTAAATGATCATGCTGTCGGAGCTCAATCGTGGTCGGTTTCAATGTACGGATGAATAATAAATGTGTATCTTTGCAGATTAACACTTAAGTCATTTATGTCACTCTAATTAAATAAATTAGCATGTTACTTTTCTCAACTATACATGTTTAACGAGACATATTTAAATAACCTCTAAACATTATACTAGATATTATTTCTTAAATGTGTTATATTTCGTTGATTTGGTTAGTAAAGGTGTTGTTTTGGGGCTTAAACAATATCATCTTTGATGTCATATTACATTATAAATGCAGCACCTTTTATTATGAAGTGCGGTGGATTGCTAAACCTTTTCTAGGGAGTAATCGAGAATTTTCTTTGTTAAAAAAGTGTAATGAATTCCATCTGGTGATCAAATTTTCAATTTTTGATAAAATATTGAGAAACCCAACACTCGATATGAACCGCTAGGATTGATACAAGTTGCATGAGAACCATGTTAGTTGCTTCAAATTAAATTCAACATATATGCTCCACTCATATAAAAATTTATCTGGATCTCTCATATGTGGCTACTTATGGGACCGCCACATGGGTAGGTTCTGGTGGAAGAAGTTAATCACAACTTTTTATAAATAATAATAATAATAATAATAATAATAATAATAATAATAATAATAATAGAGAGAGAGAGAGAGAGAGAGAGAGAGAGAGAGAGAGAGAGAGAGAGAGAGAGATTCTTATTTCATCATCCAATGTTTAAAACTTAACAGCATGTCATACACTAATTCACTATTATTAGGAAGTTCTTCACAAATTATTTAGTCTATTTTATCAATCCATACTTAGCATTACTTGTCTCCCTTTGCATTTACCATGATCCACATTCCACAATGAATTTCGGATACTGTTAAAAATACAAATATAAGTATAATGAGTAATTTGTTTAAATGCACAATTATAAAATTGATTATGTCACTTTGTTAATTGTAAGGCTAATATCCCCTAAAGGTTATAATTCCTTTGTCTAAATGATTGTGACGGGTCAGCCAACAACATGAGATTTTGATCTGATGTTGCAGAGTGGTAGTAATATGAAACTCTCTTAGATCTTTCTTCGATCTTCATGTTCAACATTTTATTTGTTCTACCATTTGGTGCCTCGTTGATCTCAGCCTTTGATCCATGTAAAGAAGGGTGAGGGATGAGTTCGGAACTCATTACGCAATACGATGACTGAGGCACCAAATGGAAGGACAAATTATAGGGTTGACGATCTACATTCGACTTACTATAAATTTTTCTATAATCCACTTAATTTGATTCAACTAGTAATTATTGTTTACTATAATTTGTAATTTTTTTAATTTTTTTTTGTCAAAAGAAATTTCCATTCATTACAAAAATGATACATGATTGGAAATTTCAAAAGTCACAATAACAAGACAAACTCAGAGCTCCAAAGCAAACAAAAAACTAGCAATCAAGGTGTATCAATAGAGCATGGTTGGTCTCGGCCTCTGCCTCTGCCTCTGCCTCTGCCTCTGCCTCTGCCTCACTCCCTTTCAGGATCCCTGCCCCGTTCGGCCTTACCATCCCGCGTCACTGCACGAGGGGCAGTCTTGATGTGCTTCGTCGGTGATGACAGGGGACGGCCGCTTCACGAACGCCAAGTAACGCTGCTGCACGAGTGGCAAAATCTGGCAAAGATTCAAAATTAGGAAGTGGGTTTGCGTTTCTTCTTCCTTCTTCAAAGAAGGAGAGAATATAAGAGGAAGAAATAAATGTTTGCAGAGCAGAAGGGAGAGAGCACAGAGAGGGCGCAGGGCTAGTGTCAGGTTATTGAGATAAAGAAAATCATTTTTTTGTGCAAAGGTTCGTTCGCTGGCGAGCCGGCCTTACACCTACACATGTGGCTTTTTGAGTGGCTCGGAACCACGTTGCCATGAAGTCTCCGGACCACCCAATATTTTCTTGAAGGTGAGAGGCAGGAAGAGACAACTCAAAATTGTATAATCCACAACAATGATGACCTTTTTTAATTATATATATTAATATATACATTCTTTGAAATCCATTTATTTGATTTGTTTGATAATTAACTCCATCGATTGAGCTCAACCTTTCTATCATCCTTTGAGGGACCAAATCTAAATTAATTACGTATAAACTAATAATGTTACTGCACCCATGCCTTCTCTATTAAATGTCAGAATGAATATGGTGGAGATCGTATCGCAGGTATTTAGTGTTTCATAAATTTCTGGTATGCAATGTGGTAGCGAGAGAAAAAAAAAATAGCATAAATATGAAAGGAAGCAAAATAAAACAAGCAAAAATGAAATAACCCGAGCCCTCTCGGACAACATTAAACTTGGCTTTGGTACTATGTCCTGGGATAAGAACCTGTGAATGGTAAAAGGAAACTTCTAAAGAAATTCCAAATAAGTTTGGCATAATGCGCCAATGATCAAATTTGAATAACCCATACAAATATGAAATGACATGCAGAAAATACTACCAAATTGAGGTACTTTCCTACGATGCGCATCTATGCAGAGAAATGAAACATAGCCTAGGATATTCAGGGAAATTACCCAATCAATCTTAAATATATCGTATAAATATCAATTCAGTTTTAAACTTTATAATTTTATCAATCTAGTTTTAAATCTGTGTAAAATTTTAATGTAGTCATTCTAGTTAATTTTTGCCGAAAATTGCTTGTAGCAGCTAGTCTATGTTAGTCACCCTATTGACACATCGCCACATCAAAGTAACAGAAGTCAATTTGGAAGTTGTGAGAATATAGGTGCTTTAGAAATCACCTCTTTTCTCACTTTTCTCCCACTTCCCCACCACCTCTCCGCGTCCCCCTTTCCCTTTGTATGTCCCAAAAAAAAAAAACAAAAAAGGCAAACCCTAGATGTCTCCCTAATCAGCTTCTAGACTGTTCCTTGTGATAAAGAATTTACTAAAAGGAAAACTGTTCAAGTACATCAAGAATATACAGGAAAAGAAAAGGAGAAACTACAAAGACGCGGCTAATTCACAAAATAAAAAATAAAAAAATAAAAAAATTGTAGCATAAGGCCGACAAACGCTTGAAGTCCGCAAGAACAGAGTCAGAAGAAGATTCCAATCCTTCTAATAAATTGTAACATGGTGGCCAGGTGAATCCTTAGGAAGTGGGCATAAATCAAGACTCTTTTTTAAAGAAGAGAGTGTGGTCGGGCCAAGATTGGGCCGGCCATGGCCTAGTCAGTGACCGGGTGGCACAAGTCCTCTGTAAGTGCCTTGGTCCGGGCTTGTCCAAGGGCATTGTCCATAGCCGCTTATATCTAGCATGCATCCACAAAACGTAGGGGTATTATGGACTTTTTATTTTACTTTTCACAATTTTTAGATGCTGCCATCCCATGCACCTGCTCATGCTACAAAAGTTAATGTCTGCGAAACTCTCTAGAGGTTCAACCATTCAGAATCTCTGATCCCTATAGTCCCTTGATGTAAATTGCTTGCACCGACAATCAATGCAACCGAGTAAAATATTTTTTTCATTACCCGTTTCCATTCTTGTTCTTTCACATACAACCCTGACAATTGTGCATGCGTCTTAGCATTAGGGCATTAGACGTTTGAGGAGGTTGATCTACTACTCGCGATCAGGGATAGTACACACCACCTGGACTTCAAGCTGAGTCAATAGATTCGATCATGACATTTGATATTAGAGCTCGAGTTATTGTGAAAGACTTAGAAGTCATGGTGGACAGTTGAATCACTGAAGCTTGGAAACGAGTTGACAAGTCGGAGACTAAGGTGAATGATCTAGATAGCCTAGGGGCGTCTTTCAGGGAACTCGAAGAGCGGATTGGTTTAATTGAGAGATCGAATCATGTTGGGAGAGATCCAATTTGTATTCTCAAGCATGACGTCCGAGGTATTATACACATACGGTGAGAGGAGATGGCGCAATTGACTACGTGAGTGGTCGTGGTAATGCTAATGTGTGCCATGGATTACGCACACGACTTTAAGATATGTCCCAAGAAGGTGTCAAAACCACAGGCTTATTTTGGTGCGCAGCATCCCGAGAACTTTCAAAGCAAATAGCTGGGTAAATCTTGCGTGAGCATGCCACATGTCTCAATCTCGCACGAGCTTCACCCACTTTTATATATACATGAATATGTAGTATTTTGATGAATTAGATTAATTAGTGGATTATGTCGTATCTGACACATATCCCGTATATTCGAATTTTGGATACAATGCTCCTTGCCTTTCTCTTCAGCTGGTCGATTTAAATTGGTCCTAACCATACAACCGTCAATTACCAGGTGACAGCTCTTTCGAGAGATGTATTGTGTGAACTTGCATTTTATAAGTTGATAAACTAGACACGGGTAGCAACAGCCAATCAACAGGATAGTATGTATAGGTTTCTATAATAAAGGAAAGCTTAGGCTCCATTCATCTCATAGAAAACATTTTTCTCATTTTCCGTAACTTGGTTTGCCATGACTCGGTTCGCTTAAGAAAATGAGTTAACGGAAAACTTATACTTAAATTCAAGAAAATAATTTTTTTTTCTTTTTAAAAAACTAAAACATTTTCCAAATTATGACTAAATATTAGCATTTAGATTAAAAACTTTACACTTGAGCACAAAAACCCTAACACTAGTTCTCGGGTCTTAGTGCTCAAGACCAAGTCTTTGGCGGCCAGGCCCAAGCCCTTGACACCCGCGCTTGGGTGCATCAAGGCTAGGCTCAAATCCCTAATGCTTGTGCTCGATTCCTCGACACCCAAGCCAAGGTCCATAAAGACCATGCTTAGGTCCTCAATACTCAAGCTTCAGTCCACAAAGGCCATGTGTAGGTCTCCGATGCTCGAGCTCAAGTCTTTAATTAATGAAATGTTCGTTCTTATACAAATATTTAAAATTTTTGAATTTTGAATTTTTTTATTTTTATTTTTATTTTTTTATTCCTTTCCTTTTTTTTTCCTTGGGTAATTTTTTCCTATCAAATGATGGAAAATACTTCTAGTTCATTTCGGGTTTTAGTTGAATACAAGAAAATATTGTTATTTTCCTTTTCGAAAAAGTCACATTTTCCGATAAATGAACAAAGGCTAAGTTAAGAACAAAACTCAAAAGTTTAATATGGTGGAAGGGTTTACTAGAAAGTTCTCTATATAAATTGGCAAATTCAATTAATCAAGACCACCTTTGTCATAAGCTCACTTCAATCTCAGCAACAATCACCAGAAATCGAAGAATACTCCTCAGTACCATAAAATTTCATGGCTATCATCAATAGCTTTCCTCGTCGAAAAGGAAAGGAAGGTAGTTGCGCGGCGCGTATAGAGAGAACTTTCCTCCTAACAAAAATGCGTGCGACCTGGCATTCCTAGTAAGCCCCAAGTGAGATAAACAAAGCATACCGAGATACGATTATATAGAAGTTTCAACAATCCAAAGATTCTCCTATCCCTTGCCTCTTCATATCCGAGCAAGAACGACCCATCACAAATAAGCCTCATGAGTATGAACTAGGTAACCATGAAATGGTCATGATTAGGCTTAAGCTTCGAGTTTCATTTGACTTCTAGTTGCTCAAGCGATCAGATTTCAGCAGTTTATGTCATCAGGCAAGCTAGTATCATACAAAGAGTCGATTCAAGTATGTCTACACATGCTTGTACAGATTCATGTGCATTTCCTTTCCAAGCAAAACATTATCATTCATTCTCCATCACATTTGCTTTTGGATATGGTTTACTCATGGGCACAAGAACCAAAAAGGGACGAAAATGCGAGAAGTGTCGGAAAAAGTCCAATAGTTTCATGTACAAAATTATTGGGAGTGTGCAGCAGAAGCTCAATACCTATATCTAAGGATATCACCAAGAGAAAGTCCAAATCTAAACGCGCCAATATATCTAGTTGAATCCATGAATCAATGATTTATTGGCAAAATATGATATATATTAACTGCTCCACACTGCCACATCAATTTTCTAATGTCGGACTTTTTAACACAATTCAAATGTGCATCTCGGCAATCTTCCCCTTTCTCACGGACCAAACCATGAAGGCTAACAATGTGAGACTTCCTAACACAATTCATCCATGCATCTTAACAATCTTTCCTTTTCTCCCGTGACCAAACCATGAAGGCTACCATTGGGAGCACATTGGTCAACATATTTCTTACTTTCTTACTGGAAGGTATTAAAGAGCCCAAGTTCAAATCCGTTAACATATTGAGGTGGATCCACATTTACCAAGTTTAAGCAAATGAGTTATAAACCAATTAAAATATATTAAGTATTTTACACTGCACCAATTTTTTAATGTGAAATTTTTCTAACATTTTAACAAAAACCGTGATGGAGGTATCTGAGATCCTCTACTGTCATTAATGTCTTATTAGAATGTTCCAAACCTCCTCAAAATGTAGGTCGAGGAAAAAATAAAGAAAAAAGAAGAAAAAAGAAACCTTCAACAATTTAAAATCCATTTTTGCTTAAGAAGATTAATAAAGTCCTTCCGTTTTGTACGCGAATCGGGTAATGTCCAGTTCATCGTGGGACCCACCTTCCCGGCAGGCATTGTTGGCAATATAGAAGTTCATTTGTAAAGCAAGGGAACCCTGCAAGGCCGCAAGGCTGGTTCTCGGTTCTTCATTTTAATTACCGGGAATTCTTGGATCCTTTACTTCATGTTTGTGATGTTCTTGGACCGCAATTTTCAAATCTCATACTTAAGCTCGGTGAATTTTGATGGCATTCTGACTGTGAGGTGATTCTCATACGCCCTCCTAAACAACTAAAATCCATTTGTTTATCTTAAAAGAAACATGATCAATTGTTCGATTTATCGTCGTTTCTTTTATAGAGAGGTACAAAGCTTCGAATTGTGAATTTTGTCCATGGCGCTAACAGATTTGGCAATCAAAACTTCCCACCACCAAAAGGAAAAAACAAATAGGACAGTAAGCAGCTACTTTTCTCATCGAGCAAGCAAACCTTCATCTCGGGGAAATTACTGTGGTTGCATTGGGCCAGCTCCTAGATATTGCACTGGTCAGAATCTTGATCTTTTGTCATGCTTGTTTCACTTGGTAGCATACACAAATCATGCTTGTTTAACAGGGCTTATTCATAAGTTGTCAAATGGATATGTAATCCAGGCTCTTCACCAAGATCCAACCTTTTCCAGAAAGATTGGGAAGACCGTGCTTCTTGGTGGAGCTTTTTCTATTAATGGCAACGTGAATCCAGCAGCTGAAACCAATATGAGTTGTCAAATTTCTTCTTTTTTCTTCCAAGACAATATTTAAAACCTGCAATGTAAAACTTTAACAGCTGCTATAAGTTCGCTTAAAGGCTCTCTTTCTCTAACTAACGGTGGCTTGGAAGTCTGTGTGGCCTAACTTTGTTTGCGAAGTGTCCTATCATACCGTGAGGTGTATGCAGGGTTGGACATACCTGGAGCGAGTTACTAGTCCAACCTGAAGTTATTTGACTGCTCAGGTCCAGAGCTTTAACTCTTTTTTTAATCTTGTACATCTTTGACTGGCTGACCGGATTTTTGGCGTCCCGGATGCTGTAGACATTGTATTTACCAGTGGAGCTGATGTTCTGGCTGTAGGAATAAATGTAACCCATCAGGTTGTTTTGACAGGTAAAGTCAGCTAGCGTTAAAATTTGCTACTAGTGCACATGTTTTGATGGACTTAAATAGAGATTTAGCATAGAGCATGCAGAGATAATGCTAGTGATTTTCTAGTGATTCTTTAATCATTCTAGTTATAAGTAAAGCATCCTATCTGCTGCTTTTGGAGAAACCTATGGTGTTAGTTTTTCTTCTGATGATTTAACTGAAGGGTAAATTTACTTAAGGGTCAGAACTGTTTCCAGCATAGTTTCACAAGTCCACTTTCGTTGCTTACTCTATGGATCTTTCTGTTTTTTGGCCAAAGAATGCCTTTCATTGATCGAGTGCGACAAATTGCAAGTATTCGGCTTCTTACTGTTTGAAGTATTTTCTGCCTAAACAGTAGTGACACCAAAAGTCAGGCCAGTCAACAACCATAAACTTAATCCATTTAATAAAAGATTTGAATTGTATAACAATCCTGGTATTGACAATTACATATTTAATTATGGATTGCCAGGTTTTTTAATCTGAACTGTTTTGAGACACTACAGATGCAGATAGAGATAAGTTGGTTCAATCAAATGGAAGATTTGCTCAATACCTCTCCAGAATCTTGGAAGTGTACTTTTCCTATCACCGCAAAGCATACTTCACCAGAGGTATGCTTACTGAAACATCTTGATTCAGGACATGGTTTTTATTATCTTCCCATCATTTATTTTTAACACTTATATGTCATCTTGGTGCAGGAGTTTACCTCCACGATCCAACAGCAATACTTGCAGCTATTAACCCTTCACTTGTAACTTACACTGAAGGTGTGGTTAGAGTGCAAACGACCGGTATCACAAGAGGGCTCACTATACTATATAATGGACAGAAAAGGTGGGTAGAATGGCGCAGCTCAATTATCAGGGGCCCTTTCAGATCCCATGTTCTACTAATTCAATATAATTTTTTATGAGTGCCGATCACTGATGGAGGTCATCATGTCATGAAGCAAGGCTGTCTGATATTAGTTAAACCCAATAAAAAGTGCAGGATCTAATTAATATATTGGGAAGGGCACAGAGCTGGATTTGAAATCTGCTTAAACTCTGGAAAAATAAAGTCTCATTTCCTTGAAGTTTTGATTTTGAGAAGATGCAACAAACGGATTTGCACCTCAAGTACCCTTAAAAGGGACAGAATTTTTTCCCCCTGTATTGTTGCTGAATAACAAAGAATAGAAGTATAGAGGAGAGGTAGCGTTTCTAATCCAAACTATAGGAGGTTGGATTACCCTTATCATATGCTATGCTTGTAAAGAAGTTCCTCCACTTGAGTATGCTTGTTGTAACCACTCAGCTGTATCAACTTTGTTGAATAGGTTCGGTGAACACACGGAATGGTCTGAGAAACCGAAGGTGAAGGTGGCGGTGACTGTTGACGCTCCCTCTGTCATGAAATTAGTCCTGGATCGACTCATGGAGTCCTGACTTAAGAAGGCACCAGGTAATTTGATTGAATGAATCGGGTGAAGCTCATTGTAAAGCAATAATAGCTTTGTTCGAAGGTCACGGTGCTAGATGATTTGCTCAGATGAGGGGAATGAAAATGCCAGTTGCCAATGGTGGATTCAGAAATTCCTTGGGTCTGTGCTCCTTGCCACTGACTGGAACGTCTGATTTGGTTTTCTTGTATCATGTTGAAGTGACCGTTTGCTTCTTGCAATAATGTTGTCCCATTTCTGCGTCCGACTGACCATCATAATTTGGCATGTCGCTTGAAATGAAACTTTTCCCTTATCGTCTTGTTAAATACTTAGCAAACTTCTCTGGGACCGTCTCGGGTATAGGCCTGTGTGGGTAGCTTCTTAGAGCCTTTCTAACTTGACGAAATAGCAAAGATGTAATTTGGAAGATCGAACCCTTTTCTACTTAACTTTGCCAATTGGCCTCTTCACTAAAACGTGCGTGTGGCGACGGTGGGTTACTATTTTCTTTTTTGGTTTTTCCATATTTCTTCTCCTCTCTCTGTGTGATTTGAGTTCACCTAAGCCCTGTGATATCCTTGAGAGGCTGAGAACAGTTCATATTTCTCGGGGAGAGAGGAGAATAATAAGGTACACTTGATACGTATTTTACATCTTTCAATAATTGTTTTTGTTGTAACTCCAGTGAAATGAATTTATGTTAAGTGAAATTTTATTCATTCAATGTAGTAAGTTCTATGCAAATTATAATTAACCTGCATATAAATTAGATTTGGTATTATTGTTTTTACTTTTGTAGTCCTATAATTAAAATCAAATAGACGTCCTTGAGTTTATTTTTATGATTGTTTATGCAATATGAGATAACAGTTCGAGGATGACAAATAAGCTAAAGCTTGTTGTTGCATTTGTACCATGAACAATGACATGTGTGAAGTCAAACGCAACAAAAATAGTCTCTCAGTTTCGACTTTAACTACCTAGGTTTTGCGACTTTAAATACATAACGTTTTGTTGAATTGATCCTTTCCGATGGTTAAGGCTTTACCATGGTGAATTGAGCAACTTTCTTTAGGTTCATAGGAATATAAAAAGCTGGTTGTCTTAATAGAAATCAATGAATCGAGTTTGTATCCGTTTTCCATCTTGTTCTGACCCGACGCCGCTTCTTTGCTCGTGCTTTAATATCTCGACGCGATCTCCATCCAACGTGCAACGCCCACTGCATTCTCACACGCCATCCATTATTTTAGTCGCACAGGGATTACATGTCAACAGAAATCACAGATATAGAATCTCACGTAGTCCTAAATCTTGTATTAATTATTCCATAACAATCGAAATGTAGCTTCCATCACAAAATACAACAGAAATATACGTTATTTTGCACATTATCAGACGAGAAACGGGGATTGATTGGATCGATGGCGTTGCGGGTTGGCATAGAAGGCTTGCCGTTCATATGATTATCCACTCCTTGGCATCCTATGATAACTTCAAAAAATATCGTATTCAAGTTATATGAATAACGTGGACAACATGATATCCTGCTCTCTATGATATATGCTCCAGTCAGGTTTGTAGTAACAACCGAAACGAACCATCAACAGCCAAACAAAAGCTAGAAGCTCTCCACCTTTGCTCCCCACCTGCTCTCTATGATATATGCTCCAGTCATGATATCCTGCTCTCTTAGAAAAAGTGGTGATGCTCCGGCATCGATTGCACTTATAAATCTTTCTCGAACTCCTTGAAAGATACATGGATAGAAGGTTGCAATCAAAAATCAATTCTAACCATCTTCAAAATATTAATGGTGTTATCTAACATTTCATAAGCAACACTAGCATTAGGCTTTGCTTTACATGGGTTGAATTGAGGTTTCCTCAGGTGATCCATAGCGGATACTAACTTGTGAAGAGTTGAATTTATTTTAGATGATCGTGGGTCCCACCACATGATCTGGCAACTGTCCAATTAGATGAAATGAGCATGATTTAGGAATACGTAATTTCCACGTTGAGTTTGCAAGGCTCATGTTTCTTCAAGTGATTGAACATGACGAAAGCTACCACAATGTTTATACCAACTTAAAATTGAGAACCTGGCGGTCCAAACTTATAATTATGTATGGTTTACGTTCAAGGGAGGTAATCATGGTAGTTTTCTCTCCTCATCCTTGAGAGTATCAAAAACCTAACAAGTTAGATGCTTCAAATTTATTGCTATATATAGGTTACTCTCTTCAACATATCCAGTAATTTTACATCCTTCCAAGATAGATTAACTAAATAGAACTCAATAATTCTGCAAAATACCATATCAACATTAAAATAGAGAATACACATGTTGCGATAGTTTATCAAAAGTGGTAAAAGAATCAATCCATTGAGCAAACAAACATAAGCAAGGAATCTCATGCATTAAAATTTAGAAGAAAATTATCTCATTTATGGATGATGCCTATTGCTTTGTGCCAGGTTGACGCTTTATCATTGAATCGGTGCTTTATCAATTCTGCTACACATTCATCCGTTAGACGAATAAATGCAAGCAAGGTATCTCATGCTTTAAATGGAAGACTCCTGCATGGATGATGCTTATTGCTTTGCGTCTGATGTTTATTCATCAAATTGGTCCTTTCTCAGTTAGTTGTGCATCCATCCATTCTGTGAATTAATGTAAGCAAGGCATCTCATGCATTAAATGGTTAAAAAAAAGTATCTCATGCATGAATGAAACTTCAATATCCATGATAGATGATACTACATCTAACACGATACTTGATATTATTGATGAATGAGAATATATCTCTAATAAGTCATATGAGTGTGCTTGTATATGATAAGCAGGTTATCTTCTGTATCAAGAAAATAAAATCCTCTCAAACCAACTTAGTTGAGAACTTACAATTATGTATGGTTTATATTCATGGGAGGTAATCATGGTAGTCCTCTCCTAATCCTTTTGAGTATCAAAAACTTGACAAATAAAATATTTCCAATTTATTGCTATTTATATGTTACTCTCTTCGACATATCCAGTAACTTCACATCAATCCAAGATAGATTAATCCAATTAAAGAACTCAATAATTTTGAAAATACCATATAAACATTAAAATCGAGAATACACATGTAGTAATAATTCCTTGCTTGTTTGTCCAAAGACGATATTAATTAAAAAATCCAAAGTGGTAAAAAAAGTCAATTCCTTCAGTGAATAAACACGAACAAATTATCTTATACATTAGATATCAAAAGAAAAGCATCTCTTTTATGGATGATGCTTATTGCTTTGCGCATTGAGTTAATGCTTTATCGTCAAATAAGTCTTTTATCAATTCTACTACACATCCATCTGTTCCATGAATAAAAGCAAGCAAGATATCTCATGCATTAAATGGCAGGCTCATGCATGGATGATACTTATTACTTTGTGTCAGATTGATGTTTTATCATCAAATTGAGTCATTCTAAGTTACTTGCACATTTATCCATTATGTGAATGAATGTAAGTAAGGTATCTCATGCATTAAATAGTGGAAGAAAAGTATCTCATGCATGAATGAAACTTTAATATCTATGATAGGTGATACCACATCTAACACAACACTTGATACTATTGGTGAATAAGAATATATCTAACAAGTCCTATGAGTGTGCTTGTATATAATAAGTAGGTTATCTTCCTTATTAAGAAAATAAAATTGTCTCAAACCAACTTAAAGTTGAGAACTTGACGGGTCAAACTTATAATAGTTGCCTCTTCTCATCCTTGTGAGTATCAAAAACTTGACGAATAAGATACTTCAAATTTATTGCTATTTATAGGTTACTCTCTTCGACATATCCAATAACTTTGCATCAATCCAAGATAGATAAACCCAGTTAAAGAACTCAATAATTGTCACGCCCCAATCCTCGGGCACGCACACATCCTTCTCACTTGGTCGATTTTATAATGCGATATCCCAGGACTAATATCGCCGACCCTTTTTATTATTAAGCACATGCGAAGCGATTATAAATCCCCGACAATAAAACAATGGGATAGAAAAGCGGGGCCATATTTTTCATATTGAAATTTATAACCAAACTTTTATACAAAACACAAACCAATTCATACTATTCACTTCAAAAGAAATTCTCAAAAGAAGATAAACTCTTAGCCCATCCAGGCCATACTTAAGGTCTCTCTCGGGATTATCTTCTTCTTCCAAAAATCATTCTCCTCAAGTTTCACCTCCGAAGTTCTCCTTCTTAGACTCCTCCTCATCACTCCTCATCGGGGTCCTGAAATGTTTTTCCCCAACTGGTATGAGACTACGTCCGAGTTCTACCCCACTAAGCCCGATTAGTAAACCATTATACTATAGGCTGCCTAAACACGCATAGGTCGGAAGACGTGCCTTAGCATCAGATCCCACCCGCAAGTCAAGACAATTCATAATAGGCACTCAAGCAATCATATCACGGATCAAGCATCGATCAAATCGACCTAATCGATTAAATGCCAACAAGACCACTCACGATCATTTCTATTCAGTCAATCAATTCACAACATCAAATCAAAGCCATGAATCACATCAAGTCACACTCAGATCGAATCATCGATCAATCAACCTAGTCGATTTCAAGTCAATCAGACCATCTCATGGTCATTTCCAATAAATCGATCAATTCACAACATCAGATCAAGCAATGATCAATCGACCTAGTCGATTACACGTCATCACGACCCATGCTTGGTCGGCACATTCAATACTATCTATAAGTCCGACCATAGTCCGGACTTTCTCACTCTAAGCGATATATAGATAGTATAGCTCACACTAAGTCGAATGCCAGGGTTAAGGTATCTTTCACTAAGGTGACATATCGCCCGTGAAGTATAGATATCTTAGATATCTTTGCTCGCTAAGTGACATATCGCCAAGGCCGATATAGTATACCCTCGATGCTCCCACTAAGGCGATAAAGTGTCTTGCTCGCACTAAGTGACATATCGCCCGTGGTGATATAGTACACCATATCTTTTGCTCTCGCTAAGTTTGACGACATATCGAGCGTAGGATGATATAGTATACTATCCAACCATTCAATCCATTCCATCTGATATCCTTCTCGATAAAATAGCCGTGTGTGGGGACACTATCGGCTTAGCCAAAATATTATAATTTCCTTTTTCATAATTCCCACCATTCTCTACAGCCCACCAAAACACTTTTGGTGCTGTCAACCTAAACAATCTTGGTTATTTTCCAATCAATAATCAAAGATTATTCCATTAAAGGATAATTCCCAATTTCATAATTAATTCAATTCAAAGACAAAACTACAACTCGATTAAATAAACGAATTGCGCCATGACAATCGGCACGAAATTTCGGTCGTCGGCCATCTCAATCTTAATTTCTGAAAAATAATTAATTAATTAATTAATTTCGAAAATTAATTATTAAATATTAAAAATTCCATTTAGCTCAAAATAAGGTCCAATTAAATAAACGGACTTCACCACGGTCATCAGCATAATTTTCCGGTCACGGGCCATCCCAGTTGAATTTTCAGGAAATAAATAATTATTTAATTAATTTCGAAAATTAATTAATATTAAAAATTCAATTTAGCTTAAAATAAAGTCCGATTAAATAAACGGACTTCGCCACGATCATCAGCATAATATTCCAGTTCCAGACCATCTCCCTTGAATTTTCGGAAAATAAATAATTATTTAATTTAATTCCGAAAATTAATATTTAAATGCCAAAAATCTCACTTAGGCCCAAATCATCAAATTGAAGCTCAATTAGGGATCCGAAAATTCCCGAGACACTCCCAATAAATAGTAGACCACGTCTACTTGTTAATTGCACAATCAATTTATCTAAATCGCATCACAATTGACTAATAATTGCTAATTACTTCTAATCTAACAACCTAAACACAATTAATTAAAACTAAACCAACATAAAGCATAATTAACCAACTAATCCGAGATTAGTGAGATTACTCACCAAATCGCGCGCAAATCGGATCAATCCGACGGCGGCGACGCGAGGAACGAGACTTCCCAAAGCACGGCTCGGGTTCGGGGCCGGGAAACGGCCCAAAACGGCCTTGAACAGTGCTGGAAACCCATTTTTCCAGCTGCTGTTCATGGCCAAACGAAGCTGTTCCGGTGGCTGAGATGGTGGAGCAAGGCCGGCGGAGGGCGAGGGGAACGTCGGGGAGGTCGGGCGGAGTTGGGCGGTGGCCGGAGGTGGCCGGACGGTGGCTGGTCGGTGCGGACAGGGGCGAAACAGGGCTGATTCGCGGCTGGATCGCGCGGGACGGCGGGACGACGGCACGGCGAGCGGCGGGCGCTCGGGCGCGGCGCGGACGCGGGTGCGGGCGGCGGTGCGGCGGCAGGACGAGCGGCGAGCGGAGGCTAGCTGCTGTCTTCGTGCCCTGCAACTTCCGCTTGTGCTTCTATTTTCTGGTTTTGCTTGTAACAGAGGTGAGGGAGAGGGTGTCGTGAGAGAGAAGGAGGGATGAGAGAGAAGGAGAGAGAGAGAAGAGATCACTTTTGACTAGTCAAAGGGGAAGAGAAAGCAAAGTTGAATTTGGCAAGTGGGTGTTCGGTTGGTGGGTAAAATGCACGAGGGGGAGGGGAGAGAAGAGAGAAGAGAGAGAAAGAAAAGAGAGAAAAGAAAGAAAAGAAAAGAGAGGGAGAGAGAGAAAAAGAAAAAAAAGAAATGCATATTTCTTTATTTAAATTTTCCTTTTCTCTTTTCCTTTTCCTTTCAATTTTCTTTTTGGTTTCATTTTTCCTCCGATAATTTCTTTATTGAAATTTCGGACCCGTCAATAAATTGACGAGTGATGAGACAGGATCCTATTTATCCAGTCAAATTAAAACCCGAAAATCGGGATGTCACAATAATTCTCTAAAATACCATATAAACTTTAAAATCGAGAATACACATTGTGTGATAGTTCCTTGCTTGTTTGTCCGAAGATGATATTAATTAAAAGATCCAAAGTGGTAAAAAAATTGATTCATTTAGTGAATAAACACAAGCAAAGTATCTTATACATTAAATGTCAAAAGGAAAGTATCTCATTTATGGACGATGCTTATTGCTTTACACTAGGTTAAGGCTTTATCGTCGAATAAGTCCGTACTACACATCATCCATTCCATGAATAAATGCAAGCAAGGTATCTCATACATTAAATCGTAGACTCATGCATGGATGATGCTTATTGCTTTGTGTGGACTACATAAAATAGAAGTTGTTGTTATTTTTTATTTTGAATTTCCTTTTTCAATTAGAATTCAAATATTATCTTTATTTTATTAATTTAAGACGTTCTTTATTTTAGAAAAATAATTTTTATATTATAGATATTAGAAATCATGTCTATTTTCATTCCATATCTCTCATGGGATATTTTTATTTGGACTATATCCCTTTTATATCTGACTTCATCCTGTCTCGAGTAGAAACTAAACACAGGATAGGATCAATTGATCATTTTCCTAAATTTTATTTTGACTACCAAACATAGCCTAAATGGTTAGAGAAATTAGCTCATAATCACTTCTTGACTTTTCGAAAGTAGGACCTAACTTCCTTGATGCACCACCTCAACTACAAAAAGCATCAGGTGATGAGTATCATATGTCCCTCGTTGGCAGACATGGCATGCATTTCTCAACTCATTATGCCATCGAGTGAGGGGTGTGTAACTGAATCAGTTCTACCAGAACTAGACTGCCCCAAAAATAGGTCCTATGATCAATTCAAAATAGGTTCCAAATTTTTTGAACCAGTTTAAACTGGTACGGGTATAGGTCTTGAGTCAATATCCACCCAGTATCCAAGACAGACTACCTTGTTCTAGAACCAGTTTTATAAGTGAAAAAGTCAACACTCGTTCGTTGTTTGTCCTTCCTCAAAACTCCTCACCTATCTTTCCCTTTCACCTAGATTTTTTTGAATGAATGGAGAATGGAGTTTTATAATTTATATTTTATGTTACGTGCTTGATTTTTTATTATTTGTAATTGTAGGTGACTACCTGTTCATCTTATGGGTTTGTTGTTTTTGGCGAATAGGCATTTCTATTGTTCATCTTTTACTTTGAATCATTTTGTTACTCATAAACTGATATGATTTTGCTATAAATAAATGAACAAAAACTAGGAACAAAAAAATAAAAATAAAAAATAAAAAATAAAAAATAAAAAATATAATAATAATAATAATAATAATAATAATAATAATAATAATAATAATAATAATAATAATAATAATAATAATAATAATAATAATAATAATAATAATAATAATAATAATAATAATAATAATAATAATAATAATAATAATAATAATAATAATAATAATAATAATAATAATAATAATAATAATAATAATAATAATAATAATAATAATAATAATAATAATAATAATAATAATAATAATAATAATAATAATAATAAGGATCTCAAGTAGACCTTGGAACTTGATCGTAAAAATAGGATAAGTTTCAAGTTCTACTCACCCTAGAACCAAATAGAGTGTCTGATGACGTCCTATGTGATGCTCACCTGGATTGTCAACTATCATTGCATGAGGAATACTTCCAATATCATGCTGTCTGGAAACTATCGTATTAATTGTTTCGTATGAATTGGGCTCGGTGACTAAATATGTTTCAATGAAAGTCATTCTTCAGTTTTATAGGTCCTATGATGACTTCATATAGAAATGATATAGGTAGACAAGAAAAATGATATCTTCACTTTCAACAAAATTGTACATATACATACCTTTTTGGAATATAATCGACAACAAAGTTTGGAAAATACAGCCACTTCAATGGAACCGAATGTAAGTGAACTATGTTGGAATTCAATCAATGACAAAGCTCAAGAATGCAAATATGCAATGCCAAAATTTAATCATCGATGCTATAACTAAGATACAGATACATGCCAAAATTATCGACAACGTGGATTTGGAAACTATAGCTAAGAATCATATCGGAATGCAATATACAACTCGCATCTAGAACCTAGAAATTAAAGTGCAAGAAAGTAAAGATAACCGAAAGATATTAGATTTGGTTGTTTGTGCGTGAGGGCTCTCCAGTAGATGAATACCGGTGTTTAAAGTGATTGTGCTATAACCATCTTTGAGCAATTCTCTTGCGATTATAGCCAAGTTTCCTCATCTCTGGAAATCTCGTGCCTATGTTTTCAAGATGTCATGATCTTGTCTTAAAGTAGTTACTCCCTTAAATTTGTGTTTGGTTACTCCACGACTTCATTGATTCTGTTGCATTGCTCACTAGTGATTTAAAATTTGAAAACTTATAACTGCATCCTGACGTCTTCTGGCATCCAACTTTTCTTCCTAATCGATAATCAGTCGCCCCTTCTAATTGATATCCTTGTTGACTATCGCTAGCTATTGGTCGTCGTGTATCAACCACTGATCAATGGTCATTGAAGTACATCAATATCAGTAGTAATCCTTATTATCATAAACAATGGATCACGTGCTTAATAACCTGCACTCTAGTGGTCTATACATCTCGACGACCTGGTCGATTTCTGGTGCAGACAGAAATCTAGAGTAGGGCCAGATTTATCAGTTCCACTACTGACTATGTAGCTTGATGAGTAACTTATATAGGTTCACTGTCCAACGACAGACGAAGCGGGGGAAGATAAAAAAAAACCGACGTACAAAGGGGAAGCTTTGATTTCATAATCTATTACAGTCTTAATAAAAGACCCCATCTCATCTTAAACCTACAAAACTTTTCTCCGATATTTGTTGTTATTTAATAGAAAATGACTCAAATGGGTTGAGCCTAGTTGTTATCAGGTGAGTCATGTTTAAATATTCAATAATGATGCATCACATCATCAACAACTCGATTTCATAAACTAGTTTCACGTACATAGTTTTATGTTCAACCTGATAGCGCATGTGTTACTTTTCTCTATGAATTAATGCATCAGATACTTGTCTTCGCTTATGGACTGAATCAATTCTTTTAGCTTCTTAAATTTTTTTTTTAATAGTTCTTATAACAAACAAGCAAGGCACCATCTCAGTAAGTATAAATGCATTCCCTAGAGGAGTGATAAGATTCAAACTAAGCAAAACATGACATTTATCTCTATTTCAGAGCTGTGGAACAAATGGAACATCCGATCTTTTGTCATACTAAGCTTCCTGCTTCAAGTCTTTCTCGTTCTATTTGCGCCCCTAAGAAAAAAAATAGTGAACGACCGCATCGTTTTCCTTTTGTGGTTGGCCTATTTGATGGTTGACTGGGTAGCTGCATTTGGGATTGGGTTCATCTCTCACAATCAAGGAAGCTCGCCCACTTCTGCAATTGAAGTAGATGGAGCACTTCAAGCATTTTGGGCCTCGTTTCTCTTGTTACACCTTGGTGGTCCAGATACCATCACTGCCTTCTCTCTAGAGGACAATTCTCTTTGGCAACGACACTTACTCAGTTTCATTTTCCAAGTTGGTGCCACTATCTATGTGTACGTGCAGATATTTCCCAGAAACCACTTGTTGGCAATCCCAACAATGCTGGTGTTTCTTGCCGGGATCACAAAAAATGTGGAGAGGTTACGAGCACTTAATCTCTCTAGCTTCTCAAGGCTTAGGAAATTGATGCTCTTGAGCCTTCAGTCTAAAAAAATTGCACTCTTAACTAACGAGTCTCTTCATGACGATGAAGGTGACCAATTGATTGAAGAACTCAATGTTCGACGGGGAGCTAGATATTCCGATGAAGAAATGAAGCTTCCTGAGAGCATTGTAGTGAAGCATGCTCACTACTTTTTTCAAATCTTGAGGGTCTTTATTGGAAATCTCATCTTCATATATGAGGATCGCGAAATGAGCCGTAAATATTTCCGCAATGTTTCTGCAATAGATGCATTGAGGGTGATCTCGGTTGAACTCAACTTCGTGTATGAAGTGCTCTACACAAAAGCATTGGCAATATATTCCTTGTGGGGCTACATTTTCCGCTTCATAGCCTTCACTAGCATCGTGTTGGCTTTTGTTGTGTTCAATCGCTTGAACAAGCATGGGCTCTCCAAACTCGATGTGGAAATTACTTATTCCCTTCTTTTCGGAGGGATTGCTCTTGAAGTGATAGCTCTATTCATGCTTGTTTTCTCCGATTGGACTATTGCTGGAATCAAGCGGTACAACACGGGATCATCTAAACTAGATTCATTTCTCCATAAGTTGGTATCCGCCACGGATGACATAAGGAAGCCTCGCTTTGTCATGGGTGGAGTAGAGCATAACATCAATGCTGCTTACATGGTCTTAGACACACCATTTATATTTCGAAGGTGGTCGGAATCCATCTCTGCTTGTAATCTTTGCTCTGAGACCTTGAAGGAGAGTCCAAGAAAGATGTATAAGTATCATCGTTGCTCTAGCAATTTTCGACTCTGTGAAAAGATCATCTCTTGTCTCCATCAAGCCAGTAAGCAAATTGTTGGAGGCTATGGTCTGAGGAAAAAACTAATGATTACAAATACAAAGTACATGTCCAACAATCCATTTATTAAGAAGTTATGGATCTATATTTTCAAGGAGGTGAAACGCAAATCCGATAATGCAAATAATTTGAGAGAGGTGAGGAAGATATTTGAGGCTCGAGGTGATTTGTTTCTCTATAGTAGCCCGGTGGGGATAGAGTGCCACCATCTTTTGCCATATGTCTCCCAGGCTAATTATGACACTTCTATAATAATGTGGCATCTTGCTTGAAATGTTGTACAACAAAGATTCTATAGCTGAAAACGATGAAAGGGAATTCGGTAAGATCATCTCCGACTATATGATGTATCTTTTACTTAATCAGCCTAACGTGGTGTCCAATGTGGGGGGCATTGCCCAAGTGACATCAGCGGAATTATTGAACCAGCTACGGCCCCATGCCAATGGCGCAACCAGGGATGTGGAGGGGCTATGTAGGAGATTGTCAAGAAACTTCGAAGCGGGAAATTTGGCCCGAGAGATGGAAAGGCTTGGGGATATGAAGTGGAAGGTGATAAGCGGAGTGTGGGTTGAGATGTTATCATATGCAGCAAGTCATATAAAGGGAGAGGCACATGCGCAGGTGCTAAGCAAAGGCGGTGAGCTTCTAACTTTTGTTTGGCTATTGATGGCTCATTTTGGCTGTCTATATATACCTGAATGGGGCATGCATTACGAACGCCTGGGGGAATGGACCAATTGGTCTCGCTTCTGAATCGCAAGCCTAAACAACTAACGGAATTTGCTATTCAGTACGACACTATCGGTTCAATTATTTAATATTTCGTGTATGTTTATGTATAACATGATGTAAATAATCATTTTACTCTGTGATGGAAGCTATAGTTCAATAGCTATAGAATAATTATTACAAGATTTAGTATTATGTTTAATTTCTTATCTATGATTTACGCTTCCAAGTAATCCCTATGCTAATAAATTAATAAATGGCTGCGAGAATGCCACGAATATTGCTCAACGGGGGAAGATTGCATCGAGATATCGAAGCGAAGCAGAGAAGTGGTGTCGGGTCAGGATAAGATAGAATAAATGATCATAATAGATATGACAAATAGGGGAAACACAACTCCTCTAATTTGATTTAAACTGGTGAATTTCAATCATTACTAATATCTATCGGTTGTTACCAAAAAGCCTAGCTTCACTCTCATTTCCTTTCTAAGTATCTGGTTTTTATCAACAACTAGATTCATTGATTTTTATTATACAACCAGTTAATTAATTCCTCTTAAGGGTGCAATGTTAAAGCTTCCTTTATAAGGGACTTACCCGATTATATTCTCATGACCCTCAACAAAGTTTCTCAATTCACCATGATAAAGCTAAGGTTACCAGAAAAAATTAATTTATCACAGAGTTACATAATTGATGTTGAAAATATTACAAATTAAAGTCGAAATCGAGATAACATTCATGCTTGTACTTGCCACGTCGCACTTGTTTTCACACTTATGAGGATGCAAATTTGCAATTCGCCATGATTATATTCTTATAATCCGTAAGGTGGTGCAATTCATGTATCAGCTACTGTGATATAAACATTTCCTTACGTGAAAGAGGCTTGCTGTTATCCAGTCTCTTGCATCTTATACCAAATTAGCTATCCTTCGACAACAATCTGGTGGTGCCAGCAATGTAATCATCTGAAGGGTCCTCCACGGGCGAGATGGGTAAATCTTTGGCAGGTAGAGTTTCGAAGGGTTTCAATTAGAAATTATGTAAACGGGGTGTATTTTTTCGAAAATTACTGGTGAAAAAGAGCTGATTGGAGTTTCGTGACTTTCCTTTGGTAAGCTCTCTTTGGGCTTGCGTGACCATTGCTCCATCTGGCTTGAGACGCGATACAAAATCCATAGCCTGCAAGGAAATGACTGGGAGATTTGCCAAACAACTAGCCTTCCAAAAGCTAGTCCCCAGCTATTCCATGGGTAGAATCTGCTTCTCTTGCCGTCGGCAAGATGGATAACGATACTAATGATCATTTTCTAAATGTTGTAAGGTAGTGCTGACATTTAGATTTTTATGATATAAAGGTCATATTATTTTAAGAAATAGGAATCTATTCTCTTTTAAAATACTTTTTTAGAGGAGCTGAGTGATGGCCCACAAGGGGCCCACCCTTAAAATATAATGACCCCATAGATCCCATTCCCAGAAGTGGGGATCGAACGCCCCACTTTCCCGATCCCGTAAGGAAACTTCCTGATGCCATCAGGAAACTATGGCCACAAGGTTTAATTCTTTTTGGGAAGAAAACCCCATTAGACTTTAAATTTTATTACAAAATGGCACATAAGATGAATCACCAAATATTTTATTTGTGGAGGCATTCAAGTGATTTAGCATAGGTTTGTGACAAATTTAGCAAAATAATGATTTACTCCAAATAATGTGAGATATCAAGTTGCAATTTATAAGATTTAGGAGAATCTATATAAAGAGTAAACATTATTTTTTGGTTCGGTTTCTTTAAACAGAATTTTCATGCACGGAATCTAGGATCATGTTAAATAAAGAAAGAAAGGATGAGGTAAATTCTCCATACCTCTTTTTTTTTTTTTGGGGGGGGGGGGGGATAATCCATACCTGTTAAAAGCAGAGATTTTGATCTTTTTCTTTTTGTGATTTTTCCAGTTTCTATGGAAGTAATTCCAGAATAGGGTTACGTGGATGAAAATTATATCCAAAGTAAGTACTATAATAAATGTACGAATGGTGTCTGTGCAATTTTTATTTTGCGATCCAAGTTAATAACTCCGTACATGATACCTAATTCTTAGATTTTCTCTATCCCGCATTAATTTTATGATATTGGTGTCCATATCATCAGATTTCTTCAATGCTAATTAATAGAACGATAACAAGCAAACCTTGGAGTGATTTAACAGGATTGCTTGGTAGACCCGGATAACATTAGACTAAGTACAAATTCCTCCAAACTCTATCCATCGCAATTTTTGTTTTTCTTTTCTTGAAATTAAATCATCATTATGTTAAAGTTGCCACTAACCTATTCAAGACTAGTTTGGATCCTAATAAGATACGAGAGATCACTATAACTAGATATTCGTATAGAGATGTGCCTACACCATTGATACCTTTTTTCACCATAAATTGACTAATAGCGCCTCTCAAACATATTCAAACAGGAAATGCCCATAAACTAGGAAAATGACCAAAAAAACCTTTAGATCGAGAAATTGATTAATATATGCGTTCTCAGACTCAACGGAAATGCCCCTAGACTCAGCTTTATGAGTGAAGTGACAATATTACTTGTACGTCGGACGTGAAATGCAATTCATCATTTTTTGGAAGGCTACTTGTTTGGCAAAAACAATTTCAGTTTCCTCCATTTTTCCTTGCACGCTAGCTGATAACATTTTTAAAAATGTTGAAAGCATTTACATAGTTCTAATAGAGACGCTTCGAAACTGTAGCTGCCTAAGATTTATCAGTCATCGCCTGTGGAAAACGTTTTAATTCGATTAAATTGCTGCAACCACAAGATTTTTGTCAAGGGAAAATGTCACAAATAGTCCCTATATTTTCACTAAATGTCCAATTTCGTCCCTGAACTTTCGATTGGCTCAATTTAGTCCCTAAACTATTAATAAAATGTCCAATCTAGTCCCTGAACTTTCGAACGGCTCAATTTGATCCCCGAACTATTAATAAAATGTCCGATCTAGTCCCTGAACTTTCGATCGGCTCAAGTTAGTCCTTGAACTATGATGAAATGTCCGATCCAGGTCCTTATCGTTCTTGTTTTTCTTTTTTTTTTTCTTTTTTTCCTTTTTTTTCCCTTTTTTCCCTTTTTTCCTTTTTTTTTTTCGCTTTCCCTCTGCCGGAGCCGGCAGAGGGCCGGCGTCCGACGAGGGCCCCTTGCCGGCGTCCCTCGCAAGCGCACGAGGGGCTCCCTCGCCGATCTTGCGAGGGAGCCTCTTGCAGATCTGGCGAGGGGCCGTCCTCACCGGCGTCTACGAGGATGGCCCTCGCCGGATCCACGAGGAGAGCCCCTCGCCGGCGGGACGGCCCCTCGCCGGATCCGCGAGGGAGAGCCCTCGCCGGCGTCGGGCGAGGGGCTCCTCGCCGGCGTCCCTCGCGGATTTGGTGAGGGGCCGTCCTCGTAGACGCCGGCGAGGACGGCCCCTCGCTAGCGCGTCGGCGAGGGGCTCCCTCGCCGGATCTGCGGGGACGCCGACGAGGGAGCCCCTCGCCCTCGCCCGACGCCGGCGAGGGGCTCTCCCTCACGACGCCGGGAGGACGGCCCCTCGCCCGCTTGCGAGGGGCCCTTGCTGATCCGGCGAGGGGCTCCTCCCCGGACGCCCGGCCCTCCGCCGGCTCCGGCAGAGGGAAAGCGAAAAAAAAAGGAAAAAAAAAAGGAAAAAAAAGAGGAAAAAAGGAAAAAGAAAAAAAGAAAAACAGAACGAAGGACTAGATCGACATTTCATCATAATTCAAGGACCAACTTGAGCCGATCGAAAGTTCAGGGACTAGATCAGACATTTTATTAATAGTTCAGGAACCAAATTGAGCCATTCGAAAGTTCAGGGACTAGATCGGACATTTATCAATAGTTCAGGGACCAAATTGAGCCGATCAAAAGTTCAGGGATGAAATTGAACATTGAGTGAAAATATAAGGACTATTTGTGATATTTTCCCTTTTGTCAACGAACGGCTAATTTGATATAAGATCCAAGTGACAGGATGACAGTAAACCTCTTTGATGAGCGAAATATTGACATGACAGCAGGTGATACATAAATTGCACTACTTTACGGAACACACATGGTGGCGGTACATTCTGACGTTACGACACCCTCTCGCCCAACACAGTTGATCATATATCCCAACTCTTCTTTATTACAATATTTAAATAATAAATCAAGCCTCAAAAAATAAAGAATTAACATAGTTCTAAACTCAGTTTTATGAGTGAAGGGAGCATATCAGTTGTACGTGGAACGTGAAATGCAATTCATCATTTTTTTGGAAGGCTGGTTGTCTGGCAAAAACAATGTCAGTTTCCTCCATTTTTCCTTGCAGGCTCGCTGATAACATTTTTAAAAATGTACAAAGCATATACATAGTTCTGATAGAGACGCTTCGAAACTGTAGCTGCCTAAGATTTATCAGTCATCGCCTGTGGATGACGCTTTAATTTTGTCAACGAACGGCTAATTTGTTATAAGATACAAGTGACTGCATGACAGTAAACCTCTTTGATGTAGGAAATATTGACATGACAGCAGGTGATACATAAATTGCACTACCTTACTGAACACACATGGTAGTGGTGCATTTTGACGTTACGGCGCCCTCTCACCCAACACGGTTGATCATATATTCCAACTCTTCCTTATTAGAATATTTAAATAATAAATCACCCATCCATTTAATAGTTTAAACTTTTAAAATAGTTGATAGTAACCCCACAAAATCTCACATGGCATCAAAGTTAAAGGTTCTAAGTTCAAAACTTTCCAGGCCCCCTTTTTCTCCCCAATTAAATTTTCATACTTAGTATTAGGAAAAAAAAAACAGATTAAACATAAGGGGGAGTGTTATAGTATTTAAAAAATAAATCTTACCTCCATCTATAATTTATGTTTTTAAAACAATTGGCAGTAATACTACAAAATCTCTCATTCTTAACACATAACATTGACACTAATGAGTTAATGTCATCTTGTGGCACTTGGAGCATGAACTGAACTTTCATCTTCACAAGTGGAAGTCAAGTTGTGGCGAGAATGAACAAGAATGTTACCTCAATTTCGACTTTTAATTACGTAACTTTGTGGTAAATTTATCCTTTATGGTTTCCAGCTTTGCCATGGTGAACTGAGAAACTTTATTTAGGGTCATAAGAATTTAATCATGTAAAGGAAGCTTTAACATTGCACCTTAGGAGAAATCAATTAACTGGTTGTATAATAAAAATTGAACGATCTAGTTGTTGATAAAAACCAGATTCTTAGAATGGAAATGAGAGTGAAGCTAGGCTCTTTGGTAACAACCGAAAGATATTAGTAATGATTGAAATTGCACCAGTTAAAATCAAATTAGAAGCGTTGTGCTTCCACTATTCTATCATCTTCCTCTTAATTGCCTTTGACATATCTATTATGATCATTTATTCTATCATATTCTGACCCGACATCGCTTCTTTGCTTTCGCTTCGATATCTTGATGCGATCTTCCTCCGTTGAGCATTATCCATGGCATTCGCGCAGGCCATTTATTAATTAATTAGCATGGCAATTACATGGAAGCATAAATCATGAAATTAAACATAATACTATATCTTGTAATAATCATTCTATAGCTATCATACTATAGCTTCCATCACAATGTACTACAAACATTAGCATCATTATATACGTAAACATACACGAAATATTAGTTATTGAATCAACAGTGACGTACTGAATTGCAAATGCATTTAGAAGTTAGACAAATTGGTCCATTCCCCCAAGGGTTCATAGTGCGTGCCCCATTCAGGTATATATAGACAGCCGAAATGAGCCATTAATAGCCAGACAAAGGTTAGAAGCTCTCCACCTTTGCTGAGCACCTTCACATGTGCCTCTCCACTTATATGACTTGCTGCATATGACAGCATCTCAACCCACACTCCGCTCATCACCCTCCACTTCAAATCCTCAAGGCTACCCAACTTTAGGGCCAAAATCCCCGGTCCACGCAGTGGGGATGTCGGTTCGAAAATACCTGACAATATCTTGCACAGCCCCTTCACATCCTTGGTCGCACCATCAGCATGGCCCCATAGCTCGCGCACCGTCTCCGCTGATGTCATTTGGGCAATCCCCTCCACAGCAAACGTCACATTGGGTTGATTAAGGCAAAGATACATCATGTAGTCGGAGAGGATCTTACTGAATTCCCTTTCATCATTTTCGCCTGTGGATTTTTCATTGTTGTACCACATTTCGGTAGCAAGATGCCACATTATTATACTGGCGTCGTAATTAACCTCGGTGACATACAATAAAAGATGGCCACATTCAATCCCCACCGGCTCACTTTCGAGAAATAGGTTACCTGGGGCCTCAAATATTTCCCTCACCTCTGCCAGATCATTTGCATTCTCGGATTTGCGTTTGAGCTCATTAAAGATATAAATCCATAGTTTCTTAATAAAGGGATTCTTTGACACGTACTTCGTATTCACAATCATTAGTCTTTCCCTTGGACCACGGCCTCTTATAATCTCACCAGCTTCTTGGAGAGAAGAGATGATCTTTTTAGCCACACAAAATGGGAAATTGCAGATATTAGAAAAAGTGGTGATGCCCCAAGGACGATCATGCTTATACATCTTTGTCGGACTCTCCTTCAAAGTCTCGGAAAAAAGGTTGCAAGCAGAGATAGATTCTGACCACCTTCGAAATATTAATGGTGTATCTAAGACCGTGTAAATAACATTGCTATTATTCTCCGCTTCACCTACAACGAAGCGGGGCTCCCTCAGCTCATCCATGGTAGATACCAACTTGTGGAGAAATGAATCTAGTTTAGATGATCCTGTGGTATACCACTTGATTCCAGCAACAGTCCAATCAGAGAAAATAAGCATGAACAGAGCTATCACATCAAGAGCAATTCCTCCAAAAAGAAGGGAATAAGTAATTTCTACATCAAGTTCAAAGAGCCCATCCTTCTCCAAGCGATTGAATAAAACAAAAGCCAACACAATGCTAGTGAAGTTTATGAAGCGGAAAATGTAGCTCCACTTGGAATGTATTGCCAAAGCTTTTGTATAGAGCACCTCATACATGAAATTGAGTTCAATTGATATCACCCTTAATGCATCTATTGCAGAAACTTTGCAAAAATACTCTCGGCTCATTTTGCGTTCCTCACGTTTGAATATAAGGTTCCCAATGAAGACATTAAAGATTTGAAAAAAAATAGTAAGCATGCTTCACCATGGTACTCTCAAGAAGCTTTGCTTCTTCTCCATCAGAGTATCCATCCCTTCGAGCATTGACTTCTTCAATTAATTTGTCGTTTGCACCTTGTGAGATTATCGATTTTCCAAGCCGGAGGCCTGAGAGCATTGATTCCCTAAGCCTTGGGAGGCTCGAGAGATTAAGTGCTCGTAACCTCTCCGCATTTTTTGTGACCCCAGCAAGAAACACCAACATCGTGGGGATCACCTGTGACTTGTTGATGGGAAATATCTGCACAAACACATAGATAGCAGCACCAACTTGGAATATGAGACTGAGCATATGTCGTTGCCAAAGTGAGCTGTCCTCTAGAGAGAAGGCAGTGATGGTGTCTGGACCACCAAGATGTAGCAAGAGAAATGAGGCCCAAAATGCTTGAAGTGCTCCATCGACATCAATTGCACTAGCAGACGAATTACCTTGGTTGTGAGAGATGAGCCCGATCCCAAATGCAGCTACCCAGTCAGCCATCAAATAGGCCAACCACAAAAGGAAAACAATGCGGTCGTTCGCTATTTTTTTTCTAATGGGTGCAAATAGAATGAGAAATACCTGAAGCGAGAGGCTTAGTATGACAAAACCTCGGATATTCCACTTTTTCCAAAGATCTAAAATGGAGCCAAATGCCATGTTTTTTCTTAGTTTGGATTTTATCTCTCCTCTCTAATATAATTTTGGGTACAACAAATCTATAGGAGGGATAATGGGGAATATATATATATATACATGTTGAGATAGTTCCTTACTTGTTTGTCAATAGATGGAATCTATTCTTTTCTTCTTCTTTTTTGGATGAAAGATGGAATCTATTCAAGAACCCAAGAAAGTAAGGGATCTCGTACATTAAATGGAAAGAAAAGAAAAAAGTATCCCATCTATGGACGATGCTTATTGCTTTATGTTGGATTGACATTTTATTGTCAAATTAGTCTCGTCTCGATTCTACTTGCACTTTGACATGTGACTACCTGAATTTTGAACTACGAAACTTCATTATCCGTGATTAACTTTTTGGGAAATGTTTGACGATACCACATCTAACCAGACACGTTATATTTTTTATGAATAAGATTCTATTTAAGGAGTCGAATGAGTGTGAATATAGGATAAGCAGGTTATCCTCCATGTTAGGAAAACCAAAAGAACAGTTAGCAGCCACTTTTCTCGTTAAGCAAGCAAACCTTTTTCCCCAGGAAGTTCATGGGGTTGCATTGGGCCTGCTAAATATCTTCTCCATCAAGTCTGGTTTTCAAATTTATATCATCCGCTTGTGCATTTCTTTTGCATGACCATTTGCTTCGAACTCTTCTACACATTCAACATCATTTCACTGCGTAACTCTTAGAAATATAGTTTTTATATTCGCTAGTCTGCATCATTCATACATATTCGACTCGTTTATTGATCGTGTTATGTCTTTAAAAGCCAAACACGACACTTTTGTGAATTGAGTTGTGCAACACAATACTTTTAAGAGATATACCCTGATGAAAGGATGTTTAAATGTGCAGTAGTGTGTCTAAATGTATCTAATCAGATCACGTCAACCCATAATATTTAACTAATCGTTTCTAAACATGTCATAATTAGACTAAAGAGGTCAATTAGTAAAGGATGAGTAATAATTTATGTATAAAAATATTAACCGTCAAAACTCAATCACAATCATGCTTCCTTTTCACGTCATGCTACCGAGTTGTGTAAAAAATTAGCCACCCCACCGGGGAAATGCTTCGATCCTTGACCTGACTCTTTTTCTTTAATTTTGACCTAGTTACTTTTTGTCTTTTTCCGTCTTTTTTTTTTTTTTAACTTAGTCCCATTTATGTTCTTTCTTTTCCCCTTTTTCTTTCATGGTCCCCAGGCAGTGTCCTTAACTTGCACGAAATTACATGATTCGTGAGTCACGTTAGATATTTATGAAAATTACGTGATTGGGGTCCTATGATTGACGCACGACACTTGGCTCTTTATTCGAAATTCACTGATCATAGAAAATAAAATTATAGAACATTTAAATTAATAGCTTATTCTTACCAAAAAAAAAAATTAATAGCTTATTCAACTGTACTTCACAGCATGTACCATTTCCGTTCCAAAATCTGAAATCGGGTAGGCGTTTCAAGCTTCGAAAGATGATGGAAAATTGGCGACGTTCTAGTATGTTTTTGTAGATATCAGATGTTTAATATTAAAAATTCTTAAATTGCAAGAGTCGCAAGAGAATGAACATGCAAAAATACGAATGTTAATACCACAAAAAATCTCAAATTATGCCAACTATGATACAAATATCCCAAACATCTTTTTGTGCCAATAAAAATTCTAAACTTTTTCATTATAACAGATACTCCAAACTTTGGTTTTGTCATAAAAAGCTTCGAATTTATATAAGTGTGATAAATATGTTACACATGTATAAGTTGTAGTTTTTTTTGTGACAAAAACAAAGTTGACCGTATTTATGTCACAATAGATAACTTTAGGATTTTTTGTAATACAAAAAAAAAATTGAAATATTTTTATCACAATTGATATAATTTGAAATTTTTTATGATATTAAAAAAAGTCATTTTCTTCCCTGTACCTTAACTTGAGATCATTTTAGATAAACGAAACAAAGGATGAAGTAAATTCTCCATACTTGTGAAAAGCAGTGATTTCAGTGTTGCTTTCTTTCTTTTTCTTTCTTTTGATATCCAAGATCCGCCGGAGCCCCATTTTTACGCTATTCGGGTTCACATGACCCGCCAATGCCCGGTGACACTAGCGAGCCTCACCGCAACACTTTCTTTGTTCCTCGTCACTTTTTGGAGTTTTTATGGAAGTAATTCTAAAACCACCCTTAGCAGCTGGGTTACGTGGATAAAAATTCTGTTTAAAGTCACTGAAGGGGGAGGGAAAAAAAGGAAAGAAATTGTCTATTCAGAGTAAGTACTACATGTAGAAATGGTATGCATGCAATTTTCTTTGCAATTCAATCCGACTTTAATATTATGAGATTGATGCCCATATCAACAGATTTCATTATTGAAAATCCTAGCCTAGGCTGAATAATGTTTAAGCTTCGTACAGACTCGCAAATCCTATCAATCAATCCTCATAAAAGAACTGCCCATAAACAAAAAAAAAAAAGACCAAAACAGTCCTTAAAACGATAAATTGACTAATTTGCTCACGTACTAACCACAATGCCCCTGAACGATGTTACTTATATGTCATTAAAATGTTTTTTTTTTTGTAGAAAATTCGATTTCTTTATTTGAAAAAAAAAAATGCAGTGACGGCCTGTGTATCAAAAAACTGTCAACGACATAACACAATAGACAAAAGTTCAAAAATCATTAGTGTTAGTATTCCTCTTACTGACGGGAAGAGATGAATATCCTACCTATTATAAGAGCTAGGGACCATCTTTCGGAAGGCTGGTCGCTTGGCAAATACAAAGTCAGTTCCCTCCATTTCTCCTTGCAGGCTAGGCTAGCTGATGAGATTTCACCCAGTCATTTTCTTGCAAGCTATAGTATTTGTGTAGCGTAGCAAGCCAGATGCAGAAATAGTCATGCAAGTCCAAATAGAGTTATCAAGAGAGAGTCACGAAACTCCAATCTGGCCTTTTTTCACCTTTAAGTTTTCAAAATGTTCAAAGCATTTACTTATTTCATATAGAAACAATTCAAAACTCTAGCTGCCAAAGATTTATCAGTCACTGCCCATGAAGCACCTTTAAATGATTAAATTGTTGCAACCACCAGATTTTGTCGAGGGATGGCTAATTTGATATAAGATACAAGAGATTGGATAACAGTAACCTCTTTCGTGTAGAAAATATTGATATGACAGTAGGTGATACATGAATTGCATGACCTTACGAAACACGCATGGTAGTGGCGCATTGTCACACTATGACACCCTCTCGTCCAACACAATTGATCATATATCCCACCTCTTTTTAACACGGAACATCAGGAGTGATGAGTTAATGTCGTCCTGTGGCACTTGGAGCATGAACTGAACTTTCATCTTCATTGGCGCTGTCTTCGCTTTGCCAACTTCATCTCCAACCTAGATCAAGAAGCTCTTTAAAGTCAAAGTTCATCGCTAACCCAAGGGAACTTATAAAAGTGATTTTCATGCGATAAGCACTTTAAATCAAGGTAAAAACAGTGTCAAGGCAAACAAAAAATCCCTAACCTTATCTTACCAGGCACTAGGAATTAGGAAATAGTTTTTCTTTCATGCAGGAAATATTTAGGTACTTAATTGTGTGAATGCCAAGGCTATTCGCATTCGACTAATCTAATATAAGTACAGAAAGTAGAGAGAGATGTGCCATTGAGCACAGCAACTCTTAGGACCACAACAGAAACTTCTTCGCATTTTGGGTACTAGATTTGTTATTTCCCTAAGAGCTGACCCCACTAAGTGGGATCAGGCTTTACGTTGTTATAGTACTTTTACTCAAATCAATATAGTCTTGAGGCATCAATGTGGAAATGCGCTCATGTACAGCACTTACCCAAAGAGATGCCCAACCTAGGCGGGCCTCCAAATCGTACCCAGCCTTAAACTTGAAATCCTTGCCATAAGTATGCTTGAAGACTGCACTTCAGTAATCGCTATCAAAATTGTACCAGTAGCTAAACATTGAACAAATAAATCACAACATGTCCCTCCTTTGGAAAAATTAAGCTGATATGAAGTATTGAAATAAATTAAAAAAGAGCACAGATAAGAGTACGGAGTTTACTGACATAGTAAAATTAGGTCACAAAACAAAATGAATGAACATAGCTTAAGTAATGGAGAACCTGTTATGATCTCCAGCAAAAGACCAGCAAGTAAATGTAAATTGATGTTCAATACCACCTCACTGCCTCTGTTTAGGGAACTTCATACTCTAAATGAATATTCATCATCAAGAAGTGTATGCCAGTTTGGGTAATCGATGACAAAAGCATTGCTTCAAAGGCAGAATTTAATAATACCTATCGTGACACCTAACATGTCCAAAGACTAATCATGGCTAACCAAATTGACCATGAGTCTGTGACGGTGCTTTTTCTTGTCATTGAAGAATTTGAACATGAGCCAAACAGAGAAGTCAAGTGCGGAACTCTGGATCAAAAACGAATGTCTACCTAATCACTTTTTGGTCATGGTCACAACAACAGTTGCTTCATCAGCAAAAACTAAATAATATTAACAAAGGGATTCTTGGACACGAACTTCGGATTAGAAATCTTACCACTTATATTCTCAGGAGCACATGCTTCAGCTATTGCCTCTCCCACTCGAAGAATTAAATCGATGATCTTCAATGGGAAACTGCAGATTTTAGATAAAGCGATGATGCCCCAGCCCCGATTGCGCTTATGAATCTTTTTCGGACTCTCTTTAAATCTCATGGATAAGAGATTGCAAGCAGAAATTGATTCCGACCATCTTCGAAATATTAATGGTGTATCTAAGACTTCACAAGCAATACTGGTGTTAGACTCTGCTTCACATGGGGCGAATCGGGGCTTCCTTAGGTGATCCGTGGCGGATACTAACTTGTGAAAAACTGAATTTAGTTTATATGACCGTGGATCCCACCACAAGATTCTTGCAACTATCCAATCGGATGAAATGAGCATGAACATAGCTATCATATCAAGAACAATCCCTCCAAAAAGAAGGGAATAAGTAATTTCCACATCACGTTTGGAGAGCCGATGTTTCTTCAAGTGATCGAACATGACGAAAGCCATCACAATGTTTGTGAAGGCTATAAAGCGGAAAATGTAGCTCCACTTGGACCTTATTACCAACGCTTTTGTGTAGAGCATCTCGTACATTAATTGGAGTTCGATTGATATCACCCTGAAGGCATCCATTGCAAAAACTTCGTGGAAATATTTGCGGCCCATTGTGCGTTGCTCGTATAAGAGGATGAAATCTCCGAGGAAGATCTTACTGATGTAAAAGAATTTGTAAGCGTGTTTCACCACAATGCTCTCGACAATGTATGCTTCTTTTCCATCATAATATTTATTACCTTCATTCTTGAGTTCTCCAACCATCTCTTCAATTTGATCTTCCTCAGGAACCCTCTCCTCTAGGTTTCTCCCTGGTTGCGTCTGTTCATTGATCCTTGGGAGGCTTGAGAAATAAAGTGCCAAGGTCCTCTCCACACTTTTGATGACCCCGGCAAGAAAAACTAGTATCGTTGGGATCATCAGCGAGTTGTTAGTGGGAAATATCTGCACAAAGACATACATGGCAGCACATACTTGGCAGACAAGATTGAGCAGGTGCCGTTGCCAAAGCGAACTGTCCTCCAGGGAGAAGGCGGTGATGGTGTCTGGACCGCCAAGATGTAACAAGAGAAATGAGGCCCAAAATGCCTGAAGTGCTCCATCTATTTCAGCCGCACGAGTTGATGAATTGCCTTGATTGTGAGAGATGAGCCCGATCCCAAATGTGGCTACCCAGTCAGCCATCAAATAGGACAACCACAAGAGAAAATCAAGGAGGCGATTCTCTATTTTCTTCCTAAAGGGTGCAAATAGAATGAGAAAGATCTGAAGCGAGAGGCTCAGTATGACAAAGCCTTGGATGTTCCATTTGTTCCACATATCCCAAATGGAGCTTAATGCCATGTTTTTGCTTAGTTTGAAATTTTCTCGCTTCCCTCTAATAAATTTCGGGTGAATAAGAGAAACACATATATACATGTTGAGATGATTCTTGTTTGTTTGCTAGAAGACAATGTCAATTGAAAAAGCCAAGAAGTTACAAGAATCGTGAACTAATTATTTCGCAAAATGAATAGAAGCAAGGTATCTCATGCATCAAATGGTAGAAGAGAAGTACCTTGTAGATGGATGATGTTAAATGCTTTGTGTCACGTTGATGTTTTATCATCAAATCGGTCCTATCTCAATTCTACTTGCAAATCCCTCTATGACTAACGGAGTTTCAACTTATGAAACTTTAGTGTCCATGATTAGTTTGGTGAAATGTTTGGTGATACCACATGAAACAAGACACTTGATATTATTAATGAATATGATTCTATCCAGCAAGTCATATTTGTGTGCTTGTAGAGGATAAGTAGGTTGTCCTCCATATGAGGAAAATAAAATCCTCCCAAATCAACTTAAAATTGAGAACATAACAGGCCAAATCTGTAATTATGTATGAGTTAAGTTTAGATGAGGTAAATATGCTAGTTGTCTATCCTCAAACTTTTGAAAATGAAAAACTTGACGAAGAAGAAGGTTCAAATTCATAATCATATGTAGGTTACTCTCTTCGATATATCTAGTGATTTTACATCAATTTAAGATAGATCAACCTAGTCAAAGAACTCAATAGTTCTGCAAAATACTAGATAAACATTTAAATCGAGAATTAACAAAATCATATGACACCCAACAATTGACTGAAAACAGTTACATGTTTGATTAAGATAAGTTACTGAAAATAGTTACATGTTTGCTTAAGATACAATGAAGTCATATGATAATTATAGTGTTTCTCACTACGCTTAAACTTATAATTTGTGCTTCCCTTTAATAGGTGGAGTCTTATACAACGTTATTCAATTAATACACATGCATAAGGCCGTTCGCATGCATTTGTAACAGTATCTTGAGCTAAATAATTGGAATTTCATGTTATTTGTCAAAACAATACATATTCGCTGAAGATTGGGTTGATTTTATATAATCAGATTTGTCGCAAATTTAATATAAGAGTTAATTCCTCGTTTACATAACCATATAGAAAAATCAAATTGATTCGAATCAAAGAGCACTAGAATCAATTTGACCAAAGTCAAGGTTTATGAACCGAACTGAACATTAACTGAGAGTTCAAATTTACATTTTGGGATTATATCTTCTTTCTATTAATGCTAGAAATATAAAATTAATTTGTAAAACTGTTTTTTGAACGATGTGAAACATCTTTACCTAATACTCAATGGAACTATCTAGTCAAAGCTTGTAACACCGATTCTTTTATAAATCAATGTATCATTTCTTTTTCAATTTCGTAAACCAATCTTATATTGATCGTAGAGTGGGTCTCTTTCTCTAGGGTAAAATACCAAAAACTACTACTAATTTGGTTTTTGATTGGTTTTGAGTGTTTTGGGCGGGTGTAAGAAATTAAGGATTTAAGGATAGACATATTTTAAAAAAAAAAATGAAATATTTCTAAGCAGGAGCTGTAGGATAATTGATGTAAATTTATAAAGTGGCCTCTAAAGTTAAAACTCGGGCATGAATTTGGTATTTTAAAAAGTATAAATAGATAAGTGGTAATTGAGTTAAACTTACGGTATGTTTTTGTTTTGTTTTTCTTTTTTCTTTTTAAATTGGGCCAGGTGATGTTCCTCTTTTTTGTCTGATTTTCATTAGGACTCCCACAATATGTTCTTAACTTGCATGTAACTCATGAGTTGCCTTTTTTCTTCTTCTTTTTGAATGTTTTTTACTAGAGCTCGCAAGTCACGTTGGAGCAATACCTGCATAAATTGGGAGCACATGAGCCTAGTCAACCTTAGCCGTCAAATGACATAGATTTCACATGAGGTCCGCATAGCTCGAATGACTAAGATGCGTTGGTCTCATCATCAGTTGTTTGATTTCATCATTGTTTCTTCAAATGTAAGATTCTTGCGGATTTTGTCCATGGCGCTGATGGATTTGGCAATCAAAGCCTCCCACCACCAAATGGAAAACCAAAAGGACAGTTTAGCTGTTGCTTTTCTCATCGAGCACTCAAACTGTGATCCGGAGGAAGCTACTGTGCTTGCATGGGGCCCTCTTATTGTCTCCTCCATCACGTGCAGTTTTCAAATTTATTTCATCTGCATGTGAATTTCTTTTGCATCAGTAGTTCCGTTGAATGCATTTCGACATCATTTCTCTGCATAATTCTTATGCGGTCTACTTTCCAATACGTTTTTGTTTGCATCATTCTCATATATTCCACTCGTTTATTAAACGAATCATATCTTTGAAAACCAAACACAACACTTTTGTTGAACAAATTGCACAACACGAAACATTTATGTCTAAATACATCTAACCAAATCAAGTTGACACGGGTCATATGCCAACTCATTGAATTGACTGTGTCTAAGCATGTCGTCTACATATTGAAATGATTAACTAGCAAAGGATACATTCATTATATGTGTATAAAAAGATTAATGCGTTTAAATTCAATTAATATACTAACAATTATCTGTCCTTTTCAAGTGATGTTAAAGAGTTAGCGTCTAAAATTGGCCATCCAACAAAGCCGTGCTACAATCCTTAGCCTGACTCTTTTTCTTCAACTTGGACCCACTTCATGTTCATTTTTGTCATTTCCTTTTTTCTCTTTAATTTAGACCCATTCTGGATGAATTTGAACGAGTCAAATGCTTCAAATTTATTGCTATATATAGGTTACTCTCTTCAACATATCTAGTAATTTTACATCAATCCAATATAGATTAGCCCAATTAAAGAACTCAATAATTCTGCAAAATATCATATGAACATTAAAATCAAGAATACACATGTTGCAATAGTTCCTTGCTTGTTTGTCTGAAGACGATATCTATAAAAAAAAATCCAAAGTGACAAAAGAATTGATTCATTCGGCAAACAAACATAAGCAAGGGATTTCATGCATTAAACTTCATAAGAAAAGTATCTCATTTATAGACAATGCTTATGGCTTTGCATTAGGTTGATGCTTTATCATAGAATCGGTTTTTTATCAACTCAACTACACATCCATCCGTTCCAAGAATAATTGCAAGCAAGGTATCTCGTGCTTTAAATGGAAGACTTGTGCATGGATGATGCTTATTGCTTTGCGTCAGGTTTATGTTTTATCGTTGAATCTCCTTTCTCAATTATTTGCACATCCATCCGCTCCACGAATGAATGTAAGTAAGGTATCTCGTGTATTAAAAGGTAGAATAAAACCATCTCATGCATGAATGAAACTACAATATTTATGAGAGGTGATACCACATCTAACATGACACTTGGCATTATTGATGAACAAGAATATATCTAACAAGTCATATGAATGTGCTTGTATATAATAAGTAGGTTATCTTTCGTATCAAGAAAATAAGATCCTCTCAAACCAACTTAAAATTGAGAACTTGACGGGCCAAACTTATGATATGTATGGTTTACATTCGAGAGAGGTAATCATAGGAGTTGTCTCCCCTCATCCTTGTGAGTATCAAAAACTTGACGAGTTAGATGTTTCAAATTTATTGCTGTATATAGGTTACTCTCTTCAACAGATCTATTAATTTTACATCAATCCAAAATAGATTAACCCAGTTAAAGAACTGAATAATTCTGCACAATACCATCTAAACGTTAAAATCAAGAATATACATGTTGTGATAGTTCCTTGCTTATTTGTTTGAAGACGATATCTATTAAAAAGTCCAAAGTGATAAAAGAATCTAAATTCAATGAACAAATATAAGAAGGGAATCTCATGCATTAAACGTCAGAAAAAAAGTATCTCATTTATGAAGGATGCTTATTACTTTGCATTGGGTTTATGCTTTATCATTGAATCAGTCTTTTATCAACTCTACTACACATCCATCCGTTTCACAAATAAATACATGGAAGGTATCTCATGCTTTAAATGAAGATTCATGCATGGATGATGCTTATTGCTTTGTATCAAGTTTATGTTTTATTGTCAAATCGGTCCTTTCTCAGTTACTTGCACATCCATCCATTCCACGAATGAATGTAAGTAAGGTATCTCATGCATTAAATGGAAGAAGAAAAGTATCTCATGCATGAATGAAACTACAATATCCATAATAGGTGATACCGCATTTAACACGACATTTGACATTATTTATGAACGAGAATATATCTAACAATTCATATGAGTATGCTTGTATATGATAAGTAGGTTATCTACTCTATCAAGAAAATAAAATCCTCTCAAACAAACTTAAAATTGAGAACCTAATGAGCCAAACTTATAATTATGTGTGATTTATTTAAAAAGGAGGTAATCATGGTAGTTGTCTCTCCTCATCATTGTGAGTATAAAAAAAGTTGACAAGTTAGATGCTTTAAATTTATTGCTATATAGACATTACTCTCTTCGATATATCCAATAACTTTACATCGATCCAAGATAGATCAACCCAGTTAAACAACTCAATAATTCTGCAAAATACCATATAAACATTAAAATTGATAATACACATGTTGCAGTAGTCCCTTGCTTGTTTGTCCGAAGATGATATCTATTAAAAATCCAAAATGGTAAAAGAATTGATTCATTTAACAAATAACCACAAGCAAAGTATCTTATACATTTAAATGTTAAAAGAAAAGTATTTCATTTCTGGACGATGTTTATTGCTTTGCGCTAGGTTAGTGCTTTATCATTGAATTAGTCATGTATTATGTACTACACATCCATCCATTCCACGAACAAATGCAAGAAAGGTATCTTAAACATTAATTAGTAGGCTCATGCATGGATGATGCTTATTACTTTGTGTCAAATTAATGTTTCATCGTTGAATCAATCCTTTCTTGATTACCTGCACACTCATCTATTCCGCAAACGAATGTAAGCAAGGTATCTCGTGCATGAATGAAACTCCAATATCCATGATAGGTGATACCACATCAAGCACGACACTTGATATTATTGATGAATAAGAATACATCTAACAAGTCGTATGAGTGTCCTTGTATAGGATTAGTAGGTTATCTTTCATATAAAAAAAAATAAAATCCTCTCGAACTAACTTAAAGTTGAGAAAATGATGGGCCAAACTTGTGATTATGTATGGTTTATCTACAAGGGAAGTAATCATGCTACTTGTCTCTTCTTATCCTTGTGAGTATAAAACACTTGACGAAAAAGATGCTTCAAACTTATTATTATATATAGGTTAGTCTCTTTGATATATTCAATAATTTTACATCAATTTAAGATAGATCAACATTGTTAAAGAACTCAATAGTTTTACAAAATACCATATTAACATTAAAATTGAGAATACACATGTTGTGATGGTTCATTGCTTGTTTATGGAAAGGAAGAATATGCTATTTTGGTTAAAGCCGACCATGTACCCACACATGATATTTTATCGGGTATGATAAAAGATGAGAAGAAATGTTGTATGACGTGGCTTGGTGACCAGATAGGTCGTCTTGGCGTATAGGTTGCCTTAGAGGATGCACGTGAATCGTTCAGTATATACATCACCTAGAAAAGCATGCGGCTCAGTGGTTAATATGTCGCCTTAGATAATGCACGTGACTCGGTGATTTGGTATATCACCTTGGAGAATGCATGTGGCTCGGTGATTAGTACATCACCTTGGCATATATGTCGCCTTAGAGAATGCACGAGGCTCGATGATTAAATACATCGCCTTGGCGTATACGTCGCTTGAGAGAATGCACGTGACTCGGTGACTAAGTATACTATCTTGGAGATTATATAGTATGATTGAGATGACCGGGGAATGGTCATGTTGACATGTAATCGACTAGGTCGATTGATCGATGTATCGGTCCACGATACTATGATTGGGTGCCTATTTGAAGTGTGCTAATATGCAGGTGGAATCTGAGGCCAAGGTAAGTCCTCTGACCCGTGTGTGCATACGCAGCCCGAATGGCATATTGATTTACTAATCGAGTCTTAAGGGGTAGAACTCGCTGAGATGTTGTCTCAATGATTATTGTATAACCATTTCAGGTCCCTAGATGGCAGCACTTCTACCTCCTCATCCCCCTATGCATTTTGGTATACCCCAAGAAGTCACTGAGATAGAGACTCACTTCCCGATACACCCTCACTCGAAAGGACTAGAGTATGTTTTAGTTCAGTCAACCATTTGGGTTGATGTGGATAAAGATGCCTTGAGGCCCCACAAGTATCGATCGTGGTATCCTGAATATCATGATGGGTGAAGGGAGGGTCCCATGCTAAAAGGTGATGTTCCTCTGTTCGTTTTAGGGGAAGTGTTCGAAGAAGGGACTGCGGATCTCAAGGATGGAGCAATGACCAATGCCAAGAACCCTAAGCTCGAGAGTAACCCTAACTCTCTTGAGCAATCAGCGATAGACTCCAGCTGGAGCATCCTAGAAGGAGAGGTTGATGAAGAAGAGATGTATCTCGAAGAGAACTGGGGGGAGGAACCTAAGGAGGAGGAATCGGGGGAGGATCAGGAGTTGGAAGACCCTGATGAGGAGCTAGATGAAGAAGATTCTGAAGAAGAGGATCTAGAGTACGACCCGGATGAGAACTGAGATCCCATCCTGTTTGCAGACCTAGGTTGAGAACTGATGTGTGATAGTTTAGCCTTTAGCGAATAGTATTGTAATATATATTATGTGGTTTGCCTTGTATAAATGTGTGGTTATGGTTTTTCATGTTCGAAAAATATGGATTTACTTTTCTATTCCAAATGTTTTATTGTCTAAAGATTATTATATGCTTCCGCATGCGTATTAAAAAAAGGGGTCGGCGATGCGTCCTGGGATGTCGCTATTAATCGATTGGGTGAGGGATGGGCACGTGTTCGAAAATCGGGGTGTGACATCATCCCAATTAAAGAACTCAATAGTTTCGCAAAAAACCATATAAACATATGAAGAATTAACAAAATCATGTAACACCTAATGTTTGGTTAAGATACAATGAAATCATATAATTGGATATTTTTAGATACTTTTTCAGACCTCTTAATGTTTCTCACTTGCAAGAATCAAAGGATTGTACTCAACATAATATTAGTGGAGTCTTATATAATACTATATAATTAATACACATGCATGAGGTGGTTTGCATGCATCCATAATAGTAAATTGTGCTGATCCATGTCATGGGACAAAACCATATATATTTGCTGAAAAATGGATAGGTATTGATTAATGAGATTAGTCAATCGGAACTATTCCTCATTTACACAACCATATAAAAAAACCAAATAGCTTGGAATCAAAGAGGACAAAGATCAAGTTAACCAAAATTAAATTTTGCATACCAAACGGTTGATACATAAATTTTGGCAATCCATGTAGTCATTCATTAATTGCATAGGAGATTAGGAATTAATTCTTACCCCTAAACAAAAAAAAAAATCATCAAATTGCATGTGCATATAGGGGTTAGGAGCATTTGCATTGATCTTCCAGGTAAGTATGACATTAGTGCTACATTTAATGTTTCTGACTTGACTTCTTTCGATGCAAGTGATGATCTGAGGGCAAATCCTTTGCACGAGGGAGGGGATGATGTGGCCATCAAGCCATATCGAGGAGGAGGTGCTAGGGACCCGTTGTCTGTTCCAACCGATTCGATCACTCAAGCGTGGGCCAAGCAATTCAGGCAAGCTGTTGGCATCATGGTTCGTGATCTTTGTCGTGGAGATGACTTTGGATCAAATCTTGAAAAATCTTGGAAATCTTGGCGTAATCTTTGGTGTGGAGATGACTTTAGATCAAATCTTGAAGAATCTTAGAAATCTTGGCGCAATTTAATTATCTGGACACTAAATAGTTAACCAAGTCAAAAAAAAAAATTATCTTCTTATTTAAGCATATTCTAGAATATGAAGTATTAGATTTCTAGGGCTTAATTTTAGGGTTTGTGTAGTGGCTAGAATGCATGTATTAAGGACTAACCGAATTTCTTTAGAGGACATGTTTATTTTGAGCAAAAAAACAAAATTGAGAGGTTCTCTTCTACTGTTCTTATGAATTGGTTGATTGAATGGAAATGACCGATAAGTGGTATTGTTTACTTGTAATCGACTAGGTCGATTGATCGAGATATCGATCTTTGATGTGATTGCTAGGGTGCTTATTGAATTGTGCTAATATGCAGGTGGAATCTGAGACCAAGGTAAGTCCTTTGACTCATGTTGTGCATAGACAGCCCTAAGGTTTATTAGTTTACTAATCGGATCTTACGGGGTAGAACTTGCTGAGACGTTGTCTCAGTGGTTATTGAATAATTATTTTAGGACCCGGATAAGGAGCCTAAGGAGGAGGAATTTGATGAGGAGATCCCTAATGAGGAACCCGAAGAGGAGTACGTGGAGGAGGACCCCGAGTATGACCCCGAGTATGACCCAGATGAGGACTGAGATCCCGTCCTGTCTTGTCAGACCTTGTTTGCATGTGAATAAATATTAGATCAGACTTACGTATATATAGTATTGTAGAATACTATGATATGTGTGTAAAAAGGTATGGTTGTGAATTTTCAGTATGAAAAATATGGCCTGCTTTTCTATCATATTGTTTTATTGTCTGGGGATTTATAACTGCTTCCGCATGTGCGAATTCAGAATGAAAGGGTCGGCGATACGTAGTCCTAGGATATCGCATTTTAAAATCGACTAAAAGTAAGGAATGTGCGCGTGCCTGAGGATCGGGGCGTGACATCAAGGATTAGTGTCGATTTATAGGAAGTACGTAAAAGCAATCAAAGTAGAATCCGTGTTAACCAAAACCTAAGGAAAAAAAAAGTGATCCGCTGAGCTTGTTTTTTTTTCCGAGCTTAATATTTCGTTTAGCTAAACACTCATAAAGATGAGACCGAAGTTTGTTGAATCTCAGATCAACTGGATTTTGTTCATCATTAATCTTTGATCTTCGATTTAAGAGACTTATCAATGGACGTTTTGGCTTTAAACTTGATGATCGCAACCGTTTCTCAAGAGTTGCGATCTAAGAGCATTTCTTCAGATTATGTTAGCTGGATCTTGCTGCTATAATTTTTCTGGAAATCAAAACGCCAGCAACTTCTGATGGCCGAACAAAAAGGGGAAAGTCCTTCGAACTTTGAAATGGAACTTCAGAAATCCCCACATAGAATAAGCGAGACAAAAAAAAAAAATCTACTGGAATGTTGAAGAACTTGGGGAAAATCATTAAATCAAACTCGATTTTGTCTACTGAGCCTTCATTCGATCAAATCAGGAATATAGATGAGATGGAAGTTGCCACAAGCTTCATCAATCTCATTTATAGTAGACAAAATCAACCGCTCAATTCATCTTTTGGCTAGAGAGAGAATTAGTGAAGAAATCATCCACTTTGTAGGAGCCAGACCGAATGTGGAGATCACCCCCTTGAGGAACAACGAACCAGATGTGAGAGGATGAGCGGAGGCTTTGGGGCTTCTTCTTGCAGGCGAGAACACGGGCGAAAAATTGCTTCGTTCCTTTCTTGCTTAACTGAATTCGGAGAAAAATGGAGAGAGAGAGAGATGTAGAGAGAGAATTTTAGTCAGAGAAACTAGATCTAGAAAAATGGCCCCCATTCAATTTTGGAGGGAAAGTTAGTTATATAGCTTAGGGCAAGATCAAATCTTAGCCGTTGGATCTTGGCTAGGGTTGGATCTCTCTAGTTAATTGATTTGTTAAGTTTGTTGAGAGCACCCTAATTGAGAACGTGTCTATTTCAACGGCCACAATACATTCTTAAGGAACGGATGATGATCAATCGTATACTAATTGGGGTCTTTTTTTGCAATTTTCATAATATGGGAGGTCGATTTGCGAATTTCATAAAATCCAGAACAAAATTGGAAATTTGAAATTTAAGGGTGCGAATGCATTGGCCATGAAGTGGGACAACAGATGGTGGTTTCCAGCCGAAAGATGGCCAGAAAAATTCGCCGGTCAATGCCAGGTTGACCGGGTTGACTTTTTGTCCGAATTTTGTTCTATTTTCATTGGTTTTGCCCGATTTAAACGAAATCAAATATTTCTATATGAATCGGTTCAAATGAGATGCAATCGGGCTATATCAAGTCAACTAACTGTGCACAAAATATTCAAATTCATTGAATTCCTATTTAAGCGAGGCCACAAGCTAGACTCACATTTTCAATTGAATCTCAACCGGCCAAATTAAAGCTCGATTGCTTCAATTGCACTCTAGTCTAAAATGGGCCAAGTCGAATTACGTAAATTGAAGCACCTTAGCTGGGCTTTCTAATCTTTGAACACGCCAAAGCAACCAAATTAGAATGCATCCAAGCAAATCTCCCAAAATTGACCCCGAATTTGGACTCATCTCTTTTAATGATGTATCGACTAAAAATCAGATGTCAATAAAAGAGTTGTGCTTCCACTATTCTATCATCTTCCTCTTAATTGCTTTGGACATATCTATTATGATCATTTATTCTATCATATTCTGTCCCGACATTGCTTCTCTGCTTCGCTTCAATATGTTTATGCAATCTTCCTCCGTCAAGCAATATCCATGGCATTCGCAGAGTCCATTTATTTATTAATTAGCATGGCAATTACATGGAAGCATAAATCATGAAATTAAACATAATACTATATCTTGTAATAATTATTCTATAGCTATCATACTATAGCTTCCATCACAATATACTACAAACATTAGCATCATTATATACATAAACATACACGAAATATTAGTTATTGAATCAACAGTGACATACTGAATTGCAAATTCGTTTAGAAGTTAGACAAATTAGTCCATTCCCCCACGGGTTCATAGTGCATGCCCCATTCAGGTATATATAGACAGCCGAAATGAGCCATTAATAGCCAGACAAAGGTTAGAAGCTCTCCACCTTTGCTTAGCACCTTCACATGCGCCTCCCCCCTTATATGACTTGCTGCATATGACAGCATCTCAAACCACACTCCCCTCATCACCCTCCACTTCAAATCCACGAGGCTACTCAACTTTAGGGCCAAAATACCCGCTCCACGGAGCGGGGATGTCGGTTCGAAAATACCTGACAATATCTTGCACATCCCCTTCACATCCTTGGTCGCATTGTTAACATAGCTCCATAGCTCGCGCACCGTCTCCACTGATGTCATTTGGGCAATCCCCTCCATAGCAAATGTCACATTGGGCTGATTAAGGCAAAGATACGTCGTGTAGTCAAAGAGGATCTTATTGAATTCCCTTTCATTGTTTTCGCCTGTGAATTTTTCATTGTTGTACCACATTTGGGTAGCAAGATGCCACATTATTATACTAGCGTCGTAATTAACCTTACTGACATACAATAAAAGATGGCTGCATTCAATCCCCACCGGCTTACTTTCGAGAAATAGTTTACCTCGAGCCTCAAATATTTCCCTCACCTCTGCCAGATCATTTGCATTCTCGGATTTGCATTGGACCTCCTTAAAGATATAAATCCGTAATTTCTTAATAAAGGGATTCTTTGACACGTGCTTCATATTCACAATCATTAGTCTTTCCCATAAACTTAAGAAAATGACCAAAATAGCCCTTGAATCGATAAATTGACTCATTTGCCCTCTCGTACTTTAACCAAAATGCCCCTGAACGATGTTACTTATGTCAGAAACACGAAATGCAATTCGTCATTAAAATGTTTTTTTTTTTGTAGAAAATTAGATTTCTTTATTAAAAAAAATGCAGCGACACCCTGTGTATCAAAAAACTGTCGACGACATAACACAATAGACAAAAGTTTAAAAACCATTAATGTTAGTATTCCTCTTACTGACGGGAAGAGATGCATATCCTACCTATTATAAGAACTAGGGGCCATCTTTCGGAAGGCTGGTTGCTTCGCAAATACAAAGTCAGTTCCCTCCATTTCTCCTTGCAGGCTTAGCTGATGAGATTTTCACCCAGTCATTTTCTTGCAAGCTATAGTATTTGTGTAGCGTAGCAAGCCAGATGCAGAAATAGTCATGCAAGTCCAAATAGAGTTATCAAGAGAGAGTCACGAAACTCCAATCCGGCCTTTTTTCACCTTTACATTTTCAAAATGTCCAAAGCATTTACTTATTTCATATAGAAAACACTTCAAAACTCTAGCTGCCAAAGATTTATCCGTCACCGCCTGTGGAGGACGCTTTAAATGATTAAATTGCTGCAACCCCCAGATTTTTGTCAACAAACGGCTAATTTGATATAAGATACAAGTGACTGGATAACAAGAAACCCCTCTTTCATGTAGGAAATATTGGCATGACAACAGGTGATGTGATATCCTGAAATTTGACCCCGTTTCGATAAAGTGAAATGTGCATATCATCGGCGCGCCTATTGTCCTTTTTCTCTGAGCTGATCACTCACGAGTTAGCTAACCTATTGGGTGAAGCCGTTAAGAGATATAACCGCGGTAAAATCCCTAAAAGCTACCTAATCGGTTGGATTGGACTAAAATCGCGTCCGATCGATTTTAATCATGAAATTTAATTCGGTTTCGGGAACCGAATATTCGAGCGTGTCACAATTCATTTTTAGGATTACTCGTCTCATCGTCCGTCAAATTATTGACGAGTCCAAAATTTCAGGAAAGAAATTATCGGAGGAAAAATCGAAGATCGAAAGAATTTAGAAGAAGAAAGAGAAAAGAAAAATAAAATAAAAATAATTATATTATTTTGTTTTATTTTTCTCCTTTTCCTTCTCTCTTCTTTTCTCTCCCTTTTTCTTTCTTTTTCTCTCTCTCTCTTCTCTCTCCTCTCCTCTCCCCTTCGTGCGGACAGCTTCCTCCACCGACTCACTTCTCTCTCTCCCTTCGTTGACTGGTCAAACGTCCTTATCCCTCCTCTCTCTCTTTCTCACTCTCCCTCTCTCTCTCGCACTCTCTCTTCTTCCCCTTCTTTCTTCTTCGGGCGAAGGGAACCAGAAGTGGAAGAAGCCGAGACAGCAGCCCGTCGCCCGTTGCCACCGCACCGGAGCCGAACCGCCCGCGCGCCCGTCGCTCGCCGCCGTGCACCGCCAGCTCCGTTCCCTCGCGCCAGGCGACCTCCCCGAGCGAACCAGCCTCTGTTAAGCTCGGTTTCGCCCCGACCAGCCGCCTTCGGCCACCGCCTACCTCTGCCAGGCCACCGCGTAGCCTCCCCGGCATCCCCTCACCCTCCGCCGGCCTTCCCTCGCCGCCCTAGCCGCCGGATTAGCTCCGGCAAGCCTTGAACCGCAACCCACGAAATGGGTTTCCAGCTAGTTCGGGCCCGCTTTTGGGCCGTTTTCGGGCCCCGAACCCGAGCCGTGCCTCGCGTCGCCCCCGTCGAATTGATCCGATTTGCGCGCGATTTGGTGAGTAATCTCACTAATCCCAGATTAGTTGACTAATTATACTTAAGTTGGTTTAGTTTTAATTAATTATGTTTAGGTTGTTAGATTAGAATAAATTAGCAATTATTAGTCAATTGTGATGCGATTTAGATAAATTGATTGCGCAATTAACAAGTAGACGTTGTCTACTAATTATTGAAAGTGCCTCGGGATTTTTCCCGACCCTTCGTGGGCTTCAATTAGGCTTTTCGGGCCTAAGTGGAATTTTTGATATTTAAATATTATTTTTCGGAATTAAATTAATTAATTAATTATTTTTCGAAAATTCAACTAGGATGGCTAGTAACCGGAATTTTATGCTGGTGATCTTGGTGAAGTCCGTTTATTTAATTGGGTCTTATTTTGAGCTAAATGGAATTTTTAAATATTTATTAATTAATTTTCGAAATTAATTAATTAATTAATTATTTCTCGGAAATTAAGATTTTGATGGCCGACGACCGAAATCTCGTGCTGATCATCATGGCACAGTCCGTTTATTTAATTGAGTTTCATTTTGTGCTGAAATGAATTAATTATGATTATAAGATTATTTTCCTGGATTAATTAATTTGGATAATTAATTGGAAGATAACCGGGCGTCGATTGATAACACCAAAAGTGTTTTGGTGGACGCAATTAATGGTGGGATTTGTGGAATCGAAATCATTATATTTTGGCTAAGGTCAATCGTGTACCTACGCACGATATTTTTATCAATGATGATAAAAGATTAGGAGAAATGCTGTATGATGTGGCTCGGCGATTATTACATCGCTTTGGCATGTAGGATGCCTTAGAGAATGCACATAAATTGTTGGATAATTGATCATGCCTGTGTGGCGATAATTGATCATGCCTGTGTGGCGATAGATGATCATGCCTGTGTGGCGATAGTTGATCATGCCTGTGTGGCGATAATTAATCATGCCTGTGTGGCGATAGATGATCATGCCTGTGTGGCGATAGTTGATCATGCCTGTGTGGCGATAATTGATCGTGCCTGTGTGGCGATAATTGATCGTGCCTATGTGGCTGAAAGTAATTGGAATGCCTAAGAACATGCACATAAAGTGTTTATTGTACATCACGTCGGCGAAAGCGACGCCCGAGAGCATTACTGTAGCTCTATGACTGAGTGTACTATTGGGGATTATATGGTATGGAGTGAGATGATCTAGAAATGGTCCAACTGACATGTAATCGACTAGGTCGATTGATCATTGCTTTGATCTGATGTTGTAAAATGATTGATTGAATGGAATTGACCGTGAGTGGTCCCGTTGGCATGTAATCAATTAGGTTGATTTGATCGATGTTTCGATCTGTGATGTAATTGCTTGGGTGTCTATTTGACATGTGCTAACATGCAGGTGGAATCTAATGCCAATGTAAGTTCTCTGCCCTGTGCGTGTTTAGGTAGCCTATAGTATAATGGTTTACTAATCGGGCTTAGTGGGGTAGAACTCGCTGAGACGTAGTCTCATCCCAGTTTGGGGAAAACATTTCAGGATCCCGATGAGGAGCTGAAGAGGAGGAATCTAAGAATAAGAACTTTGAGTTGAAACCTGAGGAGGAGGATTTTTGGAAGAAGAAAATAATATCAAGAGAGATCTTAAGTACGACCTGGATGGATTGAGATTCTATCTTCTTTTGTGAACTCCAATTGATGTGAATAGTTATGAAGTTCTCTGATTTGTGTTTTGTATAAAAGTTTGGTTATAAGTTTCAATATGAAAAATATGACCTTACTTTTCTATCCTATCGTATTTATTGTTTGGGGATTATAACTGCTCCCGCATGTGCTTAATAAAAGAAAGGGTCGGCGATATATAGTCCTGAGATATCGCATTATAAAATCGACTAAGTGAGAAGGATGTGTGCGTGCCTGAGGATCGGGGCGTGACAGGTGATACATAAATTGCACTACCTTACGGAACACGCATGGTAGTGACGCATTGTCACACTACCACACCCTCTCGTCCAACACAACTGATCATATATCCCACCTCTTTTTAACATGGAACATCAAGAGTGATGAGTTAATGTCGTCCTGTGGCACTTGGAGCATGAACTGAACTTTCATCTTCATTGGCGCTGTCTTCGCTTTGCCAACTTCATCTCCAACCTAGATCAAGAAGCTCTTTAAAGTCATAGTTCATCGCTAACCCTAGGGAACTTATGAAAGCGATTTTCATGCGATAAGCACTTTAAATCACGGGAAAAACAGTGTCAAGGCAAACAAAAAATCCCTAACCTTATCTTACCAGGCACTAGGAATTAGGAAATAGTTTTTCTTTCATGCAGGAAATATTTAGGTACTTAATTGTGTGAATGCCAAGGCTAATTCACATACAACTAATCTAATATAAGTACAGAAAGTAGAGAGAGATGTGCCATTGAGCACAGCAACTCTTAGGACCACAACAGAAACTTCTTCACATTTTGGGTACTAGATTTGTTATTTCCCTAAGAGCTGACCCCACTAAGTGGGATAAGGCGTTACGTTGTTGTATTACTTTTACTTATATCAATATAGCCTTGAGGCATCAATGTGGAAATGCGCTCATGTACAGCACTTACCCAAAGAGATGCCCAACCTAGGCGGGCCTCCAAATCGTACCCAGCCTTAAACTTGAAAGCCTTTCCATAAGTATGCTTGTAGACTGCACTCCAGTAATCGCTATCGAAATTGTACCAGTAGCTAAACATTGAACAAATAATATTAATCACAACATGTCCCTCCATTGGAAAAATTAAGCTGATATGAAGTATTGAAATAAATTAAAAAAGAGCACAGGGAAGAGTAATATTAATCACAACATGTCCCTCCATTGGAAAAATTAAGCTGATATGAAGTATTGAAATAAATTAAAAAAGAGCACAGAGAAGAGTACGGAGTTTACTGACAAAGTAAAATTAGGCCACAAAACAAAATGAATGAACATAGCTTAAGTAATGGAGGACCAGTTATGATCTCCAGCAAAAGACCAGCAAGTAAATGTAAATTGATGTTTAATACCATCTCACTGCCTCTGTTTAGGGAACTTCATACTCTAAATGAATATTCATCATCAAGAAGTGTATGCCAATTTGGGTAATCGATGACAAAAGCATTGCTTCAAAGGCAGAATTTAATACCTATCGTGACACCTAACATGTCCAAAGACTAATCATGGCTAACCAAATTGAACATGAGTCTGGGACAGTGCCTTTTCTTGTCCTCGAAAAATTTGAACACGAGCCAAACAGAGAAGTCAAGTGAGGAACTCTGGATCAAAAACGAATGTCTACCTAATCATTTTTCGGTCATGGTCACAACAGCAGTTGCTTCATCAGCAAAAACTAAATAATATAGCCGATGGGCCATAAGCAACATCTACTGCCAAATTCATCATTGAAGTGCTAGATCTTATAATCAGACTAAGTCATTAATCAGTGGGATCGAAAAGGCATGATGAAGTATTCTAACCTCAACTTGCTAGAAGGACTAAATCTACTATTGAGCGCAACTGAGAGAGCATTTGAAGGCAGAGAAATGGTTGGGATAAACGACAGCTCCTCATCCTGCAATTAACATAATACTCTCCATGTTAGGGCATGGAATATATTCACACAGAATGAAATGAAACCATATTGAGCAGTAAATCCCCAGACTAGGAGAAAAGAAGTACCCAATAAAAGAAAAAAGGAAGCAAGTTCAAAATACACAAAAGCCTACGGGCAGCACCTTAAAAGCATATCTTAGTTTCAGTTCTTCCTCAGCATATTGGGCACTGCACACTCCATTCCAGATTTGACTTTTAAGAATCCCATTTATTGACAACGTTCTCTTCACTTCCTCCTCTTCTCTTTCTTCCAGTGAGACTTCACCAAGAGGGAACTTTAGCATCGCCCTTGGCTATAAATAAGGATAGCAAGTCAACACAAGAATGATTAGACAGTGATAAAATACATGATCACAAATAGTTCAGCATAAGGGCGATGATGGACAATCTCCTCCCTGAGGTATGGATTTGAAAATGTCATGGAGAAAAATCTTTAACAATAACGACTCCCCAGCATGAAACTTCTAATCTTCTCACAAATTGGATGTTTTTTTAATAAATTGAAAAGATTTTGTGGCTCGGGACATACGCATTTCCGAAGTGCAAGAGAAGCGGAAAGAAAATCCAACAAGAAAATTGCAGATGCTTGGTAGAACAGTAACTAGATCTCATGGGCATCCTTTCAAACTGAATTGAGGCTTGTTTGGCCCATTGTTTGGGACCTGTACCCTTCTGTTTTTTCTAGTGTTCAAGTCAAGTCGACATATTAACCGACATACCAGCCTCAGAAGCATATGGACAATGGTTAAATATTTCAATTTCAGCAAACAGGCCACACCAGGAACACACAACTCGTTGTTATAAACCAGAGGTTACATAAGCACAGACAAAGGATACTAAAACAACTTTGCAAAGGGATCTACTAACCAATCCCACAGTAGGTACGGGAGACGACAGCTCAAGAGCATAACCGGGCTCGGCAAGGTCCGCAACCAGCGACATCTCTCCTCGTTGTGCCTGATGAAGCAGAATACTCAGCAAAAAGTAATCAATGGCCACAAGCCGCAAGCTCAGCAGAGAACGCAACAACTCAAGACCAACACGCATTTACCAAATCACAAGCTCACATAAGCAACAACATTACTATATACCCTCCATCCGATGAACAGCAATCGATCTCAAAGTTCGCATTTTTTAAAAAAAGAAAAAATCCAGAATTTCCCAATCAATCTAGCAAATTTCGAGAATTCAATCGAATCGGAGTCGAATCGAGGGGGGACCTTGACATCGTGCTCGGCCTTGAGGTGCAGCCTGGGGCCGACGTCGAACGCCGACTTGAGGAGCGCGTTCTGCTCCTCGACGTCGTAGTGGAGGGAGAGGTGCTTGGAGACGAAGGCCAGCTGGGGCTCCGCGACCTCGCCCTTCCGGTCGTTGCGGAAGGACAGCTTGAGCTTGGCGAGGCCATCGAGGAGCTTGCACGAGACCTTGTGGAAGAAGACGGAGCTCTCGCTGTCGTACTCGGAGGTGACCCGGAGGGCCGGCCGCTTCGGGAACGAGAAGAGGATCCGGGGCTGCTGCGGCGGCGGCGTCGGGGGCGGCAGCGGCGGCGGTGGCGGTGGCGGCGGCGTCGTCGAAAATGTAGTTATTTTACCATTATATTCAATTCTCTAGTTTTTCTCCTCCGCGTTCTGTGCTCGTCCGTCTCTTTTTGTTTATGAAAATTCTTGAATGATTTCTCGATAAACAGGATCTCAATTATGGTTGCTCCAGAGATTAAAACGGGTTTCTCCTTTTGCACGTGGGTCGGGTAACAATCAAGTTCATCGCGGGGACCCCCCCTTCCCTGCAGCCATCGCTTCGATCCGGCCGAGTCATCTTGCCATTAAAGATCGTCACTTTGTGATCCGTTTCTGCTACTACTGCTCTCTTCAATCTCAGCAAGGCCCCCACGCACACTGTCACTAGTCTCTGCCGTCTCGGCGCAGGCCATGGCGGCGACGAAGAAGAAGATCATCATCGACACCGACCCTGGCATCGCTATGTAGAATTTCAGTCCCCCCTCCCGAAAAGCTTTGATTTTTTTTATTGAATCACCCGATTTTGCATCGTGAGTGTGCCTCGATTCTCAAAGTCGTCAATGGGTTCGACGTCTTTCAGACGACGCCATGGCGATCTTCGTCGTGCTGCGGTCGCCACAGGTGGAGGTGATCGGCCTCACCACCATATACGGGAAGGTCTACACGACCCTGGCCACCAGAGACGCCTTGCATCTGGTATGTTTCACTTGGGTGGTGCGTGACGGTTTACTGCGGGAGGTTTTCGGGATTTCGTATGCTTACTTTTTCTGGTGTTGGCTGAAGGACTGAATCGATTGTACTGTGAATTTTCTGTGGCTCACAAACCTTTTGGCCTTATTTTCTCTTTTTTTTTTTTTTTTGGTGGTGTAGCTGGAGGTTGCAGGACGGACCGACATCCCTGTGGCTGAAAGGGTCCCAAGTGACAATTACCGTATGTGCTTTCCTAATTGCAGGCTTTCGTATAGGATTCAGGGGATACTATTGATCACTTAGGCTCAATTTAGGCTCTTGAAATTGTGACTCGTCGCCTCGACAAATTGATCCAGTGGTTGAGATGCATTTGCGGTAGATGTGAAGGGATGAACGCGGTCGAGTAATTGATAGGATCCCCGTCTGTAGATATAACCCAGTAGTGATAGGAGTAGTATCGACACTCGCACATGTGAGGGACCCTTGATTTTGTATGCATTTTCAGTTACCATGTGTGCCTTTGGTCTGGGTCATGTGTGCATGCAACATATGTGACAGGTTTCCAAGGAAGGAAGAGGTTTGCAGGGCCTCTCATTTTATTTCTGATGTGTGGGCTGCTCTTGTTTGTCATTGCTCACTACAGAAAGGAATCTCTTTTAGTCACCATAGCATGTTTATTTCATAAAGCAGGAAAACCCCGCAAGGCTACTTCTTGGCTCTTAATAATAATCACTGAGAACTCTTGGATGCTTTACATCATATTTGTGATGTTCTTGAACCGTAACTTTGCAGATCTCATACTTAAGTTTGATCAATTGTAATGGCCTTCTGACTGTGAGCTGATTCTCATGCACTCTTCTAATTGACTTAAAAGCCAATCGTTTATTCTAAAGAAGCATCATCAGTTTTTTGATTTTATCATTGTTTCTCGTAAAGAAAGGTGCAAAGCTTCGAATTGTGGATTTTATCCATGGCACTGATGGACTTGGCAATCAAAACTTCCCACCACCAAAAGGAAAACCAATAGAACAGTCGGCAGCCACTTCTCTCATCGAGCAAGCAAACCTTTATCTGGGGAAGTTACTGTGGTTGCATTGGGCCCGCCCACAAATATTGCACTGGTCAGCTTCTTGATCTTTTGTCATGCTTGTTTCAGTAGGTAGTAAAAAATGTACCATGCTTGTTTCATAATGACTTATACATATGTTGGTAAATGGACGTACAATCCAGGCTCTTCAACAAGATCCAAACTTTGCCAGAAAGATTGGCAGAGCGTACTTCTTGATGAAACTTTTTCTGTGAATGGCAACATGAATCCAGCAGCTGAAGCTAATGTAAGTTGTAATTTTTTTCTTTTTAGCGCTAGAGATGAATATCTAAAATTTGCAATGTAAAACCTGAGCAGCTGCCGGAAGTTTGCTTGAAGGCTCTTTTTCTGTAATTATCCATGGCTAAGAAGTTCGCGTGGCCTAATGTTCTCTGCTAATTGTCCCATCATACTGGTGTGGTGTGTTGGGTTGGACATACCTGGTTCTATCTGAAATAACTTCTAAATGTCTGTTTTATTGCTTCGGGTTGGAGAGACTTACCATTCAAACCTGAAGTCATGTGAATGGCTCAGGTCAAGCGCTTTAATTCTCCTTCTCATTCTTGTACATCTTTGACTGCTGACCAGATTTTTGGCGACCCAGATGCTGCAGACATTATATGTACCAGTGGAGCTGATGTCCTGGCTGTAGGAATAAATGTAACCCATCAAGTTGTTTTAACAGGTAAAGTCAGCTAGTGTTAAAATTTGCTAATAGTGCTCATGTTTTGATGGACTTAAAGAGAGATCTAGCATAGAGTATGCATAGATAAGGCTAGTGATTTTCTAGTGATTCTTTAATCTTTCTCGTTATAAGTAGAACATCCTATCTGCTGCTTTTGGAGAAACCTACGCTGTTAGTTTTTTTCTGATGATTTAACTGAAGGGTAAATTTTACTTGAGGGTCAGACTGTTTTCCAGCATAGTTTTGCAAGTCTACTTTTGCTGCTTACTCTATTTTTCTTTTTTTTTGGCCAAAGGATGCGCTATGGATTGTGAAGCAACATTTTCATTAATTAAGTGCAACAAATTACAAATATTCAGCTTATTACTTTTTGAAATTTTCTGCCTAAACAGTAGTGACATCAAAAGTCAGGCCAGTCAACAACCAGGGACTTAATCCATTTAACAAAAGATTTAAATTGTATAGTAGTCCTTGTCTTGTCAATTAAATATCTAATTATTTAAATAAAGAAGAAGAAGAAGAAGAAGAAGAAGACGAAGAAGAAGAAGTGGATTGCCATGTTTTTTTATTCGTTTTTTTATCTGAACTGTTTTGAGATGCTACAGATGCAGATAGAGATAAGTTGGTTCAATCAAATAGAAAGATTTTCTCAGTACCTCTCCAGAATCTTGGAAGTGTACTTTTCCTATCAAAGTGAAGCATACTGACCAGAGGTATGCTTATTGAAACATCTTGATTCAGGACATGGTTTTTATTATCTTCTCATCATTTATTATTAACACTTACGTGTCATCTTTGTGCAGGAGTTTACCTCCACGATCCAACAGCAATACTTGCATCTATTAATCCTTCACTTGTAACTTTCACTGAAGGTCTGGTTAGAGTGCAAACAACTGGTATCACTAGAGGGCTTACTATACTATATAATGGAGAGAAAAGGTAGGTAGAATGCCACAACTCAATTATCGGGGCCTTTTCAGATTGCTTGTTATACTAATTGAACATAATATTTTATGAGTGCTGACTGCCGTTGATAGGCATCATGTCATGGAGCAAGGCTGTTTGATATTAGTTAAACCTAATAAAAAGTCCAGGATCTTATTAATACATTGTAAAGGGCACAGTGCTGGATTTGAAATCTGCTTAAACTCTGGAAAAATAAAGAGTTGGTTCCTAGAAGTTTCGATTTTGAAAAGATGCAACCAATGGAAACAGCAGCACCATTTGTCAAATTTGGTAGTGTTCTGGTTCCGGTCTTAGTCTTATGCTTCTTCTTGTTGCCCCTATTATTGACCAACCAGATTTGCGTCTCAAGTACCCTTCAAGGGACAGAATATTATTTTATTTTTTTCCTCTTCCATTGTTGCTGAATAACAAAGAATAGAAGTATGGAGGATAGGTAGTGTTTCTAATTTAAACTGTAGGAGGTTGGATTGCCCTTCTCATATGTTATGCTTGTAGAAGTTCCTTCACTTGAGTATGCTTGTTCTAACCGCCCAGCTATACCGACTTTGTCGAATAGGTTCGGCGAACACATGGAATGGTCCGACAAATCGACAGTGAAGGTGGCGGTGACTGTTGATGCTCCCTCTGTTGTGAAATTAGTCCTGGATCGACTCAGGGGTCCTGACTTGAGATGGCGCCAGGTAATTGATCGAATGAATTGGGTGAAGCTCATCATAAACCGATGAAGGCTTTGTTCGATGGTCACAGTGCCAGATGATTAGCTCAGGAATCAAAATGCCGGTTGCCAAGGGTGGATTCAGAAATTCCATAAAAGTCTAATTTGTTTTTCTTGAATCATGTTGAAGTGACCGTGTGCTTCTTGCGATAAGGTTGTCCCATTTCTGAGTCTGAATCGACTGTCATAATTTGGCATGTCGGCTGAAATGAATCCTTCTCCTTATCGTCTTCTTAGATGCTTGGCAAATTTCTCTGGGACCCTCTTGGGTATAGGCCTGGGTGGGAAGCTACCTGGAGCTTATCTAACTTAACGAAAAAGGAAAGATGTAATTTGGATGATCGAACCCCTTTCTCCTCCACTTTGCCACTTTGCCTCTTCACTAAAACGAGCGCGTCGGACGGACGGCTATGTGAACAAATTACCTTTGCCGACGGCCACCGCCCGTTGTCGCTTCGGGCGTCGCCACACCACCCATCAGGGCCTCTGCTATGTTAGTCCCTTCTCTCTCTGTCGTGATTTATTAAGTTCACCTAAGCCCTGTGATTTCCTTGAGAGGCTGAGAACAATTCACATTTCTCGGGGGAGAGGGGGAGAATAATGTGCTACACTTGATACGTATTTTACATTTTTTAATAACTGTTTTTATCGTAACTCCAGTGAGATATATTTATGCTAAGTGACATTTACTCATTCAATCTAGTAAGTTCTATGCAAATTATAACTAACCTACTTATAAATTAGATTTGATATTATTGTATTTACTTTTACTATAATTAAAATCAAATAAACGTCCTTGAGTTTATTGGCGTGATTTTTTCAATATTAGTTGCACAAGTGGTCAAGAAAATATCGATTACATAATTTACGACGAGTATGTCAGAAGATATTTTCTCTTTAACCGTTTAAATGCAATATGAGATAACAATTCGGGGATGACAAATAAGCTAAAGCTTTTTGTTGCATGTGTATTATGAACAATGACACTTGTGAAGTCAAACGCGACGCCGAAAGTACAAATGAAAATAGACTCTCAATTTCGACTTTAACTACATAAGTTTCATGACTTTAAATACATAACGTTATGGTGAATTGATCCTTTTCGATAGTTTAGGCTTTACCATGGTGAATCGAGCAGCTTTCTTTAGGTTCATAGGAATATGAAAAACTGGTCGTCTAATAGAAATCAATGAATCGAGTTGTATACGTTTTCCATCTTGTTCCGACCCGAAACCGCTTCCTTGCTCGGGCTTTAATATCTCAACGCGATCTCCATCCATCGTGCAACATCCACTGCATTCTCACAGGCCATCCATTATTTTATTCGCACAGGGATTACATGTCAACATAAATCACAGATATAAAATCGCACGTAGTCCTAAATCTTGTATTAATTATTCCATAGCAATCGAAATATAGCTTCCATCACAAAATACAACAGAAATCTAGATTATTTTACACACAATCACACAAGAAACGGAAATTGATTGGATCGAAAGCATCACAACGAACCATAAATTCGCTGCAGAAGGCGTGTCGTTTAGATGATTATCCACAACTCGGCATCTCATGATAACCTCAAGAAATCCTATTCGGGTGAGTGGAATACCTCCCCATATATCTCAGCCCGGCTTCTAAAATGTATGCCCCATTCAGGTTTGTAGAAACAACCGAAATGAACCATCAACAACCAAACAAAGGTTAGAAGCTCTCCACCTTTGCTCAGCACCTGCACATGTGCTTCTCCCTTGACATGAACTGCTGCATACGACAGCATCTCAACCCACACTCCGCTCATCACCTCCCACTTCCTTTCCCGAGCTTTTCCATCTCTTTTTGCCAAGTAAAATATATTTCCGGAGTCGGCATTCTCAAACAATTCCATGCATAGCGTCTCTATATTGATGGCACGATTCTCCCTAAGGACCTCTAGTTCTGGTAACATCCTCCCTAATATAGTTAGGGTAACGTTCATATGGGCAACGCCCGCCACAGCAGACATCACATTAGACTGATTTAATAAAAGATACAACATATAGTCGGAGAGAATCTCACTGAATTCCCTTTTATTATCTCTCACTTCTTTCTCTTTGTTGTACCATATTTCAGTGGTAATATGCCACATTATAATACTGTCATCGTAATTAAGCTTGGTGATATACCTTAAAAGATTATGGCAATCGATCCATTCCGATCTCCTCTTGAGAAACAGATCACCTCTAGCCTCAAACATCTCCTTCACCTCTTCTATATCATTCAATCCCTTGAATTTATATTTTAGTTCATCAAAAATAAAGACCCATAGCTCCTTGACAAAGGGATTCTTGGACACAAACCTCGTATTCGATATCTTTTGAATTTTTTCATCACGAGCACATGCTTTGGCAATTGCCTCTTCCACTAGAAGAATAAAATCGATGATCTTCAACGAACAACTGCTGATTTTAGATAAAGCAATGATGCCCCAACCCCGACCGAGCTTATAAATCTTTCTTGGACTCTCTTTCAAACTCATGGATAAAAAGTTGCAAGCAGAAATCGATTCTGACCATCTTCGAAATATTAATGGTGTATCTAACATTTCGTAAGCAACACTGGCATTAGGCTTTACTTCACATAGGGTGAATTGGGCTTCCTCAGGTGATCCATGGTTGATATAATGGATTTTAACTTGTGAAAAACTGAATTTGGTTGAGATGATCACGGTTCCCACCAGAAGATTCTGGCAACTGCCCAATTAGATAAAATGAGCATGAATAGAGCTATCACATCAAGAACAATTCCTCCAAAAAGAAGGGAATAAGTAATTTCCACATCGAGTTTGCGGAGCGGATGTTTCTTCGAGTGATTGAACATGATGAAAGCTAGCACAACATTTCAGAAGGAGATGAACCAGAAAATGTAGCTCCACTTGGACCTTATTGTCAATGCTTTTGTGTGGACCATCTCGTACATGAATTGGAGCTCAATTGATATCACCCTTAAGGCATCCACTGCAGAAACTCGGTGGAAATATTTGCAGCTTATTTCGCGTTGGCGGCTTGGGAAGATGAGATCTCCGAGGAAGACCTTACTGATGTGAAAGAATATGTAAGCATGTTTCACCAAAATGCACTCGGCAAGGTATGCTTCTTTTCCATCAGAATATTTATTCCCTTCATTCTTGAGTCCATAAACAAACCCTTCAAGTTGACCTATATTAGACTGCCATCGTGGGTCCATCCGTTCCCTGAGCCTTGGGAGGCTTGAGAAATAAAGCGCCAGTGTCCTCTTTGCACTTTTTATGACCCCAGCAAGAAAAACCAGTATCGTTGGGATCATCAGTAATTTGTTGCTAGGAAATATCTGTACAAAAATGTAAATTGCAGCGATGACTTGGAAGATAAAATTGAGCAGGTGCCGTCGCCAAAGTGAACTGTCCTCCAAGGAGAAGGCAGTGATGGTGTCCGGACCGCCAACATGTAATAAGAGAAATGAGGCCCAAAATGCCTGAAGTGCTCCATTTACTTCAATTGAACGAGTTGGCAAATTGCCTTGGTTGTGAGAGACAAGCCCAATCCCAAATGCGGCTACCCAGTCAGCCATCAAATAGGACAACCACAAGAGAAAATGAATGAGGGAGTTCGCTGTTTTCTTTCTAAGCGGTGCAAATAGAATGAGAAAGGTCTGAAGTGAGAGGCTCAATATGATAAAACCTCGGATGTTCCATTCATTCCATAGATCCCCAATGGAGCTTAAACCCATGTTTTTGCTGAGTTTGAATTTTATCACTCCTCTCTTTATAATTCTGGTTACAATGAAAAGCGTGTGAGGAATATGGGTAACTTACATGTTGAGATGGTTCTCAAAAAGCCAAGAAGGTAACATACATGTCAAGCTTAGTTTCGTTTTGTGTCATGGACAAAATGCCTAAAATATTAAAAGGAATCTGGGTAACGTACATGTTGAGCTTAGTTTTGCTTGAATTATATCGCCTCTCTTTATTCAAAAAGCGAAGAAGGTAATACTATCGTGAATAATTTTGCTTGAATTTTATCACTCTCCTCTACTCAAACAGCCAAGAAGATAATAGTATCGTGAACCAATTACCAGCAAAATGAATAGAGGCAAGATATATCATGCATTAAATGGTAGAAAAGAAATATTTCATGCATGGATGATGCTAAATGCTTTGTCTGGTTGATGTTTTATCATCAAAACATCCTATCTCAATTCTACCCGCAAATCCTTAAGTGAATACCTAAGTTTCAACCAATGAGGCTTTAGTATCCCCGATTAGTTTTGTGATATCATATTAAACAAGGCATTTGATATTGTTGATGAATACGATACTAACAAGTCATATGAGTGTGCTTATAGAGGATAAGCGGTTATGCTCCTTATGGGGAAAATATAATCCTAACAAACAAAATTAAAATTGAGAACACTACCGGCCAAATTTGTAATTATGTATGGGTTACGTTTAGATGAGGTAATCATGCTAGTAGTCTCTCCTTAAACTTTCGAGAATCAAAAACTTGAAGAATAAGAATGGTCGAATTTATGATTATATGCAGCTTTTTCTCTTCAATATATCTAGTGATTTTACATCAATAGGAGGGATAATGGGGAATGTATATATACATGTTGAGATAGTTCCTTACTTGTTTGTCAGAAGATGGAATCTATTCAAGAACCCAAGAAAGTAAGGGATCTCATACATTAAATGGCAAGACAAGAAAAAAGTATCCCATCTATGGACAATGCTTATTGCTTTCCGTTGGATTGACATTTTATTGTCAAATTAGTCATGTCTCAATTCTACTTGTACTTTGATATGTAACTACCTGAATTTTGAACTACGAAACTTCATTATCCATGATTAACTTTGGGAAATGTTTGACGATACCACATCTAACCAGACACTTCATATTTTTTTATGAATAAGATTCTATTTAACAAGTCAAATGAGAGTGAATATAGGATAAGTAGGTTATCCTCCATATTAGGAAAACCAAAAGAACAGTTAGCAGCCACTTTTCTCATTGAGCAAGCAAACCTTTTTCCCCAGGAAGTTCATGGGGTTGCATTGGGCTCGCTCAATATCTTCTCCATCAAGTTTGGTTTTCAAATTTATTTCATCTGCATGTGAATTTCTTTTGCATGACCATTTGCTTCGAACTCTTCTACACATTCGACATCATTTCACTGCGTAACTCTTAGAAATATACTTTTATATTCACTAGTCTGCATCATTCATAAATATTCGACTCGTTTATTGATCGTGTTATGTCTTTAAAAGCCAAACACGACACTTTTGTGAATTGAGTTGCGCAACACAATACTTTTAAGAGATAAACCCTAATAAAAGGATGTTTAAATGTGCCGTAGTGTGTCTAAATGTATCTAATCAGATCACGTCAACCCATAATATTTCTAAACATGTCATAATTAGACTAAAGAGTTCAATTAGTAAAGGATGAGTAATAATTTATATATAAAAACATTAACCGTCAAAACTCAATCACAATCATGCTTCCTTTTCACATCATGCTACCGAGTTGTGTAAAAAATTAGCCACCCCACAGGGTGATGCTTCGATCCCTAACCTGACTCTTTTCCTTTAATATGGAGTCTGGACCCACTTCCTTTTTGTCTTTTTCCGTCTTTTCCTTTTAACTTAGACCCATTTATGTTCTTTCTTTTCCCCTTTTTCTTTCACGGTCCCCAGACAGTATCCTTAACTTGCACGAAATTACGTGATTCGTGAGTCACGTTAAATATTTAGGAAAATTATGTGATCAGGGTCCTATAATTGACGCACAACCTTTGGCTCTTATCCGAAATTCACCGATCATAGAAAATAAAATTATAGAACATTTAAATTAATAGCTTATTCAACTATACTTCACTGTATTTACCATTTCCGTTCCAAAATCTGAAATCTAGTAGGTGTTTCAAGCTTCAAAAGATGATGGAAAATTGGCAACGTTCTAGTATGTTTTTGTAGATATCAGATGTTTAATATTAAAAATTCTTAAATTGCAAGAGTCACAAGAGAATGAACATGCAAAAATATTAAGGTTAATACCACAAAAAACTTCAAATTATGCCAACTATGACACAAATATCCCGAACTTCTTTTTGTATCAACAAAAATTCTAAACTTGTCCATTGTGACAAATACTCCAAACTTTGGCTTTGTCATAAAAAAAACTTCCATCTTATACGAGTGTGATAAATATACACTAGATGAAATTAAAATAGAGGATATATAAGTTACACATGTATAATTTATAATTTTTTTTGTGACAAAAACAAAGTTGACCGTATTTACATTACAATAGACAAGTTTAGGATTTTTTGTGATACAAAAAAAAATTGACCTATTTACATCAAAATTGATATAAAAAATTTTATGATATGAAGAAAAGTCGCTTTCTTCCCCGTACCTTAACTTGAGATCATTTTAGATAAACGAAACAAAGGATGAAGTAAATTCTCCATACCTGTGAAAAGCAAAGATTTCAATGTCGTTTTCTTTCTTTGTTCCTCATCACTCTTTGGAGTTTTTATGGAAGTAATTCTAAAACCACCCTTAGCAACTGGGTTATGTGGATGAAAATTCTGTTTAAAGTCACTGAACGGGCAAGAAAAAAAAAGGAAAGAAAGAAATTGTCTATCCAGAGTGAGTACTACATGTAGAAATGGTGTGCATGCAATTTTCTTTGCAATTCAATCCAACTTTAATATTATGAGATTGATGCCCATATCAACAGATTTCATTGTTACGGTAGTTCCTTGCTTGTTTGTCCGAAGACGGTATCTATTTAAAAATCCAAAGTGGTAAAAGAATTGATTCATTTAGCAAATAACCACAAGCAAAGTATCTTTTACACTAAATGTCAAAGAAAAGTATTGCATTTCTGGACGATGCTTATTGCTTTGCACCAGGTTAATGCTTTATCATCGAATTTGTCCTTTATTAATTCTACTTCACATCTATCCATTCCATGAACAAATGCAAGCAAGGTATCTTATACATTAAATGGCAGACTCATGCATGGCTGATGCTTATTACTTTGTGTCAAGTTGATGTTTCATCATTGAATCAATCCTTTCTCGGTTACTTGCACATTCATCTATTCCGCAAATGAATGTAAGCAAGGTATCTCATGCATGAATAAAACTCCATTATCCATGAAAGGTGATACCACATCTAACACGGCACTTGATATTATTGACGAACAAGAACACAACTAACAAGTCGTATGAGTGTGCTTTTATAGGATTAGTAGGTTATCTTTCATATCAAAGAAATAAAATCCTCTCAAACCAACTTAAAGTTGAGAACTTGATGGGCCAAACTTGCAATTATGCATGGTTTATCTTCAAGGGAAGTAGTCATGCTGCTTGTCTCTTCTCATCCTTGTGAGTATAAAACACTTGACAAATAAGATGCTTCAAACTTATTGTTATATATAGGTTAGTCTCTTTGATTTGACATCAATTTAAGATATATCAACATTGTTAAAGAACTCAATAGTTCTACAAAATACCATATGAACATTAAAATTGAGAAGACACATGTTGTGATGGTTCATTGCTTGTTTGTCAAATGACACTATTTATTTAAAAATCAAAAGTAGTAAAAGAATCGATTCATTATGGACGATGCTTATTGCTTTGGATCGGGTTGATATTTTATTGTCGAATTAGTCCTTTATCAATTTTGCTAGCAGCCATCCATTTCCACGGATAAATGCAAACAAGGTATTTTATATATTAAATGGCATACTCATGCATGGATAATGCTTATTGCTTTATATCATGTTTACATTTTCTTGTTGAATCGGTCCATTCTCAATTACTTGCACATTCATCCATTCTGCAAATGAATGTAAATGGGTTATCTCATGGATGAATGAAACTTCAATATCCATTATAGATTTACCACATCTAACACGGCACTTGATATTATTGATGAATAATAATATCTCTAATAAGTCATGTAAGTGTGATTATATAGGATAAGTATGTTATCTTCCATATTGGGAAACTAAAATCATCTCAAATCAACTTAAAATTGAGACCTGGTTTACATTGAAAGGAGGTACTTGTGCTTAGTGTCTCTCCTCACCTTTGAGAATAGAAAAAACTTGACAAATAAGATGCTTCAAATTTATTATATATAGATTAGACTCTTCGATATATCCAGTAATTTTACATCAATCCAAGATAGATCATCCCAGTTAAAGAACTCAATGGTTTTGTAAAAAACCATATAAACAAATCGAGAATTAACAAAATCATGCAACACCCAACAAATTAGTTGAATATTTACACGTTTGGTTAAGATATGATGAAGTCAGATTTAGATCTTAATGTTTCTCACTTGGAAGAGTCAAAAGATTGTACTCAACATATTATTGGTAGTCCTATACAATAATATATAATTAATACACATGCATGAGGCGGTTTGCATGCATCCATAATAGTATATTGTGCTGAAAAATCAAAATCCATGTCATGGGACAAAACCATATATATATATTTGCTGAAAATTGGATCGATATTGTTTAATGAGATTAGTCAATAGGAACTATTCCTTGTTTACACAACCATATAAAAAACCAAATAGATTGGAATCAAAGAGCACAATGATCAAGTTAACAAAATTAAATTTTACATACGAAATTGTTAACAAGTAAAATTTGGCGACCCGTCAAGTGATTCATTAATTGCGTATGAAATTAGGAATTGATTATTATCCCTAAACTAAAATAGTTTTTCATCAAATTGCATAAGCATACAGGGGTTAGGAGCATTTGCATAGATAGAAATAGAGTTTATTAATTTTTTTAAAAAAATTATTAATAATTAATTATTATTAACTTTAAGGAAAAAAAAAAAAAAAAGAGGAACAAAACCGGGCCACGGCTCGGCCTACTCAACCCCTTCTTCCATTCCTTTTTCCGACATGGGCCCGCCCTGCCTGTTTTGTTTACTTCTTTTGTTGGGCCGACTTGGTTTAATTCCTAGGCTAGGGTTTATTTTATTTTGGGCTAGGCTTCTTTGCTTCGGTTTTCTTTTTCCGGGTGGGCTTATTTTTTGAGCTGGACTGGGCCTGATGTCAGGCCTAGTCCAGCTGAGGGCCTAGGGTTGGTTTTGATCTGGACAGGATCCGGAGATCCGACCCGGGTCCATATTTTAGGATAAAAATTTTAATTTACTTTTTAAATTAAAAAATATATTTTTATAAAAGCTTAAAAATTATTTTTTCAGCATTTTCTTTTAAAAATTCTAAAAATCCTTGATAAAAAATGGAATTCAAAATTGAACAAGCTACTAAGGTATTATAATAGGATTTGAATGGTCTTAGAGACAAATGCCATGTTGCTATTTAAGCATTTCTATTTTGATTATCACTTGATTGCACATTTTGGATATGTTGATTGTGGTTTCCCTTTAGCGTAATTGGGAATGGAATTTTTCCGATTTCTTAGCATTTGATTCTTATTTTTCCTTGCAATTTATTTAATACTTCTTTAATTGTTAATTGTTATTTTAATAATTGCACATCCGCATAATCACTCACATGTTAGTAGATAAGTTTAAAAATCATTTTAAATTGCCTAATGAATAAGTTTAAGTATTGAAATAGCACTAGTTGACTAATTAGTATTATTAAGTTCCCAATTTTAAATTTTCTGGTTACATAGAAAGTGAAGTATACTCTCCCTAATAGGCTAGTGGTGACTCATCATTAGAAAATCCCCAAAATGTCAATTTGACTTAACATCAAATATCCAAACATCACGTAAGGATGAGCTTGAGAGAGCTCATGCATAATCAAGGGCCATTAGTCTATCTTTTAGATAATATCCCTAAACTTATATCTCTTCCTCTAGGATGAGCATAGTCCGATGGACACTTCCCAAAATATGGAATTGTCCCCTAACAACTAGTTCCAAATAATTGGAACTGAGAACCGCTCATTGATTCTATAAATCTACCTAGGAACTAGACTATCGGTGTAGTTTAGTTTCCAAGTGGATCTATGGAACTTGTCCCACTAAGCTTTACGTACTCAGTGCAATGTTTTTTAGCAAGCCAAAGAAAAGCCAAAAAAAAAAAAAACTTGCCTATTTTTAATTGCAAAATCAGTAAAAATATTAGGCTCATATTGAAAGTTAAGAGTCGAGGGCGCAAGTCGATGGGCGTTGAGTTTGAGAGTTGATGCCATGAGTGAGAGATGGATAGGCAACTTAGACAAGATGAGAGTGAGACAAGAAGAGCAATTGATAAACTTCAAATTAGGGATTTTAGGATTTTCATTTTTCTTAAATTTTTTTATCAGTGAATTTTCTAAAAAATTAAAATATATATTACTAGCCCGGTTTAAGTGGGCGATTCTACGCCTGGAATCAAGAACTGAATCGTTACCCACTCCTATGCATTATTTGTGTATAAAAAGATTAATCCATTCAAACTCTTATAATCATGTCTCTCATTCATGTCTTGTTAACGAGTTGAGTCGAAAATTGGTTGTCTTGACAAAGCGATGCTACAAACATTTGCCTGACTCTTTTTCTTGAACTTGTTCATGTCGTTTTATTTTCCTTTTCTGCTTTAACTTAGACCCATTTATTAGGAGGTACAATAGGAAATATGTGAACTAGGACCGAATCAGATCAATCGATTTTCAGGAGTATCAGTCCAATTCCTAGTTTCATAAAATTGGAACCGATGATGGGTAGTCCAATTCCCAATTTCTGGGTGGGAATTGGACTGCCCGAGCTAGATTGATTTTTTTGTAGAGAAATCAAAAACTGGATTTCATACGCGATATATTTTGCTCCTCAAGACAGCGAGGGTGGTCTCCTATGCAAGGACACTCACTTTCAAACGCGCCTGTGGGTGCAAACTCCACCTTCACAGCCTATAAAAATATCCTCCTTTGCCCATTTTTTTTTTTTAAATTCATTTCCCCCCTTTTCGGGTAATTAGTAATTTTTCTCCTTAAAAAAAAAAACACACAAAAATATAAATCCCACTTCTCCCCAATCCCCTACTTGTGGTCTCTCCTATGTCCGCCCTTAAACCCTCTCCATTTCTTCTCTCCTCCATTTCGACGCGCATCAGTTCCTGCGACTCCGAAATATCTCTTCCTCTCCCACAAAATCCATTTCCCTTGGTAAATTAATTTTTTCTGGTAACCTTAGCTTTATCATGGTGAATTGAGAAACTTTGTTGAGGGTCATGAGAATATAATCGGGTAAGTCCCTATAAAGGAAGCTTTAACATTGCATCCTTAAGAGGAATTAATTAACTGGTTGTCTAATAAAAATCAATGAATCTAGTTGTTGATAAAAACCAGATACTTAGTTTGCAAATTAGAGTGAAGCTAGGCTTTTTGGTAACAACCGAAAGATATTAATAATGATTGAAATCGCACCGGTTAAAATCACATGAGGGGAGTTGTGTTTCCACTATTCTATCGTCTTCCTCTTAATTGCCTTTGTCATATCCATTATGATCATTTATTCTATCTTGTTCTAACCCGACACCGCTTCTTTGCTTCAATTTGATATCTCGATGCAATCTTCTAGAGGTGTGCAAAAAAACCGGGACCCGCCTGGATTGCCTAGAATCGGACCGGAACTGCCCAAAACCAGTGGTTCTTAAGGGAACCGGTCCGGTTCCCGGTTCCATGGGCACATCCGTCCACCCGCCCACTCGAGACCAAACCGATTATATTATAATAATATATTAATTTTTAATATTAAAAAATTCGAAATTAGCAAATCTAAAATTTAGGATTACAATCACCATCTTGTCTTAATTCACTACTCACCTACTCCATCTCGTCTCTCTTAATTCAAAATCTCCCCGAGCTCCCTCTTCCTCTCTAATTTATTTTCGGATCTACTCATCTCCCTTTGAGTCCTAGTCCAAACTCGGCGAAATAGTGAGTTAATTCTCTTTTCCTCCCTTGAACTTGAACTCTCTCTCCACGCCGTCGCCACCTCAGCATTCATTGTCACTATTGTCCTCTTCGTTATTGGGCTCGTCCCGCTTCTACCTCCCATCTTCCTCCTCCCCCTCCTCAGGCTTCTCCCCATCATCCTCATCTTCGGGGACGGGCGAACTCTAGGTCTAAGAATGTCTCATCGTCCCCATTGTCCTCCTCATTGTCGGTCTCGAGCGAGGAGTGGGAGATGACGGAGGCAGTGGCGTTGATGGTGGTGATGCCCAGGATGGAAGCGGAGCGAGGGTCGCGATCGGTTGAAGGCAAAAAGAGGAAGGTGTGGAGGTTGGACCGATTCTATGAATCCACCTGAGAACCGGACCGGACTAGCGGTTCGGTTCTCGAGTGGATCTATGCAACTAGCGGGCAGTTCCCAATTCCAATTTTTCAGAACCGGTTCTTAGTGAGCGGTTCCTAGTTCTAGGTCGGGAACCGCCTGATCGAACTATGCATACCCCTATAATCTTCCTCCGTTGAGCAATATCCACGACATTCTCACAAGCCGTTTATTAATTTATTAGCATGGGGATTACATGGAAGCATAAATCATAGACATGAAATTAAACATAATACTAAATCTTGTAATAATTATTCTATAGCTATCGAACTATAGCTTCCATCACAAATACATTAACATCAGATTATAAATAAACATACACAAAATATTAAATAATTGAATTGATGGTGTCGTACCGAATGGCAAATCCGCCAGTTGTTTAGGCTTGAGATTCAGAAACAAGACCAATTGGTCCATTCCCCCAAACATTCATAATGCATGCCTCATTCAAGTATATATAGACAGCCGAAATTAGCCATCAATAGCCAAACAAAGGTTAAAAGCTCCCCACCTTTGCTCAGCACTTGCGCATGTGCCTCTCCCTTTATATGACCAGCTGAATATGATAGCATCTCAATCCATACTCCGCTTATCACCTTCCATTTCATATCCCTTAGTCTTTTCTTCTCTTGGGCCAAATTTCCCGCTTCGAAGTTTCTTGACAATCTCCTACATAGCCTCTCCACATCCCTAGCCGCGCCATTGGCATGGGCTCGTAGCTGGTGCAACAACTTCGCCAATGTCACTTAGGCAATGCCCTCCACATTAGACACCACATTAGGCTGATTAAAGAAAAGATACATCATATAGTCGGAAAGGATCTTACTGAATTCCCTTTCATTGTTTTCGCTTATGAGTTTTTCGTTGTTGTACCACGTTTTGGTAGCAGATGCCACATTATTATACAAGTGTCATAATTAGCCTAGGCAACATACGGCAAAAGATGGCAACACTTTATCTGCACTAGGCTACTTTAGAGAAATAGATCACCTCTAAACTCAAATATTTTCCTCACCAAACATTAGCATCATTTTATACATAAACATACACGAAATATTAGTTATTGAATCAACTGTGACGTACTGAATTGCAAATTCGCTAGTTTAGGCTTGTGATTCAGAAGTTAGACAAATTGGTCCATTTCCCCGAGGATTCATAGTGCATGCGCTACTCAAGTACATAGAGACAGCCGAAATGAGCCATCAATAGCCAAACAAAGGTTAGGAGCTCTCCACCTTTGCTCAGCACCTGCACATGTGCCTCTCCCTTCATATGACTTGCTGCATATGATGGCATCTCAACCCACACTCAGCTCATCACCCTCCACTTCAAATCCTCGAGGCTACCCAAATTTAGGGCCAAAATCTCTCTCCGTGTCGATTCGAAAATACCTGACAATATCTTGCACAGCCCCTTCGCATCCTTGGTCGCATCATTGACGTAGCCCCATAGTTCGCGCACTGCCTCTGCTGACATCATTTGGGCAATCCCCTCCACAGCAGACACCACGTTGGGCTAATTAAGGCAAAGATACATCATGTAGTCAGAGAGAATCTTACTGAATTCCTTTTCATCGTTTTCGCCTGTGAGTTTTTCAAATCTTACTAAATTCCCTTTCATCGTTTTCACCTACGAGTTTTTTTTGTTGTTATACCATGTTTCAGTAGTAAGATGCCACATTAGTATACTAGCGTTGTAATTAGCATTAGTGACATACAGTAAAAGATGGCCAAATTCGATCCCCACTTGCTTACTTTTGAGAAATAGATTACCTCGAGCCTCAAATATTTTCCTCACCTCTGTCGGATCATTTGCATGTTGTAATTATGGTTAATGGATCAACGAAAGCCAATAAATTAAGATACGTCTTTTCTGTTCACTTATTTCTTTTGGATTCATGAATTTCTTAAACTTTTCTGTTCACGTATCTATTGAATTCATGAATTACCTAAATTCATGTATCTTTTAGTTCATGCATTTATTAAGTTCACAAATCTCTTGAATTCATGTGTCTTTAAATTCATGAATCTCTTGGATTCACGTATGTCTTGATTCATGAATTTCGTGGATACATGCGTTTATTTAATTCATGAATCTCTTATGTATATGAACGAAAAATCTCTATAAATAGTTAGGAACATAAAGCTTCATTAAAAAGATTTTTGGTTTTCCCGATTCGATTCCAAAAAGAGCTTTAATGCCATTTTCTACTCTTTTGATTTTTCTGGGTGTGCTGGTTCAATTGGATAGTTCGACTGAACCCTGTTTGCATAGTGCTAATCCAAACAAGTTCGAGGTATTGTATCTTGGAAGGCATAGTTCGTGAATCTGTGGAGCACTATTGGAATGAACTAATCGCCTTAAGGAGATTCGGTTATTCGTACCTCACCTCCAATTTTATGTTATTTTTCAATGATATATTATTTTCTTCTTCTCCAAGATGTGTAAAAGGAAGAATATTATAAAGTTGTTATCATCTTCTTTGCATTGATGTACTGATTACAACAAACAGTGTGTCTTCTCTGGATTAATTTCCAACAATCTTAAGGCGATTATCTCACTCACTGTTTGTTGTTCTTGTCAGATTATTAAGATGGCTGAAAACAATCAAGTGCCATTCAATGTCCCAAATGTTTCAGGAGATGTTCCTATGGTCGATTGACCATTGCTATGGAAGATGTTCAACTCTCGGGATCTAAATTTGTAGTAGCCAATGCTACGGGCCCTTGGCCCAACACCTATTTTGGTGGTGCGGGTATAAGTCATTCGACTGGTATGCTTGGGACTGTTTTTCAGAATAGTATGAGCCAAATGGCTTTTGGCTTCGTTTTTGGAGGGATAATTCAACAAACCTTGCCTACTGCGATGGCAACACCTCTAGTTACAGCTAATGAAAAACCGAAGAAATTCACTGGAGTGGGCTTTAAACAGTGGCAGCAGAAGATGTTCTTCTATCTGACCATGCTCAATCTGACGAAATATTTATCGGAGGTGTGCCCAATGATTAGTCCAAATGAGCAAGATGTCACGACGCTCGGTGCATTGGAGGCTTGGAAGCATGGGGACTTCTTATGCCGAAATTATATCCTTAACTGTTTAGTGAATTCTCTTTATAATGTTTATTATAATATTGAATCTGCTAAACAGTTATAGGAGTTCTTAGAGAAGAAATACAAAAATGAGTACGATGGCACCAAGAAATTTGTGGTTGCCAAATTCTTGGACTACAAGATGGTGGATTCTAAATCTGTCATGAGTCAGGTTCAAGAATTACAATTAATTCTGAGTGACATCTTTGTTGAGGGAATGATACTTAGTGAATCATTCCAAGTGGCGGCTATGATTGAGAAACTACCTTCACGCTAATCAGATTTCAAAACTTATTTGAAGCACAAACGGAAGGAGATGAGTCTTTAAGATCTCATTCTGCACCTCAGAATCAAGGAGGACAATAGAAAGAGTGCGAATCCTTCTTATGAGCCAAAGGCCAACGTTGTGGAATCTTCCAAATCCAAGCAAGATAGAAAAAAGAAGATGTCTTTTCAAGGAAAAGGCAAGCAGAATGAGCAGTTCCAGAAATTCCTAGGGACGTGTTTTATATGCAACAAGCTTGGCCATCGTGCTAAGGATTGCAAGAAGCGCCCGAAAAAAGGCAAGAACGATGGTGCAACCCAGCAACTGAATTTGACAGAACATGACAATATTGAGAGACTATCTGCTGTGGTAATGTCTGAAGCATCTCTGGTGTCGAACACTAATGGCTAGTGGCTAGACACAGGTGCCACAAATCACATATGTGCAGATAAACATATGTTCTCATCTCATGAGAAGGTTGAAGAAGACGAGAAGCTTTATATGGCTAACTTTGCATCAGCAAAAATTGCTGGAAGAGGAAAGGTGATCCTGAAGTTTACATCTGGCAAGGAGGTCGCCTTGCTGAATGTGCTGCATGTACCAGAGATTCAAAAAATCTAATTTCTGGCCCTATACTTGTCAAGAAAGGTTTCAAAGTTGTATTTGAATCTGACAAGTTTGTACTATCTAAAGGAGGGATGTATGTGGGGAAAGGGTACTTGTGTAATAACCTGTTTAAAGCCAATGTGGCTGTCATTGATGTAAACTCAAAGTATGTGTACCCAAAGACTATTAATAAAGAAAAGTCTTTAGTTTACACTATTGTGTCTCCTTATCTATGGCATGGTAGATTAGGACATGTAAACTATGGTACAATGAAGAGAATAGCAAACTTGGGGTTAATTCCAAGATTTGAGTTGAATGCCCGTTACAAGTGTGAGACTTGTGTTGAGGCAAGTTTGCCAAGAAACCTTTCAAATCCATTGAAAAAGACAAGTGAACCTCTATAATTAATCCATAGTGATCTATGTGATTTAAAGTTTGTAGAAAGTAGAGGTGGAAAGAAGCACTTCATCACATTTGTGGATGACTGTACTAGATTTTGCTATGTTTATTTACTAACTAGCAAAGATGAGACTATGAGCATGTTTGTCAAGTATAAAAATGAAGTTGAAAACCAACTTGATAAACAAATCAAAATGCTTAGGTCTGATGGAATAATTCTTCAAACGATTACACCTTATACTCTACAACAAAGTGGAGTTGTTGAACGATTGAACAGAACACTAAAGGAGATGGTCAACGCCATACTTTTGAGTTCAGGTTTACCTCAGAACTTGTGGGGGGAGGCAATTTTAACTGCAAATTTTATTCTTAATAAAATACCCCACAAAAGGCCAGGTAAAACTCCATACGAGTTATGGAATGGAAAATTGCCATCCTACAATTTTCTAAAAGTGCGAGGGTGCATAATGTGATTTATAACGGTAAGTTTAGACACATTCGTCGTAGACACAATACCGTAAGGCAGTTGCTCTCAAATAGAATCTTTTTTAAGACTTTGTAAAGTCAAAGGAAAATATTGCGGATCCGCTGGCAAAGATTTGTTAAAAGAGCAGATAAACTGCGCATCGAAGGGAATGGGTTTAAGAGCCTTAACCCACTAAAGAGATTCCAGGGTGGAAACCTAACCTATGCAATTGGAGATCCCATGGTCTAGGTTCAATAGGACAATACAAATTTTGGAAACTCTAATGTAAGTATTGTCTCTCATTCCTATGATGCAACAGTGCTTTCCTACAGCAATATTAAGAGTACGCTATGCGTTTAATGATTCCTATAACTTGGAATATAACATCCAAGTAAGATATGGTAGGATATCTTTAATAAGAATGCACCTATGCATGGAGCTGGCCGACTCTATGAAAATCTTTAAAAGCTAGATTTTCTAAAGCACGCATGAATCCTGAGAGGTTCAGGGCCGAAAGAATGAACACAACCGAGAACCAATCTTGAATTGGAAATACTCTGTGTGAGGTTTATTGTCTAGGCTTACACAAACAACTGGCAATTCAAGACTTAGTCCATCGACTAGTTAAGTAAGTCCAATAGGCTTTCACTAAAGAAGATTCAAAGCGAAAGCTACCTATCTTGATGCGGTGTATTTCAACAGGCATGCTCAAATTCCTTCAAGTCAAAAATATTTTGTTAATTCATTAATGTGGGGGATTGTTGTAATTATGGTTAATGGATCAACGAAAGCCAATAAATTAAGATATGCCTTTTCTGTTCACGTATCTCTTTTGGATTCATGAATTTCTTGAACTTTTCTATTCACGTATCTATTGAATTCATGAATTACCTAGATTCATATTTATTTAGTTCATGTATTTATTAAGTTCACGAATCTCTTGAATTCATGTGTCTTTGGATTCATAAATCTCTTGAATTCGCATATCTCTTTATTCATGAATTTCGTGGATACATGCGTTTATTTAATTCATGAATCTCTTCTGTACATGAACTAAAAATCTCTATAAATAGACAGGAACATAGAGCTTCATTAAAAAGGTTTTTGGTTTTCCCGATTCGATTCCAAAAAGAGCTTTGATGTCCTTTTCTACTCTTTTGATTTTTCTAGGTGTGCTAGTTCAATTGAACGATTCGACTGAGCCCTGTTTGCATAATGCTAATCCAAGCAGGTTTGAGGTGCTGTATCTTAGGAGGCATAGTTCGTGAATCTGTGGAGCACCATTGGCAAGAACTAATCGCTTTAAAGAGATTCGGTTATCCGTACCTCACCTCCAATTTTATGTTATTTTTCAATGATATATTATTTTCTTTTTCTCCAAGATTTGTAAAAGGAAGAATATTATAAAATTGTTATCATCTTCTTTGCATTGATGTACTTATTACAACAAACAGTGTGTCTTCTCTGGATTAATTTCCAACATTGCATTCTTGGATTTGTGTTTGACCTCCTTAACGATATAAATCTTATAGTTTCTTAATAAAGGGATTCTTTGACAGGTGCTACGTATTCGCAATCATTAGTTTTTCCCTTGGACCACAGCCTCTTACAATTTTCTCACTAGCTTCTTGCAATAAGAGATGATCTTTTTAGCCACACAGAATGGAAAATCGCAGATAGTAGAAAACGTGGCGATGCCCCGGGGATGATCACACTTATACATTTTCTTGGACTCTCCTTCAAAATCTCAGAAAAAAGGTTGCAAGTAGAGATGGATTCTGACCACCTTCGAAATATTGATGGTGTATCTAAGACTATGTAAGTAACATTGCTATTATGTTCTGCTTCACCTACAATGAAGCGGGGCTTCCTCAGCTCATCCGTGGCAGATGCCAACTTGTGGAGAAATGAATCTAGTTTAAATGATCCTATGTTATACCACTTGATTCCAGCAACAGTCCAATCTGGGAAAACAAGCATGAATAGAGATATCACGTCAAGAGCAATTCCTCCAAAAAGAAGGGAATAAGTAATTTCTACGTCAAGTTCAGAGAGCCCATCCTTTTGCAAGCAATTGAATAAAATGAAAGCCAACACAATGCCAGTGAAGTCTATGAAGTGGAAAATGTAGGTCCACCTGGAATGTATTGCCAAAGCTTTTGTGTAGAGCACCTCGTACATGAAATCAAGTTCAACAGATATCACCCTTAATGCATCTATTACAAAAACTTTGCAGAAATACTCTCGACTCATTTTGCGTTCCTCACCTCTAAATATAAGGTTATCAATGAAGACCCTAAAGATTTGAAAAATATAGTAAGTATGCTTCACCACAATGCTCTCAGCAAGCTTTGCTTCTTCTCCATCAGAGTATCGATCTCCTAGAGCATTGAGTTCTTCAATTAATTTGTCATCTGCACCATGAGAAGACTTGTCATGTGAGAGTATCATTTTTCCAAGCCCCTTGACGCCCGAGAGCATTGACTCCCTAAGCCTTGGGAGGCTCGAGAGATTAAGTGCTCGTAACCCCTCTACATTTTTTGTGACCCCAACAAGAAACACCAATATCGTGGGGATCACTCTGACTTGTTGATGGGAAATATTTGCACAAACACATAGATAGCGGCACCGACTTGGAATATGAGATTGAGCATATGTCGTCGCCAAAGCGAGCTATCCTCTAGAGAGAAGGCGGTGATGGTGTCTGGATCACCAAGATGTAGCAAGAGAAATGAGGCCCAAAATGCTTGAAGTGCTCCATCTACTTCAGTTGCGCTAGCAAACGGATTAAATTGGTTGTGAGAGATGAGCCCAATCCCAAATGCAGCTACCCAGTCAGCCATCTAATAGGCCAACCACAAGAGGAAAACGATGCGATCGTTCTTTTTTTTTTTTTCCTAATTGGTGCAAATAGAATGAGAAATACCTGAAGCGAGAGACTTAGTATGATGAAACCTCGGATATTCCACTTTTTTCAAAGAGCTGAAATGGAGCCAAATGCCATGTTTTGCTTAGTTTGGATTTTTTTTTTTTTTTTGGTTAAGTTGCTTAGTTTGGATTTTATCTCTCCTCTCTAATATAATTTTGGGTACAACAAATTTATAAGAGGGATAATGGGGAATGTATATATACATGCTGAGATAGTTCCTTACTTGTTTGTCGGAAGATGGAATCTATTCAAGAACCCAAGAAAGTGAGGGATCTTGTACATTAAATGGCAAGAAAAGAAAAAAGTATCCCTTCTATGGACAATGCTTATTGCTTTCTATTGGATTGACATTTTATTGTCAAATTAGCCCTGTCTCAATTCTACTTGCACTTTGATATGTAACTACCTGAATTTTGAACTATGAAACTTCATTATCCATGATTAACTTTGGGAAATATTTGATGATACCACATCTAACCAGACACGTATATTTTTTATGAATAAGATTCTATTTAACGAGTCAAATGAGAGTGAATATAGGATAAGTAGGTTATCCTCCGTATTTGGAAAACCAAAAGAACAGTCAGCAGCCACTTGTCTCGTTGAGCAAGCAAACCATTTACCCCAGGAAGTTCATGGGGTTGCATTGGGCCCGCTAAATATCTTCTCCATCAAGTCTGGTTTTCAAATTTATTTCATCCGCTTGTGAATTTCTTTTGCATGACCATTTGCTTCGAACTCTTCTACACATTCAACATCATTTCACCGCGTAACTCTTAGGAATATACTTTTTATATTAGCTAGTCTGCATCATTCATACATATTTAACTCGTTTATTGATCGTGTTACGTCTTTAAAAGCCAAACACAACACCTTTGTGAAATGAGTTGCGCAGCACGATACTTTGAAGAGATAAACCCTAATGAAAGGATGTTTAAATGTGCAGTGGTGTGTCTAAATGTATCTAATCAGATCATGTCGACATATAATATTTAACTAATTGTTTCTAAACATGTCGTAATTAGATTAAAGAGGTCAATTAGTAAAGGACAAGTTATAATTTATGTAGAAAAACATTAATTGTCAAAACTCAATCACAATCATGCTTCCTTTTCACGTCATGTTACCAAGTTGTGTAAAGAATTTGCCACCCCACGGGGTGATGCTTCGATCCCTAACTTGACTCTTTTTCTTTAATTTGGACCCACTTCCTTTCTCTCTTTTTCTGTCTTTTCCTTTTAACTTAGACCCATTTATGTTCTTTCCTTTCTCCTTTTTCTTTCACGGTCCCCAGGTAGTACCCTTTACTTGCACGAAATTGCGTGATTCGTGAGTCACGTCAAATATTTTTGAAAATTACGCGATTGGGGTTCTATAATTGACGTGCAGCCCTTGGCCCTTTATTCGAAATTCACTGATCATAGAAAATAAAATTATAGAACATGAAAATTTAATAGTTTATTCGACTGTACTTCACAGCATTTACCACTTTCGTTCCAAAATCTGAAATCGAGTGGGCGTTTCAAGCTCCGAAAGATGATGGAAAATTGGCGACATGCTAGTATGTTTTTGTAGATATCAGATGTTTGATATTAAAAATTCTTAAATTGCAAGAGTCGAAAAAGAATGACCATGCAGTTAATACCACAAAAAATCTCAAATTATGCCAACTGTGACACAAATACCAAGAAACTTCTTTTTGTGTCGATAAAAATTCTAAACTTATCCATTGCAACAAATACTCCAAACTTTGGTTTTGTCATAAAAAAACTTCGAATTTATACAAGTGCAACAAATATACACCGGATGAAATTAAAATAGAAAATAGATATGTTGCACATGTATAAGTTATAGTTTTTTTTGTGACAAAAACAAAGTTGACCATATTTACATCACAATAGAAAAGTTCAAAATTTTTTGTGATACAAAAAAAATTGAGATATTTACATCACAATTGATAAAATTTGAAAATTTTTATGATATTAAGAAAAGTCATTTTCTGCCCCGTACCTTACCTTGAGATCATTTTAGATAAACGAAACAAAGGATGAAGTAAATTCTCCATACCTGTGAAATGCAGAGATTTCAATGTCGCTTTCTTTCTTTGTTCCTCGTCACTTTTTGGAGTTTTTAAGGAAGTAATTCTAAAACCAATCTTAGCAGCTGGGTTACGTGGATGAAAATTCTGTTTTAAGCCACTGAAAGGGGGAGAATAAAAAAAGGAAAGAAAGAAATGGTCTATCCAGAGTGAGTACTACATGTAGAAATGGTATGCGTGCAATTTTCTTTGCAATTCAATCCGACTTTAATATTATGAGGTTGATGCCCATATCAACAGATTTCATTATTGAAAATCCTAGCCTAGGCTGAATAATGTTTAAGCTTCGTATAGACTCTCGCAAATCCTATCAATCAATTTTCATAAAATAACTGCCCATAAACTTAAAAAAAATGACCAAAACAGTCCTTGAAACGATAAATTGACTAATTTGCCCTCTCGTACTTTAACCAAAATGCCCCTGAACTTAAATGTCATTAAAATGTTTTTTTTTTTGTAGAAAATTCGATTTCTTTATTTAAAAAAAATTCGGTGACGGCCTGTGTATCAAAAAACTGTCAACGACATAACACAATAGACAAAAGTTGAAAAACCATTAGTGTTAGTATTCCTCTTACTGACGGAAAGAGATGCATATCCTACCTATTATAAGAGCTAGGGACCATCTTTCAGAAGGCTGGTTGCTTGGCAAATACAAAGTCAATTCCCTCCATTTCTCCTTGCAGGCTAGGCTAGCTGATCAGATTTTCACCCAGTCATTTTCTTGCAAGCTATAGTATTTGTGTAGTGTAGCAAGCCAGATGCAGAAACAGTCATGCAAGTCCAAATAGAGTTATCAAGAGTGAGTCACGAAACTCCAATCCGGCCTTTTTTCACCTTTAGTTTTTCAAAATGTTCAAAGCATTTACTTATTTCATATAGAAACACTTCAAAACTCTAGCTGCCAAAGATTCATCCGTCACTGCCTGTGGAGGACGCTTTAAATGATTAAATTGCTGCAACCCCCAGATTTTTGTCAACGAACAGCTAATTTGATATAAGATACAAGTGACTGGATAACAGTAAACCTCTTTCATGTAGGAAATATTGGCATGACAGCAGGTGATACATAAATTGCACTACCTTAGGGAACATGCATGGTAGTGGCGCATTGTCACACTACAACACCCTCTCGTCCAACACAGTTGATCATATATCCCACCTCTTTTTAACACGGAACATCAAGACTGATGAGTTAATGTCAACTTGCGGCACTTGGAGCATGAACTGAACTTTCATCTTCATCGGCGCTGTCTTTGCTTTGCCATCTTCATCTCCAACCTAGATCAAGAAGCTCTTTGAAGTCAAAATTCATTGCTAACCCTAGGGAACTTATAAAAGTGATTTTCATGCAATAAGCACTTTAGATCAAGGGAAACAAAAAATCCCTAACCTTATCTTACCAGGCACTAGGAATTAGGAAATAGTTTTCCTTTCATGCAGGAAATATTAGGTACTTAATTGTGTGAATGCCAAGGCTATTCATATCGACTAATCTAATATAACTACAGAAAGTAGATAGAGATTTGCCATTGAGCCCGGCAACTCTTAGGACCACAAGAGAAACTTCTTCACATTTTGGGTACTAGATTTGTTATTTCCCTAAGAGCTGACCCCACTAAGTGGGATAAGGCTTTACGTTGTTATAGTACTTTTACTCAAATCAATATAGCCTTGAGGCATCAATGTGGAAATGCGCTCATGTACAGCACTTACCCAAAGAGATGCCCAACCTACGCGGACCTCCGAATCATACCCGGCCTTAAACTTGAAATCCTTGCCATAAGTATGCTTGTAGACTGCACTCCAGTAATCGCTATCAAAATTGTACCAGTAGCTAAACATTGAACAAATAATATTAATCACAAAATGTCCCTCCATTGGAAAAATTAAGCTGATATGAAGTATTGAAATAAATTAAAAAAGAGCACAGAGAAGAGTAATATTAATCACAACATGTCCCTCCATTGGAAAAATTAAGCTGATATGAAGTATTGAAATAAATTAAAAAAGAGCACAGAGAAGAGTACGGAGTTTACTGACATAGTAAAATTAGGTCACAAAACAAAATGAATGAACATAGCTTAAGTAATGGAGAACTTGTTATGATCTCCAGCAAAAGACCAGCAAGTAAATGTAAATTGATGTTTAATACCACCTCACTGCCTCTGTTTAGGGAACTTCATACTCTAAATGAATATTCATCATCAGGAAGTGTATGCCAGTTTGGGTAATCGATGACAAAAGCATTGCTTCAAAGGCAGAATTTAATACCTTTCGTGACACCTAACATGTCCAAAGACTAATCATGGCTAACCAAATTGACCATGAGTCTGTGACAGTGCTTTTTCTAGTCATTGAAGAATTTGAACATGAGCCAAACAGAGAAGTCAAGTGAGGAACTCAGGATCAAAAACGAATGTCTACCTAATCATTTTTTGGTCATGGTCACAACAACAGTTGCTTCATCAGCAAAAACTAAATAATATAGCTGATGGGCCAAAAGCAACATCTACTGCCAAATTCATCATTGAAGTGATAGGTCTTATAATCAGACTAAGTCACTAATCAGTGGAATCGAAAAGGCATGATGAAGTATTCTAACCTCAACTTGCTAGAAGGACTAAATCTACGCTTGAGCGCAACTGAGAGAGCATTTGAAGGCAGAGAAATGGTTGGGATAAACGACAGCTCCTCATCCTGCAGTTAACATAATCCTCTCCATGTTAGGGCATGGAATATGGTCACACAGAATGAAATGAAACCATATTGAGCAGTAAATCCCTAGACTAGGAGAAAAGAAGTACCCAATAAAAGAAAAAAGGAAGCCCCACAAGTTCAAAATACACAAAAGCCAACAGGAACCACCTTAAAAGCATATCTTAGTTTAAGTTCTTCCTCAGCATATTGGGCACTGCACACTCCATTCCAGATTTGACTTTTAAGAATCCCATTTATTGACAACGTTCTCTTCACTTCCTCCTCTTCTCTTTCTTCCAGTGAGACTTCACCAAGAGGGAACTTTAGCGTTGCCCTTGGCTATAAATAAGGATAGCAAGTCAACACAAGAATGATTAGACAGTGCTAAAATATATGATCACAGATAGTTCAGCACAAGGGTGATGATGGACAATCTCCGCCCTGAGGTATGGATTTGAAAATGTCATGGAGAAAAATCTTTAACAATAATGCCTCCCCAGCATGAAACTTTTAACCTTCTCACAACTTGGATGTTATTTTATAAATTGAAAAGATTTTGTGGCTTGGGACATACGCATTTCTGAAGTGCATGAGAAGTGGAAAGAAAATCCAACAAGAAAATTGCAGATGCTTGGTAGAACAGTGCATAAACTAGATCTCATGGGCATCTTTTCAAACTGAATTGACGCTTTTTCGCCCATTGTTTGGCACCTGTACCCTTCTGTTCTTTCTAGTGTTCAAGTCAAGTCGACATATTAACCGACATACTAGCCCCAGAAGCATATGGACAAAGGTTAAATATTTTATTTACAGCAAATAGGCGGCACCAGGAGCACAAAACTCGTCGTTATAGACCAGAGGTTACATAAGCACATCTAAAAGATACTTCAACAACCATGCAAAGGGATCTACTAACCAATCCCACAGTAGGTACGGGAGACGACAGCTCGAGCGCATAACCGGGTTCGGCAAGGTCCGCAACCAGCGACATCTCTCCTCGTTGTGCCTGATGAAGCAGAATACTCAGCAAAAAGGTAATCAATGGCCACAAACCGCAAGCTCAGCAGAGAACGCAACAATTCAAGACCAACACGCATTTACCAAATCACAAGCTCACATAAGCAACAACATTACTATATACCCTCCATCCGATGAACAGCAATCGATCTCAAAGTTCGCATTTTAAGAAAGAAAAAAATCCAGAATTTCCCAATCAATCGAGCAAATTTCGAATTCAATCGAATCGAAGTGGAATCGAGGGGGGGACCTTGACATCGTGTTCGGCCTTGAGGTGCAGCCTGGGGCCGACGTCGAACGCCGACTTGAGGAGCGCGTTCTGCTCCTCGACGTCGTAGTGGAGGGAGAGGTGCTTGGAGACGAAGGCCAGCTGGGGCTCCGCGACCTCGCCCTTCCGGTCGTTGCGGAAGGAGAGCTTGAGCTTGGCGAGGCCGTCGAGGAGCTTGCACGAGACCTTGTGGAGGAAGACGGAGCTCTCGCTGTCGTACTCGGAGGTGACCCGGAGGGCCGGCCGCTTCGGGAACGAGAAGAGGATCCGCGGCTGCGGCTGCGGCGGCGGCAGTTGCTCCGGGCCGGGGGGCGGCGGCGGAGGCGGCGGAGGAGTCGGAGAGTACGGCGGGAGGAGGAGGCTAGGGATCGGAGGAGGGGGCGGCGAGGAGGACGGGTCGGCCATCGGTGTCGTCGGGCTAGAGAGAGAGAGAGAGAGGGAGTTCGGCTGACTCGAGTTCGGTGTGTGTACAGCCTTTTTTTTTAACTTTTTATTTGTTTTTTTTTTTTTTTTTTTTTTTTGAGCGGAAAATGGATTTGATTTTTGGATGGTTGTGCGGGAGCGGGGGGGCCTTCAAATTTTGGGGATCGATTATGTCTCTCCTGGAAAAGGGCTGTTTCTTCTAAGATTTTTTTTTTTTTTTTTCATTTTGTTTAGATGTAATTCTTTTATTTATTTTCCCAAATTTCTTGCCTCTTATTTAAAGGAAAGCACAACCTTTTGAAACATTCAAATCTACAATGAGAAAAGGAAAGAAAAAGATTTTTAGCTTGCTAGTGCTAATTATATGAATTTCCTAATGAGTTTTCACGATTGTCCAACATTTTATGCATTTTCTATTTATTTTTGAAATCCTGCCCTCAACCATGAAGGCCTTGGGTAAGGCCGTCAGGGCCTTGTTGACTTTGGGCGGCCACCGGCAAGGGTCATCGTGGCCTTGCCTATTGTCAACGAGGCCCTGACACTGTCACTTAAGGACTTCACAATGAGAGCAAGGCGGTGAGTGCTTTGCGCCAACCACCAGCAAGCCCTAATAGCCTCACCCAATGCCTTTACGGCTAAGGGAGAGATGACTCACCTACATTGGGCAAGGATTTTGCAACCAACGAGGGTTGTGGCAACCCTCATCAACCCTTAAAGAAAAAAAAAAAAAAAAGAAAGAGAAAAAACAAAAATATTAGATAATATTTTTTGACGGCCACATTAACCTTTTCGGCGGGACAAATCGAAAGTGGCACTCAAGTAAGTGAAAAAAAAAAAAAAAAGTTTTTGCACTTAAATGAACATACAAAACATATTGATACTTGTATTGTTCTTACTTTAAACTATTCATATGACATACGTACTATCAGTGAAGATTTTATCAATGAGAACCATTAAAATTTGCATATATGAACACCATAAAGCAAATGTTATCGACATAAGTGAAGTAAAAACAACTTTGTTTTGACTAAAGAAAATCTAATAAAACTTTGATAGAGGGAAAATACGTCACATGGGTACACATTTGAAGTTTTTTATATCATAAAAAAAATTCAGATAAATATGGGATAAAATTGGAAATTTTTGGTGGCATTTTTCCTTTTTTTAATAGGATTAGTACCCTAAAAAACCTCAAACTGGTACACCTGTGACAAATTTACCTAAAACTAATTTATTCGACCACAAAAAACCCCAAACTAATAAATTTGTGACAAATATACCCTATACTAAATTGAATTAATACCACAAAAAAATCAAAAAATCGTAAACTGTAACAAATTGGGAGTAAAATCCCAAATTGGTATACCGATCAACTGTCACATGTTATTTAACTTAATAATTTGATGGTAAAATTTAACAAAAACTAACAAAGGGTAAATTTATCACAAGTGTATTAGTTTGGGGTAAATTTGTCAAAGGTATACCAATTTAGGGTTTTTGGTGGTAAAAAAAATAATTTTAGGTAAATTTGTCACAAGTGTACCAGTTTGAGGCTTTTTAAGATATTAACCTTTTTTAATAACCCAAACAAGCTTTTAATTTTAACGCTCCTCACGAGCCCAAAAAGATTTGAGAGCAAAAATATGAAAAGTGAAAAGAATTATACCAGTACTGATATATGGATTTCCCCATCATTTTTCATAGTTTTCAAAAAAAATTTGTACTTTCCAGTTTTTCTTTTTCTAATACAAATCCGAAAAGCTTCTTTTTGACCCGAACAAGCTTCTAATTTCGACGTTGTTCATGCGCCAAAGATTTCAGCACAAAAATATAGAATGAAAATAGAAAAAAATTAAAAGAAAAAATAGTGGCCCATGCAGGTCTCGAACCTGCGACCTTCGCGTTATTAGCACGACGCTCTAACCAGCTGAGCTAATAGGCCGCTACGAAGTTCTGTTCGGGAATAAAAAATTAAATTCCAACATTTTGGAAATGGCGGTACATGTCACGTTAAGACCATAGCGGTTTTGGTAATAATGCGTGGATCACAGCAGTTAATGAGTTAGCTTAATTTGAGATAATTCACTTGCCGAAGCAGTAATTGCTCATAGAAACCGCAAAATTACCTTAATTAGTTGCTTATGTATATCAAGAAAATCCAATTATAATGCACTGAAAATTTTAATTTAGCTGTTCTATTTCAAATCATATTCATAATCATAGCTATATTGCCGCTAAGGTAAAAGGTATAAATATTCGAAATATAGAACACCCTTTGCGTTTCATCTCTCTTCTTTACCAAAAGATACTTAGTTCTAGCTAGATCTATAAATTTAAATGGGGACATGCTTCTTTTTCTCCCCCTTCGCCCGCTTGCGAAGTTGGTTTGTTATTCAGAAGTCCCACGTATCACTTACGCTCGGTGCATCCCGTGCACAAAATTATATATATAACAAAAAACTACACCTTCAAAATGAAATTGTGTATTGGTACTTTCGTTCTATTCTTGCGAAATTTCAAGACTTTGTGACAGATTCAAGTATATTCAAGTATGTGTTTCCCCTTTTGTTCTCTCGTGTTGTCTCGTGCCAGAAAGAGAGAGCATCATGCCATGGATTAAAAGGATCTCCTGAGCATCCATCGACAATTCAGCAGTCTTCTTCCCGAGCATATGCTTTGTCAGCATCCCGCCGCTATGTCTAAGATCGATTGTAAGTGCATTAATTAGCTCATGATCGCTTCCGACTTTTCAAAAGCAGAAGTTACTTACTCGATGCACTGCCTCAATTGATGCCATCCGTTTATGTGATGGAGCTAAGACAAAGAAACTTTTGAGAGAAGCAACATCGAGTGGCTATATTGCGTGGCATCAATGGCAAATCAGTGAGCGACTGTCCTATGTGATGCTCACCCGACATCTTATTGTCGACCGGCATCGCATGCAGAATACTTCCGAACATCATGCTCACTAGTTAGTAACCATCTCAGAAATCTTGCCTATGGTCAATCTATCAGTTCCACTAGTGGCTACATAACTTGAGAAACAACTTATCCACTTTAAGGTTGAAGAATCCTCTAAAGACAATTGAAGGTTGGCAGTCATACTCCACCAGCTGAACAAGTTGAAAGCACTATGCAACTAAGCATATGTTCAGTCAAATCTCTAGATTATCCATCCAACCAAACATTGAGATTAAAAATGTGCCATCTTTCTCAGTCATGCTCAAACTCTAAAATTGCAGTTAGACCCATGAAATGTCAATGATCGCTTAGCCCTCGTTATAGAAGTCACAATTCTATCATTGCGCATTTTATATAAATTTCTGAGAAGCCAGTTGGGAGAACAGGCAGAGTAATGTTTTTCATGGACAGGACATACACGGAAACGAAAGAGCATGCTATAGGAAATGCCTCATCTCCAAAATTATCCTGTTTAGGCCTTTCAATAAAGTTAGTCGAGATCAAAAAAATTGCAGGTGGAAATTGACATGGCAAACCGCCTTCTTATCAGTTCGTCCTCCTCAGTTCGTAGCTCCTTCTAATAGCACGCCAAAATGCAGGTATTGCGATGTCATCAGGCACCTCCTTGAATGACGGGAGATAGTTCACATCTATGATTACATGATCCTGAGTTTCATCCTGAACCTGAAATTCAACAGCCCAGCAACAGATGATGAATATGAAAAGTCGGAAAACTCTCAAAGTTCAGTTTATCAAAATGCCGACTATGTTAAACACATGAAAGGGTTAACCGGCAAGGTATTCTGCCAGTTCCTCAGTACTCTTCATTTACCTTCACTACCTCAGTACTCTTCATTTACCTTCACTATAACATTCAGTCCACCAGAATAAAAGCTAAAAGAGTTTGTCCCACACTCTTTTACTTTTGTTGATATATAGTTCTTTTACTAAGTATATAATTCATAACAAAGTTGCCCTCATTATCTGAAGAACCAACTCTTAACCACCTGAATAAGCATGATTATTTTATTCAAAACACTAATGTAATGTATCTGTGAAAAGTAAAATAAGTACGTGGCCTCAACGGGAGCTGACTAAGCAGGTTGTTGTACTATCCATGATTCCACTATCGGGCTTCTTTAAGTTCGATATAAAAATGCAATTCTGGTTATCCTAAGACATGGCAAATCTTCATTAGAGGCTGGAGAAGAACAGATGTCAAGTTTTATTCATGATAAGATGTTCATCTTAGTGAGGATCCACCAACCTTAGTATCATTTTAAAGTCACATAAAATAGTAGCAGCTTAACAGTTCATTTCTCTCCTCTAGAAGTATAATAATGCATAACTCTCATCTCCATCAAATTAGGAACTTTTGAATTGATAACATTTGAGATTTCACAAAATGATACAAAAAGTTACTTACGACAACATCAAAACCAAAGACGGTCAGGCCAAGCCTTTTGGAAAGCCACTTTGCAGCATCATTGACCAGATCAATATTGAGAGATGCAGCAGAAGTCTTGGCAATAGAGCCATCATCTCCACCAGACTGAGAGTTCGTGGCAGTGGGTAGAGATTTCAAACTGCAAAAGAAAATCTTCTGTCAAAAGCTGATATCAATTATTTCTAAAGATGCCTCTATATACGTGAACAATTGTACATGCCCTGTATATATATATATATATATATATATATTAGTCAAAGATTAATTCCAACAAAAGAAAGATGCAAGAATGACCTGTCAAAGAGTAGAGGTTGTTGTCCGTTTCTTCCAGGTAATTTCATCAGCGTATCACCATTTGGGATAGATGTTTTAACAGCATGGAAAACTTCATCTCCCAGGACATAAAATTTATACAAGGTAGAAGAATGATCAACGTACTCCTGTTATATGAGGGATCATCAAAACCAATTACCAATAACAAAGATCAAGATATCTTAACAAATTCAATGCAACACCCACACTAAAAGTTTTGACTGTGAAGCAGCATCAAAGGACAAAAAGACGCAAACCATGAGCTGGAACTGACAGAGCTCAGCAAACAATCCTCTGGTTGTCTTGCTCTCAATATTCTAATTTTCTCTGAAACTTAGAGATAAAATTGTATGCAAATACAAAAAACGAATTATCCTGAGCCCATTGTACTCTAAACTCTTTCCCAAATAAGACTGATATACAAACATATTCCAGAAAACTACTAATCCCATACCAACAGATGTTCATATTGCAGTTTTCCCAAATTATATTTTTAGCAATAAAAGAGAATCCATGATTGGATCTCAAGATCATCCAATTTGTAAGTGATATTACTACGACATACATAACTAGACTAACTAAGGCTACAGAAACAGGTTAAAGCAACAACAGATTTGCCACACAAATTGTTCATGAAGTTACCTGAATGATTGCTGGAACTGGAACTTTCAGATCTTTGAAATCCTCCACCTTGAAAACAATTGCCTGGTACATGGTTCAGGAAGAATCATCATACATTCACAAGCTAGAAATTCACCGCTATAAAGTGATGATAATCTTGCACATAACACATGATGCACCATTTTACGCTAAAGAAAGGTACATAAAACTACTTTACTGTAGTAGCAAAAAGACAAGTTGAATTCATCAGCCACTTCCTACACTAATGGGTCAGCTAGTTATGCTGACAGTGGGACCATCTTTATGAACAGCAGATTTAAGAGAAGTGTTACTACACAAGGATGTGGAGACGCTAGTAAGGAGGGCCACCAAAATACATACAAGGATGTGCGAGAAGACATTAAGGACATATATGGAGTATGTAGAACTTAATAGGATCTATGGAAGATCGATTGCAATGACATAATAGGATTCATCTTGCTAACCCCACTTAGTAGGATAAGGCTTTTTCATTGCTGCCGTTCATATAGTAAGATATAGAGTTATTCGATACCTTGCTGCTGGGAGAAACTTCAAGGAGAAATTATCTCTCATGGTCCAAAATATTTTCTCCCATCTTCCCTCTCACAAGTCCTTTTCTTTGTTCTCCTTTTTTCTCCACTGAGCCCCCTCTTTTACTTTCTTAGCTGGTGTTGGAGGTGGGTGATGGACTAACCTACTTTGCATTCTAGTATTTGTCTATCCTTCAAATTGGAAGAATGAATTCATCAAAAAGAAACAACAAAAACTCAGTTTAATGGACCACTCTGCCAATAAACAGCCAAAGCAGAGAGTGCTTGTGGAGCATATTTGCATTGCAATGTCCCATCAAAAGAAGGTAAAGATTGAAAAAAAGAAAAAAAGAGAAGCATCTTACAAACATGGATTTCCAGAATATAAAGTCATCTTATTTTGTTTAATAAAGTTTACTTAAAACTGTTCAAAGAAACATCAAGCAATAAGTAGTGCAAATAGAATAGAGTAGGAACAACAGAAATAGGATAGCTACCTAGCACTACAATAGCACAACTTCACTTGAAACGAAGGTGAAGTTGAAGTTGCATAATTAAGGACAAATAAGAAATGAATATCAGTACCATACTATGCGCATCAGCTACTCCACAGGCAGCTTGTGGCTTTACTATGAAGGGAGGAGATAGCTTTGCTTCTGAAAGTCTTGTTATTAATTCAGGCTCATTGAAAGTATCAACCTGCACACATATAAACTTCAGATCAATCTGGAGCTGATCTCTACAAATAAGGGCCTGTTTGTTAAAAATTATTTCTGCTCCCTGGAACAACTATTTCTGTTCTTTTGTTTCAAGGAATGGAAAAAGAATGGAAACGTGTTTGGTAAAATTTTTGTTCCCAGGAAAATAGATTTGGAACAAAAACAAGAAATAAAAAAAGTAACTTCTTGTTGTTGGAAACAAATTTTTCTTTTCTCTTCTTTTTTCTTCTGTTTTCTTCTCCCCTCTTCTTCTCTTTCCTTTCCTTCTTCTTCCTTTTGGCCGGTCGCTGACCTTGGCCATGGCTGGCCACCGGCCAATGAGGGCCGCAAACTCACCTGAGCGACGCCGAGCCATGGCGAGGATCAGCCTCGCCAGCCCACACGAGGCTTGGCCTCACCAAGCTAGGGCGAGGTCGAGCCTCGCCAGGCCACTGACGAGGCTCCAGCAAGCTTGCCGGACCTCGCCCAGCCAATTGCCGGCTGCCAGCAACCGGCCACAAAGAGGAAGAAGGAAAGAAAAGAAAAAAGAAAGAAGAAAAAAAGGAAAAATATAATAAAAAAATTAAAAAATTAAAAGAAACAACAAAATTATACAACTTTACCAAACGCATTTCTTTCCTGGGAATAAAAATTTTGTACAGTAATCAAGTGCATTCTTATACTCGGAATTTGTTCCCAGGAACAAAATCGTTAACAAACGCACTCTTAAAGTACCTAAAATTGAAATTTTAATCTACGATACTCATGGACGCAATTTAAGGAAGAATTGTCCAAAAAAGAGATCACCAGGTTGTGTTAACAATATATTCTTGCCAAAAACAGACACCACCAACAAATAACCTTGAGATGATGGGGACCCTGATTTTACAACTGTCCTTCATGCTCAGATCCCGTAGTCCACATAGTAAGTTTTGAATCTCCAGTCGATCCAATACAGGGTAAACTTTATCAAATGGATCAATGACACAACACTGTGGATTATGCTCCAAGTACCTACCAAGGAAAAAGCTTGATTAACAACACGGAATAACCTTTCATTTCTCTAACACCACAGAGTTCCACTGGTCATTTTGTCTCGAGTTGTCTAGTTTGATAACAATTAGAACAGAAAAGCTAAGATGTGCGAGAACAGCATTCATTGTATATGAGATTTTAGTGCTCGGTAAACCATATGCCAGCAAAGCACCTACCGACGAAGCTCATTTGCATTATGAGTTAATTAACAGTATCTTCCACTTGATAAGCTAAGCATATTTAAATAAATGTAGACCATTCTAATTGAAAGTCATCACGATCAAGTGAGGAAAAAAATTAAACAACTGATAAATATTAATGGCAGCAGTTTATACAATGAGAAAAACATATATATGCAAATTGCCAATGGTAGTAGAAGTTACCTTTTCAGTTTTTGCATGCCTTCACTAAATGTAACTCTTTCAGTTAGTTCTGAGGAGCTGTTAAAGTTGAAGGATACTATTTTGTCAGTAGCTTTATGAAGAACCAAGTCAATTCCTTTTAATTGAGAAGCTAGTGGGAGTTTGAAGATGAGAGGCACAAAACACAGGCCATTTTGAGTAGGACGCATTGGGAATGCCCCTCTCTGCAACAGTTACAAAACCATCTTTGTAAAGGTTAACCCAAAGTATGGAGATTTCAGCATAAGGATGAGCAGCAGAATAGAATCAATAGACATATGACAGCACCATTAGAAGCACTTTCAGCTGTTTCGGATTATAATAAGAATTGGATTATAAAAAAAAGCAAATGAAGATGCTTGAGAGCCAAGGCTCTTCAAGGCCAAGTAACATATGGAGAATCAAACATTCCGTGAGGTATTATACCCTAGAAAAAGTATCCTACTCCATGATTTACTCTTTTGATAAACATAATGTCACGGCTGGTGTAAGATTTCTATGCAGCACCTAGAATTTCTTTTATTAATGATTCTAACTTACCTCCACCATTGGTGCTCACCTTAGCAAAGTCTTCTTCACGTGATGGCTTCATGATGTAACCAACTTTCAGGACATCATTCCCACTTTCCTTCAATGTGCATTAAGAACAAGAAATACCATCACATTAATTAGGAATGCACTTAAAGTGACAAGAAGATACGAAGAGCTATCACATTATGAAATGGGCAGAGTAGCAATAAACTACCTTTTTAATTAAGTTGCATATAGTCAAAGGGAGTTCTGCAAGCATGTTAATATGCAAGCCCCAATCCTCACAGTTACTGCTGCTATTGAGTTCTGAATTGAAAACTATTAGCAGTTTAAACAAAAAGAACAATAACAATATTTGCTAGCTAACAACCTGACCAAACTGAACCAGCATATTTGCCAGTATTGAATATATATAAAGGAAGGATAGTCTTATAAGATTGAATATCTTTTTTAGCTTTAACTGATTAATAGCAACTCATGCAACACAAACACGTATGCCAGAAGGAAAACCAGCACCCATGTTCTGATACATGTATGTAAAAATGTGTGTTTATACATAACAAAACACAGTTATACATTTAGAAACAAATTAGCAAGCAGTTGCTAAAGTCATTTATTTATGAAAAGGATGCTTCCAGTATTCACTAGTACTCTCATATATTCATTCTACATGCCTTAGTTTTATGGCCACCACCAAAGAACTACTAAGTTAGGTAACAAGCATTTCAAACTTTAGAAGGTTGCCAAGAAGGAAAATGAGATCGAGATCTAGATGGCACAAGTTACTTTGATAAGAGAGATCTACAAAATACTGTGAAGCATGCCATCCACTTCTTACATCATGCATGACATGATTTTTGTGCTGTCAACCAAAGTTTTATGTCCTTTGCCTAACTCCACTTGTCTCCCATGACATACAGAAAAGCTAGCAAGAAAGCAAATATCATGCCACTTACTGACAACAGTGGTCAACCAACTGCAGCTTCTCAATCTAACGCAGGCTTCCTTCTTAGTCTCAGAGACTACGTACAGAATATGCCCTTCAGTTTCCCCCCAAGCTTCACGAATATCATGTGTGGCTTCATCTATGGAGAAAGGATTGAAGCTAAAGTAATTGAAGGAGTATGTTGTTGCCAGCTTTTTCAAAAGACCCACCTACACTACATCGAGCAGACAAAACTGTTAATAGTATAACCAAACTAGAGTTGATGCACAAAATTAAAGATGTAAACAGTGCAGGCAGAGCATCAACTATCAACCTTACACAATGGGTATGCAAAGACAAGCGCAGACAAAGAGAAAATAGCTCCATAATCGAGACAAGGAACACACAAGAAGTAAAGCTAAAGGTAGCAGAAGTTAACATTTCAGCCCTAAATTGCTTGGTGGAATTAATTTCCATGCACTTCCAACATGCACATTCCCAGATGCAACGCAATGATCAAAAATCAGATTACTCTGTAAGCTCCATGAACTTCCATTTGAATCCGAGATTCACACCGGGTGCATCCAGAACTTTGGCATGCAAAGGCATTTCTTTCCATGAAAAACGGAAATATCAAGGCAAAAAGAAAAAGATTAGCTTTCCAACTTTAATTTTCCCAATTAGTTTCTTGGATCTTGAAATCAAACGGGCACAACAAAAACGACCTTCTCAGCCGACGCATCGTCCTCGTTCAAGATTCCCTGCGAAGATCAAACGAACAGCTCAACACCAGCAAAACCCACGATCAGAATTCAAAGACAAGGGAAGACGAGGAGGAGGTCCCTCCGCAGTCTTCCATTGAAAAAGCAGAGAACAACGCATGGCAGTTCGATAACCAGACATGGCAAAGACAACCGAGCCAGAGCAGTCAAATTTTCAAAAAACACTTCGAAATTCTCCAATTCAAGCACGACCCAAGTGAGAAACGGGGACGATGGTCAGGCCGAAACGGGGAGAACTGCATGGGCATGCGAGATGAATCCACGACCAATGCACACGCAAATGGCGGGACAAGAAGAGGGGAGAGAGAAATGAACCGTGGGGATCCGAGAGTGGCGAAGCCTGCGGAGAAGAGGGTCGGCGTCCGGTTGCAGCGAGCAGCCATCTCCGATCGCGGTCGACAGCACCGACTCGTCAAGGATCACTCCTCTCACTGCCTTCGCCATTCTCTCCCTCTCTCTCTCTCTCTCTCTCTCTGCAGAATATGCGCACTGAGGGTGACGGAGGTTGAAGAAGGAAAGGGGAAGCTGAAGTGCGATGTCGGGAATCAGACTCTATTATAGATTAAAAATTTGTAACTTTATTGTGAACATTTAATATTAATATCGACTTTATTATAAAAACCAATATATGTACTCTGTTATAAGTTAAAATACGTGCTTCGTTATAAATTATACAACTTATACTCCGTTTCACGTAAATATTTCTTCTTCTTTTTTTAACGATATCACATATATAAATGAAAGTTTATATTATCATAATTATATTGACAGTAATTATACGAAATTGGTTATTTTTATTTTATAATATTGAGAGAAAATGATATTAAACTCTTCGAAAGACTTAGGGAATTAATTGTCAAAGGTGCGTTTGAAAGTCGCCTTTAGAAAACATTTGGACACCCAAAATCTCTTAGACCAAAGAGAGGGTGTTTGATCAATTTTTATTTTTAATCCCATTTGGAAAATGTGAGCCTTCATAAAGTCCAGGAGAGCCTGAGGGCTGCCTTGCACAAGTAATTACATCACCAGTTCATTGCAAAGCTCAATTTTTTGGAGGCACAAGCAGCCAGTAGCCACGACCCGTTGGGGCTGCATGTTTCCGTTCCTTTTTTTGGTTTATGAACAGAAATTTTGGTTTTTTTTATTCTTGATCAGAACTATGTCTTCATAGCCTTCACCAACGCTTCCCAAATTTGATGTGCGGCAAGACCCGCTTTCACAAGTCATGATCTCATCATGCGTACACATCTTAAGAGTGAGAAAATGGGTTACTAATCCATATTTTAACCCATATTTAATAGATTCGGCAGAAAATGAGTTAGCTAAAATTTTAATATGGGTTTACTATCTAAGAGCCCAATCGAAAAATGAGTCATAAACGAGTCTATCCCAAATTCATTTACGACTGATTAATAAGTCAACTTAGACCCACTAATTTTCAGTTTTTTTAAAAAAAAGAAAAAAAATAAAAAAAACTATTGGAAGGGGTGGATAAGTAAAAGAATTTCCCTACCAAAAAGCAGAAAATATCTTTTAGTTTATTCTTAAGTTTCAATCGAACATCGAAAAATATGATTATTTTCCTGGACAATAGTTTTCATATAATATTAATGTGTTTTGATAATAGGGGTTGTTTCCATCTGGTGTCTTAAGTGTGATGTTGGGGTGGTGGGTCCTCCGCTAGCGTCACCCCGAGTTTACCTCACCGGCTGCCGGTTGTACGGGGGTTTCCGGATCATAAAAAAAAAAAAAAAAATAATAGGGGTTGAGTCAGGTATGGGTTATTGAATTTACATTGCATGACTAACCAAAAAAAAAAAAAAGAATTCACATTGCATAAAAATGAATTAAAACCAATTAAATAAGTTAATATGGGTTTGATCATTTTCAACCCAACTCAAATCCAACATGACTCACTCATTTAATGCCCTCCATCTCATGGACAAAGCCGAAACGTAAAAATAAAAAATCAGACTTTACTGATTTTGCTGTTCTCCCTAATTTCAGATTGTACGTGCCATTTCGATTTCCTTGTCGTGCTTCAACGCCTGCTTCCATCTCCAATTCATTTGCAATAGTTGGAGTGCGTTCGATGATCAACTTAATCACCTGTGACTCCACAATGGCATGCAGTGGCGAACCAGTCCTCTAGCTTCAAATGAGCAAGACAAACGCCCCAAGCGACGCACATTTCATGGATCGAAAGCGATTTCAGGGCTCGACTTGTCAATCTCATGCGACATAATGCATCCGTTGGAGAGATATCCTCGTCGTTATTACCAAATTATGACTCTCGAGATAACATGGCTAGCTCCTCTGATAATGGAAGAGCCGATAACTGTATTGGAACTTCAGACAAGACGGGAGAATACTAGTTCCAACAGCCATAACATTCTTAGTAACAAGAATTTAGCTGCTGGAACAGCTGATCTTGGTGCCCATGCGCCCGAATCATACATCTCAGCAACCTTTAGTGTCGGCTCTGCGCTAAGCATGTGTTGACACTTAAATTTTGATGACTCATTTAGTCATTTATTATCTTAATTCTTAAAAAAATATTAATTGCATAGCATATAGATTTAGGTGCATTTATTTTTAATTTATATTTTTTTATATTTATTTATTGGACCGGTGGCGAATGGGTCGACTAAGTGATTTTGGGTTTTAAATTAGCAGGCTAGGCTAGGTCCACGAAAGGAGAAAATTAATCCAAATCCGTCGTTATGTTTAATTAATTATCTTGTGAAAAATTAAAATTTAATGTGATATTATGATAATTTTTGAAAATTAAAAAAGATCGCATTGTAATCTTATCTCTATCAATAGATGATGAAATCGGGGGAGAATATTCATGAGATAAAAGGATTTTGTGATTCGGAGGCAATAGCCAATTTTCGAAATATTCTACGAAGATCACGTTATGTTTGTTTATAAAAGGAGACAGTGTACGACAGAGAAAAGGGGGGCTTTACGAGGGGCTTCTCTTCGTCGAAGGAAAAAGAATAGAAAAGTCAAAAGATGAAAAGAGAGAGGAAAAGTGCTGACAGCAGAAGAGGGAAAGAGAACCGTGCGTGGAGAAAGGGAAAAGCAAAAAGCAAAAGGAGGCAGAGGGAGAGAGAACCGTGCGTGGAGAAGGGGAAAAGCAAAAAGCAAAAGGAGGAACAGTGTGGGGAGAGAGAACCGTGCGTGGAGAAAGGGAAAAGCAAAAAGGGAGAGAGAACCGGGCGTGGAGAAGGGGAAAAGCAAAAAGCAAAAGGAAGAACAGTGTGGGGACAGGGACTGTTCACTGTCTCCTTCCCTTCGCTGCTCACGATCGTGCATTACCAGCCGGAGGTCCACGCCGCTGGGCAACCCGGAGCCTCACGCCGCACCACTGTGCCCACACCGCCGCCACTCTGCTGTGGCCCTCCCTCGACGAGTCTTCACCATTGTTCCGCCAGTCTCGCCACGACATCCGGCCCCGCCGTCGACGCACGCAGCTGCTCCCTTGCCGGTCCGTCTCCCTTGCGCGACCCACTGCCGAGATCTGCCGTCCTTGCCCCACCGGACTCCATCTTGCGAACACCCTAGCAGACGACCCGACGACCGCTCCAACAACGCCGCAACGACCTACTGCTCTGCTGTGCTGCGACCCGGAGTCTTCTACCCGAGCCGACTAAACCACTGTAGCCCTCTGACGCCGCAACAGCCACGGGTTTCCTCTGTTGTGCTTCCACCCTCCGATCGGTCGCATCAGCCTCGCCCGAAGCCCGACGCCGCCTGGAAGCCGAGGCCAACCGCGGCCACCTCGCTCGAAGCCCCGCCGTTGTCCGCCCGAGCTCTCCCGTTCGTGCCGCACCGGCCCACGATTCCGGTGACCTGTTGCCGCCCAACGCCTCCCCGTGCCGCGCCGACCCAAGATCCTGCAATTCGTTGCCGCCGGAGACCGTCTTCGCCTGAGTCGGTCCCGCACCAACAACCGAACGCTGCTCCCCGACCTCGCCTGAATCGCGACACCTCTTGCTCGGAGCCAAAGACCCGTGATCCGCCTGCTGTTCGGATCTGAAAATCTGAGTCAGATCGGTAGCCCATCGCCACTCTCCTGCCCGTCCGGACCCGAGCCTCCTTAGCTCCGCTCTTGTGCTGCAGTCGCCCTTGCCGGATCCCCTTTGCCGGGCTGATCAGCCAGCTCCCTTGGAGATTCACGGCTGTGTGCGGAAAGGAAGAAAAAAACAGAAAAAGAGAAAAAGAAAAATCAAATTAGGTAGTTTTCTTTTATGTTTTTTTATTATTATTTCTTTAATATTCTGTTTTAGTGGAATTATTCCTTAATATATTATTAATATCCCAATATGAAATAATCCCTCAAGTTAGGGATTGACAGTCCGATTTTACCGTCAAATCCATTCGCAATCACTTCTAAATCGACAATCCGTCTGGTTCGAGATTGATTTGCGATTTAATTTTAAAATTAGTCAACCCGTCATCTAAATGCGAGATATGGTTAACGATTTTAGAATATTAATATTGTCTTGCTTGATTTGATTTCGTGGCATTTAAATCAATTTTATTTTCGTAAAAGGAAAAAATCCAAAAAAAATTTGAATTAAGATTAGGTTTGTTTTAGAATATTCCTAGTCTTAGGTTTATCTTGCATATTTAGAATTGCAATCTTATTTCGAATTTTTAAATAAAGAAAACCAAAAAAGAAAGCAGGATGTTAGTTTTATCATTATCTGAATTGCATGTGAAAATTTAATTTCGAAATTAATAAAAACACAAAAAATCATCATGCAGACTTAGGACATTTTTTACATCATTGCATATTAGGGTAAAATTGCACTTAGTTTAAATCTAAGTAATATTTTCCTTAACTCATTATAAATTTAGATATTAGATAGATTGCATTTTAGGATTACTTGGATTAAGATAATATTTTAGTTTAAATTAGGATTCGGCTTAATCTAATTCCTAATGCAAGTTGAATAGAATCTTAATCTAGTTAGATAATTTTCACATTTTACCTAATTCCGAATTTCATGAAAAAAAAATACAAAAATGTCTCAAGATAGATTAGTTTTAATCCCTATGATAGGTTGCATGCATTTTTAGAATAAAAATGCCTATGTCATATAGAATTTGATTCATGAAATGCATGTTATTTAGTGATTATTGTTAAGTTCATTTAATTAGAAATTGCCCGTCATTAGATTAGGTTATTTAATAAATGTCGCGTGACATATAACTTGCATATTAAATTATATGTCACATGTCATTTTAGTTAAAATAATTTTGTACGTCATTGTATTGCATTGCACGTCATTAGAATTAAGTCATTTTGGTTAATTCAGATTGCATATTTAATAATTACATGTTCATTAAGAGATCACAAAATTTTTATTCATATAGTTTCATGCCATATCATTTCATATTAGATTAAAAGCATTGCGTTGCATATGAATTATAGTCTCGTTAAAAAGTGAAAACAAAAAAAAAAAAAAAGAAATTGCGTGTCAATTAGAAACCATATCTAGGATTGTTAATGTGGGTTTTAATTTAACACTGCAGATGCTTTTGCTGCTTTGAGGTAAGTCCTGCATTATGTAATTGCTTTCTTTGGTATTAAATTGGTGGTTTGCACACCTGCATGAACACCTCACACCTCACATGTTAGGGAATTAGATTTAAAATCAATTCAAACTGCCTACAAAAACATTTTTTCAAAATAAAAGAAATGATACCGAAAGGACGTTAGAGAAATCTAGCGTAACCAAGTCCCCATATCCAAATCTCTGGTTCGTAGGAGTAAAGTAAATTTCCCGTTACTTTACTTGGGTTTCTAATCGACTCACCAAAAATAGATTAGTGGCAACTCCTAATTTAAAATCAATTGCATGTTAATAATTCAAACATAAGTTGCGAATTGGTATGGGCTTGAGAGAGCCCGAGTTAAGTCCAGACTTAATAATCCATTAGCCAAACCCTAGCTATCGCGACCCATTTTTCGGGGGTGTGAACCATCTAGGGTTTGGCTAATGGATTGTTAAACTTGGACTTAACTCGGGCTCTCTCAAACTCATACCAATTCGCAACTTATGTTTGAATTATTAACATGCAATTGATTTTAAATTAAGAGTCGCCACTAATCTATTTTTGGTGAATCGATTAGAAATCCAAGTAAAGTAACGGGAGATTTACTTTACTCCTACGAACCAGAGATTTTGGTATGAGGACTTGGTTACGCTAGATTTCTCTAACGCCCTTTCGGTATCATTTCTTTTATTTTGAAAAAATGTTTTTGCAGGCAGTTTGAATTGATTTTAAATCTAATTCCCTAACATATGAGGTGTTCATGCAGGTGCGCAAACCACCAATTTAACACAAAAAAAACAATTAAATAATGCAGGACTTACCTCAAAGCAGCAAAAGCATTTGCAGTGTTAAATTAAAACTCACATCAACAATCCTAGATATGGTTTCTAATTGACACGCAATTTTTTTTTTTCACTTTTTAACGAGACTATAATTCATATGCAACGCAATGCTTTTAATCTAATATGAAATGATATGGCATGGCAACATGTCCTAAACTATATGAATAAAAATTTTGTGATCTCTTAATGAACATGTAATTATTAAATATGCAATCTGAATTAACCAAAATGACTTAATTCTAATGACGTGCAATGCAATGCAATGACGTACAAAAATTATTTTAACTAAAATGACATGCGACATATAATTTAATATGCAAGTTATATGTCACATGACATTTATTAAATAACCTAATCTAATGACGGGCAATTTCTAATTAAATGAACTTAACAACAATCACTAAATAACGTGCATTTCATGAATCTAATTCTATATGACATGGGCATTTTTATTCTAAAAAAGCATGCAACCTATCCTAGGGATTGAAACTAATTTATCTTAAGACATTTTTGTATTTTTTTTCATGAAATTCGGAATTAGGTAAAATGTGAAAATTAGCTAACTAGATTAAGATTCTATTCAATTTGCATTAGGAATTAGATTAAGCCGAATCCTAATTTAAACTAAAATATTATCTTAATCCAAGTAATCCTAAAATGCAATCTATCTAATATCTAAATTTATAATGAGTTAAGGAAAATATTACTTAGATTTAAACTAAGTGCAATTTTACCCTAATATGCAATGATGTAAAAAATGCCCTAACTCTGCATGATGATTTTTTGTGTTTTTATTAATTTCGAAATTAAAATTTCACATGCAATTAAGATAATGATAAAACTAACATCCTGCTTTCTTTTTTGGTTTTCTTTATTTAAAAATTCGAAATAAGATTGCAATCCTAAATATGCAAGATAACCCTAAGACTAGGAATATTCTAAAACAAACCTAATCTTAATTCAATTTTTTTTTGGATTTTTTCCTTTTACAAAAATAAAATTGATTTAAACGCCACGACATCAAATCAAGCAAGACAATATCGATATCCTAAAATTGGTGGTGAACCATATCTCGCATTTAGATTGGGTTGACTAATTTTAAAATTAAATCACTTAATCGAATCTCTACTTGAGATTGGATTGTCGATTTTTGAAGTGATTGCGAATGGATTTCGGCGCAAAAATCGGACTGTCAATCCCTAACTGGAGGGACTATTTCATATTGGGATATCAATAATATATTAAGGAACAATTCCACTAAAACAGAATATTAAAGAAATAATAATAATAATAATAAAACATAAAAGAAAAACTACCTAATTTGATTTTTCTTTTTCTCTTTTTCTTTTTTTTCTTGCTTTCCGCACACAGCCGTGAATCTCCAAGGGGAGCTGGCTGATTAGTCTGGCAAAGGGGATCCGGCAAGGGCGGCTGCAGCACAGGAGTGGAGCTAAGGAGGCTCGGGTCCGGACGGGCAGGAGAGTGGCGATGGGCTACCGATCTGACTCGGGTTTTCGGCTCCGAATAGCAGGCGGATCACGGGTCTTTGGCTCCGAGCAGGAGGTGTCGCGATTTAGGCGAGGTCGGGGAGCAGCGTTCAGTTGCTGGTGCGGGATCGACTCAGGTGAAGACGGTCTCCGGCGGCAACGAACTGTAGGATCTTGGGTCGGCACGGGCACGGGGAGGCGTTAGGCGGCAACGGGTCACCGAAATTGTGGGTCGGTGCGGCACGAACGGGAGAGCTCGGGCGGACAACGGCGGGGCTTCGATCGAGGTGGCCGTGGCTAGCCTCGGCTTCCAGGCGGCGTCGGGCTTCGGGCGAGGTTGATGCGACCGATCAGAGGGTGGAAGCGCAACAGAGGAAACCCGTGGCTGTTGCGGCGTCAGAGGGCTACAGTGGTTTAGTCGGCTCGGGTAGAAGACTCCAGGTTGCAGCACGGCAGAGCAGTAGGTCGTTGCGGCGGCAGAGCAATAGGTCGTTGCGGCGTTACTGGAGCGGTCGTCGGGTCGTCTGCTAGGGTGTTCACAGACGGAGGTTCCGGTGGGGCAGGACGGCAGATCTCGGTAGTGGGTCACGCAAGGGAGACGGACCAGCAAGGGAGTAGCTGTGTGCGTCGACGGTGGGGCCGGATGTCGTGGCGAGACTGGCGGAACAATGGTGAAGACTCATCGAGGGAGGGCCACAACAGAGTGGCGGCGGTGTGGGCACAGTGGTGCGGCGTGAGGCTCTGGGTTGCCCGGTGGCATGGACCTCCGGCCGGTAATGCACGATCGTGAGCAGCGAAGGGAAGGAGACAGTGAACAGTCCCTGTCCCCACATTGTTCAGTCCCTGTCCCCACATTGTTCCTCCTTTTGCTTTTTGCTTTTCCCCTTCTCCACGCACAGTTCTCTCTCCCTTGCTACTTTTCCTCTCTCTTTTCACCTTTTGACTTTTCTCTTCTTTTTTTCCTTCGACGAAGAGAAGCCCCTCGTAAAGCCCCCCTTTTCTCTCCCGTACACCGTCTCCTTTTATAAACAAACATAATGTGATATTTGTAGAATATTTCAAAAATTGCCAATAACCTCCGAATCACAAAATCCTTTTATCTCATGAATATTCTCCCCCAATTTCATCATCTATTGATAGAAATAAGATTACAATGCGATCTTTTTTAATTTTTAAAAATCATCATAATATCGCATCAAATCTTAATTTTTCACAAGAGAATTAATTAAACATAATGACGGGCTTGGGTTAATTTTCTCCTTTCGTGAGCCTAGCCCAGCCGGCTAATTTAAAACCCAAAACCACTAATTTGACCTATTTGCCACCGGTCCAATAAATAAATGTAAAAAAATATAAATTAAAAACAAATGCACCTAAATCTATATGCTATGCAATTAATATTTTTTTTAGGAATAAAATTAATCCCTAATTTTTAAGGCGATAAATGACTAAATAAGTCGCCAAAATTTAGGTGTCGACAGCATGCTCCAGTTTCGCAACAACAATGAGCAAAATCTGCAAATAGGACTCTTAATCCCACTTGAACATTCCTTCTAGACTCGACTCAATCTCGAATCAATTTTCACACGGTCGATGAAATCCCAATGGAAATTTCTTCTTAACATCTCGCCGGCTTTTCAGGGCCGAAAAGGACCGGTCGGACTTCCGGGACCATTTCTCTTGGCAACACTCACGAGACAGGACCATTTCTGCATCAGATAGCTACAGCGCACATAGACAGCAACGCAGGCTAACAAAGAAGATGATTCCAATCAAGATTTTCGGTCCGAGAGCTGTGTTTGCGGCGAGGCTTCGAGAGGCGCTCTGCATATCGCACGTCGCGGTTGTTCCCAGAGTTTTCCGTGATCGAAAATTGGTGAACTCTGAGCTCCATGGAATTCAAGCGGTCCCCTCTCGCTCGAGTCTGTTCATATAATATACGTCGGCTCTGCGGCATTCACGTTCACAAGCATCTTCTTCTTCGTTCGCGGCGTGCTCCGAAAGATGGCGACCGAACAAATGCAGGGAGAGACGGAGGAGACCGCGGCGACATTGTTATTGCCGAATCTACTAGCCTTCCAAGAGCTGATCCACAGCTCTCCTGAAGGTACGTTAAGTTATTACAATGGAGTGACGATTGTAGTGTCATAAACGGTGAAGGGCTGGCTAATTCACTCATGCATCAAAGCTAATTCCTTGCAACAACGCAAATCTAATTCCAAATTGAACTCGAATTCCCCCGCCAATCCTTACTGCATACAAATTTAGCCTTTTCCAAGTCCTTCTTAAGCTGCAATAATTTTAACAATACAAACTTAGAACCCCATTTGGCGCGTGGATAAGATAACCCTTTTTTTGCAAATGAATCTTTAAAATTAGAATTTTCATAAAAGCCTGCTGGTAGCTATTTGTATGAGTTCTTTGGACTTGGCAAACAATCCTCGCCCTTGTTGGACTGGATTGTTATAGGCCTACCAACTTTGACACATCTACTAGAGGAGGTCCTGCTTTAATATCATATTGTGACATTTCTAAATTATTTCACTCAAAGTATCATCTGCTTTATCCGTCATGGACTTCTTCAAGAGGTTACTCATTCTACCAGTGCTCTCACTTGAACTTAGCTAACATGAGAGTTTCAAGGTTAAGTGTTGTCCTTATATATTCAAAATCATTTATTTTTATGAAATAAACAGACTGTAAAATTCATGAAGGCATTCTAGTATCCATGCAACAACATTGTGTGAACAAAATCAACTATATTTCATTTTGTGTGAGCAAAAGAACTATGAAATGAAAATCTATATTGTCAACCTATCATATAGTGTTCCAACCAAAAAAAAAAAAAAACTATCATATAGTGAAAACATTACTTCAAATTTCTCTTTTAAATTGCAGAAGTTCTTTCTAGTGAATCTCAAATTTCCATCGAGGTTCAGTCATTTTGCTAAAAAAGAAGGACTATTCTTAAATCCACCGCAACCATAAAATCATCCTTACACATATGACAGTTGAATCAGGTAATATATGTGTTTGGAATTAGTTTAACCAAATCTTTCCACGTGTCGACCGCATTGAACGTGTAAACAATCTCTTGCACCGACAAGAGATCTAATTAATAAAATCAAAATAAAATAATTAAAATTGCTCAAAAACCATGAACAGGCTCGGGCAAAGACTTTCGGGTTTCTGGTGCCCCGACCCGGCCCGGCCCATTTTCTCTTCTCGTCTACCGTCGTCGTTCCGCTCTCGGATTTTAAACGAGAATCGGCGATAAACGGCGGGGCCGATGACAACGTTGCCTCCCGCTAAATGCGAACTCTCCCTTTCGCTCCTTCTTTGACCGCCATCGTGACGTCATCTGTCCGTGCTCCGCGGCCGGCCATCCCGTTCCCGCCCTCTCCGCGCCGCAATCTCAGCCGCGACCGCGGCGGCGAGGGGGGCGCCGGCGCCCCGATGGCCGCGGACGGCGGAGAAGACGACGGCGCCGCCGCCGCCGCCGCCGCCGCCGCCTCCAAGTCTCGCCACCCACGTCGATCGGATCAAGCGGGTCGTCCGTGGAGAGTCCACCGGTACTCCTCGGAGCTCCCTCGATTCCGTGCGTTCTTCGTTTTCCTTCTGGCCGATTCTGCTCCCGCGCGTATTCGCCATTGTTGTTGCTTCGTGCGCTTTTGTCAATTCGAGGGAATTCGAGGCTAGTGATTCGATTTGATAGCTGGGATTTCAGCTGATTCGGTCTGTTATTCTCGTGTGGAACCGTTTTAGAAGCGGATAAAGATGGAAAATCGTTGTAGAGTTGGGTAGTTTTTGCGATTGTGCTTTGGGGGAAGATTTAATCCCAGTTTTATCGCATGAGACGTGTGGAGTGGCGTTTTCTGTTGTTGCTAGAAGTTCAAAAGATGTTCTTTGGGACGGGCTGACTGTCAAAATCCTAGCAGAACTTCCACTGAAGCCGAAGAAAAAGCGAACTGAGGATGAAATTAAGATTGTGTTTGGTCAAATCGAAGGTTGACGACGTGAGTTTAGTCCATATCATTGATGGGTTCATTTCCTTTTGTTCTTTCCCTGGAAATTCAAGGTAGGAGAATTTATGGAGATGAAATATCTTTAGTAGTGAGGTGACACCTTGGTTGATGCGTTTATAATAGTAAAAAGCGTAAAGTTTTGGTGGAACTATCAACAAGCTTTGTGTCCTGTTGACACTGTTCTGAGGACATATGAGCAATTTTGGATCCACAAATAGTTTTTGATACAATTTGATTAGGCAAAATAGTTTTCCAGAGGTGGACCAGGTTCTTTGAGTCGTTGGTTGATATAGTTTCACTGGTTCAAAGGCCTCCGTTCAAAGAGCCTACAAGTAAATTTTCTTTTGTTAGAAAATGGTTTCAAAGGGGAAGAATTCTCAGTGCCTGATTTAGTTTATATTGTTATTATTTTCCCCCCATTTTTTTTTTTTTGGATTTTTGGGGGGGGGGGGGGGGGGGGGGTAGTTAGGCTGTCAAACTTAATATGGTAATGTAATAACTCGAGTCCCTAACTTATTAGATGGTTGGGAGAAGTGCTGGGAGCAAGGATTGACCCCTTGGGATTTAGGAAAACCGACCCCAATACTTCAGCAGCTTCACCAAATGGGAGCTCTTCCAAAAGGCAGGGCTCTTGTTCCTGGATGTGGCACGGTAAGTGGTACCATCACTTTGATTATTTGAACAACCTATGAGATCCAAAGCAAAAAAACTGCTGTTTTGGGCCTTACAAAGTTCCTTGGATATGGCAGGGCTATGATGTGGTATCTATAGCCTGTCCTGAACGCTATGTTGTGGGAATAGACATATCAGAAATCGCCCTAAATAGAGCAGTACAGGTAAGAACACTTCTTGGGCTCAAATTTATGCATCATGGTGGTGACTGGGCATCACATTGCATCCTTGCTTGCTTTTGGGTGTGGAGTATCTCTTCTTTTTGTATATAGCACATGGGCTCCACAGCAACGGACAACCTACCAATCTGAAATAATTTGAATTTGTTAAAGTTATTCAAGCACGATTTCTTTGATTATGAGTATATATTGTGTTTTACTTTGCTTTCTTGTATGTAGCAACTTATTTCATTATCCTGTGAAGGTGATGATCTGACACTTTCCTTTTCTTTTTGCTCCAAGTTGCCTTTGTTAGAATATAAATTTCTATGGCTACTATCAGTGGAAAATGCTTGGACCAGAAATCATGCATTTCCTTCTTTAGTAGTGCCAGTTCAAGGGGCATATCTTCTGCATAATATTGTCATGTAATTATGACTTGTGATACCATGACATGCTAAGAACCAAGAGATTCTTGCTTCACTGCTTGCTATTAATGTCAGTTTACCAGTAGATAGACATTAACATAGAATCATTTGAGTGGAGCATTTTCTCTTCTATGTTTTGTCATAAAATTTGGTACCATAGTACCATTTAGTTTATCATATTATCCATATATTTTAGTGAATTAGCTCTTTTATGCTCGGTTGATTTATTTAGTAGGCAATCATATAGCATGCCAACATCTAATTATATTCTTGAGACTAGTGAAGGATGTCATTCAATAGTAAAGTGAAGCTCTTGTGCCATTATATGCTTTGTGTGTTGTTTCTCTTCAATTAGCGTGTTTCATGAGCTTGAAAAAGCTGATGTGGTCTGGAACTTAAATTTGTGTTCCATATTGAGATGTTTGCTCAGCTGATTCTCTTATCCAAAGTCTCATTCAACGTCTTATATATGAGGCAGCTGTTCTCTTCATCACCAAATGCAAATCATTTCATCTTCCTGAAGGAGGATTTCTTCACTTGGCATCCGACAGAGCTCTTTGATCTTATTTTTGATTATACGTAAGGCAAATTAAGCCATTTGTGTTCTTTCCATCTTCTTTGATTTCTGTGAGGAAATTAATGGAGATCAGATTTTTCTTTTCCCTGCAATGAGCAGGTTCTTTTGTGCAATTGAGCCAGAAATGAGAGTAGCATGGGCAGAGCAAATGAGTGGATTATTGAGACCAGATGGCGAGCTCATCACCCTGATGTTTCCGGTTCTAATTTTTACTCTCTAATATGCTTTTCTTATTCCTTTCTATTGATGCTTGTTTTTTCACAATCGAACAGAATTACTTTGACTGTGTAAATCGGTCTCTGAATGGACTTGGGAAATTAGCAAATGCTATTAAGGTCCACATTACTGTGATGGCTGAAGATGTGAAAAAATAATAGCACATTTCACTTTGCCTTTTTTTTTTAATCCCTCCTTTTTCCTCTCTTTATTTTTCCTTCTTTCATAGAAAGAAGTTTTCAGCCTTTTCTAAAGCTGACCAGGTTTCTGAGATTAATCTCTAGTTCTTTGCTGATTGTAGGATGCTTCATGATAGTCCTTCGAAAATCCAATGATTATAATTGATTGTTGAAGAATATTTTAGACTAGATCAATACATCTTATGGTTCTTGGGTGGTTGTGCAGATCAGTGATCACATTGGTGGACCTCCTTATAAAGTGTCGATATCAGAGTAAGCACTCATTATTTAATTTGGTTTAGATACCAGTGTAGTTTATAAATGTATCATGAGCAGAATGCTGCATAATATAAGCTATAGTTATGGCTGCAAAATAGGCTAATTTGTATTTGTACAGTTATGAGGAGGTATTGTGTCCCATGGGCTTCGAGGCTATCTCCATTATGGATAATGAACTGGCTGTTGGACCCCGCAAGGTATGTCTATGTGGTTGCCTCTATTCTTGATGTGAAGTTATTCTATGAGATGCACCATTGGTATTTGTTGTGTTCCTGCCTTTGTAATGTTGTGAGACATTCTAAGTTGATTCTTGATACTTGATACTTGATAGAATTGGAAAAGTTCACATTGAATGGATAGGGACAAACAGGACTGAAACCTTACACCCACTATTTGAGAACTCTTTACTTTAAATAGGCTAGGTCAATCTTGTTAAGCTGTCTAAGGTGGGTCAAACAGTGTAGTAGTGTTGCTGGTGGTGATATCCTTTCTCACTGGTTTATTGCCTAGACTTTCATTAACTGGTGAAGCGTTACCAAAACTGTCGAATGCTTGTTGGCAGTGCATGCAACACTTCTCTTCCTGTTGCATACAGAAGAGGGAAAAGGTTGATGTCTTATCATGTTTGTCAGGATGTGGGCTCATCTATCAAAGAGCTCTAACATGACTTCTCTGTTTCCCAGGGAAAGGAAAAGATTGGAAGGTGGAGGAAGATAAGAGTCAACTCTTTGCTCTGATATCTTACAGCATTTCAATCCTCCAATCTTGTCATACATCAATCAGAAACTACAAGTAAAAAGTAAAAGTTGGGAGGCAAATTTGCTTTCCCTCTTTCCCTCATTTCTCCTTCAGTCTTTTCAAATGGTGGCACTTCTATATGTATAGATACTCTGGACTTAATCACCGAGCATGCTAACTGATTCAGCTCGAAAAATAAGCTGGATGCTCGGGTGCATGCTTGTTGTTGAGTAATAAGCACTTCCCAAAGTTGATAACAAGAAGGAGCAAGACCTGACTGTATCCTCTTAACTTAAAAACTTTTACAGTTCTACCTTGAAGTTTGATGTCAATTTGACTTATTTCCGACCACCACAAATTCCATCAATGCAATTGTTTGTGTAGGATTAAGTGTTTACTGATTTGCAACAACAGCATCAAGCAAGGTTTTATCGTTGAAGCCATTGTTCCGTATTATTCATTCAAATGTATAGTCTATGAGCTGCCAAGTGCGTGTCCTAACTAGTCTAATGTCGTAAATCATTCCACATCGAGAGAGAAAGATAGGCCTGTCCCAATTGAAAAGAGATGGACGATCGACTTTCTACTGTTACAATCGTCGTATGGTCAGACCTTTTAGAGATTGCGGGTGATCTCATAAGGTGATGATCTGATGACATCACCGATTAGTAATCTTCAGGATAGGAGGCTGGACTAGTCTGGGATTTGAACCTCAGAGAGCTGACCTTTTTTTTATCTGTCCCTCTAGTTTGACAATCAAATTGACTTTGTGAAATTTTCCTTTTATTTTTCTCATTTTGGTGAACCACCTTTGCGAAAATTTCCAGCACGATGTGCGCGGAGTCCTGTCCTGGGGAAAGTAAAGGGAGATTGAACTGGCATTTTCATTGACAAATTTTCGCGGGAAAAGCCGCACGAACGACGTCACACGTGTGTGGCCACGATAACTACCAACGAACTGAAACTGTCTCTGTCTCTGTCTCTCTCTGTCTCTGTCTCGCTCCCCTGCTTCGTCTTCATTCTTGTCCCTTCGCTTCCATCATCCTCGCCTCTCTTCTCGCTCTTCACTCCCATTCCCATCCTTCACTTCTCTCTCTATCTCTCTATCTCTCTCTCTCTCTCTTCTATTAGCGCAACCGAATTACTCTGTGAAAAAAATGAGATGAAATGGAGGGCGAGAGAATGGAAGACGATGACAGGGACGCGATCGCTTCCCTGAGCTCCGTCCCTCCACCGCGCAAGATCCACTCCTACAGCCATCAGCTCCGCACCCCCTCGTCGCAGAAGAAGTGCCGCCAGATCCGCAAGCACAGCCTCGACGACGACTGCATCCCCTCTAGTATTGACAAGTTCTACACCAATCACTCCTCCTCCGATGACGACGACGCGGATGACTTCTTCCCTTACTCCTCCACCGCCTCCTCAGGTTGTGACGACTCTGATTATGTTTCTCACATGGTGGCCGCTGGCAACGCCTCTGCCAGGGAGGATCTCTATCCCATGCCGGAGTTCGTCGCGAGTGGTGGTGGAGCAGGGATCTTCCGTGTGCCGCCGCGCTCAGCTGTGCATCCGAGCCGGCCTCCGTGTTTGGAGCTGAGGCCGCATCCCCTGAAGGAGACTCAGGTGGGTAAGTTCCTCAGGAACATTGCTTGTACGGATACGCAGCTTTGGGCTGGCCAGGAGAGCGGAGTGCGGGTTTGGGATCTCGAGAAGGTGTTTGAGGTTGGGTCAGGGCTCGGGGGTAGGACCCGGAGAGGTGATGAGGATGCCGTGCCGTTTCATGAGTCGGTGACGACGTCACCCAACATGTGTATGATGGTTGACTCTGGGAATAGGCTGGTGTGGACTGGTCATAAGGATGGGAAGATCAGATCCTGGAAGATGGACCAGCCCTTCGAGCCGGATGCTCCTTTCAAGGAAGGCTTGTCGTGGCAGGCGCATCGCGGTCCAGTGCTTTCCATGGTCATGACTTCTTATGGTAAGAGACCATGATTGAATGATTCGGCCAGCGTACCTGTTCTTTGTGGCACTGCTTGTTGTCGAAGTTTTGCATGCTTTTACTTTGGCCTAGAGCAAACTTGCCAATTAATAATGTGCGCTTTGGTTCTGAGTCCGTGCTTGATATTTACATTTCACTTGGTAATATAGGACATTAGAAGCTCACTTGGATATCCGCCCAACCCCCTTTCCAATCAAGACAACGAGACCGTAATGGTCACCCTTTATTTTCTTTTGTCTTCTTGATTTTCAAGTTCAGTTTTGAATGTGCTTGATTAATTTCCGGGCCAAAGCGGTCGCTCATAAAGGTTGACAATGTAGTTATGCAGCATCTGGATGACGGTGAATATTCATTTTTAGGTTATTAACCATATTATGCATGTGCCGCATCTCTGGCAGTTCAAGTTGGTCATTTCAACGAAAATATCCCGCGTTACTTGTTTATGGGGTGTTATATTCATTTGGTCCCCCTCTTCCAGTTTATCCTTTACATGATATAATTACCGGATTCCATAGATTCATTCCTTGTGAGGCTCTTTGTTTGTCATTTCCAAGTCTCCTTCTTAGTCTAGTTTCCTCTAGGAAGAAAGCCTTATAATAATATCTTGCATTGCTTGTCCGTTGGGTTTCAATATGCCTTATATTCACGTAGGCTTGCTCCATGCATCAGCTTAAGTCTTTAATTAGGACATTCAAAAAGTTTCCGGACTTGATTTTGTGAACATGTATGAATTTCTAGGGAACTATTTTCAGTGAAATAGAGCAGGCATGATTGACGGAACTTGCTCATGACATGGGGATGAAGTAGGCCAATGTAGGGTCATGTTCAACTGCCAAGTTGAAGGCTTGTTTTATGAATTGTATTCATCTATGATTCCAGTCCTCAAGTGACTGCAGCATGTGCCTGCTCCAAAGTTTTTGTAATGTTTAAACTAAAAACGGTTGAATGCTCTACTTCTTTTACCGTCCTGTTGTTATTTCAGAGTTCTCTTGCTCTTGAAGGACTGTCTACATGACCAGGAATGGACGTTTTGCTGTTGTAATGATTTCTGCCTGTATCTTCATTTGTTACTATGCATTAGAATTTGAAATTTGGGTACTGAGCTAGTAATGTCGATTCCTACAGGTGATCTTTGGACTGGATTTGAAGGTGGCGTTATTAAAATATGGCCATGGGAAACCATTGAAAAATCTCTCTCTCTATCACCAGAGGAAAAACACATGGCCGCTCTACTGGTGGAGAGATCATTCATTGACCTGAAGAGCCAAGTCACCGTCAATGGTGTTTGTAGCATTTCTTCTTCGGATGTGAAGTGCTTAGCAGCAGATAATGTTAGGGGAAAAGTTTGGGCTGTGGGATCACTCTCGTTTTCAAAATGGTATGTGTCTTGAGACATATCTTCTTTGGGACTGGCCTAGTGTCTATCTTATGAAAATCTCTTTTATAACTTGTTGACAAGTAAAATTTACATGAAATTGCTCAAAGAGAAAAGGTAGCAGTCAATTGTCAAACTTAGTTCCTGATTCTAGTTGAGCATGCTGTCCGATTAAAATCTATTGGTTCATTCTAGAGATCAATCTTCTTATTCAACATTTTTAGGCTTTCTAGAAGTAATTTTCTGCGGATGATGTTGATATCTTTCCAATTGTCTGTTGTTTAACTGCAAAGTGAATTGGTGGGAAATCTGATTCCTGGCTCAGCTTTTATTTGGATCTTGTATTGGAAAAAGTGTTTTGCTTTATTCTCTTAAATATGTATATATTCTATTTGGTAGCTATTGATTTAAAAAGTTGAATTTAATGCTAGCTGGTATCCAATTCTCAATATTTATTTTTGGGGCTTCCGGATGTATGCAGCCAGAAGTTTCAGATGTAGCAATTTGAGAATGATTGGGACACTCAAACGGGATATGTAACTTGAGCATTTCAGCATATGAAGGCTAGTATCATATTTGAAAGATAACATAGAGATGATTTGGTACAAAAATCATTTCAAGGACAGTCTTCTTGTTTTTGAAGATACTTGGTTTCAACATGGTAATTGTTTGCAGGAATGCTAATGACAATCTTCTTCCTTTTGAAGATACTTAGTTTCAACATGGTTGTTTGCAGGAATGCTCGCACAAAAGAGCTTTTGAAATGTTTTAACATAGAGGGTCAGATCGAGAACCGAATTGATGTTGCTTCAGCGCCAGATCAAGCGGTGGAAGATGAAATGAAAGTTAAATTTGTCTCTACATCAAAAAAGGAGAAATCTCAGGGCACTAGTTTTTTGCAGCGATCTCGTAATGCCATTATGGGAGCTGCTGACGCAGTTCGTCGAGTGGCTACAAAGGGTGCTGGGGCATTTACGGAAGAAAATACCAAGAAAACAGAAGCAATTGTTCAGACTGCCGATGGAATGATTTGGACTGGATGCTCAAATGGGTTACTGGTGCAGTGGGATGGACGTGGAAACCGTTTGCAAGATTTTAATCACCATGCTTGTGCAGTTCTATGCTTCTGTACTCTTGGAACACGAATTTATATAGGCTATATCAGTGGATTAATCCAGGTCTTGGACCTCGAGGGAAATGTAATTGCTGGGTGGATTGCTCACAGCAGCCCGGTGATAAAATTGGCAGTTGGTAAAAATTATATATATAGCTTAGCCACTCATGGTGGCATACGGGGGTGGAATATAACATCTCCAGGACCTATTGACAACATTATACGGTCAGAATTGTCCGCAAAAGAAGAAATATACACAAGACAACACAATGTCAAAATATTAGTTGGCACGTGGAATGTTGGCCAGGGAAGAGCTTCTCAAGAGTCGCTTTCATTGTGGATAGGTTCTGCTGCCTCAGATGTTGGAATTGTTGTTATTGGGTGCCAAGAAGTGGAGATGGGTGCCGGGTTTCTAGCGATGTCAGCCGCAAAAGAAACTGTATGATTATTTTGACTTCTATTGATGATTGACGATGGGTCAATTGTGCTATGCTTCAAGATTCTTTTGTTTCTTGATAGCAAATGTGGAAAATAGACAGGGCCTCATTCTCTAGGACTTATAGGGGAACCAAGACCTATTGAAATATCCTTTTGATTTTCTGAAATTAGGTTACCCAATAATTCACTCCATCATTTGACACCATCAGCCAATTCACAAATTTGATCAGATCCCTTAACAGAGATATCTTTTATTTTCTTTCTTTTCTGCATATATTTCTTAGCAAAATAGTTATTGCAGTTTTTCCGTTTATATGATCCTCCAGTATTTGATGAAACTCCTAAGTTAATTTCTAAAATGGCCCCTCTCAATCATATGCATCTCTAGTTAATTTTGAAGATATGTTTTTCTTTGCTCCATCTTTTCCTTCCTCATCCTCTTGCTGCTTGGCACTTGAGTTCATGCATGCTCAGGCATGTGTTTGATGTATACTTGCCGTTGAAGTTTTTCTTAAGATGAGTTCTCACACAGTCTGCCCATTTTAGGTAGGGCTTGAAGGGAGTTCAATTGGACATTGGTGGCTGGATACTATTGGGAAGACTTTGGATGAAGGAAATACTTTTGAGCGTATGGGGTCTAGGCAGTTGGCTGGGTTGCTCATAGCTATCTGGTAAGTCCTTGCAGGATAACTGTGATTGCGATGTTTACAGGTCAATGATTAGGGCATTTTTCCGATGAAATACCCATAATCTGTTTGCAAATCCACGGGACTATATATTTGACTTCACCTTCATTGATGTCCCTTAGTTTATAGCCCTCATGCCGTATCTCTGGTTTTATTATGTTAATATTTTGTGTATGCAGCTTAAACTGGTCTTACTTTTTAACTTCCAGAGGGCCAACATCCAATATCCCTAACCCCAGATATATTCCCATTACATCCTAGGGTCTCTTACATCCTTTTTTGCTGTACTTGGTACAGGGTTAGAAAGAATCTCAGAACGCATGTTGGAGATGTTGATGTTGCTGCAGTTGCGTGTGGCTTTGGTCGTGCAATTGGTAATAAGGTTTGTCCCATTCCTCCATAAACCTCCTTGTTTATTTGAAGTTAGAGTTTATCATGTTTGCAGAAGCAGACTTGGATAATTGTAAACTTGGAGTTTGTGCAGTCTTTATAGCCTCCTACCTGACATTTACTGATATGACTGTGGCTGGTTGACCAGGGCGGTGTAGGCTTGAGGATCCGTGTCTATGATCGGATTATATGCTTTGTGAATTGTCACTTGGCAGCACATTTGGAAGCTGTCAATCGGCGGAATGCTGATTTTGATCACATCTACCGAACTATGGCATTCAGCCGATCATATAATGTACTCAATGCTGCAGCTGGTATGGTCCCATACCTGATTTTGTCTTGCTATCTTGCCTTGTGCATATATTCATTTTGGCTACTCTATTCTTCTGGCTTGCCATTTGTGCTTTCTGTTGCAGCTGGTGTCTCCTCTTCAGCACAGATGCCTCGTAGTATGAGTGTGAGTAGTTCTTTCAATCATTTACTCTTGCTAGCATTTCTTGCCCTTGTGCTCCTCCTGCCACTCAAATATATACATTTAGATTTATTATGTTGAAGTAACAAGGACTGGTGTTTCACAGAACACGAGTCACAACTCTGATGAGGGCAGACCTGATCTGTCAGAGGCAGATATGGTGGTGTTTCTTGGTGATTTCAACTATAGACTATTTGGTATATCTTATGATGAAGCAAGGGACTTTGTTTCCCAGAGAAGCTTTGATTGGCTTAGAGAAAAGGATCAACTGAGAGCAGAAATGAAGGCAGGGAAAGTATTCCAAGGAATGCGCGAGGCACTCATCAGATTTCCTCCAACTTACAAGTTTGAACGTCACCAAGCAGGTTTAGGAGGTAAAGAATTAATAATCTAGGATCTTAGCTTCTTGCAAGTATTGCAAAGTCCATGGAACCAAATAGCTTACTGAAGATTCCCCAAAATTTTGTGCCTGCTTTTAATTGGTTCTTGTTTTGTTACCGGTATTGAAGGCAGTTGCTTTTCTGTATCAGGATATGATTCTGGGGAGAAGAAGCGCATTCCTGCTTGGTGTGACAGAATCATCTATCGTGACAACCGGTCCTCTTCAGTGTCAGAATGCAGCTTGGACTGTCCCATTGTCACATCTATATTACAGTACGTGCCACTTCATCTGTGCCCACTTAAATTTGGGGAATTCAGCATAAAATTAATGCTGTTTCTTTTTTGAAGGTATGATGCTTGTATGGATGTGACTGACAGTGATCACAAACCTGTACGCTGTAAGTTCAGTGCTGAAATTGCTCATGTTGATCGATCAGTTAGGAGACAAGAGTTTGGGAATATAGTGAAATCAAATGAAAACATCAGGACCATGCTAGCAGAAATGCGTCGTGTTCCGGAAACTGTTGTGAGCACTGACAGCATACTTCTGAAGAACCAGGACACTTTCATTTTAAAAATCACCAACAGATGTGTCGATGACAAAGCCGTGTTTAGATTTACCTGTGAAGGTCGGTCTGCTTTGAAGGATGATGCTCATCCATCAGATCAATGTCCAAGAGGTTCCTTTGGCTTCCCACGATGGCTTGAGGTATCGTTTCTCTGCATAGGCCGGATGAAAAGAATGACAGTTAAATATCAGTATCAAGAAGCCTTTTCTAATCAATCATACTGTAGTTACCAATTAAGCCAAGGATTAGCCGTCTAATTAAATAAACTACCTTTGGCAGCAGCCTGACTTTATTTGGTCCCAGGACAACTTAGCAGTAGGAGGTGTTCCATTTTCACTAGATTATTGCCATCTAGCAGCATTCATCTGATAGTTGATTCCAACACTTCCCATGTTCTCCCGTCATCTCCTGGAGAATTGCGTTGTATCATTGCCATAACGTCCGTGGTCCCTTCAAATTGTGTGCTTAGTTTAGGGGATGTTTTAACTGTATCAACTAAAGTTTTCCAAGACATTATTATAGCCAGGTATATCTACAGTAAAATCTTTGTGCATCAATCTAAAAAACAATGCAAGCATGCTTCTATATATTGACAAACTCAATTTATGGGTCTTTTCTTCTTAAGGGATCCATTTGATTTCTGATGGAAGAGGACACTATAAGTGATTCAGGTTATCAGGAGAATATTTGTTTGTATTCCTAGCAAATTCTTTTCTGCTACTATTCATGAACATCATTCCTGCTACTATTCATGAATATCATTCCTGCATATTTCGTAGATACATATCTACCAACTAAAGTTGGGGCAATCTTGTGTCATATTGCAATATAGGTGACGCCAGCTGGTGGCATAATAAAACCTGAACAATTTGTGGAGGTTTCAGTCCACCATGAAGAATTGCATACACTAGAGGACTTGGTTGAGGGTATACCACAGAACTGGTGGTCTGAAGATACCCAGGATAAGGAAGTGATTTTAAAGTTGATGATCCAAGGAAGTCGCTCCACCGAAACATGGAGCCACAAGATCCGGGTGCGTCACTGCTATTCATCCAAGATGCTTCATGTGGACTCAAAGTTGGACGGTTCCAGAAAAAGCCAAGGTGGTTCAGTTTACCTGCCGGAACATCGGCAGCACAGCAATTCTACTGACATTGACAACTTCCGGAATTCGCACAACCCTTGAATGCTCAAGAGGGAATGAGATATTTTTTTGGGACCTTATGCATCCTTACCAGCTGCACATTCTATTCTGATGCTGAAGGTTTCCTCAGATTCATGCAGAGGAAGCAATATCCGGATGTAAATACTCAGCTTCTTGCTTCTAGGAGCAGGTTCAAATTCTTTTACTGTGCTTTCAGATGTTTCTTCAACTAGATTGGTCATCTTCTATTCTTTAACTAATGACATGTTAGTCAAGGCTGTACAATTTTGTTGGCAAAATAGCTCTTTTTTCTTTTACCATAGAGGTGGAAATTTGGAAAGTAATCGGGAGAAGATTTTGGGTGCATGGTGATATTGTTTGTGTATAATTCCTGGGGAGATGCAAATCTTTCCTCAAATATAAGGGAATGACTTATTGAGCTTCCATGATGTATCTTGTTCTGTACAGAGCATATTCTATCAGTAAATTGTGCATTTTCAGCTTTAGCGAGAAGAATTTGTGGTTACCTGCTGAAAGATTAAGTCAGGAGTGACAAAATGCTTAAAGTCCAGTGGAAGTTGGAGTTTTTTGTTTTGCAGTGGTTACTTTTCCGATTGAACAATGGGCATTATGAAAGAAAAAAACTGAAACGTGCTTATTTACATATAAACTAGCATGAAATTAAAAAAAAAACTTCAACTCTTGAGTGAAAGAAATTTATTAAATTCAGAAACAACTTCTTGGCACAACTATTCCTCTGCTGCTGCCTCCAGCATTCTTACAGTAAGAAGTGGCTTGTGCAGTAAGGTACTTGAGTTCTATGTTCTGTAATGCAATGCCTGAGCATGGATTTGTTGAGCTACAGATGAAGTTCATAGCAACTGGTGTGGCCGAGGTTCCTTTGATGTTCTTGTATGTAACTCGGCTAATCTTCACACCTGAATTCTGCAGAGAGAACAAAATGAGCGAAATGAAAGGAAATATAAGTCACGTGAGGTTGATGATGGTTTGTTCAGGATCACGGTCAACCAAATTTCATCCAATACAAATGAAGATTTTCTTTGATGAAGATCTGCTGAAGGGTTTAAGCAAGTACCTGATTAGGGCAATTTGTGTTGCTTGGACAGTAATTTTGGTCTATGATGATGGGGTTAAACACATTTTTCATGATGATGTTCCTGAAAGAAATGGTTCTAGCAAATCCAGTGCTTGGCCTTCCCCATGATTTGATCCTCACTCCATTCTGAGTTCCTGTGAAAACTGCACCTGTTACTGTCACATTCTCAACTCCTTCTTCATTCGCATTCTCTGCCAGACTTCCAACACTGCATTTTGTTTTGAATTCCGCACGTTATTTAGTGATATAGTTAATATAAAACAACAGGACAGTTAAAGAGAAATTTAGTGGATCAGTTACCCGAAGTCGCAAACACGAGAATATCAAACCACATTGTATAGAATGCAGTAAATTAGAGATATCCTCAGTCCGTATGGAGGTCAACTATTATACGGAGAAATCAAATCGATGATAACACAAATAAAACCACTCCATACTGAAAACTTGACAGGAATCAAAAGTATATCAATCTCTTCAATTGTAAATGATTTTATTTGTGTACCTGATGCCGTGCCCAGGGCCACACGCAACACGCTGGATCCAGACATTCTTGGAGCCTGGACCAATGGAGATGCAGTCATCACCGGTCACGAAGGAGGAGGAGGCAACGGTTACTCCGGTGGAAGAACTGATGTGGATGCCGTCAGTATTGGGGCTTTGCGACGGTGCTCTTATCTTCACGTTCTGGATAAGCACATTCACGCAGTTGTCAATTGCGATGTGAATACTCTGGCTGTTCATGGATGTTATGCCATTGATCACGACATTGCTCGACCCTTCCAATGATATTGACTGCCCAAAAAAAGACATGAAAACGAGCAATATGGTTATCCTGTGTCATTTGGGCAGCTGATTGACTATTACTGCAATTTGTCGATTGTCATATGATGTGGCTACCTTCACTTAGCCATATGATGATTGTCATTCGTCAAACAATGAGGCCGATATGTCAATCACGCTATGTACTAGCAAGCGCAACAGCCGAATAATAAAAGAAAAGAAACTCAAGCGAAACGAAAATCGGTCACTATATAATATACATACGATGCATGCGCAAGTTAATCCTCACAAAGTTAGTAGAACTCACCCTAGCTCCCACGGGGCAACTCTTGCCAGAACTCTTGCAAGCCCAGTAACCAGAACCTCGTGCATTGAGAGTCCCTCCATGAATAGTAACCCTCGTTACCTTAACGAACAATATCCAATACCCCGAATTCCCCAAACTCCAGTAATTTGACGGCGCTATTAGAGTCCCCGCGATTAGAAACAAGATCCTATTCTTGCACGGTCCAGTGAACACCACCGGCTTCAGCACGAAGTTTCCCTGCGGGACATAGACCGTGGCTGGCATGGCCGAGCCACAGGCCAACGACCACGCTCTTTGGAATGCCATGGTCGAGTCAGTCCTCCCGTCCGCCTTCGCCCCGTAGCTCAGCACGTTATACGAGGCTGCTTCCGATTGTTTTAGAGATGTGGCCACAATGAGAAAGAATGATACTAAGAGAAGCCATGAACAGTTTATGGAGCTATTAATCACGAGGAACGACTTTGCCATTTTCTTGGAGTTCTGATGGGAAGTGTCACCGACGAGTTGGAAGAAGAGAAGGAGGCTATTTAAACCCTACGGCGTGGCATATTATAAGATGCGTCTTCACATGTTAACATGATAATTTCGCATTATTTTTATAAATTTCTATATTTCCGTTTTCTGTTGCATGTATATGATGAGTAGAATGCAAGTGAATTAGATGCTACGCTCACGTTATCACGTACTCGACGTAATTGCATGCGACGTACGGTGGTTCTGTGCTGTCTTTTCTTGCATAAATTATGCTTTGAGGAAGTCCATGTGAGTGAGCTGTACCAAATAACATGGCTAGGACCAAGTTTGTGGCCCGAGCATCCACGGTCGAAGGCAAGAACGTACGCGAACTTGGAGAAGCACTTCATGGAGGAGACGTCCTATTAAGTTGCATATTGTTCAGGAATAACCATCACAAGGCGTCACAGATTATAAGTCAATAGACATGATGATGTCGAATACATTTTGTATCTTCAAGCTTCCATGCCTAGCACTTGATAAGAGGACAAAACTCCGGTATGCACCCGATACATGTTCGATGTGGGGATTTGCAGAAATCAAAGATATAGAAAGAAGTGAATCCCCATATACAGATAGAAGGGTTGAGAAACGGACATCGACATGCTTGTCCTAGCACCGTACGAGAGTCAAGTGCGCCGTGGTTTGTTCTGGAAGTTTTAAGTCATCGGAGAACGATGGAGGACACGTGGTATCTCTGGTCCTGGAGACAAGGAAGACAACTGTGTTTTGTGGTTGCTTAGCATCGGAGGTTGCTTAGCGTCTGAGTTTCTTAATGCATGGCATCGCCAGTGAATTTAATGCACATGTTCTGGTGTTCCTTTGACGATGAGTCACACAGAGATGAGCTCACTTATGTAGTTAGACGTTCATGTCCATATAGAGGAAGGCCATGTGAGACCTGAAGAGACTCCGGAGAAGATTAAGGAGCGCGAATCTTTGCAACCGTACGGGCCACTACATAAAATACAGCCTTTATTACATTAATATTTGCCTAACAAAACTTAAACCAGATTGATCTCCTTGATAGGGAAATAAAATTTATTTGTGGCTTATTTAATGCTAGAGTGATGTTCACATCGTAGGATTGAATGATTTGATTTGCTAACCAATTTGCACATAGATTTTCTTCCCTAAAAGACGGCCCTTTTAACTAAAAGGGGGTAATTAATCAAAGCAATGAAACATCTTATCAACCTCAAAAATAGGTTAAGACATGAGTTAAAGTCCGATTGGATGGCCTAAACATGAATTGTTTGCACTTGGAGGCGTGTGAAGTCAAACCCTTTGTTGTGTGTGTATTCCACAAAAATATTAGTCTTTTCCTCAACCGATACCTCAATAGATTGTAGTTGGCAGTCGTGAGACACAATTTTGACTTAAACAAATAGCCCGTGGTGGAACTGCCCACTCCGGAGGCACCGGTTCAGTTCCATAAAACTGGAATTAGTAAATTTCAATCCGGCTCTTAGTTCTAGGTGTAGAATCACTCACTCGAGTTTGATTAATTTTTTATTTAATTTTTAATTATTTTATTTCTTAAAACTATGTAAAAAAAAAAAAAAACCTAATCTATCTCCCATTTCAGAATTCACTCGCACAAATAGGCACGCACGGCTCCTATTTCACTTGCACACGTAAGGAAGATGACAAGAAAAAAAATCAAAATACAACGGTGTTTGCTCATTCCAATCAAATTGAAAAAATCTTTGTAAAGCCTACAATGTTACACATAACGCATTGATTATAGAATGTCTTGATTATCAATAACATCTTCAATTGCGTCTTGAATATTGACAAATTAAAAAAAACTAAACATGCCACTAGTTCCACTGGCTTAATCAAGAACTAAACCGGACTGGTTGGTTTGGTCTAGTTTGGTTTTAGGAGGCATCCGTTTAGTTCCCAATTCCAGAAATAAGGAATCAGCCCCTCTTATTCGATTTTCAGTTCCTGCGTGGGAGTCAACCTCCTCTTTACAGCTCAATTCAAAACATTTTTTTAATGAGTGGCAAACCCTTAGAGTAACCCTTAAGAGATGGCATTGATAGTCCCCACTCACCCTTTTACTTTAATAAAAAAATATGTTAATCAAACAGCCAACGTTTTTGAATCCGGATGGACCAGCCGGTTCAACTAGCTTGAACCGGTCGTTTTATCTAATCCAGTCAAACCAACCAAAACAATTGGTCTAGACTGAATTAAATTCAGTTGGACCGCTGCTTTGTTTCATTTCGGCTAATCCGAGGCTCATGGTTATAGCTCATATACATACGATATCATATGGGCCACTTCTCAGCGAAAGCAAGAAAAAACCCGTTCTTTGCCCATGCCAAACCATTTCATAATATGGAAATCCTTTTCCGACTATTATTACAGAAAAAATATTAAACACCATGCGGGCAACCAAGCCGGTTCATGCCTATGCTGGCAAAACGAATGAACTTTGAAGGATTAGTTCAGTAGACAATATCCGAAGTATCGGAAATCTGAGAATGCCATTCATGTCTACGCAAAGCAAGGCTTTACAATCTTTCATATGTGTCTATATCATCTACTTCAAGCCACAAGCGGGAGAAAATATAAATTCCAAGTGTTGGACAATCCATTTTTCCCCAAAAGCTTGGGCAGTTAGGAGACGGGCTAACAATGCATTTATAACATAACACCAACGACCAGAAAACAGAGTGAACAAAGAGCAAGCAGAAATGGTCAATGCCCCGAGTCTTATTGAGGGGTAAAAGGACTGTGCATGAGGATGCATTTCACTGACACCCATGTTTGTCCTCTTCCATTCCAAAATTCAACGTTTCGCTGTGTGACTTTGGGAGCCATGGTCCATGCTGCTTAGTAGGGTCTGATTCTTGACTAGAAGAAGAAGAAGGAAATCCTATTCTTAGTGGTGATGGTTGACATAAAACGGGGGCCATGTATACGGCGACTGGAAGCTCGGGCACAGGGACTTCTAGCTGAAGAAACTTGATAATCTGTCCTACTTTTGGCCTACTTTTGGGATCTGGATGCACACACCACATTCCCACCGTCATCAAGCATTCCATTTCCTTCCTATCAAAGCTTGAACCCAGCCTCTCGTCTGCTGCTTCAGGCATATTTCCAGTAAGGTGAAGCTGCCAAACCCACTTATGCAATGGGACATGAAATTCTTCATCCTGATAGGTCCTCTTACCACAAGCAATCTCTAAAACCACGACCCCGAAACTGAAAATGTCAGATTCTCTAGTAGCCTTCCGCCCGTTGAGATATTCTGGTGCCAGATAACCGTATGTCCCCACCACATCAGTTGTTTGAGTCTTGAAACGAGGGTCGACAAGTTTAGATACTCCGAAGTCACCGAGCTTAGTGTTGAAATCCATGTCTAGCAATATGTTGGCTGCCTTTATATCTCCGTGAAGAACGCACTGCTCTAGTTCTTCATGAAGATAATTAAGGGCCAATGCCAGGCCTAGAACTATCTTGTACCTTACATCCCAAGGAAGAACTTTTCGAGTTCCAAAGAGAAGATTATCAAGGCTACCATTAGGCATGTATTCATAAACGAGCAAAAATTTACCTTCCTCTTGACACCATCCAATGAATTGCACCAGATTTCGATGTATTGTGTGGCTTAAGATCTTCACTTCATTGATGAAGACTTTCTTGGAATGTTCGGATTCCGTGAAGATTCTCTTGACAGCAACTTGGCGATCTAAACTGTTCACAACTCCTTTATAAACATGGCAAGACCCTCCTTGGCCAAGTCTTCGATCCTGTGAGAAGCTATTTGTCGCTTCAACCAACTCTTGATATGAGAATTTGAGCGGCAATGCTCTTATCTCTTTCTCCATGTCAGTCAGAGCACAAAGCTGGTATTTTTTCCTCATTTTGATCGTAAATAGGCAAGACCCCGCCGAAATAATCAGCATTAGACTTGCTAAAGGAGTAGTGATAAATGTGAACAACCTATAGATGCTGTAGTGTGCCCACTTTACGGATGAACTGGTCGACGGGGGGCGTAAAACATCCAAGTCCGAAGTAAACCCCCATGAATTGATGATGTGTCTCGCCTCAACGCTGCCACAAGAAGCTGAAATGCCAATTGCGACCGACTCAGGAAGAACTTGAGCAAGGTCGATATGGTAAGAAAGCGAGCAGCTTTTCTTGTCCAAAGAAACCACGCCAGCAAACGACCAGAACACGCTAAGATTCTTGCTAGAAGAATTATAGGTCACCACGACATTAGTTGCATTTCCTCTGTGTGATTCGGGATCCCAAAAGGAATGAACAGTTGAAGAGATGGAGTTTATGTTGACCCCTATGTGCCGCTCTGGAGGGTCAAATTCTGCGTTCACACAGGTATCAAACTCAACCATCACAATTCGGTTCCGATGCCCATCATCGACTGTGCTGGCATTGAACAATCCGAGAAACGGACCACCCGAGTTGGGTGGGATTGTAAAGCCAGTAGGAGCAAGAAAAAATGCCAGGCCATCACTGTATCGGTTGCTATCAAAAGGTTCGATGGTGAAAGAAAAATGGGTAGAGAAGTTTGCTTGTCTCCCAGTAATAGAATCTCTAATATAGATGGGTTCGAATACTGAATGCGGCCTACCTTATATTTCTGTTGGAGGCCGCCTTGTGGGGTGAGATTAATGGATCCAGACGCTACCGCAACTGCAACTCCTTCGTAGAGTATGTCATTTGAGTTCTCGTCAAAGCTACTTATATTGAACTGAACGGGACTGACATAGGGGATAATAGGATAGCAGACAAGGGTGAAGACGATTAAGCGAGCGTGAAAAGAAAGACAAAAACAGTTCGCATGCTGCATGCTACACATGGTTTGTGCAAGTGCAGGGACGAGGTTCGTGCTCGTTTGTCCATTGATCCAGATCGGTGCTATACTGGGGTGCTTTATAGTGGACCAAATGTTCCAAACAGCGGCTTGGACATGGTGAACAGGTCAAGAATTCCTCCGCTGTTTCCGCTAAAGACTATATGGACAAGGGAGACTTTTGAAGCGATGACCCAATTTCTAGAAGTCTATGGTCAAGATATTTAGGAAAAAAAAAAAAAAACTTGGATGAATAGTCCAGAGAGTTGTAAAAAAAAAAAACTATTAGAAAAGTACTGTCAAATGTGAAAGTTTCTGTAGATCTCTTTTCCTTGAAATGGGCGTGGAAGAGGGCTATAAACAGTCAACCCCTCCCCACTTGAGGGTCACGTCCAGCAGATGAAAACTAAGTCCTATGGACATGCCTTCATGATATAAAACTCCTCGTCCTCCTGTGCTCCCTCCGTTGCCTTCCACTATCTTCCATCTCCAATATAATAATAAAAGTCCTTGCTCCGTTGTTGCTTGATAAGTCTACGCGCGTACACTTGAACTCACTAAATCCCTCACTCAGTTACAAAACTAACCATTCTTCTACTTCCCAACGGTAGTATTAAAGCCACGTCTTCGGTTAATATTGGTCATTTATCCTAACCACACTCTACTAAAATCACCTGTCCAAATATTCAACAACTAAATTATGGCCAACTCTGCATCATCCTCATTTCCCGTTCCTTTTTTTGATGAGAATAACTATAACTATTGGAGCATTAAAATGAATACCTTCTTGATGGCCCAAAAAGAGTTATGCGACTCCGCAAGAAGGTGCAAGCATTTCGATAGAGCAATTACAAAAGGATGTAGGGACATTATGTGTTATTCAATAATCACTCTTGGAAATGGTATTTCCGAGAATAATTGGAGCAAAGACAGCAAAAATTCCAAAACTTAGTTAAGGTACATACTATTTGTCTTCGAACTTTAAGAGGAGAATTTGAAAATTCTAGAGAGAGAGAGAAAACGAATTACTGCTAATAAATTAATTTTCATCTAAGATAGGGTCAGTTAAGTTTGATTGTTCACATAAAATTTTAGGATGTAGATCATTGGCAATTAGAGGTAATTGCTTATGATGCGTTTACCCAAAAAAGAGTGATGGCCTAGATTTGGAGGAGCTTGTCTCTAAAATCCAAACCTATTATTCGACCTCCCTCCACAAAGATAGATGGGATGCAATCACAGTGCCGGCAGTAACAAGCAACTTTTGATTGTAGGTTGGAATGGTACCTAATGATTGATCTCTCTCTCTCTCTCTACAAAGATAGAGGGGGCGTGACTATTGTGCTAGAGACCACAAGCAACTGTTGGTTCTAGATTGGAACTTAAATGATGTCACTATATGAGAGAGAGAGAGAGAGAGAGAGAGAGAGAGAGAGAGAGAGAGAGAGAGAGAGAGAGAGAGAGAGAGAGAGAGAGAGAGAGAGAGAGAGAGAGAGAGAGAGAGAGAGAGAGAGAGAGAGAGAGAGAGAGAGAGAGAGAGGGTGGTTTGAGTTGGTATGAGAGGCAAGTGTAGTGGATCACATGGCTTAGATGAAGTTCGACAGCAATAATGGACAACGATTAAGAAGGGGCTTAACTTTATATGTAGGAGTTGGGGCTGAGGAGGGGCAAAGTGAAGAAAGGAGAAAAGAGAAGTAATAAAGAAAATAACACAAAAGAAAAATGGATAAGAGAGCGCAAGTCTGGATCGGCGAAAATGTATTCAGATTATGAATTGGCCTCTCTAAGTAATAAATTTAAATTATCCATATCATAAATTTTAAAACCCTTCTCATATGCAAATCTATTAAACAATAGAAATAAGATGTAATGATCCAGACCCCACTATGTAATATTGTTTGCTTTGGACACTGAGTTTTTATGGTTTTAAAACGCGTTACGCAGAGGTAGAGGGCTCAGGACTCCCCCCTAAGCGATGTGGGACTAGAGAGGGAGCGATGTGGGGACTAGAGAGGGACCCTTTCCCCATTCCCTGCGCACATCTGGGGACTGAGGTGTGGATGCACTGCCATCCCTCCTTCTCGCGCACTGTCGCTTGGCTGTCACACTCTCCATCCCTTGGAGCACAATGTCCTACATGCGGGAGTAGGCTCTGATACCATTTGTAACAACTCAGATCCTACTGTGTAATATTGGCTTTAAAACGCAGAGGTAGAGGGCTCAGGACTCCTCCCTAAGCGATGTGGGACTAGAGAGGGATCCTTTCCCTATTCTCTGCGCACATCTGGGGACTGAGGCATGGACGCACCGCCATCCCTCCTCCTCGCGCACTGTCGCTTGGCTGTCACACTCTCCACCCCTTAGGAGCACAATGTCCTACACACTGGAGTAGGCTCTGATACCATTTGTAATGACCCAGGAGCACAACGTCCTACACGCGGGAGTAGGCTCTGATATCATTTGTAATACCATTTGTAATGACCCAGGCTCCACTGTGTAATAATTATTAGGAGCACAACGTCCTACATGCAGGAGTAGGCTATGATACCATTTGTAACGATTCCTACACGCGGGAGTAGGCTCTAATACCATTTGTAACGACCTAGGCCCCATTGTGTAATATTACGCGGGCCCAGAAGCACAACGTCCTACACGCGGGAGTAGGCTTTGATACCATTTGTAATGACCCAGGCCACACTGTGTAATATTATTAGGAGCACAACGTCCTACATGCGGGAGTAGGCTCTGATACCATTTGTAATGATTCCTACACGTGGGAGTAGGCTCAAATCCATTATGTAATATTACGCGGGAGTAGGCTCTGAACATTATGCAGGGGCAGAGAGCCACCCCTCGGGCCTTCCCTCTCCCAAGCCATAATATTATCCGCTTTTGAGACACGGCCCACTGGCCCATCCTTTCTCATGGCTTTGTTTTTAGCGCAGCGGAAATGTACGTGAAATGCGTTACACATATTAGAATGACCAAAGCCTTATAAACTAGCTCAAGACTCCTCTCCTAAGCGATGTGGGACTAGAGAGGGACCCTTTCTCCATTCCTTGCGCACTTCTGGGGACCAAGGCGTGGATGCACTGCCATCCCTCCTCCCCGCGCATCGTCGCTTGGGCTGTCACATAAGAAGTGATATGAAGAATAGAAATTAGATTCAATAATCTAGGAACATATAAAGTGACTAATTAGATGAGCATGAAGAAATTGGAATTTCCATCTAAAGTTGTGTTAAAATAAATTTCAATCTGAAAGCTTACATGTATGTGTGTGTATATACATAAGGCCCTCTTGAGGATGAGTTCATGTTTTGGAGTGAAGGGTACAAGGGTCCTTTAATAAAATCTAGATCATTTATAGATAAGGGAAGGGAGAGATTCCTCTTTTAACGTGACAAGTTATGGTTATGTACATGCATCTTATGTACATGCATGTGTATCATATATGTAGCGCATTTAAGGTCCCCATATGATAGCCGTCATCAGATAGAAAAGGCACATCTAGTCTTTGCAGTTTTAGTTTGTGAATTGATAACCAGACCCCATCTAGACAAGTAGTCCATGTCAACTTAGGAGCAAGAGCAGCACCGTTACGGAGATTGCGGACAAGTCTGTCAAGTTTTTTGCGGGGCCGGTCTTAAATCAAGTCAAGTCTTTTGGGTCTGTGTCGTTATTCATATTAAGATATTTCTTGGTGTACTTTGCGTGTTTATAAAGACACCGTTCATTGTACGTTTTAATCTTAACGAGATTACTAATTTTAAAATGACAATGCTAACTGTCTTGTTGCCCATAAGGACGATGGTACCATTCATCACGATATCACAGAGACACGGTAGAAGAGGTAGAAAGACTCAAGTTGTTGAAGAGATCTTAATTGGAATCGTTAAAAGTTATATGAATTAGGTAGGGGCATGGTAATCTGAGTGTGAGCCAAATCAAGCCACAAAATTCACATGTTGGCTGACCATATAGGCAAAGCCCCCAAAATGGAGGCGTTGTAGAGAGAGATGCCATGGTCCTCCGCTTGTGTCCGCATCCACTGTGGAAATGTCGATTCAGTTGGGATTTGCCTTAAAAGTCGGATAATTATTGCTAATATCCAAATACTATAGGCTAAACCCAGGTTATTTGGAGTGTGGATTGCTCGGGCATGAGGAGAAATGGGGATGCGGAACGTCTTTTGTACCAAACGATAGGAGTGGACTTCTTTTAATTATGTAATTATTATAAGACATGATTTTATAGTTACAATAAAGATAATATAGGCAGTATAATATTTTTCTAACGTATCATGTAAAATTACTATATTAAATTATGTTTTCAATTACAAAAAATATTGGTATTAAAAATATATTTTGAATAAGTAATAAAGATTAATGTATTGGAACATCCAAAATGCTTATGCTAGTATATGAGTGTATTCTCATTTCATAGAATATCCCGTGCACCTGAGATTTCCGGGCCGTTTGAGAGGTGAATGCATGCATAAGGCATATTTAATAATTGTAGGAATCGAATCCGTCTCTTTGGGTTTCAGTTGAAATAAATAGAGTCTACATGTTTCTTAATAGAAGTCCGTGTATGACTCCTAGTCGAGTCAATGTTTACGACTTTTTGAAGTTCATGAAAATGAAAATCCCACTAACCTCCAAGTCAAAGTCAATGTTTATAACAATTCAAAATAATCACTTCCTCCATTTGTAGAGCTAGTCCAGCATTCTTTTTTATTTTTGCTTTGTGACGTAATAAGTCCAGTAAAGTTGTCATGCCTCACCATTACTATCCCAATTGAAAAAAGTTGAAACCAGGAGGCGTTTGCCTTTGCCTACTACTATAAGCTTGTAACATCGACTCGTACCGTATCATTTTCCTCCAACTAAACGAGTGTCCATGTCTATTTGATTGCATTTATTTCTTTTCTCCGTAAGTAATATCGTGTATGTGCAAAACTCCAACAACTGTGGGAGGACAAACTGTTTTAGTACCTTAATCATTTATGCAAACGCTTCACTCTCCCCCCTTTTTTTTTGTTAAAAAAGATTGAATCTAGATTTATGAGACTTTTTCAATCATGTGTAATTAATGAATTAGTCACTTGAAACATAAAAACATGTCACAAAAACTTTGAGACTTTCGTGGTTGTTGAGAGAGCTTAAAGTTGTGTCTACTCAACAAATAAAGAGTTTTAAAATATTCTTACGGACTACACTCGTGGATAGCTTAGAGTAACCCTTAAAGAGATAGATTGATAGCTCCACTCACCCCTTTACTTTAATCTAATAATATTTTAATCAAACAGCTAATGTTTCTGAATCCGGATGGACCGGCCGAAGTAGTCGAGACCGAATTAAATTCACTTGGACCGGTGTTCACTTTCAATGGGCTAAGCCGAGACTCATAATCATAGCTCAATACATATAATGGGCCACTTCTAAGCGAAAGCAAGAAAAAACCCATTCTTTGCCTGGGCCATACCATTTCATAATGAGGAAATCCTTTTCCGACTTTTGTTACAGGAACAACATTAAACACCATGCGTGGGAACCACGCTGGTTCTTGCCTATGCTGGCAAAGCGAATGAACTTTGAAGGATTAGTTCAATAGATAATATCCGAAGTATCGGAAATCTGAGAATGCCCATTCATGTCTACGCAAAAATCTGCTGTACAATCTTTCAGATGTGGCTATATAATCAACTTCAAGCCACATAATGAGCAAGCAGGAGAAAATATATATTCCAGGAGTTAGACAAACCATTTCCTACCAAAAGCTTGGGCAGTGAGGAGACGGGTTAACAATGTATTTATAACATAACACCAACGATCGGAACACAGAATGAACAAAAAACAAGCAGAAATGGTCAATGCCCCGAGTCTTATTGAGGGGTAAAAGGATTGTGCATGAGGAATCATTTCACTGACTCCCATGTTTGTCCTCCTCCATCCCAAAAATCAACGTGTTGCCGTGTGGCTTGGCGAGCCATGGTCCATCTTGCTCAACAGGAACTGATGCTTGAATTGAAGAAGAAGATAAAGAAGATCCTATCCTTAGCGGTGATGGCTGATATAAAGTTGGAGCCTCGATTGTGGCGAGTGGAAGCTCGGGCACAGGGACTTCTAGCTGGAGAAACCTGATAACTTGTCCTGCTTTCGGCCTTCTCCTGGGATCTGGATGCACGCACCATAGTCCCACCATCATCAAGCATTCCATTTCCTTCCTATCAAAGCTCGAACCCAACTTCTCGTCCGCTGCTTCAAGCATATTTCCAGCAAGGTAAAGCTGCCAGACCCACTTGTGCAGTGGGACAAGAATTTCTTCATCTTGATAGGTCCTCTTACCGCAAGCGATTTCTAGAACCACGACCCCAAAGCTGAACATGTCAGACTCTCCAATAGCCTTCCATCCATTGAGATATTTTGGTGCCAAATAACCGTATGTCCCCACCACATCGGTCGTTTGAGTCATGAATTGTGGGTTGACAAGCTTATCCAAAGTTGCCAGGCTTAGTGTAACTCCTGGGGAATATTGAAATGCATGGCAAGACGAGGAGGCAGACGAGGAGGTGGAGGTGCTGCCATCTACGGGCTTGAAATGGTTATACAATAACCATTGAGACGACGTCTCAGCAAGTTCTACCCACTAAGACCCAATTAGTAAACTAATACAATATGGGCTACCTAAACACGTATAGATCAAATGACTTTCCTTGGCCTTAGATCCCATCTGCAAGTCAGGACAATTTATAATAGGCACCCACTCACTCAAAACAAATCGAACCAGTCGATTACATGTCACCCAAATCATTCCCCACGGTGGACTATCTAGAAGTTGGGCCACGTGCATTTCTAGGACGACATACTAAGTCTTCGAGCCACGTGAAATCTCCAGGATGACAAACTCGAACCTTGGGCCCATGTGCATTCTCTAAGGCGACCTTTTCACCAAAGTGATGCATTAAGTCACTGAGCCACGTGCCCTTTTTCACAATGCCTTATTCAAATACTGGACCCACGTGCATTCTCTAAGGTACTAATTCACCAAAGTGATGCATCAGATCACCAAGCCATGTGTCCTTTTAGATGTCATTTCGGAACATTGGGCCCACGTGCATTCTCTAAGGCACTAGTTCTTCAAAGTGATGCATTAGATCACCGAGCCACGTGCCCTTTTAGATGCTATACTTAATCACTTGTCCACTATCGATACTAACAACCGATACCTGATTATTCCTCAACCAAATAATAAAAAATCAACCCAATAGGAATATATACTAAAATTTCACAATGAAATCAATTCAGCACTATTCGAAGCTCAATTAAATAAAGGTACTGCACCACGACGATCAGCACGAAATTCTGGTCACCGACAATCCCAGTTGAATTTTCGGAAAAATAAATAAATAATTAATTAATTTTGAAAATTAATAATTAAATATTAAAAATCCAATTTAGGCATGTATTGCCTAATTGAAGCCCGATAAGGGTCGGAAAAAAATCCCAAAATGCATTCAATAAATAGTATAGGTAATTCTCTAACTAAGTACGCTAACTACCTACCTAATATGTAATGCAATTGACTAATAATCACTAATCCATTCTAATATAACCAGCTAATTGCACTTAATTAAATCTAATCAACCCATAAGTATAATTAGCAAACTAAGCAGGGATTAGTGAGATTACTCACCGGAATTTAGCGCAAACGTATCGATCCGACGGGGACAACACGAGGATCGATTCTTCCCAAAATAAGTCCCGGGTTCGGCGCTTGGAAATGGCCCAAAACAGCCCACAAACTCGCTGGAAACCCACTCGGCGGGGTGGCTAGATTGGTTGGAAAAAGCCACAAAACAACGGTAACCAACTTCAGCTAAGGTGGCAAAGCTCGGGGGAAGGCATGTGGTGGTCCGACGAGGCTGAACAGCGGCTTGAGGTGGCTAGACAAAGCTGGATGGAGGTGAATGAAGGCTAGGAACACACGGCAGGGTAGTGAGAGGCGCGGCCAAGCACGGCTGCACGCATGCACGCACGGGGAAGGGCGACCGGTGATGATGGCAGCTCCGGCTCCAGGTGACATCGGTTGCTACTTCTGCTCCGGCGTTATCCCAAATTTGCTACGATGTTGAGCAATGGACAGAGGGGGAGAAAGAAGGCTTCGACGGTAACTGAGGAGGGTGAGGGAGAGGCAAAGGGTGAATGGTGAGGCGCGAGCAGGGTGGAACAACAGGCGGCGACGGCGAGCAACTTCGGTCTTCTTCTCTTGGTGCTATTGTCTCTGCTTCTGCTTTTGTCTTCGTTGGTTCGAACGGTGAGGGGGAGAGAGTACTGAGAGAGAGAGAGAGAGAGAGAGAGAGAGAGAGAGAGAAAGAAGAAGAAGAAGAAGAAGAAGAGAGAAAAGGTAAGTTTGAAAAGTCAAAAGAAAAAAAAAGAAAAAGGAGAAGCAAAGTTGGAACCAGCAGAGGGAGGCAATCGGTGGAGGGACTTTGCACGAGAGAGAGAGAGAGAGAGAGAGAGAGAGAGAGAGAGAGGTCACGGCCAAACAAGGGAAAAAAAGAAGGAAAAATGGTGTTTAGCCAAAAATGGAAAAAGAAAAAGGGAAATGGGAAGGAAACTAAAAGAATTTCCTAAAATAGAAAATTCTCATCCCATTTTCTTTTGAATAAGCTTTATGATTTCCAAAGAAATTTCAAATTAGAGCACTTGGTCCCTAATTGCGTTTCTGCATCCAATTTCCCTCTTGATTTTCTCTCAATTAACTCTCACAAAAATTAATTAATGTCTCAAATATCAAATTGATTATTTTTCTCATCCAAGAATCTCTCATGCTTCTTAGTTCCACAACCTGAATTAATTCTTGGCTTCAACTGAATGAAAATAGCCCTAAATTGATTTTTTCCCAAAAAGTCTCGGTTGTCAAAAAATTTTCTGAGACTAAGTCATGGATCATAGAATTTATTGTAACATGACAGAACCTTCAATTTCTGAAATCGGACTTGAATTGGTGATTAATTTCCATTTGGCGTGTTTTTAGCATGACCTAAGCTATCGGGCAGTTTTCAGAACCTTTTTAAGGCAAATGACCCATGGTCGATTTTCTTTGAATCACTATGAACCCACTTGACTCAATGGCAACTCTCGATTGTCATGAAAATCTCGAGGATTCAATTATAGACACAGGGTACCAAAACGATAGTAAAATCAGATTAGTGTCGGTTGACAAAAACTTTCCAATTTAGTAGTCACCCACGATCGGTCACACATATTAGTCGAACAGACCTATCTTTGATCTCAAATAGATTTTTAATTGTGCCATAATAGCCTCGAAAGATGAGCACGGTTGAGAAGTCGATTCCTGGTCGAATTATCAAGTTTAATGCCTTAAAATTCTTAATTACTCACCCAAACAGTTTAGTTATCTCAAGAGTAATCGGCTTTAAGAATAGCTCTATAAACGCATCAACGAAATGCTCGATTAATTCAGTAGAAAACAGATTGAAAAATTTGGATGTCATATTTTTGATCTATCAAATTGTGCTCATCACGAATGTTTCTAAAAGCCTTTGACATAGGTTATGTGAGATACCGTCATCAATTAGTTACTTCCCACGTGAATGTACTGAATCAAGCAACCATTTTATCGAGAGTATGTAAGAAACCCTTTTTGACTAAGAAGTTCTAGTTTGGCATGCTTAATGAGCCTTTTTCACGAATAGAATTCGTTTTGATAAAAACTTGTCTTCTAAAGAATTTGATGATTAATGATACATCCCGAGGTAAGATGACAACTTTGTGCTATATGATGCTGATTGATATCGAATGTTTTTAAAGCTGTCGAACTTAGCTTGATTAGCTTGTTCAATTAATGCTGCAATATTACCAATACATCTCTTGATGCTGTCCCTAATGACATTTGCTCAAGTTGAGTTTGACAGGATTCCCCAGTGGAGCCATGCAGTTTTCAAGGGGTTAGTGAGTGCTTCCCTAAAAACCACAAGGGTTAATGTTCAGCCTTAAAACTATGTCATCTATAAGGTTCATGGTTAACCTTAAACCATGTCATCTTCAAAGGTTCATGGTCAGCCTTAAATTATGCCATCTACAAAGGTTTATTGGTTTTCCTCAAATCATGCATTTTCAACCAAGTCGAAACTCGTTGTTACACAGTGAGATTTCATTTTTTTTTTCTTCTTATGACACTGTGTGCTTCTATAGCCCAGGGTCCCTCTCTCTTTCCTATGACATGGTGTGCTTATGTAGCTCAGGGTCTCTCTTTCTTCTTATGACATGGCGTGTTTTTGTAGCCCGAGGTCTCTTCTCTCTTTCTTTTTTATGACACGGTTTGCTTCTGTAGCCCGAAGTCTTTTTTTATTCTTATGACACAGCATGCTTCTATAGCTTGAGGTCTTTCATTTTTCTTACAACACGGCGTGCTTATGTAGTCCAGGGTCTTTTCTTTTTCCTATGACATGACGTGCTTTTGTAGCGTGAGGTTTTTCCTTTTTCCTATGACACAATGTGCTTCTGTAGCCCGGGGTCTTTCTTTCTTCTTATGACACGATGTACTTTTGTAGCTCAAGGTCTCTCTTTCATCCTATGACATGGTATGCTTCTATAGCTCGGAGTCTCTTTATCTTATGACGCAGTATGCTTTTGTAGCCTAGAGTCTCTCTTTCTTCTTAAGTTACGGAGTGCTTTTGTAGCTCGGGGTCTTGCTTCCACTTATTGACACAATGTACTTCCATAGCTCGACCTGGTGCAAGCTTATGCACCCAGGGTCTCTCTACCGTCGAAATAATTTGGGTCTCTTCTGTCTTTGAGTGTAACCTCTTCGAGGCTACATTCAAAGAGGGGTAGCTGTTGATACCTATCTTTACACAAAAAAATAAAACAAAAAAAAACAACAAAAAAAAGAAAAAACAAATGCTTGGGGGTCGAGTTGGGCCGGATCCGACCTTGGCCCTGCTCGCCGCTTTACCTCTCTTTCCCCTATGTGGCTTAAGCACTCTCCCTTTGGCCCAGCCCATGCCCTAGCTATCTTCCTCCTTTAGGCGTCCTTCGCATGCACCTGCAAGAGAAGAGACAGTGGCGTAGAGCAGAAAGCAAACGGCACCACAGGGAGAGAAGAGGAGGAAGCAAAGGGCATCGTAAAAAAAAAGAGGACTGGGAGAAAAACTGTGAGAAAGAGGAACTGGGAATGAAGGGAGCGGGAGAGAGGAAAGAAGAGGAGGAGAGAGGAGAACGGATCGAGGCGACCACCGCTGACGTGTCTTCGAGTCACCACTATCGCCATCGACACATCTTAGAGTCGCGATCGATGTCGATCGCCGCTGTCTCCTTGGAACCCAAGTAGACATTTTGCCAAACACTTGGTGTGTGTTTGTTGTACCGAGCTAGCCAGAGCTCCCTCGATCGTTTCGAGTGAGCTCCGACCCCCCACCCATTCCTGCTGTGTTTTCAGTCATCCCAACATGCCTCATTAGCTCCCTAGATTTGCACTTGGGTCTTGACCGAGCCGAAAACTCCCCGGATCTGTAGCGCACGCAACCTGTTCGAAGAAATGCCTAGCTGAAATTCCCTATTGTTTTTGTTGTTTAGGGCCTCAACCACCTCTCTCTTTCCATCTCTCCCTCTCCCTCTCTCTTCTAGGTGTTGATTAGGTCGGGTCCTTGGAGCTGTGCCCCCAGGGCCGAGGGAAGTGAAGTTGCAAGTCCTCGTGCACTTTATTGGAGCTTGCCCCGAAGCAGCCCTTGTCGCTATTGCCGAAGCCCCTGACCTTAGAGGTTGAGATTAGCTCCCCCGCCCGCCTAGTCGAGGTGACACCGTTGCAGCCTAGTAGGAGAAGTTGCTGGTGTTGCACGTTGTCGCAGCTTCCCCTGGTCGTGGCTAAGCAGTCGTGGACCAGGGGGGAACAGGCCGAGCTAGGCCGATTTATTGTGACATCCTGAAATTCGACCCCGTTTCAATAAAATGAAATGGGTATTTTGTCGACGTGCCTATGGCCCTTTTTCTCTGAGCTGATCACTCACGAGTTAACTAACCTATTGGGTGAAGCCGTTAAGGGATGTATTAGCTGTAAAATCCCTAAAAGCTACCTAATTGGTTGGATTGAGCTAAAATAACGTCCGATCGAATTTTAACCACGAAATTGAACTCGATTTCGGGAATCGAATTTTAAGCGCGTCATAATTCTTATTTTTAGGATCCTGTCTCATCGCTCGTCAATTTATTGATGAGTCCGAAATTTCAGTAAAGAAATTATTGGAAGAAAATTGAAGCCCAAAAGAAAATTGAAAGGAAAAGGAAAAAGAGAAAAGGAAAATTGAATTAATTAATTATGTACTTCCTTTTTCTTTTCCTCTCTCTCCCTCTCTTTTCTTTTCTTTCTTTTTCTCTCTTTTCTTTCTCTCTCCTCTCTCCTCTCCCCTCCCTTTCGTGCGGACGCCCCCACCCACCGACTCACTTTTCTCTCTCTTATCTCTTCTCTCCCTTATCTCTTCCCTCTCTCTCCTCTCTCTTCTCTCCCACTTTTTTCCCCCCACGTGACCGAAGGCCCCCCTTCCCCTCGTTTCTCACTCGTGAAAACCAGAAACGAGGAAGAAGAAGCCACACGGCTACAGCTCGACGGAGCCGTCACCGCCTAGCCCCGTCGGACCACCCCTGCGTCCCCCTCGCCCTCCGCCGGCCTCCCCTCGCCGCCCTAGCCGCCGGAGCGGCCCCGATCAGCCCCGTCCAGCAGACCCATGGAGTGGGTATCCAGCACTTCAGGCCCACTTTTGGGCCGTTTAAGACCCCGAACCCGAGGCCCGCTTTGGAGTTTGTTGTTCCTCGCGTCGCCGCCGTCGGATTGATTCGATTTGCGCGATTTGGTGAGTAATCTCACTAATCCTGGATTAGTTGGCTAATTATACTTAAGGTTGGTTTAGTTTTAATTAATTATGTTTATGTTGTTAGATTAGAATAAATTAGCAATTATTAGTCAATTGTGATGCGATTTAGATAAATTAATTATGCAATTAACAAGTAGATGTGGTCTACTATTTATTGGAAGTATCTCAAGAATTTTCCGACCCCTAATCGGGCTTCAATTTGGCGATTCGGGCCTAAGTGAGATTTTTGGGCATTTAAATATTAATTTTCGGAATTAAATTAAATAATTATTTATTTTCCAAAAATTCAAGGGAGATGGTCCGGAACCGGAATATTATGCGGATGACTGTGGTGAAGTCCGTTTATTTAATCGGGCTTTATTTAGAGCTAAATTGAATTTTTAATATTAATTATTTAATTTTTGAAATTAATTAATTAATTATTTATTTCCTGAAAATTCAACTGGAATGGCCCGTGATCGGAAAATTATGCTAATGACCATGGTGAAGTCCGTTTATTTAATTGGACCTTATTTTGAGCTAAACGGAATTTTTAATATTTAATAATTAATTTTCGAAATTAATTAATTAATTATTTATTTTTCGGAAATTAAGATTTTGATGGCCGACAACCGAAATCTCGTGCTGATCGTCGTGGCGTAGTTCATTTATTTATTTGAGCTCTACGTTGTATGGAATTGAATAAATTGTGATATTTTAGGGATTTACCCTAAATTGATTTGGAATTGATTGAGATTGAATGATTGATTGGTAGATGGCCGAGTATGTTTGTTTAGCATTTATAATGCTTTGATTGAGTTGTAAAGTGGATAGAACTATGAGAGAATTGGAAATACTCTGGAATTGAACCAATCGTAGACAGTGTATGGACCTCGTGGTTCGGTGATTGGGACATCACTTTGGCTAAAACGGCGCCTTAAAGAACGTACGTATCGGTCTAGTACATACATTATTGTGGACCTACGTGGTTCGGTGATTGGGATATCACTGGCGAAAACGGCGCCTTAAAGAATGCACGTATCGGTTTAGTACTCGTATTGTTATAGGCATGTATGGTTCGGTGATTAAGGACATCACTAGCGAAAACGGCGCCTTAAAGAACGCATACACTTGTCTATTAAATACATTATTATAGGCATGTGTGGTTTGGTGATTTGGGATATCACTGGTGAAAACGGTGCTTTAAAGAACGCACACAATTGTCTATTTGAGTACATGGTTATAGGCATGCGTGGTTCGGTGACTAAGGATGTCACTGGCGAAAACGGTGCCTTAAAGAATGCATGCAATTGTCTAGTGGATAAATCACTTTGGCGAACTTGGCGCCCGAGAGTATTGACCTAGAATGGTCCGTCTGACATGTAATCGACTAGATCGATTGATCATTGTTTTGATTTGATGTTGTGAATTGATTGACTGAAGGGAAATGACCGTGAGTAGTCTTGTTGGCATGTAATCGACTATGTCGATTTGTTCGATGCTTCTATCGGTGATATGACTGTTTGGGTGCCTATTATGAATTGTACTGACTTGTAGGTAGGATCTGAGGCCAAGGTAAGTCCTCTGTCCTGTGCGTGTTTAGGCAGCCTATAGTATAATGGTTTGCTAATTGTGCTTAGTGGGGTAGAACTCGCTGAGACGTAGTCTCATCCCATTTTGGGGAAATCATTTCAGGACCCCGCTAAGGAGCTGAGGAGAAAAAGTTGGAGAAGGATTTTTGGGAGAAGAAAATAATCCTGAGAGGGGCCTTGAGTACGGCCCGATGGACCGAGAGTTTATCTTCTTTTGAAATCTTCATTTTGATGTGAATATAGTTTAAAGTAAATAGTTGTGAAGTGCTTTAGTTTGTGTATTATATAAAAGTTTGGTTATAAGTTTCAATATGAAAAATATGGCCCTGCTTCTCTATCCCATTGTTTTATTGTCTGGGGATTTATAACTGCTTCCGCATGTGCTTAATAAATAGAAAGGGTCGGCGATATATAGTCCTGGGATATCGCATTTTAAAATCGACCAAGTAGAAGGATGTGTGCATGCCCGAGGATCGGGGCATGACATTTATGATCTAGCCTGCTCGGCCGCTCTTACTCCACAGGCCAACAGCCTAGAGTTAGTTTGGGTTGTGGGCTTGCGGGGAGCCATTTTATTGCAAAAGGAGGATTGGGCTCGTCAACTAGGCCTCAATCCGGATGAAACAAAGGCCCCACCATGGTTGGGCCTTGCCCATTTGGGCGGGCTAACCGGCCCGCCCCCAACCGGGTCGGACCTGGGTGGGTCTGACCGACTCACCCCGACAAAGTCAAACCGGACTGGACCTGGCCCGGTGTTAGGGAAATCCCTTATGATGTTTTGAAGATGACAAAATAAATCAAAGGCTACTAATATATTTGATGGTTGAGTAATAGACCATGCAGATAATAGAACATGTAAATGATATTGTCAAAGTGTGAAGACGACCAGAAGACTGAACGTAACATATGTCCAAAGTATATTCTGAAGATTTCCAGACTTCTGTGTCAAAGTATGAAGACTGCCAGACTCAAGACTCAAAGTCTAAAGACTGCAAGACTCAAGACTCAAAGTCTGAAGACTGCCAGACTTTAGTGTCAAAGTCTGTTCTACATCAGAAGCCTGTTAACTCTGACTAATTCTAGACTGAACGTGAATGATGAACCAGAAGACAGACTTTATGCTGAAGTTGAACTGGGTACAGACCTTAAAGCTAAATCTGTTCGTGAAGCGATATGTTCGCACCTAGATTGTAGAGTCTACAGACTCGAGATTGTAAAGTCTATTGCTCTCGGACTTTACATCCAGTTCGACGAACGTAATACAAGCCCAATCATATAACGGCTAGTGATCTAGTTTGGATTCCACATCAAGATTGATTTGATTGATTCAATCTATTTGATTGACGATTGGATCTTGAAGACAAGAACTTTCTATACGAAGAAGCTTTACTTATGGAAACCAAGATTCCGTTTGTATGGGCGATCGGAATCAATTTAGGATTCTACCTTTGTCACTCAACGGCTACCAAATCTTCTAGATATAGAGCTGTCTAATGGGTATATTGGAAGACGATTCTCCGGGATGCTATCCAACAGCTAGTTTGGAAGTGGAGGAGTATTTAAGGAGATAAAGGACCGATGAGCAAGTAAGAGGCGAAGCGTAGAATTTATAATTCCAAAGTCTGAGCGACTTTCGATCATATACTTGTCTCTTGAGAGCTTAAACGTTTGTGATCGTGAGAGAAAGACCAAAAGAGTGACTTAGTGAGATAGTGTGATCTACTACTAAGTATTTGCACTCGAAGTTGTAATCTCTTATTGATTGCATAGTGGAATCCAGCCAAGAAGGCTGTTAGCGTGGGAGAGTGGATGTAGGCTTGGATTAAGCCGAACCACTATAAATCTTGTGTTATTATTCTCTTCCTTAACTCCTTTATTTTACTCGAAGTTTATTTTATTCCGCATATATTTGCCAATGTTTATTTTATACACCTATTCACCCCCTCTAGGTGTTCATACTAGCACTCTCAATTGGTATCAAAGCTAAGTGCTCGGTTTATAAAAGTGTTTTTACTTTTGAGCTAAAGATTCTTTATGGCTAGTATCTTGGCACCAGGACTTATGGAAGGGCAAAGCAACATAAGGCCACCATATTTTGATGGAAAGGAATACGACGTATGGAAGAACAAAATGAAAGCATTCCTAAGATCCAGAAATCTCTTGCAATGGGATGTTGTGGAAAGAGGAATCAATCCCATTGTTACGTCTACATCAAATAAGAATAGCAAAGACAAAGAAACGAAACTCCCCGCTCCTATGTCTCGGATGGAGATGTCCAAAAGAGAAGCGCTTGATGCAAAAGCTATTTATTCTTTATATTGCGCGTTGTCTCCTGTTGAATATAACAGAATCTCTTCATGTGAAACAGCAAAAGAAGTTTGGGATAAACTTCATGTTACATATGAAGGGACCGATCGTGCAAAAGATAAAAAAGTAAACTTCCTGCTCGGCAAATATGAATCCTTCAAGATGAAGCAAGGAGAGTCGATTGGAGATATGTTTGATCATTTTACTGAAATTATAAACGGTTTAGCATATCAAGGTCATCCAATTTCTTCCCAAATGAAGGTCAACAAACTCTTGTGAGGTCTCTCAAAAGAATGGAACCATGTCAAGACCTCAATTCGAGAGACTCAAAGGATTATGCCACTCTCCGTTGATGAATTGATTGGCACTCTTCAATCCTATGAAGTGGAACAACTCAATGATGAAGATCCCAAAGGTAAGAAGTCCATCGCTTTAATATCTAATGTTGTTTTTGATGAAACAGATTCAGAAAATGACATGGACGACGAAGAACTTGCCTTTATGGTCAAGAAATTCAAAAAGCTGAGTAGAAAAGGAAGGAACTTCGATGAAAGAAGACGATACAAGCATAATGGGCATAAAAGAATCATGAAAGAAGATGATGATCAAGAAAATATATGCTTGATGGCACATTCAAAATCTGAGTCTGATTCAGACACGGACTCAGAATCAAAGTTTGATTCAGACACAGACTCAGAATCAAAGTCTGACTCGGACATAGACTCAGAATCCGATGAGGAAATCGAAGTAAGCAATTCAAAAATTCCTTTCAAAATTTCAAAGTATATAAATGAGCTTTGTTCAAATCTCAAATCTTCTCTTAAAAGGATTTTCGAACTTAAAAATGAGAATTCTCGACTTAGGCAACAAGATCTTTCTCAAGTCTAGAGACCTACTAAGAAAAATTGGATAAAAGCAGCATATTTTGCTAACTCTCATGGACCCAAGAAAAAATGGGTACCAAAGAAAAGATAAGTTATTTTTGCAGGATATAAAGAAGAAAGAAGAAAGAGGATTTGGTAAGGAATTTTTTATTCTCAATTTGATTTTGGCACATAATTCTTATTATGCTTGAAATTCGATATATCATTGATTGATTCAGATTTTATAATGATCATATTTTTTTTTTTTATTGAAGAAAGAATCGCATGATTTGTTTTTGTGATTCGAAATTTAATTTGATACGTGTGATCATTTTTGATATCATGCTTAAAGACAAAATAATTTATTTGGTTTAATTTTATACTCTCAGATTTAGTCATATTTTGCAAAGTGAAAATCTGTTTTACGTGATGATGCAAGATATTCTTAGATACTCAAGGAATTTTATTCACTCTATTTTTATCGTACTATGACTAAGTGAGAATTTATTTTTCAAAATATCATTGTGCATAATATTCTTTCTTTGAATACTTTGTTACGATGAATTAAGAAAGAATATTTGATTATGGAGATTTTCATATTTACTCTAACGTGAAGGAAGGATCCAAATTGATGGATACCAACAAGGGAAATGAGTTGATTGCAGGAAATTCTTTAAGGGAAGGATGATTGCGAATCTACGCAAATTTTGATGCAATCAAAAAATATCTCCTGCGACAATTGGGGGAGAAATCAAATCCAAAAGAAAAGGGAAAAAATCGTGATCATCTCAAAAAGGCAACAAATTGAGGGGAGCTTTGATCAATTATGGAAAAATCTTTTTGGATTTGATCGTGATCATATTATGAATGGAATGAAAGGTAAATGTGTCAGAATTTGTTCAAAAAAAATCTGGTTAGTGCATCTTTTATTACCTTTTGTCATTAACAAATCTTTTATTGATATTATCATTTTATTATGAAAAAATGGGTCAAGTGAATTTGATGATGCATCTGTGATTTTTATTGGATATTTGCTGATATAATCGAAGTGAGCTATATTGCATATCCTTAATATTCGATAAAAGCTGATTTTTGGAAATTGTGATTCATGCAAGATATTTATTATCATTCTCTACGTGAATCCATTATTATCGCTTTTTGATTATTGACAAAAATGGGGAGAAGATATGAATATGCATATGTGAAGATTGGTTGATATTATTTATCGCATGATATTGAGCTGCGTTTATTATTTTTCTATATATTGTTATGCTCAATTTATTTTCTATCTTATGATATCCTTTGATTTAAAAGTATGTTTACAAATCTGCATATTCAGAGATTGTTTTGTCATCATCAAAAAGGGAGAGATTATTAGAGAAATCCCTTATGATGTTTTGAAGATAACAAAATAAATCAAAGACTACTAATATGTTTGATGGTTGAGTAATAGACCATGCAGATGATAGAATATGTAAAGGATATTGTCAAAGTGTGAAGACGACCAGAAGATTGAACGTAACATATGTCCAAAGTATATTATGAAGATTTCCAAACTTCTGTGTCAAAGTCTGAAGACTGCCAGACTTAAGACTCAAAGTCTAAAGACTGCAAGACTCAAGACTCAAAGTCTGAAGACTGTCAGATTTTAGTGTCAAAGTCTGTTCTACATCAGAAGCCTGTTAACTTTAACTAATTTTAGACTGAACGTGAATGATGAACCAGAAGACAGACTTTATGCTGAAGCTGAACTGGGTACAGACGTTAAAGCTAAATCTGTTCAGAAGCAGATATGTTCAGACGCAGATTGTAAAGTCTACAGACTCAGATTGTAAAGTCTATTGCTCTCAGACTTTACATCCAGATTCGACAGAACGTAATACAAGCCCAATCATATATCGGCTAGTGATCTGGTTTGGATTCCACATCAAGATTGATTTGATTGATTCAATCTATTTGATTGACGATTGGATTTTGAAGACAATAACTTTCTATACGAAGAAGCTTTACTTATGGAAACCAAGATTCCGTTTGTATGGGCGATACAGAGCTGTCCAATGGGTATATTGAAAGACGATTCTCCGGGATGCTGTCCAACGGCTAGTTTGGAAGTGGAGGAGTATTTAAGGAGATGAAGGACCGACGAGCAAGTAAGAGAAGGAGCGTAGAATTTATAATTCTAAAGTCTGAGCGACTTTCGATCATATACTTGTCTCTTGAGAGCTTAAACGTTTGTGATCGTGAGAGAAATACCAAAAGAGTGACTTAGTGAGATAGTGTGATCTACTACTAAGTGTTTACACTCGAAGTTGTAATCTCTTATTGATTGCATAGTGGAATCCATCCAAGAAGGCTATTAGCGTGGGAGAGTGGACGTAGATTGGATTAAGCCGAACTACTATAAATCTTGTGTTCTTATTCTCTTCCTTAACTCCTTTATTTTACTCGAAGTTTATTTTATTCCGCATATATTTGCCAATGTTTATTTTATACACCTATTCACCCCCTCTAGGTGTTCATACTAGCACTCTCACCTGGCCAAGAAAAAAAAAAGATATCTATATTTTTGAAAAGAAAATAAAAATTAAAAAATTAAAAAAATATTTTTTAAACTTTTTTTCGAAAATCTAAAAATACATGGTTTGGTTGGGAATTGCAGTGTCTTGCCTTCTTGGTGTAATTAGGCATTTATTTGCTCGTATATTGATTATATCACATGTTTAATTTGCATATTTAAAAATTTGCAGATATTTAATTGCACGTGCTCAATTTTACTACAATTAAGATTTTGGTAGCTATAATTATTATTTTAATGATTGCGCACCTGTATGATCATCTTACATGTTAGTGGATATGTGTAAAATCAATTCAAACTGCCTGACAAAAATATTTTATTTTAATATGAACACGATTAGGTATCGAAAGATTACTAATTAGTCAATTAGTGTAATCAAGTCGCCGACCCTAAATTCTTTAGTTGCGTAGGAAGTGAGGTACACTCATATGCCTCACTTGGTTTCTAGCCAACCCCAATAGGCTAGTGGCGACTCCTTTTTGTGAAAATTCTTAAGAATATCCTAATGTCACGTGATGTATGGGCTTGGGAGAGTTCGTGCCTAATTATGGGCCTTAGGTCCGTCCTTTAGGCAATACCCTATCGGGTAGCTTTTAGAGATTTTATCGTGTTTGACCTGTGGTCGATAATTTTCGATCCACGTTTATGTATCTTTGACTCGTAGGCGACTCTCGGTTGTCGTAAAAATCGCAAGGTTTCAATTACGTGTCCCGAATATAATTTCAATAGAAAATCGGGTTAGTACTAGTCCGATGCGAATTTCGCAATCATGTGGAATCACCAACAATTCAATTACATGATTTCGTCGAATCGACCTATATCCAATCACTAATCGATTATAGCGGTGTCATATTGATCCTTACCGATTATTATGATCGAGCGCTCGTTTTCCGATTGAATTCCCAAGTCTGTCGCGTTTATATCCTTTAATGGCTTCACCTCATAGATCAGTTAACTCGTGAGTGGCCAATTCAGAGAAAAATGACCATAGGCGTGTCAACAAAATGCCCATTTCATATATTCGGGACGGGTTGAATTTTCAGGATGTCATAGAAGATAGCCAGGATAAGGAAGTGATTTTACAGTTGATAATCCGAGGAAGTCGCTCCACCGAAACATGGAGCCACAAGATCTGGGTGCGTCACTGATATTCATCCAAGACGCTTCATGTGGACTCAAAGTTGGACGGTTCCAGAAAAAGCCAAGGTGGTTCAGTTTGCCTGCCTGAACATTGGCAGCACAGCAATTCTACTGACGTTGACAACTTCAGGAATTCGCACAACCCTTGAATACTCAAAGAGGGAATGAGATTTTTTTTGGGACTTTATGCGTCCTTACCAACCGCACATTCTATTCTGATGCTGAAGGTTTCCTCAGATTCATGCGAAGCAAGCAATATCCGGAGGTAAATACTCAGCTTCTTGCTTCTAGGAGCAGGTTCAAATTCTTTTACTGTGCTTTCGGATATTTCTTCAACTAGATTGGTCATCTTCTATTCTTTAACTAATGACGTGTTTGTCAAGGCTGTACAATTTTGTTGGCAAAATAGCTCTTTTTTCTTTTACCATAGAGGTGGAAATTTGGAAAGTAATCGGGAGAAGATTTTGGGTGCATGGTGATATTGTTTGTGTATAATTCCTGGGGAGATGCAAAATCTTTCCTCAAATATAAGGGAATGACTTATTGAGCTTCCATGATGTATCTTGTTCCGTACAGAGCATATTCTATCAGTAAATTGTGCATTTTCAGCTTTAGCCAGAAGAAGTGACAAAATGCTTAAAGTCCAGTGGAAGTTGGGAGTTGTTTGTTTTGCAGTGGTTGTTTTTCTGATTGAACAATGGGCATAATGAAAGAAAAAAAAAATGAAACGTGCTTATTTGCATATAAACTAGCATGAAATTGAAAAAAAAAAAAGAAACTTCAACTCTTGACCGAAAGAAATTTATCAAATTCAGAAACAACTTCTCGGCACAACAATTCCTCTGCTGCTGCCTCCAGCATTCTTACAGTAAGAAGTGGCTTGTGCAGTAAGGTACTTGAGTTGTATATTCTGTAATGCAATGCCTGAGCACGGATTTGTCGGGCTACAGAAGAAATTCATAGCAACTGGTGTGGCCGAGGTTCCTTTGATGTTCCTGTATGTAACTCGGCTAATCTTCACACCTGAATTCTGCAGAGAGAATAAAACGAGCGATACGAAAGGAAATATAAGTCACGTGAGGTTGATGATGGTTTGTTCAGAATCGTGGTCAACCAAATTTCATCCAATACAAATGAAGATTTTCTTCGATGAAGATCTGCTGAAGGTTAAGCAAGTACCTGATTAGGGCAATTTATGTTGCCTGGACAGTAATTTTGGTCTATGATGATGGGGTTAAACACATTTTTCATGATGATGTTCCTGAAAGAAATGGTTCTAGCAAATCCAGTGCTTGGTCTTCCCCATGATTTGATCCTCACTCCATTCTGAGTTCCTGTGAAAACTGCACCTGTTACTGTCACGTTCTCAACTCCTTCTTCATTCGCAGTACCTGCCAGGCTTCCAACACTGCATTTTGTTTTTGTCGAATTCCACACGTTATTTAGTGATATTGTTAGTGTAAAACAACAAGACAGTTAAAGAGAAATTTAGTAGATCAGTTGAGCGACTGATTTCGGGATTGGATAGTATGCAGTTACCCAAAGTCGCAGACACGATAATATCGAACCACGTTGTATAGAATACAGTAAATTAGAGATATCCTCAGTCCGTATGGAGGTCAACTATTTTACGGAGAAATCAAATCGATGATAACACAAATAAAACCAGTCCGTATGAAAACTTGACAGGAATCAAAAGTATATCATTCTCTTCAATTGTCAACGATTTTATTTGTGTACCTAATGCCGTGCCCGGGACCACACACAACACGCTGGATCCAGACATTCTTGGAGCCTGGACCAATGGAGATGCAGTCGTCACCGGTCATGAAGGAGGAGGAGGCAATGGTTACTCCGGTGGAAGACCTGATGTGAATGCCGTCGGTATTGGGGCTTTGCGACGGTGCTCTTATCCTCACTTTTTGGATAAGCACATTCATGCAGTCGTTAATTGCGATGTGAATACTCTGGCTGTTCATGGATGTTATGCCACTGATCACGACATTGCTCGACCGATGGAACGATATCGACTGCCCAAAAAAGACATGAAAACGAACAATATGGTTATCCTGTGTCATTTGGGCAGCTGATTGACTATTACTGCAATATGTCGATTGTCATATGATGTGGCTACCTTCACTTAGCCATATGATGATTGTCATTCGTCAAACAATGAGGCCGATATGTCAATCACGCTATGTACTAGCAAGCGCAACAGCCGAATAATAAAAGAAAAGAAACTCAAGCGAAACGAAAATCGATCACTATATAATATACATACAATGCATGCGCAAGTTAATCCACACAAAGTAGAACTCACCCTAGCTCCCACGGGGCAACTCTTGCCAGAACTCCTGCAAGCCCAGTAACCAGAACCTCGTGCATTGAGAGTCCCTCCATGAACCGTAACCCTCGTTACCTTATTGAACAATATCCAATACCCCGAATTCCCCAAACTCCAGTAATTTGACGGAGCTATTAGAGTCCCCGCGATTAGAAACAAGATCCTATTCTTGCACGGTCCAGTGAACACCACCGGCTTCAGCACGAAGTTTCCCTGCGGGACATAGACTGTGGCCGGCACGGCCGAGCCACAGGCGGACGACCACGCTCTTTGGAATGCCATGGTCGAGTCAGTCCTCCCGTCTGCCCTCGCCCCGTAGCTCAGCACATTATACGAGGCTGCTTCCGATTGTTTTAGAGATGTGGCCACAATGAGAAAGAATGATACTAAGAGAAGCCATGAACTGTTTATGGAGCTATTAATCACGAGGAACGACTTTGCCATTTTCTTAGAGTTCTGATGGGAAGTGTCACCGACGAGTTGGAAGAAGAGAAGGAGGCTATTTAAACCCTACGGCGTGGTATAATATAAGATGCGTCTTCACATGTTAATGTGATAATTTCGCGTTATTTTTATAAATTTCTATATTTCCATTTTATGTTGCATGTATCTGATGAGTAGAATGCAAGTGAATTAGATGCTACGCTCACGTTATCACGTACACGACGTAATTGCATGGGACGTACGGTGGTTCTGTGCTGTCTTTTCTTGCATATATTATGCTTTGAGGAAGTCCACGAGAGTGAGCTGTACCAAATAACATGGCTAGGACAAAGTTTGTGGACCGAGCATCCACGGTCGAAAGCAAGAAGGTCCGCGAACTTGGAGAAGCACATCATGGAGGAGACGTCCTATTAAGTTGCATATTGTTCAGGAATTACCATCACAAGGCGTCACAGATTATAAGTCAATAGACATGATGATGTCGAGTACATTTTGTATCTTCAAGCTTCCATGCCTAGCACTTGATAGGAGGACAAAACTCCGATATGCACCCGATACATGTTCGATGTGAGGATTTGCAGAAATCAAAGATATAGGAAGAAGTGAATCCATATATACAGATGGAAGGGTTGAGAAATCGACATCGACATGCTTGTCTAGTACCGTACGAGAGTCAAGTGTGCCATGGTTTGTTCTGGAAGTTTTAAGTTATCAGAGAACGATGGAGGACACATGGTATCTCTGGTCCTGGAGACAAGGAAGACAACTGTGTTTTGTGGTTGCTTAGCATCGGAGGTTGCTTAGCGTCTGAGTTTCTTAACGCATGACATCGCCAGTGAATTTAATGCACATGTTCTGGTGTTCCTTTGACGATGAGTCACACATAGATGAGCTCACTTATGTGTAGTTAGACGTTCATGTTCATATAGAGGAAGGCCATGTGAGACCTGAAGAGATTCCGGAGAAGATTAAGGAGCGCCAATCTTTGCAACCGTACGGGCCACTACATAAAGGACAGTCTTTATTACATTAATATTTGCCTAACAAAACTTAAAACCAGATTGATCTCCTATTGATAGGGAAATAAAATTTATCTGTGGCTTATTCAATGCTAGAGCAATGTTCATATCGTAGGATTGAATGATTCGATTTGCTAACCAAGTTGCACATAGATTTTCTTCCCTAAAAGACAGCCTTTTTAGCTAAAACGGGGTGATTAATCAAGGCAATGAAACATCTTTATCAACCTCAAAAATAGGATAGGACATGAGTTAAAGTCCGATTGGATGACCTCAACATGAATTGTTTGCACTTGGAGGCGTGTGAAATCAAACCCTTTGTTGTGCGTGAATTCCATAAATATTAGTCTTTTCCTCAACCAATACCTCAATGGATTGTAGTTGGCACTCTCAATACACAATTTTAACTTAAACAAATAGCCCGCGGTGGAACTGCCCTCTCTGGAGGCACCCGTTCGATTCCATAAAACTGGAATTAGTAAATTTCAATCCAGCTCTTGGTTCTAGGTGTGGAATCACCCACTTGGGCTTGATTGATTTTTTATTTAATTTGTAATTATTTTATTTCTTAAAAATATTTAAAAAAAAAAAAACTAATCTATCTCCCATTTCAAAATTCACTCATACAAATAGGCACACATGGCTCCTATTTCACTCGCGCACATGAGGAAGATGACAGGAAAAAAATCAAAATACAACAGTGTTTGCTCATTGCAACCAAATTGGAAAAATCTTTGTAAAACCTACAACATTAGACGTAATGCATTGATTATAGAAATGTCTTGATTATCAATGACATCTTCCATTTCATCTTCCATTTCATCTCGAACATTAATGACAAATTAAAAAAAAAAAAAAATAAACATGCCACTAGTTCCACTGTCTTAAGAACTAAACCGGACTTGTCAATTTGGTCCAGTTTGAGTTTAGGAGGCATCCGTTTGGTTCCTGATTCCAGAAACAGGGAATCGGCCCCTCTGATTGGGCTTTTAGTTCCTGGACAGAAATTGATCCCCTAGTTACAGCTCAATTCAAAACATTCTGTAATGAGTGGTAAACCCTTAGAGTAACCCTTAAAGAGACACATTGATAGTCCCCCCTACCCTTTTACTTTAATGAAAACATATTTTAATCAAACAGCCAATGGACCAGCCGGTTCAACTAGCTTGAACCGGTTGTCCTATCTAATCCAATCAAACCAACCAAAGCAATTGGTCTAGACTGAATTAAATTCAGTTGGACCGGTGTTGGTTTTCATTTCGGCTAATCTGAGGCTCATGGTCATAGCTCAAATACATATGGTGGGCCACTTCTCAGCGAAAGCAAGAGAAAGCCCATTTATGCCCATGCCAAACCGTTTCATTATGTGGAAGTCCTTTTGCGACTTTTATTACAGGAAAAAAATTAAACACCATGCGGGGAATCAAGCCGGTTCATGCCTATGCTAGCAAAGCGAATGAACTTTGAAGGATTAGTTCAATAGACAATATCCGAAAGTATCGGAAATATGAGAATGCCCATTCATGTCTATGCAAAGTAAGGCTTTACAATCTTTCATATGTGTCTACATCATCAGCTTCTAGCCACAAGTGGGAGAAAATATAAATTCCAAGTGTTCGACGATCCATTTTTCCCCAAAAGCTTGGGCAGTGAGGAGACGGGCTAACGATGCATTTATAACATAACACCGACGACCAGAAAACAGAATGAACAAAGAACAAGCAGAAATGGTCAATGCCCCGAGTCTTATTGAGGGGTAAAAGGACTGTGCATGAGGGTGCATTTCACTGACACCCATGTTTGTCCTCTTCCATCCCAAAATTCAACGTGTCGCTGTGTGGCTTTGGGAGCCATGGTCCATGTTGCTTAACAGGTTCTGATTCTTGACTAGAAGAAGAAGAAGGAAATCCTATGCCGGACATTTGGAGTATCAAAACTTAGCACGGTGGGACACTTAAGTGCCAAAAATTAGGAAAGTGACATTTACATGCCAAAATCGGAACAAAATAGATCACTTAAGTGTCAATCCGGTCAAAATTCAGCCAAAATACTGATGTGACAATTTTTTGGCAAAGTAAGTGCAAAATGTCGTCATTTTGCATGCTGACATGGCTAGACAATGCAAAAACGACGTCGTTTTGGTGTTGAAGTGATAAAAAAATTAATATAAAAATTAATAAAATTAAATTTATTTAAAACATTTTAAAATAAAAATACAAATATTAAAAAAATTAAAAAAAGGGCGGCAACTAAGGGCTTTTTTTAAATTTTTAAATTTAAAATTTTTAAAATTTTTGTATTTTTTTAATTTGAATGTTTTAAATAAATTTATTTTGAAATTTAATTTTATTAATTTTTTACCACGTCGCACCAAAACGGCATTGTTTTTGCATTGTCTAGCCATGTCAGTGTGCAAAACGGTATCGTTTTGCACTTACTTCACCAGAAAATCACCATGTCAGCATTTTGGCCAGATTTTGTCTGGATTGGCACTTAAATAATCCATTTTGCTCTAAATTTGACACTTAAGTGTCACTTTCCTAACGTTTGACACTTAAGTGTCCCTTATTGCCAAGTTCTGGCACTTGGGATGTACTTCTGGGGGAAGGAAATCCTATTCTTAGTGGTGATGGTAGACATAAAGCGGGGGCCTCGTATACAGTGATTGGAAGCTCAAGCATAGGGACTTCTAGTTGAAGAAACCTGATAATTTGTCCTACTTTGGGCTGACTCTTGGGATCTGGATGCACACACCACATTCCCACCATCATCAAGCATTCCTTTTCCTTCCTAGGGGTGAGCATGGTCCGGGTTGGTCCGGGCCACCCCCTAACCCTAGGACAAACCCGTATAGTGTCGGTCCTCAATTTTTAGAACCGAGGACCGATTCTATTAAGCCTAGGACCAAGGATCGGACTGACCCAATGGGTTCGGTCCAGTTCTAGGGTCAACCCGGGATTGCTCGATAATTTTTTTTGTCTTATTTTTTATACTCCCTAAAAAAGCAAACCTACAAATTTAAATTACACATCCATTGACAATGCGGCATTGTGCAACGAAACTATAAATATCAATACATATTTAGCAAATTTAAGATAACACAATAATAGAATTTTCGTATCTGCTAATCGCTCATCAAGATATGGGACAAGATGGAAAGTTCTTGTAATCATCTATTTTTAATATTCATAACACCATATGCAAAAGCGTTTTCCTGCATTTGATCATGTAGAGTCCACTCAATTAAAAAAATTAACTTCACGCCACTTGACTAGCAAATCACCATAGAAACTGTAGTACTACTCTACCCTTCAAAAACTTCTACCATTTGATACAAATTGAAAAGCAAAGTGCAGCTGAAATTTATTAGTAGAATACGATTAAACCATAAAAAGTTCAACATACTTAATATAAACCATAAATATATAACTTTACATCTTGTTAATTCACTTGAACTTCTAAACACCTGAAAACAAAACAAATGACACATAATTAATACTCAACAAAAGTTTAAATTGAAATTACTATTAGTGCTATTGATAGAACATCTCAATATAATATAATATAACAGACATTTTACTTAGGTTTGAATATATAAAAGAATTATAAATAATATAATATAATATAATATAATATAATATAATATAATATACGGGTTGGTTCGGGGTTGGGCCGACCCAAAATTCTTAGGACCGAGGACCAACCTGTACAGTATTGGTCATGGAATTTCAAGACCAAGGACCGACCTAGTCCCCTTGGGAACTAGACCAGGATCGGCAGGGTTGGGCCGGTCCAGGGTCGGTCCAGGGTCGACCCTAGACCACTGCTCACCCCTATTCCTTCCTATCGAAGCTTGAACCCAGCCTCTCGTCCGTTGCTTCAAGCATATTTCCAGTAAGGTAAAGTTGCCAAACCCACTTATACAATGGGACGTGAAATTCTTCATCTGATAGGTCCTCTTACCACAAGCAATCTCTAAAACCACGACCCCAAATCTGAAAATGTCAGATTCTCTAGTAGCCTTCCGTCCATTGAGATATTTTGGTGCCAGATAACCACATGTCCCCACCACATCAGTGGTTTGAGTCTTGAAATGAGGGTCGACAAGTTTAGATACTCCAAATTCACTGAGCTTAGTGTTGAAATCCATGTCTAGCAATATGTTGGCTGCTTTTATATCTCTGTGAAGAACGTACTACTCTAGTTCTTCATGAAGATAATTAAAGGCCAATGCCAGGCCTAGAACTATCTTGAACCTTACATCCCAAGGAAGAACTTTTCGAGTTCCAAATAGATGATTATCAAGGCTACCATTAGGCATATGTTCATAAACGAGCAAAAATTCACCTTCCTCTTGACACCATCCAATGAATTGCACCGGATTTTGATGTATCACGTGGCTTGAGATTTTCACTTCATTGATGAAGACTTTCGAGTTGGTCTGAGAGGCAAATGTAGGGGATCACATGGCTTAGATGAAGTTCGACAGCGATAGTGGGTAGCGATTAAGAAGGGGCTTAGCTATGTATGTAGGAGTTGGGGTTAAGAAGGGGCAAAGTGAAGAAAGGAGAAAAGAGAAGTAATAAAGAAAGAACACAAAAGAAAAATGGATAAGAGAGCGCAAGTCCGGATTGGCGAAAATGTATTCATATTATGAATTGGCCTCTCTAAGTAATAAAAATAAATTACCCATATCATAAATTTTAAAACCCTTCTCATATGCAAATAAATTAAACAATAGAAATAAGAAGTGATATGAAGAATAGAAATAAGATTAGTGACTAATTAGATGAGCATGAGGAAATTGGAATTTCCATCTAAAGTTGTGTTAAAATAAATTTCACTTAAATTGGAACATAAGGCCCTCTTGAGAATGTGTTCATGTTTTGGAGTGAAGGGTATAAGGGTCCTTTAATCAAACGTAGATCATTTATAGAGAAGGGCAGGGAGAGATTTCTCTTTTAACGTGACAAGTTATGGTTATGTACATGCATCTTATGTACATGCATACGTATCGTATATGTAGCACATTTAAGGTCCCCATATGATAGTCGTCATCAGAGAGAAAAGGCACATCTAGTCTTGCAGTTTTAGTTTGTAAATCGATGATCAGACCCCATCTAGACAAGTAGTCCATGTCAACTTAGGAGCAAGAGCAGCACCGTTACGGAGATTACGGACAAGTCTGTCAAGTTTTTGCGGGGCAGGCCTTAAATCAAGTCAAGTCTTTTGGGTCCATGTTGTTAATTCATATTAAGATAATTTCTTGGTGTACTTTGCGTGCTTATAAAGACACCGTTCATTTTACGTTTTTAATCTTAACGAGATTACTAATTTTAAAATGACAATGCTAATTGTCTTGTTGCCCATAAGGATGATGGTACCACTCTTCACGATATCACAGAGACACGGTAGAAGAGGTAGAAAGACTCAAGTTGTCGGAGAGATCTTAATTGGAATCGTTAAAAGTTATACGAATTGGGTAGGGGCGTGGTAATTTGAGTGTGAGGCAAATCAAGCCACAAAATTCACATTGTCACGCCCCGATCCTCCGAACGCGCGAACATCCCACTCTGGTTGATACAAATGCGACTTCTCAGGACACGTCGCTGACTCATTCATTTTTATTACGCATGCGGAAGCGAAACAAATCCCCTGACAACATCTAACTTGGGATAGAAAAGCAGGCAATCAATCACAACCAAATAAGCTTTCTTATAAACGCATAGGTTTATATACAATAATGGATTGACTACAAAATAGACTGGCTTAACAAAAAAGGAAACTGTCCTATGACCAACTTGTCAGACACATTCGCCGATTCTTCAGCCTCCACCTTCCGAACTCCAGAGGACTTCCGGTCCTCCACGACCGTCATCTAGGGACCTGAAATATTATTCCACAACCGGGATGAGACTACGTCTCAGCGAGTCCTACCCTCTAAAACTCAATTAGGGAGAAAATACGCCTCAAGGCGCTCTAGCCACACAAATAGGATAGAGGACTTACCTCACCTCGGTCCCTTTCCTGCACGTCAGTACATTTCATAATTCAACCAAATCCGATTGATCACAATGATTCAATTCAATCATATTATCTATCTTTCCATACCATCTGTCAAACCAGTCGTTAATACGACAAATGCTCTTCAAAGCTATATTATATAGACGGTAACTCGCTGAAGCTGTAGCATATAGATAGCTCATTGAAGCTGTAGCGTATAGATAACTCACTGAAGCTGTAGCATATATGTATATAATATTTACTCGACCAAGCTGATACATATATAAACAACTGCTCGCCAAAGCTATCAATTCAACAATAACCCAAACCAATCCTCAATTAAATCAATCAATAGATTCAAACTAGTCCTACCAACCAATTACGATGCCAATAGGTGACACCGGGTATTTTCAAGTTGAATACCAAAACTTCTCCAATTGCACTTAATTCCACATTATTGGAATTATTAACCACAATCATCAATCACTCAATTTCTCAATTTAAACATACAATTAGCACAAACCGACCGCACTATTGCGATCAGCACGAAATTCTAACGACCGGCCATCCCGGCATAATTTTCGAAATTATTAAATAATTAAATTTAATTCCGAAAATTAAATAATTAAATATTATATTATAATAATATAATTTAATAAAATAATATTTATAAATTCGAAATAATTAGTTAATTAAAAATAATTAATTAGGGCTTAAACAAGATTACACTAATTTAATCATACAATTAGCCCTAATTAAATATCCATTAAACTAATCATACAACTAATCTAATTTACATTAAATTAATCTAATTTAATCACATAAACCTAATTAGACTAATCTAAACACCCCTTAAGCGTCATTAACTCACTAAGCAAGAATTAGAGGATAAACTCACGGTTTTTGCGCGCCGGTGAGTTCACCGCGACCACGACACCAAGGCGGTCGATAAACCCCAAAGCGGCGACACCAACGGAGGCCGGGAAGACACTGAAAATGGGCCTCGAAGTATGGAACTTCTTGCTGTCTTCTGCTTCTGATCTGGGCTGAACTGCAAAGAAGAAACCAGCAACTGCAATGGCGAAAAAGGGCCGATCGGAGCTCCGGCAAGCGGGTGGTTGGCAACCAGCGGCTCCCAGGGGTCAAGGGGATCTTGCTGGTGGTTGGGACGGGCAAAGGAATGGTCGGAAAGGTGCGAAACAACAAGAAAACCCGAAAAAGGTGGAATCGGGTGAGTCCAGACAGTCCGACAAGCGGCAGCTTCTCTCAGGATTTCGGGACGGCCAGAGAATCGTTCCGGTGAGAGGCGAGGTGCTTCGGAACGGGCTAGATGTCCTCGTCACGGAAGTGGGTGGAGCGTTTGCTGATTCATTCGGGAAGTCGATTTTTTACTCGGATCATTGGCGAAAGGTCGGCTGGAGCAGAAAGTGGAACGAGGAGAAAACAGAGGAGGAAAACGGCCGACGATGGCCTTCCGGGCGTGCGACGATGGAGGGGCTGGTGCTGCTCGGTTCCTCTGGTTTTTGCTGAGCTTCTCTCCTTCAACAACAATGGAGAAAACCTTAGAGAAGAAGCTGCTTAAGAGGGGGGTCTCCTTGGGCTCTCTAGAGCTCAACACTTGCCATCTTCTCATTGGCTTTGCCCCCACCATGACACCACATAACCTCAGCCACTCTCTCTCCTCCAATCTTCCTCTACAAGCTCGGCAATAGGTGCAAAATGTGGTGTGCCATGGGAGCTACGAATTTTGGACATTCCCCCATTCAATCCATTCAATTCTCTCTTAATTCCAATCAATTGAAGCTCAATTGAAGCTCAAATAAATCAACCCATGTGTCCTTGGCCTTCTCATGACATTTCCCCGTCAAATGATCCAACTTGCATCTCGAAGATTCGATTAAAAACGGCCCTCTGACAATCTCGAACAAAAACGACATTACTTTACTTTTCCGCCAAAAATCTCGGTTTGTAGAAAAATCTTATGGAGATGAGTTGACATTCCTAAAATGAATTGTGACTTGACAGAACTTCCAATTTCTATAATCGGGTTCAATTTCACGGTTAAATTCAATCTGGCACGACTTTAGCGCGTCATAATCTACCAGATAGCTTTTAGGAATTTTTTTATGCAATTGACCTGTGGTTGATTATTTTCAAGCCACAAAGTGCATCTTCGACACATTGGCGACTTTCAATTATCGTAGAAATCTCGAGGTTTCAAATACGGACATAGGGTAACAAAACGATAGAGAAATCGGTCTAGTGCCGATCAACAAGAATTGTACAATTAGGTGGAATCACCCACACTAAATTATATGGTTCTATTGAATCGACCTATCTCTGGTCTCTAATCGGTCTGTGCCGTAATGACCCTTGCAGATTAGTACGGTCGAGCAGTCGTTTCCTGGTCGAATTCTCAAGTCTATTGCGTTTAGATTCCTTAACGGCTTCACCTGATAGATTAGTTATCTCATGAGTGGCCAACTCAAAGAAGAGAGCTATAGACGCGAAGACGAAATGCCCGACTTATTTAATTGAAACCAGAATTGGAAAATCGGAATGTCACACACATGTTGGCTGACCTTATAGGCAAAGCCCCCAAAATGGAGGCATTGTAGAGAGAGATGCCATGGTCCTCCGCTTGTGTCCGCATCCATTGTGGAAATGTCGATTTAGTTGGGATTTGCCTTAAAAGTCGGGTAATTATTGCTAATATCCAAATACTATAGGCTAAACCCAGGTTATTTGGAGTGTGGATTGCTCAGGCATGAGGAGAAATGGGGATGCGGAACGTCTTTTGTACCAAACGATAGGAGTGGACTTCTTCTTTTAATTATGTAATTATTATAAGACATGATTTTATAGTTACAATAAAGATAATATAGGTAGTATAATGTTTTTCTAACGTATCATGTAAAAATTACAATTTTAAATTATGTTTTCAATTACAAAAAATATCGGTATGAAAAATATATTTTGAATAAGTAATAAAGATTAATGTATTGAACATCCAAAATGCTTATGTTATTATATGAGTGTATTCTCATTTCATAGAATATCCTGTGCACTCGAGATTTCCACGCCATGTGAGAGGCAAATGTATGCATCAGGCATATTTAATAATTGTAGGAATCTAATCTGTCTCTTTGGGTTTCCATTGAAATAAATAGAGTCTACATGTTTCTTAATAGAAGTCCGTGTATGACTCCAGGTCGAGTCAATGTTTACCACTTTTTGAAGTTCATGAAAATGAAAATCCTACTAAACTCCAAGTCAAAATCAATGTTTATAACAATTCAAAATAATCACTTCCTCCATTTTTAGAGCTAGCCCAGTATTCTTTTTTTTTTTTTTTCGCTTTTGCGACGTAATAAGTCCAGTAAAGTTGTCATGCCTCACCATTAGTATCCCAATTGGAAAATGTTGAAACCAGGAGGCGTTTGCCTTTACCTACTGCTATAAGCTTGTAACATCGACTCATACCGTATCATTTTCCTTCAACTAAACGAGTGTCCATGTCGATTTGCTTGCATTTTCTCCGTAAGTAATATCGTGTATTTGCAAAACTCCAACAACTATGGGAGGACAAACTGTTTTAGTACCTTAAGCATTTATGCAAACGCTTCCCCCCCCCTTTTTTTTTTGTTAAAAAAGATTGAATCTAGATTTATGAGACTTTTTCAATAACGTGTGATTAATGAATAATGAATTAGTCACTTGAAACATAAAAGTATGTCACAAAAACTTTGAGATTTTCGTGATTGTTGAGAGAGCTTAAAGTTGTGTCTACTCAACAAATAAAGAGTTTTAAAATATTCTTACGGACTACACTCGTGGAGAGCTTAAAGTAACCCTTAAAGAGATAGATTGATAGTCCCACTCACCCCTTTACTTTAATCTAATAATATTTTAATCAAACAGCTAATGTTTCTGAATCCGGATGGACTGGCCGAAGTAGTCGAGACCAAATTAAATTCAGCTGGACCGGTGTTCGCTTTCAATCGGCTAAGCCGAGACTCATAGTCATAGCTCAAATACATATAATGGGCCACTTCTAAGCGAAAGCAAGAAAAAGCCCATTCTTTGCCCGTGCCATACCATTTCATAATGGGGAAATCCTTTTCCGACTTTTGTTACAGGACCAATATTAAACACCATCCAGGGAACCACGCCGGTTCTTGTCTATGCTGGCAAAGCGAATGAACTTTGAAGGATTAGTTTAATTAGACAATATCCGAAGTATCGGAAATCTGAGAATGCCCATTCATGTCTATGCAAAGTTTTGCTGTACAATCTTTCAGATGTGGCTATATAATCAACTTCAAGCCACAAATTGGGCAAGCAGGAGAAAATATAAATTCCAGGTGTTAGACAAACCATTTCCCACCAAAAGCTTGGGCAGTGAGGAGACCGGTTAAAATGCATTTATAACATAACACCAACGACCGGAACACAGAATGAACAAAAAACGAGCAGAAATGGTCAATGCCCCGAGTCTTGTTGAGGAGTAAAAGGATTGTGCATGAGGAATCATTTTACTGACTCCCATGTTTGTCCTCCTCCATCCCAAAAATCAACGTGCTGTAGTGTGGCTTGGGGAGCCATGGTCCATCTTGCTCAACGGGAACTGATGCTTGAATTGAAGAAGAAGATAAAGATCCTATCCTTAGCGGTGATGGCTGATATAAAGTTGGCGCCTCGAATGTGGCGAGGGGAAGCTCGGGCACAGGGACTTCTAGCTGGAGAAACCTGATAACTTGTCCTGCTTTCGGCCTTCTCCTGGGATCTGGATGCACGCACCATAGTCCCACCATCATCAAGCATTCCATTTCCTTCCTATCAAAGCTCGAACCCAACTTCTCGTCCGCTGCTTCAAGCATATTTCCAGTAAGATAAAGCTGCCAAACCCACTTGTACAGTGGGACATGACATTCTCCGTCCTGATAGGTCCTCTTACCGCAAGCGATTTCTAGAACCACGATCCCAAAGCTGAACATGTCGGACTCTCTAGTAGCCTTCCGTCCATTGAGATATTCTGGTGCCAAATAACCGTATGTCCCCACCACATCGGTCATTTGAGTCCTGAATCGGGGGTCGATGAGCTTAGATACTCCAAAGTCGCCAAGCTTAGTGTTGAAATCGGTGTCTAGTAAGATGTTGGCAGCTTTTATATCTCTGTGAAGAATGCACTGCTCTAGTTCTTCATGAAGATAATTAAGGGCTGATGCCAGGCCTAGAGCTATCCTGTTCCTTACATCCCAAGGAAGAACTTTTCGAGTTCCGAAGAGATGATTATCAAGGCTTCCATTGGACATGTATTCGTAAACAAGCAAAATTCACCTTCCTCTTGACACCATCCAATGAATTGCACTAGATTTCGATGTATTGTGCGGCTTAATATCTTCACTTCATTGATGAAGACCTTCTCGGAATGTTTGGATTCCGTGAAGATTCTCTTGATAGCAAGTTGGCGATCTAAACTGTTCACATGTCCTTTATAAACATGGCAAGACCCTCCTTGGCCGAGTCTTCGATCCTGTGAGAAGCCACTTGTAGCTACAAACAACTCTTGGTAAGAGAATTTGAGCGGCAATGCTCTTATCTCTTTCTCAATGTCGGTCAGAGCACTAAGCTCAATTTTTTTCCTCATTTTTATCATAAATAAGCAAGACCCCACTGAAATAATCAGCAATAGAACTGCTAAAGGAGCCGTGATAAATGTGAACAACCTATACATCCTTGCAAATGAATTGGTCGATGCGGGAGCTACAATATCCAACGCCGAAGTAAATCCCCATGAATTGATGATGTGTCGCTCCCCAACGCCGCCACAAGAAGCTGAAATGCCAATCGCTATCGATTCAGGAAGAAATTGAGCGAGGTCGATTTGGTAAGAAAGCCTTTTCTTGTCCAAAGAAACTGGCTCACCATCAAATGACCAGAACACGCTAAGATTCTTGCTAGTAGAATTATAGGTCACCACGGCATTAGTTGCATTTCCTCTGTGTGATTCAGGATCCCAACTGGAATAAACAATTGAAGAAATCGAGTTTATGTTGATTCCTACGTGCCGCACTGGGGGGTCATAATCTGGGTTCACAAAAGTATCGAACTCAACAAACACGATCTGGTTGCGAGCCCCATCATCGACTGTGGAGGGACTGAACAATCCGAGAAACGCACCAGCCGAGTTGTATGGCATCGTGAAGTCAGCAGGAGCAAGAAAAAAGGCTATGCCATCACTGTAGTTGGTGCTAGTGAAAGGTTCGATGGTGAAAGAAAAATGGGTAGAGAAGTCTGCTTGACTCCCACTAATAGAATCCCTAAAATGGATGGGCTCGGAATACTGAATGCGACCTACCTTAAACAGTTGTTCACTGGGGCCTTGGGGGTTAGATCAACGAATCCACGCACTTCTGCAACTCCTCCGTAGTGTACGCCGCTTGTCTTGTTGTCAAAGCTACTTATATTGAACTGAACGGGACTGACAAAGGGGATGATAGGATAGCAAACAAGGAAGAAGACCATTAAGCTAGCGCGAAAAGAGAGAGTACAAGAGGCCGAGCGCTGCATGCTACCCATGGTTATTCAAGTGGAAAGACGAGATTCGCACTTATTTCTCAATTGGTTGAGATCGGCGCATTACCGGGACGATTTATAGAGGACCAAATGTACGTAACAGCCGCTTCGACCAGGTGAACATATCGACGGCAGCCTCTTCGCTGTTTCCGCCGAAGATTCTATAGGGACAAGGGAAACCTTTTAAATTTTTATCCAACAAGATGGTGATTATATCAACCATGGTCACTGTCATTTTGTCATCACTACGTTATGCATAAGGCCGTCCTAAGAAATTTTGTTTTCTCTTTTTATTTATTTTTCTTCTTTTTTTATTAAGTTCTGTCCTTTTCTATTTGTTTGCCCCCCCGCATTCGGTTAATCCAAATGAAACAAAATTTAAAGAAATTGGAATAATGAAGCGTTCTTCATTCTCAATTTCCATTTCATTTCTTCTTATTCCAAGTCACAAAACACCATAGTAAACATGAATAAGATCGCATCCCCATTTCGCTCTTCTTATTACTAGGTGTTGGAAGCCATTTGCCTTTCTCGTGTTTCTCAGTTTTCGTGGTTCTTTTCCTTTGTTTCCCTAGCTTATCATATCATGTACGTCTTTGATTATACTTTTGATGAAGCGGAAGTTACACTTATTTTAACCAAAAAAAAAATGTAGAAATACATTATTAAAAAATATCTTAGTTTATATGTTACTCCAAATTTGTTTGATTTACAAGTACAAACAAATTTGTTTGATTTAAATTACATACAAGTGTACTATAAAAATAAGGGTTTCCTCAACAAAGAGGTGAAGGGTTCAAAACCCAGTTTTGAAGCTAGGTGTATTAAGTATAAAAAAAATGTACTATAAATCTTTACCAAAAAAAAAAAAAATGGTTTATAAGTGTATTTAATATTTGGTTTTTTTGTAGTCCGGAATAAATTGTTATTTTCATAGAAAATTAAAAATTAATATCCAATCAGTTCTCTAAAGATAATATAACTCAAACTCCACGATTCAGTTCCAAGTTCCATCATCAGTAGTGCTATCATTGAACAATCCAAGAAACCCACCAATAGGTAAAGAAGACTACTTGTTCCCTAGTGTTGGAATCCCTTATATAGATGGGTTCGGAATATTGAATGTGGCCTACCTTTAACAGCAATCTTTTGGGGGTGAAATCTGTTAAAATTTTATGGGATTATTGCCAACTGTTCTACAAACTTAAATTATTAGATTCCTCCTTACACTTAGTCTGATCTTTTACCAAATACTAAACATGGAAATTTAATTAGGGAGGTAGATGGGGCCTGTACATATTTGAACTCAGGACTTCCAGCTATTCCAAAAGTATAAGTTGTTAGATGAAAACATGTTTTATTATTTAAATATTTTAACAAGATCTATGAATATATGCACTTATGCCGTTTGAGTTGCTGTGAAAGCTACTTATATCGAACTGAATGGGACTGACAAAGGATATAATAGGGTAGCAGACCAAGAAGAAGACAAATAAGCGAGCCTGAAAACAAAGAGAACAAGAGGTCGCATGCTGCAACGTTACACCTGGTTATACGAGTGTGAGAAGACGAGATTCGCGCTCTGTTTTTGAACTGGTTGAGATCGGCGCATCGCCGGGGTGGTTTATAGCGGACCAAATCTACCAAACAGTTCAAAAAGGTGAACAGATCGACGACAGCCTCTTCGCTGTTTCCGCTGAAGATTCTTTATGGACAAGGGAGACTTTCCTAAATCTTTATCCAACAAGATGGTGATTATGTCAACATGGTCCTTGTCATTTTCTCAAAACTACGTTATGCTTAAGGTCGTCCTAAGAAATTTGGTTTTCTCTTCTTTTTTTATTTTCATTTTCTAATTAAGTTTTGGCCTTTTCTTTTTGTTTGTCCCCCTCATTCGGTTAATCAGAACGAAATAAAATTTAAAGGAATTGGAATAATGCCAAGTAATCGGACTGATAAATAAAATTAAAATTTCCATAATCGATAAGGTTCTTGTACTTTGAAATATGATTGCAACTTACAATAACAACAAGGAAGTGGATGTAACTCATTTCAAAATTCTCCCAAGAAAGGAAAATAAAAAAAAGAAGGAGAAAACTCTTGTGCCATACTTCTTTATTTATTATTGGAAAAAATTCAAACAAGAACATGAAGAGTGGCCATTTTCTAAAAAAAAGGATCCAAAAGGCTTGAAGTCATTACCCGAGTCTCAATCAAAGATTTCCAGTGATAATATAGTCTCAATTAAGGGTCTGGCAAAACCTTCATCTCACATGCCACCATGATGGGGCATTTTTATCCACATGTTTTTTTTTTTAAATTTTTCTCTATTCATCATCATCCCTCTTTGTCTCTTCGTTTCATCTTCTTCCTACTTTCACCTGGTGCTTAACTTTTTTTTTTCCCTAAAAATAAAGAAAAATGAAAAATCACACCAACTATATTTGCAAGAGAAGCAATCACATATAAAGCCTCCTCCAATCATCAAGAACAGACCCTCCCCCAATCCGTCCTCCAGTGGAACCGGAAGCCCCAATTTGCCGGTGAAACCCCATGAGTCATCGCCGTCACCTCTGGCTCAGTCCCGTTTCCAAGGAGGATGTACCAGAGTGGCGGCGAGCTGTCGATGCTTTAGGTGGTGAGGTCAAGAAGGACTCATCTGTGAGCGTGCACGTCAGCAAGAGTGATCCCTATTGAGAGGATGCCACAAACATTTTTTTACAGAATTTTCCCACTTCCCACAAACATCCCATCCTATAGAAACGAACAATTCTCTTTCACTTCTTTAATTTTCAGCGAATTTCAAGTCAATACGTTTATTTATTTCCTTATTTATTTTTGTTTTAAGCACAAGGGGACGTAATTCTTTGTCTCCATCCTAACCCATCTTCACTTGAAATGGTTGAGAATTTTGATTTTGCTTCTGCTGATTCAGTCGTAAGCATGAAAGGGACATAATCATCTTTGACTTATTGATAATTTTCGCTTCTGCTGGTTCAGGTCGACTGTTCAGTCGAACTCTTTTTACAAGTCGATCTGAACTAGCCCAGATGTTGCTTTTGCTTTGTGCTTTTGTTTGAAGCGAAGGGGTTTCATTCAGTGTGCTAAGGAAGAAGAAAAGGAGAGAAAAGGAAGAAGATGAACTGAAGTGTCGGCTGAAGGAAAAGAAAGAAGAAGAACAAAGAAAGAAGATAGGGAAAGCAATAATAGAAAGAAAAATTAACCTTGGAGAAAAATGCCCTTAACCGTAACTTGAAAAGTTTAAGTGAGATTCATGTGCTCACTGAAGCCTTTATTTAAAACTGTGTCGATCACTGTAGATTCTTATTTAAAATAATATTCACTTTGGACCTCTTTTTTAAGAAAATGACTACTCATCTAGCTATTATATGAAATTCACTTTATTTTTATTTTTTGTGGTAAATATTCTTCAATATATGGGAAATCCCTTCTTATTAAGTCATAGTCACAGACGTTTCTTCTTATTCGTTCCCACCCCAGCGAAAACATGGTAATTAAGTGTTTTTCATCCTCAATTTCCATTTTCATTTCTTCTTATTCAATGTCACCGAACACCATGTAATGAAAAGATAACTTAACTTGCACTAAACCCATAAGAAAACAAGAACCAGTATTATTTAGGATAAGAGCATAGGAGACAAAGTCCAAGTTAGGCAGCATAAATCCCGAGTCAAAAAAAAAAAAAAATTCATTTAACCTAGTTGGCCAGATGAGGAATTAGTCAAAGTCCAGTTGGATGCCCTAAAACATTTATTGTTTGCACTTTTTTTTTTTTCTTTTTTGGTCAGACCGTTTGCACTTGGAGTTGTGTGAAATCAAACCCTTTTTTGTATGCCCAATCCATAAATACAAGCCTTTTCTTCAAACGCTACCTCAACCGTTTGTATTTGACCGTCACAGTCAAAATCGTAAATGCGTGTGGCCGTTGTGGATCCCAATCTTTAAGAAATAGCATGTGGTGGTGCTACGGTGGCTTGCACACCTACGGATGAACTCGGTGGTTATGATTTAGTTCAAATGTTCTGTAACGGGCGTCCAAGCCCTCAACCTTTTTATCTTATGAAAAAGATTTTGATCAAACACTTAATGTTGCTGAATCTAGATGTGGCCAGCCAGTTCAACTAGTTTGAACCTTCCATTCAGTCTAGTTAAACCTAGGAAAACAATTTGTCTAGACCGGATCAAATTCCATTGGGCTGGTATTTTCCAAAAATATTAGGGCGTCAATGATAATTATTATGCTGTTACAAAAATCAATTTTTGGCTAGAAATTAATTTTTCTATTTCTATTCCCCGGATGAGTTTTTAAGCAAAAATACGCATTAGACAACCATACAAAATATCTATTCTTAAAATAGAAATTTGTTTCATAACGACACAAAATTTCTTCCTTTCATGTGGTGGTCGGAGGCGGTCAGTAGGCGGGGAGGTGGCCGGTGAGGGACCGGCAGATGGCATCTGGTGACGGTTGGGTGACAAGCAATGACGAGAGCGAATGATGAAAAGAGTTTTCATTTCTCATTTTTGTTCTATAATTATAAAAATTTTAACTTTTGATTTCTGTTTCAAATTTATTTCTAGAATAAAAAAATTGTTCCAGAATAGAAAATAAAATTGCATTGCTAATAGACTTCTATTCTAAATCTATTATTGGGAGCATAACAATAGAAAAATAGAGAAGTAAAATGGTTAAAGTGTGGGCTTATTTTGGCTAATCCTAGGCTCATATGATGGGCCACTTCTCAGTGAAAGCAAGAAAAAGCCCATTCTCTGCCCGTGCCAAACCATTTCATAATATGGGGAACAAGGCCCATTCAGGAAAAATATTAAACACTATGCGGGGAACCAGACCTGTTCATGTCTATGTTGGCAAAGCGAATGAACTTCGAAGGTTTAGTCCAATAGACAACATCCGAAGTATCGGAAAACTGAGAATGTCCATTCATGTTTATGCAAAGTTCTGCTACTGATGTGTCTATATTATCAACGACAAGCCACAAATTGGGCATGCAGGAGAAAATATAAATTCCAGTTGTTAGACAAACCAATTACCCCTAAAAGCTTGTACAGTGAGGAGATGAGCTAACAATGCATTTATAACATAACACTAGCGACCGGAAGACAGAATGAACAAAGAACAAGCAAAAATGGTCAATGTCCCAAGTCTTATTGAGGGGTTAAAGGAAGAAGAAGAAGAAGAAGAAGAAGAAGAAGAAGAAGAAGAAGAAGAGCAGAAGAAGAAGAAGAAGAAGAAGAAGAAGAAGAAGAGAAGAAGAAGAAGAAGAAGAAGAAGAAGAAGAAGAGCAGAAGAAGAAGAAGAAGAAGAAGAAGAAGAAGAGAAGAAGAAGAAGAAGAAGAAGAATGAACAAAGAACAAGCAAAAATGGTCAATGTCCCAAGTCTTATTAAGAAGAAGAAGAAGTCGCTGTGGAAGCTTTGGGAGCATAGGGACCTCTTGCTTAAGAAACTGATTCCTGACTAGAAGAAGAAGAAGAAGATCATCAGGCATAGGGACCTCTTGCTGAAGAAACTCTTTAACTTCCCTTGCTCTTGGCCTTTTCTTGGGTCTGGATGCACACACCATAATCCCACCATTATCAAGCATTCCATTCCTTCCTATCGAAGTTCGAACCCAGCTTTCCATCCACTGCTTCTAGCATGTTTTCAGCAAGGTGAAGCCTTCAGATCCACTTGAATCTTTAGTGGGCCAAATGTTAGCAACAGCCACTTTGAGGAGGTGAACACATCAACAGCTTCTTCGTTGTTTCGGCTAAAGATTCAATATTGACAAGGGACCTTGTTGTTTGCCAGGTGCAGTCGCTATCTTGCAAACGAGAAAATGAATTTATCAGCACGGTCACTTGGACCATTTCTCAAAACTACATTATGCTTAGGGCCGTACTAAGAAATTTATTTATGTTGGAATAAGGTTCAAGTCTACTGGTCTGTTAGGATGCCTCAGCTGCCATTTGTCAATGTGTAACTTGCGGGGATATTACAAGACTGTCCGGATGAAAACCAAGAAACCTAAGTTCAGTGAGTTGGCGGACCATGAATGGGATGTGAAGACGCCGGAGGTGCAAAGTCATTTGACTTTGATCTACCATGAAACATTTATGTATGTTACTATCAGATCTAATTTGAACTCACAAGCTATCTAACGAGAAGATGATCATATCAACATGGTCACTTGGTGTAGATTTTTCATAACTATATTATGCTCAGCGCCGTCGTAAGATAGTGACTCCTGCCATTCGTTTAATGCCTCTCTTGGGGAAAGTTACGGACCGTCGTGACGAAAGCCGACCAACCCGAGTTGAATGAGTCGGCAAAACATGCAGTGGAGATGAAGACGGCAGCGATGCAAGGTCATTTGCGACAGGACCATGGAGAGAAAACCAACATTCAGTAATTAAAATGAAATGAGTCGGCAACATGGACCGATGTTTTCCACTCATCTTTTGTTTGTTCCGGCGAAAATAAGTTAATCTTGGAAAAATCATCGCTCTACAGAAATCTTATCACTTCCCCTAATCACAAAAAAGAGTTTTGTCGCTTGTCATTCTTGCGTCTCCTTCTTCCACACTCTCTGTATCTCTCATTATCTGATTTTGTTGAGCCTAGGGGTGAGCATGGTCCGGGTTGGTCCGGGCCACCCCCTAACCCTAGGACCAACCCACGACGGTCGGTCCTCAATTTTTAGGACCGAGGACCGACCCTATTGAGCCTGTGACCAAGGACCGGACCGACCCAATGGGTTCGGTCCGGTTCCAGGGTCAACCCGGGACCGATCAATAATTTTTTTCATCTTATTTTTTATACTTCCTAAAAAAGCAAACCTACAAATTCAAATTACACATCCATCAACAATATGGCATTGTGCAACTAAACTACAAAATACCAATACATATTTAGCAAATTTAAGATGACACAATAATAGAAATTTCGTATTTACTAACCGCTTATCAAGATATGGGACAAGATGGAAAGTTCTTGTAATAATTTATCTTTAATATTTATAACACCATATGCAAAAGCATTTTCCTGATCATGTAGAGTCCACTCAACCAAAAAATGAGCTTCGCACCACTTGACTAGCATTTGATCATGTAGAGTCCACTTAACCGAAAAATGAGCTTCACACCACTTGACTAGCAAATCATCGTAGCAACTACAGTACTACTCTACTCTTTAAAAATTTCTACCATTTGACACAAATTGAAAAGCAAAGTGCAGCTGAAATTCATTAGTATAATACAATTAAATCATAAAAAGTTCAAAATACTTAATATAAACCATGAATATATAACTTCACGTCTTGTTAATTCACTTGAACTTCTAAACACTTGAAAACAAAACAAACGACATATAATTAATACTTAACAAAATTTTTAAATTAAAATTACTATTAATACTATTGATAGAACATCTCAATATAATATAATATAATAGACATTTTACTTAGGTTTGAATATATAAAAGAATTATAATTAATATAATGTAATATACAGGGTTGGTCCAGGGTTGGACCGACCCAAAACTCTTAGGACCAAGAACCAACCCGCACAGTGTTAGTCTTGGAATTTCAGGACCAAGGACCGACCCAGGTCCCCTTGGGAACTGGACTAGGACCGGCAGGATTGGGCCGGTCCAGGGTCGGTCCAGGTTGACCTTGAACCGCTGCTCACCCGTAGTTGAGCCCCATGATCTCTTCTGCTCTTATCCATTTTTGGGTGAAGACAAGATATAAGGATTTCTCCTTATTTGTGGGCTCTCTACTGTTGGTTCTACGTATATTGTTGGAGCTGGAAGATCAAATTGGATTTGTGATGCTTGTGATAACAAGCCTACTAACTGCTTCCTACAATTTCTCAAAAAATTTGAAGCATAGGAACCAAGCGATGCGATAAAGTGCTCTGGAAAAGATCATTTGTTTCCTAATGAAAAGCATGTATCAGTTTTCTATTTCAAATGACCAAATATAGGAAAACATAATATTTTCCTGGAATGACTTATTTAAGAATTTTTTTTTCCAATTACATTACAATTTCCTTGAAAAAAAAATGGAGCCTCAAAGCAATCACGAGCCCTCTTTTTCTATGTTCTTAGGCTGTGCCGTCCCATTTAATTTCCATAAATTTGTGACATATTGCTTTAACAACGGGAAAAGTGCCAAAAAAGTCTTAAACCTTTTGTGTTTGTGCTAAAAAAGTCATCAACCTTTTTTTGGTGCCAATTTAGTCATAAACATTTTTACTTAGTGCCAATTCAATCATTTCAAGTCAATTTTGGACAGATTTTGCCGACTGGATATCGACCGGCTAACATGGCATAATCGGTGCTGACGTAGACAAATTTTAATAATATTTTAATATTTTTGAAATTTTGAAATTTTATTCATTTTCTTTTTCTCTTTTCATTTTTATTTTTTATTTTTTTCTTCCCTCCTACTCCCTCCTGTCGCTGGCTAGACCACGGCAACCGGCTAGGCGATGATCGGCGAGGCTCGTCGACCACCTCGCTAGTGGCCGTGAGGGCAGCCTCGCGCTGGGCGGCGAGGCTCACCCTTGCTGAAGCTGCCCAGGCCGCGATTCAACAAGGTCGAGCCTCGCCGGCCATGGGTGACGCTCGACCTTGCCGGTGTCGCCCAAGCCACAATACGGCGAGGTCGAGCCTCGTGGCCATAGGCGAGGCTCGACCCTCGCCAAATCCGCGTAAGGTAGCCTCCCGTTGGGCCGGCTCCAACGCCAAGGGGAGATGCGATGTAAGGGAGATGGGATCCTCTGCGCACAGCTCCAACGCCAAGGGGAGACGCGCCCACCCATGGCTGACGAGGCTCGACCTTGCCGAATTGCAGCCTAGGCAGTGCCAGCGAGGGCGAGCCTCGCCAGCCCGACGGGAGGTCGCCTCGTGCTAGATCTGGCGAGGGTCGAGCCTCGCCCATGGCTGATGAGACTTGACCTCGCCGCCCGGTGCGAGGCCGCCCTCGCGGCCACTAACGAGGTGGCCAACGAGCCTCGCCGGTTGTCGCCCGGCTGGTTGCCGTGGTTCGGCCAGGCGGCCGGAGGGAGGAGGAGAGAAGAAAAAAAAAGAAAAAGAAAAATGAAAAATGAAAAATGAAAAGAGAAAAGGAATAAGAATAAAAAATTTAAAAATATTAAAATATTATTAAAATTTGTCCATGTTAGCACCTATTATGCCACGTCAGCCGGTTGGTGTCCAGTCAGCAAAATCCAGCCAAAATTGGCCGGAAAGGACTAAATCGGCACTAAGTAAAAAGGTTTATAACTAACTTGGCACAAAAAAAAAAATTTAGAACTTTTTTGGCACAAACACAAAAGGTTTAGGACTTTTTTGGCACTTTTCCCCTTTAACAACTTTTCGCGTAGACACTTGAGTGAAAGGATCATTTGCAGGTCAACTATAAGGTTGAATATGAAATTTGATCATGTGAATAAATCTTGAGACGCTTATCATTTATTTGACACAACATTAGGTGACCAAATTATTTGTTTTTGTTATGTTATAAAAATGATTACTATCATATGTCGATTGAAAAACCCATTTAGGTGTCTCTACCTATGAATTCACACATGATTAGGCTTTTCAAAATAGATCTAGCAATAAGACAAATAACATAGCCACAAAATTCATCATATGACAACTGTCTATTCATAAGTGCAGATGTATGTGTAAAATTTTGTTGTGCCACTACCAACTGGTCTAAATAAGTAAATTGTTAAATGAATACTTGATTTAATATTTATATATTCTAATAATCCAGTTCATGCATAGGCCAGACTTTTGACCTAAGTCTGATTGTGAAAATATAAATAAGGTTAATAAGATGCCCATAAAGATTTGAATTCAAAACCCCATGCTCTAACGCCATGTAATTCTGCTGTCAATATTAACTATTCAAAAATGTTAAATTGTTAAATAAAAATGCGGTTTAATACATAAACATTCCAACAATATATAGACATAATCAGAAGCAATAAATTCTCCCTTAAATTAATCCGTTTTTTTTTTTTTTTGTGTGTGTTATATTTACTATCAGTATAATAATCTTTTTGGTCTAAGTTATGACCTAAAATAACTGGGCTACATCTTCTCTATAATTATCGGGCTACCATTATAATCGTAATGTTTTATGATCCGATTTACGGCTATCGAGATTTCGAAAGGGTGTTTTTGAGAACTCTAGCAACGTCTGCTTATCTCCTACTTATAGCGTTGAATAAGAAAGCTCGGTTGATAAGGTCAGCTTTTGCTTTCGGGTTAGGCCATGAAAAGCAATGCATGTCCGAGTACGAAGTCTTTGAGAGAGAACCGTCCTTGAGGGCCTTTGTCTTGACCCCGAAGTGCGCCTTTCGGTCTAAAATATGGGAAGGGTATTAGTGCTCAATTAAGTTAACCAAAGCAGTCGTCCCCCAAAAAGTCAAAAATGATTTGGAAGAAATACAAATTGACCCGTTTTGTAAGGTTTTGAAACGATTGTGTAATTGATGAGCAAACCTAGAAACCGCACTTTTTCCTTGTTTTATTATCTTTTGCTACGAATGCAATGTGCAAGTACGTACGCCGTAAGTACGAATTCTGTCGAGGTCTTTTGATGAGTTTTACAAATATTGATGAGATGAAGAAATTTGCAATATGAAAAAACGGGTTTTGTTAACATAATCGGTATATTTCGTCCTATGTGTAATCAATGCTATAATAATAAAAACCTTTTTATAATATGTGATTAATAAGTGACTTGAGAATACTTGTTAGCATAACCATAAATAAAAAATTTGTACGGTTAAACTAGGCAGAATGCTGTTGACCCTAGGTGTTGAAAATCCCTAGGAACATAAGATATACTCATACACATAATTGCTAATTTGTATTTGAATCACTTTGCATCATTAAAGGGAATTTATGATTAACGGGAAAATTATTAATTCAATCCTAAATTTATTATATGGATATCGATTCAATCATGAACTTTCAACTTTTCCCAAAATATTTTTGACCTTTGTGTGAATAGTGTGGTCCTTCCACCCAATTGTCTCAAAAAATTGATCACATGGCTATTCTCATAGGACATTGTTTCAAATAAAGTTGTCCACGTCAGTGTGCCATATGAAACAGATATGAATTCAATCTTAAATTTTCTAATTTTGTCAATTTAGTCTTAATGTAATCATTTTAATCAATTTTGGTCAGAAATTGATAGCGTGATGATCGAGTCATCATCGGCCGTCTTACCAACCGTCCTACATAATACACTGTCACATTAACAATTTCTGACGAAAATAAATCGCAAAGACTATATTAGAACTCGTGCAAAGTTTTAAGACTAGTTGGTGAATTTGAAAATTTGAAGTTGAATTGACATACCTACAATAAATTTAATACCTGATTGTATAATTTCTCTGGAAATCGAGGTGACAGACTTCCTGGAAAGTTGGACCATCGAATTCCAGCATTAATGAAAATGGTGACCATAAAAAGCAATGTGGGTCTCGTGGGGTGCTGAACTTAATGATTGGATGCACCTTACGTGTCGTCATTAAGTCCATTGGATCCAAGCTCAACACATGCATCTAATGGAACAACAATAATGGGTGTGGATATTGCCGTATGACTAAGTTGGGTGTAGGATATGAAAATTGAATTCGAAGAGTCAAAATTCTCGATTGAGGACACACGTGCGGCGCCGTACGAAGCGGTAATTCACGTGCCGACTTTTGTCACGACCATCTCCCGTAGTCTCTCGGTTCATCAAACGTGCGGGTGTGAACGAACCTTCATGACAAAGCAGAGTATAGCTTAAAGCACTTGATTTCCTAATTTGGAAAATTGTCCGTATTGGAGAAAGTTCTGCCCATTTGTCGCACATTCGAAGCAAACACATGGCCTCTTTCTCCATCGTGATTCTTCGCGTTTTACTCTTCTAGGACACGTGTCCGGAAAAGATGGGTTTATTTAGGAATAAGCGTAGTATGCGGGGAGGAGAAGTTAGCTAGTGCAATGTATGTAATTAGGGTTTGCCACATGAGTTAATAATTGATTATTGGGCCACAAAGATCGTTCTCTCGACGGACCAACAGTAGTTATATACATCTAACGCCTCCACCTTTTGCAAAGCAGAATCCAATTATTGAACCTAGTATAGGTAATATTTCTATATTGTATTTGTTACAATTTATAGGTTTTTATTATATTTTAATGAAAGATGCTAATGGAAACGTGTTATACCTAGAGATAAATCACTTCAACGAACAAATCCTAAAAGGGTTGTCATATTTATCCACAATGAAAAGAAAAATACAAGATTTAGGTTTTGGGAAAATCAAGGTAATCGTCCATATTATTCATTAAAAAAAAAAAAAAACACTTGACTTATCCAAGAAAAGCACTTGGATTATCCCAGCCTGTCAATAAACATGTTAAGTTTACCACAAAAAGTCGCGTGTCATTTCAACTATAACTTCTTTTTTCTGAAAGTTCATGTATAACTTTAATAGGTTCCTAAACTGAATGATTTCTCACCAAAAATAAGGGAAGGATCGAGCGATTCTTATAAAAAGGGTCTGATGCTACATCTGTAATTGAATCAACAGATTTAGAACCTTTGGTCCGATTCCTCAGTTGTATCATTAGATGACAACCATGGAAAAAGGAAGTCTATAAAGAACAAAAGCGTTGCAAAACCATAGGCTCGATTGCTTTGCATATTCTGTATCTTATCTTGCCACTAATTAAATAATAACTAATTAAATAATAAGTTCATGAAAAAAATTGTTAAAAAAGTCATAAATCTATTATATTTTTGCCAATTCAATCATAAACTTTTTAATTTTATCAATTAAATTTTTAACATTTTTACATTTTGCCACTTGAGTTAATATGACCAAATTTAGCTAGAAATCGTTGACATAAACATTAGTCATCTTACATGGTATGACTGATGCTAATGTGGATAATTTTACTAATATTTCAATGTTTTATATGAAAATATTAATTATTTATTTTCTTTTATTTTCTCTTTTTTTCTTCCCTTCTTTTTCTAGTTGGTTACTTGGCCTCAGCAACTAGCTAGAAGTGAGAGTCGGTGAGGTCAATCTTGCTAGCCTTTGGCAAAACTCATCCCTATAGGTCACTGACGAGGGAGAGCCTCGATCACCCCTAGCAAGGTCAACATTGTCATCGTTGGGTGTGAAGAAGGTCAACCTTGCGTTGCCACTGATGAGGCTTGACTCTTGCCGAGGAATTGGTGAGACCGGCCTTACGTAATGATGGCAAGGCTCCCTTTCATCGAGCTGGCCAGGTCGACCTTGCCAGTGGTTGGGGAGGGCAAGCATCGTCTAGCCAAATATGAGGAGCCAAGGTGAGGACAAACTTGTCGACCCTAGCCTTTGGCCAATTGTCGACTATCATCGAGGCCTAGTGATTGGCTAGATGAAGAAGGGAAAAAAAAATTCAAAAAAAAAAAAAATTGTTTATGTCAAAGATGGCTGCACCACATTGGACAACCTTAATTCATATTAACAATTTTCGGTCAAAATTAGATGGATGGATTCAATTAGTAAAATTAAAATATTTAAGATTGAATTGGTAAAAATATGATAGGTTTAAGGACTTTTGGACAATTTTCCTTAAGCTCAAGGGCTTCCTGAAAAATTAAAGTGCCTAACAGGAGCTAACAAGATTATTAAAGTACCGGGAAGTTTAGTGAAGGCGCAGACACGTACTTGTGGACCATAAACGCAAGCAAAGTCCTCCAATTCTTTCTTTCTGGGCCAATAGCCTAGTCCTCCGATTCAATCAATCGATGAGCAGCTTTCTTGACTCGTCAACTTCGTGCAAATTCATGCACTTGAATCCAATTCAAATCCTATAAATACTCCAATTAACCGTCTCTTTACTCCCACTACTCCCATTACTCACCTCTCTTCCAACTGCCATCAACTCCCATCTCTCTCTCTCTCTCTCTCTCTCTCTCTCTCTCTCTCTGGGCCAAGAGAAAATGGCATTTTCAATGAGTAGCCATAGCACTCTTGGTGTGGCCTCACTTCTCTTCGCGGTGTTCCACATTGCCATGATCAGCTCACAAGCAGCAATTGCCGTGAGCGTAGCCAAGTACAACGTCGTCTCTCTCGGGGCCAAGCCTGATGGGGTCACGGACTCGACAAAGGCCTTCGTGGGCACATGGCTCGCGGCTTGTGGCTCCGAGATGCCGGCCACCATCAGCGTGCCGCCCGGGCGGTTCCTGGTGGGAGGGGCCACCTTCAGCGGGCCGTGCAAGAACAACGCCATCCGGTGGCAGATCGAAGGAGTGATCAAGGCTCCCGCGGATTATAACGTGCTTGGGAATGTTGGGACGTGGCTCCTGTTCCAGCACGTGGACGGCATGTCAATCTCCGGCGGGGTCCTCGATGGGCAAGGCGCCGCTTTGTGGGCTTGCAAAGCGTCCGGCAAGAGTTGCCCCGGTGGAGCCACGGTACATACAAATACATCTAATGTCTAATTTCATTATGATCACACAATAATAGTAACACGAGTCTCTCCTAGTAGATGTCGATCTCCATCATGCTCATGTGGTTAGAGTATTTTGTGTAAGTAACTATACTTTTCTAACACAGTCCAACTTGCACAAGAACACTATTAGAAACAAAAACGGACACATCCGTAATCTTCAATCAAATTTAATATTTTATGAACTTCTTGACCAATCATCGAGTGCAAGATAAATAGAAAAATTATTTAGCCTAACTATCACGATTAGGGTTTTTCTTGCTTGTCAATCAACATGTGCCCTCTTTAGTGACACTTACGTTTTGACTTATAGTTACTTAAAAGACAAATGCTATTTTTATTTATTACTAATTTTTTGTTGTTGGGTGCATGCATCCGAATGCTCTATAGACAATTGTCTTCAGCAACTCAAGGAATATTGCGGTAAGCAAACTGACGTCGCTCAATAGCCAGTTGTTTCACATTGTCATCAACGGATGCCAAAACGTGAGGTTACAAGGAATGAAGGTTTTTGCGTCCGGTGACAGCCCGAACACGGATGGTGTTCATGTCCAATTGTCTTCCGGTGTCACGATCATGAACTCAAAAATTGGAACTGGTGATGACTGCGTCTCGGTCGGTGCCGGCACTACAAACCTCTGGATCGAAAACGTTGCTTGTGGCCCGGGCCACGGAATCAGGTAATTATACTAGCTAAACCCCAGGAAAAAGAAAAAAAACCACAACTCGAAACTATTAAATCTGATAATTGACTCAGAACTCAAGAAATTAACAAGTACCACATGGAGTGGCCAAAATGTTAAGTCTCTTCGGGGATCTTACTCGTGCTTTTGATTTCCTCGCAAAAATCAAAATATTCTACCATATTTAGAAAGAAAAGGACGTGATTCGAGTGAAAGATGGTAATTAATATTTTCAGAAATTATATAATATATTGGATCATGGTTTTTTACACAGCATTGGGAGCCTAGGGAAGGAACTTGAAGAGGCAGGGTTGAGAACGTGACGGTCAAGAACGTTGTGTTCCGAGGGACACAAAACGGGTTGAGGATCAAATCTTGGGGCAGACCCAGCACCGGATTTGCCAAGAACATCCTCTTCCAACATGCCGTCATGTCCAACGTTAATAACCCAATTGTCATCGACCAAAATTACTGCCCCAACAACATCAATTGTCCCGGTCAGGTATGTGTCGAGACATTAATCGATTAATTAATTTAATTGTCTGCGTGTCATAAAGACTAAAGAGTCTTTTCTTCATTAAATCGAAAGTTGACATAGATCACCATAAATTTGGACAAGTTCTATTGGGTTAGATTAATAACGACATGTAGATTTGGTAACCGTTGTTATAAACAATAATGCGTGCAACCTAGCAATGAGCCTAGGGAAAACAACATGATTGAATCGATCATAGTTAAATCAAGATCAGTTCATTCTACCATGATTTACTCATAACAAGAATTCGTTTAACAGCTAGTAGATTAGTCCAAAATGCATGCAACTGCCATCAAAACCATCATTAAGTGAGATCATACAAGTTATTCTTGTTGTAAATTTCATCTCTATTTACGTCAGTAAGGAAATGAAACTATTGATTTTTTTTTTTTTTAAATCAATTACATCGATCACGGTTCATATGTCATGCAAAACCTCAAAAAGGACTAGCTCAAATGCTCCATTAGACCTGAGTTCATTGCAATGAGTCCACGCAAAATTTTCCTCTTCTTTTTTTCCATTTGTCCGCGTCCATTTTAGGGTCTCTATACAAAGTTTGTCTATTCTTACCGCTTCTAACATTGATTTCATCCAAACAGTTTTCAGGCGTAAAAATTAGCGACGTGACGTACCAAGACATTCACGGGACATCAGCGACCGAAGTGGCTGTCAAATTTGACTGCAGTCTGAAGAACCCATGCACAGGAATAAGATTAGAAGATGTGAAGCTCACCTACAAGAGCAATCAACAACCGGCTCAAGCTTCCTGCGTCAATGCTGGTGGATTGGCCTTTGGCCTGGTCCAACCCTCCAGTTGCTTATAGTGCAAAACATTGAATGTGATCAACCGAATGTTGTAATATATGTACTGTGTAGAAGTAAAAATCTATGGTGGTGGTAGATTACATGTATCTTTGGGATATTGCTTGAGCCTGTGGCTGTTTCCCAGCTTGATTATGAAAAGGCTGGTCTGAAGCCTGGCCTTGCAATGTTAGCTTTGTATTGATTGTTTGTTGCATTCAACTGACTGATGAAATACACAAGGGTTTAAGTATTAGATACTGTTGAAAATGGCCGCCATATTTATTATGAATAATATACAAAATAGTGACTATCAATCACAAAAATGACATTGTTTGATTCAGAGGATCCTATTATATTCCTTGAAATTTAAGTTTCATGTCGCACTTAAGGCAACAGGCCAAAATAACATAGTCACAAATTAATCATATCACAGTTGTCTAATAATAAGTGCACTTATATATAGACATGATCCAAAACAATCGACTTAGCACTTGAATTTTTTGTTATATTCAATCTCAATGTAAAAATTCTTGAACTAACTTATGTCCTAAAACAACAGGGATTACACCTTCTCTATATTTTTTGGGCCCATTATAACCTCACAATGCTACGATCTGATTTTACGGCTAGCGAATTTATTTTAGAAAAATGATTTAACAACCCTGACAACGTATGCTTATTTTCTACTTACAGTTTTGAATAAGGAAGCTCAATTTATAAGGTCAGCTTATGTTTTCTTGGGAGGCCATCGACCGAAGTCTCAGCGGCTTTGAGAAAACCGTGCTCAATCGAGTATCAAACGTTACTTTAAAGGAATTTAGTTTGAAGGAAATATGAATTTGCACTATTGCACAATGGCTTTGTTTTTCTTAATTAACTTGCACAAAGTGAATTTACTTTAAAAGGAATGTCAGAGAAAATTGAGAATGCCCATTCATGCCGATGCCAGCGTTCTGTTCTCCACCTACAATGGATCTGTATCATCAACTTCAAGCCACTAATCGAGCATGCAGGAGAAAATATGTATTACAGGCGTTAGACAAGCCATTTTATCCTTCAAAAGCTTGAGCTGCGAGTAGATAAGCGTACAATGATGGGGAATACATGAAGAACAAATTAAATGAGCAGAAATGGTCCTGCCCCGGTCCTATTTACGGGTAAAAGGACTGTTTGAGGAATATCTCACTGAATCTCAATGTCATCCATCCCAAAAGTCAACATGTGATGTCGTGTGGCTTTAGGATCCGTGGTCCATCTTGCTTAATTGAACTGATTTTTGACTAGGAGAACAACAAGAAGAACCTATTCTTAGTCGTGATGGTTGATATAAAGGGGAGCCTCGAATGCAGCGAGTGGAAGCTCGGGCACTGGGACTTCTAGCTGAAGAAACCTGATAATTTGTCATGCTTTTGGCCTTCTCTTGGGATCTAAATGAATACAACACAATCCCACCATCATCAAGCATTCCATTTCCTTCCAATTGAAGCTGAACCCAACGTCTCGTCCTCTGCTTCAAGCATACATCTAGCAAGGTAAAACTGCCAAAGCCACTTGGAGACGGGGACATCAAATACTCCTATCTGATAAGTCTTCCTACCATAAGTTATTTCTAGAACCACGACCCTGAAGCTGAACATGTCGAACTCTCTAGTGGCCTTCCATCCGTTGAGATATTCTGGTGCCAGATAACTGTATGTCCCAACCTCGTCCATCGTTTGAGTCTTGAAATGGGGGTTGATGAGCTTAGCTACTCTGAAGTCACCGAGCTTAGTGTTGAAGTCCGCATCTAGCAATATGTTGGCTGATTTTATATCTCTGTGAAGAATGCATTGCCCTAGTTCTTCATGAAGATAATTAAGGGCCGATGCCAGGCCTAGTGCTATCCTGTGCTTTAAATCCCAAGACAAAAATTTCGAGTTCCAAAGAGATGATTATCAAGGCTACCATTAGACATGTATACATGAATGAGCAAATATTCACATTTCCCCTGACATCAATCAATTGCACCAGATTTCACTGTGTGGGTTATTATCTTAACTTCATTGATGAAGACCTTCTTGGAATGATTGGGTCCGGTGAAGATTCTCTTGACAGCAACTATGCGACCTATACATTTCCAAAGTCCTTTATAACTTTGGCAAGACCGTCCTTGGCCAAGCCTTTGGTCTTGTGAGAAGCCACTCGTAGCTACAACCAACTCTTGATAAGAGAATTTTAGTGGCAATGCTCTTATCTCTTTGTCAATCAGTCAGAGCACAAAGCTCGTGTTTTCTCCTCATCTTGATCATAAGCAAGCAAGACCCTGCTGAAATAATCAGCAAGAAACTTGCTAAAAGAGCCATGATTAATATTAGCGAGCAACAGATCTTGGAGTTTACACCCTTTACGGATGTATTGGTCAATGGGGGGCGTATAACGTCCAAATTCGAAGTAAACCCCCATGAATTGATGATGTGTCTCGCCCCATGGAGGCCATGAGAAGCTGAAATCCCAATAGCTACTGATTTAGGAAGAACTTCAGCAAGATCGATTTGTTAAGAAAGTGAAGAGTTTTTCTTGTCCAAAGAAACCAGCTCGCCATCAAACGACCGGTACACATTAAGATTCTTGCTAGTGGAATTATAGGTTACCATAACATTAGTTGGATTTCTTCTGTGTGATCCGGGATCACAGTTGGAATAAACAAGTGCAGAGAACGAGTTTTTGTTGATCCCCATGTGCTATAATGTCGTTGTGTGTTCCCATAAGCATCGAACTCAACCATCATGATGTGGTTCCTACGCCCATCATCAACTGTGCTCGAATTGAACAATCCAAGGTACCCACCACCCGAGTTGGGTGAGATAGTGAAGCCAGTCGGAGCAAGAAAAAAAGCAATGCCGTCGCTGTATTTGGTGTGAATGAAATGAACGATGGTGAAAGAAAAATTGGTAAGAGAAGTCTGCTTGTCTCCCACTAATAGAATCTCTTATATAGATTGGTTTGGAATACTGAATGCGGCCTACCCGAAACTCCTGAGGAATGGCGGTGCCTTTGGGGTTGAGATCAGCGATTTCATCAGCTGGTACTGCAACTCCTTTGTAGAGTATGTCGTTTGAATTCTTGTCAAAGGTACTTATGTCAAAGTGAAGGGGACTGACAAAGGAGATGGCAAGATACCAGACAAAGGAGAAGACTATTAAGCGAGTGTGAAAAGAAAGAGAACAAGAGGACACGCGCTGCATGATAGACATGGTTATGGTTGGAATTGCATTTATAGAAGTTCGAGGACGAGATCCGCACTGGTTGATCTACTGTTTGGGATCTGGCCCATACCTGGGTGCATTTATAGTGGAACAAATGTTCCTAACTACAGCTTCAATGCATTGAATATATGGACGGAGGAGGAATTATCAAAAAAGTATTAAATTTATTGTAATTGTGTCAATTTAATTCGTAAACTTTTCTTTTTTAGTCCAATTTAGTCGTAAACATTTTACAATTGTGCCACTTTAGTCTATCTAAACAAAATTGGCCGACCAACGCTAACATGGATCTGGCTATCCGGTGAAAGCTGATATGAGATTTTTTAATATTTTTTTGAATTTTTAAATATTTTTTGAAATTTTTAAATATTTTTTCTTTTTTTTTTCCACCTTCTCCTTCCTCTAGCCAGCCAATGCCAGCCAGAGGCGAGGGGAGGCAAGGTTAGCCTCCTCGACTAGTGGCAAGGCTTGTCCCTGTTGGCCACTAGCAAAGGCGAGCCTCACCCAATGACGGGGAGGCCAGCTAGAGGAAGGAGAATGTGAAAAAAAAAATTCAAAAAATTCAAAAAATATTTAAAAATTCAAAAAAATAATAAAATTATTAAAAAATTGCCATGTCAATTTTCACTAGATGGCCGGTGTCCACGTTAGCCCCGGCCGGCCAATTTTGGCCCTCAAAGCAATCGTGAGCCCTTTTTTTCTATGTATGTTCTTTGGCCAGGCTGTCCCCTTGATTTTCACAAATTTTAGACACATTGCCTTAACAACTTTTTGGGTAGATGCACGAGTAAAAGGATCATTTATATGTCAATTGTAAGGTTAAATATTAAACTTGATCATGTGAATAAATTTTGAGATATTTATCATATATTTGACGTAACATTAGGCAATCATTTATTTTTTTGTTATGTTATATATTGCTAAATATCATATCTCACCTGAAATCCCATTTAAGTGTGTATACTTATGAAGTCGCACATAATTAAGGTTTTTGAAATAGATCCAGCCTCAAAATAACATTGCTACAAAATTCAATAAATGACAGCTGTGTAATGATAATTGCATGTTTATAAGTAAAATTTTGTGGAGCCACTACCATTTACTCTAAAAGATTCAATTGTTAAATGAAGCGCCTGGTTTAATTTTTTTAATATTCTAATCCCCCCCATGCCCCCCCCCCCCCCCCCCCAAAACCCAAAATGCATAGGCTAGACTTTTGACTTAAGCCTAAGCATGAAGATATAAATAAGTTGCAAATAAAATGTCTTTTAGATAAAAACTCCATGCTCTAATGCCATGTAATTGTGGTGTCACTATAATTGTTGAAAAAGTAAAAGCTTTTAGATAAAAACGTAGTTTAATATATATGATCTAAAAAAATCAATTTTCCATTAAATTAATTCATTTTTTTTGTTTTGACCCAAAAAATTTCGTTCTTTTTTGTTATATTCAATTTCAGTATAATAATCTTTTTGGACTATGTGATGACCTAAAATAACCGGGATTACATCTTCTCTAAAAATTTTCAGGCACCAGTTGTGATCTTACGATTTTACGGCTGTTGAAATTTCAAAAGGGTGTTTTTAAGAACCCTAGCAACGTCTTCTTATCTCCCACTTATAGTGTTGAATAAGGAAGCACAGTCCAAAAGTTCAGCTTTTGCTTTCGGGGTAGGCCATCAAAAGCAATGCATGTCCGAGTACGAAGTCTCTGCGGCTTGGAGAGAGAACCGTGCTTGAGTGCCTTTATCTTGACCCCTAAGCTCTTCCTTTCGGTGTAAAATTGCTCAATTAAGTTAAGCTAAAGCAGTCATCCCCCAAAAAAGTTAAAGTGATTTGAAAGAAATACAAATTCCGTTCTGGAAGGTTTTGAAATGATTGTGTGATTGATGAGGAGACTGCTCTTTTTCTTGCTTTAACATCGTTTGCTACGAATGCAATAGGCAAGTACGGATGTCCTACGTACGAATTCTGTCGAGGTCTTTTGATGGACTTTCCAAATATTGATGAGATGCAGAAATCTACAAAGGAGGGTTTGGTTCTTCAATGTGTCCTGGATAGTGGACCCGTCATAAACTGTATATCTTTGATCTCAGATTATTATGAAGTGTGTTCACCAACAACAGGTTTTGTTTACGAGTTCGCTTTGGCACTTGCAAAATACCCCATTAAAGAAAGTTTATCATTTTCGATACACCATCTATCTCGTGTTATGTGTAATTATTGTATCCTGTATCACGTGTCGTCAATACTATTATAATAACGAAGACGTTTCTTTGATTAATATAATTAAAAAGTGACTCGATAATACTAATTAACATAACCCAAAAAAATTATATGTTCTCTAAACCTAGGCAGTATGCTTCTGACACTAGGTGTTGTGGAATCCTAAGAACATAAGATATTTTCGAAAATGTAATTGTTCCTATGAATTTGTATTCCTTCACATCAATGTGCCGTGTACAAAGGTTGGTGATAATCATATGCCACATTAGCAATTTTAGGTGAATATTGGCTAGAATGATTATCTTAAAAATTTCATAAAGATTTAGGACTACATTAACAATATTGAAAAGTTCATGAATATAGGAACATCCAATATTTAGAACTAAATTGATAATTATTATTATAGTCAACTCCTAAGTTTTAATCTGAAAGGAATAATTATATGTCACGTGACATCAATGTGATAAAAAAGATCGCCTAGAGAGCTATTAGTTTTCTACCATGCATTGCAAAAAATAGGCATGTGATTGTCCATGGCCATCACGACGTGCTTTTAACTGGCGATGAGGTGGGGTTCAATTGGAATGGTAAACCTTGAGCCGGTTGAGAAAATTCTCGCTTTCGTTTTGAAGCTAATCCAATCGAGAGGGTCTTTTGGAATTTTCGCGACAGAAAGTGGGCTGTTAGTTTCTTAATTTTATTTTACCGTTTTTTCTTTTTTTTTTTTTTAGTTAATTCTACTTTTTTCTCTCTGTTGATTTACAATTAGAAAAATGAGATTATGAGGGATTTATAGGAAATACAGGAATGAGGGAGTTGAAATTTTCCCCATAAATATATAGATATAGATACTATGGTCAAATGAAAGACTTTATTTAAGGTCTATCCAAATTCATCAATTTTCATGGTTTTGAACCAAAATTCATGGGGCATAATTGAATAAGTATATTGAAAATCTTAAAACTTATTATCATAGTTTACTTGAGTCTTAAAACTTTAAAAAAGTGAAATCAAGTTCTAAAACTTATCATTGAAGTGTAATTAAGTCCTAACCTAAAGTGTAATCAAATTTGAAAATTATCAAATTGGTCCAATCAAATACTTCTATTAATTGAATTTTTGAAAAATTTTAGGAATTAATTTGCACTTTATTGACAGATTGCATTTTAAAAAGAAAAAAATTAGTACTTAATTTTACTTTCATGATAAGTTTTAGAATTTTCAGTACACTTATTACATTGTATTTTGAACCTAATTATATGTGTATTTCTCATTGATCACTTTTAATTTTGTTTATTCTAGATGTTCTCTATTAACCAAGGTCATAAAAGGTACTTGTTTGTTTCGGTTGAAAAGCCTAATTCCCTAAAAGTATGGTCCCAATTCTGTCTCAAACTTTTTTGTTTTATAGAAAAATCCTCAATCTCACTCTAGTCACAAATCTACCCACATGTATAAAAATCGCCACTAACTCAAATTTGTCGGTATTAGACTAGCTAAAAGTTCATTTTTAGAATCCATGTTTTTATCAACATCCTTACCTTATAAAAAACAATTGTAGCCTCCTAATGTTGACAATATCGAAGAAATTAGTGCTGATTTTTGGACATATGGACAAGTTTGGATATGGACTTTTTATGAGACCAAAAAAAAAAAAAAAAAATCTTAAAGCAAAACTGGGATTAGACCACAAGTTGAGGTTTTTAAAAAAAATAAAAATAAAATAGCCCATTTCAAAGATAACTTTTGACATTTGGATCTTTAACAAGTAGGGAAAAATATCCAATTTTAAGACAATGATTGTACATATCACAAGAATAGTCAATGCATTGATTTTCTCATTTAGTTGTTTATCAAGTGCCTGAACGCATTTTCTCTAACAAAAACCCTTGACAATTTTTTATAGAAAAATCGAGTTGGGAGAATTCTGAAACTCGAATTCGAGCATTAGTGATGGAAACATTCGAAAGTGGAGGTGATGATGGTGGTGATGAAGCAAATGTGGTTTTCGTGGTGTTTTGAACTTAAAGATGGGAAGCGCCTTACGCGGCGTCATTACGTCCATTGGATGGTGGTGATGAAGCAAATATGGTTTTCGTGGTGTTTTGAACTTAAACATGGGAAGCGCCTTACGTGGCGTCATTGTGTCCATTAAATGCCAGGTCAAACCGTACATTGCGTCAAGTACATTGAATGGACTATCATCGCTACGGATGGGATTCGATTTGCTGCATCATTAAGTTGGGTAAAGGAGGGGAGAAAAATTGAATTGGAAGGGTCGATCTCATGATTGAGCACCCACGTGCGGCGCCGCCTGAAGAGTCAATTCACGTGCCGACTTTTGTTTACGACCATCTTCGACCAATCTCACGTTTTCATGAAACGTGCAATCGCGAACGAATTGTCGTTACGAAGACGAGAATAGCCTGGGGCACTTGTATGTCAAATTGCAGAAATTATCCGTAATTGGAGAAAAATAATTTACAAACATAAAGAAAGTTTTGTCCATTTGTCGGTCGTTCGAAGCAAGCACGTGGCCTTCTTTCTTCCGTTGCGATTCTTCGGCTTTTACTCTTTTTAGGACACGTGTCCAGAAGAGATGGTTTATTTATTTAGTAGTAAGCATATTTTGGGTTTGCCATATGAGTTAACAATTGATTTATTGATCCACAAAAGAACATATTCTCGACCAATAGTAATTATAGACATCCAAGGCCTTCACTTTTTGCACAGAAAAATCCATTTTTTAAACCCAATATAGGTAATTTTAACATCGTATACGTTAAAAATGCATAGGTTTTTAGTATATTTTAATGAAAAAAGCTAATGGAAACACGTTATGCCAAGAGATAGATCACTTTAATGAACAAATCCTAAAAGGATCGTCAAATTTATCCACAGTGAAAAGAAAAATAGAAGATTTTGGTTTTGGGCCCATATTATCTCTTATATATGGAGACATAAAAATAAAAAAGAAACACTTGGCTTATTCCAGCTCATCTACAAACATTTAAGTTGTTAACAAAATGTTGTGTGTCGAGTTTGGCTATAACTTTAGTAGGATCATAAAATGAATGATTTCTCACTAAAAAAAGGTGAGGAGGGGTATGTTGGGATTGAACAATTCTTATAAAAATGTCTGATCCTGTGTTTGTAATTGAATCAACCAACTGCACCAATCATTTGCGCATCTTGTACAACAAACAAAACTCGAGCGTTGTAGAACTATAGGCTCGGTTGCTTCGCATATTCTGTAATTTAATCTCGCCACTAATTAACAAATTTGCTCAAGAGATAAATGAAAAATTAAACTGCCCAACTAGAGCTAGAAAGAGAATTAAAGTGTCCGGAAGTATAGCATAGGTGCAGATACATGCCTGTGGACCATTAACGCAAGCAAAGTCCTCCAATTTCTTTGTTTTTGGGCCAATAGCAGAGTCCTACGATTCAATCAATCGATGAGCAGCTTTCTTGAGTCGTCAACTTGGTGCAATTCAATGCACTTGAATCCAATTCAAATCCTATAAAACCCCCAATTAACCGCCTCTCTACTCCCACTACTCCCACCACTCACCTCTCTTCAACTGCCATCAACTCCCTCACATCTATCTCTCTCTCTCTCTCTCGGCCAAGAGTAAATGGCATTGACGCTGAGTAGCCATAGCACTCTTGGTGTGGCTTCACTTCTCTTCATTTCGTTCCACATTGCCATCATCAGCTCACAAGCAGCAATTGCGGCAGCCACAGACGAGTACGATGTCGTCTCTCTCGGGGCCAAGCCTGATGGCGTCACTGACTCGACATGGGCCTTTGTGGGCGCATGGCTCGTGGCTTGCAGCTCCGAGAAGCCGGCAACGATCAGCGTGCCGCCGGGACGGTTCCTGGTGGGAAAGGCCACCTTCAGTGGGCCGTGCAAGAACAACGCCATCCGTTGGCGCATCCAAGGGGTGATCACGGCTCCCGCGGATTACAACGTGCTCGGGAATGTCGGGACGTGGCTCTTGTTCCAGCACGTGGATGGCATGTCCATCTCTGGCGGGATCCTCGACGGGCGAGGCGCGGCCTTGTGGGCTTGCAAAGCCTCCGGCAAGAATTGCCCCAGTGGAGCCACGGTACATACATACAAATATTTGTCTTGATTATAGTCATTTGTAATTTCATTTGAATCACAAAATAATATTGACTTGAGTTTCTACTAGTCTATATTGATCTCCATAATACTCATGTTGCTAGAGTTATTTTGTCTAAGCAGACTTTTCTTTTTTTTTTTTTTTGGTCAGAAATATAGATATTTCATTGCTAATTAGTAGCTTTACAAAAGATCTGTACAACAAATTTCCAAATTTGCACAAGAACTCTCGTAGAAAAGAACGCATTTATATTCTTTTAAAAAAAAAAAGAAAAATATCAATATTTAATGAATTCCTAGACCAATCATTATGTGCAAAAAACGATAAAATAATTAGCCTAAAGTACAATAAACAAGCTAAGTGGGTTTTGAGAAATAACTATCACAATTAGGGTTTTTTCCTTCTTGTCAATCAAATGTGCTCTTTTTTGCGACAATTATGTTTTGACGTTGTGGTTATTTCACACACAAATAATATTCTTTAATTCTTAATTATTTGTTTTTGGGTGCATGCACACGATCGACCCTTTAGACAATACTCTTCAGCAACTCAAGGAACATTGTGGTGAGAAAACTGACGTCGCTCAATAGTCAGCTGTTTCACATTGTCATCAACGGATGCCAAAACGTGAGGCTGCAAGGAGTGAAGGTTTTCGCCTCCGGCGAGAGCCCTAACACGGATGGCGTTCATGTTCAATTGTCCTCCGGTGTCACGATCATGAGCTCGAAAATCGGAACAGGCGATGATTGCGTCTCGGTCGGCGCCGGCACTACAAATCTCTGGATTGAAAACTTGGCATGTGGCCCAGGCCACGGAATCAGGTAATCGTCCTCACTGAACACCAGAAAAAAAAAATACAACTAGAAAATAGTAAATTTGATAATTAACTCAGCATTGAAGAAATTGACATGTACCGTATGGAAAGGCCAACATGTCAGGCCTGTTTGAGGGATTTTGACTCTACTTTTAACTTTCTTACCACAACGAAACTATCGTACCATATTTAGAAAGTAAATATCATCGAATTACATGTCACTCAAACCCCAAACATTTGAGTCCTTTTATACTAGAAATAAATTGAAGATATTTAACCCTAAATATAATTAACTAATGCAAGAAAGTCTGTGGTTTAAGTAAAAAGATGGTAGTTAATATTTTTTGGAATTTATATAATATATTGTTTCATGATTCGTACACAGCATTGGGAGCCTAGGGAAGGACCTCGAGGAGGCAGGGGTAGAGAACGTGACGGTTAAGAACGTTGTCTTTGGAGGGACACAAAACGGGTTCAGAATCAAATCTTGTGGCAGACCCAGCACCGGATTTGCCAAGAACATCCTCTTCCAACATGCCATCATGTCCAACGTTAAAAACCCAATCGTCATCGACCAAAATTACTGCCCCAACAACATAAATTGTCCTGGTCAGGTATGTGCTGAGACATTAATCAATTAATAAATTAATTGTTCGCCTGAAAGTTGACATGGATCACCATAGATTTGGACAAGTCCTATTGGATTAGATTCATAATGACATGTAGATTTGGGCAACCGTCGTTATGAACAATAATGCATGCGACCTAGCACTGATCCTAGGGAAAACAACATGATTGAATTGATCATGGTTAAATCGATATCAATTCATTCCACCATGATCTAATCATCACGAGAACTCATTTGATAGCTAGTAGATTAGTCCAAAATACTTGCAACTACTACCAAAACCTTCATAGATGAGATCAAGCACATTATTCTCATTACAAATTTATTTCTATTTACGTTAGTAAGAAAATATAACTACGAATTAATTTCTCTTTTTGCCTATGTTAACACATCGATCATGGTTCTTGTGTCATGCAAAATCCCAAAAAAGACCAGCTCAAATGCTGCGCTAAACTGGTTGCAATGATTTCACAGAAAATTTTCCTTTTCTTTTCTCCATTTTCCTATTTCCATTTTAGGTTTTATATATACAATTTGTCTATTATTACTGCTTCTAACTTTGATTTCATCCAAACAGTTTTCAGGGGTGAAAATTAACGACGTTACGTACCAAGACATTCATGGGACATCGGCAACGGAAGTGGCCGTCAAATTCGATTGCAGTCCGAAGAACCCATGCACAGGAATAAGAATAGAAGACGTGAAGATCACCTACAGGAACGATCAGCAACCGGCTCAAGCTTCCTGTGTTAATGCTGGTGGATTGGCCTTTGGCCTGGTCCAACCCTCCAGTTGCTTATAGTGTAAAACATCAATACGATTAATCAAGTGTTGTAATATATATGTATTGTGTAAAAGTAGAAATATGTAGTGGTGGCAGATTACATGTATCTTGTGATTATTGCTTGAGCCTGTGGCTGTTTCCCAGCTTAATCATGGAAAGGCTGGTTTGATGCCTGGCCTTGCAATGTTGGATTTGTACTGATTGTCTGCTGTATTCAACTGATTGATGAAATACACAAGTGTTCAACTAGTAGATACTGTTGAAAATGGTTCCGGATTAGTTATGAGTGATTGACACGATAATGACTATCAATCACAAAGATGATATTGTTTGATTGAGAGGATCCTATCATATTCCCCGAAATTCTAGTTTTGCGTCGCACTTAAGGCAACGGAGAATCTCAACCCGAGAAGTTATTAGACAAGACCACGATGTTCTAGTGAACATTAATGGGTCTCTACGCATTACACCGGAGAATTGTTCATGATCGTAATATTCTGATAAAGTTATATGAAATGATTAGTTATTGTATTTATTTATTTATTTTTTATGCCAAGGATTTGGCCTAGCTCACCTTACGAGAGCACTATACCGACTATACATCGGGGGAGACTAGCCCAGCAACTCATCAACTGGAGCTCTCTGCTTAAGTTACAGAACTGCTCTAGGAGTTGTGGCGGACTATGAGAGTTGTATATTTATATTTAAAGAAAAAGAAAAAGAAAAAGATGTAATCTCTATCCTGGAAAAAAGTAGAAATATGTTATGAAGAAACCAGTGGGTTTACGATAAATACTGCTACGATATAAATATTATTCAATTGTTCTTACCATTACATCATTTAAGGAAAATAATAATAATAATAATAATAATAATAATAATAATAATAATAATAATAATAATAATAATAATAATAATAATAATCTTAAACCTATTATGCCGTTGCTAATTCAGTTCTTAACTTTTTAATTTAATCAATTTAGTTTTAAACATTTTGACAATTTGCTAATGTAGTTTGTCTAACTAATATTAGCTGAAAATAGGTGATGTCGATATTAGCCATTCAATGAGATAAAACTGATGCTAACGTGGATAATTATTTAAATATTTTTAAAATTTTTTAAATATTTTTAAAATTTTTTAAATATTTTTAAAATTTTTTAAATATTTTTTAAATCTTTTGGATTTATTCGTTTTCTTTTCTTTCATTCTTTTTTTCCTTCTTCTTTCCTTGGTCAGCTGCTTTGGAAATGCCCAATGACTGGTTGTTAGTGAGGGCCAACAAGGGTTGACCTCCGCAACCTCAAGTAAGGGTTGAACTTCGCTCAACCACTAGTGAGGGTAAACTTCGCTGAATCTAGTGAGGTCAAGTCTCACTTGAGTCTAGCTAGGGTTGACTCTTGCTTGCCATCACCAAGACCCATCAACCATGAAAAAAAAAGTAAAAGAAAAAAAGAGAAAGTATATAAAATTTTTTATAAAAGTTGAAAAAAGGGGTCCGCGTAAGTTTTGGTCATGCCATATAAGACAATCATTATCCATGTTAGCGATTTTGTCTAAAATTTGCAAGAATGACTATATTGAAAAAAGGTCTAGGATGAAGTTTGCCAAAAATTGAAATATTAAAACTGAAATATGCATTTACGAGTTTATGGTAATAATTCCCATTTTTGAATTATTAAAGTATGTATATCGCAAAGCATAATTATAATGGATGGTTGAAAAAATGATAAGACACTCCTTGTTATTCGTTTGGATAATAAGACATCTAGCTATCTCGTCTTCTCACATATCCAATTTACCGGAAAACATCAAGGTCATGGGATTTCTTGGAAACATGGATGAAGAAAATGAGCTTTTGCCAGAAATGAGTGTCTTTGGTTATTGCATTCATAACATCAGTAACTTTAAATGGTAAACTTAATGGAGAACCATTGGGCTTCTTCGAACCCGCGAGAGACAGAAGGCAAGATTTTTATCTCTATACTTATTCATGATGCTGTCTAATGTGCTCTCTCATCTCCTGAAAAAGTCCGTCAAGGATGCGAGTACTACGGGAATCAAGCTTGATAGGATTTGTCCTTCCTTATCTCACCTTTTATTCGCGGATGTTGCCATATGTTTTTTAAATCGAAAGATGAAGGAATGCCAGAACCTAGCAGCAGTGTTGAATTGATACTGCTTTGCTTCAGGATAAGCAATCAACTCGAAAAAATCATGGTTTTTTTTTTTTTTTTTAAGTAGGGGATGCTCAGAAAACCTGAGTAGGAACATGGCCTCAAAGTTGAAAGTACTAGTTATTAACAAAATAGGGAAGTATCTCGAGATTCCATTCAACTGGGGTCAAACTGAAAGACAATTGTTCGTGTGGATCTTGGCAAGAGTGAAGATGAAGCTGGAGGTGTCACGCCCCGATCCTCGGGCACGCACACATCCGTCTCACTTGGTCGATTTTATAATGCGATATCCCAGGACAATATATCGCCGACCCTTTCATTTATTAAGCACATGCGGAAGCAGTTAAAATCCCCAGACAATAAAACGATGGGATAGAAAAGCAAGGCCATATTTTTCATATTGAAACTTATAACCAAACTTTTATACAAAACACAAATCACTTCATAACTATTCACATCAAAATGGAGATCTCAAAAGAAGGTAGAATCTCAATCCATCCGGGCCGTACTCAAGGCCCCTCTTAGGATTATCTTCTTCTTCCAAAAATCCTTCTACTCAAGTTTCATCTCCGAGTTCTCCTTCTCGAGACTCCTCCTCATCGGCTCCTCATCGGGTCTGAAATGTTTTTCCCCAAACTGGGATGAGACTACGTCTCGGCCGAGTTCTACCCCACTAAGCCCGATTAGTAAACCATTATACTATAGGCTGCCTATACACGCATAGGGCAGAAGACGTACCTTGGCCTCATATCCCACCTGCAAGTCAGTACAATTCATAATAGGCACCCAAGCAATCATATCACGGATCGACACATCGATCAAATCGACCTAGTCGATTATATGTTAGGAAGACCACTCACGATCATCTCCATTCAATCAGTCAATTCACAACATCCAACCAAGGCAATGGATCACATCAAGTCACACTCAGATCGAATCATCGATCAATCGACCTAGTCGATTACAAGTTAATCAGACCATCTCATGGTCATTTCCAATCAATCAGTCAATTCACAACATCAGATCAAGCAATGATCAATCGACCTAGTCGATTACATATCAACAAGACCACTTTCGGTCATTTCAACTATTCCAATTCAATTCCCAATTATGAATCACGGTCCTTAGGACACAACTTAATAATAGGTGGTAATCACGGCCCCACCGAGCAATTTTCTTAGATTTAGTGGCATCACGGCCCCACTCGGCAATATCATATGTAGTGGCATCACGGCCCCACTCGGCATGTAGTGGCATCACGGCCCCACTCGGCAATGCTATATGCGGTGGTATCACGGCCCCACTCGGCATGTAGTGGCATCACGGCCCCACTCGGCAATGCTATATGCAGTGGTATCACGGCCCCACTCGGCATGTAGTGGCATCACGGCCCCACTCGGCAATGCTATATGCAGTGGTATCACGGCCCCACTCGGCATGTAGTGGCATCACGGCCCCACTCGGCAATGCTATATGCGTGGTATCACGGCCCCACTCGGCAACTTTTTCAATATATTGGCATTATCAACCGATGCCCTAGGTTATTCTTCAAGTAATAACCAAAGATTATTCAATTTAGGAATAAATCCTAAAATCACTAATAAATCAATTTCTCACAAATTAAGCCTCGAATAAATAAACGAACCACACTATGGCAATCAGCATGAAATTCCGGTCATCGGCCATCTCAAACTTAATTTCCGAAAAATAAATAATTAATTAATTAATTTCGAAAATTAATTATTTAATATTAAAAATTCCGTTTAGCTCAAAATAAGGTCCAATTAAATAAACGGACTTCACCACGGTCATTAGCATAATTTTTCGGTCACGGGCCATCCCAGTTAAATTTTCAGGGAATAAATAATTATTTAATTAATTTCGAAAATTAATTAACATTAAAAATTCAATTTAGCTTAAAATAAAGTCCGATCAAATAAACGGACTTCGCCACGATCATCAGCATAATATTCCGGTTCCAGACCATCTCCCTTGAATTTTCGGAAAATAAATAATTATTTAATTTAATTCCGAAAATTAATATTTAATTGCCAAAAATCTCACTTAGGCCCGAATCATCAAATTGACCCCCATTAATTTATTCAATGCTTCAATTGAATATTCTCATCATCCAATAGCTCGTCTCGCATCTCAATTTTGTATTCCATTTTAATCCCGGCTCGAATTGCATAGAAATGACTTGATTAATTCAATTGAGATTAATACCGAAAATTCTGGATGTCACAACTCTTCCCCCCTTATAAAAATTTCGTCCTCGAAATTTAAACTTTCACTGATCCTTATACAAAAGGTGGGGGTATTGTTGTCTCATCGAGTCTCACTTTTCCACGCTGATCGTTCGGTCTTGTGGCATTGTCTGACCACCTTGACCAAGGAGATCATCTTTGTACACAAAATCTGCTCTTTTTGAACCAACTACTGAACTGAGCTTCTCACATAAGACACTCTGTCATCCACATCTGATCTCTTTTTTTTTTTTTTTTTTCGACTCCCTAATAAACCTTTGAACCTCAACGATTCAAAATTTCTGACAGTTCTGAGCAATCTTTACTCGACACCGATCGACAACCGCAAACACGATTTACGAGTGACTTCGGACTTGCGATTTTCGATTTCGATCTCATCTCAACTGATCGAAATCCGTATACTCGCTTTAATCGAGTAAAAGGAAACTATCGACGATCTGCTGGCCCAGGAACCTCGGTCAAGATCTAATATAACTCTGGCACTGATCTTGGCAATTGCAATCACTGACTATTGATCTGACTTTGGCCTGAAATCTTCTTCACTTTCTTTTCACCACTGAAATTCTGTACCCTCTGCTATACACTGCTTAATAAAGAACCCTCTGAAAACTCTGCCAACTTATAATCTCTGATCTAGATTCGATATATAATCCATCTTCGACACTCCATGCCGGCAAATTGATGCACACACACTTCGATATACCCAACCTGTGACAAGATAGGATCTTCAATTTCGAAATCGAACTTAGATTGGCGGTTAATTTCACTCCGACACGCTTTTAGTGTGACCTAGGCTCTTGGGTAGTGTTCGAGCTTTTAGGACAAATGACCCGTGGTCGATTTTCTTCGAGCCACAATAAACCCACTTGAGCCATTGACAACTCTCGATTGTCGTGAAAATCTCAAAGATTCAAATACGGACACAGGGCGCCAAAACGATAGAAACATCAAATTAGTGTCGGTCGATGAGAATTTTCCAATTTAGTGGAGTCACCCACGATCGGTCATTCGTCTTAGTCGAACCGGTCTATCTTTGATTTCAAATCAATTTTATACTATGCCGCAATGATCTCTAAAGATGAGCACGGTCGAGAAGTCGGTCCATGGTCGAATTCTCAAGTCTATTTGCCTTAAGGTCCTTAATAACTCACCCAGCTAGTCTAGTTATCTCACGAGTGGCCAACTCAGAGAAAAACACTGTAATCGCGTCGATGAAATGCCCAATTTATCTAGTCGAAATCAGAGTCCGAAATCTGGATGTTACACACTCAAAACAATATCTATCCGTCTTTTGTACTAAAGTGGATCAACTCCATCTATTGATCAACCACTATTCTTAAATGGTATCAGTAATCCCCTGAATCCTTAGTAAGCCATATGTTTCAATTTCCACTTGGGACTCTCAAGTGATGGTAAAATCTTCTCTTGGTTCGTATTACCGAGCTTCCACTTACTGACACCTCTGACACTTGCAACCTGCGCAGCGGTATCTATCTTCATATTAGTCTACTTATCTAGCTGATGTCGATTCTGACTTACTCATACCATCCGGTCAAAACTGCAATACTATAATGAACTTTTGACAAGATCTTTTCCCTGAGTGCTACACTGTCAAGTATATTCAATCACTCATGGAACCTGAACTTTCCATTCTCATAAATCTTAAAGTCAAATTCTTTCTTGCCAAGATCATCTTATAAGATCTTCGAACATCTTTGCTTGTCAACTAGGCAATGATTCCAAGTTGAACATTTGGCTCAATTTTGAGGGCGGCTATAAAATTCAAAAGGTAGCCTACCTCAAATTTGAAAACCAAATTTCAAACCATTTTCAAGATTTAGTCTACACTTTAGCCGCCTATGCACAATTTAAGACTCTCGGCTCAACACATTAATTACTCATTTCGTTCCTCCAAGGTGATACCGGATAACACCATTATAGTTACGCAAAATTCTGATTCACGATCGTCTCATGTTCAACTTGTTGGGTCTCAATCATGGCGGAACAGTGATGCAATAATCTTCTCATGTTGCATCAATACGTACCCAATTCTTTAAGCTCAGGAAATTATCCTCATACTTGTCAATGCCGACGAATTTCTCTTCTTTCTCAAGAGGTCAATCCTGCGATGATACTGATACTGAAAATTCTTTCACAAACCTTTTGTAGTAATCCGTCCAATCCCCACAGCTTCTGATCTCTGACACTGTTGTCAATCTCGATCCACTAACGACTGATTTGATCTTGGCTTGGTCCATGAAGATTCTCTTACCTGTAACTATACGACCATTCTTAGGGGCTTTCCTGGTCCTCAGCACTTAATGAATACCCTAGAATGTCGCTACACCACACGATCACCATCGATCTAGATTATTTTTTATTTATTTTTTTTTAACACTCGGTTTGTCAAATCCATGACAAATGGCTAGAGCGTTCGTCAAATCAAATGGCTTTACATTATTCTCACAAGGGCTAAATCAAGTGCGAAGTGTTGTCTTCGAGTATAACCTCTTTCCCGGTTCTCAACGAAGATAACTCCGTCCTCAAGTTGATCCTTGAAGACATCAACACTCTTTATAACAAGTCACCCAATTAAGTTGACAATGGTTGATGCATGATTGCAATGAACCATCTTCATTTCTCTTTCCACAAAACGATGTTCCTTAAAGTGATGCACTAATATGCATAAATTTCTCATTCATCAATCCTCACATCTGCACCATTGGCTCTATCAATCCAGGCAACAATAACCGGTAAGAAACTTTAGAGAATGGTTATGTTCCGGGTGCTAGCTCAATCGTAAATTCTATCTCTTTCTCTGGCGACAGTCTGACTGTCCTTCTGGCAACACTTCCAGGAATTCTTAGACTACTGAGGAGTCCTCAATTTTCAATTCTTCAATCTATCTTATTTTTTGACAATCGTCAAGTAACTTAGGCAACCTCCGTCTAACAAACGGATTGCCTCAAGTGACGAGGTTAAAGAAGTCGAGGACCCTTCTCGACTCTCAATAAAACTCAGCACTTCTACCTGCTCCCGGAATGAACTCGTTTACTCAATTATAACAATTCATCAACACAAGATGCTCCAGAGCCAATTCTTTCCACACTTGACGATAGAGTTGTAGACCAACAGCCAATCGAGTACAACTCTAGCCAGTGGTTCTTCTCTTACCACCTTAACACACATATTGAAATTCCACAACTTAATCTCTGAAACTCTGAGGCACCATTCTGATAAAAATTACTTCAAGACATCGTTCCTCTATTCGGTGCATGGTCGATTTCATTCCTGTTCCCTTTGCCATCTTGCTGGCGTTCTAACGGTAGTAACAGTGTTGGTGTTCTTCTTAAACCCCAACCGATAGTCCCTCACTTGATGGCCGTGCTCACTGCCATCGAAGCATGTTCTAGTCATTCTCAAACACAAGATTAATCCATGCATTCCTTTCATACTTTCGGCACTCACCTAATGAGTCCTGTCCTCAAAATACATGAGATTGATCCATACCATCTTCCATGTAACATATCTTCCACGGAACAACATGTTCCATTTGTCTAAATACCGACTTGACTATGCCGCCCTTCCTATTGAGTGGAATAGAATATCATTCTCTCAACATCGCCTTTACCCTTTACCCGACCGAATTCCCAATCTGCTTGCATTGAATCTTGACTCGAGATATCGAAATATATTCCCCGATCATCCTTCCGGAGTTGGACCTCGGCAAAGTAGCAACAACGGCAATAACTTGATTCGACCTTACGGGCTCATCCAGGATCCCAAGAAATACTTGCATCGAAACGATCCTATCGAGCTTAGGATTATTCGACGCTGCTATACTAGTACCATCCTGCGGTGGTACTCTTACACTCAAGGCGGCCGAGCCGACACTCGCCACAACCACCTCGGTGCGACCTTTGTCGGTGCATTATCCCGAGTCACAAAGGACATTGTCCTCTTACTAGGAGTTCTCAACTCCCACTCGCTCATGGTTCGGTCTTTATCACGAAACCCGTCTTCCACATCCACCTTTGGATTAGAAGATGAGCGATCCTCACACAACAAACAATTCTAGCACACAGCTAACACAGACATGCATCAGCATGAATTTAAAGGCCTTTCCTACTAACTATCCCATGGTCAACGCTCCTTATCACTCCAATCTTCAACCTCGCTCTGATACCACAAAAAGGGGATGTCACGCCCCGATCCTCGGGCACGCACACATCCGTCTCACTTGGTCGATTTTATAATGCGATATCCCAGGACAATATATCGCCGACCCTTTCACTTATTAAGCACATGCGGAAGCGATTAAAATCCCAGAACAATAAAACGATGGGATAGAAAAGCAAGGCCATATTTTTCATATTGAAACTTATAACCAAACTTTTATACAAAACACAAATCACTTCATAACTATTCACATCAAAATGGAGATCTCAAAAGAAGGTAGAATCTCAATCCATCTGGGCCGTACTCAAGGCCCCTCTTAGGATTATCTTCTTCTTCCAAAAATCCTTCTACTCAAGTTTCATCTCCGAGTTCTCCTTCTCAGACTCCTCCTCATCGCTCCTCATCGGGTCCCCGAAATGTTTTTCCCCAAGCGGGATGAGACTACGTCTCAAATGAGTTCTACCCCACTAAGCCCGATTAGTAAACCATTATACTATAGGCTCCTATACACGCATAGGGCGAGAAGACGTACCTTGGCCTCATATCCCACCTGCAAGTCGATCAATTCATAATAGGCACCCAAGCAATCATATCACGGATCGACACATCGATCAAATCGACCTATCGATTATATGTTAGGAAGACCACTCACGATCATCTCCATTCAATCGGTCAATTCACAACATCCAACCAAGGCAATGGATCACATCAAGTCACACTCGGATCGAATCATCGATCAATCGACCTGATCGATTACAAGTTAATCGAGACCATCTCATGGTCATTTCCAATCAATCGATCAATTCACAACATCGGATCAAGCAATGATCAATCGACGCAGTCGATTACATATCAACAAGACCACTTTCGGTCATTTCAACTATTCCAATTCAATTCCCAATTATGAATCACGGTCCTTAGGACACAACTTAATAATAGGTGGTAATCACGGCCCCACCGAGCAATTTTCTTAGATTTAGTGGCATCACGGCCCCACTCGGCAATATCATATGTAGTGGCATCACGGCCCCACTCGGCATGTAGTGGCATCACGGCCCCACTCGGCAATGCTATATGCGGTGGTATCACGCGCCCCCACTCGGCATGTAGTGGCATCACGGCCCCACTCGGCAATGCTATATGCGGTGGTATCACGGCCCCACTCGGCATGTAGTGGCATCACGGCCCCACTCGAATGCTATATACGGTGGTATCACGGCCCCACTCGGCATGTAGTGGCATCACGGCCCCACTCGGCAATGCTATATGCGGTGGTATCACGGCCCCACTCGGCAACTTTTTCAATATATTGGCATTATCAACGATGCTTAGGTTATTCTTCAAGTAATAACCAAAGATTATTCAATTTAGGAATAAATCCTAAAATCACTAATAAATCAATTTCTCACAAATTAAGCCTCGAATAAATAAACGAACCACACTATGGCAATCAGCATGAAATTCCGGTCATCGGCCATCTCAAACTTAATTTCCGAAAAATAAATAATTAATTAATTAATTTCGAAAATTAATTATTTAATATTAAAAATTCCGTTTAGCTCAAAATAAGGTCCAATTAAATAAACGGACTTCACCACGGTCATTAGCATAATTTTCCGGTCACGGGCCATCCCAGTCAAATTTTCAGGGAATAAATAATTATTTAATTAATTTCGAAAATTAATTAACATTAAAAATTCAATTTAGCTTAAAATAAAGTCCGATCAAATAAACGGACTTCGCCACGATCATCAGCATAATATTCCGGTTCCAGACCATCTCCCTTGAATTTTCGGAAAATAAATAATTATTTAATTTAATTCCGAAAATTAATATTTAATTGCCAAAAATCTCACTTAGGCCCGAATCATCAAATTGAAGCCCGATTAGGGGTCGGAAAATCCCCGAGATACTTCCAATAAATAGTAGACCAAGTCTACTTGCTAATTGCGCAATCAATTTATTTAAATCGCATCACAATTGACTAATAATTGCTAATTTACTCTAATCTAACAACCTAAACATAATTAATTAAATCTAAACCAACCTTAAGCATAATTAGCCAACTAATCCAAGATTAGTGAGATTACTCACCAAATCGCGCGCAAATCGGATCAATCCGACGGCGGCGACGCGAGGAACGATTCTTCCCAAAGCGGGCCGAGCATCCGGGCTCGGGAAGGCGGCCAAAACGGGCCAAACAGTTGCTGCAAACCCATTTCTGCAGTCCTCTGTTCGCTGCTGGTTGGAGGTGAAGGTGGGCGGATCCGGGGCTGGTTGGGCTCGGGAATGGGTGGAGGAGCTGAACAAGACCAAGGCGAGTCTTCACGGTGGCCGGAGGAGGTCGGGCGGCGGCCGTAGGTGCCCGAATGGGACTGAACAGGGGCGAAACAGGGGCTGGACAGAGGTGGTAGTTCGGCTGGGCGGCGAGGACGCGATCGCGAGGCGGCGGAGCGCGCGGGCGGAGCAGACGACGGCCCGGCGTGGCTACGACGGCGACGGCCTATACTCCGGTGGCGACTGGTTGCAACGGCAAGCTGCCGTTTCTGCTCTGCTGTGTTGCGTTCGAACGAGAGGGACGGAAGAGAGGATGCGGCGGAGATGGGCGAGGGGCGCACGGGTGGGGCGAAGCAGCGACGGCGGCGGCGCGGCAACTCCGGCGTGGCCGCGGGCGCACGACGACAGCGGCTTCTGCTTCTCTGTTCTTCCGCTCCCATGGAGGTTTGAAAAAAAAAGGAAGAAGATGAGGGAGGAGCTTGGTCGACGAAGGAGAGAGGGGAGGAAGAGAAATTCAATTTTCCTTTCTTTTCTCTCACTCTCTCTCTCTTATGTCACCCTCACGTGAGCCACCATGGGCTGTCCTCCACCAACCATTTTCCTTGCCAAAATTGCCCATTCTAGAAGACTTTGGGTAATTTAAAATATTGGGTCCATGGGCATACGAATTTTGCCAAGTTTCCATTCCATTGAGCCCTAATTCCTCTTGAATTGAATCAAATTGACCCCCATTAATTTATTCAATCTTCATTGAATATTCTCATCATCCAATAGCTCGTCTCGCATCTCAATTTTGTATTCCATTTTAATCCCCGGCTCCAATTGCATAGAAATGACTTGATTAATTCAATTGAGATTAATACCGAAAATTCTGGATGTCACAGGAGGGTTGGAAGGAAAAACTTACTTTTAAATCAAGAAATGAAACACTTATCAAGATTGCTGTGGAAACCTTGCCTCAATATGTCATGTCCTTTCTCAAAATTCCATTTACAATGTGTAGAGCGATCGAGCAAAGGATTGCTTCCTTTTTGTGGAAGCAGAATGATGCATCGGAAGGAGTGGGAAACTCTCAAAACTAGAAAAGATTGTGGAGGGATGTGCTTTAGTGGTCTTATCACCTTCAATAAAACAATGATGGGTAAATGGATTTGGAGATTCTCACGGACACTGTCGGCTCTTTAGAGTCAATAATTCGAAGGAATATTTTCTCGAAGGAGGTTTTTGGAATGCAAAAAAGGGGCCACATCCTTCTTGGGATGGGAATGCATGCTTGTTAGCCGGGACTCCATCTCTAAAAATAGGGAAAATTACAAAAAAATTCATAAATATATTGTAATTATGCCAATTTAGTCCTAATTTTTTTTTTTATCAATTGAGTCATAAACCTTTTACAATTATTCTTGATTAGTCCATCCAGCCAAAATTGGCCGGTTGGCGCTGACATGGTAGCCGGCCGGTGCTTGGTGAGATTTTTTAATAATATTTTATTTTTTGGAATATTTTATTAATTTTTTATCTTTTTTTTTCCTTTTTCCTCTTTTTTTCCCTCTTTCTCCCTCCTCCCTCCTCCCTCCTCTCTACGAGGGGAGCCCTCGCCAGATCCGGGGATGGCTCGCCTCACTTGTCGCCGGGCGCAAGCTCGTCGGCCCAAGCAAGGCAAGCCCGGATCGCCTTAGTCGCGGCCCGCCAAGCCTCATCGATTATCGGAGCCAAAGGAAGGAGGAGGGAGGAGGAGGAAGAGGGAGAAGGGGAAAAAAAGGAAAAAGGAAAAAAAGATAATAAAATTAATAAAATATTTCAAAAAATAAAATATTTCAAAAAATAAAATATTTTTAAAAAAAATCTCGCCGGCCAATTTTGGCCGAATGGCCTGATTGGGAATAATTGTAAAAAGGTTTATGACTCAATTAGTCAAAAAAATAAGTTTAGAACTGAATTGACACAATTGCAATAAGTTTATGATTTTTTTGGTAATTTTTCCCCAAAGATATAAGGTGAATAGTGGGAAATGGTAAAATGATCAAGATCCAAGAGGATAAGTGGCTGAATATCGGTGTCATTGGTGGGTCAACCAACCTAAACGAGCCCAAAAAGTGAAGGACCTGATTAATCGGAAGAATAGAACCTGGAATGAGCATAGACAGCGGACTCTTTTTGACGAGAATATAAGCAGGGAAATTCTTGCCATCCCTCTAAGCAAAACCCCAGAAGAGGATTGGCTAGTTTGGACAAGGAATAAAAGCGGAACATACACAGAGAACAGTGCTTACAATAAGCCATATCCACTGAACCTACAACAGCAAACACTCTTAGCCTCTACATCATTCCAAATTCCCACATCTTTTTGGACACAACTATGGAACCTAAACACCTCTCCTAAAGTCCAAATCTTTCTATGGAGTGCTTGCCAAAATGCATTACTCACTAAGAAAACCTTTAAAAGAGAAAGATCTTACCTTCTCCCATATGTCAACTGTGCAACCAAGCGCCGGAAACAGTCGACTATTTCTTCCTAATTTGCAACTGGACAACACCGATACGGGCGAATCCATGGCTAAAGTTGCAACTTTTAGGCCAACCCATTACTTGTGTGGGCATATAGATATCTCAGTGCTTCGAATCAAACAAAAACCTAGTGTCGAAGGAGGAAATTGCCAAAATTCTTTAGTTAATTTGGAAGGCCTAGAACACCTTTATCTTCCAAGCACACTGGCCGGTCCCGAGCGGAATCAATGACCTCGCAATCACAGAGCAAGCGAGTTTCTTGAGGTGGAACCATGAATGAAAAAGAAGAAGGAACAAAAATCGCGATTACCTGAGGTATGGCGGCCATCGGCAAAGGATTCCCTCAAAATTAATAGACATGTATCATATATGCACATGTACATGCCTTATTTTCTTTACTTCTCCTCCCAAACACTCTTAGAACATATAGGGTATCTCGACTCACGATACATCCCAATGCACAAAGCATTATCACTACTAATGTGTGAGCAATAGAAATATATAACATAATACTTCTCGTATTTAGTTATATAGTGGTAGTGCGTATGATAATATTATATTGATATGATCTCCCTTGCATCGACAACAAATTCAACGCTTCAAGAGTCGACCTTGGCTACACAACATATTTTCATGCAAATCATACTGAAATACAGTCACTTTACCCTCTCAACAATCACACGTAGGTAAAGATTTTGACATGCTTACATTCTTTTCTCATGCAAGAAATGACAACATGCTTAGGGAATTGATATCAATAACCCAAATAATCGACAACATAATTAATCGGCAATACTTAGCTAGTAAAATAGGAACTTAATTGAATTACAAAGATACCACTTTCAAGTTTAATATTCATCATTTACATATTCTTTCTCACTAAAAGATTGCCATCACATCTTAGAGAGACAATCAAATACCCCCTAAGAAATTCATTAAACACATTCTAAACATGTGACAAGCTTAATGACCCAATTTAAGTGAACATAAAGGTTTTACATACCATCATTGAAATTTACTTACACTTCGACAACAAAAGTCAAACCAAAATTAGCAACCAACAACTAACCAACCAAGTCAAGAGTACTCAGTAGATCAATTTAACTAAGTCCCTAAAGTTTTCACTTACCTTGAAAAATGACTTAGATTAGCTTTAGTTACCTTCAAAGCAAAATAACCAAAAACATAAATTAACAACTTCTAATCTAAAACAAAACTAGTTTGATAAGATCAAAAGAAAGTTGAATAATTCACCTTGTAAACACTTGAAATATCGAACTGGAAGCTTTAGAAATACAAACATGGAACCTTCGACTATGCTTCAAAAAATTAGATGAAAGAGAAGGGATAGAGCCATGAAATTCTTGTTCTTTTCAAGAACGAATTGGAGCTTCCCTCTTTAAAGTAGCATAATTTTAGTGAGTCATTTAATTAAAGAAAGGGGGATGCATTTAATGACTGTGCAAGACTTTTAAAGAAATAAGATTGATTAACCTTGGGTTGAAATGACGATGACTTTAAGTTAAAAACATTAGGAGAAAAATAAAGGCGGAGTGGTCAAATAAAAATATCATAAATGGCTTAAATGTTTCCAAGGTGGATATTTTGATAAATTGCCGAGATGTATAATGAATCATTATGTAAACAAGAAAATGTCCATTTTAAACAATAATAAATTAGAAACATATATTGAGCCCACTAAAACATTCATCGAAAGTTACCAAACGCTCGGCAAAACTCAACTCAATGGGACACGAAATCTCGGAGTGTATTAGTCTCCATTAATGACTAATTTGGTGATACACGTTTCATTGTCACTCTAAATAGTCAACCCAATAACAAATATTCAATAATTTAATCCTAATGGAATCATTTACCGAAAACTATGGACAAGGAAAATACTATTCGGGCCTTTTGTTATTACCACATTAATAATATGACTAGACTTTTCACTTGTGAAATTTATCACATTCATTTCCTACGTACTATTAGGGCCTGTTTGTTTATTTTTGTTTTTGTTCCTCGGAACACAAATTTCTGTTCTTTTGTTTCGGGGAACAAAACAAGAATAGAAATGCATTTATTTACACATTTGTTTCCGAGAACAAGAAATCTTTTTTTTATTTTGTTCCCGAGAATAGATGTGGAATAGAAACAAGAAGTATAAAAAAACTTCTTTCTTGTTCCCGGGAACAATTCTGATAAACACTTCTATTTTCTTCTTTTTTCTTTCTTCTTCCTTTTGGCTGGTTGTTGGGCTTGGTCATGGCCGGCAAACGACCGTCGAGGGTCGGTGACCTCGCCCAGCCATCGATAAGGCTCGGCCTCATTGGATCTGGGAGAGCTCGACCTCGCCCGGCCTAGCGAGGCTCGGCCTCGCCTTGGCTAGGCGAGCTCCGGCTTGCCCGGATCTAATGAGGCCGAGCTTGCCCGATCAAGGCGAGGTGAGGTAGGCGAGGGCCAGCAAGGCCAATCACCGGCCATGGCCGAGGTCGACGACCCGACCAAAAGGAAGAAAGAAGAAAAGAAAAAGAAAAAAGAAGAAAAAATATAATAAAAATATAATAAAGATATTGAAAAATTAAAAGAAACGAAAAATTTATATAAGTTTACCAAACGCATTTACGTTCTGGAGTAGAAATTTTTTGCGATTTACAAGCGCGTTCTTGTACTCAAAAATTGTTCCTTGGAATAGGGAAAAAAAACTATTTCCATTAAAAAATTATTCTCGAAACAGAAATATTACCAAACGCGCTCTTAACATGTCATTTTCCTTAAAAGTGACTTCTTAATGTTTTCTAATTAAATTATAGTTTTCTCGAAATAAACGAAATCTCAAAGCAGTCTCCTGAACTCTTTGAGCGATGGACCCTCTACTTCTTTGTACTTTCTCAGGGCGTGCTGTCCACTTTGATTTTCATAAATTTATGATAGAATGTTTTAACAACTTTTTGTAAAGACGCACGAGTAAAGAAATCATTTGTAGGTCGACTGTAAGTTAAATATGGAACTTGATCATGTTAATACATCTTGAGACGCTTATCAATTAAATGACACAATATTAGGTGATCAATTTTTTGTTGTCGGTATGTTATATCATTTATTAATATCGTATGTCAATCGAAAAGCCCATTTAGGTGTCTGTACCTATGGATTCACTGGTGATTAAGTTTTTGGAAATAGATCTAACGATAAGCCAAAATAACATAGCCACAAAATTCATCGTATAACAACCATGTAATGATAAGTGCATATATAAATGCAAAATCTTGTGGTGAAACTGCCTATTGTTTTAAAGGATTTAGTTGTTAAATGAATGAGTGGTTTCATATTTACAAATTCTAATGCTCCCCTTCATGCATAGTCTAGACTTCTAACTAAAAGTTAAGCGTAAAAATATATCATGAAGAAGACAAATAAAATGGCTACAAAGACTTGAACTCAAAAACATTCTGCTCTGATACATATAAATTTCTTACAATACATAGACATGATCCAAAACATTGAATTTTCCCTTAATTTAGGCCGATCATTTTTGTTAAGTTCAATCTCAGTATAAATAATTCTGTTTTGGACTAACTCATGACCTAAAATAATGGAATTACATCTTCTCTAAAATTTTCAGGCATCTTACGATTTGACAGTCTGATTTTACGGTGCGTCAAAATTTTGAAAGGGTGTTTTTAAAAAACCCTGGCAACTTCTGCTTATCTTCTGCTTATGGTGTAGAATAAGGAAGCACAGTTGATAAGGTCAGCTTTTGCTTCCGAGTTTGGCCATCAAAAGCAACGCAGCCATCCCCCAGAAAAGTCAAAAGTGATCCGGAAGAAATACAAATTGAGGCCGTTTTGGAAGGTTTTGAAGCGATTGTCAGATTGATGGGTAAACCTAGAAGCTGCACTTTTTCGTTGTTTTAATGATCGTTTGCCACGAATGCATTGGGCGAGTACGTACGCCGTAAGTACGAGGACTGTCGAGGCGTTTTGATGGGTTTTGCAAAGAAATTTGCAGAGGGTTTGGTTCTTGAATATGTCCCAGATAGTACACACGTCGCAAATTGGAATCATTTGATCTTAAAATATTATAAAGTCTATAAATAAATAAATAAAACCGGTTTTCTTAACAAGTTCTCTAAGACATTTGCTAAATACTCAATTAAAGATTCATTGCACTATCATTCTCGTGTTATATGTAATCAATGCATCTTGTGAGTACATGTAATATATTTTGTAATAATGAAAAACATTTCTTTTATAGATGTAATTGACAAGTGACTCGAGAATGCTCGACTACTAAAAAAATATTAGGTGCTATAAAATCAGGCAGAACACTTCCAGCCCCTAGGAACATAAGATATTTTCAAACACATAATTGTTGCTATGTATTTGCATCCCTTTACTTTAAAGGGAGTCTACAATGAATGGGAAAATTACCAATTTAATCACAAATCTATTATATGAATGTTAGTCCATTCATAAACTTTTGAATTTTGTCAAAATAATTCTACACTTTTGTGTGAACTTCCAATGTAGTTATTCCACTCAAGTACCATCAAAAATCGCGCACATGAATATTCTCATAAGACATCATTTTAGGCAAAGTTGTTTGCATCAACATGCCATGTAGAATAGTTAGTGCACTACTAAGGTTTGCCCCAGTAGCCACCATTCTCACATGTAAAGGGAATGTAAGATGTTTGAATCCCTACCTTTTTAGGGAAATGGGGGTGGGGACAACTTAGTTTCAGGTATATATTTTGACTCCCATACTTTATAAGGATGCAAAGCAAAAATTTGAACGTGAGAGTTAGAATCAGAGTAGAGTAGAATCGATAAAAAAAAAAAAATGAAAAGTTAGTGATAACCTAACACTACATTAATAATTAGAATATTAATTGTACATATAATGACAGCAATTCATGCAATTAAAATTATAATATTTTTCTTGTTTAGTTGCTTAACAAATCCTTGCACTTACTTTTTTTTAACAAAAGCGCTAATAATTTAGATAGGAAATAAAGGGAATTAAGGAGGAAATTATCCAATATGTGATAAACTTATTTTACATATGTTAATTTAGTCCTAAACCTTTTTAGTTTACCAATTAGTCTTGATGTAGTCCTCTTGATTAATTTTTACTGAAAATTACTAATGGGGTTATCAAGTTATCACTTGTTATCTTACACTACACACTATCTTGCTAACAATTTCTAATGGAATTACCCAAAAGTTTAGTACTCGATGATAAAATTGAAAAATTTATAATTGAATTGACATATGTTCAATAGACTTACGACTAATTGGAAAATTTTCTTTGGAAATCGAGTGGAGGGGTTGTTTTGGAAAATTCATGGACACTCGAATTTCCAGCACGCGATGGAAAGCGGTGACCATCAAAAGCATTGTGGTTCTCGTGGGGTTTTGAACTTAATCATGTGGGAACCTTACGTCCATTGGATCCAATTTCAACACACGCATTGAATGGACATCATTATATGTGGATTTGCTTTATAACTAAGTGGGGTAAAGGATGAAAATTGAATTGGAAGGGTCGATCTCATGATTGAGAACACACGTGCCGCGCCGCCTGAAGGGTCAATTCACGTTCCGACTTTTTGTCACCACCATCTTCCATAATCTCACGTTTCGTCATGACAAAGACGAGAATAGCTTAGTGCTCTTGATGTCCTAATTTCGGAAATTATCCTTATTGGAGAAAAAACGATTTTTGAAAGTAAAGAAAGTTTTGTCTAATTGTTGTACGTTGGAAGCAAACACGTGCCTTCTTTGTTCCATTTTATTTCTTCGCGTTCTTACTCTTTTTAGGACACGTGTCCAAAAGAGATGAGTTTATTTAGGGTTTTCCATATGAGCTAATAATTGATTATTGGTCCACAAAGAACATATTCTTGACCAGATTCATCTAAAAAGCCTTAAAATTCATGATAGCCAATTTAATCATAAACCTTTTAATTAAATCAATTTAGTCATAAACATTTCATCGTGCTAATTTAGTTATAAACTTATTATTTTGATATATGATTGGAAGGACTATGTTGTTGAATCCTCAAAATATTTAGGACTAAATTAGAAAATCGTTCAAAGGTCTAGGCCTATATTAGCATAATTGAAAGGTGTAAAATTGAATTGGCGGTCATATACTAGGTTTATGATTTTTTAGACAATTTTCTCTATTCTTGATCAATGGTAATTATATACATCTACTCCTCCACCTTTTTTTTTTTTTTTTTTGTAAAGAAAAGTTCACTTATTAAACTCAGTATAGGTAATTTTTCTATATTATATGTTAAAAATTAATAGGTTTTTATTATATTTTAATGAAAAAGGCTAATGGAAACATGTTCTACCTAGAGAAAATCGTTTACGAACAAATCCTCAAAAGGGTTGTCTAATTTATCCACAATGAAAAGAAAAATATAAGACTTGGGTTTTTGGACCATGTTATCTCATATAAATGGCGACATTAAAAAAAAGAAGCTTCGCCTATTTGAGCCCATCTATAACCACGCTGACTAATTCACAAATTGTGGCATGTCAAGTTCAACTATAACTTTAGTAGGCTTATAGATTGAACAATTTCTCATCCCAAGGGAGGGGGGGGGATTGAATGATTTTAATTAAAACTTTTGATCCTATCTATAATTGAATCAAGCAACCGTGCCAATCATTCGTACATCACGCACGAGGAGCAAAACTAGAACCTTTGGTCCAAATTCTCATTTATATAATTAGATGATAATCATGAGAAAAGGAAGTCTAAAAAAGAACTAGAGCCCCGTAGAACCTTAGGCTCGATTGCTTCGCATATTATGTTTTTTTGTCTCGCCACTAATTTAATAATTAGCTCAAGGGTTTAATGAAAAATTAAAATGCCTAACCGGAGCTAGAAAGGGAATTTAAGTGCCCGGAAGTATAGTGTGGACGCAGATACGTCCCTGTGGACCATGAACGCAAGCAAAGTCCTATAATTTCTTTGTTTTGGGGCCAATGGCAAAGTCCTACGATTCAATCAATCGATAAGCAACTTACTTGAGTCGTCAACTTCGTGCAATTCAATGCACTTGAATCCAATTCAAATCCTATAAATCCCCCAATAACCGCCTCTCTACTCGCACTACTCCCACCACTCACCTCTCTTCCAACTGCCATCAACTCCCTCACATCTCTCTCTCTCTCTCTCTCTCTCTCTCTCTCTCTCTTTCTCTCTCTCTCGGCCAAGAGAAAATGGCATTACCGATGAGTAGCCACAGCACTCTTGGTGTCGCATCACTTCTCTTCATGGCGTTCCACATTGGCATCACCAGCTCACAAGCAGCAATTGCCGCGACCGCGGCCGAGTATGACGTTATCTCTCTTGGGGCCAAGCCCGATGGTGTCACGGACTCGACGCGAGCCTTCGTGGGTGCGTGGCTCGCGGCTTGCGGCTCTGAGAAGCCAGCCATGATCAGCGTGCCGCCTGGACGGTTCCTAGTGGGAGGGGCCACCTTCAATGGGCCGTGCAAGAACAGCGCCATCCGGTGGCACATCCAGGGGTCATCACGGCTCCCACGGATTACAACGTGCTGGGGAATGTCGGGACGTGGCTCTTGTTCCAGTACGTGGATGGCATGTCCATCTCCGGTGGGATCCTTGACGGGCAAGGTGCCGCCTTGTGGGCTTGCAAAGCCTCCGGCAAGAATTGCCCCAGTGGAGCCACGGTACGTACATACATACATACATACATGAATTTGTCTTTAAGTCATTTGTGATTTCATTTGAATCCCACAACAATATCGACATGTTTTTCTTTAAGTCTATATTGATCTCCATGATCCTCGTGTTACTAGAGTTTGTCTTAGTATAATTTTCTAACACGGTCCAAACTTGCACAAGAACACTCATAGAAATGAACACGTCCATAATCTTTTACAAGAATATTAATATTTTATGTACTCCTAGGCTAATCATTATGTGCAAGATAAATAGATAAAATAATTAACCTAAAGTACAACAAAGAAGCTAAGTGGGTTTTGAGAAATAACAATCACAATTAGGGTTTCTTGCTTGTTAATCAAATGTGCTCTCTTTTGCGACAATTACGTTTTGACTTTGTGGTTATTTCACGAACTATTTTCTAGACAATACTCTTCAGCAACTCAAAGAACATTGAGGTGAGCAAACTGATGTCGCTTAACAGTCAGCTTTTTCACATTGTCATCTACGGATGCCAAAACGTGAGGCTGCGAGGAGTGAAGGTTTTCGCCTCCGGTGACAGCCCTAACACGGACGGCGTTCATGTTCAATTGTCTTCCGGTGTCACGATCATGAGCTCGAAAATCCGAACTGGCGATGACTGTGTCTCGGTCGGTACCGGCACCACAAATCTTTGGATCGAAAATGTCATGTGTGGACCGGGCCACGGAATCAGGTAATTATAATCGCTAAACCCCAGAAAAAAGAAAACTTCAACTGTAAAACATTAAATCTGATAATTAACTGAGCATTCAACATGTACCATATGGAGAGGCCAAAATGTTAGGCCTGTTCGAGGGATTCTGACTCTTGCTTTTAACTTCCTCGCCAAAATGAAAATATCGCACCACATATAGAAAGAAAACATCAACGAGTCACATGCCACCTAACTTTAAATTGGAATCTTCTTATATTTTAAACATTTGAGTCCTCCCGTACTAGAAATAAATTGAAAATCTTTAACACTAAAAGTAATTAATTAATGCAAGAAAGGTTGTGGTTTAAGTAAAGATGGCAATTAATATTTTTAGGAATGTGTATAATATATTGGTTGATGATCTGTTCACAGCATTGGGAGCCTAGGGAAGGACCTTGAGGAGGCAGGGGTTGAGAACGTGACAGTCAAGAACGTTATGTTTGGAGGGACACAAAATGGGTTGAGAATCAAATCTTGGGGTAGACCCAGCACCGGATTTGCCAAGAACATCCTCTTCCAACATGCCTTGATGTCCAACGTCAAAAACCCAATTGTCATCGACCAGAATTACTGCCCCAACAACATAAATTGTCCTGGTCAGGTATGTGTGGAGACATGTTGTTCAATTATAATGAAGACTAAAGAGTCTTTTCTTCATTAATTTGAAGGTTGACATGGATCACCATAGATTAGGACAAGTCATATTGTGTTAGATTCATAATGACATGTAGATTTGGGTTACCGTCGTTATCAACAATAATGCGTATGACCTATCAATGAACCTAGGGAAAACAACATCATTGAATCGATCATAGTTAGATCGAGACCCATTCATTCCAACATGATCTAGTTATCACGAGAACTCGTTTGCTAACTAGTAGAATAGTTAAAAATACTTGCAATTACCACCAAAACCGTCATAGAGTGAGATCATGCACGTTATTCTCATTGTAAAGTTATCTCTATTTACGTCAGTAAGTAAATAAAAATATCAATTGATTTCTTTTTTACCAATATTACCATATCGATCATAGTTCTTTTGTCATGGAAAACTCCGAAAAGGACTAGCTCAAATGCTCCATTAAACCAGAGTTCGTTGCAATGAATCTAGGCAAAATTTTCTTATTCTTTTCTCCATTTTTCCACGTCCATTTTAGGGTTTATATATAATTAGTCTATTCTTACCACTTCTAACTTTGATTTTGTCCAAATAGTTTTCAGGCATAAAAATTAGCGATGTGACATATCAAAACATTCACGGGACATCGGCGACGGAGGTGGCTGTCAAATTTGACTGCAGTCCGAAGAACCCGTGCACAGGAATAAGATTAGAAGATGTGAAGCTCACTTACAAAAACGATCGGCGACCTGCTCAAGCTTCTTGTGTTAATGCTGGTGGATTGGCCTTTGGCCTGGTCCAACCCTCCAGTTGCTTATAGTGCAAAACGTTGAATATGATCAATCGAGTATTGTAATATATGTACTGCGTAGAAGTAGAAACATATAGTGGTGGTAGATTACATGTATCTTGTGAATGTTGCTTGAGCATGTGGCTGTTTCCCACCTTGATTAAGAAAAGGCTGGTCTGAAGCCTGGCCTTGCAATGTTGGCTTTGTACTAATTGTCTGTTATATTCAACTGATTGATGAAATACACAAGGGTTTAAGTAATAGATACTGTTGAAAATGACTATTGATCATAAAGATGATGCTGTTTGATTCGGAGGATTTTATTATATTTCCTACAATTTTCGTTTCTTGTCGCACTTAAGGCAATGGGGAATCACTGAACATGAAGAGTTGTGAGACGACACCACGATGTTAGGTGAACACTAGTTGGGTCTCCGCACATGGCACCGGAACACTGTTTATGACCATAATATTCTGATAAAGTTATATGAAATGCTTTGCAAATCATAGGATTTATATTTAGAAACAATATAATCTATATTTTGTTGCTAGCCAAAAATAGTTATAAGTAAGATATTATCGTTTACGAGTAGTGCTATTGATATTAATATCGTTTAATCAGTCTTATTATCACGTTGTCATAACATTTTGAGTAATTGACCATCTTTGAAGAAAATGGGATACATTAATTTTTCAATTTTATATATCCAACGGCATATATCATAATGGATGGTGAATAAGTACTCAATCAGTCCAATAATGTCAAATCAACATCGAAGGACAACTAATTGCTGCTCGTTAGGATAAAAGACATCTAGCTATCTAAATCTCCTCACCTGTCCAATTTACGGGAAAAAAGATTGAGGTCAATTTTATGCTCACTATTGTTAGTTATTAGGGCTAGAACTATTGCCTAGAAGGGGTTAATAGGTTAATATGCAAAATTTAAAGAAAATTGAAACTAATATTGCAGTAGGACAACGTTTGGGGAAAGGCTTGCAATGCTTATATATTACCAATATACAATAATATATCACAAGAAATAAATAAGAGTTTAAGGGATAGAAAATTGCACACGATAAGTTTATAGTGGTTTAGCTTTGATAAGCCTATATCTACTCTCCCATGCTGACAGTCTATTAGTTGAATCCACTAAATGAATCAATTAGAGGTTATGGTAACTAAATACTCTCAACTCGAGTAAGTGTGATCTAAACTTATGACCTCACACTCTCAAAAACAACCTCTAATAGATAACAAGTTAAGCTCACAAAGACAAGTATGTAAGATGAGGCTCTCTTTGAACTTTGGAACCTATAGACTATGATCTTTTTCCCTTTAGCATCACAATCTTCTTTTATACTCCTCATTGTCCAAAACTACTGTTGGACATAAACTTTGAGGATCATTCATCCAATCCACCTGTTGGACCTGAATGACTCAAGATGATTTGATTGCTTCTAGGTTCCTAAGAATGGAGTCTCCCTTGGTTCTACTGCCTATACAACAGAGAAAGGTTTCCATAAGTTGATTACTTTGTTTGGAAAGTGCATCTCGTCTCAAATGATTGTCATGAAAATTACAACCCTTCAATGGAGAAAGATTGCGTGGATGTCATCCCTCCTGGACAATCAATAAGTATAGAAGAAATTTAGGCCAATTTACTAGCCATTACGCTTCACATCATACACAAATGTGGAAAGTTCTCCTAACATTTGATTGTCTTGGTAATCCTTGCAAATTACACATTTGCCTTTGATCAAGAAGATTTAATCACATCTTGACGTAGAAAACTAGATTCACTAGCGTCTTGAATCTGATGAATATATTTGCTCCAAGCACCACACCTAGAAAACTTATGATCAGAATTATAAAACACTTATGGAAAGATTTTATTGATCTTCAAAATCATTTCAGGATATTTCCTCAACTTTAATAACACAATTCCTTCGTAATTTAGTCCATTATAACTAGCATATCCTAAAAACAGACTAAGTTCAATTAAATCAAACATGTAATACAAATTAGGTGGTGAACTAAGCCGACAAGACCCATTTTGTGCTAGTTCGATCATATGAGAATTAGCATAAGATCAAGACAATAATTTAAAGTTTCTTAATAGCCATTAATAACAAAAGAACTATAGATGCAATATTAAATTATCCTTATTTTTCTTCGAAAGAGAGGTGGCACTCTCAGCGATTTCAGTATGTGAAGGAAGAGTACAGACCCACAGTATCACATCAGTTCTTTAAGAGGAACAACGGGCTGATAAAGACTGCTTACCCACCCGGTCAGCTTCACTGTTACACCTCCACGGGATGGGCTAGGGCTAAACTCGGAGATTCCTTTAAGAGATCTTTATAATCTGTCACAAGATTCCCGATCTCCCAGGAAACCGTGTTATCTTGGACGATAGAGTTGTCGGATTCACAGCAAGAGGTTAGTTTGCTTTCTGTCACCATGAAATTCGAAGGATTCGAGTAAAGCACAAGTTTCTGCTCGTAAAGGTTAATTTATTCCATTGGTTAAAACACCTCTCCGGTCTCTGCAGATGATCGCAACAGAGCCTTGCTGAATAGCTCCATGAAAAGCAGCGCCCAAATTCACTTTGATCGAGCCCATCATCGTAGGAAACTATGCAGCAGGAGGGTCACTTGTTCGAGTTTTTTTGAGTTAGAAGTTCAGAAGTGGCACAGAGGGACGTCGAAAGAATAGCAACTGAGGCAGCGTCTGGTGTGGAGTCCTTGAAGATGAAGGCACCTCCAGCCTTCCAAATGTACCGCATAGTAGAAAGCTCGGGGGACGGGAAGATCTTACCTTCTTTCTTTTCTTCAACTTTTCGTAAACACCAGTTTTGAATTCGTTTGGAACCCTATGAAATGGACCGGGGATCTTAAGATATGCATGGTTTAGATGGGTTTTCTGGGCGTACATTTAAAAAAAAAAAAAAAAAAAAAGGAGGTGCTCTGCCATTTGAACTTCTCGCTGGCAAAGGGAACACATGGGAGAAGGTACAATCCGTCTTTTTTCAAGATTTTGAAGCTATATCTAGCTAAGAAATGCAAAAACGAGTTTGTAAAGTTTGTAAACATAGGAAAGGTTGGCAATTTAAAAAGAAAAAGGCCAACAAAATTTCAATGAGCGACTCAAATGAGAGTTAATAATCGCATATGCTGTGTAATATTTCAATGGGAAAAATTAGCATGTCATGCATGCTAATTCATGTTGATAATTTTAAAAAGATTTAGTAAATGTGAAGAGTTGCCAACTAAGGCAAATAGTGACGAAATATTTAAAAAAAATGACTAAATGCCAATAATTAACTCAAAAATGAGAGTTTGTGATCAAAATAGTTGGCAGCTTAATTTGACAAAAGTTGACAAGACACTCTAATTTTTGTAAGTAATTTTCTTTAAGAGTTTGTAAATTCGAACATTAGATAAAAGTTGGTAAACTAGCACACAATTGCAAACTTGCAAACAATAAGAAAAGGTTAGTAAACTCAAAGATTGTGAATAAGTTCCCAAACGATTTATCTGAAAAAAAAAAAGTCGCTTGTAACTTTTTCTACCTACGGTGTCTTTTCCAACATTAATTTAAATATACCGGCACTAAAAGAAATCCTTGTTTTTGGGCATGGACCGTAGAATTCTGCCTCCGAAAATTAATTTTTGGGATAAACTAGCCTTCTAGCTGTTAAAAATCTATATTCTTGGTTTTTTTTTTTTTTCCCGTGAACTCTTAATATTAGATTTCAAACAAATGATTCCAATGAACTGCGATGAAATCTCCACAGTCCCAGCTCTTTTGTGCTTTTGGAGGATATATTTTCTGTTTTGTTGGGTAAATAAAATTGTTTGTAAGGCTCTTCTACTCCCTAAGATGTCGATATGAATTGTGCGTGCATCTCCTTGCATAGTGCCATTTACTCATAAATAAAATACGGTTGAGATGTACCAAACACCTTTTTTTCCTCTCCAAGCGTGTGCATGCACGTGTGAATGTGCATTGACGATATCCTCTTCTGTAACTCATTTAAGGAAGCACTTTACTGATCACCAAAACATACTCAAACCCCGAATTTGAACATATAGCTAAGCTAGCTCATCAATTCCACCGTCATCGCAATGCCTCTTGGGACATGAACCCCACAAGTTTGATATCGGAGACAAATCTTAATCCGAGATTAAGGAGAGCCTACCATTCTACTCATTTTATGACACTGATATAGATTAAGGTAATCACTTTTTGGGAGAATGATCATAAGTATAACTTGATTTTTATTCTCTAGCTAACCTATTTTAACCAGATAAAGAACCTTAATGGACTCCAAATTGAGCAATTCCAATTGCTAGTTAAATCTTAGGGTGTCAATTTCAACTTTCATTGAGGTCAATTCCCCAAATTGTGGCCCAATTTATACAGTTTATTCAATTAAGTCCGATCACTTAGGACTTGACCCTATTTCGACCCGATTTTTCAAAAATTCGAGGCAAATATCAAATGGATCTCAAATGGTGCCACAATTGACAGACCACTAGTTTAATACGTGCTCTTCAACTTTCATTTTCTGAATTTTTGCCAAAAAAAACCCTTCTATCTATGACGCAATGCCCCATTTTCGGAAAAGACTCACCCTGAAACAGTTTTGAAGGCCAATCCCGATTTTGAACTTGTTCAATTAAAATAACCACTTAAGCCTAATTACAAAATTACAAAATCTTACGTATTTTCAATTCAGGACCTCCTTAGCGACTTTCAAGTTTTGAGTTATTGCAAATTAGTCCATTGTAAATTGATCTATTGAAAAACAAGTTCAGTCAAAGCAGGAACAGCTTTCACCGATCAAACACCCGCTTTCTTCGTGACTTTGGATAAACTTTTGACAGACCAAACGATGTTACAATTTGATGAACTTTATATCAATTTAAAGATTAGGATCTTGACTACAAATATCTAGAAGACAAATTTTCCCAATTCTAAACAGATTTTTCCCAAAAAATTGATAAGCACACAAAGCTCATATAAGACTCAAATTTTTCTAGAAAAACCTTTACAAATTCAACCTCGTTAATGTCGACTGACTGCTATTCAACATTCATCTAACGTGCACCAAATATAGGGCAAGGTAATACTCACATTAACATCAAATCTAAACTATTAGACACTCGGCCACACGAATTTAGTGAAGAATTTGGTCATGCAAATTTCAATTGAGCTTGAGTTAAATAAACAACCAGATACCAAAATTGACGTTAAGATTTCAACCTAAACTATTCGGCTATCAACAGATTATAATCCGGGATTAATATAAACATGCAATTGTCTCTAAATTTTAGAAACCGAACTTGTTCTAACAACTATAAACTAATAAATTTCATTGCATCCTGACATAGAGTTAATTACAAATCGAAGACAGCACTTCAATTTTAAAGTATAATCAACCTTAGTATCATAGGATGATCATATGAAATTTGTTGGAGAAATATCTCAAGGCAATCTAATGATCCCAAAACTATCATTGGTATAATATTTACTATGAGGTTTGCAAATGTTCTTGATAATATATTGAAGACAGAAATTATATTCGTGTTGAGTTTTAATTTATTATGGTTAAAGGGGTTCGCTACCTCTTGAAGGTAGCACTACCAAGTATAATTTTTTAAATAATAATTTGATGAAGGATAGATACAAAGTAAATTCATTATTCGATAATCACGTGGAATCTAGTAAAAGAAATAAAAAGGAACAACATCATGAGAGTTATTATTGATTCATCAAAGGGTACACACCAAGCACCTCATATTATTACAACACGGGTTTTTGGTCAGGGATGGGACCGGAGGATTCCAATGTTCACAATGATCGTACTCCTTGGTATCGTAATTGAACAAACATGGACCATCGGGTCCTACGTTCCAGAAACAGTCGTGACAACCGGGGCGACTCTTAGCTTTTTTATAAATATCGAAATAGTGAAAATTTCCCGGCCACTGAAAGCTACAGAAGTACAATGTTGTTCCCCAAAAGTTGGGTCGGAACTGAAATCCCCAATGGCCTTCTGGGGCGAGCCCACGGTAGCCTAGATCCTCATCTCCTGATTTGCAGTGAATTGTGAGGTTCACTTGTCCTGGTAACCTGTTGGTCATCTGAACATACACCCGCTTCCGCTTGAATAGCGCTCCACAACCGCATTGAAGCGAAACGAGGAAGATGGTAAAAAATACAAGGAATCTAGTCGATGAATAAGTCATTTTGATCTACTTTTGATTTGATAATGACCCTATTGCTTGTCCTATTTAAAGCAAACAAAAGTGTGATTTGTTTGATACAAAACGTGAATGAAGAACTTGCCTGTTTTATGCCAACTAGAAGGGATTTGTAAATGAATGTTTGGCCATTACCTTAATTCAAATATGGAATGGCTAGATTAGGTTGTCTTTTTTAGATGGGTAAATCAGATTAAGTGAAATATACTTAATTGCCATTGTCTGAATTCTTATAGAATGTTTCTTTCCCTTTTGGAGCATTTATAAGTGTTAATTAATAATATAGATGAAATATGAATAAGATGGAATGGATAATTAGTAGGGGAAAAAGATGTGAAAATTCCAAATAAGGGCCTGAAATATTCTCATTTTCTCAAATAAGCCCTTAACATAGACCTTGTTTTAAATGGCAACCTAAAGTGGAACCTTTTTCCAAATAAAGGTTTGAAGTGGCCATATTAGTTTTTTACAAAAAAAGTCTAATCTTTCATACCGAAGGGCATTCTCATCTTTTACTTTTAATTTATTTTTCTTTTTTCTTTTACTTTACTTTTTTTTTTCTTTATTTCCTACCATTTGTCAGCCATGGTAGAGGTCACCAAACTTAGGTGAGGGCTACCCTCATTAGCGTCGGGCAAAGGTTGCCTTCACTCAAGATGGTAAGGTCAACCCTCCCTGGCATTAGGCGAGGGTCGCCCTTACCCACCAAGCTCAAGTGAGGTGACCTTAGCCCAATGTCGGTGAGGGCAACCCTTGCTTGAGGCAAGTGACCTCCACCGACAATCGACGGTGATGGCTAGGGAAGGGAAGAGGAAAAAAGAAAAGAAAAAGGAAAAGGAAAAAAATCAAAAAATAATTCTAAACAAAAAATACTAGTTACAATTTTTTTGACTAAAATATCCGTTTTTCCAATGGATAGAATAGTCACCGACCAGCCATAGGCTTTTATTTGACATGATTTGGCCACTTCAAATCTTTTCTTGAAATAAGGTCAACTAAATGCTCTTATTTGAAAGAATAATGGCACTTCACTCTTATTTGGAATATTACTGGAAAAAGGCATTAAAAGTATGATAATTTTCATACTGCGCTCACTTTATTATTAGCATTTTTCAAATAATCACTTAAGTGCCAAATTGGTGAAAAATGTGTTATCATTACCTACCTTCAAATAGTTGGTAGCTTAATTTGACAAAAGTTGATAAGACACTTTACTTTGCATATCTAAATTTTTTTATAAAAGTTAGACATTAATAAGTTATGTGACTAAAAGTTGGTAAATTAGCACAACAGTCCAAATTTGAAAACTATGAGAAAAGTTATCCACAGTTTATCTAGTTTATTTGGAAAAAAGTAGCTCGTAATTTTTTGTACCTACAGCGTTTTTTCAACATCAATTTAAATTTATCGGCATGAAAAGAAATCCTTGTTTTTGGGCATGAACCAATATAATTCTGCCTCCGAAAATTAATTTTGGGGTAAACTAGTCTTTCAGCTGTTAAAAAACTATATTCTTGGGTTATTTTTTGTGAACTACTAATGTTAGACTTCACACAAATGATTCCAATGAGAACTTTGATGAAACTTTTAGGGCGCGCATGGTTTCATTTCTGTTCCTTTTCTGTTCCCAGGAACAGAAACAAAAAAAAGTGTTTCTGTTCCGGGGAACAGTTTTTGAACAAAAGAACGCGTTTGGTAAGTGTAAAAAAAAACTGTTCTTGGAATAAAAAAAGAATAGAAACATGTTTGGTAACTGCAATCAATTTCTGTTCCTAGAATAGAAAAAGAACAGAAACACGTTTGGTAAACGACAAAAAAATTCTTTGTTTTAAATTTTTTTTTTCTAAGCTTAATCTAGATTTGAATCAATCATGTAAATCTCTCATATCTTTTGATTGTTCTTCGTTTATTTCCTTGGTTATTTCGTGCTAATTTAATCATGTAAATCTCTCATATCTTTTGATGAACAAGGATCAATTTAAAGTAAAAATATAACCGAATAGGCTTCTTATTAATGACGTGATAGATAGAACTAATAATAATAACACAAAAAATTAACTTTGTGCAAGGTTTTTTGAAGAACTTTTGTTTCTAGGTGACACCAAATAGGGATCCCGATATATGTTAGTATACATGTAAATCTCATTTCTGATCTCTTTCATTCTGCTCAGCCCAATCCTCCATGTCTATGGCCCCATACAAACAAATTTCATGAAACGGGGGGAAGAAAAGCAGAGCAAGAGCTAAAGCTAAAGCTAATCTGTTATATGGCAAAGGGAAACGAAAAAGATAATGATTCAAGTGATCAAACAAAGTACAAATGAGCTAAAGCTAATCTGTTATACAATAGGACAAGATTACTCTGTTAATTCTTCAGGGATCATCATACATCGTTGCACTGTCACCGCTGAGCTTGATAGCTCATTGAGTTAAATTGGTGCTTCCATGGATGCAACTTCGGACAATTCGCTATGTACAATCATCGACATTTGACGCACCAATCATTTAGTTCCTCAATCACTCTGAAAATAGTGGGTCTATTATCGGGCAATTCACTGGTGCAACATAATAAGATCTTCCCAAGAATAACCGCCTCAGGTTCAGTGAAATTTCCTTTCAGATTGCTATCGATAAAGTTCTCGAAACTGCAACACTCTGCTGCTGACCGCATTGAGCTGGAAAGTAGTCGCTTACCCAAGAGGATCTGGAAGATGATTACTCCATATGCGAAAACATCACTTTTCTCGGTAAAACGACTTGTTGTAATGTACTTTGGTGCCATATAACCCATGGCGGCACTAGTCTTGAGAGCCGAGTATATGACATCATCGGCGAGAAGCTTTGGAAGCCCGGAATCCATTATGAGTGGGTTGAGCTGCTGGTCAATGAGAATCTTCTCAACGAAAATGTTTTGGTGAACAACTGCAAGCTTGCTGCCTTCACCGTTATCCAAGTATCCAATGCCTGCTCGAATAAAAATTAATGAATAATAATTAGAGTAGACAGAACTAATCTAAATGGGAACTCTTGTTTTAGTGTCCAGGTTAATTTTTGAGGAAGAGTACACTCACAAGCACAAAACAATGATGTTCAAGCAATATACTATGCAAATGCCAGTAAAACTGGTTCTATGAAAATGAAACTAGCGGAACCTATCTGTATTCAGCATCAAGCTCAAAGGAAGTTCAAACTGTAAAGCACAGGCATTTGGAAAATGAGCACAGGAAACGAATTCAAGAAGAGAGTTCTTTGCCCAGAAATGGCGAAACATTTCATCCCACTGATGTTTCAAGAACTTTTCCTGCTGTAGAATTATAAACCAAGTGCAAATTATAGGCTTCAGAAGAACTTAAGCTACCCATGAAGCTAGAAGGCCAGAAGTAAATGTTCAAAACTTAAAGTGCACTTGATGAACTGCGTGAATGCACTTGATAATTGGTACTTCTCAAATTTAAAGACTTAGAAGCATTAAGCTAGAGAAAAAAGTTCCAACAACTAATTCAGAAAGTAAGGGAAAACCAGAAATATCTCTTTTAAGATCTGAAAGAAAGTAAGACTTACCCTCAGCAATTCCTTTGATGATGGAAACCCTTGTGGACCAATCAAGAACCTGGATGCTTCCATCTTCTAAATCAAGATATTGCGATAAGGTACCCTTGGGAGCGAAATCATACACAAGAAAGCGAGCTGCTGCTGCAGCTGCTGGAGGAGCTGCTGGAGCAGCAGCTGCAGCTCGAGCTGCTGCAGCTGCTGGAGTCGAGCTGCAGCTCGCTCGAGCTACTGCTCCAGCAGCTGCAGCTCACTGGAGCTGCAGCGAGCTCGCAGCAGCTCGAGCTCGAGCTCGAGCGAGCTCGCAGCAGATCGAGCTGCAGCTCGAGCTCGCAGCAGCTCTCGCTCGAGCTCGAGCGAGCTCGCAGCAGCTCGAGCGAGCGAAGGGGGAGCTCGACGAGCTGCAGATCGAGCTGCAGCTTGAGCGAGCGTTGCTCCCCTTCGGCGCGGCAGATCTGGGCGAGCAACGCTCGCTTAAGCCTTGAGCGAGCATTGCTCGCCCAGATCTGCAGCAGGTCTGGGCGAGCAACGCTCGCTCGAGGGACGGCTCGCCGCGCCGAAGGGGGAGCAGTGCCGACCGGAGAAGGAGCGCCGAAGGGGGAGCGACGCTGACCGGAGGAGGAGGGCCGAACGGGAGGCGACACTGACCGGAGGAGGAGGGCCGAACGGGGAGCAACGCTTACCGGAAACGTACCTGGAGTCGCCGGAGAGTCAGCCGAGTGGGAGCCGCCGGAGAGATGGGAGAGACGCCGGAAAAGGAAGAACGAAGCTTCAGCCGACGAGAGGAGCGACGAGCACGCACGAAGGAGAAGAGTTCTTCGCCTTTGTTCCGATTTTGTTCTTTTGTTTCTTTGGTTTTTGTTCTTTTGTTCCGTCGAAGAAGTGTTTCTTTTTCAAAGAAACAACTTTTTTATGTTTCTTTTTTCTGTTCTTATTTCGTTCCAAACAAAAAAAAAAAGGAACAGAAACGCAACCAAACGCGTTTCTGTTCCTTTTTGTTCCCTACACACTTTCCGTACAGAAGTGTGCCGGAAACGTTTCTAAGAAACGTTTCCATGCACGCCCTCACAGTCCCAGCTCCATTGTTAATCAACCGTAAGAAGTAAACTTGTGAATGCCTCATCCCTAGAAATACATGCAGGAAAGGTAAACAAGATCCAAGGCCAAACACAAGATTACGATAGAGAGACATAAAGGAGAGGAACAGTACAGCTTCGTGTGAAGAGATTGCGAGGAACAAGCAGACGACATTGAGAGGGCGTGTGCGAGGTTTCCCGAGGGAGGCAGACATGGAAGTGAGAGATGGCTCGGCGAAGTTGAAGGTCGAGGACGGTTCATCAGGCGCCATGTGGGTGAAGAACTTGCACCTCTCTTGGGAACCCAGAGCGTGGACACCATTCGCTGCACCGGCTCGGTAAGTACAAATGAGTGATGTTCTGTGTTGTAGCTAAGCGTCGTTAGCGATGATCGCAATTGTTTGTTGGCGCTTAAAATGGTTCTGAAGTCGTATTTGACGCGTTGAATGCCGCAAATCACTGGACTTGGAGTGGCCAGAGTTGTGGACTCCGCGAATCCAAAGTTCAAGAAACGTGACCTGGTTTGGGGGATCACCGGAGGGAGGAGTACAGCTTTAATTGCCTCATCGGAGACTTTCTTCAAGATCGAGCACAACGACATTATTCTCTCTTACTACAATGGCATTCTTGGTATGTTATTGCTCCGATCATGTGGTTTCGCTCTCAATGCTAGCTTATGAATAAAACCATCTAAGTTTTTTCCTCGCATATTGGTCCTCTGAGTCGTTTTCTCGACCGTCGTTTTGCTTGTCGTGTAATTTCCAAATTTGATCTATGTCGCAAGCATGCCGGCTTTGTCGGCTTATGTCGGCTTTTTCGAGCTGTGGTCTCCTAAGAAAGGAGAGTCTGTTTACATATCAGCAGCTGCGGGAGCAGTCGGTCTGCTTGTCGGGCCAGTTTGCGAAATTGCTCGCTCATTACGTGGTAGGCACTAGGCAGTGCCGGTGGCCAAGAGAAGGCAATTCATGTGCACACCTAACGCGAGTCCTACCATGCAATCTTGTTAGCCGTTCTCTTTGATCAAATTCCGTTTAGATTTTTCTCTGCAATTGCATTACGCGAAACAGGTTGATGTGCTCTGGGACAAATTTGGGTTCGAAAAAGCTTTCAACTACAAAGAAGAAGTGGAGCTCGATTACAATAGGGGTGGTCGGTTTTTAGTCCAATCTTTTCCAACTACTTAATGCCTTATATTATGAAGAATTAATAATAATAAAAAGCTGGTCACTTTTATTTTTTAATATATATGTAGTCAATTTGGTCCGGTTCTCCCTTGAAATTAGGAACCGGACCGCTCGGACATCAATTCCACTTTTAGGAATCAGGAAACGTATCAAAACTCCTAGAAACCGGACTGTCTGGACACCCATTCCACTTTTAGGAATTAGGAACTGTATCGACACTCCCAAAAATAGGACTCAATCAACCTATTAGGTCCACTCCGGCCAGTTTCTAATTTGGGCGGTTGATTTTGTACTCCCTTAGATTGCATCACCAAAAATAACCACCTTTGCATATGAGTTAAATGATACCTTTTCAACCAAAAAAATATTGATGTGTTCCTGAATGATACACGATGTGTATTTGTTGAGACTAATTTACGGCTTTTCGTTGTTTCGTCTTTAGATATTCCCCGAGGGGATCGATATCTACTTCGTAAACGTTGGGGAAGACCAATCTCTATGACCCTATTGATCACCCCACTTCCCCACACGTCGCTAGTCTCCAATCCTTTTCATTTTCCGCATGAATCTTTCACTTTGACCTTTGTCCTTCTTGTCTTCTTAATCATTGCCAATACCAAAAAAGAAATAAATAAATAATTCCCATTTTTTCGGGACATGAATTATTAAGCAAAAGTCTACTTTATGGTTCTGAGTGTTTATTGAATTAATTAAATATTAAATCATGTATTTATTTAATAGTTTAAAATTTTAAAATAATTAATAGTAATCTTTTTTTTTGGTCAAATTAATAGTGATCTTACTAAATCTCATATAATATCAAAGTTGGAAGTTTCGAATTCAAATCTTTTCAGACTTTATTTATTTTCCCGATTAAACATGTCCACGTTTAATATCAAGTAAAAAAATCAAATTAAGCGTGAGTTTAAGTTTTTAGAAATGAGAAGAGCGGCATTGTTAACATCGGACCGCTCTGGAAATACACCGAAACGTCGTCGTCTTCCTCCACGCATCGCCATCGTCGCCCGTCAACTTTTCCCCCTTGCCCACGATGCAGCAGATCAAAAGGGTCGTCTTTCTTTCTGTCATTCAAGGCAGAAAAGGCCTCGTCCCGCGTCATCGACCCGCATCCGCACTCCACACTCCACACGTGCTCATCTTCTTTGTCTCTTCTGGCGGTCGAAAAGAGCAGCGAAGAGCGATGCCGAGTGGGAGTGGCGAGTTGGTGAGGAACAAGCAAGTGATATTCCGGGACTACGTGAGCGGCTCCCCCGAGGAGACGGACATGGAGGTGCGCGAGTCGGCCCTGGAGTTGCGAGCCCCGGAGGGCTCCAACGGCGTCCTCGTGAGGAATCTCTACCTGTCCTGCGATCCTTACATGGGGATTCGCATGAGGAAGCTCGATGTCCCCAGTTACCGCGAATCCTTCCATCCTGGTTCAGTAAGCACGCCGAAGTCTTTTCGTTTCAGATTCTCATCGAAAGAAAATATGGGTCATCAACTCGGCGTCAACTGATGTTCCTCGTTGTCGAAACTGGGGGAGGTGTTGCATAAAATAAGCTCCGAATGTCGGATGTTGTGGGTTTTCTTGAGTACGATACTTTTGTCTTTTTTTTTTTACCACTTTGTTCTGGGGATTAATTATTTTGTTTCAGGAGAATGTTGTGGTGTCTCTGCTGGTGATTATATCGACTAGTGTAGAGGTGTTGCATAAAATAAGCTATATTTCTGTTCATTTTTTTCCTATCAAGGTTCAATCTTTTTGAGCTCTGCAAGTGTGACCCAATTGGTGGTGCCTTTGGAAGTGTAGAGATGGTCATAAGAATGGAAGATACATGACTCTGGAATAAGCAGAGTTTTGTTTGCATCCTTTAGCATATTGCTTAGGATTCTAATGTATCACTGTGAATTTCACTTCTATTCCTGCTGCGATGTTAAAATTATCTTCCTCTTCTTCTAGGTCTGTTAGAAGTTATATTAAGTGTTCAGGGAGCTGCATTTTGACTTACCTCAGTTCAATGCAACTGGAGTTGCAAACTTTTAAAGTGAAAGGGTTTCTGGTGATTGCAACATGTTTGATTATCAAATTATCTTTATTTCCAATCTTTCCTTCTTGTAAGTTCAATGTCTATTTGCGTTTGCTAAATGTGTTCCACTTGTATTCTGAAGTATGTAACAAATTGATGCAGCCTATTATTGGATATGGAGTAGCTAGAGTTTTGGAATCTGGTCATCCAAACTTCAAGAAGGGCGACTTGATTTGAGGCATCACTGGATGGGAAGAGTATAGTCTAATTACTGCGCCGGAGACTTGCTTCAAAATTGAACACGCTGATGTTCCTCTGTCTTACTATACCAGCCTTTTGGGTATGCTCTTTAATCATCTAGTGTAATATCTCTTTCAATGTTAAAGAATAAGGGGAATCAGATTGTTAACATACTTTGTTCTATTTTGTCCTGTATTATTCTCAAATATGGATAGCCTCCAGTTACGAAAGAAAAGAGTGTGCAATCTTTGTATTTTACTTGTACGGATCTTCCTTGTTGATGCGCCATATGCCCTTGTTGAATTGTCTTAATGATAGAGCCTGCAAAGCTATCTTTACCCAATGAAAGAACTGTGTAAATCGATTGTCTCAATGAAATAGTAGCTTTGCTAGAGAAGTCTATACATTTCTCATGGGATTCACCTTTGGGCAATTAATCAGATCATTTGAGATTTTGCCAAAGCATAACACTCCTTATGCTTGAGCAAATCTCGCGACTCTTCTAATTTCTTCCAATTTAAACTTTGCAGGTATGCCGGGCATGACAGCTTATGTTGGGTTTTTCAAGGTATGCTCTCCTAACAAAGTAGAGACTGTTTTCATATCGGCGGCATCAGGAGCCGTTGGTCAGCTTGTTGGCCAATTTGCAAAGTTGGTGGGCTGTTATGTTGTTGGGAGCGCCGGTAGCAAAGAGAAGGTAATTATGTCACATTTGTCTAGTGTTTCCTTGTACAGTAGTTGTTTAAGCACGAGTACACTGCCCCCTCCATATCTCGTGTTAAAGAAAGAACACGATTGCCCACATATCAATGGTTTGCCAAACATATTTGGCATCTCCAATTTTCACTTTTGCTTAATTCTGGAGTGACTGGACAAGTGTTTGAAATAGAGAGCATGTTCGTGTTCTTATAAAACTTATTGGCTTAACCAAGCATCTAGCATATATGTAGAGATAGATCTTAAAGAAGCACTTGAGGTATGATGATGTTGTATTTCTCAAATTTGAGAATGCTCAACAGAGTAATGCAGTTTGGAATATATGCCCTCATCATAAATGTCAGAAGTACAGTATTATTAGTCTCTTCCGAGTTTCATCTTATTTAATGCTCTTTCATGCTGTTATTTTTGCAAAAAAGGTTGATTTGCTGAAGAACAAGTTTGGTTTTGATGATGCTTTCAACTATAAGGAGGAACTGGATCTGGATGCAACACTGAAAAGGTTATATGTTAAGGATGATTGAGCAAATAAGTGACTGCTGTACAAGATATAAAATATGTACCTGTTCCTGAAGCTGACTCGAGTTGACTTTTTCTGTCGTAAATGTTTAGATACTTCCCTGAGGGGATTGATATCTACTTTGAAAATGTGGGCAGAAAGATGCTTGATGCAGTGCTGCTCAACATGAAACTTCATGGCCGAATAGCAGTATGTGGAATGATCTCACCGTACAACCTCAAGCAGCCTGAAGGCGTGCACAACTTGATGAACCTTATCCCGAAGCAGGTTTGAGTGGAAGGTTTCGTAGTGTCCGATTATTATTATCTCTACCCAAAGTTCCTGGAGACAGTGTTGCCTCAGATCAAAGAGGGGAAGATTGTGTACGTGGAAGACATTGCCAAAGGCTCGAGATCGGTCCAGCTGCTCTTGTCGGGCTGTTCTCTGGCCACAATGTTGGGAAACAAGTGATCATGGTTTCTCGTGAATGAGTCCGCTTTCTGTACTTCTTCAACGGCATAGTCTCATGTTGATTTCTGTCTGTCTTTTCAATGCCGTATTGTTATGTGAGAACATAGAAGTGGTTTCTTTCTCTGGCGATGATACAAAGGAAATTTGACTGCAAAATGAGTCTCTTATGAGAAGGGACATGGGGTTGTTTTCTGGTGGCAATGTTGGGAAACGGGGTTGTAGTTTCAGGCTTACTGTACTTTTGGGTGCACATGCTCTGTTATGCTTTCGGAGGATATGTTCTCTGCATTGGGTATAAAATTTCCCGCTTTGCCTTTCTAAGAGGTCAATATAAATGTATCTTCCTTTACTATGCATGGTCGCCTTTAAATAAATTGGTTTGAGAGATCGAACCGTTTTGACTGGCGCCAAAATGTGAACAGTCGAAGCAATTTTGAGGGTGTCTTTGTTTTTATAGAAAGGATTTTCATGACACGAGCTTCCAATGGTCAATATGTTTGATTTGCTGAAAGTAGATGATCTGTTGAAAAGACTTTTCAGTCGAGAAAATAATGATACTTCACAAGGAAGAAAATGATTTCTCTATTCTGAAAAGAAAAAACCGTTTTTTAAATCTATATTCTCTCTGTTCCTACTTGTCTTCTTTTCTTTTCTTCGTAGCAAACTCTTAAAGCTGTTTCATCTTCTCTTCAAATTGATACCTAGAATTAGCTTCGATTACTCAATTTGTCGTATGTATGTCGGACCAAATCATCATTTGGTTATATGTCGCTCGGCTATATGATGCACATTTTAGGAGGATCATACAAGAGGTGTATGTGGAAAGGCCAATTTAGGATGTTCTTATCTTTAATTTTATGATGACCTTTCTTTCCCTCTCCCTTTTTTCCCACTTTAGCGTATCCCTCTTTGATTGTTCTTTTGGAATGGAGAAAATTTTTATGTAAAGAAAGGTCATCATAAAACTTGAGTAGCTGGTTTTTTCACTTTTTGGGGGTCGGATCCGGTTTCTCCACTTCACGAGTCTATTCAGAGAGCAGGCTCAAGCTTCCTAAAAAGGACAAAAAAAGAAAAGAAAAGATTTCTTCAGCTAATGTGACATCCAGATTTTCGAGTTTTAATTTGACTGGATAATTAAGATCATCCGTCTCATCGCTTCGTCAATTTATTGACGGTCAAATTTCAATAAAGAAATTATCGGAGGAAAAATTGAAGATCAAAAAGAAAATAGAAAGGGAAAGAGAAAAAAAAAATAAGAAAAATATAATTTTTAAATTTCTTTTCTCTCTCTCCCTTTTCTCTCTTTTTCTCTCTCTTCTCTCTCCTCTCCCCTCTCTCTTCGTGCGGACACACCCCCACCGAACACTCCCCTTGCCAATTTTAAATTGGCTTCTCCTCCTCCTTATTTTCCTCTTTTGACCGGTCAAACTCCCTCCCTTATCTCTTCTCTCTCTTCTTGCCCCCACTCCCTCGTGACCAACCCTTCTTCTCCTTTCTTTCTTTTGTGCGAACCAGCAAGCGGAAGAAGAAGGAGAGCAGCTCGCCGTCGCCGCCGCACGCCGCCGAGCCGCCGTCCGCGCCGCCCACGCACGCCGCGTGCTCCGCCACCGCCCCTTCACGTTTGCCATCCCTGCCGTGCGCCGTCCAGCTCCCAACCGCCTCTGTTCAGCTCCGTCTTGGCCAGCACCAGCCACGATCCGGCCACCTCCGGCCACCGTGGGCCACCGCTCGGCCTCGCCAAGCCACCACCCGCTCTCCCGACCTCTTGCCGCCCCCAACCCTCTCTCTTTCTTGCTGTTTTGTGGCCGAACCAGCAAACCCACGGAGTGGGTATCCAGCTGTTCGTGTGCCGTTTTGGGTCGTTTCCGGGCCCCGAACCCGAGCCGTGCTTTGGAGTTTATCGTTCCTCGCGTCGCCCTCGTCGGATTGATCCGATTTGCGCGCGATTTGGTGAGTAATCTCACTAATCTTGGATTAGTTGGCTAATTATGCTTAAGATTGGTTTAGTTTTAATTAATTATGTTTAGGTTATTAGATTAGAATAAATTAGCAATTATTAGTCAATTGTGATGCGATTTAGATAAATTGATTGTGCAATTAACAAGTAGACGTGGTCTACTATTTATTGAAGCATCTCGGAATTTTCCAACCCCTAATCGGGCTTCAATTTGGCGATTCGGGCCTAAGTGAGATTTTTAGGCATTTAAATATTAATTTTCGGAATTAAATTAAATAATTATTTATTTTCCGAAAATTCAAGGGAGATGGCCTGGAACCGGAATATTATGCGGATGACTGTGGTGAAGTCCGTTTATTTAATCGGGCTTTATTTTAAGCTAAATTGAATTTTTAATATTAATTAATTTTCGAAATTAATTAATTAATTATTTATTTCCTAAAAATTCAATTGGGATGGCCCATGACCGGAAAATTATGATGATGACCGTGATGAAGTCCGTTTATTTAATTGGACCTTATTTTGAGCTAAACGGAATTTTTAATATTTAATAATTAATTTTCGAAATTAATTAATAATTAATTATTTTTCGGAAATTAAGATTGAGATGGCCGACGACCGAAATCTCATGCTGATCGTTGTGGCGTACAGTTCGTTTATTTATTTGAGCTCCACATTGTATGGAATTGAATAAATTGTGATATTTTAGGATTTACCCTAAATTGATTTGGAATTGATTGAGATTGAATGATTGATTGGTAAATGGCTGAGTATGTTTGTTTAGCATTTATAATGCTTTGATTGAGTTGTAAAGTGGATGGGGTTATGAGAGAATTGGAAATACTCGGGATTGAACCAATCGGACACGTGTATGGACCTACGTGGTTCGGTGATTGGGATATCACCTTTGGCTAAAACGCGCCTTAAGAACGCACGTATCGGTCTAGTACATACATTATTGTGGACCTACGTGGTTCGGTGATTGGGATATCACTGACGAAAACGGCGCCTTAAAGAACGCACGTATCGGTCTAGTACTCGTATTGTTATAGGCATGTATGGTTCGGTGATTAAGGACATCACTGGCGAAAACGGCGCCTTAAAGAACGCATACACTTGTCTATCAAATACATTGTTATAGGCATGTGTGGTTCGGTGATTGGGATATCACTGGCGAAAACGGCGCCTTAAAGAATGCACACAATTGTCTATTGAGTACATTGTTGTAGGCATGTGTGGTTCGGTGATTGGGATATCACTTTGGCGAAAACGCGCTTAAAGAACGCACGCAATTGTCTATTAAACAGATCATTGTAGGCATGTGTGGTTCGGTGAGTGGGATATCACTTGGCCCAACTGCGGCGCCTTAAAGAACGCACACAATTGTCTATTGAGTACATGGTTATAGGCATGCGTGGTTCGGTGACTAAGGATGGCACTGGCGAAAACGGCGCCTTAAAGAACGCACGCAATTGTCTATTGAACAGATCATGGTAGGCATGTGTGGTTCGGTGATTTGGGATATCATCATTGGCCCAACGGCGCGCTTAAAGAACGCACGCAATTGTCTAGTGAATATATCACATTGGTGAACTTGACGTCCGAAAGTATTGACCTAGAATGGTCTGTCGACATGTAATCGATAGTTCGATTGACCAATGAATTGATCCGATTGTTGTGAAATGATTGAATGAATGGAAATGACCGTGAGTGGTCTTGTTAACATGTAATCGACTATGTCGATTTGATCGATGCTTCGATCGGTGATATGATTGCTTGAGTGCCTATTGTGAATTGTCTTGACTTGCGGTGGGATCTGATGCTAAGGTACGTCTTGACCTATGCGTGTTTAGGCAGCCTTTAGTATAATGGTTTACTAATTGAGCTTAGTGGGGTAGAACTCGCTGAGACGTAGTCTCATCCCAGTTTGAGGAAAAACATTTCAGGACCCGATGAGGAGCTGATGAGGAGGAGTCTGAGAAGGAGAACTCGGAGGTGAAACTTGAGTAGAAGGATTTTTGGAAGAAGAAGATAATCCTAAGAGGGGCCTTGAGTATGGCCCAAATGGATTGAGATTCTACCTTCTTTTGAGATCTCCATTTTGATGTGAATAGCTATGAAGTGATTTGTGTTTTGTATAAAAGTTTGGTTATAAGTTTCAATATGAAAAATATGGCCCTGCTTTTCTATCCCATTGTTTTATTGTCTGGGGATTTATAATTGCTTCCGCATGTGCTTAATAAAAAGAAAGGGTCGGCGATATATAGTCCTGGGATATCGCATATTAAAATCGACCAAGAGAAGGATGTGTGCGTGCCCAAGGATCGGGGCGTGACAGCTAAAATTCTGACGTAATTGCTGGAAATGATAGGAATTTACTAAACATTCTCTCTATATTTCAATAACCATAATTCTCTAGAAATCTACATGAAAGAAAAACTGTTAAGGTAGGTTTTAAGGGCGGGTGAAAGGTGGAGTAATTTATACATGCTTGAGCATTATGTGACGTGCCACTTCATCAAATATGAAGCATAAAGTGCTATAAAAAGTTAATTGAAAGAACAAATAAATTAATGGTATAAGCAAAGGGAACAAGATAAATTGTTCATCGTGTTTCTTTGGGAAATTGGGAAAGAAATCTCAATTATCAGCATTTCCTTTAATCCCTCGAAGTAAAATTTCTTAAATGTGAGTATAATAAAAATAAAATAAGAGAAATGATAAATTGGAAGAAAACCCACAAAACATCCATAATAATACAAAAACTATGATTTGTAACCATTTACTGTCATGCCCCGATTCTCGGGCATGCACACATCCTTCTTAATTGATCGATTTTATAATGTGATATCCCAGGATTATGTATCGTCGACCCTTTCATTTATTAAGCACATGCGGAAGCAGTTATAAATCCCCAGACAGTAAATCGATGGGATAGAAAAGTAAGGTCATATTTTTTATATTGAAACTTATAACCAAACTTTTATATAAAACACAAACCAGAGTACTTCACAACTTTTTACTCTAACTCTATTCACATCAAAATGGAGTTTATAAAAGAAGATGGAATCTTAGTCAATCCAGGTCGTACTCAAGATCTCTCTCGGTATTATCTTTTTCTTCCAAAAATCCTCCTCCTCAGGTTTCACCTCAAAGTTCTCCTTCTCAGATTCCTCCTCCTCAGCTCCTCATCGGGACCTTGAAATGTTGTCCCCAAACCGGAATGAGACTACGTCTCAGCGAGTTCTACCCCACTAAGGCCCGATTAGTAAACCATTATATTATAGACTGCCTAAACACGCACAGGTCAGAGGACTTACCTTGGCCTTAGATCCCACCTACAAGTCAGTAGAATTCATAATAGGCACACATTACTCAAAACAAATCGAACCAGTCGATTACATGTCAGCCTGACCATTTCCCGATCATTCAAGCTATTACTAATCAGTCTTAACTGATAGAACTAATCACCGAGCCACGTGCATTCTCCAAAGAGACATACTTTGTCACTAAGCCACATGCATTCTCCGAGGTAATATATACATCTAGTCACCGAGCCACATGCATTCTCAAAGGTGACATACTTTGTCATTGAGTCATGTGCATTCTCCGAGGTGACATATCTAATCATCAAGCCCCGTGCATTCTCCAAGGTGATGTACTAATCATCGAGCCACGTGCATTCTCCGAAGTGATATACCAAATCACCGAGCCACGTGCATTCTCCGAGATGATGTACTATTCACTGAGCCACGTGCTTTTCATGATGATTCATCCCATTTCTAAAGTAATTATCCACAACCTTAATTCATACTCAATTTACCCAAATAATCAATTTAGGAACATATCCAAAAAATCCACAATTAAATCAATTCAGCACAAATTAAAGCTCAAATAAATAAACAGACTATGCCACGACGATCAGCACGAAATTCCAGTCATCGGTCATCTCAGCATTAATTTCCGAAAAATAATTAAATAATTAATTAATTTCGAAAATTAATTAATAAATATTAAAAATTCAATTTAGCTCAAAATAAAGTCAAATTAAATCAACGGACTTCACCACGATCACCGGCATAAAATTTCGGTCACTGGCCATCCTGGTTGAATTTTCCGGAAAATATATAATTAATTAATTTAATTCCTAAAAATAATATTTAAATGCCAAAAATTCCACTTAGGCCCGAATTATCAAATTGAAGCCCAATAAAGGGTCGGAAAAATACCGAGCTACCCTTAATAAATAGTAGACCATGTCTACTTGCTAAATACACATTCAATTTGTCTAATTTGCATCACAATTAACTAATAAACATTAATCGAATCACCTAAACGTAATTAAATAAAAATAAGCAACCATTAAGTATAATTAGCCCACTAAGCAAGGATTAGTGAGATTACTCACCGGAATTGTGCGCAAATCAGACCAATCCGACGGGGACAATGCGAGAAACAATAAACCCCAAAGCACAGCTTGGGTTCGGGGCCCGAAAACAGCCCAAAACAGCCCACAAACCCGCTAGAAACCCGCTTGCTGGGTTGCTGTTCTAGGCTGGCCGAGGCTGGCCCCGTGGCTAGGGTGGCGAGGCAAGGTTGGTGGAGGGCGCGGGAAGCTCCGGTAGGTCTAAATGGTGGCCGAAGATGGTCAGGCCACGTGGCCTAAGCTGGCCGAACAAGGCTGGGCAGAGGCAGAGGCAAAACAGGGGCTAGATTCGCACGGGAGGACGGCAAGGTGTGAAGGGGATGGTGGCAGAGCACGCGGCGTATGCGGGTGGGCGTCGCGCAAACGGAGGTTCGACTTCAGTGCGGTGGCAACTACTGCTTCTGCTTCGGTCCGCTTTTGTCTTCGCACAAACTAGAAAGGAGAAGAAGAAGGGCAGCGTCGGCTAAGGGACGTGAGGGAGAGGCGAAGGCGGGCGGTGAGCGGCGGAGCATTCGCGGTGACGGCAAGCTGCTTTGGTCTTCCTCTTCTCTCGGCACTGCTGCTTCTGTCTTCGTTCAAACGGTGAGAGGGAGAGAGAGTATCAAGAGAGAGAGAGAGAGAGAGAGAGAGAGAGAGAGAGAGAGAGAGAGAGAGAGAGAAAAGGAGAGAGGGGGACAGAAAAGAAATAAAATAACATAATACCATTAGCCTTATTTTTTTCTTTTCTTTTTTCTTTCCCTTTCTATTTTCTTCTAGTCTTCGATTTTTCTCTAATAATTTCTTTCTTGAAATTTCGGACTCGTCAATAAATTGACAGACGATGAGACAGTCCTAAAAATGAATTGTAACACGCTCAAATATTCGATTCCCGAAACCAATTTAAATTTCATGGTTAGAATCGTTCAGACAAGATTTTAGTCCAATCCAACCAATTGAGTAGCTTTTAGGGATTTTACTGCAGATACATCCCTTAACGGCTTCACTCAATAGGTTAGTTAACTCGTGAGTGATCAGCTCAAAGAAAAAGGACCATAGCACGTCGACGACATGCCCATTTTACTTTGTCGAAATGGGGTCGAATTTTAGGATGTCACATTTACAGCCACCAATTGAGCTACCATGATCGTGAGCTTATCTTGAGTTGCACAATTTGAAACTCTAGTGGTTGTGGCCGTTGTGACCGTGGTTGTTGCAAGCTTAGAGCTTGAACTCATGGCTACAACGATGATCCTTCATCTCTTTCTCTCTCTCAATTTTGGGTTTTTTTTTTTTTAAATATTGTCTAATGTGGTGCCTTTTTTACTATAATAATTTTCAGTAAATCATGTCATGACACATGTATTTTAGCGTGACACATATATTCACCATCATTTATATCATTAATTCTCTAATCCATGTCAACAAAAATCGACGAGTAAGGGAAAATTTATAATGGAAGGACTATAAGTTGACATTTTCTAAAAAGTTTAGGGACGTTTTTTAAAAAATAATAATAAAAGAAAGAAGAATGATTTTGATTTTGATTTTTTGATAAAAATAAAGGAACGATGGTAATATTATTCCTTAAATAAAATAAGAAAACAAAACCTTCATTTCATCGTATGTATTGTTTTTTTTTTTTATCTAGTTTCCTTGTTGAATTAATTAAGATTAGCAAATATAATAACATATTGTTTAGATTTCAACCGGTTGCCCATTTCTTTGAAATGGAAAGTACGTCATCATCTTGGATTGCGATGGTCGTTATGCTAGCATCTCCCAATTGGAATACTATTCCACGGATGACACAACGGCACACGTAAGACATGCCGATGACACACGGGCACACGTCACCGGCGTCTGCATATTTTTCATCACCCATCTTCCCTATAAAGTATAGGTGCAATATTTGGCCATGTGTCTCACCGGTCAAATCCACAGAGAGAGAGAGAGAGAGAGAGAGAGAGAGAGAGAGAGAATGGAGAAGGAGAACAGCAACGCTTCAGCGGAAGTTATGAGGAACAAACAGGTGATTTACAGAGAGAAGGTACAAGGTTCCCTGAAAGAGACCCACTTGGAAGTGAGGACGAGCTCGGAGAGACCGAAGGCGGACAAGGATTCGGGGGCCATCATGGTGAAGAACTTGTACCTGGCCTGCGATCCCTACAATCTCCACCTCATCAAGTTCTCCACTCAGCTCGGCTCTGTAAATCCCGCCATCTCTCTCGTCACATTTACTCGACACATGATGCCAACACTAAGTTATGAACTCGCATGCATAAACAAACTCAAATTTGTGACAATTACATTCAACAAGTAAGATTCAAAGGAAGCATACTCTTTCCTTCTTGTACGCTCAAAGTCTATTCGAGTTTGCTATTTGTAGTTCCACTTATATTCTGAAGTATCCAAGACAATGATGCAGACTGTTTCTGGATATGGGGTAGCTAGAGTTTTGGAATCTGGGCATCCGAACTTCAAGAAAGGCGACTTGGTTTTGGGCCTTACTCGATGGGAGGAGTATAGTCTAATTACTGCGCCAGAGACTTGCTTTAAAATCGAGCACACCGATGTTCCTCTTTCTTACTACACCGGCCTTCTGGGTATGCTCTTTACTCATCTGGTGCGATATCTCTTTCAGTGTTAAATAATGAGGAGCATCAAATCGTTAAGATACTTTGTTCTGTCTGTTTGGTTCTCAAGTACGGACTGTTATTTATTTTTGTGATCCCACATTTAGATCCGCATTTTCTCCTAAAGGTTAACTATTCGACACGCTTCGTGCGCTTTTCGTTGACAACCGCGTGCGATGGGAGACAATATATAAGGAACATACGTTCATTTCGACGGGCGATCGAGTCTAACACAAAATCCTCACATTTAGAATACACCATCAGTACGTGAGGAGATTTGGTTAGTAGAGTCTTTTGCGCTTATTCTTTCTTGTTTTTCAGGAGATTCGACGAACGTGAATGCAAACAATGGCTGGAGGTTTGTCTATAAACGATCTTGGCTTCCGCATATGAATTATTTATGTCTTACATTTGGTATCAGAGCGTGTTTATAGCCTCTGCCTTGTTTTGTTAAATTTTGGTGTATTTTCGGTGTGTTTTCGTTGAATTTTCGGCCATTTATGTACATGAACAGTAACTCGGATTTTGAGGCCGAGAGAGAAACTCAACGATTCTGGGCAAAATCCGCACTACCCACCCCTTGATTTCGGACCCATTCGGTCGCACCGCCATAAGGAACGTTAGCCATGAGTTTTTCTGGTATATCGGAGTTTGCCGGAGGCTAATCGGGCGGCGGAAGTCGTGGTGGTTGAGGATTTGCGTTTGTGGAGTTTTTCGTTTGATTTTGGGGCCAATTTTTGCTCATTTTCGCCGAATCTTGGACCCATGTGGTCGTGCCGACGTTCTCTTCAAAACCCATGAATTATTTCGGTCTTAGATGGGCTGCCGGAGAAGAAACGGAGAAGAAATGGCGGCTGAAAATGGCGAAAAACCGGCGGAGAAGCCTCTGTTCGCGCGAGGGAGAAGGCGCGTGGGCTCCACGCGCGCGCTGCAGTTGCAGGCGCGTGGACCCACGCGCCACGCGCCCATACGCGCGAGCAACCGCTGCGCGCGTGGGATCCACGCGCGCGGCAGTTGCCGGGCGCGTGCAACGCACGCGCCCGCGCGCTGAACGGCGCGCGTGCGGGGCACGCGCCCCGCGCGGGTTCTGGCGCGTGCCGAGCACGCGCCCGTGCGCTGGACGCGCACGTGCTCGGCACGCGCCTGACGTCCCTCTTCCGCGGTTCCTTTTTCACTTTTGCCCCAATTTTTAAAATTTTTTGCAATCATACCCTTGGCCAATTTATTTATTTGCTGTTCTGCCCTTGATGTATTTATTTATTATATCATTTCATGCATTGTTATGAATATTTTATGCATGAAATTAAATGTCCAATGGTCCATATATTTAATTAATTAGGGAGTGGCCACAGCATCTTTAATTAATTAAATTATATATTAAAAGCCTCCGGATCATATTTAGAAATGGACATTGATTGTAATTAATTATATTAATATGATGAATTTTATCCCACAGGAATTTTCATTATATTAATATGATTAATTGGGTTGAAATATCATATTATTTTTCTTAATTTACCCACAGGGATTAAGAAAATGCATATAATATGGTAGTTTCTTCATGATGTAATTATGAATCTATTTAAATTAAAAACTTAGCCCACGGTAGTTTTTATGTTATGTGATTCATATTGTGACATGTTTACATTGGTAAAACATGATTTATTTCTATTTGCCTCAAATTTTGTGACATAAGCATGATTATTTGATATGCGGTTTAGCAACCTGTGAATTTCTCTGAATTTAAGTTTGATGTTCATGTCGAATGGTGAGAACTATAAAATTTGGAAGGAGTCAGTTCTTCTTCAATTGGGGTGGATGGACATTGACTATGCTATAAGGAAAGACGAACCACCTGCTCCTCTTGATTCGAGCACTCCGAGTTGAGATAGCTCTTTATAACCAATGGGAGCGGTCCAACCGCGTTTGTGCCATGTTTATAAGAGCTAAGATATCTCCAAGTATTCGTGGTTCGGTTGCTCGCATAGCAATGCTAAGGCTTTATTGGAGGCTATAGATGCGCGGTTTGAAAGTTACGAGAAGGCGCATGCCATGACCCCGATTATGAAGTTTTCATCATTGAAGCTCACTAGTGTTAGAGGTGTGCGTGAGCACATCATGCAAATGAGGAACATTGCGGCTCGGCTTAAGAACCTTGAGGTTGAGATATCTGAATCATTCCTTGTGTATTATATTCTGAACACTCTCCAACATCAGTATGCTCCTTTCAAGATCTCTTATAACACACATAAGAATAAATGGTCTATTAATGAACTCATGACCATGTGTGTTCAAGAGCAAGAAAGACTGGTTATGGAATTGGGAGAAAGTGCTCATTTGGCAACACAAGGAAACAATAAGGGCTATGGCAAGCATAAGGGAAAAGGTAAAATACCTCCCCAAGCTGACATTAAGAAAGAATCCAAGTGTTTCTTACGTAGAGACGGAAGGGGCATATAAGGAAGGATTGTGTCAAATTTAAGGCCTGGCTCGAGAAGAAAGGTAATCCAATCTCTTGTGTTTGTTATGAATCTAATATAACTGATGTAAGTCACAACACTTGGTGGATTGATTCTGAATCTACAATCCATATTTCGAATTCCTTAAAGGGTTTTCAAAACCACCGGAAGCCAGTGGGAAGTGAACAAAGCATCTATTCTGGAAACAAGATGCGTTCGCATGTGGAAGCTATTGGGACATACAGACTAGTTCTCAATAGTGGTTTTGTTTTAGATTTGGAAAAGACCTTTTATGTTCCTAGTTTTTCTAGAAACTTAATTTCAGTTTCAAGACTTGTACCTTTGGGATACTCTTTTAACTTTTCAGATTCAAACTTTAGTTTATCATTTAAATCTGAAATTGTTGGGAGTGGTATTTTGTCGATGGCCTTTTTCGAATTAATTTACAAGACAATGCCTATTATGATGCGATGCATGTTCATGATAAAGCTGGTATGAAACGATGTGTTGTGAAAGAATATTCCTCTATGTTGTGGCACCGGAGATTGGGACATATCTCCATAGAAAGAATTAAGCGATTAGTAAATGATGGAGTACTCGATACTTTAGATTTTACTGATTGTGATACTTGTGTGGACTGCATAAAGGGAAAGCAGACTAACAAGTCAAAGAAAGGTGCCAAGAGGAGTACAGAAATATTAGAAATCATACATACGGATATTTGTAGTCTGGATATAGACTCATCTGGTCAGAAATACTTCATCTCTTTCATTGATGATTACTCACGTTATATGTATCTCTACTTGATTCATAATAAATATGAAGCATTAGATGCCTTTAAAGTATTTAAGGCAGAAGTAGAGAAACAATGCAATAAGCAAATTAAGATCGTGAGATCGGATAGAGTGGAGAATTCTATGGTAGATACACGAAGATGGACAAGCACCTGGTCCATTTGCAAGATTTCTTCAAGAGCATGGGATAGTTGCCCAATATACTATGCCTGGTTCTCCGGACCAAAATGGCGTAGCGGAAAGAAGAAATCGGACCTTATTAGACATGGTGCGTAGTATGCTTAGTAGCTCCAAACTTCCTAAATTCTTATGGACTGAAGCACTTAAGACGACAGTGTATATATTAAACCGAGTTCCGACCAAGGCTGTCCCAAAGACACCTTTTGAGTTATTTAAGGGTTGGAAACCGAGTTTGCATCATGTGCGCGTTTGGGGATGCCCGTCGAAGTAAGAATTTATAATCCACAAGAAAAGAAGTTGGACCCAAGGACCATAAGTGGGTATTTCATTGGATATGCCGAAAGGTCCAAGGGATACGGGTTTTATTGTCCATCTCATACCACTAGGATTGTGGAATCAAGAAATGCTAAATTTCTTGAAAATGACTTGATCGGTGGGAGCGATCGACCAAGGGATCATGTTCCTAAGGAAGATCATTCGGACACTCAATTTTCCACTTCAAGTTTAAGATTGGTCGTTGCTCATAATGCCCCTACGGTTCAGCCGGCTATTGAACAACCAATTGTTGAAGTTCCACAACTGCTGATATTGATCCGGTAGATCCAGTTGTTCAGCAATTACCGAAGCTGTTGAACAACCGGTTGAGCAACATGCTCCTCAAGAGAATGTTGATCCAACATTGAGAAGATCTACTAGAACAAGGAAATCGGCTATTCCTAGTGATTATGTTGTGTATTTACAAGAGTCGACTACAATATTGGAGCTGAGAATGATCTGAAACGTTTTCACAAGCCATGGATAGTGATAAATCCAATTTGTGGTACAATGCCATGAAGGAAGAGATGAGTTCTATGGCATCTAACAAAGTCTGGGATTTGGTTGAGTTACACGATAGTGCGAAGGCCATTGGTTGTAAATGGGTCTTCAAAACTAAGAAAGATTCATTGGGTAACATTGAAAGATATAAAACTAGACTTGTTGCCAAAGGATTCACTCAAAAGGAAGGAATCGATTATACTGAGACTTTTTCTCCTGTATCTAAGAAAGATTCTCTTCGTATTGTTTTGGCATTGGTTGCTCATTTTGATATGGATTTACATCAGATGGATGTGAAAACGGCGTTCCTTAATGGAGAACTAGAGGAGGAGGTTTACATGAAACAACCTGAAGGATTCTCCTCTAGTAAAGGTGAGCATTTGGTCTGCAAGCTTAAGAAATCTATATATGGCTTGAAACAAGCATCCCGCCAATGGTATTTAAGGTTTCATGATGTTATCTCTTCATTTGGTTTTATAGAGAATGTCATGGATCAATGTATATACCGAAGGTTAGTGGGAGCAAAATTTATTTCCTTGTCTGTATATGTGGATGATATACTACTTGCAACCAATGATAAGGGGTTGCTATATGAGGTGAAACAATTCCTCTCTAGGAGTTTTGACATGAAGGATATGGGTGAGGCATCTTATGTCATTGGCATTAAGATCCATAGAGATAGATCTCGAGGAATTTTAGGACTATCTCAAGAAACCTATATCAATAAGGTCCTAGAGAGATTTCGGATGAAAGATTGTTCACCAAGTATAGCACCCATTGTGAAGGGTGACAGGTTCAATTTGAACCAATGCCCGAAGAATGATCTAGAAAGGGAACAAATGTGCAACATTCCATATGCTTCTGCTGTTGGAAGCTTGATGTATGCTCGGGTTTGCACTCGACACGACATTGCTTTTGCTGTTGGAATGTTGGGAAGATATCGAGTAATCCAGGTTTAGACCACTTTGAGAGCTGCAAAGAAAGTGTTGAGATACCTTCAAGGTACCAAAGACTATATGCTTATGTATAGACGGACTGACAACCTGGAAGTGATCGGTTATTCGGATGCGGACTTCGCCGGTTGCATTGATTCACGAAAATCAACATCTGGATACATTTTCATGTTAGCTGGCGGAGCCGTGTCATGGAGAAGTGCCAAGCAGACTTTGACTGCTACTTCCACTATGGAGGCTGAGTTCGTATCTTGTTTTGAGGCTACCTCGCATGGTGTATGGTTGAAGAGTTTCATTGATGGGCTTAAAATTGTTGATTCTATTTCTAGGCCATTAAGAATATATTGTGACAATTCAGCTGCAGTTTTTATGGCTAAAAATGCCAAAAGTGGCAGTCGAAGTAAGCATATCGACATTAAGTATTTAGCCATAAGGGAGCGTGTTAAGGAGAATAAAGTGGTCATTGAACACGTTAGTACTGAATTGATGATAGCTGATCCTTTAACTAAAGGCATGCCACCGATGAAGTATAAGGATCATGTAACTAGTATGGGAATAGGTCCCATTATGTGATTTGTCGACATATGAACAATTTTTTTGTTGTGTGGAACTCTTATTCAGTTGTAATGTTGATTCTCAATTTTTGTGTACACATTTTGTTGTTTATGAGAATAACATTTATCCTTGATTCTGGAATAAACATGAGGTTTATTCATTAAGATATGTTGTCACATATTGGCTGACATTAAAGAAATGAGATGCATTGTGATACATGGAAGGTATTACTCACTCTTAGAGGACATGTCGCCATGATCCATGTGTTTTGTTTCTTTTCTTTAAGCATAAAGTTTTCGTGGAATTAGTTGAATGATTCGTATGATGAAAATGATGGGATCAAGTGGGAGAATGTTATTTATTTTTGTGATCCCACATTTAGATCCGCATTTTCTCTAAAGGTTGCAACTATTCGACACGCTTCGTACCTTTTAGTTGACAACCGCTCGTCTTGATGGGAGACAATATATAAGGAACATACGTTCATTTCGACGGGCGATCAAGGTCTAACACAAAATCCTCACATTTAGAATACACCATCGTACGTGAGGAGATTTGGTTAGTAGAGTGCGCCTATTGCTTTCTTGTTTTTCAGGAGATTCGACGAACGTGAATGCAAACAATGGCTGGAGGTTTGTCTATAAACGATCTTGGCTTCCGCATATGAATTATTTATGTCTTACACGGACAGCCTCCAGCTTATGCAAGGAAAAAGCGTGCTTCGTTTGAATTTTACTTGTGGGGATCATCCTTGTTTAAGTGCCGTATGCCCTTGTTGAATTGTCTCAACGATGAAGCCTTGCAAAGCTGTCTTTCGTGTTGAAAGAAGTGTCCAAATTGATTATTTCTCATCCATTTAACAGGGGCATCACCTTCGATCAATTAAATGGGATCATTTGAGATTTGCCATAGCATTACACTCCTACTTCTATGCTCCAGCGAATCTTGAAACTTGTCTAATTTGCATAAATCCAAACTTTACAGGTATGCCAGGTCTGACGGCTTATGCTGGCTTTTTCGAGGTATGCTCTCCTAAGAAAGGAGATACTGTTTTCATATCAGCGGCATCGGGAGCTGTTGGTCAGCTTGTCGGCCAGTTTGCAAAGTTGTTTGGTTGTTATGTTGTTGGCAGCGCCGGTAGCAAAGAGAAGGTAATCATCTCACATTTGTCTAGTGTTTCTTTGAATAGTAATTGCTTAATAGTCTCTTCCCGGTTTTATCTCTACTTAAAATGCTCGCTTGCTGTTATGTTTGGGAAAAAGGTTGATTTGCTGAAGAACAAATTTGGATTTGATGATGCTTTCAACTACAAGGAGGAACTGGATCTGGATGCAGCACTGAAAAGGTGAACCAGGAATAAAGTAACAATGATTGAGCCCATTACTTATGTACAGGATATTCAATATGTACCCATTCCAAAGCCGACTAGAGTTGACTTTTTCCTGTCTTGAATGTTTAGATGCTTACCTGAGGGGATCGATATCTACTTTGAAAATGTCGGTGGAAAGATGCTTGATGCCGTGCTGCTCAACATGAAACCTCATGGGCGAATCACAGTATGCGGAATGATCTCACAATACAACCTCGAGCAGCACGAAGGCGTACACAACTTGATGCACCTTATCTGGAAGCAGGTTCGGATGGAAGGTTTTGCAATGTTTAATTACTATCATCTCTACCCGAAGTTCCTCGAGACTGTATTGCCTCAGATTAAAGAGGGGAAGATTGCGTACATGGAAGACATCGCGGAAGGGCTCGAGAACGGTCCAGCAGCTCTTGTCGGGGTGTTCTCTGGTCGCAGCATCGGGAAACAAGTGGTCGTGGTTTCTCGCGAATGATTTAGCTTTCTATACATTTTTTTTCATCGACCTAATCTTATCTTGTCTCGTGGTTTTGAAAGTTGTTTTCCGTTTGTCTTTGCATTGCCGCTATGATACAAAGGACATTTGAGTGCAAATGTGTCTCGTATAAGAAGAGGCATGGAGTTGTTTTCTGGTAGCAATGGTGGGGAAACAGAAGCTACTAGTTTCCCGCTTACTGCACTTTTGGGTGCGAATGCTCTGTTATTCTTTCAGAGGATATCTTCTCTGCTGTATTGGTATAAAATTTCATTCTATTACTCTCTAAGACGTCGATGTAAATGGATCTTCCCTTACCGTGCCATCGCCTTTAAATGAACTGGTTTGAAAGATCAAACTGTTTTGACTAGCGCAAAAATGTGAAGAATCAAAGCAATTTGGAGGATGTCATTGTTTTTAAGGAAAGGACTTCCGTGAAATGATTTTTTAAAGATCAATACGTTTGATTTTGTCCATGTTAGCGATTATAGGTGGAATAAGTAAATTGTCAATTTGTCAAAAGATTTAAAACTAAATTAATTAAATTAAAAAATCAATGATTGAATTGATGTCCAAATAATAGGTTTAAGACTTTATAGTAATTATTCCTTTTTAGATTACAAGTAGAATGTCAAGTGTAATGTATAGACACCAAACTTTCCATAGTAAAATTAATACAGAAACTAACAAGATTTTGCAATTTAAATCAACTCGTAATCACTAGATAAATAAAACAATGAACAATTAAAAACACCATAAACTTTACAACATTCGGTTTAAATCTAGGTACATACTGTATTGGGAGAGTTGGTAGCTGATAATCTACTATCATTGAAAAAATAGAATTACAATCGTGAACAGGTTTCGATATTTTCCACACCCAGAATATACATGAGTCTTACGTCCCACTTTGAATATAAAACAAAAGACAAAGTCTACGTTCTGCTCGAGAGCCCACGGGCTGTTTCCTCTGACAAAAACCTTTTCACCCCCGATATAAATATATAATTAGAGAATAATGCGACCCCTTTATTTTGTCCTGTAGTGGCTCTCTCTGTCGTGCGGCTGCGCATAGGAGTCAAACAACCGCACATCTTCTTTGACCAAAACTGGATAAGCCAATAGCCTTGTGGTTCCTTCGTCGGAAACCAATCGAGCAAACTACATCGTCCGATGAATCCGAACCCAATAAGAAAATATATTTCTTGATATTCCTCACACGGTTCCAAAGTCGAGATATAATCTAACGTTTCCTTAAACACGGTTTGAATATTTATTGTTTGACTTTGAATGGTATTTTAAAACGAAATATATGAGAAGGAATGAAATTGATTTTTTTTTCCTTGTGATAATCATATGCGAATGAGAAACACTCATTAGAAAAGAAATATATAATAATAACAAATAGAACATAGGAAAAGATCGACACAGTGAAAACACACAAATATAAATTATTTCATTAGATTTTTGAAATAGACGGTGTACTTAGTGTAGCATTTGGGGTTTGACCGAGTCCCTTTACCTTTAGTTTATAAAAGCAAGTATAGAAAAGGAAGGAAAGAAAGAAGAAGAATATAAAAAGCAAGTATAGCACTTCAAATGAGACAGAAAAAATGCATGAAGAAAATAAATTGGACAGTAAGTAATCAAATTTAAAGTTTGAAGTAGCTAACATTATATTTATTCAAATAAACTCTTCCAAACAATAGAAAACAGAAATTGAAAAAGACAATAATTTTTTCATGCAAAACAAAAAATTAGATTTTCGTTAATTGAAAATGTATGATAATTGAAGAAAGAATTAATTTAATAATTGAAAGGAATGCCAAAAATTCAAAAAGAGTTAATTAAGAAGTGCGAGAAGAGTGTCCAGAATAATATATCAATAAGGGAAAAGCAAAAGTAAGAATTAAAATTCACCGAGGACAACGACAATAACAATTACAAATTAAAGAGAGAAATGGAATTGGAATGAGGAAAGTGAGCATAACAGCACCGTTATCCGCAATCAAATGATGGGTTGTCTTCCATCGCACAATTTAAATCGAGTAACCCACAAACTTTTTTTTTTTTTTGGTCGGAAAAGAGGATATATTTATATTCAAGTTGGGAAATAAGAAGAACCCATTAGAAGGGCTTCATTACAAAGCATATCTAGCATAACTTGAGGCGGATTAGTAGCCCAATTTGGTGAAGGGGATCCACGTCCGTGGGCCTTCGCAGCCCAGTTAGCTAGGGCATTAGCTTCTCTTCAAGGATGTTGCAGCGTCAGGTTTCAAAAACAGGACAGAGCAGCTTCATTTTCGGCGAAAAGGGCGCGGCATTCCCACGGCAACAGACAGTCGCGATTGATGACTTCAACAAGAATGAGGCTATCAGTCTCCAACAACAGGTGGGAGCAAGTATTTCCTTGTGTTGAGAGGTCCTTGAGGGTGTATATCAGTGCTTGAATCTCTGTCTCAAGTGCAGACGTTGCTAGAACACTCCGAGTGAAGCCTCCGATCAGTCGGCCCGTATGATCTTGAGCTATAGTGGCGATCGCGCCCATTTGATTGGCTATAGGAAAGGCTCCGTCAATATTTACCTTGATGATGCCTTGCTGCGATGGGATCCATGCGCAATTAGGGTTCAGCGAAGGACGTTGACTTGATTGCTGTTGCTGAGTTCGAAGATGGAGTTGAGCAGAAGCGAGAGCTGTTTCAACAAGCTGGTTCGGGTGGGTTTGGTGATGGCAAAAGACAAAGTGATTCCGGGCTTTCCAAATCTGCCATAAGAGTGCTGCAATTGTCTCAAAATCAGGTACGTTCACCTTCTGTGCTATTAAATTAGCTAGCCAAGCGTCGATGCGGTATATGCTGTAATCTAAGATGTTGATCTGCACTTTGGGGTGGTTCCATATATATTGGGTCCAAGGGCAAAAAAAAAATAGATGCTATGTGGTTTCAGGTAAATGAGCAAAACAGACTATCTTTGGTAGGTAAGGCATTTTGACAAATGGACTAGAGAAAGCTTCGTATCTTTTGGGCTATTTTGGTTTTCCATATCTGCTGCCATAATTTGATGGGTGTATGGTAGGAAGAGGAAGCGTGAGAAATTACATTTTCTGATTCTATCTGCTTGATGACATTATAGGCACTCTTGACGGTATATTGGTCGTCTTCTATCCCTATCCATAAAAGTTTGTCCTCGGTAGATGCTGCCCACAGCTTAATATTAAGTATTTCTTTAATAGTTTGCTCCTCAAACGAAAGGTTAAGAAGGTGGACATTCCACTCATTCTATTATAGGATTAGAAACCCCGCTATTGTGTGAGGTTCCTCTCTAGGAGCTGGGCCACCTAGGATTCCCATAGGTAACCAGTTGTCTTCTCTGACCCTTATCTTTTGGCCATTGCCTACTGACCAACGAAGCTTCTTGAGAATAGAATCTCTGCCCAACCCCATGATGGTCTAGACCTCTTATCCGCATGCCAGAAGTTTGTACATTGGAAATATAAAGCTTTAAGAATTCTACTCCACAAAGATAATGGGTTTTGAAAGAGTCGCCAAGCTTGCTTTCCCAGAAGAGCTTTATTAAAAGTTAGTAAGTCTCTGAAACCTAGTCATCCATTGTCTTTTCTCTCTTTCAGAAGGTCCTAGCTCTTCCAATGAATCCTAGGTTTGTTGCTATTGTTTTGCCACCAGAACCTAGCTATTTTTTGTTCAACAGCCTTGCATATAGATATAGGAACCTTAATTATCGACATTGCATACTGCGGTAAAGCCTGAATCACCGATTTTAATAGAATCTCCTTCCCACCTTTGGAAATCAGATTTTCTTTCCACCCCTCCAATTTAGCATTTACGCGTCCTAGGGTCCAAGCAAACATATCTTTCTTGGATGATCCCCAATCAGAAGGAATGCCAAGATACTTGCCTCTTTTGTCTAGAACTAGCACCTTAATTCGCTAGACATATATATCTTAAGAGAGTCAGGACAGTTTTTACTTAGGAACAGACCTAATTTATTCCTGTTAATCTCTTGTCTTGTGGCTAGACAATACTGGTTAAGGATGTTTGCTAAATTTTGACATTCCTAGGTTCTACCATCTAGGAAAAATATAGCATCATCATCAAAAAATAAATGTGATAGAGTTGGACAGCACCTGTTAAGTTTAAGACCCCGTAAATGGCCCATATCTACAGCTTGTTGGATGAGGGTGGATAGCATATTTGCCACAAGGATGAATAAGTAAGGTGAGAGAGGGTCACCCTGTTTGAGTCCCTGTGATGGTTTGAAATAAGGTAGGAGTTTGCCATTGAGCTTAACACTGAGAGAGGTTGTCGTTACACATTGCATTAGCCAAAGCACCCATTGATCTTGAAAACCAATTTGACGAAGATAGGCTTCCAAAAAATCACATTCGACCCTGTCATAGGCTTTCTTTATATCCAACTTTAGGAGCGCATGAAATTTTTTCTTTCTGGTACGAATTTTGAACTGATGTAGTACCTCTTAAACTATCAATATATTATCTTGTATTTGTCGCCCTGACACAAAAGCACTCTGTTCTGTGGAGATCAACTCAGGTAGGCAAGATTTCAATCGATTCGCTAGAACTTTTGAGATAATCTTATAGATAAAATTACATAAGCTGATAGGGCGAAATTGATCTAACCTCTCTGGGCTGGGTACTTTAGGGATCAAACAGATTGTTGTTCGGTTAACCTCAGTAGGCATCACTCCAGTAATGAATAAATTTTGCACTGATTTAAACACATCCTCTTGTATGATATCCCAATGACCATGATAAAAAAGACCATTCAAACTATCAGGTCTTGGTGCTTTGGTGGCTCCTAATTGAAATGTCGCTGTCTTTACTTCCTCCTGAGTAACATTAGTTGTTAATTGTGTATTCATGGCGGCTGTCACTACTCGAGGACATTGCATTAAAGTAGGTCCATAGTCTCGTTGTCCAATGGAAGTATAAAGATTTTGAAAGAAAGTACTTGTCATGTTCCTCACCTGATCTGGCTCTCGTATCCACTGCTCATTTCCATCTTTCAACATGCTGATTGTATTTCTTTTCCGCCTTTGAATTGTAGTGGCGTGAAAGAATTTGGTGTTTCTGTCCCCCCACCGCATCCAGTTGATCCTAGAACGCATTGCCCAATAGTGCTCTTCCTGTAACCATATATTCCCAATTGAATTGCCGGTTTTTCCACTTTTTTTTTCTATGGGGGTTGGATCTGGTTTTTCCACTTCACGAGTCTATTTAGAGAGAAGGCTAAAGCTTCCTAAAAAGGACAAAAAAAAAAAAAAAGATTTCTTCAGCTAAAGTTCTAACGTAATTTTCAGAAATGCAAATGGTTTTTTAATTGCTAGAAATGATAGGAATTTGCTAAATATTCTCTTTATATTTCAAGAACCATAATTCTCTAGAAATCTACATGAAAGAAAAAGGAGTGTAGACACCTGGAGTGCCAAAACTTGGCACAGGGGGACACCGAAGTGCTAAAATCGGAACAAAATGGATCACTTAAGTGCTAACGGCAAGAAAATCCGACCAAGATGCTGATATTGTGATTTTCTGGTGAGGCAAGTGCAAAATGATGTTGTTTGTCACGCTAACGTGGCTAGACAAATGTAAAAACGACATTCCTTTGCTTTTGACGTGGTAAATAATTAATATAAAATTAATTAAACTAAATTTGAAACTGAATTCATTTAAAACATTTAGAAATTTTTTTTTTAAAAAAAAAGGGAGGGAAGAGGCACGCGGTGACGGGCCGAGCTCTCGCCATCGCCACTACCACCGCCGCCTTCTCCTCGTCGTTGGGAAGGGCTGGCAACAGTGGGGGAAGAGTTGGCCGAGGTCATCGGCCCCCACCACCACTGGCTTGGCGAGGGTCGTCGACCCTCGCCGGATTTGGGGAGGGCGATGACCCTCACCCTAAATCCGGGCGAGGGCTACGACCCTCGCCGGTTGGGGAGGGTGGCAACCCTTGCCCAAGATTTGGGTGAGGGTTTGTGGGCCTTGCCGCCGGTCGGCTAGGGTCGTTGGCCCTTGGCCAAGGCCTCGGCGATCCCGGCCAACCCTCCTCCCACTTTCGTCGGCCCTTCCTAGTGACGACGGGGACGCAACGGCAACGAGGGCTCAACCTTCGTTGCCTTCTTCCTTCCACCCCCTTTAATAAAATATATATATATATATATATATATATATATATATATATTAAATTATTTATTTATAAATTAATTAAATTAATTTTTATATTAAAATTCAAATCCGCGTCGAAACGATGTCGTTTTTGCATTTCTTTATTTAGTATGCTCTCTAGTGAGCCATGTAGGTGAGAAAAATAATAAAAAATTGCCATGTAGGATTTCCAGCAAAGTTAATTGTAGATGGCACTTAAGTGTTTCACTTTTCAAAAAATTGTTACTTTCTTAATTTTTGACACTTAAGTGTCCCTTTCGTGCCAAATTTTAGCACTTGGGGTGTACTTCTTTCAAAGAAAAAGTATTAAGGTAGGTTTTAAGGGCAGGTGAAAGGTGGAGTAATTTATACATGCCTGAGCATTATGTGACATGCCACTTCATCAAATATGAAGCATAAAGTGCTATAAAAAGTTCTTTGAAAGAACAAATAAGTTAATAGTACAAGTAATGTGACATCCAGATTTTCGGGTCCTGATTTCAATTAGTTAAATTGGGCATTTCATCGACGCAATTATAGTGTTTGTCTCTAAGTTGGCCACTCACAAGATAACTAGACTAGCTGGGTAGGCTATTAAGGACTTTAGGGTAGATAGACTGAGAATTCGACCATGAATCAATCTCTCGACCGTGCTCATCTTTAGAGATCATTACGGCACAGTTAAAAATCAAATTAAGATCAGAGATAGGTCGGTTCGACTAAGATGAATGACCGATCGTGGTGACTTCACTAAATTGGAAAGTTCTCATCGACCAGCACTAACTTGATCTTACTATCATTTTGGTATCCTGTGTCTGTATTTGAATTCTCGAGATTTTCACAACAATCGAGAGTCGCTAATGTGTCAAGTGGGTTCATCGTGGCTCGAAGAAAATCGACCATGGGTCATTTGTCCTAAAAAGTTCTGAAAGTTACCCGATAGCCTAGGTCACACTAAAAACGCGTCGAATGGAAATTAACTGTGAGTTCGAGTCTGATTTCAGAAATCGAAAGTTCTGTGGTATCACGATCAATTCTAGGAACGTCGACTCAGTCTCAGAAGAATTTTTGGAGATTCCAAGATTTTTACGGAAAATTGTTCGGACGTCGCGGAAAAATAACAGAAATTCGGTTTAGCTCATTTGAAGGGAATTTGGATTTCTAAGCCGAGCTACTGGGTGATGGGAATTTGTGGAGATGTGTGGGATTTTTCTTCGACAGAATTGGACTTTGAATCTGAGAAATTGAGGATGGAATTGAAGTCTGAAATTTGGTGAAATTCAGAATAAGGCAGGAGCAGCATTCTTTTGAGCATCGAAATTTATTAATTGGTGAATTTATGGGATTTGCTTGGTTGGATAAGTGATGGGGGACAAGGAGTTAATGGAGAGGATAAATTCTTGACTTTAACTTTTCTTTTTCTCCCAGCTTGCCGTGTACGCCTCTACCGGTCTTGATCTTCTTCAAGCTTCGGTCTCCTATTTTCTTTACTTCGTTTTCATTTTTTCCTTTCGAAGCCGTAGCCGCCCCATCCTTCCAGCATCAACGAAGCAATTCCATCATCATCTCTACTCCACTCACTCTCTTTCTTCCTCCTCGTTCGGTCAACTTGACCGGAGCTGTGCCGCCCCACCATCTTCGATTTCTACTCCACCAGTTCTTGTAGTCACCAGTTCTTCATCCCGCCGAAGCTTCTTCATGCGCCATGCTGCAGCTCCATCGATCCCATCTCCACGAAGTCTTCATCCACACGGCTTCGCGCGTCCAGCAGCAAATCCGTGGACACGTCTTCAGTCCAGCGAGTCAACTGAAGAAATCCAGTCCACTTGCTGCCACTTGGCCGCGCCTGCCCCTAGTTCGATCAATCTCCCCCGAACGTCTTCAATCGGTGCCATTCGGTTGACCCCGCAAGCCAGCGAAGCCCACTCGAGCATCAGCCATCCACGTGCATAGTTCAAGCGGCCACCAAAGACCATCGAGCTCTCATCTCCACGCGTGGTCTTCTCCACGCTCGAGCGACACCAGCAGCTCCTGCACGTCTTCTTGCTCGGCCCATCTTCGCTCCTTGGTGTGTTGGACCAACAATAGCTTTTGCTGCTTCTTCTTAGCTCAGCAGCCCAGCCCGTGAGCAAGATCAGTCGTGAATTTCTAGTCCATAGTTCGGCCCAACAGTTGGGCCCATGTCTTCGGCCCAATTCCATTGCAAGCTTGAGGCCCACTTGAATTCAGGCCCTGCAGAAGCCCATGACTTTTGTTGCAAGTTCAGCCCGCCACTTGAAGCCCAGCCCAGTTTAGTTTGTTTCAAGCCCAGTCCAACAGATTCTTATAGTGTTCAGCCTAAGCCCAGAATTTCTGCGGGCATGCAAAGTTTCTTGGCCTGGCCCAAGTGTCTATCGTCGCCGCCGAAAATTTGGATTTCGGTAGCCATCGCAGCGTCCCAGTCCCCGCTTTTAATCAAGTGAGTTTTGCTCACTAATGCCTTCTTAGTTTGCTAATTATACTTAAAGGTTGATTAGATTTAATTAATTGCAATTAGGTGGATAGATTAGATTAAAGTAATTAAATTAAAGACTCATTGATGCATGTTAATTAAATTGACGGTGCATTTAACTAGCAAACATGTCTTAGTATTTATTGGATGCTTATTGGGATTTTTCCCGACCCTTATCGGGTGTTAATTAGGAAATTCGAGCCTAAGTGGAATTTTTAGTAATTAAATATTAATTTTAGAAATTAATTACTTAATTATTTATTTTTCAGAAATTCAACTGGGATGATCAGTGACCGGGATTTTATGCTGATGATCGTGGTGTAGTCCATTTATTTAATTGAGCTTTATATTGTGCTAAATTGAATTTATTGTATTTATTTATTTAATTTTTGAAATTAATTATTTAATTATTTATTTTCCAGAAATTCAACCGGGATGATCGATAACCGAATTTCATGCTGATTGTTGTGGTGTAGTTCGTTTATTTATTCGATCTTTAATTTGTGAGAAATTAATTTATTAGTGATTTTAAGATTTACTCCTAAATTGAATAATCTTTGGTTATTAATTGAAGAATAACCGGGCATCGGTTGATAATGCCACTAAATCTAAATTGCCGAGTGGGGCCGTAATGCCACTACATATTGAAAATTGCCGAGTGGGGCCATAATGCCACGACATATTGAAAGTTGCCGAGTGGGGCCGTGATACCACTACATATTAAAAGTTGCCGAGTGGGGCTGTGATGCCACTAAATCTAAGAAAATTGCTCGGTGGGGCCGTGATTACCACTTATAATTAAGTTATGTCCTAAGGACCGTGATTCGTAATTGAGAATTACATTGGAATAGTTGAAATGACCAGAAGTGGTTCTGTTGATATGTAATCGACTAGGTCGATTGATCGATGATTCGATATGAGTGTGATTAGATGTGATTCATTGATTTAATCTGATGTTGTGAATTAATTGATTGAATGGAATGATCGGTGAATGGTTGATTGAGACGTAATCAACTAGGTCGATTGATCATTGCCTTGAATTGATGTTGAAAATTGGTTGGAATAATGGAAATGACCGTGAGTGGTCTTGTTGACGTGTAATCAACTAGGTCAATTTGATCAATACTTCGATTTGTGATGTGATTGCTTGGGTGCCTATTTGATCTGTACTAATATGCAGGTGGAATCTAAGGCCAAGGTAAGTCCTCTGACTCATGTTGTGCATAGGCAGCCCTAAGGTGTATTAGTTTACTAATCGGGTTTTAGGGGGTAGAACTTGTTGAGATGTAGTTTCATCCTAGTTTGGGGAAAACATTTTAGAACCCTGGTGAAGAACCTGAGGGGAAAGAACTCGAGAGGAGTATCTAAGGAGAACCCCGAGGATCATCCAGAGTAGGATCCTGATGACTATTGCTGTAGGATCTAATTGAGTAGAAACCAATCTTTTTAGCATGGTTTGTATATGTAAATGTATGACTGAGTCATTATAGATGTACATAAAAGTGTTGGTTTTCAGGTTCAATTTTCTAGTCCTACTTATATATCCCATTGCTTTATTGTTTAAAGATTTTTATAACTGCTTCCGCATGTGCTATTAAAAAGGAAAGGGTCGGCGATATGTAATCCTGGGATATCGCATTTTAAAATCGACCAAAGGTAAGAGATATGTGCATGCCTGAGGATCAGGGCGTGACAAGTAAAGGGAACAAGATAAATTGTTTATCCTATTTCTTTGGGAAATTTGGAGCGAAATCTCATATTTCCTTTAATCCCTCAAATTAAAATTTCTTAAATTTGAGCATAATAAAAATAAAATAATAGAAATGATAAACTTAAAGAAAACCCACAAAACATTCATAATAATACAAAAACTATGATTGTAACCATTTACGACCACCAATTGAGCCACCATGATCGTGAGCTTATCTCGAGCAGCCATGATCTCGAACTTCACAATTCGAAACTCTAGTGGTTATGGCTGTCACGACCATGGTTGTTGCAAGCTTAGAGCTTGAGCTCATGGCTACGACAATGATCCTCCATCTCTTTCTCTCTCTCAACTTTGTTTTTTTTATTTTAATATTATTTGATGTGGTGCCTTTTTTACTTATAATAATTTTCGGTAAATCATGACATGACATATATATTTTAGTGTAATACATTTATTCACTAGCATCTATATAATTAATTCTGAATCCACGTCAACAAAAATCGATCAGTAAGGGAAAAATTATAATGGAAGGACCGTACGTCAACATTTTCTAAAAAGTTGAGGGACGTTTAAAAAAAAAAAAAAGAGAGAGAGAAAAGAAAAAAGGATGATTTTGATTTTGATTTTCGGACAAAAATAAAGGAACCATGGTTATATTATTCCTTAAATAAAATAAGAAAACAAAACCTTCATTTCATCGTATCTATCGTTTTTTTTTTTTTTTTATCTAGTTTCCCTGTTGAATTAATTAAGATTAGCAAATATAATAATATATTGTTTAGATTTCAACCGGTTACCCATTTCTTTGAAATGGAAATTGCTGCCCACAATCCACCGTAGTCATCTTGGATGACACAACGGCACACGTAAGACATGCCGATGACGCAAAGGCACACGTCTTCGACGTCTGCATATTTCATCACCCGTCTTCCCTATAAGTGTACATGCCGATGACGCAAAGGCACACGTCTTCGACGTCTGCATATTTCATCACCCGTCTTCCCCTATAAGTGTACGTGCAATATTTGGCCATGTATCTCCCCAATCAAATCCACAGAGAGAGAGAGAGAGAGAGAGATAGAGAGAGAGAGAGAGAGAGATGGAGAAGGAGAACAGCAATGCTTCAGTGGAAGTTATGAGCAACAAACAGGTGATATACAGAGAGAAGGTACAAGGTTCCCTGAAAGAGACCCACTTGGAAGTGAGGACGAGCTCGGAGAGACCGAAGGCTGACAAGGATTCGGGGGCCATCATGGTGAAGAACTTGTACCTGGCCTGCGATCCCTACAATCTCCCCCTCATCAAGTTGTCCACTCAGCTCGGCTCTGTAAGTACTGCCATCTCTCTCGTCACATTTACTCGACACATGATGCCAACAGTAAGTTATGAACTCGCATGCATAAACAAAACTCAAATTTGTGACAAGTACATTCAACAAGTAAGATTCAAAGGAAGCATACTCTTTCCTTCTTGTACGCTCAAAGTCTATTCGTGTTTGCTAAATGTAGTTGTGCTTATATTCTGAAGTATCTAACACAATGATGCAGCCTGTTCCTGGATTTGGAGTAGCTAGAGTTTTGGAATCTGGGCATCCAAACTTCAAGAAAGGCGACTTGGTTTGGGGCATGACTGGATGGGAGGAGTATAGTCTAATTACTGCGCCAGAGACTTGCTTTAAGATCGAACACACCGATGTTCCTTTGTCTTACTACACTGGCCTTCTGGGTATGCTCTTTAATCATCTGGTGCAATATCTCTTTCAGTGTTAAAGAATGAGGCGAATCAAATTGTTAAGATACTTTGTTCTGTCTATCTCATTCTCAAGTACGGACAGTCTCCAGCTTATCCGAGGAAAAAGCGTGCTTCGTTTGCATTTTACTTGTGGGGATTATCCAGCAAATCTTGAAACTTGTCTAATTTGCATAAATCCAAACTTTACAGGCATGCCAGGTCTGACGGCTTATGCTGGGTTTTTTGAGGTATGCTCTCCTAAGAAAGGAGATACTGTTTTCATATCAGCGGCATCGGGAGCTGTTGGTCAGCTTGTCGGCCAGTTTGCAAAGTTGTTTGGTTGTTACGTTGTTGGCAGCGCTGGTAGCAAAGAGAAGGTAATCATCTCACATTTGTCTAGTGTTTCCTTGAATCTTTCCGGTTTTATCTCTATTTAAAATGCTCGCTTGCTGTTATGTTTGGGAAAAAGGTTGATTTGCTGAAGAACAAATTTGGATTCGATGATGCTTTCAACTACAAGGAGGAACTGGATTTGGATGCAGCACTGAAAAGGTGAACCAGGAATAGAGTAACAATAATTGAGCACATTACTGATGTATAGGATATTCAATACGTACCCATTCCAAAGCCGACTAGAGTTGACTTTTTTCTGTCTTGAATGTTTAGATGCTTCCCTGAGGGGATCGATATCTACTTCGAAAATGTCGGTGGAAAGATGCTTGATGCCGTGCTGCTCAACATGAAACCTCATGGCCGAATCACAGTATGCGGAATGATCTCACAGTACAACCTCCAGCAGCACGAAGGCGTACACAACTTGATTAACCTTATCTGGAAGCGGGTTCGGATGGAAGGTTTCTCGGTGTCTGATTACTATTATCTCTACCCGAAGTTCCTGGAGATGGTATTGCCTCAGATCAGAGAGGGGAAGATTGCGTACATGGAAGACATCGCGGAAGGGCTCGAGAACGGTCCAGCAGCTCTTGTTGGGGTGTTCTCCGGTCGCAACATCGGGAAACAGGTGGTCGTGGTTTCTCGCAAATGAGTCAGCTTTCTGTACTTTTTTTCATCAACATAGTCTTATTTTGCCTCGTGCTTTCGAAAGGAGTTGTTTTCCGTTTGTCTTTGCATTGCCGCTATGATACAAAGTACATTTGAGTGCAAATGTGTCTTGTATAAGAAGGCGCATGGGGTTGTTTTCTGGTAGCAATGGTGGGGAAACAGAAGCTAGTAGTTTCCCGCTTACTGCACTTTTGGGTGCGAATGCTCTGTTATGCTTTCGGAGTAAAATTAAAGAAAACCACAAAACATTCATAATAATACAAAAACTATGATTTGTAACCATTTACAATCACCAAGGGCGCGAATGATAACCATTTTGGTCAGAAATTAATTTTTGGAAGAAAAATAGATTTTTCAGTTTCTATTTCTAGATGAGTTTCTAAGCAAAAATACCCATTTGATAACGACACAAAATTTATACTCTAAAAATAGAAATTTGTTTGATAATGACACAAAATTTCTTCTTATCGGACGGCGGAGGACTGCGGTAGACAGCAGCGGCAGATGGACAACTGGTTGAAAGCAAGGACAAATGACGAGAAGAACTTTTATTTCTCATTTATGTTCTAGAAATAGAAAAGTAGAAAATTTTTACTTCTGATTTCTATTCCAAACCTATTTCTGGAACAAGAATCTATTTCAGAAATAGAAAAATAGAATAATTTTATCAAACATATTTATATTCTAGAAACAAGTTTGGAATAGAAAATTTGTTTACGGAATAGAAATTGTATTTTTTCATGCACCCCCAATTGAGCCACCACGACCGTGAGCTTATCTCGAGGAGCCATGATCTCGAGCTTCACAATTCAACACTCTAGTGGTTGTGGCCGCCATGACCATGGTTGCTGCAAGCTTAGAGCTTGATGCAAGCCAAGGGTAGGCTTTCTCAAACAGTAGGAATGGGAGAATGACTCGCACATGGGAAACAGGATGAACAGAAATTTCAGCACTGCGTAAGCTCAAGAGAATAGTCGTATCTTTGTCAAACTAGAAAAATATTAAAGAGCATAGAAACTAGAAACTAGTAAAAGCATAATGTTTTCATGGCTCCCAAGGTGTCTTCTTTCAAGCTTCTGGGATGGACTCAAGATATTGATACAGCTTCTCGGTTGAATCGACAACTTCATTGAACTTCATTGACAATTGACAACTTCATCGATAAGAGGTTTCATCGAGCTTGAATGCGGGCCGATCTTCTTGGTCGAGAGAGCTGGTCTTCAATGCGGGCTGCATCGGAGCTTGAGCTCATGGCTACGACGATGATCCTCCATCTCTTTCTCTCTCTCAATTTTGGTTTCTTTTTTTTTTTTGAATATTTTTTGATGTGGTGCCTTTTTGACTTATAATAATTTGTAGTAAATCATGACATGACATATGTATTTTAGCGTGACACATATTCACCAACGTCTATATGATTAATTTTGTAATCCTTGTCAACAAAAATCGATCAGTAAGGGAAAAATTATAACGGAAGGACCATATGTCAACATTTTCTTACAAGTTGAGAGATGATTTAAAAAATAAAAATAAAATTAAAAGAAAGAAGAATGATTTTGATTTTGATTTTCGGACAAAAATAAAGGAACGATGGTTATATTATTCCTTAAATTAAATAAGTAAACAAATCCTTCATTTCGTCGTATGTATTTTTTTTTATCTAGTTTCCTTGTTGAATTAATTAAGATTAGCAAATATAATAATATATTGTTTAGATTTCAACCGGTTGCCCATTTCTTTGAAATGGAAATTGCGGCCCGCAATCCACCGTCATCATCTTGGATTGCGATGGTCGTTAGGCTAGCATCTCCCAATTGGAATACTATTCCACGGATGACACAACGGCACACGTAAGACATGCTGCCGATGACACACGGGCACACGTCACCGGCGTCTGCATATTTCATCACCCATCTACCCTATAAGTACACGTGCAATATTTGGCCATGCGTCTCACCAGTCAAATCCACAGAGAGAGAGAGAGAGAGAGAGAGAGAGAATGGAAAAGGAGAACAGCAACGCTTCAGCGGAAGTTATGGGGAACAAACAGGTGATTTACAGAGAGAAGGTACAAGGTTCCCTGAAAGAGACCCACTTGGAAGTGAGGACGAGCTCGGAGAGACCGAAGGCCGAGAAGGATTCGGGGTCCATCATGGTGAAGAACTTGTACCTGTCCTGCGATCCCTACAATCTCCACCTCATCAAGTTCTCCACTCCGCTCGGCTCCGTAAGTACCGCCATCTCTCTCGTCACATTTACTCGACACATGATGCCAACAGTAAGTTATGAACTCGCATGCATAAACAAACTCAAATTTGTGACAAGTACATTCGACAAGTAAGATTCAAAGGAAGCATACTCTTTCCTTCTTGTACGGTCAAAGTCTATGCGAGTTTGCTAATTGTAGTTGCGCTTATATTCTGAAGAATCTAAAACCATGATGCAGCCTGTTCCTGGATATGGAGTAGCTAGTGTTTTGGAATCTGGGCATCCAAACTTCAAGAAAGGCGACTTGGTTTGGGGCATAACTGGATGGGAGGAGTATAGTCTAATTACTGCGCCAAGGACTTGCTTTAAGATCGAACACACCGATGTTCCTCTGTCTTACTACACCGGCCTTCTGGGTATGCTCTTTAATCATCTGGTGCTATATCTCTTTCAGTGTTAAATAATGAGGAGCATCGAATCGTTAAGATACTTTGTTCTGTCTGTTTGGTTCTCAAGTACGGACAGCCTCCAGTTATGCAAGGAAAAAGCGTGCTTCCTTTGAATTTTATTTGGGTGGATCTTCCTTGTTTAAGTGCCGTATGCCCTCGTTGAATTATCTCAACAATGGAGCACTGTACAGCTCTTTCGTGTTGAGAGAAGCGTGTAAATTGATTGTTTCTCATCCATTTGTCAGGGCCATCACCTTCGGTTGTTTCTCATCCATTTGTCAGGGCCATCACCTTCGGTCAATTAAATCAGATCATTTGAGATTTGCCATGGCACTACACTCCTATGCTTCAGCAAATCTTGAAACTTGTCTAATTTGTATAAATCCAAACTTTCCAGGTATGCCAGGTATGACGGCTTATGCTGGGTTTTTCGAGGTATGCTCTCCCAAGAAAGGAGATACAGTTTTCATATCGGCAGCGTCGGGAGCTGTGGGTCAGCTTGTCGGCCAGTTTGCAAAGTTGTTTGGTTGTTATGTTGTTGGCAGCGCCGGTAGCAAAGAGAAGGTAATCATCTCACAATTGTCTAGTTTTTCCTTGAATAGTAATTGCTTAATAGTCTCTTCCCGATTTTATCTTTACTTAAAATACTCGCTTGCTGCTATGTTTGGGAAAAAGGTTGATTTGCTGAAGAACAAGTTTGGATTCGATGATGCTTTCAACTACAAGGAGGAACTGGATCTAGATGCAGCACTGAAAAGGTGAACCGGGAATATAGTAACGATGATTGAGCACATTACTTATGTACAAAATATTCAATATGTACCCATTCCAAAGCTGACTAGAGTTGACTTTTTTCTGTCTACAATGTTTAGATGCTTCCCTGAGGGGATCGATATCTACTTCGAAAATGTTGGCGGGAAGATGCTTGATGCCGTGCTGCTCAACATGAAACTTCATGGCCGAATCACATTATGCGGAATGATCTCACAGTACAACCTTCAGCAGCCCGAAGGCATACACAACTTGATGAACCTTATCCTGAAGCGGGTTCGGATGGAAGGTTTCGTGGTGGCTGATTACTATCATCTCTACCCCAAGTTCCTCGAGATGGTATTGCCTCAGATTAAAGAGGGGAAGATTGCGTACATGGAAGACATTGTGGAAGGGCTCGAGAACGGTCCAGCAGCTCTTGTTGGGGTGTTCTCTGGTCGCAACGTTGGGAAACAGGTGGTCGTGGTTTCTCGCGAATGATTCAGCTTTCTGTACTTTTTTTCATCGGCATAGTCTTATTTTGACTCGTGCTTTTGAAAGTTGTTTTCTGTTGTCTTTGCATTGCCGCTATGACACAAAGGACATTTGAATGCAAACGTGTCTCGTATAAGAAGGGGCATGGGGTTGTTTTCTGGTAGCAATGGTGGGGAAACAGAAGCTAGTAGTTTCCCGCTTACTGCACTTCTGGGTGCGAATGCTCTGTTATGCTTTTGGAGTATATGTTCTCTGCTGAATCTATTGGTATAAAATTTCATTCTGTGCCTCTCTAAGATGTCGATGTAAATGGATCTTCCCTTACCGTGCCGTCGCCTTTAAATGAACTGGTTTGAAAGATCGAACTGTTTTGACTAGCGCGAAAATGTGAAGAATCGAAGCAATTTGGAGGGTGTCATTGTTTTTATGGAAAGGACTTCCATGAAATGATTTTCTAAAGGTCAACACGTTTGATTTGTTGAAAGTGGATAAGCTATTGAAAAAACTTTTCAGGCAAGAAAAAAAACCAATACTCAACATCCAGGAAAATTATTATGTATCCCTCTTTGATTAATTTTTTGGAATGGAGATCTATTTTCACGTAAAGTTTTATGAGCACTGATTGATTTTTTTTTTTTTTGGTATTCGAAAGAGTACTGATAGATTAAGTTTGTTAATTATTTGCATTTTCTTCTTGGGCGTCCTTTTTTTAGGTTGCATTATTTTGATAATAAAACTCCATAAAATTTTATACTCCAAACATTTGTAATATTTTAGACAATGATTTCGATATCACTTTAGTATCTCATATTAGGAGCAAACCATAATTATAACATTGAGCTTAATTTATTAAAGTTAGGTTTAAAACATCAAAATAATTATGTCTCGCCTTCAAGAACACCATCAAATAACTAATGACAAGCTATTTCCTTAGAAAATGATTTTTGCAGAAATATATTCTTCCATCGAGAAGATTTCTATGAAACACGCATACCCTAATTAAGATATAAATTGCATAGATAAAATCGAAAAATAACTGATTTACATGATTTGATTATATATGCCTAATCTAACAGGAGAGATCAACGAGATAAATCCACAATAATCAAGTAGGATAAAGTTATAGCTACTCAGTCATACTCACTTATAATTTTATTTTATTTTAAATTCAGCAGGAACCCACAAAAATCGTTTGTAAAAGAGGAATTTTCTTATACTCTCGAATCTCTTGGATTGTCGCTCTCGGTGCACTTTGTGACTCTTGCAAGTTTCGTACATATTAAGCGCACTAAGTATGCACACCCGACCAAATTCAACAACATAATATGTGTATGCAAGAAACTATGAGCACTTTTCAGACATCAACATAGACTTCATCTTCAATAAGAAAAAATAAATTTTTTGAGAAGTTAATAGATATTATTTGCGTTACTCATGATCTTGTTGACAAGAGTCCGATTTGGACTTTCCTTAATATCGAGCATGATTACTTGTAATCCGTGGCTCAAATTTCAAAATAGTGGGAACTAGCTTTGAGCCATAATCCATAAAAATTTCCAAAAAAAATATTAAATATATTATACGGATACCAATTCAATCCTAAATACTTAAATTTAGCCAATTTATTCATAAATTTTTTGATTATTTGCTAATATAATTCTTCTAGCTAATTTTGACTAGCAATGTGGCATAACCACCACTAATGTAATCAACTTTTTGCATTTGTTATATTTTTCTAAATATATATAGTTTATTTGAAGTTTTCATTTTTTCTTTTCTTTCTTTTTTTATTTCCTTCTTGCTTGCCTGTTATTAGGCCTTGGCAATCGCTTGCAACTAGTGATGAGCAAGGGTCGAACAAGGGCTGATCTCATGGGCCTCATGTGAGGTTTGCCCTCACCAACCCTCGACTATGGCTGATTGTTGGCCATGGCAACAAAGGAAGAGGGGGGAAAAAGAAAATTAAAAAAATTAAAATATCACCAAAAAAAAAGTTGTCTAAATCAGCATCGACTATGCCACATAAGACAATCTTCGTCCACATCAGCAATTACCGGCCAAAATTGGTCGGCAAGATTATATTGACAAATTGACAAAAAAATTAGGATTAAATTGGCTAAATTAAAAAGTTTGAACTAAATTGACATCTGAACAATAAATTTAAGACTTTTTTGGTAATGATCCCTATTCAAATCACTAGTAGAATGTTACGTGCATTGCATGTATAAAGACCATGCAATCTCTTTAAAATGTATAGACACCAAACTACCCATTATAAACTTAATTTGGAAATTAACAAGATTTTGCAATTTAAATCAAGCTGAAATTACCAAAGAAATAAACGAGAAAAATAAAAGACATGAATAAATTATGTGATTTGGTCCGAGTATCGGTACTTTCTTCACAGGGAGAATCAATAGTAAATAATTCATTATAATCGGAGAATCGAAGTTACGATCATGAACACGCTCTAATGTTTCCCATACCTAACTTACTAGTAAGTGCGACAACTCAACTTGGATATAAAATTCACACAACAAAATTCTTGTGTATCCGAGCCCTCGTGAAAGACAAAAAAAAAAAAAAAAGAACTATATTTTACTTTGTTTTCTTTACTCTGACAAAGACCTTTTCACCCCCTCCCTTTCTTTAATGGCTTTCTCTCTTGTGTTGCTACGTATAGGAGTCAAAACCTGACATCTCCTTTGACCAAACCGAAAAAGCCAAACAAACCAGTCCAGAAAACTACATGGTCTGATGGATCTTGATCCCAATAAGAAAATGGATTTCTTAATATTTCTTTCACCAACTCAAACTCAAGATACCATTTAATATTTTGTCACGCATAATTTGAATATTTTTGTTTGACTTTGAATGGTATTGACAACTAAATATATTTTTTTAATTTTAAATAAAGAACTATATGAGAAGGACTGAAATTGATATTTTTCTCCTGACAATCAAACATAAATAAGAAACACTCATTAGAAAAAATTATATAATAATAACAAATAGAATATACAGATAAACACAGAGAAAAAAATATAAATAATATGATTAAATTATTGAAATAGACGGATGTGCACTTACTGTAACATTTGGAGTTCAACAAAACAGCAAACAATGGGCGACCCTTAGCTAGTAGCGGCCCTTGGCCTATTCGAGTGAGAGCCGCCTACTCTTACCAGATTTGGGAGAGGGCCGCGACCCTCGCCCTAGATCTGGGCGAGCAAGCCCTCGCCATCGGTTAGCAAGGGTCGCCGGGCCCTAGCCAACCCTCCCCCCACCTTCGTTGGTCCTTCCTAGCAACAGCGGGGAGGCGGTGGCAGCGAGGGCTTAGCCCTCAGCCACCTTCTACCTCCCTCCCCCTTTTTAAAATTTTTTTTATTTATTTGTTTATTTATTTATAATTTAATTAAATTAATTTTTATATTAAAATTCAATCCACATTAAAATGACGTTGTTTTTGTGTTTCTTTGCTGAGTCAACTCTTTAATGAGCCACGTAGACGAGAAAAATAATAAAAAATTATCACGTAAGATTTTCGGCAGGATTCACCGGAGGTAACACTTAAATGTCACATTTCTAACTTTTGGCACCTAAGTGTCCTTTTGTGCCAAGTTTTGGCATTTGGGATGTACTTCTTCCAAAAAAAAGTGTTAAGGTAGGTTCTAAGGGCAAGTGAAAGGTGGAGTAATTTATACATGCTTAAGCATTATGTGACATGCCACTTCATCAAATATGAAGCATGAAGTGCTATAAAAAGTTCTTTGAAAGAGCAAATAAGTTAATAGTATAAGTAGAGGGAACAAGATAAATGGTTCATCTTGTTTCTTTGGGAAATTTGGAATGAAATTTTAATTTCTCGGGATTTCCTTTGATCCCTCAAAGTAAAATTTATTAAATTTGAGTATAATAAAAATAAAATAACAGAAATGATAAACTTGAAGAAAACCCACAAAACATCCATAATAATACAAAAACTATGATTTGTAACCATTTACGACCACCAATTGAGCCACCATGACCATGAGCTTATCTTGAATAGCCATTATCTCAAGCTACACAATTTGAAACTCTAGTGGTTGTGGCCGCCATGACCACGGTTGCTGCAAGCTTAGAGCTTGAGCTCCTGGCTACGACGATGATCCTCCATCTCTTTCTCTCTCTCAATTTTGGTTTCTTTTTTTTTTTTTATGATATTTTTTGTTGTGGTGCCTTTTTGACTTATAATAATTTTCAAAAAATCATGACGTGTCATATGAATTCAGCGTGACACATAAATTCACCAGCGTTTATATCATTAATTTTGTAATCCATGTCAACAAAAATTGATCAGTAAGGGAAAAATTATAATGGAAGAACCGTACGATCAGCATTTTCTTAAAAGTTGAGGGACGATTTTTTTTCTTTTTAATAAAACTAAAAGAAAGAAGGATGATTTTGATTTTGATTTTCGGACAAAAATAAAGAAACAATGGTTATATTATTCCTTAAATAAAATAAGAAAACAAAACCTTCATTTCATAGTATGTATTGTTTTTTTTTTTTATCTAGTTCCTTGCTGAATTAATTAAGATTAGTAAATATAATAATATATTGTTTAGATTTCAACCGGTTGCCCATTTCTTTGGAATGGAAATCGCGGCCCACAATCCACCGTCATCATCTTGGATGACACAACGGCACACGTAAGACATGCCAAAGACGCAAAGGCACACGTCACCGACGTCTGCATATTTAATCACCCGTCTTCCCTATAAGTGTACGTGCAATATTTGGCCATGTATCTCCCCAACCAAATCCACAGAGAGAGAGAGAGAGAGAGAGAGAGAGAGAGAGAGAGAGAGAGACAGAGAGACAGAGAGACAGAGAGACAGAGAGAGAGAGAGATGGAGAAGGAGAACAGCAATGCTTCAGTGGAAGTTATGAGCAACAAACAGGTGATATACAGAGAGAAGGTACAAGGTTCCCTGAAAGAGACCCACTTGGAAGTGAGGACGAGCTCGGAGAGACCGAAGGCCGACAAGGATTCGGGGGCCATCATGGTGAAGAACTTGTACCTGGCCTGCGATCCCTACAATCTCCCCCTCATCAAGTTGTCCACTCAGCTCGGCTCTGTAAGTACCGCCGTCTCTCTCGTCACATTTACTCGACACATGATGCCAACACTAAGTTATGAACTCGCATGCATAAACAAAACTCAAGTTTGTGACAAGTACATTCAACAAGTAATATTCAAAGGAAGCATACTCTTTCCTTCTTGTACGCTCAAAGTCTATTCGTGTTTGCTAAATGTAGTTGTGCTTATATTCTGAAGTATCTAACACAATGATGCAGCCTGTTCCTGGATTTGGAGTAGCTAGAGGTTTGGAATCTGGGCATCCAAACTTCAAGAAAGGCGACTTGGTTTGGGGCGTGACTGGATGGGAGGAGTATAGTCTAATTACTGTGCCAGAGACTTGCTTTAAGATCGAACACACCGATGTTCCTTTGTCTTACTACACTGGCCTTCTGGGTATGCTCTTTAATCATCTGGTGCAATATCTCTTTCAGTGTTAAAGAATGAGGCGAATCAAATTGTTAAGATACTTTGTTCTGTCTATCTCATTCTCAAGTACGGACAGTCTCCAGCTTATGCGAGGAAAAAGCGTGCTTCGTTTGAATTTTACTTGTGGGGATTATCCTTGTTTAAGTGCCGTATGCCCTTGTTGAATTTTACTTGTGGGGATTATCCAGCAAATCTTGAAACTTGTCTAATTTGCATAAATCCAAACTTTACAGGTATGCCAGGTCTGACGGCTTACGCTGGGTTTTTCGAGGTATGCTCTCCTAAGAAAGGAGATACTGTTTTCATATCAGCGGCATCGGGAGCTGTTGGTCAGCTTGTCGGCCAGTTTGCAAAGTTGTTTGGTTGTTACGTTGTTGGCAGCGCTGGTAGCAAAGAGAAGGTAATCATCTCACATTTGTCTAGTGTTTCCTTGAATCTTTCCGGTTTCATCTCTATTTAAAATGCTCGCTTGCTGTTATGTTTGGGAAAAAGGTTGATTTGCTGAAGAACAAATTTGGATTCGATGATGCTTTCAACTACAAGGAGGAACTGGATTTGGATGCAGCACTGAAAAGGTGAACCAGGAATATAGTAACGATAATTGAGCACATTACTGATGTATAGGATATTCAATACGTACCCATTCCAAAGCCGACTAGAGTTGACTTTTTTTCTGTCTTGAATGTTTAGATGCTTCCCTGAGGGGATCGATATCTACTTCGAAAATGTCGGTGGAAAGATGCTTGATGCCGTGCTGCTCAACATGAAACCTCATGGCCGAATCACAGTATGCGGAATGATCTCACAGTACAACCTCGAGCAGCACGAAGGCGTACACAACTTGATTAACCTTATCTGGAAGCGGGTTCGGATGGAAGGTTTCTCGGTGTCTGATTACTATTATCTCTACCCGAAGTTCCTGGAGATGGTATTGCCTCAGATCAGAGAGGGGAAGATTGCGTACATGGAAGACATCGTGGAAGGGCTCGAGAACGGTCCAGCAGCTCTTGTTGGGGTGTTCTCCGGTCGCAACATTGGGAAACAGGTGGTCGTGGTTTCTCGCAAATGAGTCAGCTTTCTGTACTTTTTTTCATCAACATAGTCTTATTTTGCCTCGTGCTTTCGAAAGGAGTTGTTTTCCGTTTGTCTTTGCATTGCCGCTATGATGCAAAGTACATTTGAGTGCAAATGTGTCTTGTATAAGAAGGGGCATGGGGTTGTTTTCTGGTAGCAATGGTGGGGAAACAGAAGCTAGTAGTTTCCCGCTTACTGCACTTTTGGGTGCGAATGCCCTGCTATGCTTTCGGAGGATATGTTCTCTGCTGAATCTATTGGTATAAAATTTCATTCTGTGCCTCTCTAAGATGTCGATGTAAATGGATCTTCCCTTACCGTGCCGTCGCCTTTAAATGAACCGGTTTGAAAGATCGAACTGTTTTGACTAGAGCGAAAATGTGAAGAATCGAAGCAATTTGGAGGGCGTCATTGTTTTTATGGAAAGGATTTCCATGAAATGATTTTCTAAAGATCAATACGTTTGATTTGTTGAAAGTGGATAATCTATTGAAATAACTTTTCAGGCAAGAAAAAAAAAAAACCAATAATCAACACCCAGGAAAATGACTTCTCTATCCTAAAAAGAAAGAAATCGTTTTTTTCAAACTCATTTTCTACAAACGTGCTCTGTTCTCCCTCTGTCCCTACTAGTCTTCACTCTCTATCCTTTCTTTTCTTCATAGCAAACTCTCAAAACCGTTTCATCTCCTCTTCAAATTGATACTAGAATTAGCTTCAATTGCTCAATTTGTTGCATCTCTGTCAGACTAAATTATTGTTTGGTTATTTGTCACTCGGCTGTATGATGCATATTTTAGAAGGATAATACAAGAGGTGTCCGTGGAAATGCCAATTTAGGATGTCCTTGTCTTTAATTCTACGATGACCTTTCTTTTTCTTTTTTTTTTTCCTTTTTTTTCCAGTTTGGATTTTTATTGTGTATCCCTCTTTGATTAATTTTTTGGAATGGGAATCTATTTTCACGTAAAGTTTTATGAGCACTGATTGATTTTTTTTTTTTCGAAAAAGTACTGATAGATTAAGTTTGTTAATTATTTGCATTTTCTTCTTGGGCGTCCTTTTTTTAGGTTGCATTATTTTGATAATAAAAATCCATAAAATTTTATACTTCAAACATTAGTAATATTTTAGACAATGATTTGGATATGACTTTGGTATCTCATATTAGGAGCAAACCATAATTATAACATTGAGCTTAATTTCTTAAAGTTAGGTTTAAACATTGAAAATAATTTTGTCTTGCCTTCAAGAACACCATGAAATAACTAAAGACAAGCAATTTCCTCAGAAAATGATTTTTGCGAAAATATATTCTTCCATCGAGAAGATTTCTATGAAACACGCATACCCAAAATAAGCTATAAATTGCATAGATAAAATCCAAAAATAACAGATTTATGTGATTTGATTATATGCATAATCTACCAGGAGAGATCAAAGAGATAAATCCACAATAATCAAGGAGGATAAAGTTACAGTTAGTCAGTCATACTCACTTATAAGTGTTTTTTGATTTTAAATGCAGCAGGAACCCACAAAAATCATTTGCAAAAGAGGAATTTTCTTAAACTTTCGAATCTCTTGAATTGTGGCTCTCGCTGCACTTTGTGTCTCTTGCAAGTTTCATACATATTAAGCGCACTAACTACGCACACCAGACCAAATTCAACAACATAATATTTGCATGCAAGAAACTATGAGCACTTTTCTAACATCAACATAGACTTCATCTTCAATAAAAAATAAATAATATGATAAGTGGGTTTTTAAGTAATCAGAACACTGCAAATTATATAGAGGCCTACTAGTGAAATAAAGTAAGAACGACGGATGTGAAGCAAGTGTCATGGGCCGAGAGTTTCCTTGGCCTCGAAATGACCTGTGGGCGCCTGGCGAGTAGAATTCGCCAAGCCAGTCTTCCTTCTTTAGCTGTTTCACGAACGATACGGTGAATGATTTTTCGTGCGAGATCCCACCACGCTTGAGCCATCGAATGAGATAGCATATCCATTTAAGCACAACAACTGGTTTCGACCTACCATGACCTCGTCAGAAGAGCGGCATCAACTCCCAACCAGTGTGTGCACGAGAGGCCTACCTCGTCTTCAGAGCTCCTAAATGATATAATCCTTCTATCCTAGAACTCCTAGCACTAACCGTCTTGACGCCACTTCCATGGACCAGTTGTGTTCTACCCTTCTGCCCCACATTCTTCACCAGATAACCTCAAGCACCACTCACAAGTGTCACGAGTATGGGAGGATTCACAGACCGTGACATTCTCCCCACTCAATTCGCAATGCCCCCGTTGCGATCTGTTCTGTCGCCTCCTTGCTTCTATTAACCATTGATGTGTTACTTTTGGGATTTCACATCGAATGGTCACGCTCGCCCAACAAAACAGGTTTTGCTCCATTGGTAGCTTCTTTTGATCTCAGCCGCTCGGCCATTCGATCACCTGCACTTTCCGGCAAGTGTGGCATTTTTCACCAACTGCATCTTTTGGTAGCACCATTTCAGCTTAACTAGCATCTTGATCGCAGCAAACCAGATGGAGGTTCTTTCCTTGTTGAAAACGTGATAGTAGACCTCTTCTTCAAATTCACCGATTGATCCAGGAACGTTATCCCTATTCAGTGAGGATTCAATTCTTCTCTAACTTGCTTTCTGCTTGGTGAGAAACTGACTTGTCCTTGTACCCATCCACTAGAACTTATCAATTCGACTCACACTTGAGCGAAGAGTCCGATTCTCCGACTCGCTCACTTACTGGAGGGATTCCTGCTTTGATACAACTTGTCACAGGCCGAGAGTTTCCTTGGCCTCGGAACAACCCGTGGGCGCCTGGTGAGCGGAATTCGCCGGGCCAGCCTTCCTTCTTTAGCTGTTTCACGAACGATACGTTAAATGATTCTTCATGCGAGATCCCACCACGCCCAGTTTCTTTTGGGCATCTAGTCCATCGAATGAGATAGCATATCCATTTAGGCACACTAACTAGTTTTGGCTTGCCATGGCCTTGTCAGGAGAGCGACATCAGCTCCCAACCAATTTGTGCACGGGAGGCCTACCCCGTCTTCGGAGCTCCTAAGTGATATAATCCTTCTATCCTAGAACTTCTAGCACCAACTGTCCTGACGCCACTCCCATGGACCAGTTGTATTCTACCATTCTACCCCACACTTTTCATCAGATAACCCCAAGCACCACTCACAAGTGTCATGAGTATGGGAGGATTCACGGACCGTGACACAAGCCTCCATCATCATATATGTGAGCGGTCCAAAAGCGGAGAAACGTTTATGGCACAACATCTCGAAATGTCAAATGAGTATTGAAAGAGAGAGGTAGATTTCAAAGTTCGACAAAAACAAAGACGCAAAAACAAAGATTGCTTGTTGTGTCTTTGTTTTAGAAGTGATCATGGATCGTATCGATCTGTACCGAAAAATGAGTAAGTCTAATTAAGTAGTCCTCTTTTTGGTTTTGGCTCGGTTAAGTCTATGTAGACCCATTCAGATACGATCAATTTAAATAAAAAGAAATTTAAGCTTATCCATTCATCATTTGCTTTTTTTCAACCAATGATGACGATTTCACCACCCCACTGCATATGCACACTACTGCGCTCGAATCAAGTCAAGGAGATGAAGAATGTGAGGAAAAGGAAAACTAGTGATGTGCGGCTTTGCTTCTTAAGGGTTCGTTTGTTTCACGGAAAATGGGCAATTTCCGAAAAATATTTTCTTAGAAGTCATTTTTCAAGAAAATGACACTATTTTATGATGTTCGGCTAAAACCTAAAAATGTTTAGGAAAATATTTTCTAGTGTTCGGTATTAGGTGTCAACACTTGGGATTGATAAATGAAACGCCTTTATCATTTCAATCTTTGCGCTCAATGCGAATGAATCATTCATCCTAAGAGAATGTCGCTTTTCACTCAACTCTCAAAAGTGTTTGAATGACGTATTTGGAAATGGCTCACCTTTCTTCATCCTAAGCACTTCTTGTTAAGCATGGTTAACATCTCCATTTCAATCTGCCGAGATTATTTGAGTAGATCAATCTCCATAGAGAAATTTGATTCAAAATGAATAACCCACAAAACGAGAAAACAATTTTGAGATAAAAATGATGCTAAACACGTTTGTAGAAAGTTTTTTTTTTCTCAATTAGTAATTTTTTTGTTTGTCTCTAGGAAAGCGTAAAAGGTTCTTTTTGTAATGTAAATTCTTCGATTTTTTTACTTGCGGCATGATGACCCGGTAACCCTGTAAAGAAAGTAAAAGAAAATGTTAATGCAAAAATTTTTAGGGATTGAAATGTTGGAAACGATATATTATTACCCTTCACTTGCTTTTATCTTTTGAGGGATATCTCTTGGATTCACCCTTGTAGATATTTAGTAACTTGGCATTACCCTTCACTTGCATTTCCCTTCAAGCGTTTGATGTCTTCTATCAAAGGATAGAAAGAATCATGTCAAAGACGCTATCAAAATGAACAATTGGAATCGACACCATTTACCCTTCATGTGTTTCCTTTTTTCAGATATGAACTTTGCCTAAAGTCGCTAGAATTGATTGAAAAATGGCTATATGGCCCTGATTTTATCCATGAAAAGCACTTCTTTATTGTATATAACAATTTACAAAGTTCAATTCCTGCTTTTTCAAATGCTCTTTTCAAAGAGACGTTTAATTGACAAGGAGCTTGAAAAAATTAAATATGGATCATTAGATGTGTTTTTTTTTTCAAGATCTTGCTTTGAAAAGAGAGGGGATTGCTCCTTGTTTCCACATTTGGAAATATTGTTCTTTAGATGCTTCGCCCATTTATTGCCTAATTCCTTGGTGTAAGGTGCTGCTTCTACGTTCAATGTACAACTTTTCCTCATTTATCACCCTGTAAGAAGAAGAGATGAAACGGGTTATTTCCATACTTAATTAGGTTCAATTCAGGAATGATACATCCTTTCCAGCACACTTCATTGGTGGGGGAAGGAGAGATTTTTCTCTAAATCAAATGTTGCTCTCCCACTCTTTATTTGACAAACCTTTGTTGTATCCGAGTATGTCCTGTAACAAAGAAAAGAATATGTCATTTTTTTATGCTAAAGAGAATCGAGTTTAGGAACAAAATACATCACTTTCCAAAGTTGGGCAATCAACATCCCAAGGTGTCCCTTATGGAGGAAGGGATAATATTGCCCATCCATTTCATTTGAATCTTTCTTTGTTTGAGATGAACATGACTTAATAATGCTTCATCGCGTTTGTTGGAACATTACAAAACTTGGTACTCTTGATGTCTCCTTGACAATAAAAAGAAAATCATGTCAGAAATGGTATCCAAAATGGATAATTGGAATCGATACGGTTTACTCTTCCTTCAAATTCGCCTTTTTGGATACTTGGAAACTCCCTTCATTTGTCTCATCATGCAAAGTGAACGAGATTGATGGGCTATTTTGGCACCTAAGGCATTTGCGAATAACGAAACTTCCTAGAACGGAATTCAACTTCATTCCGCCTCTATGGAAAATTAGCGTTGACGAAGCCTTGACGCATGCTTGCTCCTTAAGTTCCATGAGCCTACACTTTTATCTTTTAGAAGGGCTGATGCCGATCTCAGATAAACTCCTCATTCTACCCGAGAAAGCGACCATGCAAAGAGATGGCCTCAAACAAAGCTTTCTTAAAATTCATTTTCAAAACATTTTGAAGGTAGACATAAAGATTTGTTTAAAACACTTCTAATTTATTTTTTTTGGATGATTTTCACAAAATTGAATTCCATCATTAAAAAAAAATGTGAGTTGCATGATTTACAAAAGCATCAATTGGATTCGTAATAAAAACCCAAAACGGAAAACATGGTTCTTAACAAGAATAAAGATAGTGATAAAAAACAAGAAACTCTTGCACAGATGAAAGTAAAAAACAACTCTTGTCCTAACTCTAGAATTCACTTCTTTATGTGGTCACCACAAGAATGTCAATGAGCATTGTGCATAACTTGCAAAAAGACAACAATGTCAATATGTGTGAATGAGAGAAAATGATCTCTCAATGAGGTCGCTTCTTACACCAAAATCAAGGCAACGGTACATGCCCCATAGTCCTTATTACAGGGTTTAAGTATTTTGCCAAGATTTTATTGTAAGAGAAGGGGCATCATTAAAAGATCAATCGATGGCTATCAATCGAATGCCCACTCTATTTCAAAAATTTCATATGCAAAAATGACATTGGTTTTTTTTTTAAAGAAGTGACTTCTATTTTGAGGAATTTGTACACCAAATGTGATATACATTTTAGTCTCAAAATGTGAGAATGAGAGAAGTTGATTAAAAATGCAATTTCAATTTTTGTGCCCCAATATAAAATCACAACTTGAAATTTTTTTTTCAAAATGATTTCGAACCCATAACTAGAAATTTAAACGAAACCATGTGTTCAACAGGACTAAATCAAAGTATTTAGAACTTGCATTCAATGTTCGCTTTTCAAGAGTGATTGCTATTTTTTTTTTTTAATTATAGACTACAGAGGACTTTCGATTGGTCTCCATGAATTTTTAAATGAAATTTAACTGAAGAGAAAAAAAAAAAGACTAAAAGAAGAATGATACTTACAGTGGGAGACAACTTTCCTCTTTTATTTATTTAATTATTTATTTATTTATTACATAGACATGCACATGAGCTGGGGTTCGATTTCTACTCTATACGGCTCAACATGGAGTCATAGGATCACCGAACTAAACCAACAAGATCGCAGCTAGATCATGTTACCCATAACTCCGGCTTCGTCAAAGGACCGACTTGTGTCGAGCGGTTACAGACTGGGGTGGGTACCTTTGACATGAAGAAAGAAATTTCGGGGTAGAGATGGGCGACTCATACTACATGGTTATAGTTGGAGTGGTATCCATATCCACACCATCCTAAGTGATCCTATGCGGCCTAGCTCCAGCAGCAAGTAGTGTGTGCCATAGAGTAGTGCAATGCAGGAAACACATGCACGACAATTTATAGGTAAGCAACATTTCATAAATTCAAAATATGAACATTTGTTCACGACTCCACACCTGCAAGATAAGGGGTTAACAATCATTCCTTCCATTATAACTCCCAACTGCAAAACATTTAACACCCATGTTAGGGACGTACCTAATATCCTCGTTGTCAAACAAAAATATTTTTGAACAAGATTAATTTTGACCTAAGTCCTCTAAGGATTAAAATCAAATCCCCAGCAAAATCGCCAAGCTGTCATGACCTAACCCTCAGGGGAGAGATCGGGTTTAAGGGTATTAGCTAAAAGACGAACCTAAGGCCCATGATTAGGCGCGGGCTCTCCCAAGCCCATACCTCATGTGACATTGGGGTATTTTTAAGAATTTTACAAAACATTTTTGCCACTAGACTATCAAGGTTAGCTAGAAATCAAGTGAGGCATGGGAGTGTACTTCACTTCCTACGAAACTAGAGAATCTAGGATCAGAGACTTAATTACACTAATTAATCAATTAATGCCTTTTTGGTACCTAATCTTGTTCATTTTAAAAAGAAAATATTTTTATCAGGCAATTTGAATTGATTTTATACCTATCCACTAACATGTGAAGTGATCACGCAAGTGCACAATCATTAAAATAATAACCACAGCTACCAAGATCCTAATTGCATTAAAATTGAACAAATGCAATTAAACATAATTAAATATGCAAATTAAATACACGATATAATCAATGAGTAAGCAAATAAAGGCCTAATTATACTAAAAAGACAAAACATATCAATTCCTAACCAAACCTCATCATTTTTGGATTATTCGAAATTTTTAATTTTTTTAATTAATTTAAAATATAAAATATACATTTTTATATATTTATATTTATATTTATATTTTTAAAATATTATTTTAATATTATAATGTTATAAAATATTAAAAACTACCCAGGTTGGATCCTTGGGTTGGGTCCGACCCAGTTCGTTGAAAAGGGCCCAAGCCCAGACCGGATTGGGTTAGATGGCCCGAACCCAAACCGAACTAGGCCACACAACCCAGGTTGACGGAAACCTAGCCAAGTTGGGCCTAATGTGCATGCCCAGTCCAGTCAATTTTTTATAAAAAAAAAAAAAACAATAAGCCCACAAGCTCACAAATCACAAGCCCACATACAAAAACAAACCAAATCCGGTCCGAATTGCTAAAAAATCCTACCCGAGTTCATGACCCGCGCCCGACCAAACTTTTGGCCGAAATCCTAGGGCTTCTTGGTGGCACTGATGATGGCCGCAGTGACACAGTAAGTGGTAGCGGCGACAGGCTTGACGACGACAACGACGCAACGGGTGGTAGCGGCGACACAGTGGGTGGTGGCAATGACATCGGGGTCTGCGAGGATGGGTGGCAGTTGCTTCGAAGGCAAGCAGAATTCTGGGCAACCGACATAGAGGACGGTAGGCTCAGCTATTGGTGTGGCAGTCGTCTGCGAGTGGAGGTGAGGCGGAGGGAAAGTAGGTCGAGGGCTTCAGGGCATAATGAAGGCAAAGCAGTGGTGGCCGACGGCTCGGGCAACAAGGGACGTTAGATTGAAGGCGCAAGCCTGGGCAGAGACGTTGGTGGCCAGATCTCGGACAGAGCAGGGAGGCAAACAAGCGACGACCGATTGTTAGCATCAGGTTGCAAGTGGAAATGCGTCCAGGAGCAACAACACAGAGGTGTCAGGCCATTGCGAATCGGCTCAGGAGATGGCAGGCGAAGGCGCGATGGCTTGGGTCTAGCTCAGCATGGCAGGGACTAGGAGTGGCAGCGGCCAACAGTAGCGACGGCGGGTGTTGTAGGTCACGCGGCGAGGGAGCTTAGGGACATGTTGGTGGCGGCGGTGACGGTGCCGGAGACCCCCTTACTTCTCTCCTCTTCTCTCCCTTTTTTCACCCTCTTTCACCCTCTTTCCCCCTCTCTATTCTCCGTGTTCTTTTCTTCTTCTTCAGTCCCGCTCTCTTTCTTCGTCTCTATGTTCTCCTCTGTTCCCCCCATTTATGGGTTCCCTCTCTCTAGGGTTTCACTCGTGAAGATGGGTAGAGAAGGGAGAAGCTCGGCGCGGGCCATGGGGAGGGAGGAAAGGAGGAGGGCCGGATTAGGCCAAGGCCAAATTCGGCCCGACCCGGCCCCCTCGCATCCCCCTTCTTCTTCTTCTTCTTCTTCTTTTTTTTTTTTAATTTAATTAATTTTTAAATTTTTTTATATGCACTTAAAAATTAGGTGTCAACATCACCAAACGTTCATATACTCTAAAAAAATGTTCATATGGATTTAAAAAAAAAAAGGAAAGAAGCAAAAGACAAAAGAAGCAAATCATGTACAGCCCTAATGAGAATATTCCAATTGAGTGGCTTGTTCTTCCTCTGCATCTTTTGTGTTCTAATAAATAAAAGAAAAAAGAAGCAAAGTATGTAGACCGATTTGCTTGAATAATGTACAACTGCAGGGTAGAGTAAATAAAAAAAATGATAAGCAAGAGTGCGAGCGTGAGCTTGAGATCGACAAACTCGAGGTTTGCCTAGCTATAGCCGATGACTAGCCATGAAAGAAGAAGATGAGAAACAGAGAAAAGTAAAAAAAAAAAAATAGAAAAGAAAAAAAAGGAAATTAAAAATAATTCGAATTAAAAAAGAAAAGGAAAATTAAAAAAATAATTCGAATAAAAAAAAAATGAAGAAGAAGAAATGGAAGGAGGAAATGAGGATTTGTAGACGTGTGGATAAGAAAGATCAAGTGAAGAAAATGTTTTCCACTTTTCAAAAGTGGAAAACATTTTTCCCTGATTTAAAAGACTTTTTTCCTTTCATGGAAGATATTTTCCCCGAGGAATTCTTTTTCTGTGAAACGAATACCGGGAAATTCGTAAAATATTTTCCCAGAAATTATTTTCCGTGAAACGAACGAAACCTAAAAATTTTGTGGCTAAAGGCATGTTTGGTAACGATTCTGTTCCCGGGAGTAAATTCTGATTAGAACTTATTCTTTTTTATTTTGTTCCCGGGAACTGATTCTAAGCATTTTAAGCCGTTTGGTAACTGTCAAAAATTTCTGATTCTAGAATAGAATTGTGTTTGGTACCGTGTTCATTAATTCTATTCCAAATCAATTTCTTTTAATTTTTAAATAATTTTTTCTTTTTTTCCTTTTTTTATTTTCTTTTTTTATTTTTTTCTTTTCATTTTCCTTTTCATTTTCCTTTTTTTTTCTTTTCTTTTTCTTTTTTTTTTCCTTTTTCTTTTCTTTTTCTCATCTTCTTCTTCTTCTTCGGCCGGTCGCCGGACCGGCGACCTCACCGGAGCATCGTTGGTCCTCGGCGAGGCTAACCCTCGTCGGCGAGCCTTGCTAGCTATGGCCCACCGGGCGAGGCTCGCCTAGCCCCGCCGGTGGCCAAGCCGGCCTCGTCGGGGTTGGGTGAGGCCTGCCAGGCCACCGGCGAGGCTGGGCGAGCCTCGCCTAGCCACTGGTGGGGCTGGGCGTCGCGAGGCTTGCCCAGCCCCTGCCCAGCCCCCGGCGAGGCTCGGCCTCGCTAGATCTGGTGAGGCCGAGCCTCGCCGATGGCCAAGCGAGCCTCGCTCGGCCCCGGCGAGGCTCGCTTAGCCACCGGCGAGCTCGCCGGACCTCGCCCTAGTCTAGCGAGCCTCCGGTGAGCTCGCCGGACCGGCGGCCGGCGGCCGGCGGTGGCGGTGGATGGCGGCGCACGGATGGTGGACGGTGGCGGGCGATGGTGGATGGCGGTTACAAGATGGCCGAAGGGAAGAAGAAAATTTCTTGATTTTGATTCTCAAATTCGTTCCCGAAACAAGAATTAACTTTTTTTTGCTTCTTGATTCTATTCCCAATTTGTTCCTGGGAACAAAAATTTTACCAAACGCGATTCTAGGCCAAAACTGATTCCGGGAACAAAGAATCAGAATTTGGCCATATTTGGATGGTTACCAAACAGGGCCTAAGCGTCCCATTTACTTGGAAAACGGCTTGTCAACTTGCTTGGAAATTTCCCCAACTTGTGCCGGAGAAAGGAAAATATCGTGGCTACGGGCGATGCCAGCACAACCCTTTCGGATTTCTCTTTAAATTCTTCGTTTACCACGTAAAAGATTCCTTTAAGTTTTACCACAAATCAGAGAATTTTCTAATGAGTAGAATTCAATTGGCCACTTTGATCAACTGCTTTTATTCCCTAGGAGTAAAATACTATTTCCACCGATGACACAACGGCATGCGTAAGCGTTCGTGCCGATGACATAAGAGCACACGTAAGCAGCGTTTGCATATCTCATCACCCCTCTCCCAATAAATGCACGAGCGCTATGGGGCCATGTTTCTCAGAGAGAGAGAGAGAGAGAGAGAGAGAGAATGGAGAAGGAGAGTCCCAATGCTTCATTGGAAGTGATGAGCAACAAACAGGTAATATACAGAGAAGAGGTCCAATATTCCCTGACAGAGACCCACTTGGAAGTGAGAACGAGTTCTGAGAGACTGAAGGCCGACAAAGATTCAGGGACCATTGCGGTGAAGAACTTGTACCTGGCTTGCGATTCCTACAATCTCAACCTCATCAAGTACATCACTCCGCTCGGCTCCGTAAGTACCGCCACCTCTCTCGTCACATTAATTCGATATTGATGCCAACAGTAAGTTATGAACTCGCATGTCTACATCAAACCCAAAGTTGCGACTGAGTAAACTCGACAAGTAAAATTCAAAGGAAGCACACTCATTCCTTCTTGTCAGCTCAAAGTCTATCCGTGATAGCTAAACGGATATGCACTTATATTCTGAGGTGTTTAACATATTGATGCAGCCTATTCACGGATATGGAGTAGCTAGAGTTTTGGAATCTGGGCATCCAAACTTCAAGACAGGCGACTTGGTCTGGGGCATCACTGGATGGGAGGAGTATAGTCTAATTACTGCGCCAGATACTTTCGTTAAAATCGAACACTCTGATGTTCCCCTGTCTTCCTACACCAGCCTTTTGGGTATGCTATTTAATCTTCTGGTGTGTTATGTCTTTCAGTGTTTAAGAATGATGGGAATCAGATTGTTAAGATACTTAGTTCTGTCTATTTCATTCTCAAGTACGAACAGCCTCCAGCTACGCAAGGAAAAGGTGTGCTTCCTTTGAATTTTTACTTGTAGGGATCTTCCTTGTTATAGAGCCATATGCCCTCGTTGAATTGTCTTAACAATAGAGCCCTGCGAAGCTGTCTTTCGTGTTGAATGAAGTGTGTAAATCGATTAGTTCTCAATGAAATAGAAGCCTCCTCTGAGAAGTCAATCCATTTCTCAGGGGCTTCACCTTCGTTCAATTAATCAGATCATTTGAGATTCTGCCACAGCATTACACTCCTACTCCTGTGCTTCAGGAAGTCTTGAAACTCATCTAATTTGTACAAATCTGAACTTTCCAGGTATGCCAGGCATGACAGCCTATGCTGGGTTTTTCGAGGTATGCTCTCCTAAGAAAGGAGAGACTGTTTTCATATCGGCGGCGGCAGGAGCCGTTGGACAGCTTGTTGGCCAGTTTACAAAGTTGCTGGGTTGTTATGTTGTTGGCAGTGCCGGTAGCAAAGAGAAGGTAATCATCCCACATTTGTCTAGTGTTGAAAGAAGCACAAAATCATGTCAATGTTAATGGTTCACCAAGCATGTTTGGCATCTGCAAATTTCACTCTTGTTTCATAATGAGTGACTAGACAAGCGTTTGAAATAGAACACATGTTCCTCTCGTCTAAAATAGAATAAGATCTAAAAGAAGCACCTGAGATATGATGAATCCTGTTACTGCTGTATATCTCAACTTTGAGAATGCTCAAGACACTGATGGCAGTGTTGAATGTGTACCCTCATCATTTCACTAAACATAAATGCTAAAAATACAGTCTTAATAGTCTCTTCTGGGTTTTATCTTACTTAGACTTCTCTCTTGCTGTTATGTTCGTGAAAAAGGTTGATTTGCTGAAGAACAAGTTTGGATTCGATGATGCTTTCAACTACAAGGAGGAGCTGGATCTGGATGCAGCATTGAAAAGGTGAGCCAGAAATATAATAACGATGATTGAGCAAACCAGTTACTGATGTACAAAATATTAAAAATGTACCTGTTCTGAAGCTGGCTCGAGTTGGCATTTTTCTGTCTTAAATGTTTAGATGCTTCCCTGGGGGGATCGATATCTACTTCGACAATGTCGGCGGAAAGATGCTTGATGCCGTGCTGCTGTACATGAAACTGCATGGCCAAATCACAGTATGCGGAATGATCTCACAGTACAACCTCAAGCAGCATGAAGGCGTACACAACTTGATGAACCTTGTCCTGAAACGGGGTTCGGATGGAAGGTTTCCTGGTGTCCGATTACTATCATCTCTACCCGAAGTTCCTTGAGAAGGTATTGCCTCAGATCAAAGAGGGGAAGATTGTATCCGTGGAAGACATAGCGGAAGGGCTCGGGAACAGTCCGGCAGCTCTTGTCGGGGTGTTCTCCAGTCGCAATGTCGGGAAAAAGGTGGTCGTGGTTTCTCACGAATGATTCAGCTTTCTGTACTTTTTCATCGGCATAATCTCTCTTTTCCTCGTGTTTCCAAAAGGGGTTATTTTCTGCTTGTCTTTTGGGTGTAGGCGCGTCTCTTTTACAAGGGACCAGACCATCTGGTTGGTTTGTTTTCCGGTAGCAATGTTGGGAAACAGGTGGTTGGAGTTTCTCGCGAATGAGTCGCTTATTGTACATTTCGGTGCACATGATCTCTCATGCTTTCGGAGGATCTGTTCTCCGTGTTGCGTATAAAATACCATGCTATGCCTCTCTATGATGTCGCTGTAAATGTGTCTTGTACCGGGTCATCACCTTTGATAAAATTGGTTCAGGATGCCAAATCTTTGTGACTACCACGGAAATATGAATAAATGAAACGATTTGAATAAGAAATGAATTGTAGAAATAAAATCTGAAAATAACAGATTTAAGTGGTCTGGCAGTGTGTCTACTCCAATGTGAGAGATCGACGGAATGATTCTATTATAATTGATGCAGCAGTCACTAATAAGTGTCTTCCGATCCTAAAATAAATCCAAAATCACATGAATCAATCACAGGAAAAAAGTTTCCTCATGTTATCAACTCTCTTGGATGACTGCTCTCGATGCTTTATGTATCTCGCCAGCTTCATACATGTTAAACGCACTCATTTCTTCATCGTCATGATCATCGTCTTCCTCGAGCCTCTCTGGGCTCCTGACATGCTACAGACACTCACCAAAGTCCAATTAGTAGTACTAGAACTTATTCAATGGAATAAGCTTCATTAATATGTCCCTCTTGCATGTGCATGTTCTCAACCGATGCGGTTTCCTACTGCACAATATCGCATACGAAAATGGCAACTGACATTAATGTATTTGGTCCGGTCATGATACATTCAATTTTTAACTGAATGTATTGATTGTTGTATTAAACAACAATATTCTCCTACCATAGTCCCAGATCATCGAGCAAACCTCTAAGCCATATAACTTCCTTCGTTGCCTCAATTGACGTTATATACTCTACTTTAGTTGTTGGCAAAACAGTTATTGGCAATAATTACGCTTTTCAACTGATAGCACAACCTGCAAAACTAAACGTGTAACCTATGAAGGATCTCGGGGAGTTCACTTCTTCACAAAATGTTTAACAAATGTCATTGTCCCAATTAATGGAATAAGCTTCATTAATATGTCTCTCTATCATGTGCACATTCTCAATGGATGCTGTCTCGGTACTTCACCTGGTGATAGCCGAATCTCTCTCTCTCTCTCTCTCTCTCTCTCTCTCTCTCTCTCTCTCTCTCTGCACAGTATATGTTTGTCTACCCCTAGGTCTTTCATCACTCACTTCTTAATCGCCGTTTCAGTTCATCATTATTGGAAATGTTCTCGAATATTGTCAAAATATTATAAATTATCTACCAGCAATAGCTAACATCCTTGAACCTCTATACTACACAGTTTTCATGAGAACTCCTTCTATACTACTAACCGATCATAAAGGAGTCAAATCAATTGTACCATTATATAGGAAATTGATTAACGCCATAAAGTGATGGTTCAAACAAGCACACTTTGTCTTCTTGGCCTCAGGTGGTAGAAAGTTCCGGTTACTGCATGTTAAAGATATGATTGAATATATGAAGGATATTGATTGTGATTCTGATTGTGCCAATCTATAATTGATTATGTAGAATAGGAAATTATAACCTTAAATACTCAATTTCCTATTTTCAATTATCTTCCTTGTATTATAAATGGACATTTTTATGTGCCAAAATTTAGCATGAGCGGATACTTTAAGTGCCATTTTTTTTTTAAATGGGATACTTAAGTGCCACCTTCGTGAACCTTGCCGAAAATCCCACGTGGCAATATTTTATTATTTTTTCTCACCTAGGTGGCTCTCCAAAGAGCTGACTCAGCTTTAACTCACCCAAAACGACTCTATTTTCATAGTTAGCCAAAATATAAACTCTGAATCTGCCAAAACGACGTCGTCGCCCAAATTGCCCCAAAACTAAAACCCTAAATCGGCTAAAATCCCTATTGAAGTGCTCAAATCATGGTCTTGAACCCTAATTTTGATTTGCTCAAAATTCCATATGCGAATATTAGAAATGGAGAGCAGGACTCGCAGCAGCGCCTCAAATTCCTCTCATCGAAGCGAAAGAGATGGTCAGAGTTTATGTTTTTGTGGATTATCGAGTTCAAGAAGAACATCGTGGACTCAAATGAATCCTGGGAGAAGATTTTATGGATGTGCCAAATATTAAAAAGGGTCGAAGTGCAAATACTTCAAATGGGCCGATGCGAAATTCTCTCACCGAGCCACGGCGGTGATATTGGATCTACTTGATAAAAGACATCAATCTCCATCTATGTTCATGGAGGACTTGGACGATGTTGACTCAATGCAAGCTCAAGCATCTTCGGCTAAACTTTCCAAGAATGAAGTTTCAAAGATGAAAATTGAACAGAAGTGTTATCAAGCGTTTATTATGGTATTGTTTTATTGTCTATTATACTTTATGATGAAATGTAAAGCACTTGACGATGAAAAAAAGTTTCTCCGACTGCCATAGTTAAAAATGAGTGGAGAAATGTAATTGTTTTGGATTAAATGTAGGCTTTTTTCTTTTTGAAAGATAAGAAAAGGTTTGTGTTGTTCCACAAGATCATTGTGGCTTTGTTGTTGTTTGTGTTGTCATATGTATTGTGGGTTACTTCTTGTGTTTGTAAGATGTTAAGGAAATGGAATGAGTAAATTAGATATTGCTTGTACTGTGTTTTTCTTGTTCTTGAATATAAACCAATAATGATGGATGTGTATTGGGTCAACGTGTTGTGGTGGCTTTTTTACTTGAATCAAATATAAACATAAACTAGCAGCAAATATTGGAATTGAATGGAGTTACCCTAAGTTAAATTACAATTACCTTCTCTGTTTTGCTACAAATAAGCATATACACAAAATAAACACAAGTAATTACCCGAGTGCCATAAGTTGTATTTAGTAATCACTCAAGTGCTAGTCGCGATGAAAAAATGATCACTTAAGTGTTAAGTTATTATTAAAGTGATCACTTAAGTGTCACTCGTAGTTAAAAGTGAACACTTAAATGCAATTTTTTTTTTAAAAGTGGAACACTTAAATGCCAATTTTTTTGTAAATTTTCTCTAAAAATTACGTCAGCCACCACCATCGGCTGTGCCACCGGCTATCACCACTAGCCACACTAGGTACTCCAGCCACCACCGTGCTGGTGGTGTTGCTGCACAAGGTACTCACTAGCTTGCACCAGTACACCTGGTGTAAGATGTACACACTACGCACTTGCACCAAGTGCAGCATAAGCTCCCAATCCCCACTACAAACCCACAACCACTAGGCATCACCAGCTACCACCATTAGCTACACCAGCACCCCAGCCACCACATTAGCACTCAGCTACCACTCAACAGCCATTGTGTTGGTATTGGGTCTGCTGCAGAAGGTGTTGGTGCAAGCTGAGCCTTGCCCCAACACCACCTAGTGCAAGATGTGCACACTGCACACTTGAACCAGATGTATCATGAGCCATCAACCGAACCCCAACAACAAACCCACTATCATGAAGCATCACCATCCACCACCACCAACCACACCAGCACTCCATATACCACCACAGACCCAACACCAACAGCGGCAAGAAAAAGCAGAATTCATATTTTACAAAAAAGCAAAAGAATTTGACAAGCAGCAAGATCATTTCATTGATATTGAAATTAAGTCTCACAAAATTAATGACAAACTAAAGAAAAAAAAAGATAACCATTCATAGCAAGTTATTATAAACGGTTACAAAACAGACTCCTAAACTCCACAAATCTTATCACATCCCATCTCATCAATCAATATGCACAACACTCCCTTTTTCGTTCTCTTTTTTATGGATCTTTCACTTGATTCATAATCCTCGCACTTTTTTCTAACTGGACGTGCAACTTCTTCTTCAACCTTTTTCATATCCACTGACTCAGATGGAGCTGCAAATATCCCTGGCTAAATTGATTTAGAAGGAGTTACAGTTGCAACTGTCCCAGGTTGAATTGATTCAGATGAACTTGCAACTGGGTTCTTGCTCTTCTTTCTTATTGGCGCAGCTGATGTTTTCTTCTTTTTCTTTGTTGGTGCAGCCGTTGATTCTTGAATTGGGCCTTGAGAGATAAGAACCTTTGAACTTCTCTCAGGCTACATAAAGACAATAAATTGTCAAAAAAAGTCTATAGCATAAATTAAATTAAATACAGCCAATAAAACTTATATTTAGAACGACTATTCTAGTACACTCATCTGTATAAAGGTTATAGCCATATTGTCTTATCATCTTCCCAAGTGCCCCTTTTGTTTGAATAGGGGCATCACTTTGAGGAACTTGTGATTTGTTGGCTCTTTTTCTTGCCTGTGATTTCTTGGGCCCTTCTTTTGGCCCTTTAGTTACAGCCAAGGCTTCTTTGACCAATTCTTCAGTTGGGCGTCTTCTAGATGGCCTTTGTGTAACTGCCCCTTCACATGGCCTTCTTGTAGTTGTCCTTCTATGTAGCTCTTCAACTTCAGTGACATCTTTTGTTGGCTCTTCTGGCGGTACTTATGGTGACCCTTGTAGTGATTCTTCTGGTGGTCTTTGTAGTAACCCTTGTGGCGGTTCTTGTAATGGTCCTTCAGTTGGCAATTGAGCTCCAACTTGCATTCTTCAAACTTGAGAAAAAGGCAAAAGAGATCATAAATATAACATCATGCTATATAATAACATAAAGAAAGAAAAACTGAATAGAAATTATTGAATTTATTGGGTATTTCTTTCTCTGCTAAAGAACAGTTGACTGAATTAGTTGTTTAGCTGCTTGGGCCAATCCTTCAGCTGGCCATCTTATATCTTGCCTTCTTTGAATAGGCCATTCAGTTTCATGACTTATTAAGGTTCTTCTCATGACCTGACAAAGACATTACATATAAGGCCAAATAGGATATTATGTACATATTTATGATCAACCACAAAACAGCATAAACATAAATTTTATGACATACCAGGCTTCTAGTTGTTGATTGAAGAACAATTGACTCACTTAGCCCTTTTGTTTGCCTTTCTCCAACTGTCCCATCACTAGGCCCCTCAGTTGGCCTCAACCGTTCTTGTTGCTTCCTCAATTGACAACCTTTAGTGTTGTGACCTGTTACGTGACAATAAGAGCACGTCATCCTTGCACCTGTCCTGCTCATTCGTTGCTGACGCAAGATCTCTCCCACCCCATTCTTCATCTTCGTTTTGGCCTTTCCATTTTATTCTTCAGTGGCAAAGGATGAGGTGTTTCATGATCCGTCGGTTTCCAAAACTTGCTACTTCTAATTAGCTGCATCATAAATTGATACGAAATAAGGTATTTGGATTTTTTTGTATCAATCATCAATGTAATCCTCTACATTGTGGCCATTTAACTGAATGGCACATATAGCATGTGTACAAGAAATTTCACTTAGTTGTCATGCTCTACATGAACACTTTCTTGTACCTAGATGGATAATATACTTATCGGAACCCTTCATTATCTCATATATGTTATCCCCATTCCAAATGGGATGACAATACATACTTGCAGTCAAGTTTTCATCCAATTTATTGGCAATCCTAGAATCACATTGTCTAGTTCACTTTGTAGGCTTATCTCTTTGTTTGTGTAGCCGAGCCATGACCATAACTCATATATCTTCAAGTATTGAAATGATTAGTTTGCATCTGGCATCTATTATCTTCCCATTAAATGATTCACATATGTTGTTATCGATGTGATCGCACTTGAATTTCTCACTGAAGAATGCCCTACACCAATGCTTCAATTCTGTTTGAAATAATGTTGCACAACCTTCTTTTGTCAACTGAAGCAGTCATTCTTTAGCTATCCTAGAGTCAGCCATGTCCGTACTCTTTGCTAATTACCAAAATTACAATTACAGCTTATCCCCTTTGTGGGTCTTTGCCCAATTCTCGTATATGTGTTGCGCACACATTCGATGTTCAGCATGGGGCAACAACTCGGTTACGGCCGGAACCAATCCCTATAATAGTTCAACGTAAGAAATGTAAGCAAACAATATGTTAATAATACAAAGCAAATAATTGACTAAATTTTTCAAAAAGCAAGCATTACCTTTTGTTGGTCACTTATGAATGTCCATCATTCCCCATTTGTTATCTCTAAGTCAGTCATTAGATTTTTCAAGAACCAAGACCAATTATCTTTGTTCTCAATCCTTACAATAGCCCAAGTAAGTGAGAACATTTGGTTATCCGCATTGCTTCCAATCGTCACCAACAATTCTCCCTTGTACAAGCTCTTCAAAAAATAGCCGTCCAATCCTATAATCCGTCTACCACCAGCTAAAAATCTCAACTTGTATACATCAAAGCACATATAGAACTTATCGAACTTAGTCCTACTATTAGGAAGTGACCTCTCCACCACCTCTACATACACTCTACTTGAAGAGTTTTGCAACCTACACTCCTAAGCATAATTCCACACCTGCTCATATTTTTTGCCATACTGACCAATAAGTATCTTCATCACATTTTGTCTTAATCTTTTGCACTAATTCCTAAATACATTGATTCATACATGCTCCTTCACTAGCATCCTAAAATCAGTACTTTTCATCTCGAGCATTAGCTTGATCATATCGAAGAAATGCTCGGACAACCATGCACTTGTTACCTTTTTTGTTTTGAAAATCAATAGAACAAGTATGTTCCTCTTAGTAGGCTCTAATCTGGAAATGCCCACTTCTCTTAACAAATGCGCCGTAAATCTTCCATGGACAATTTTACTGCGAACACCTAGCCCTTACAAAGTTCTTAGTGTTTCTAATGAAGTCAATATTTCTTTGTGCAGCAATGGAGTTCTTCAGTATAGCTTCCCTAAATTGTTTTGCATTTTGGAATTTCATACCTACTGACAAAGTAGGAAAGGTAACGGATGGATTATAGGAAGGAAACTTACTTTTCCTTCTACGCACAGCTCCTTTATCTTCTTCAAGCTCGTACTAGGAAGTAGCAGTCTTAATGCTTTCTTCATTATTCGTCTCCTGGCCAGCAACACTAGCAGCATCTATAAGGCGTTTGTCTCTATTTGGAACTTCATCAGCTACCTGCAAAGTTACAAATCTATCTGATGAAAAGTCCATTTGTTTTTTCCTTGACTATGTAAGCTCCTCTTCATCATCATCACTTAAGATTAAGAAATTTTCAGTAGCCCTAATTTTCCCCCGTCAAGCCCTAAATTTTGAGACCGAGCCCTAATCTGTCAATCCGAACCCCAATAGGGTTCTAGCACCACATATGAGCCATAAATCTCACATCAATACCATCAAAACCTTACATTTCCCAACTAACCCCAAAATTTCAAGTTGGAGCCCTAATAAACGAGTTAAAGCCCTAACGAACCTAAGCAAGCGACGATAGCGAGCGACGACGGCGAGCGACAATGATGAGCGATGACCTTCGAATGGCGACCTGTGAACGGCGATGGAGAGGACGTTAGATCTGGTGTGAACGCAAGTGATGACTGGTTAAACCCAAAATAAGCTAAACGACATTGTTTAGCACTAATGAAAAACAATGCCGTTTAGCTTGGTCAAGCCAAAGTGGATGGGGCGATGTCGTTTTCCTTATCCACATGTGTTTTTTTTTTAAAAAAAATATTTGCCACATAGGTAAAGCATGTCGTCGGAAAATGCCACGTATGCAATTTGGCTGGATTTTCTTGCCCTTGACACTTAACTGATCCATTTTGCTCCGATTTTAGTACTTAAGTGTCACTTTCCTAAATTTTGGCACTTAAGTATCCACTCGTGCCAAATTTTGGCACTCCAAGTGTCCGTACTTCGAATTTCTTCCAATCCTTTCAATTTTTGTCATGGTATCAAAACTTTCTTTCCTGGCCTAGCTTTTGCGATTCTAGAATTGCCTCTAATTTTGTTCTATTTTTTGTTGTTGCAAACCTAATTCTACAAAACAAAACAGCACCCTAGTAGGAATTCAAACTTTTTGATACCATGTCAAAAAATCAAATCACAAAAAAGGAAAGAAACAATTTACCTCAAAACCAAGATTCCAATCAAATTAATCCAGTTAAAGAAGAAAGTCCTTCCGTTCAACACACTGACCCCACTCCTATTCAAGTTTTTGGCCCAGTCTAGTGGCCACTAGTCCACTGGTCTTCGGTTCAAGGCCAATGGACTACTACACCAAGCCAAACATAGGCACAAAAAGGCCAATTCAGAGAACAAAGAGCCCCAAACTTTGGGACCCAACTAGCTGATGGATTGGGTTAGACTAGTCCAAACCATAGACTCGATTGCACTCAATTGGGTCCAAGGACAAAACCCTATCCTGTTTTCTCCCCCACATTAATCCAGCTAGCGGCAACCCACCTAAAGTCCAGTGACCCTCTCTACACCTCACTGATCAATAGACCAAACCTTTGGCTCATCAATCTATAGCTCATCTGCAGGATAACTATATCACTTGGGCTTGCGACTTCTGGCTAAGATAAGGACGGCTTCCTCGATGGAGTTGTCCCATTTCCAACCAATGAACAATTGCAACGGCATTGACAAAAGTGCAACCAATTGAAGTGCTTAACACCTGATGTCATGGCTAGGCTTCTACTAATTGAGGACTTGAAGGAGATGTGGGAAAACATATGCGAAATGTACAAGAAGCTCGATTGAGCAAAATTGTTCTGGCTCACTTAGGCATTGTTGGAATTGAAGCAAGGGAACCTTTCAACCATTGCTTACTTCAATCCGTGAAATGAGCTTGAGGCAGTTGAGGAGCAACTCGGGGGACCAGAGGCCACCCTCCAACAGTATGAAGTGATGAAGGAGAGGGAGAAAGTGAATCGATTCTTGCTAATCTTAAATAAAACATTCTCACATTTCCGATGGCAGATTTTGGCAATGCAACCAATGCCACTACTCAACTAGATCTACTAGTTGGCTATACTAGAATAGGGCCAATAATTGGTGACGGCCAAACACGGAAGAGTTGAAGGCACCCTCACAGCTTCAACAAAGCCACCGTAAATAAGTCTAGGAAGCTTCAGGTACCTTGGGAGCATCAGCGAGTGGTGTCTGCTAAACTGAAAGAAAAAACAAACCCTAGAGGACTTTCCTGAATGAACGCCAAGATCAGAGATCAAGATCCAACGAACATTGTTTAATTAGCTATTTGTTCTAATCTAAAGGCCCATGTCAGGCCACGTCAGCCCCAACCTTTAAATCATCTAATGGTTCATAAGGTGCAAGAATGGTGGACAAAAATCCAAAACAAAAGATAAATTTTATGACTATTGCCAATGCCCATATCATACTGCTAATACGTGTTGAAATTTGCTTGGCAAGCCAAATGATAAAGAAAAAGGGAAAGAGAAGTTTCTACTTACCAGGTTTTAGTACAAGGTACCAAAAGAATGCATTAGACAATTACCATAAATCAATATCACAACATTACGAAAACTTTGAGTCAATTGAGAACTATTGATAAGACTGAGAGTTTTTCAGGTATTTCTTTCTCAAAAAGGAATTTTATTTTAGTTGATGCATAAAAAATTGATTCATATGCCAATGACCATATAATTTGCAATGAACATTTTTTCCATGTTCAGAAAATACCCAAATCTTGCGTATCAATATGTCTCCCAAATGAAAACCCTATTTATATCAGTAAAATTGGCATTGTCCATCTTAGCTCAAACATTATCCTCAATAGTGTCCTTTACATCCTTGATTTTGAGTTCAATCTCATATACATTTCCAAAATTTGTGAGGACAATTCATGCCATGCAACATTCAATTCTAAAATTTAGTTCTTTCAAACCATTTGACTGGGAAACTATTGGGCTTGGGTAATGTCACAACCAAATTTCAGGTGAACCACCTAGGGTTTGGCTAATGGATTACTAAGCATTAACTTAGCTCAGGCTCTCTCAAACCCATACCAATTCGTGACTTAGGTTTGAGTTATTAACATGCAATTGATTTTTAACTAGGAGTCGCCACTAATATATTTTTAGTGGGTTGATTGGAAACTAAGTAAAGTAACGAGAGATTTACTTTACTCCTATGAACCAGAGATTGTGAGTTTAGGGACTTGGTTACACTAGATTTCTCTAACTCCCTTTCGGTACCTTTTTCTTTTATTTAAAAAAATGTTTTTTACAAGCAATTTGGATTGATTTTAAATCTATTTCCCTAACATATGAGATGATCATGTGAGTGCACAAATCACCAATTTAATACCCAAGAAAGCAATGACTAAATTTCGAGACTTACCTTGTGGCAACGAAAGCATCTGCATTGTTAGATAGAAATTCACATTAACAATCCTAGATATGATTTCTAATTAACACGCAATTTCTTTTTGTTTTCATTTAATTAATGAGAATCATGCTTTATGCGATGCATACTATTAATCTAACCTGACATGACATGACATGACATGGCAATATGACCTAAACTATATGACATAAATAAAATGCAATCTATCCTAAAGAATGAAATCGATTGATTCTAAGACAATTTTTTTTTCTTCATTAAACTCGAAATTAAAGAAATGCAATCTAAATGTGCAATCTAAATTAACCAAATAACCTAATTCTAATGACAATCAGTTTCTAATTAAATTGACCTAGCAACAATCACTAGATGACGTGCATTTCATGAACCTAAATCTATATGACATGTGCATGATTTTTTTTTTGTATTTTTTATGAAAATTCGTAATTAAAATCACTACAAAATTAAAAATCTAACTAAAGTGAAATATTATCTATTCTAAATGCCTTCTAAACATGCATTTTAAAAAAATAACTAACCTATCATGCAATCAATTCTAATCTACATTAAATGCAAATGTAATTTTTTTTTGTATTTTTGGGATAAACAAAACAATTAAAAGATAAACACTAAATCATCCATGGTTATAAAAAATGTTACCCATCATTCGAATCGAAATTCAAACTTGATTATTTCGCTAATAAAATCGATAAATTGATCTTAAGCTTTAAAGATTAAGATATCAACTTTACTCGTGTGTGAATAATTATTCTATCTAAAGCCTTATAGATGAAATAAAAAAATCCTGCAGTTGCGAATTGGATGCTCCATCAGGGATTTCAACCATGAATCAAGAAATAAATCAAACAAAGGAACAAAAAATATATAAAAAAAAAAAACTAAAACAAGATAAAATAAATCTTCCTAATAAACTAAATCTAATAAATCTACCTAATAAAATAAAATAGATCTCTACCTAAATTTGAATTTTTTCAAAAATCCAATCGGTAGAATGGACCAATGATGGGCGCAGCACGGCACGGCACGGCTCTAGGGCAACGGCTGTGGCGGTATCTTGGCGTGGCTTGACAAAGCCGCAACAAGTTCGATGGGCTATCGTTCAGGACACCAAGAAATCTGTGGCGTCGAGTTGACAGGAAGCGGGAACGTCGATGCAGCAAGACCAGTGGGTTTCGCCAATGTTGGGCTGGGCCGTGATGGGCACGATTCAGGCCTGAAGAACCGACGGATGCTTCTGCAATAATGAACGGATGGTGGAGTCGATGCTGTTCAGTCCTCCTTGAAACGCACCTGGACTGTTGGCCGAAGTTGGGCTGCGGTGGAACAACAACGAAGCGCCGATGTCGATGGAGCCTCTTTTGAACTTCCGAAGGTAAAAGGCAGGGCTTTGTTTATCAATTTCCCTCACGATCCGCTTTTCCTCTCAATTCTCCCGTGTGTTTCTCTCTCATCTCTCCGTGGACTTTGGAATTGTGGATTTGCCGGCCTCCGAGTAGTGATGGTCAGATCATGGAATAATCACCATCCATTATCATGAGGGGTTGTAAAAATAATTTAGTGGAGTACGTGATTTGCTCGAAGACAAAAAAGGGCAGAGGCGTGAATGTGATGAGGGGAGGAGGGAAATATTGTAAAAAATATAAATTGAGAATCTGAATTGACGCCGTGCTTCTCTGTCAAGAGCTCTCTCAGAATTGTGGCCATGTATTCAATGTGTGGCCCCCAAAAACCCTACGCGTTTAACCTATTTATAGGCAAAGGATTAGGGTTTTAATTTTTCCAAATTCATATCCACAAAGATTCATTTTCCAAACGCAGTATTTGCTTTTCCGAACGAAATATTTTTTTGTCACATCTTCCCTATCCAAAAAATTCCATATCTCGGAAAAATTTCAAATCTTTATTTTTTCACAATATGATTTCCAATAAAAAGGGGGGGGGGGGGCTTGGGCCAATTTGCTCATTTTGTGGACTTAGTCCGGCCTACCAAGTTAAAGCTCAGAACTACTAATTTGAACCCATCTGCTACCGGTCCAATAAATAAATGCAAAAAAAAAATGCAAATTAAAAATAAATGCACCTAAATTTATATGCTATACAATTAATATTTTTTCAAGGATAAAATTAACCCCTAATTTTCTATGCAATAAATAAATGACTAGATCGCCAAAATTTAGGTGTCAACAGGTAATATCGCACAAGGATTATGTTTTTGGATCAATTTTTCCAAAAACTTTATATTGTTGAATAAGAGCATTTCGTGTAATGCTACTATTAGTAATAAAACTTTTATTTCTCATCAACGTTTGGTCACAGTGTTCGTTTTCCTCACCCAAAATGTCCAATTTACCCTTTGGTTAAGCAATCATAGGGACCATTTCCAACAAGTATATCTCTCCTTGATCCATATGGATATCTAAGATCATTATCATACTCCACATTGTGATGGATCTTTATTTTCTTTTTTCTTTTTGCACTATTGTCCATGATTATACCGTGCCACCTGGGTCTTCCTTATGTAATCCAAGAGTCAACCTTTTCCTATCGAAATTCCTCTCCTTAGTTAAGATCACTTCAACAAATTTGTCCAAAGAATTCTTCTAAATAATGGATGCGAGTCCTTCACTAGTGAATGCAACTCTTTTTTATCCTCTCAAGGAATACTCTACAAAATGGGATTGTTGAGCACAAACGTTGACACCTCTTGAAAGTCACTCGAGCTCTAAAATATCAAGTTTCAATTCTTGAAATATTTTATGGAGATTGTATGGTAACGGCAGCCTACTTAATTAATTGCATGCCAACTTGAATCCTTGAAGGTTGAACTCCTTTTGAGATGCTTTTTAGGAAAGAACCTAGAATTGATCATTTAAGAGTTATTGGATGTTTATTTTATGTGACAATTGTGAGCCCCCGGGATAAAATAGATTGCCACACCCTTTGATGTGTTTTCATAGGATACTCTTCTCTATAGAAAGGCTATCAGGTTATGAAAAACTCTACAGGCCATTTCAACATAAGTCGAGATGCAGTTTTCCATGAAGATGGGTTCCCATTTCAAGAGATGACTTCTTCATCCCAATCATCTCTATTGAGATCCAACAATAGATTTTTTTTTTTGTTGGAAGATGATCTATCCATGGCCCCCCAGTACATCTTTGTTGCACCAAAACCACTTGTGCCTAGGGGTGTATGTGATCTGATTCGGTTTGATTTTCTTGGTAACTCAAACTGATAAGGTGTGAATTTAAACCAAACCAAATCTGACCCGAAATGAATATACCTGGTTCGGTTTGGTATTTCAATTTTCCTATTTTTGCCTTACTTATTAGAACTGAACTGAATAAATGGTGAGAAAAAAAGAGAGATTTCAAATTGGGTGTCTAAGTTTTGGAGAGAAATTTGGTTCAATTCGGTTAACCGAATTGAGCCAAATCGGAAAAAAGAATGGTTATGTTTCGTTTATCCAAACCAAAAACCAAATCAAATCGAATAAAAAATGCATGAAATTTTGGTTCGGTTTGATTCAATTCGATTTCAATTTTGGCTCAATTTTTCAGTTCAACTCTGATATCCCTGCCTACGCCAACCAATCCTAATTCCTTGGACCAATCAATTGGATTTTTATCTAGATTATCTAAGGAGAATCATTTACCTATTTCACCAATGGTATCTTCAAAACCTTTTGTTGATGGATCTTGCATGGTGGTTACTGAATAGACAATCACTAAACAACCTCAACGCTCTAGACATCTTGCACCCCCTCACATGGACCAAAGATTACATATATCCTATATTGCATTCCTAGATACACATAATCCAATATCCTCATATGTTTCATTTAGTTGATTATCCCTAAAACACACATTGTATCAGTCGTATTTCCAAGGAACAAGAACCATCCTCATATATAAAAGAAGCACGTGATACGCATTGACAAAAAGTTATGGAGGTCAAGTTACATGCTCTTACAGAAAATCATACTTGGGATATTATTCAATTACCTTCACATTGTAAACCCACTAGCTACAAATAGATATACTATATCAAACTTAAAGTAGATGGATCTATTGAATGATACAAGGCCCGATTAATCGCTAAGGGATTCACATAATAAGAAGGTTTTGATTATCATGAGATCTTTTCCCCAATTACCGAAATAACCATTCGATATTTTCTATCCATTGTTACTTTGTGCAATTAGCAATTGCACTAGATGGATGTCCACAATGCTTTTCTACATGGGGATCCTAGAAGGAAAAATCTATATGAAAATTCCACATGGTTTATGAAGAGGGAAGGAGTTTCGAGCATGTTGTCTTTGTGAATCCCTCTATGGGCTTAAGCAAGCTTCCTATAATGGTGTGCCCAATTTATTGATGCACTCACAAACGCAGGCTTTCAGCATTCCAAGCATGATTATACTCTATTTACATTGACCAGAGGTACATTGTCAATTAATTTATTGATATACTTTGATGATATATTTATCATGTGAAATGATGAATCTACCATTGAGAAATTCAAAGAATGTCTGCATTCTACTCCTCACATAAAGGATTTAATACCTCCTAAATATTTTCTTGGGATTGAGATAGCTTGATCCAAAGAGGGAATATGTCTCAGCCAATGGAAATTTGTTTTGGAAATTGTCTCAAAAATAGGATTATCAACTTGTAAGCCAATTTTTATACTAATTGAGCGTAATATCAAGTTGACATCACATGAATATGACGTGGGTTCATCATTCAACAAGGACTCATTGCTTAAAGACCCGTTAGGATATCAACGGCTTGTTGGAAAACTAAAATATCTTACCATGACAAGACTTAATATATGTTATGCAGTACAAATACTCAGTCAATTTATGCACAACCCAAAGTAGTCTTGTATGAACACTACACTAAAGGTCATGAAGTACTTGAAGGGATGTCCAAGACTTGATATACTTTTGTCTCAAGATTGTCATATGAAGATGAAAATCTATTGTGATACAAATTATGCTACTTGTCCAATAACTAGAAAATATGTCATTGGTTTTTGTATCAAAATAGAAAAATCATTTATTTTATGGAAGACAAAGAAATAGTCAATCATTATCGTTCGTAGAATCAGAGTATCGAGTTAGGGTGAACGTTTGCAAAATAGTTTGGATACCAGGTTTGCTCTTGAACCTTAAAGTAGAAGTCAATGGATCAACCAAGCTAATTTGTAATAATGATACTACACTTAAACTAGTAACAAATCCAAGCCTTTCATGAAAGAACAAAGTACATAAAGTTGATTGTCAATTGCTGGACCTTATCTACTTATTAATTTTGTTGAGCTTGCTGTGGTTCGAGTTTGATGAGACTTTCTCATGAAAGTTGTGCAAGACATCTTGATTTACAACATACTTTAATTTTAGATTTTTTTAAGGTTAATTGATATACAAGCCTAATCATTTACCGTGTCTAATATGCCCAGTGCAGTAGGAATAGTGACCCGATTGTTTTCTTTAATTTTAGAAACATTTTCTCTATTGATTTTGGAATTGCTTCCTTCATAAAAATTGTATAAGACATCTTTAGCTATAACATACCCAAATTTCAAAATGTTTTGACATGTTTTGTACTGTGAGATGAGTATATATTGTAGATTAGTTACTCTATTCTAGTGAACCGGATTCTTCTTTATTTTGTGCGAATTACTACTCTTGATACGAAATTTTTTGCACTTAGTTCCTTCATGAAAAATGTTATTTAAGATCTTTTTTACAACATATTAAATTTTAAAAAAATTTCAAGTTCATTTGGTAAAGTAATGACTTCAATTTTGAAGATTATTCAAAACTATTTTGTTTTGCCCATTTTTGGTAAGTCATGAATTTATGTTCAGAGGTGATTGAATCTTGGCTTGTGCTCTATTGGAGATAGCAATCATGCTCATTAGGCTATCTAACGGTATAGGTTTGGCTTCAATTTAAATGCCATTTGTTTGTAAATTTGAGATGATTGCATGAGCACCTATTCGTAAATTTATGATTTGTAAATGGCTTGGGTGTACTAATGAGGCATTAAATTGTTTGCGATGACATAGTATCTTTCCTAGTGAAAGTTGTGCTAAATGGGAGGTGATTCATAGCATATGATTCTAATGTCATTGCACGTGCATGATATGCCTGTGGTGCTTGAGAAAATTTGCTATTTTGTGATGTCCAAGGCCTGCAAACCTTGGATGCCCTGGGTTGTAGCAAGAATGCCTGCAGTTAAAGAGAACCTTGGAAGTCTTGGCTAACAAACTAAGAACTCAGCAATGGCTAGGATTGGATGCCAGAGGAGAATGTCTTGGCTAGCAACCCAAGATACCCCGGGTGATAGAAGGGGGATGCCTGCGACTAGCAAACCACAGAATTCTAAACATTAAATCAGAAGTGACTCGCACAGGCCAGCTAGCAATCCCAGTTGAACCATGAGATAGGGGTGGACCCAAATAAAGTGGTGTGACTAAGAATGAAGTGTATGATGCATTAAATATGTGTGATCATTATGCACATGACCAGAGATATTACATCGAATGTGTGATGTGTGCTCATTCTCGTGTGCTGATTGTTATGATGCTAGAAGTGTCCTAGGAATCGAGCGTCGATTGGATCAATTCGTTTATGACATAGCTATTTCTCTTGTTGAGTGTTAGCTCACTTCTATTGTTTTTAGAGATTTTTGGCCATGCCTCTGACTCCTACTATAATGGCTAGCACTATCACCTAGCGGGAGGTAAATAGGTGATTGTAAGCAATTAAAGAGGAATTTAAAACAACCAAGTTCAATATCACAAAATAACAAAGTTTGATGAAAAACTTTGCAGTGATCATATCTTCTACAATGTCTGGTGAAGAACTATGTGCTAAGTAGACTTTTACTATGTGCAATAAATAGAATAAATAAGAGATTAAAGGAAAGAGAAACTTACACATAACAATTATAATGGTTCAACTTATGATAAGCCTACGTACACTTTCTTATGGTGACAGCTTATCAACTGGATTTCACTATTGAATCCATTAGAGGTTACAACAATCGAGTACTTCCGACTCAAATAAGTGTGATCCAATCTTCCGATCTCACACTCTGAAAACAACCTCTAAGAGATTACAAGTTAAGCTCACGAAGATGAGTGTAAAGACGAAACTCTCCTTCAACTTTGGAATTTGTAGACTACCGATCTCTTATTTCCTTCAACATCACAATCTCTTTTTATACTCTTTATTGTCCAAAATGACAGTTGGACATAAACTCTAAGGATCTTCATCCAATCTATCCGTTAAACCTAAATGATTCAGGACAATCCGATTGCTTCTAGGTTGCTAAAATAAAGTTTTCATTGATTTTTGTGACATCCTGAATTTCAGGTTCTGATTTTAATCAAAATAGTTTGGCATTTCATCGATGCGCTTATAGTTCTTTTTCCTGAATTGATCATTCATGGGATAACTAGTCTATCAGGTAAAGCCGTTAAGGGATTCTAACATATCAAACTTGAAAATTCGACAAGGAAACGACTGCTCGACCATGCAAATCTACAAGAGATCATTACGACACAGTAAGATCAATTAGAAATTGGAGATAGGTCGACTCGACAAAGGTATGTGATTAAGTGCGAGTAATTCCACCTAATTGCACAATTCTTATTGATCAGCACTTGACTGATTCTTCTGTCGTTTTGGTACCATGTGTCTGTATTTGAAACCTTGAAATTTCTATGACAATCGAGAGTTGCCAATGTATCGAAGATGTACTTTTTGGCTTGAAAATAATCAACCACAAGTCAAATGCATGAAAATTCCTAAAAACTACCCGGTAGATTAGGACGCGCTAAATTCGCGCTAAATTGAAATTAACCGTGAATTTGAAATTGAATTAAGAAATTGAAAGTTCTATCGTGTCACAAATCATTTTAGGAACACGAACTCATCTTCAAAAGATTTTTCATGCAAAACGAGTTTTTTGGCAAATAATCAAAGTATGGTTAATTTGGTTCGGGAAAATTGGTAGGCCCGCTTTTGGTCATACTTTTGGGATTCAAGATGGTTCTATGGTCAAGTAAAGATGTGGATTGACGTGTGGTGACATTTGACTAATTTTATGAATTTCAATTTAACTCAATTGGAAGGAAATTGAAGTAATGTAATGTACAAGATTTGTAAAATTTGTATGCCACGGCGGAGAAAGAAATTGGACCCATTGAAGATAGTTGTGGAGGATTTGACTTAGTGGAAGATGACATCATGTGATGTCATGGTGGTTGGGGCCAACGTGAAGAAGATTTTGACAAGTGTAGGGTGTGAATTTGCTCTCAAAAAGGTGGGCTATCAACATCATCTTCTTCCTTGATTCAAGGGTTCCTTGACAGTTGGAGAGGAGAGAGACTAGCTCGTTCGACCCCCTTCGCATGACACCCGACCGCCCGCTCGGCCACCTGCTCGCTTGTCGCGAGCCACTCGCCACCGCCGTCGCCACTCGCCCTCCATCTTCCTCTCTTCCCTTGTTGTTCGATTGTCTCTCCTCCTTCTTTGGTGTGCCTTAAAGGCTTCGAAACCCAGCAGCTCCACTCGTCACCGTTTGTCCTCACGCAGGCCGTCACTGCTTACCGTTGCTCCGCACAACTTCGCCTCCCTCACGCCATTGCCCTTCTCGTCCTCACTTCCAGGCGGCTGTTCGGCCAACTTAGGCCGCGGATCAGCCACCTCCGGCCACCGTTCGAGTCCCGCCTAGGTCCGGTTCAACCCCTCAACCTTCCTCGGTCCATTCTTGCCTCAACCTGAGCTTGATTCCCCCTCTTTTTGGCCAAGATTAGCAGCTCATTGAGTGGGTATCACAGCCCAGTTTTGGCTCGTTTTGGCCAGCTTCCCAACCCCATATGCTTGGCCCGCCTTAAGGAAAGTCGATCCCCACGACGTCCCCTTTGTTTTGGTCCAATCCATTCGTTAATCGAGTGAGTCAATGATGCTTTAGGTGTGCTTAGTTTAAGTTAAGTAAGATTAGGTTAGTGGATTAATTTATTTAAATGTGGATTAGATTAAGGGGTGTGATTAGTTTATTGTATGTTTAATTAAAGTTAATTGGATGCTTGTGTTATTATAATGATGATTCGACTTTAATTAATAATTTTGAATTAAATATGTATTTCGAAATTATTTAATCATTTAATAATATATTATTATTCGAAATTATTAAAATTTAATTATTTAATTAATTTTCAGAATAAATGTAATTATTTAATAAATTCGAAAAAAATTTCGGGACCCTAAATTCTCAGAATTTCGCACCAATCATTGTTGTACATTCAAATTTTGAAATTGATGATTGGATATTATAAATTGAGAGTGGATTGTGAAAAATATAGATTTTATTTATAAAATTCCAGGTGTTGGGTTTTGATGTCAAAAGTGGATTTTAAATATTATATTAAATAGTGGGGTTTGAAAAAGTAGGATATGAGTTTTCCGGTTCGAAATTAACATGCCCCCACACACGTGAATAATTTCTAGAACATTTTTAATATGAAGAAAATAGGCCAGAATTACTATTTCAATGGAAGTCTTGAGTGAAATGCAATGTGTCCTAGGCTGATTATGAATTTATTTTGTGATGGTTAAGAAGAAATGGTTTTGAGTTGTTGAGTCGGACTTGCCCCTTTATGGGACGCAATCACTCAACGGATGCGAGTCACAGTAAATTATGGGCCCATGCTCCTTCAGGAACGCCATCGATATAGTGACGAAGCCACGCTCCAAGGTGGGGAGGCAATGCAGTGGATAGCCAAACTGCGAGTATGCTATGCCCTTGTGTGGCAGTGAATATCAATTGGAACGCATGCTAAATGATTTGATTTGTCGGATTATGGGCCGGAATTATGTGGCACAGTATGGGACATGTCATAATGATTTAGTCTTATAATCAGGACTCCAATGGTTGTTGGTCATGTGAAAATATTTGCGTTTGGGTTATTTAAGTTCGTATTACTACACATGATTGAATAATTTGAATTGTGCTAACTTGCAGGAAGGAACTGAAGTGAAATAAGTCCTATGTGTGGTTTGGCTAGGCCATCCTGGGGTGTGTTTTATTTCTAATAGGGGTTTACGGGGTGAACTTGCTAAGACAATGTTTCACCCCGTTGTGGGCCAATATTTCCAGGTCCCTAGTGGATAGAGCGGCAAATCGCTTTGGTTGGCCTTGAGGAGTTGTAGAAGTGAAGTTGGGAGGATTGAAGAATGTGTCCAACTTGTAGGTCATAGGACAGTTCCTTTTTAAAAAGCCAGTCTTTTATAGATTTTTGGTTGTAGACCTTTGTTTGTAAACTCCGTTGATTTAAGTGTATTGTTGTGAAATTGCTTCTCGTTGCTCTACCCCGTATTAGATTGTCAAGGGTTTTATAATATGCTTCTACATGTGCATTTAAATCAAATGAATTGGGTTGGCGACGTGTCTTGGGAACATTGCATTTGCATAACCTAGATGGGATGTGCACGTACTCGGGGTTCGAGGCGTGACAATTTTGCTGCCCATAAAACAGAGGTAAGGTTTCCATAAGTTGATTATTCCATTTAGAAAGTGCGCCTTGTCTTCAATGATTGTCTCATGGATTATAAATCTCCAACAAGGAAGGATTATGTGGATATTCATCCCTCATGGACAATCAATAAATATAGCAAAAAATCCAAGCCATATTACTGGCCATTGCACTTCACATGACGTAAACTAATTGTGAAGATCTAAGATCTTCTCATAACATCTAATGATGTGTATTGTCTTGACAATCCTCATACAAATTACATCGTTGTCCTTGATTATTATGACATGACATAATCTTCATCATAGATAACGAAAACATCTTGATAAGTCTCTGAGTCTAATTATCTGAGTCTAATAAGCAACATCTGATGATAAATATCAGAGTTTCCACATGGAAAAAATCACTATCAGAATCATTAAACACTTATGGAAAGGTTTTTTGATCTTCAATTTAGGGAAATTTCCTCAACAACTGTGTCTTCCACCTCTTGCTATGGTGCAACCAATAGATTTTACAAGTGATTTGTATGGGTTTATGGATCTAGTTATTCCGGGTGTGGTTTTTGTGAGATGCATGATGGTTCTTAAGGTGGACATAAGTGTGCCAGAGAGTCTTACATTGTATCATTTCATCACCATCTATATTTTGGTAGATAGGAACCTCAAAGGACTGATTCCATACCCCGATGACCACAATGGTGATGATGGAGACGATAGGGAGTAGTAGAAGCTAGAGATGTGTAGTGTGAAGGGGCAATGCTTTTGATTTTGCACAATCGTAACTTTTTAGGCGTAGAATCGTGTGATCGAGTGGCGTGGACAGATGGAAAATCATGAGAGCATCTACTAGAAGTGGTGCTTGGGAGATGAGTTCCTTTTTTATTCCTCCTAGTTTAGGTTTTTCCTTTTGCTTTGTAGTCCATCACCCAATGTATATAAGTATGATAAGAATTGAAAGCATGATTTCCCTTTGTTGTTAGTGTGACATCCTGAATTTCAGGTTCTATTTTCGATTGAATAAGTTGAGCTTTTCATCAATGCGCCTATAGTTCTTTTCTCTGATTTAGCTACTCACGAAATAACTAGCCTATCAGGTGAAGCCGTAAGGAATATAAATGCAATAGATTTGAAAATTCGATCAGGAATCGATTACTCGACCGTACTAATCTGCAAGGGTCATTATGACACAGTTAAAAATTGATTGGAGACTAAAGATAGGTCGATTCGATAGAGATGTGTGATTAAGTGTGGGTGATTCCACCTAATTATAAAATTCTTGTCAATCGGCACTAGATCGATTTTTCAGTCATTTTGATATCTTGTGTCCGTATTTGAAATCTCAAGATTTTTATGACAACTGAGAATCGTCAATGTGTCGAAGATGTACAATGTGGTTCGAAAATAATTGACCACCAGTCAATTGCACTAAAAATTCCTAAAAGCTACCCGGTAAGTTAGGTCACGCTAAAATCACGTCAGATTGAAATTAATCGCGAATTTAAACCCAATTTCAGAAATTGAAAGTTGTCATGTCACGATTTATTTTAGGAATGTCAACTCACTCTTTGAGAAATTTTCGGCGAGCTCGAGATTTTTACGCCAAATAAAGAGGATTTTTTTGGCCTCCAAAGTGAGCTACCTGGTGAAAGGAAATTGTGAAAATTGTGTGGGCTTCTTCCTCAACAAAATTGGACATCAAACTGAAGAATTGGTGAAGAAATTGAAGTCCAAAATTATGAAATTCGTAGGCTAATACAAGGGCTACAACAATTAGACCCCAACTTGGTTATTTGTGGAATTTTATGTGCATAAAGGCTTGGGGGACAAAAGGGATATGTATGGAAGTTTATGGGACCAAGAAGTGATGAATATGAGATATTTACATTGACTTTGGCCCTTCTTTTCTCCAACTTCTTGAGCATGCCTCAGCTGATCCCCCTTCTTCTTCATGCACAGCTTCCCCCGACCCCTCTGTCTTCTGCTTTCTTTCATTTGTTCCTTCACCCAAGCAACTCCTCCCTTCGAACCCTGTAGTCCCACCTTCCTCTATCCCTCAATCGAAATCACCGCCCCATCTCCACTGATCTTCTGTCTACTACTACGTCCGTGAAGAACCCCCTCCAGCGAAGCTCGAAGTTGACTCGCAAGCCAGCTCCCATCTTCACCAATTCCCTCGCACGCTACTCCACCATCGTCAGTCCACCATCCCAAGCGTTGAAGTCAACCCACCGAACTTCCCTCCGCCTTTGCCTAGCCACCAGCTCCCTTGCACCTTTCCACCAAAGTAGCCCATTGCATCTCCATCGAGTCCAACGCCTGCAGCAGCCCATGCAGCAGCTCCATTCTAGCGACGCCACTACCCAACTCCAGCGTTCCAACGAGCCCAACAGCCCACAACTCAATCCACGCGTCCACCGCCCCAAGGCCCGACTCCTGACCAACTCATCGCCTCATCGAGACCACTGGAACTCCTTGGCTGCACCACTAGCAGCGCCGGCCAGCAAGCTTAGCCAAACAAAACCAAAGCTAGCAAGGGTTCACAGACTTCAAGGCCCATTTTTAGGCTCGTCCTGTCCCCGTTCGGTGTCCCGCTAGGAGGTTTATCACTTGTCTTCACGTCATCGTCGTTGTGGACTCACCAAATCGCAAAACCATGAGTTTACTCACTAAACTCTGCTTATGGAGCTAATGACGTTTAAGGGGTGTTTGATTATGCTAATTAAGGTTTAGGTGATTAATTAGAACATATTAGCAATTTACTTATTTGTTTGTGCATGTTAGGTTATTAGAATAGCTTAATTAAGGGCTAGATATATTGTGCTATTTATCTAAATTGGTTTGGAAATTTTCCGAGCCCGTTTCGATATTTAATTAGGCATTTCCGGCCTAAGTTGCTATTTTTGGTAATTAATTGCATTTATTTAATTATTTATTATTTTCCGGAATTCTACCAGAATAGCCGATGATCGGAATTTCATGTTGATTGCAATGGTATGCTTGGTTTATTTAATTGAGTACTAATTTGTGCAAATTAAGTGTAATTTGTAATTTTGGGTGTTTATCCCAAAATTGTATGATTTTGATATTTAATCAAAAAATACCAGGGCATCGGTTTTTTACGCCAAAAAAATATTTTTAGATATTATATTAAATAGTAGGATCTTTGAAAATGTAGATATTGCACTTTTTGCTTAGGCCGACCGTGTACCAACATACAATTATTTTTATTGGGTATTTTTAACACGATGAAAATAGGCCAAGTTCATTATTTAATCGAGGAATTGGTGCGCAAAGCACAATGGCCTTGGCCGTGATTGATTGATCGTGTGATGATTTATAGTCAAGGCAAGATGGCTATTGAAAGTTGAGGTAACAAGTGTTGTGTTGAGGGAACCCATTAGGTTGTGAGCTAGTAAAGAACTAAGTACTACACAATAATGAAAATTTGTGTGAGGCACTTCTAATACCTTTTATTGTTGATTATTGTAGTCAAGATCTAAGTATTACATGGTGAATTGAGTCACATGGGAGTCACCTCTAGAAGCCTTGCAATACTGTCATGCATAGTCAAGAACTAAGTGCTACACAATAGCGAGACTTCATGTGATTTACCTCTAGAACCTTGTACTAGTAGTTTTTATAGTCAAGAATCAAGTGCTACACGATTATGTGAATTCATGGAAGCCACATCTAGTACCTTGAGCTATTGCTTAGTATAGTCGATAACTAAGTGACACAACAATGTGAATCCGTGGGAGCCACCTCTAGTATCTCGTACTATGACTAATGTGATCAGGGACTAAGCGTCACGGGATATTGGAATTTCGTGAGGAGAGGACACCTCTAGAACTTTGAGCCTGGTATTGAGTATTGAGTCAGATTGTTGAGTGGGGATGTTGATGTTGGATTGAGAATTTGAATATTGAGAGTAAATATGGAACCACCAATATGAATTGTCCGGACCTGATTATGGGACGAAATTGTGTGACATAGTATAGGACGTATCATAATGATTTGGCTTTATAATCGGAATATCAGCGCCGGTCGGCTGTCACATCAGCACCGACCGGCCAATTTTGGTTGAATAGCCTAATCGGAAATAATTATAGAAGGTTTAGGACTCAATTGGTAAAAAAAAAAAAGTAATAAGTTTAGAACTAAATTGACACGATTACAATAGGTTTTGGACTTTTTTGGCAATTTTCCCTTAGAGAATTTGTAAGCCCTTATTTTATCCTATAATGAGTCTCCCTCTTGTGCGGTTATGTATAGGAGTCAAACAACCATACATCTCCTTTGACCAAAACCAAATAAGTCAATAACCTTTGATGTGAATTGTTGTAGAAAGATCGTTCTACGAAGGCCTAGATGTTGCAAATTGCAAACCTCGACTTCTAATCAAACCTGTAATTGGCAACCTCGGTATGAACGTGACCTGTTGACGAACGCATGTCAACCAACCAACGTTATAGACGCCACGGGCGAAAGAATTTGCTATCTCGCTCGATAAGTCAAATCGACCGCCAAAAAGAATCTTGATAAGATCAAGTCCTCAAAAGAGCAGTAGAAGAAAACCTCTCAATTCTTTTCCTTAAATATAAAAATATATCTGTCCCCCAAAAAAATTTAATCAGTCTTATATATAGGCATTCTAGCCACCACACAAACCCTAAAACCAACCCTAGAGATATAATGCATCATATTCTAGAATATTCCTATTCTAGAATATTACTAAACAAGAAGAATATTCCTATTTGACTTGGTCAAATATTTGGTGACCAGATAATCAAATTGCGCCGAGATTTCCAAAATTCTTCAAGATCTGATCCAAAATCATCTCCACACCAAAGATCACGAACCATGACACCAACAGCTTGCCTAAATTGCTTAGCCCGCGCTCGAGTGATCGAACCAGTAGAAATAAACAATGGGTCCTTAGTACCTCCTTCTCGATATGACTCAATGTCCACATCATTCCCTCCCCTGTGCAAAGGATTTGCCCTCAAATCATCACTGGCATCAAAAAGAGTCAAATCAGAAACATTAAATGTGGCACTAACGTCATACTTACCTGAAAGATCAAGCTTGTATGCATTATTGTTAACTCTTTCCAAAACCATGAATGGTCCATCCCCTCGCGGTAATAACTTAGAATGTCGCTGCTCAGGAAATCTCTCTTTGCGCATATGAACCCAAACCCAATTGCCGAGTTCAAACACCACTTCCTTGCACCCTTTGTTGGCTTGCCTTGCATATTGCTCAGTCTTGCGCTCAATATTTGCACGTGTCTTCTCATGCAACGTCTTGACAAATTCAGCTTTCCTTGCTCCATCTAAATCCATACACTCATCAACAGGTAAAGGGGTTAAATCTAATGTAGTTAACGGATTAAAACCATAGACAACCTCAAATGGTGTAAATTTAGTAGCAGAAAGCATGCTCCTATTATATGCAAATTCAACATGTGGCAGATAATCTTTCCAAGATTTTATGTTCTTTTTAATAATAACACGCAACAATACCCCTAAAGTTCTATTAACTACCTCGGTTTGACCATCGATCTATGGATGACAAGTAGTAGAAAATAACAACCGTGTTCCTAATTTTTTCTGCAATGTTTTCTAAAAATAGCTAAGAAATTTAGAATCTCGATCTAAAGCAATCGATCTAGGCATGCCATGCAAACGTACTACTTCCCTAAAGAACAAATCAACAACATGAGATGTATCATCAGTTTTATGACAAGGTATAAAATAATCCATCTTTGAAAACCAATCAACAACCACATAAATAGAATCTCTACCATTCTTAGACCTAGGCAATCCTAACACAAAATCCATAGAAATATCAGTCCAAGGATGCGTTGGAATAGGTAATGGTGTATACAAGCCATGCGGTTTAGTTGTAAACTTCGATTCTTTACAAGTAATGCATCTCTCATAGACACGTGTGACATCTCTCTTCATATATGGCCAATAAAAATGTTCATGTAGCACTTCATAAGTTTTACTAATACCAAAATGCCCCCATTAAACCACCACTATGCGCTTCTCGCACCAAAAATTCATGCAAAGAACACTTAGGCAAACATAGTTGGTTTTCACGAAAAAGATAACCCTCATGCCTATAAAATTTATCAAATGTAGCATGTTCACATGCTTCATACACTCTCCCAAAATCATCATCATCAATATATAAGCCCTTGATATGCTCAAAACCTAGACACTTTGCTTCTAAAATAGGTAGAATCGCGTACCTTCGAAAAAGTGTATCAGCTACCACATTCTCCTTACCTTTCTTATACTTGATCACATATGAAAAAGTCTCAATGAACTCCATCCATTTGGCATGTCTTTTATTCAACTTTTGCTGCCCTTTCAAGTACTTCAAGTTCTCATGGTCGGTGTGGGTCCCAAACTCCTTTAGCCATAAATAATGTTGCCAAGTCTCCAAAGCTCGCACTAAAGCATACATCTCCTTATCATAGGAAAGATAATTCAATGTTGCTCCACTCAATTTCTTGCTGAAATAAGCTATCAACACGGCTCCAATTCCTGTACCAGAAGCATCGCACTCTATCCCAAAAGTAGCACTGAAGTTCGATAAAGATAACAAATGAGCATTAGTTAACTTATCTTTTAGCAAATTAAATGCTTTCTCTTGCTCTTCTCCCCACATGAAACCCACGTGCTTCTTGCTAACCACAGTTAAAGGTGCGGCAATGGTACTGAAATTTCTCACAAATCGCCGATAAAAACTCACCAATCCATGAAAGCTACGCATTTCTCCTATGGTCTTAGGCGTTGGCCATTTACGAATTGCTTTAACCTTTTCTTCATCAACCTGCATACCATCAACACTAACAACAAATCCTAGAAATACTAATTCGTTGGTCATAAAAGAGCACTTCTTTCGATTAGCGTATAATTGCTCAGCCCTTAAAACCTACATGACAGCTCACACATGCTCAATATGGTCATCAGGACTTCGACTATAAATCAAGATGTCATCGAAATAGACAACCACAAATCAACCAATAAAAGCACGCAAAACATGATTCATAAGTCGCATAAACGTGCTCGGTGCATTAGTTAATCCAAATGGCATGACTAACCACTCATATAATCCATACTTGGTCTTAAATGCAATTTTTCATTCATCACGTTCTTTCATCCTAATTTGATGATAGCCACTTTTCAAATCGATTTTAGTGAAAATGCAAGAACCATGCAACTCATCCAACATGTCATCTAACCTAGAAATAGGATGTCGATACTTTACAATAATATTATTGATTGCTCGGCAATCGACACACATTTGCCAAGTTCCATCCTTCTTTGACACCAACAAAACAAGGACGACACACGGGCTAAGACTCTCTCTCACATTACCCCGTTCCAATAGTTCACTAACTTGCCGCTGAAGTTCCTTTGTCTCCTCGAGATTGCTTCGATATGTGGGTCGGTTAGGTAATGGCGCACTAGGAATCAAGTCAATTTGATGTTCTATGCCTAGAATCGGTGGTATCCCTCCAGCAAGTTCATTAGGAAAGACATCTTCAAATTCCTGCAATAAAGACACAATAGGACTAGGCAAATTTGGATCTCTTGTACACAAGTACAAGCATTGGTCGATCTAGAACTAAAGCTCTCCTCACTTCACTTGATTTTGCATAAAAATTATTTTGCCTCTTTTCTTTTCTCTCTTCTTTTCCCTCGGTTTTTACCACAATCTTTCTCTTGGCCTCTCCTTTTCCTTGTGTCTCAGACACACCACGCAAGCCCTCGAATTTCTCACATTTTCTCTCTTTCTCGGCTTCTCATTGTAACTTTAACTGATCTTGATACACCTCACTAGGTGTCATTGGTACCAAGATATAAGTCTTTTGATTCATCACCAATGAATAACGATTAGTATACCCATCATGATGTACCTTTCGATCATATTGCCATGGTCTTCCAAGTAAGATATGACCTGTTTGCATAGGTACAACATCACACTCTACCTCGTCCTTATATCTCCCTATCTCAAATGGAATTCGAACTTGTTTCGATACTTTCACCTCACCACTATCATTTCACCATTGAATTCTATAAGGCCTAGGGTGCTTTGTTGTTTTCAAACCCAATTTATCCAGCATAGTACAACTTACCACATTCGTACAACTACCTCCATCAATTATCATACTACAGATCTTACTATTCACCACACATCTTGTATGAAATAAGTTATCTCTTTGTTGGTGATGCTCCTCCTCCTTTACTTGCACACTTAGAGAATGCCTAACCACCAATAAGTCTCCTTTTATAGCCACTTCTCCATCACTACAATCCTCAAATGGTGGCATCTCACCATCCTCTTCTTCCTTTTCACTTTCGAACTCAATAACACCATGTCCAATCATGATCATCACCCTCCTATTAGGGCATTGATTCGCCATATGACCCCTGCCCAAACACTTAAAACATTTAATCTCACGAGTTCTAATGTTAGGGTTTTCAGTTTTACCTGAAGTTAGATTCGTTCCAACTTTACCGTCCCTCTCCTTCTCCTTTGAGGTATCGATTTTTGGTGTTGTTTCCTCTCCAATTTGGCTTCTCATCTCTCTTCCAATTGGATCTCCAATTCTGATTTGAACCTCCTCCACTCTTGTAATTTCGGTCCAACTTCAATTGCCGCCCAACTTTGATGGCTTTGTCCACAAATTCTTCTAATTCAACATAGTGTTGCGGTTCCACCACCATTGCTATGTCTCGGCTCAAACCACTCAAAAATCTTGACATTGTGGCCTCATGATCCTCCACCACATTGGCACGGATCGTGGCAATCTCCATCTTCTTGTGATACTCTTCCACACTCTTATTGCCTTGTGTGAAATTTTGTAATTTTTGAAACAAATCTCGGTGGTAATAACTTGGTACAAAACGCCTCCTCATCACTGCTTTCATCTCATCCCACGTCTTTATCGGTCTTTCACCATTGTGTCTCCTACTAGTCACAAGTTGATCCCACCAAATTATAGCATAATCAGTAAATTCAACAGCTGCAATTTTTACCTTTTTGAGCTTGGAGTATCATTAGCAATCAAATACCATCTCCATGTGTTTCTCCCATTCTAGATACACATCGGGATCATTCTTCCCTTGGAAAGAAGGAATCTTCATCTTGATATTGCCAAGTTCATTATCTTCTCGAGGTCTAAACCCTCGGCCTCCATTCCACCTTCCAAATCGAGCATCTCGATCATCTTCCATGTTGGCCTCATCATCATCATAATGCTGCTACCTTCTATGTCGTGTTTTAGAGGTGTCTTGCTGATGTTGGGACCTTTCCCGGGATAGCTCTCGGTCACCATCAACCCTCATGTCATTCCCCATCATTCGGCCACTAAGCTCCTCCACTACGGCCCTCAATTGATGGATGCTTTCCACGAGCGCTTCATCCCTACGTATGGAGTCAATCTCCCTTTGATTCACGCTTTCTTTGCGCGACATATACAAATAAACATTAGTCACAAAAATCCTCAACAATCGCTCTCTCACATGTTTCTCTCAAGGTGTTTGTCACTCCCCTCGTGTTTAACTCAAGTCTAAACTTTTTCCATCCTCAATTAAGCTTACACACTCTTGCATTTTTCATCTCGTATTTTTTTTTCACAAGCTCTTTATCGGACTCAAAACCTATCTCTCAACCCCCTCACGACAATCAATCAAACTAATCAAACAAGATTAGATCAATTCAGCAAGTAAATCACTACTAATTTTGTTTCAATTCAATTTACTAACAAACGAGTCGCCTTCTTGATTTTTTTTTGTTCAACTAATTTTTTTTTGCCGAATCTGTTTTTTTTCTTGCGCACTTTTTTTGTGCGTTTTCTTTCTCTTCTTTTTTTTTGACGAATTTTTTTTTGACGAACTCAGATACAATTTAAGATGCTAGAAAAAAAATTAAAACTAACAGTAAACAACTAATATGGAAGAGCAAAAGCAATTAGATCCTTAAATCAGCTAGAATCGAAATCCTAGCTCAATAAATTTCAAATTGTTAAATGTAAACAGAAAATTAAAGATAAATAGACCTTGTAGAAATAAGCTCTGATACCAACTGATGTGAATCGTTGCGGAAAAATTGTTCTACGAAGGCCCAGATGGTATGAATTGCAAACCTTGACCTCCGATCAAACTGTGATTGGCAACCTTGATATGAACGTGACCTATTGACGAACGCGTGTCAACCAACCAACGTTATAGATGCCACGAGCGAAAGAATTCGCTATCTCGCTCGATAAGTCAAATCGACCATCAAAGAGAATCTTGATAATATCAAGTCCTCAAAAGAACAGTAGAAGAAAACCTCTCAATTCTCTTCCTTAAAAATAAAAATATATCTGTCCCCCAAAGAAATTCAGTCAATCTTATATATAGGCATTCTAGCCGCCACACAAACCCTAAAACCAACCCTAGAGATATAATGCATCATATTCTAGAATATTCCTATTCTAGAATATTACTAAACAAGAAGAATATTCATATTTGAATTAGTCAAATATTTGGTGACCAGATAATCAAATTGCGCCAAGATTTTCAAAATTCTTCAAGATATGATCCAAGGTCATCTCCACGCCAAAGATCACGAACCATGACGCCAACAGCTTGCCTAAATTGCTTGACCCGCGCTCGAGTGATCGAACTAGTAGGAATAGACAATGGGTCTTTAGCACCTCCTCCTTGATATGGCTCGATGTCCACATCAACCTTGTGGCTGCTTCATCGGACACCACTCGAGAAAACTACGTCGTGTGATGAATCCAAATCCCAGTGAGAAAATGGATTTCTTGAGATTTCTCACACAAACTCAAACTCAAAATATAACTTAATATTTTCTTAAGCATAATTTGAATATTTGTTGCTTTACATTGAATGGTATCAACAACTAAATATACTCATTTAATTTAAAAAGAACTATATGAATAAGGAATGAAATTGATACTTTTCTCGTGATAACCATACACAAATGAGAATCACTCATTAGAAAAATATATATAATAATTACAAATATAACGTAGAAAAAGATCAACACCGTGAAAACACACAAATCTAAAGTATTTGATTAAATTTTTGAAATAGACGGATGTGCTCTTACTGTAACAATTGGAGTTTAACCAAGTCCAGGGAAAAGAAAACAGAGTTAAAAAGTCAACAAAACAGCAAACGGTGGACGCTTTCAGTTTATAAGAGGCCAAGAGAAAAAAACAGAAAAGAAAAGTGAAAAAAAAAAAGGAAAAAAGGGATTTCGCGTGCATGTCACTGACGAAGAAAATGAATTAGAATATATTTTTAAAAAAAGCACTTTAAATGACATAAGCATGAAAAGAAATGAATTAGACAATAATTTTTTACTTCTACATGTTGAAGTAGCTAATATTATATTTACTCAAATAAACTCTTCCAAACAAAAGAATATAAAAAGTTGGTAAAAAGACAAGAATTTTTTCATGCAAAACATAAAATTAGATTTTCGTTAATTGAAAACGTAAAACAGTTGAAGATAGTGGGAAATAAATAGCTGAAAGGTATGCCAAATATTCAAATAGAATTAATTAAGAAGTGCGATAAGAATAACCAGAAGAACATTTCAATTTATTAAAGGGAGAAGCAAAATGAAGAATTAATACTCACCGCGTGCAGCCGCAGTAACATTTTCAAATTGAAGAGAGAATTGAATTTGAAAATAGAATAAGAAAGGCTACGGTCTATTTGGTTAGGGCAAATGATATAAAGGGATAAAATTACCAAATTAGTCTAACAAATAACTAATATTACGTCACTCAATGAAAAAAATAAAAATAACTAGATTTGTGAGTTCAAGAATGGTGGAACGTATATAGATTTTTCTTTACTTGATATCAAAAGTCAACCATCCAAATGCGGAGCTACAACTAACTGAAGAATTACATCAGTCCAATCAAAGAAACGAGACGAAAAGCATTTTTTTTTTTTTTAAGTTATTACAATACAGCAAATTATATAGAGGCAACGGATGCGAAGCAAGCCTCCGTCATCATATGTGAGCAGTCCAAAAGTGTAGAAACATTCATGGCACGACATCTCGAAATCTTGAATGAGTATCAAAAGAGGTAGATGCCCAAGTTGGACTAGAAAAAAAAGATTGCCCATCACGCCTTTGTTGTAGAAGTGATCATGTACGGTATTGGCCTCAACCGAAAAATGGGTAAGTCTAGTCAAGTCCTTTAAGAGTTTGGCTCGGTTAGGTCTAGATAGGTCCATTGAGACACGATCAATTTATATAAGTCTAGATCAAAACTTTTAGGCCGATGCGATTAGGCTCATCCATTCATCATTTGTTTTTAAAATCAATTATCGCGATTTTTCACCACCCCACTGCATACACACGTTATAGCGCTTGAACCAAGTCAAGGAGGTCTAAAATGTGTGGAAAAGGAAAACTGGCGATGTGCAGAGCTTACTTAAAAACTGTAAGATTTTTAGATTGGAAAATGCTTGGCTAGTCATCCTATTAATTTGGAAAATGGATGGTCAACTAGTTTCAAAATTTCCACGCTTATGCTGGACAAAGGAAACTTCGTGGCTACTGGCGACACTAGCACAACCCTTTCAGATTTCTCTTCGAATTCCGTACAACGACATAAAAGATTCCTTTCAGCTTTGCTGCAAATCAGAGAATTTTATAATGATTAGAATTCAATCGGCCACTTTGACCCACTTTTTTCTTTTTCCCCCAAGGAGTATACTATTCCACCGATGACACAATGGCATACGTAGGCATACGTAAGCATATCTCGTCACCCATCTCCCCTATAAGTACACGTGCACTGTTTGGGCATGTTCCTCACCAACCAAATCCAAAAAGACATTTCGACCGAAAAAGAGAAAATCCAAGAAGAGAGGGAGAGAGAGAGAGAGGGTGACAACACTGCTCTAGAGAGAGAATGGAGAAGGACGGCAATAATGCTTCGGTGGAAGTGATGAGCAACAAACAGGTGATTTACAGAGAGAAGGTACGAGGTTCCCTGAAAGAGACCAACTTGAAAGTGAAGACGAGTTTGGAGAGACCAAAGGCCGACAAGGACTCTGGGACCATCGCGGTGAAGAACTTGTACCTGGCTTGCGAACCCTACAATTTACACCTCATTAAGTACTTCACTCGGCTCGGCTCCGTAAGTATTGCCATCTCTCTCGTTACATTCACTATATTCATGATGCCAACGGTAAGTTTCCAACTCGCATGCATAAGTCAAAGTCAAATTTGTGACAATTACAATCCTCTAGTAAAATTCAAAGGAAACATATTCCTTCCTTCTTGTAAGCTCAAAGTCTATTCGTGTTTGCTAAATGTAGTTGCAATTATATTCTGAAGTATTCAACACAATGATGCAGCCTGTTCCTGGATATGGAGTAGCTAGAGTTTTGGAATCTGGGCATCCAAACTTCAAGAAAGACTTTTGGAATCTGGGCATCCAAACTTCAAGAAAGACGACTTAGTTTGGGGCATGACTAGATGGGAGGAGTATAGTCTAATTACTGCACCGGAGACTTGCTTTAAGATCGAACACACTGATGTTCCTCTGTCTTACTACACCGGCCTTCTGGGTATGCCCTTTAATCATCTTGCGTGATATCTCTTTCAGTGATAAAGAATGAGGGGAATCGATTTGTTGAGATACTTTGTTCTGTCTATTTCATTCTCAAGTACGGACAGCCTCCAGTTATGCAAGGAAAAAGTTTGCTTCCTTTAAATTTTAGTTGTGGGGATCTTCCTTGTCAATGAGCTGTATTCCCACGTTGAATTGTCTCAACAATAGAGCCCTGCAGAGCTGTCTTTCGTGCTGAAAGAAGTGTGTAAATTGATTATTTCTCATCCAATTGTCAGGGGCATCACATCAGTCAGTTAAATCAGATCGTTTGAGATTTCGCCATAGAATTGCACTCCTCCTATGCTTCAGCAAATTTTGAAACTCATATAATTTATATAGATCTAAACTTTCCAGGTATGCCAGGCTTGACGGCTTATGCCGGGTTTTTCGAGGTATGCTCTCCTAAGAAAGGAGATAATGTTTTCATATTAGTGGCATCGGGAGCTGTTGGTCAGCTTGTTGGCCAGTTTGCAAAGTTGTTTGGTTGTTATGTTGTTGGCAGCACCGGCAGCAAAGAAAGGGTAATCATCTCACATTTGTCTAGTGTTTCCTTGAAAAGTAATTGCTTAATAGTCTCTTCCCGATTTTTTCTTTACTTTTCGCTTACTGTTATGTTTGGGAAAAAGGTAGATTTGCTGAAGAATAAGTTTGGATTCGATGATGCTTTTAACTTCAAGGAGGAGCTAGATCTGGATGCAGCACTGAAAAGGTGAACCAGAAATATAGTAACGATGATTGAGCAAATAACTGATGTACAGGAAATTAAGTATGTACCCATTCCGAAGCCAACTCGAGTTGACTTTTTTTCTGTCTTTAATGTTTAGATGCTTCCCCAAGGGAATCGATATCTACTTTGAGAATTTTGGTGGAAAGATGCTTGATGCAGTGCTGCTCAACATGAAATTTCATGGCCGAATCACGGTATGCGGGATGGTCTCACAATACAACCTCGAGCAGCACGAAGGCATACACAACTTGATAAACCTAGTCCTGAAGCGGGTTCGGACGGAAGGTTTCGTGGAGTCCGATTACTATCATCTCTACCCGAAGTTCCTAGAGATGGTATCGCCTCAGATCAAAGAGGGGAAAATTGTCTACGTGGAAGACATCGTGGAAGGGCTCGAGAACAGTCCGGCAGCTCTTGTCGGGGTGTTCTCCGGTCGCAATGTTGGGAAACAGGTGGTCGTGGTTTCTCGCGAATGAGTCAACTTTCTGTACATTTTCATGGGCATAGTCTCTTTTTTTCCTGAAGTTTCCACGAGGGGTTGTTTTGTTTCTTTAGGGATGATACAAAGGACTTTTGAGTCACTTACCGTACATTTTGGTGCACATGGGCTCCCATGCTTTCGGAAAATATGTTCACTGTATCTGGAACAAGGTCTCTCTCCCTTTTATTCTCTCTCCTCCCCTCCGTTTCTGCCCACAAAAACCAGCTGTCCTCTCTCCCTCCCTCTTTCTCTCTCTTCCCTCTTTCTCTGTCTTCTGCTCCCGAATAAAGAAGAAACCAACGTCCTCTCGCGAACGGAGAAGGAATTTCGCTACGCTTGTCTAAGATGTCGATGTAAATGTGTCTTGTACCGTGTCATCTACTTTCATAAAACTGGTTCGATGGACCAAATTGTTACGGTTGTCCTGGAACCGTAAACAAATGCAACGATTTGAACAAGAAATAAACTGCAAAAAAAATAACAGATATACGTGATTCAACAGTGTATATCCTTTTATGGGAGAGATTGACAAAATGATTTCACTATAAGAGATGAAGATAAGATTATAAATGCAACAGTGTATATCCTTTTATGGGAGAGATTGACAAAATGATTTCACTATAAGAGATGAAGATAATATTATAAACGCTCGATCACACTCACTAATTTGTGCTTTTCAATCCTAAAATAAATCCAAAATCCCATAAATCAATTATGTAAATATATCCGATTTTATTATTGCAATCACCAAATAGTTGATAGGATATAGCAAAATATCCTATCTAATTCTATCCTGATTAAAAATTTAGACAGCCAAATGAAGCCACCATACCGCACAAGTTGCACACATGCTAAACGTAATGACTATGCACACCGTGCCAAACTTGACAAAGGAATATTTATATGCAACAAATTATGAGCCAATCTCTAGGTCAACGTGGACTTTATCTTCAATGTGGAAAAGAAAGTAAGATTTAACCATTGGAAAACTTTTTATGTCTCACTTTTAAGAATACCACCAAACAACTAAAGACCAATCATTTTCTTAGAAAATTATTTTCACGAAAATGTTTTCTTTCATCAAGAAGTTTTCTGTGAAATCCGCGTACCATAAGTAAAATATAAATTGCATAAATAGAATTAAAAGAAATGGATTTATGTGGTCTAAATGTGTGCATACTCCTATAGGAGAGTTTGAAGAAATGATTTCACTACAATAGAGGAAAATAATATGATAAGTACTTGATCACCCTCACTCATTAGTGTTTTCTAATCCTAAATTAAACTAGAACCCACTAAAATCAATTGCAAGAAAGAAATCTTCTTATACTCTTGAATCTCTTGGATTATGGCTCACAACGCACTTGTCTCTTGCAAGTTTTATACATGTTAAGTGCACAAACTATGTACAACAGATCAAATTCAACAAAAAAATATTTATATGTGAGAAACTATGTGCTCTTTTTTGACATCAACGTAGAGTTCATCTTCAACGAGAAATGAGAATTTAATTTTCATTTTTTTTGCATTCCTCATGATCTTGTTGACAAGAGTCCAATTTGGGCTTTCCTTAATATCGCCCATGATTACTTCCAATTCATGGGTTGAATTTCAAAATAGCGAGAACTAACTTCGAGCCATAATCAATACAAACTTTGAAAAAAAAAAGTCATAAATTTATTATATGGATGCTAACTTATTTCTAAGTATTTCAATTTGATCAGTTTAGTCCTAAATCTTTTAACAATTTGTTAATATAGTTCTTCCAGCCAATTTTGATTGGCAATCGGTAATGTTAGTGTTAACTATCCTCCGTGGCATAATCAACACTGATGTGGTTGACTTTTGCATTTTTTTTTTATTGAATTTTCCTTTTTCTTTCTTTTGTTATTTCCTTCTTGCTCGCCAATTGTCAAGCCTCAATGACGGCCTGGCCTCATGGGCCTTGGGGGAGACTCGCCCTTGTTGAACCTCACCTGTGTCTGATTATTGGCCATGGCAATTAGTGATGGAAGAGGAAAAGAATAAAATTAAAAAATTATTTAAAAATCGTAAAATAAAAAAGCAAAAAAAAAAAATCTATGTCAATCCTGAATATATCATGTAAAATGGTCTTCATTGACAACTCTATTTTAGATAGAGTATTTTTACTAAATTAATTTTTATATTTACTGAGTTTTGATGAATTTTGAGTGAATTTATTTGCTACTCATGTAATTTTATTGAATTTTGTAAGAAACATAACTTTCAGATTTATAATGGACCATGCACATCATTTGTAGAAGGATATTTCAATATCTTTAAGGGTATCTCTATATCTTTGAGAATATTTAAATATCTTCTAGAATATCTTATCTTGAAAAAAAAAAAAAAAAGCCATCTAAGACCAGTGTATTTGACCATAACTATGGATAGGTTCAAAGAAAATCAAGGATATGAATCTTAAGGAAAACTCTTGATTTGCTGAGGAGTTCTATTCAAGACCTAATGGGAGGCTAACCTGGGGCAAATTTTTGGAGGCAATATAAAATCCTCCTGTGCTGCATATTTTAGTTTTCTGAAGGAGCCTTGGAGCCACCACCAAATTTTAGGTTTTCTTAGCTAGCTTTTATACTTCTATTTCAATAGTAGAATTTTTGCAAGAGAAGGAGGAGGCGAACCCGAATCCATTTGTGACTCAAATTGGTGAATTTGTTTTAATTTGGCATTTTCTTTTTATTTTTTATTTTTAGTTTAGCTTTAATTATCTCTAAATTTCTTTGGTTAGAGCTACAATGGATCTTAACCATGATTGATTGATTTTGAAGACTTGTTCATGCAATATAATTATTTTGATTGTGGTGTTGTCTATTATGATCTTAATACTTTTAGAATTTTGGCTAACGTTTAAATGATTTTTGATGTATGCATGATATCAGGTGGAGATTGCGTGCATGAGCACTAGTAACATGGAACTATAAATTAAATCTAAGTCAAGGTACACTAGATTGTTTGTGTAGCGGCGGTAGTAAATCTAGGTCAAGACTACTTATATTAAATCCAGGAATTTCCACAAGAACTTAATGCTTTTAGATAGTTTAAATTCACCTAAGGTTAGTGTGGATTAACATACCAAATCAAGGATTGTTAGACTGAGGTTGGCTTGTAATCTAACCTAGGGAAATTTCATTAACACAATTGGAAATTAATTTATTGCAGGACAAGTTAAGAAAATCAATTATGATTAGTTAAGTGAAGTTGGATGCTCTAGCACTTTGTAATCTTAGTTAAAATCTTGAAACTTGCCTTGTTGATTTTTGGTTTGTTTTAGATTAGGTTTATTTTGCAATTTTAATTAGCTTTTGAATCCTTTAAGTTTTGCCTATTTTATATTTTAGTCCTTTAATTGATTTAGTTCACTTTTTACTTCCCTTTTTGACTTGGTTAGCTAAATTTTTGGATTGATCACCTTTGGTAAGTAATTGGATAATTAAATACAATCCAAGTGGGAACTATACTCACTCATCACTTTATTACTTGTAGATATTGTGTGCTTGTAATTTACTTGACAAGTTTTTGGTGCCATTGCTAGGGATTTATTTGATAATTTTCCAATTACTATTGATATCGAGCAATTCTTGATTTTGACTCGCCTTTCTTTTATTTTTAATTTATTTCTTTTGTAGGCCAAACTCACCTCTCTATAAAAGGTGGGATGAGCATCGCATCACCTGAAGCCAAGGAGACCTTGAAAAGTTTGATCCTGCTATTGAAAAACCTTTTTAGGAGAAGAAGAAAGCAAGCACAAGAAATCCTCATTGCAATGGCTAAAAATCAACAAGACACGCCTCCAAGGAGGACTTTGAAATATTATGCAACACTAATAATTCAAGAAGCACAATTCAGTATAAGGAGGCCGGCAATGCAAGCTAATAATTTTGAGATCAAGCCATCCTTAATTCAAATGCTTAAAAATGCAAGGCAACTCAGTGGATCACCTAATGATGATCTAAATCTACACTTAGAAGCATTCCTTGAAATTGTGACACTGTTAAATTCAATGGCATTCCTGATGATGCCCTTAAGTTATAACTCTTCCCATTTTTTTCTTCGTGATAAATTTAAGACTTGGTTGACCTCTCTTCTTGGAGGCTTTATTACCACTTGGCAAGACTTGGCTCAAAAATTCCTAAGTATTTTCCTCCTTTAAATCTACCAAAATGTATAATAATATTACTACATTTATGCATATAGATGGTGAGTCCTTTTATGAAGCACAGGAGAGGTTTAAGGAACTGCTAAGAAAATGCTCGTACCATGGATTGCTAGTTTAGATTCAAATGCACACATTTTATAATGGAGCACATCCCACCATTCAAGCTAGTCTAGATGTGGCAGCTAAAGAAAACAAGTCAGCTTTTAATCTACTTGAGGAGATGGCAACCAATAGCTACCAATGGCCACCTGAAAGATACCAAGCTCGGAAGCCTTGAGGATTTCATGAAATTGGCACCAATAAGACTTTTTGAATGTAAAACTTGATGCATTAACTAGGATGTTTGTTTTTTTTTTTAATTGTTGGTGTTGCATTATTTTTCAAAGTCCTCTTGGTTCGTCTTCTTGATTTTCAGCCCTTGTAATGAGACTTGCTTGTGCTTGCTTTCTTCTTCTCCTAAAAAAGGTTCTTTCAATCTTGGAATTAAACTTTTGAAGGTCTCTTTGTTGGCTTCGGGTGATGCAATGCTTCTCCCACCTTTTATAGAGAGGTGAGTTTGACCTACGAAAGAAATAAATTAAAAACAAAATAAAGGCTAGTCTAAACCAAGAATCGCTCGATATCAATAGTAATTGGAAATCAATCCCCGGCAATAGTGCCAAAAACTTGTTAGGTGAATTGTAAGTGCACAATGTCTACAAGTAATAAAGTGATGAGTGAGCGTGGTTTACTTATCAAAAGTGATTAATCCAAAGATTTAGCTTAAAAAAAAGTAAAAAGTGAAATAAACCAATTAAAAGACTAATTATAGAAGAGTCAAAACTTAAAGAATTCGAAAGCTAATTAAAAAATTGCAACATCAACCTAATCTAAACTAAAATGTTGATTAACAAGGCAAATTTCAAGATTTTAACCAAGATCACAAAGTGATAGAACATCCAACTTCATTTAACCACTCATAATCAATTCTCTCAATTTGTCATGCAATAAATTAATTTCCAATTGTGTTGGTGAAATTTTTCTAAGTTAGATTACAAGCCAACCTCATTCTAATAATCCCCAATAAGGTATGTTAACCCACACTAACCATAGGCGACTTTAAACTACCTAAAAACATTAAATTCTTGTGGAAACTTTCAGATTTAATCCAAGTAGTCCCAATCTAGATCTACTACCATAACCACACAAACAATCTAGTGTACCTTGAGCTAGATTTAATTTATGATTCAATGTCACTAGTGTTCATGCATGCCATCTCCACCCAGTATCATGCATACATAAAAAATCATTTAAAAGTTGCCCAAACTTCTAAAAGGATTAAGATCATGATAGAGAACACCACAATCAAAACATTTATATTGCGTGAACATGTCTTGAAAATCAATCAATCATGATTAAGATCCATTGTAGCTCTAACAAAAGAAATATAAAACATAATTAAAATTAATTAGCAATGAAAATTAAAAAGAAAATAATGCTAAATTGAAACAAATTCACCAGTTTGAGTCGCAAATAAATTCAGGTTTGCGCCAATTCCACTAATGAAATAGAAGCATAAAAAGCTAACTAAAAAACCTAAAATCCGATGGCAGCTTCAAGGCTCCTCCCAGAAACTAGAATATGTGGCACGAGAGGGGTTTATATAGCCTCCAAAAATCCACCCTAAGTCAACCTCTCATTAGGTCTTGAGTAGGACTCCTCGACAAATTAGAAGTTTTTCTTCTTAAGATTCATATCCTTAATTTTCTTTGAACCTATCCTCAATTATGGTCAAGTACACTAGTCTTGGCTGGCTTTTTCTTCAAGATAAGATATTCTGGAAGATATTCAAATATTCTTAAAGATATTCAAATATCCTTAGAGGTATTCAAATATTTTGGAAAATATTGAGGCGTGGGGATTGCTCTACAAATCCAACTTAGACTTGGGAAAATTACACATCGATCCTCGTGTCTTCTGCAAATGATGCGCATGGTTTCTTATAAATCCAAAAGTCATGTTTCCTACAAAATTCAATAAAATTACATGAGTTGCAAATACATTCACCCAAAATTCATCAAAACTTAATAAATATCAAACTTAAATTAGTAAAAATACTCTATCTAAAATAGAGTTATCAATCATCCACGTCAACGATTATTGGTCAAAAATTGGTTGGAATGACTACAACAAAATTGTTAAAAGATTTAGGATTACATTGGTTAAATTAAAAGTTTATATCTGAATTAACATTCAAACAATAAGTTTGAGACATTTTTGGTAACTATCCCTATTCAATCACTAGTAAAATGTCACGTGCATTGCGTGTATAAAGACTATGTAGTCTCTTTCAAATTTATAGTCACCAAATTTTCCATTGTAAAATTAATGCAGAAACTGATAGGATTATGACATTCAAATTACTGTGAAATCACCTAAAAAATAAACAATGAACAATTAAAAACATTAGAGATTTACATGATTTAGTCTAAGGGTCGGTTTCTACTATACAAGTGGATCCAATGACAAATAATTCATTATAATTAGAGAATCAAAGTCACAATCGATGCACTATAATTAGAGAATCGTTGAAAAGCCCAGTCACAATCGATGCACTCTAGTATTTTCTCCGCCAGATTACACACAATTCCCACAACACAATTTGGGAATAAAATTCACGTGCGTCCAATGCTCCTTATTTGGAGAGTTCCCTCGTGCGGCTCAAAGTGTGCATTCTATTCGAGAACCGACGGGCTGTCCTCACAAGAAAAGGACAAGATAGGCAAGAATACAAAAAAGGAAATATATAATACATATATTTATATATGTATTACTATGTTTTGTCTCCTCTGACAGAAACCTTTTCACCCCCAAAATAAATATATAATTAGAGAACATGTGAGCCCTTATTTTGTCCTGTAGCGGCTCTCTCTCTCTCTCTCTCTCTCTCGTGTGGCTACAAATAGGAGTCAAACAACCACACATCTTCTTTGACCAAAATCGAATAAGCCAATAGAGAACATGTGAGCCCTTATTTTGTCCAGTAGTGGCTCTCTTCTTTCTCTCTCTCTCTCTCTCTCTCTCTCTCTCTCGTGCGGCTACATATAGGAGTCAAACAACCACACATCTTCTTTGACCAAAATGGAATGAGCCAATAGAGAACATGTGAGCCCTTATTTTGTCCAGAAGTGGCTCTCTCTCTCTCTCTCTCTCTCTCTCTCTCTCTCGTGCGGCTACATATAGGAGTCAAACAACCACACATCTTCTTTGACCAAAATCGAATAAGCCAATTACCTTGTGGCCCCTTCATCCAAAAATAGTCAAGCAACTACCTGGTCCTGATTCTCTCTCTAAAACTTTTTAGTCTCCTCCACTTCTAGAGGGGAGGGATTTTCCTTAGATCTCTCCCTTCCCTCCTAGTTCCTTTTCCTTTTATTTCTTTCTTAATTCTCCCAATCAAGTTTTAAATCTAGAAACTTTGCTCTCCCAATCTTATATCTTGGAGCATTTCTCTTTGGTCTGATTATAGATTTTTGAGTTTTAATGAATAAGTACTCCACTTCCAATTTCAATGATCTTCACAGGAACTTCAGTATCAAATTTGTGCTCATTCAAAGTTTTGGCACTTCACATTAGCTACATGGCTCACTCTCATGGGTGTTAGATCTAAGAATTTTTAACATAGTTATGTTGTCTCTATATGATGATGGTGTTGGGGATGCCAAACTTAGGCCCACACTGCTGAAAGGCAAAGCCGTAATTTGCTAATGCGGATGAGACATAGTGGCATGTTGTGATGACATGGCAAGTTTACATGAAAATCCATAGGATTAATGACACAAGAAATCCCAAAATTGTCATAGGTGTACCATCAAATCTATAATGAGAGTACCATTAATTTGTCACAAGTGTATCGGTTTGGATTTTTCATGATATTTACCCTATGGATTTCGATGTGGACTTTTGATGTCACCATACTACATCACTATGTGTCATCTATGTCAACAAATTTAACGTTGAAATTTGACAAAAATAATGGAGGGTAAATTTGTCACAAAAATATACATTTGGAGCTTTTTGGTAGTTAAAAAATTAGTTTTTAGTAAATTTATCATGGATCTATTAGTTTGAGATTTTTTTGTAGTCAAAAAATTAGTTTAAGATAATTTGTCAAAAGTATACCAATTATAAATTTTTCAGGGTATTAACTCTAAGTATATTTAAAAAAACTATATGAAAAGGAATGAAATTGATATTTTTCTCACGATAATCATAAACAAATGAAAAACACTTAGAAAAAATATATAATTATAACGAATAAAGCATAGAGAAATATCAACTCAGCGAGAACACACAAATATAAATTATTTGATTAAATTTTTGAAATAGATGGATGTGCACTTAGTGCAACATTTGGAGTTTGACCGAGCAAGGAAAAAAAACCAGGTTAAAAAGTCAACAAAACAGCAAACGGTGGACGTCTTCAGTTTATAAGATGCTGAGACACGCAAAAACAGAAGAAAAGGAAGAAGAGGAAGAAAGGGAATGAGAGATTTTGCAAACACGCCATAGGTGTATAGCCTATGAAGCATGGACATGTCACCGGAGCTTCTATGTCATGTCCGACACGTGTTGGAGCGTGTCGGACACATCGACATGTTTAGACACGCTCGAACATGTATTGATTGCGTGTCGGATTTTTCGACACATGGTTAACTTTTTTTGACACGTTCCGATGCGCGTGTCCGAGGGAGAGGATCATTAAAGAAGACGATGGAAGGTGGAGGCGAGACCGGGGAGCGGAGGCAATGCCGCGACGGCAAGGGAGGGCCAGAGGAAGAGCAGGCGATCCAGAGGACCTCAATTGCAACGCTACGATGGAGGGCTGATGGCAAGGTGAGGCCCTTCGGCGAGTGACTATGATGAGGCCAGAGCTGAGAGGATCATGCGATGAGGAGGAAGAAGAGGTGGTGGTTAGGGTTTTAGCAATATGAGAGCAAAGCTGGTGGGGGACGACGGAAAGAAACTGGAGCCGAAGAGGAGGGTGGATGGGGTGGCGTGGGGTAGGGGGAGAGATAAACTGAGTGGGGGACGACGGAAAGAAACCAGAGCCAGAGAGGAGGGTGGATGGAGTGGCATGGGGTGGGGGAGAGATAAACCGAGGGGGAGGGGTGGGGGAAGAAATGGGGGGGCGGGTGGGGGTGATTGATGGGGGCGGGAAGCAGGTGGTGTCATGGGGGTGGGGGAGGGGGAGAGAGAGAGAGAGAGTAGGGAAGAAATCGGGGGGGATTTTGGGGGTGGTTTGGGGGACCAGGGAGAGAGAAATGGGGATGGCAAATGATTTTTGGGGATGAGCGTATGGAGGGAAAAAAAGAAAGAGGGAAATAATTTTTGGGAGGTTTTTGGGGGATAATTTTTTAGCGGCAAAGTTATTTTTGTTATAAAAATGAATAAATGAATTTAAAAGTGATTTCAAAAAATAAAAATATTAAATGTTAAATAATGATAAATTTTGATGATTATAAAATATTATAGATTTATTTAAACAAAGTTGATTATATTTTTTTTGTTAGTCATTAGTCTTATCCATAATTTTTGTTAAAGTTAAAAATATGTTCTCAAATATGGTTAAGCATTAATTATGAATATGCCTTTCAAATTTTCTATGGATATATTTATTAATATTATTAGTGTAAATTCATTATAAGCTCTTGTTATTTATTTATTTGTGAATTTGAATCAAATTAATTAAAAATAAAAATATTTATTTAATAATAACGTGTCCCAATGTGTCGGATTTTCTATTTTTGAGAAATAACGTGTTGGTGTGTCACATGTCTATGTGTCGTGTCCATGCTACTTAGTGTATAGCATCATCAAAAAAGAGCATTTCCATCAAGTAATATAGCAATTATAGCATTTTAAATGAGATAGAAAAAAAAATCATGAACAAAATAAATTAGACAATAATTTTTTACTTTTAAAGGTTGAAGTAGCTAATACTATATTTACTCAAATAAACTCTTCCAAACAAAAGAATACAAAAAGTTGATAAAAAGACAAGATTTTTTTCATGCAAAACATAAAATTAAATTTTCGTTAATTGAAAATGTAAGATAATTGAAGATAGTGTTAATTTAATGATTGAAAGGAATGACAAATTTTCGAAAAGGCTTAATTAAGATGTGCAATAAGAGTGTCCTAAAGAATGTATTAGTTAATTAAGACTCACGTTATTTTCACCCCTTATTGGCTTGACATCCTTGTCACATTGGTTGACTAAAGCATCTACTATAGTCTATTATTTCCTGTCTTTTTTTCTTCTTTTTATTCTGTTTCAATTTTATTAAAAGACAAAACTACCCACATCCATTTCAAATAACTTTTTTTTTCATCTTAGCTGTTTCTTCCACGCTTGTTACATTTTAACATTTCCTTCATGTTTGTTTTCTTTTGAACTTATCCTTCAATGTTGTAACCTAACTAATCATATTTTGAAGTAAAAAAATGTTAGTTCTGTTAGCAAATTATTTATTTTATTTCCCTAGATTATCTCTCACAATCATGAAATTTTTTTACTTTGATATTGTGGTTAATGTATGCATTATACACAATTTACTCATCTCTCATTGCACTATTTTTTGTAATGCATATGGAAAACAATTTGCTTAAATGCATCTATCGATGATGAAACTATGAATGGAGAATAGCAATCAATTGTGTCAACAAGTTTTTTAATGCAGTAGAATCTTTTGAGTATGGCATGGAAACATCTTCTTACTTAAGGTTATGTTGTCTCTATAGAAATGTCAAAGAGAGAAAAGTATGTTCTTTTTTATTGCGATAAGGGATATTAGTTATCATGATTGACATTGTGTCGGAAAAGAAAGACTGAATCTTATTTGATTAACCATCCTTTTGAAGTTTGTGGCTATAAACAGAACATATTAGGGTTCTACTTACCTTTACCAAAAAAAAAAAGAATGTATTAGGGTCACGCTTTTATTTAATGCATTACATAATAAATAATTAAAAACTTGACCATTAGATTCACCAAATAAAATTACAGTTGTATAGTTAAAATACACGGATTATAATGTAATGATATATAATAAAGTTATAATTAAACAAAATGCGTACTAAAACTATAGTTCCTTTTACTTTTATTTATGCTTAGATTATTTTTGGAATGATACTTTTCTAGTAAAAAAAGAAATATATGAATTCATTAACACAATAATTAGTTTTTTTTAGGTTGAATAATTAATTAGCTATCTATCAAATAAAATTTGGAAAAGAGGTACCCAAATTTTATTACAAATGGAGAAAGAAAAGGGAAAAAGAAGAAGAAGAAGAAAAAAGAAGCCAAACAATAATCTTAAAACCAAGAGTTGACCCCACAACGCACTTTAATAAATGTTATTTGAGAGGAGAATGAGTAGTTCGGTCTCTAGAAAAATTGAAACAAAAGAAAAAGACAAAATCATAGGTTATAAATAATCTTAAACGGTTAATATTCTAAAAAACCTCAAACCGGTACATGTATGGCAAATTTACTCTATATTATTTTTTTTACCACAAAAAATCATAAATTGGTACACCTGTAGTAATAAATTTACGTAATTTATCATAAAAAATCATAAACTAATATGATTCTAACAAATTTATCCCAAACTAATTTATTCAACCGCCAAAAATCCTAAACTAGTGTATTTGTGACAAATATATCCTCCGTTAAATTGGATTAATACCATAAAAATTACAAAAATTGTATAACTATGACAAAAGAAGAGTAAACTCCCAAATCGGTACACTTGTCAATTGTCACGTGTTATTTAACTTAATAATTTAACAGTAAAATTTAACGAAAACTAATAAAGGGTAAATTTATCATTAAGTATACCAATTGTGGGTAAATTTGTCAAAAATATACCAGCTTGGAGTTTTTGGTGATCAAAAAATTAGTTTGGATAAATTTGTCATAATTGTACTAGTTTGAGATTCTTCAAGACAGTAACCCAATCTTAAATCAAGAGTGGGATCCATAAGGATAATGTAATCAATTCCATATAGAAGAAAATATCAAGAGCCAATAAGGGGATAGAAATGATTAGCAAAAGTAATAAAAAAAAATTATAAACCTATGGCATCGATACCAATTCAGTCCTACACATTTTAATTGGACCAATTAACCATAAATATTTTTCACATTTGTATCAATTTAGTCCATCCGACCAAATTTAGCTAATCGATGCCGATTGAACACCAAGTAGCCAAAGAATGTTGTTGTGGCAATTTTTAATTTTTTTTTTCGAAATTTTTGATGATTTGTTCCTTTTCTTCTCTTTTTTTCGTTTTTTTCTTTTTTCATTTCCTTTTCTTTTTCCTTTGCCCTTCTTCTCCAGCAGTGGCAACAAGTCCCCAGCGGCTAGTCAACCATTGGACGAGGGTTTGCGAACCACCTTGGCCTTACCCAAGGCCACGGTGAGGCGACCAGCCTTGCCTTAGCTTTGCCCAGATTTGGCCAAAGCCACCTCACTCATAGTCCTGGGCAAGGGCCATGACCCTCATCAACAAGTGGCGAAGCCTAGGCAACCCTTGCTGCCATTGCAAGGAATCCAAGGAAAAAGAAAAGAAAAATGACAAAATTATTAAAAATTATCACGTTAGTGTTGGCTGGATGGCTAGCGTCCTCATCAGCGTCAACCGGCCAAAATTGGCCAAATAGTTTGAATTGATATTAATGTAAAAATGTTTAATACGTAATTGATCAAATTAAAAAGGTTTAGAACTAAATTGGTAGCAATATCATAGGTTTAGCATTTTTTTTGGCACTTTTCTCGAAATAGTGTAAGCCTTAATTAAAGGGACAAGCAAAATGAAGAATAAAATTCATCGAGTACAACGGCAATAACATTTTCAAATTGGAGAGAGAATTTAATTTGATATTAGAATAAGAAAGACTCTAGTTTATTTTGCTTTACCTGGTGTCACATTGTCCACTCTAAGAAACGTTAGTGCAAATGATATAAAGGGAAAAAATTACCAAATTAGTCTAACAAATAACTGATATTACGTCACTCAATCAAAGAAATAAAATAAATAGATTTGTGAGTTTAAGAATGGTGGAACATATATAGATTTCGCTTACTTGGCGTCCAAAGTTAGCGATCCAAATGCAAAGCGACGACTAGCTAAAGAATTACATCAATCCAATCGAAGAAACAAGACAATAAGCAGATTATTAAGTTATCGAGAATACTGCAAATTATGTGGAGGCCTCCTAGTGAAGTGAAGTAAGAGCAATGGATGCCAAGCAAGCCTCCATCATCATATTTGAGCAGTCCAAAAGCAGAGAGATTTCATGGCACGACATCTCAAAATTTTGAATATTAAAAGATGGAGGTAGATTCTAAAGTCGACTAAAAATAAAGACTCCTTATCGCACCTTTGTTGTTGAAGTGACCATGGACTGTATGGGGCCTAAATCGGAAAATGGGCAAGTCTAATTTAGTCGTTCCCTTTTCAGATTTGGCTCAGTTAGGCTTAGGTAGGCTCATTCAGACACGATCAATTTAAATAAAAAGCAGTTTTTAATCTTTTCCAATCATGGATAAGTCTAGATCAGAATTTTTAGGCCGACACATATAAGCTCATCCATTCATAATTTGTATTTTCAATCAATGATTACCATTTTCACCACCCCACTACATCCTTAAATTATTACGCTCGATTCAAGTTAGGGAGGTCAGGGATGTGTGGAATAGGAAAACTGGTGATGTGCATACCTTAATTCTCGAAAAGGAAGGATTTTTATATTGGAAAATGTTTGGCTAACCGTCCCATTGCTTGCAATATGGAAGGTCAACCCTCAGCCACACATTTTCGTGAGAGAGATTTGGGTTTTGCTTGGCAATTTGCGCTTGTGCTGAAGAAAGGAAACTTTTGTGGCTATTGGTGATGCTAGTACAAAATATCTCTTCAAATTCTTCCTTACCACAAAAAAGATTTCTTAAAGTTTTACTGCAAATCAGATCATTTTCTAATGATTAGAATTTGTTTTTGGTCAAGCTAATGATTAGAATTCAATTGGCCACTTTGATCGACTTCTTTTTCCCAAGGGATTGGAATAATACTTCCACTGACGACACAAAGGCACGCGCAAACATACACGCCGACGACACAAGAGCACACGGAAGCAATGTCTGCATATCTCATCACCCATCTCCCTATAAATACAAGTGCACTGTTTGGCTATGTTTCTAACCAATCAAATCCAAGAAGAGAGAGAAAGACGATGGAGAAGGAGAACAACAATGCTTCAGTGGAAGTGATGAGCAACAAACAGGTGATATACAGAGAGCAGGTACGAGGTTCCCTGAAAGAGACCAACTTGGAAGTGAGGACGAGTTCGGAGCGATTGAAGGCCAACTCCGGTCCGGGGACCATATTCGTGAAAAACTTGTACCTGGCTTGCGATCCCTACAATCTCACCATCATCAAGTACCTCACTCAGCTTGGTTCTGTAAGTGCAATCACCTCTTTCGCTATATTTACTCGTTCATGACCCCAGCAGTAAGTTATGAACTCGCATGAATAAATCAAGCTCAAATTTGTGACAAGTCCACTCGACAATTAAAATTCAAATGAAACAAACTCTTTCCTTTTTGTTAGTTCAATGTCTATTCGTGTTTGCTAAATCTATTTGCACTTATATTCTGAAGTATGTAACACATTGATGCAGCCTGTTACTGGATATGGAGTAGCTAGAGTTTTGGAATCCAGGCATCCAAACTTCAAGAAAGGTGACTTGGTTTGGGGCATCACTGGATGGGAGGAGTATAGTATAATTAGTGCGCCAGAGACTTGCTTTAAGATCAAACACACCAATGTTCCTCTGTCTTACTACACCGGCCTTTTGGGTATGCTCTTTGATCATCTAAAGTATAATCTCCTCTGTCTTACTACACCGGCCTTTTGGGTATGCTCTTTGATCATCTATCTTTCAGTGTTAAATAATGAGGGGAATGGGATTGCTAAGATACTTTGTTCTGTCTGTTTCATTATCAAGTACGGACAGCCTCTAGCTATGCAAGGAAATAGCGTGCTTCCTTTGAATTTTACCTGTAGGGATCTTCCTGGTTAATAAGCCGTATGCTCTCATTGAATTGTCTCAACAATAGAGCCCTGCCAAGCTATCTTTTGTGTTGAGAGAAGTGTGTAAACTGATTATTTCTCATCCATTTGTCAGGGGCATCACCTTCGGTCAATTAATCAGATCATTTGAGATTTTGCTATAGCATAACACTCCTACTCTTATGCTTCAGCAAATCTGTGACTCGTCTAATTTCAACAAATGTATACTTTCCAGGTATGCCAGGCATGACAGCTTATGCCGGGTTTTTTGAGGTAAGCTCTCCTAAGAAAGGAGAGACAGTTTTCATATCAGCGGCAGCGGGAGCCATTGGTCTGCTTGTTGGTCAGTTCGCAAAGATGTTTGGTTGCTATGTTGTTGGCAGCACCGGTAGCAAAGAGAAGGTAATCATCCCACATTTGTCTAGTGTTGAAAGAAGCACATAATCGTGTTGATGTTAATGGTTCACCAAGCATGGTTGGCATCTGCAATTTTCATTGTTGTTTCATGATGAGTGACTAGACAAGCGTCTGAAATAGAGTCCATGTTCCTGTAGTCAACTCAAATAGAATTAGATCTAAAAGAAGCACTTGAGATATTATGAGTGCTGTATGTCTCAAATTTGAGAATGCTCAAGAGACTGATGGCAGTGTTGAATGTGTACCCTCATCATTTCACTAAACATAATTGCTAAAAATACAGTCTTTATAGTCTCTTCTGGATTTCATCTTACTTAAAGTTCTCTCTTGCTGTTATGTTTGTGAAAAAGGTTGATTTGCTGAAGACCAAATTTGGATTTGATGATGCTTTCAACTACAAGGAGGAGCTGGATCTGGATGCAGCACTGAAAAGGTGAGCCTGGAATACAATAACGATGATTGGTGCGCAGGATATTAAATTTGTACCCATTCTGTCTTAAATGTTTAGATGCTGCCCTGAGGGGATCGATATCTACTTCGAAAATGTTGGGGGAAAAATGCTTGATGCGGTGCTGCTCAATATGAAACTTCATGGCCGAATCACAGTATGCGGAATGATCTCACAGTACAACCTCCAGCAGCGCGAGGGCATACACAACTTGATGAACCTTATCCTGAAGCGGGTTCGGATGGAAGGTTTTGTGGTGTCCGATTACCAACATCTCTACCCGAAGTTCCTGGAGACGGTATTGCCTCAGATCAAAGAGGGGAAGATTGTGTACACGGAAGACATCACAGAAGGGCTCGAGAGTGGTCCGGCAGCTCTTGTCGGGGTGTTCTCTGGTCGCAATGTTGGGAAACAGGTGGTTGTGGTTTCTCGTGAATGAGTCAGCTTAAAATGCGCAACTAGTGGGGCACTTATAGCTTGGCGTTCCACATGCTAAACTGCCTCCGGCTTCACGTATGCAATCACCCAGTGATAGCTGAAAAGTTCCTGACTTCTCTCTTTTTGAACTGCATACCAACTATATTTTTGGCTAAACCTAAATCTTTCATCTCAAACTCATTACTTGATATCCATGTTCCCTTTTTACAGCATGGGTCTCCTTGCTACTCTAGAGCCTCTTTGATTTATCAAAGGTGACATCTCTGTTGATGATGAATCTCGGTGATTTAGGGTCTGAACACCACAGCCTTTAAACTTTCACCTCTGGTGCATAGGCTAGGAATATGTACTCTTTTTTGCCTCCCTAGCATGAACATAAGCAGGGCGTCCAAACACTCTGAGGCTCAAGTAATCAGCAGGTTGATTAGTTCACGCATCCTCTAGAATTCGGAACACGACAAATGCTGGAGATCTGTTAATCAAGTGATATGCCAAGTTGACGGCCTCAGCCTAGAAATCTTGTGACAATGCAGCCTTCAATAGCAGATATCGGGTTCCCTCGAGTAAAGTCTTGTTCATTCATGCTGCAACTCCTTTTTACTGTGGTGTTTCAGGCACAGTGCCATGCCTGTCAGTTCTGTTTTCTCTACATAACTTGTCGAACTCATGAGAACAGAACTCTACCCGTTGACTATTCTAAGCCTCTTGATTTTCTTGCCTGTTTAATTGCCTATCAAAAGCTTAAACTGCTTAAAACATACAAAAGCCCCATTAATACGCTTTAGAGAGTAAAGCGAGACTTTTGGGCTAAAGTAGGTTACCACGTACCTGACACCTCCTTTAGCTTGCACCTGAGAAGGTCCCCACAAGTCTGAATGGAAGTAACCATTGTATCCTTGGTCCTATGAACTGCCGTCTTGAACTGCGCTCTGTGTTGCTTGTCAAACATGCAATATTCGCGAAAGTCCTACTTCTCGGTTTTCAACCCACATAAAAGACTTTGCTCACTCATAGTGTTCATACCTCTCTTAGTTATGTGCCCAGTCTCATGTGGCACAAACTTGTCTAATTTGAGTCTGACAACATGGATGAAACTGTAGTTGCTGAACATGTGACTATCTAACCTGAAGATAATGGGACTGCCTGTTCACTTGCCCTTCATGACCACAATCTGCACCTTTAATAAGTTTACTGACAACCTAGAGAATCCAACGTACCGATAGAAATCAGATTCTTCCTCAGCTCCAGAAATTTTGAACATCTCACAAAGCTCTGATGATCCCATCATGCATCCTGATCTGTACTGAGTCAATGCAAACAACCTTGCACTCAATGCTGTTGCGATAAACACTGCCCGCCCTCAATAGTGCAGACTTCAACTCCTCAACAGATGCGCTCTCACTCCTCATTTAACAGACAACAATGCTAGTAAGAGCTTGGCAAAGAACAAAGTAGCACCATAGCCTGCCATTGATCAGATGCCTCTTCCTCCACATTTTTCAGATCATAAATGACGATTAAACTCATAGAGGCAATCCCAGGTTGAAAGTGAAGGAACATTGTATCTGGAAAAGTTTCTTTGAGAGCGATTTCGACATATACAGCGCATCAAGGTTCATCCAAATTACAGCTGCACTCGTCTCATTTGCCTCTTCAAACGGAACGTCGTCCCCTATTCTCAGCAGAATAATAATCCTAGCTTTTTCAATATGTCAGCCTTTCCTTTAGTTTTCGTAATCTAGTGAAACTCTCTGTTTCCAGCAACGCACGCATCTTAAAGCGCCACTCCTTAAAAAGAAATTTCTCCTAGTAAATTTTTCCAACTCATACTTAGTAGAAGACCAGGATAAGACTATAATTGCCCAATCACCCTTTTTCGTAAGTGACTTCTAGTCCTAGATTAAACTCGAACCCACAAAAATCAATCGCAAGAAATGAATTTTGTCACATTCTCAACTCTATTGGATGACCGCTCTCAACACTCTGTGTTTCTCGCAATTTCACGTGACTTATGTTGGACTAAAAGAACTTGACCTTGTCTCAAAATAACTTCTGCTGCTGATGATATCAGGTCAAGGGAATGGCCTTCACCAAAGGAATATCTCTTAACCCACGAGAAGAGAGAAAGATGCAGGTATGTTCATCGTACTAGTGGCAATATTAATTTTTTAGGATACCATTTCTCAATGGTCTATCTCCACCATGAACTATTTCTATGTTGGAATAGAACTGAACGTATGAGATACCATGATTCGATCACAACTCTTTTTATGTTCAAACATTTCCAATGCCTTCTTGTCCTGCCAAGCATTTCCCTGATTCAATTTCTGACGTTGGTCTAGTTTAGCTATAGTCATTTTGATTACTTGTCTTGGATGTTGTCATACTGACAATAGGTCATTATGGTGCAAGATCTGTCAACTCTTTATATGCTGGAATAGAACAGAGCCTATGGTATACCACAATTTAATAATAACAGGATCACAATTCTTTTTCTGTTTTAACAATTCCAATACCTTTTCCTCCTGCGAAGCATTTCCCTGATTCAATTTCTGACATTCATCTGGTTTAGCCATAGTCATCTCGATTACTTGTGTTGGATGTCGTCATACTGTAATTAGGTCATTGTGGTGCAAGATCTGTCAACTATTTATATGCTGGAACAGAACCGAGCCTATGGTGTACCATGATTTAATAATAACAGGATCACAATTCCTTTTCTATTTAACTAGGCAAACCTGATCAAACTCAACAAGAGGATACTTACATTGTCAAAAAATGATGATCACTTCTCCGGCGTCAACACGGACTTCATCTTCATCAAGGAAAATAAGTCTTCTGCGAAATTAATTACCTTTTTTGACCCACAATTCCGCTGGCAAGAGCCTCGTTTGGACTGCGATTCAATTATAAATCGAGATTCAAAACAATAGGAATTGACTTCAAGCCACCATCAACATAAACTTCCCCGCTTGTCTCTTCCCCACACCCGCACACTGGAATGCGCTGCTGGCAAAGTTCATATTGAACGGTCGAAGTTTCCCAACAATGGAAATGAATCTAGCGCGCTAGAAAGGAAGGACGACACTCTTTTTTCCTCGATTGGGGTCGGAACTCCAGCAAGGGCAGAAACATATTCAAATCCAAATTATAGATGCAACAAGCTCATGAAATCACTCTGTTCGTGATTCTTGTGCATGCTTTTACATTCCATTTATCTCACCAAAAATAGTGATTCAAAAAATATTGGGACAAGTGTATTGAAAATCCTAAAATTTGTCATAAGAATATAATTGAGTTATAAAACTTTCAAAAAATATAATTAAGTCATAAAAATTGTCACAAAAGTGCAATTAAATCCTAAAATTTTCAAAAAATATAATCAAGTTTTAAAACTTATCAAATTGGTCCAATTTAAATCATTCTACTGATTGCGTTTTCTGAAAATTTTAAAACTTAATTACACTTTTGAAATAAATTTTAAGATTTGATTGAACTTTCATAATAAATTTTAGGATTTTCAATATATTTATCTCTAAAAAATATTTTTCCTAATTTTAACCCTTGGAAAATAATTCACTTTTCCTCTATGTCGTAAATTACCTATTGTGAAAAACCATTCACGTTTCCTCTAGGTTGTAGAAAACGTGGGATGGGTCACGATCATTTTCGGCCACAATGTTCGACAGGACGACCAAAAGAAGACCCGCCAAGTCAACCAAGGGAGCGCGGCGTTGTCATGAATGACCGACCAGTCGATCCGCTCCAAAACCGACCCGATGCATACGAGGAAAGCGTAATGCCAACACCCCCGTACGTTGTCGTCTTCCTTGCGGAGCATCTCCAGCACCATCTCGCCCTCGCCGCCACGCCATCCTACTACGTACGTCTCTGAGACGAAAAACGCCAGACGAAAGGTCGCATTTTTCTGCCCCCGCGAGGCCCCTCCACGCGTTCCACGCCCGGCCCGGTCGCTAAAAAGGGTACTGAATCCACACCCTCCACGCCTGCTTGTCTTCTCTCTTCTGGGTGTCTCGAGTTTCGTCGAAAGGAGTAGCGAGGAGCGATGGCGAGTGAGGATGGGCAGGTAGTGAGGAACAAGCAAGTGATATTCAGGGAATTCGTGAGCGGTTTCCCCAAGGAGACGGACATGGAGGTGCGGGAATCGACCATGAAGCTGCGCCTCCCGAGGGCTCGAGCGGCCTCCTCGTGAAAAATCTCTACTTGTCCTGCGATCCTTACATGAGGACCCGCATGGCGAAGCTCGACGTCCCGGGTTACGTCGATTCCTTCAAACCTGGTTCGGTGAGCAAGCCCCTAAATACTCCTTTCGTGTCAAGTTTTGTCTTTTCTCCAAAAGGTATAGAAAGAGAAAAAGGGTCATCCACTAGGGCCCAAACTCGTCTCCCTCGTAGTTGAAATGGGAAATTAGTGAATAAAATAAGCTCCGGATGTCGGATGATGTGGATTTTTTTGAGTATGATATTGCTGTCCTTTTTAATTTTGACCAGTTTGCTCTGGGGATTGCTTATGTTGTTTTAAGGTGGCGGGTATTATATTAGTTTTCCTGAGTGTTGGATCATGATCTCAGATTTGGCTAAATTAATATACGAGGACTTGCCAAGTATTAGTTCTGATTATGTCCAATCATTTGAATCAAAGGATTGTGGCGACTCTGTGCTGTATGTCTATTCATTTTTTTTCCCAATATCATGGCTAAATCTTTTGTGAGCCAATTGATGGTGGCTTTGAAAGTGTAAAAATGGTTTGCGATGTTGGTATAAGATTTGGCAAATGATTGAAGAGCTTAGGGTGTCGAAAGAGTGTCACTTTTGCTATTTGGCATAGGAATTTTACATGTCTTGCAATTACACAGTTCACATAATCACAGGGTTAAGTGATGCAAGTTGCTTAACACTCCCACTCATGTGTAAGCATGACAAATGGTGACCAATAGCGTGCATGTGAAACAGGACGATGAGATGTATTCATTGAAATATAAAATAAACATGACTCTAGGATAAGCAGAGTTTTGGTTGCATCCTTTAGCATATTGCATAGGATTGCAATGTATTACTTTGGATTTCAATTTTATTCCTGCTGAGATATTAAAATTATGTTGCTCTTCTTCTAGGTTTGTTGGAATTTATATTAAGTGTTAAGAAAGCTGCATTTTGACTTACCTTACTTCAATATAACACAAGTTGCAAACTTTTTTATATCAGAAAAAAGGTTAAAGTGAAAGGGTCTCGGTTACTGTAGCGCATCTGATTATGAAATTGTCTTATCATTCCTTCTTGGAAGTACGATGTCTATTTTTTTTTTTTTGCCAAACTATTTGCACTTATATTTGAAGTATTTAACACATTGTTGCAGCCTATCAGTGGATATGGAGTAGCTAGAGTTTTGGAATCTGGGCATCCAAATTTCAAGAAAGGTGACTTGCTTTGGGGCTTCACTGGATGGGAGGAGTATAGTATAATTACTGCACCAGAGACTTGCTTTAAGATTGAACACACTGATGTTCCTCTGTCTTACTACACTGGCCTTTTGGGTATGCTCTATAATCATCAACTTTAATGTCTCTTTCTTGTTAATGAATAAGGTGAATCAGATAGTTAAGATATCACTTGTAGGGATTTTCATTGTTGATGAGCCTCCTGGCCTTGTTGAATTGTTTGAATGACAGGGCCAATAATTCAAAGCTGTCTTCTCACTTTGAAAGAAGCATGTAAATCAGTTATTTCTAGGGAAATAGTAGCTTTCCTTGGGAAGTCAATACATTTCTCCTGGGCTTCACCTTTGGGCAATAATCGGACCATTTGATATTTTCCATAGCATAACACTCCTGCACATATGCTTCAGCAAATCCTGTGACTTGTCTAATTTAAACTTGGCAGGTATGCCTGGCATGACAGCTTATGCCGGGTTTTTCGAGGTATGCTCTCCTAAGAAAGGAGAGACTGTTTTCATATCGGCAGCATCAGGAGCCGTTGGTCAGCTGGTTGGCCAGTTTGCAAAGTTGTTTGGTTGTTATGTTGTTGGCAGCGCTGGTAGCAAAGAAAAGGTAATCATATCACGGTTGATGAGTGCTGGCTTTCTTAAATTTGAGAATGCTCAAGAGTGATGGCACTGTTGAATGTATACATACCATCATCATCATTTCACTAACTACAGTCTTACTGTTTTCTTCCGAATTTCATTCTATTAAAAGTTCTTTTTGCTGCTATTTTGTGGAAAAGGTCGATTTGCTGAAGAACAAGTTTAGATTTGATGATGCTTTCAACTACAAGGAAGAACCAGATCTGGATGCAGCACTGAAAAGGTGAGCTATGAGTATAGCAATGATGATTAAGCAAATAAAATATGTACCCATTCCTGAAGCCAACTCCATTTGACTTTTTGTGTTGTAAATGATTAGATGCTTACCTGAGGGTATCGATATCTACTTTGAAAATGTTGGTGGAAAGATGCTCGATGCGGTGCTGCTCAACATGAAACTTCATGGCCGAATCGCAGTATGTGGAATGATCTCACAGTACAATCTCGAGCAGCCCGAAGGTGTACACAACTTGATGAACCTTGTCCTGAAGCGGATTAGAATGGAAGGTTTCTTGGTGTTCGATTACTATCATCTCTACCCAAAGTTCCTGGAGATGGTATTGCCTCAGATCAAAGAGGGGAAGATTGTTTATGTGGAAGACACTGCTGAAGGTCTTGAGAGCGCTCCAGCAGCTCTCATCGGGCTATTCTCCGGCCGCAATGTCGGGAAACAAGTGGTGGCGGTTTCTCACGAATGAGTTGGCTTTCTGTACTTTTTCCATCGGCATAGTCTCCTCTTTTCTCGTGTCTTCAAGGTGGGTTGTTTTCTGTTTGTCTCTGTGTTGCCGTTTTATTGTGTGAGGACATAGAGGTTTGTTTCTTTCTTTGGGGATGAATCGGATGATACGGAGGACCACCTGGTTTGGTTGTTTTCATGGAGAAATGTTTGAAAACGGGTGGTTTGAGCTTTTCATGAATAAGTCGCTTGGTGTACTCTTTGGTGCACATGCTCTCTTTTTATCTTAGGAGGATTGTTGTCTGTATCAGGTATAGAATTTTATATGCCTCTCTGTAATGTTGATGGAAATGTTTCTTCTTGTACTGTGTCATGGTCTTTAAATATGACACATTTGACATACCAAATTGTTATGACTAATGCGGAAAGTGAATGAAAAATTAAACTATTTGAGTAAAAAATAAATCAAAGAAATGAAACTTAAAAGATTATTGTGATTTGACGGTGTGCATACTTCACTACAAGAGATTGAAGATGAGTCCTATATACAGCAAAGATATGATTACAATCATTTAATCACAGTTTTTTTTTTTTTTTTGTCTGGTCTTATCCTAAAATCAGAGTCATTCACAAGAAGGAAAAATTATTTAAAATGTCTTATTGTATTTATGTGAATTTAGTTCTAAACTTTTCAATTTAGTCAATTAAATTTTAAATGTAGTCCATCTAGTCAATTTTAGTTAGAAATCTCTAATATGAACATTGGCCATGGATAACTTTAGGAATTTTAAAAAATATTTTTTTATTTTTTTCTGTTTTCTTTCCCTTTTTAATTTTTGGCTAGTGGCCAATCGTGAACCACTAGCCACATGTCAATCGAGGGCTAGTCTTAGGCGATGGCAACGCTTGGTGAGAGTCAACCTTGCTTAGCCTCATTGGGGCAAGGGCGAGCACCTAATCGCCATACTAGATTGGGCCAAGCCAACCCTCACTAGGCCTTTGCCTAGGCCGACCCTCCCTTAGGTGAGCTTCACGAGGCCACCTTGGCCTAGACAAGCGTTGACCTCTCTAGATCTAGCAAGGGGGGGGCACCCAAGTGAGGCCCGGTGAAAAGAAAAGGGAGAAGAAAAAATAAAAAAATAAAAAATAAACTATTGAATATTTTCTGTGTTAGCGTCAGTTATGTCACATAAAATGGTTAGCATTTACGTCATTAATTTTTTGCCGAAATTGATCAATTTCGACTGGATGAACTATATTGATAAATTATTAAAAGGTTTAGAACTAAATTAGTCACGTTAAAAGATTTAGAATGGAATTAGCACAAATACAATCGTTTGGGGCTTTCTTGATGATTTCCTTTTCACAAGTGTGTTGCAATTCTAATTTCAAAGCCAACTCACAAAAATTAATTAAAAGAAAGGGCTTTTTTTGGTTCTCTCAACTCTTTTGGAAGAGGATCTCAATATTCTCTGTATTTCTCACAAGTTTCACCCATGTTAAGCTCACTTGCTACGACAATAAAATAATTATATGCGAAGGACTATGAGCATTTCTTCGACGTCAACAAGGAAAAGAACTCTATGAGCATGCAAATAAGCGAAGTTCGCATTAAATGGTTGAAGTTTCCCCGTTGTGGACTCGAATCCAGCACGCTAGAAAACGAAGGACAACGTTCTGTTCCACTCGATCCGAATTACTGATACATCAAGCCCACCAAATCCAGCATCATCACCATGTGTTCTTGGCAAAGCTTGAGAGGCTGCTGGACATCCTCAGCGTCCCTGCCATTGCTACTAATAAATAGACAAGCAAGAGAGATATCTTAACAGCTTTAACCCTTTGCAACTATGTTATCTTACGTTCCATTTGTTTCGCTGAAAAGGAAAATCAAAAATTATTCTTCTAATTTTACTAGTCTTAAATTTTTGCTTGTTAAAAATCAAACATTTATCTTCTAGAGTCAATCACTAAGTGAAAAGTGAACTTTTCGATGATCGAATAAAAACCTTGGGAGGGTCATGACCATTCTCAGCCATATTTGACCCGATGACAAAAGAGAAGCCCCCAACCATGCTGCTGAACTAATCTGATACATAAGAAAACACCAATAAGAAAATGACATAAATAGTTTATGAATTTTGACCTAATGCGTGACGTAATTCCTAAATTTTATCCCAATATACAATGTCGTTCCTAAATTTTTAAATTATCAATATCTAACGTAGTCATTAGACTATATAAAGATATACAATATTGTTCATGAGCTTAAATTAATAGAACGGCAACATTAAATATTTTCATATAATTCAGAGATCAAATTAAACATATATCAAAAGTTCATATATTATATTGAACAAATTAAAAGTTCAGAGACAACATTACATATCGAGATAAAGTTCAGAAATAATATTAAATATATAAAATATTCAAAGATCATGCTGTACGTTGAATCAAAAGTTTAGGGACCATTATTATCCCAGCACTTCAAAAGTTTAGAGACCATTATTATCCCAGCACTAATGGAACACACCCGAATGTTGTCGTCTTCCTCAGGAGCATCTCTGAAACCATCTCACTCTCGTTCCTTGTGATCCTCCATGCACTTCCATCGAGAAAATATTTGGTGGTCCCCGACCACCAAGTCAGCATGGTCTCCGATCACTCATCAAGTGCCATGTGGATGTGTGGGGGCCGCTGGAGTAGGGGGATTTCTTCTTCCCAAAACAATTTTTTTTCTTTCCCCTATCACTGGATTTGCACTGCACACAGTAGTCTGCACGCATTTATTTCACACACTCTCTTACATCCTCTTTCCTTCCATCTCCGAAGAAGAAAAGGGACGTCCTTCTCTCTGCAGCAAAGGCGTTCTCTCTCCCTTTCCTTCGTTCAAATTTTGGATCTCTCCTTCGCTCTTAGATTTTGCTCCTCCGATTCTCTGCTCTGGCGTTCGTTACTGCTCGAGCGCTCTTCGCTGCTTCTGCGCTCTTTCGACGGCGGACATTTGTTTCGACGAATCTAAGTTGTTTCACCATTGAAGAGGCTATCAAGAAGTAGAGGACGGTGACATAACAAATGTCATGGTGTAGCTGCTAGTGCTACCAGCAAAGGAGGGTGAGGACCGTGAAGACGAAGGTCGTGGCGAAGGAGAGCACAAAGTTGGTGTTGCTGTTGAGCATGCGGAATAGAGCCTTGTAGTAGGCACTGCTCTTGTTTTGTTTTTTTATATTTTGGTGAAAAGGGGTTGCTTTGTTGAGTTGTTGAGTTTTGCTGAAGAGGTTTTGCTTTTGTTTTATTTTTGGTGTGGAGCACTGGAACCACGTTTTTTTTTAAATTTTTTCTTCCTCGATTTTTACTTTGTACAATTGGAATAAGATTTCAGTTTTGCAAGTATATTTCTGACATGGAATTGTCCTTTCTATCATGTTTTGTTGTATACTTGAGTTTTTATGGCGAGATTCTTTTGAAAGGTAATAAAGGAAAGCAAATTGTGCTATGACTTTCTCCAACAGTAGGGAGAGCTTATATTAATGCATTATAATTTCTCATTTGACAAGCATTCACAACATCACCTGACTTAGTATACATATTTACCAGGGTGTGAGAACCAAAAACATCGTCACCCACTCCAAGCAAGTACAAACCCACGAACTAATTTGCTTGGATCTAAATTCCCAATTCCTTCACAGGCTTGATCACAGGAGTAGGCTGCCAAAGGCCATATTTACACGTCTCGAAGAATAAAATAAAAAACCTCAAATACCCGCCAACTCACAACATCTCTCTCGGGACACCATAAAAAACCATTCTTACTTCTTTTAGAAAGAAAACGCGAAAAATGCGAGGGCCTCATCCGAGGGAGACGAAGGATTTGGACGGACTTGATTCCAATAATGTCCTTTGAGAACTTTTGCAGAAGAGACAAAAAAAGGCCTTTTGAGAGATCTGGGAATGAAAGAGAACGAGATAGGAACATAGAAAACAAGGAAATTCCGGAGGGTTCTTACAAGTGAGATGAAGGATTTGGAACGCCGAGCAACAATGAACGCCAGAGCAGAGGGCCGGAGGAGCAAAATCTAAGAGCAAAGGGGAGATCCAAAATTCAAATGACGGAGCGGGAGAGAGAACGCCTTTGCTGGAGAGAGAAGGACGTTCATTTTCTTCTTCAGAGATGGAAGGAGAGAGGATATAAGAAAGAGGGAGGGAGAGAGAGAGTGTGTGAAATAAATGTCTGCAGGTCTAGCAGGTCTAGCAATAGGGGAAAGAAAAAAAAATTGTTTTGGGCGAGAAGGATTCCCACTACTCTATTCTAGTGGCCCCCACAACTTCCACATGGCTCTTCATAAGTGGTCGGAGACTACACTACCGGAACCATCTAATGTTTTCTCGTCAGAGTCACCTTCCCGTCAACTACTATCGCCCATCTGCTGACGCACAGGGCGAAACCAAAAGGTCGCTTTTTTATCAACACACCCGAATGTTGTCGTCTTCCTCAGGAGCATCTCCAAAACCATCTCGCTCTCGTTCCTCATGATCCTCCACGCACCTCCATCGTCACCTCCCCGTCAACTACCATCGCCCATCTGCTGACGCACGGGGCGAAGCCAAAAGATCGCCTTTTTATCTGTCCCGCGTGGTCTCTTCACGCGTTCCACGCTCAGCTGAGTGGCTAGAAACGATGCAGCACTCGCACACTCCACGCCTGCTCATCTTCTCTCTTCTGGGTGTTCCGAGTTTCGCTGAAAGAGTAGCGAAGAGCAATGGAGGGCGAGAATGGTGAGGCGGTGAGGAACAAGCAAGTGGTATTCAGGGACTACGTGAGTGGTTTGGCCAAGGACACGGACATGGAGGTGCGTGAGTCGACCGTGAAGTTGCGTCTCCCAGAGGGCTCGAGCGGCCTTCTTGTGAAAAATCTCTACTTGTCCTGGGACCCTTACATGAGGATCCGCATGACGAAGGTCGACGTCCCGCGTAATGTCGATCCTTTCAGACCTGGTTCGGTGAGCAAGCTTAAGTACTCTTTTCGTTGTCAAGTACTGTCTGTCTTTTTCCTGAAGGAATATATAAAGAGAAGAAGTTCATCGGGGATGATGAGGGTTTTCTTGAGTATGATATTTTTGTCCTATTTAAGTTTGGCCCGTTTGCTCTGTGGATTAATTATGCTGTTTGAGGAGAAAGTTGCGGTGTCTCTGCTGATGGATGGCGGATATCATATAAGTTTTCCCGAGTGGAATTTACATGTCTGACTACTGTTCTTGGATTATGATCTCAGTTTGGGCTAAATTAATACACCTGGACTTGTCAAGTATTAGTTCGGATTATGCCTAATCGTTCTAACCAAAGGATTGAAGCGACTCTGTGCTGTAGGTTTATTCACTTTTTTTTTTCTTCTATCATGGCTGAATCTTTTCTGTCTCTAAAGTGTGACCCAATTGGTGGTGGCTTTGGAAGTGTAGAAATGGTTTGCGATGTCGGTATGAGATTGGACAAATGTATTGAAGAGCTTAGGGAGTCGAAAGATTGTCGCTTATGCTATATGGGATAGGAATTTTTCATGTCTTACATTTACACAGTCCACATAATCACGGGGCTAAGCGATGCTAGTTGCTTAACGCTCCCATTCATGTGTGAGCATGAAAATGGTGATGAGAGCTTGCACGTGAAATAGGACGATGAGATGTATTCATTGAAATATAAAATAAACACGACTCTGGGATAAGCAGAGTTTTGGTTGGATCCTTTGGCATATTGCTCAGGATTCCGATACATTACTATGGATTTCACTTTTATTCCTGCTGAGATCTTAAAATTATGCCACTCTTCTTCTAGGTTTGTTGGAAGTTAATAGTGCTAAGAAAGCTGCATTTTGACTTGCCTTATTTCAATACGACACAAGTTGCAAACTTTTTAGTATCAGAAATAAGGTTAAAGTGAAAGGGTCTCTGGTTATCGTAGCACATTTCATTTGAAATTGTCTTTATGTCCAATCATTCCTTCTTGGAAGTACAATGTCTATTTATGTTTGCTAAATTATTTGCATTTATATTTGAAGTATTTAATACATTGATGCAGCCTATCACTGGATATGGAGTAGCTAGAGTTTTGGAATCTGGGCATCCAAACTTCAAGAAAGGCGACTTGCTTTGGGGTGTCACTGCATGGGAGGAGTATAGTTTAATTACTGCACCAGAGACTTGCTTTAAGATTGCACACGCCGATGTTCCTCTGTCTTACTACACCGGCCTTTTGGGTATGCTCTTTAATCGTCGAATGTAATATCTCTTTCTTGTCAATGAATAAGGAGAATCAGATAGTTAAGATATTGTTTGTGGGAATCTCCATTGTTCAGGAGCCTTATGGCCTTGTTGAATTGTCTGAATGGCAGCCCTGCAAAGCTGTCTTCTCGCTTTGAAAGAAGCATGTAAATCAATTATTTCTACAGAAATAGTAGTAGCTTTCCTGGAGAAGTCAATACATTTCTCACGGGCTTTACCTTTGAGAAATAATCAGACAATTTGAGATTTTGCTTCTAATTTCTACAAATTTATACTTTGTAGGTATACCAGGCTTGACGGCTTATTCCGGGTTTTTCGAGGCATGCTCTCCTAAAAAAGGAGAGACTGTTTTCATATCAGCGGCATCAGGAGCCGTTGGTCAGATTGTTGGCCAGTTTGCAAAGTCGTTTGGTTGTTACGTTGTTGGCAGCGATGGTAGCAGAGAGAAGGTAATTGTTCACGGTTGATGAGTGCTGTCTTTCTTAAATTTGAGAATGCTCAAGAGAGTGATGACACCGTTGAATGGATACCATCATCATCATTTCACTGACTGCAGTCTTACCATTCTCTTCGGAATTTCATTCTATTAAAAGTTGTTTTTGCCACTATTTTTGCAAAAAAGGTTGATTTGATGAAGAACAAGTTTGGATTCGATGATGCTTTCAACTACAAGGAGGAACTGGATCTGGATGCAGCACTGAAAAGGTGAGCAAATAAAATATGATGATAAAGCAAATAAAATATGTACCCATTCCTGAAGCCGACTCCAGTAGACTTTTTGTGTTGTAAATGTTTAGATGCTTCCCCGAGGGTATCGATATCTACTTCGAAATTTTTGGCGGAAAGATGCTCGATGCTGTGCTGCTCAACATGAAACTTCATGGCCGAATTGTGGTAAGTGGACTGATCTCACAGTACAATCTCGAGCAGCCCGAAGGCATACACAACTTGATGAACCTTATCCTGAAGCAGGTTAAAATGGAAGGTTTCTTGGTGTTCGATTTCTATCATCTCTACCCAAAGTTCCTGGAAATGGTATTGCCTCAGATCAAAGAGGGGAAGATTGTGTATGTGGAAGACACTGCCGAAGGTCTCGAGAATGCTCCGCCAGCTCTCATCCGGCAATTCTCCGGCCGCAATGTCAGGAAACAAGTGGTGGTGGTTTCTCACGAATAAGTCAGCTTTCTGTACTTCTTCCATCAACTTGGTAGCCTCTGTTCTCATGTTTTAAATATGGGTTGTTTTCTGGTTGTCTTTGTGTTGCCGTTCCGTTGTGCGAGGACATAGTGGTTGTTTCTTTCTTTGGGGATGAATTGGATGATACAAAGGACCATCTGGTTGGGTTGTTTTTAGGGATCAATGTTGGAAAACGGGGCGGTTTGTAGCTTTTCGCATATGAGTCGCTTAGGGTGCATTTGGTAACGTTTCTGTTTCAAAAATAATTTTTATTCAAAAACACTTTTTTCTCTATTTTTGTTCCCAAAAATAGTTTCTAAGCATTTTAAGGTATTTAGTAACTATATAAAATTTATATCCCGGAACAGAATTGCGTTTGGTACAACCGCAAATATTTTTGTGACTTATAATTTCTTATAATTTATTAATAGTTTTTTATTACTTTTTTTTTTTTTTTTCTTTTTCTTCTGCCGGCCAACAACCAATCAGACGAGGACCGATGAGGTTGCCAGCAGTCACCAGCCTCTAGGGAGCCTCACTGGCCATCGGCGAGGTCCCCCCAAGCCTTGCCGTGGCTGGGCAAGGCTCAACCTCGCTTGGCCACCACAAGGTTGGCCTCACCTCAGGGGGCCTTGTTGGTGGCCGATGAGCTCAGAGCGACCTCACTGGGGACTGGCGAGGCTTCGATGAGGTCACCGGATCTTGTCTGACCAGTTGCCGACCATCACCAAGGCCGGCGATTGGCTAGGGGGAAGGAGAGAGAGAGAGAGAGAGAAAAAGAAGAAAAGAAAAGAGAAGAGAAAATGCTTATTACTTGAGTCGTTCCCGGGAACATGAAGCAATTTTTCTTGTTTCTTATTTTTAATCCAAATCTATTCCTGAGAGTAAAAAAATTACCAAACGCATTTATGTTCTATTTTTGTTCCGAGGAGCAAAAAAACAGAAACATTTGTTCCCTAAAATATTACCAAATGCACCCTTAGTGTACTTTTTGGTGCACATGCTTTGTTTTGCTTTTGAAGGATTGTTGTATGTACCAGGTATAGAATTTTATATGCCTCTCTATAATGTTAATGGAAATATTTCTTCTTGTACCGTGTCATCATCTTTAAGTAAGACTGATTTGAGATGCCAGATTGTTACGACTAATGCGGAAGTGCGTGAACAAATTTAATTATTTGTGTTAGGTGAATTACAAGTGCACAATATTTACAAGTAATAAAGTGATGAGTAAGTATCGTTCCCACCAAAATTGTCTCTAATTATCCAATGACTTACGGAAAGTGATCAATCCAAAGATTTGGCTAACCAAATCGAAAAGACAAGTAAAAAGTGAACTAAACCAATTAAAGGATTGAATTATGAAATAGCCAAAACTTAAAGGATTCAAAGGCAAATTAAAATTACAAAGTAAATCTAATCTAAAGCAAACCGAAAATTAACAAAATTTGAACCTAGATCACAGAGTGTTAGAGCATTCAACTTCACTTAACCATTCATAATCAATTCTTTTAACTTGTCATGCAACAAGTTAATTGCCAATTGTGTTTGTGAAATTTCCCTAAGTTAGATTACAAGCCAATCTCTGTCTAATGATCCCTAATTAGGTATGTTAACCCATACTAACCTTAGGTGAATTTAAACTACCTAAAAGCATTAAGTTCTTGTGGAAATTCCTAGGTTCAAGTCACAACCTAGATTTGCTATCACAACCACACAAATAACCTAGTGTACCTTGACTATTTAATTTATGGTTCAATATCACTAGTGCTCATGCATGCAATCTCCACCTGCTATCATGCATACATCGAATATCATTTAAAAGTTAGTCAAACTTTTAAAAGCATTAAGATCATGATAAAGAACACCACAGTCAAAACAATTATATTGCATGAGCAAGTCTTGAAAATCAATCAATCATGATTAAGATCCATTATAGCTCTAACAAAAGAAATTTAGAACATAGTTAAAGCTAAACCAACAACAAAAATTAAAGAGAACATAATGCTAAATTAAAACAATTCACCAATTTGAATCACAAATAGGTTTGTGTTTGCCTCCTTCTCTCCTTGACATGCATCAATTTTGAGAATGCTCAGTGGAGTGACGGTACTGTATGTATACATAACATCATCATCAATTTTGAAAACATTTTCCGGAATTGGCCAATTTTCCGTGAAACGAACGGATCCTTACTGTTCTCTTCCAAATTTGATTGTATTAAAAGTTCTTTTGCTGCTATTTTTTGCAAAAACAGGTTGATTTGCTTAAGAACAAGTTTAGATTCGATGATGCTTTCAACTACAAGGAGGAACCGGATCTGGACGCAGCACTGAAAAGGTAAGCTATGAGTATGGCAATGATGATTAAGCAAATAAGTGACTGGCGCAGAGGATATAAAATTATGGACCCATTCGCTGAAGCCGACTCCAGTTGACTTTTTGTGCTGTACATGTTTAGATGCTTCCCAGAGGATATCGATATCTACTTTGAAAATGTTGGCAGAAAGATGCTCGATGCGGTGCTGCTCGACATGAAATTTCATGGGCTAATCACAGTATGCGGAATGATCTCACAGTGCAACCTCGAGCAGCCCGATGGCGTACACAACTTGATGAACATTGTCCTGAAGCGGGTTTTGAATGGAAGGTTTCGTGGTGCTAGATTACTCTCATCTCTACCCGAAGTTCCTGGAGATGGTATTGCCTCTGGTCAAAGAGGGGAAGATTGTGTATGTCTCGACAACACTCCGGCAGCTCTCATTGGGCTATTCTCCGGCCGCAATGTCAGGAAACAAGTGGTGGCAATTTCTCACAGATGAGTCGGCTTTCTGTACTTTTTCATCAGCATGGTCTCCTCTTTTCTCGTGTTTTCAAAATCAGGTTGTTTATAAATGCTCGTGCAAAGAGGGGACCATCTGGTTGGGTTGCTTACCGGTAGCAATGTTGGAAATCGGGTGGTTTGTAGCTTTTCCCGAATGAGTCGCTTACTATACTTTTCGGTGCAGATGCTCTCTTTTGCTTTCGGAGGATCGTTCTCTGTATCAGGGATGGAATTTCTTGTACCGTGTCATTGCCTTTAAATAATAATTGTTTGAGATACCAAATTATTACGACGAATGTGGAAAGTGCGTGAACAGATTAAAAGGGTTCGAGTAAGAGAGAAACCATATAAATAATAATTGAATATAAGGGATTATCGTGGTTTGACAATGTGTCTACTCCACGTTAAGAGATCGATGGGATGATTCCGATAAAATCCGTAAAAACATTATTACAATCGTTCAACCACAATCATTCATAAGTGTTCTTCAATTCTGAATTTTATCCTAAGTCACAAAATTTAATTACAAGAATGGGCTTTTTTCATACTCTCAACTCTCTTGGAAGAGGGCTCTCGATATATTCTGTATTTTTTGTTTTTGATCAAAGATAACTTCTTTGATTACTACCTCAAAGATGGATTACAACCAGTTCCAAATCAAAACATAAAATTAACTAAAGGAAATGAGGGAGACAAGCAACTCAATTGGGTGTAAGTATTCCAGCTCAATGGGCCTTGGCTACCCAATCCGCAGCTTAATTTGTTTCTCTAGGCTCATATTTTAAATCAATTCCTCTTAGCTAGGCCATTAATATGCCACACTCCTATCTAATGATTCGGGAGCCCAAGGAGTCTTTGTGTGGCCCAAAATGCAATTTACTACTGATAAGCTATCGGATACAAGCTCCACGTGCAGATTAGTTTGAAATACTTCTGTAGATCTCAACTCACAGCTTTGCTTCATCAACGACAAAGCTTCTCTTATCGTTAGGGTTTCAACTACGAAAGCAAAGGGGGCATGGATGTTCCTTGCAAATCCATCTATGAGAGTTTCATCTTCGTTTCTACAAATCCCACGACAAAGCCTCCCATTATGGAGCTACACCATGAGCCGTTGACGTTCAGTTTCAAAGATCCCAAAGAGAGGGAGTCCCAATTCTTCGTTAGAGGAGAAATTTCTGTAGTTCTACAATTCGTGCTACAGTTGCATCTTGTAAATAGCTAGGTCATGAAATTTGCTTCTTCAACTATTAGGCTAGGATTGAGTTTACATCCTTGAAAGATCAAGGCATTTCTCGCTTTCCAAATTAACCACAAGACACCTACAAATAGAGCTTTAGAAAGAGGAGTGGCTCTCGAGGTAAGAAATTCAAATACCCTTCTATCAATTCAAGTGATATTTATTGGTGAGGTATCAACTGCAAGCCTAGGATTTGACCAAATTTCTTTTGTCCAGGCGCATAAAAGAAATAAATGTTCTGTTGATTTTGGAGCTTGGCCACTGAGTAAACATAACAAATCAGGTTTCATCTTCCTCCTATAAAGGTTCTCTTTGGTAGGAAGAGCATCGTTGCATATACTTCACAATAAGAATCTGGTTTTGGATAGGTCTATAGTTTTCAAATATCAGTCCACAATCTTTTGGGATTTTGATAAGAAGTCGATGTTGGATGCTCTATTTGAATTCTCCCCAGAGTGCAAAGTTTGTTATAGTCACTTTTGACTTCTTACGAATCAAAATTGTTTGTTGTCCATAGTAGTTTATCTAGCTCAGGATTTAGGCTTAAGGGAGTAGCTAAAATTTCTTGTACAATACTCTCTCCAAAGGTCTCATTCAGTAATTGAGAGTTCCATTCCCCCGAGCATTGATAAATCAAGTCTGCTGCAAATTGTGAATCATTTAGATTTACAAGATCTCTTATTTATCCCGATAGCAACCACCTATCCTCTCTAATCCTAATGCTTTTATTGTCTCCTACTTCCCCTTTGATCTCTAGTTCAATGACATCTCTTCCTGTTAGCATGCTTTGTTGACCCTAAGAGGGTCTAGGACCTTTGTTAGCATTCTAAAAATTTCCTCTAAGAAAGTAAAGATCTCTGAAAATTCTACTCCACAAGGCATCTAAGGCCTGACTCAGTCTCCAAGTTTGTTTCCCCAACAAAGCTCTATTAAAAGACTAGATCTCTAAATCCCAAACCTCCTTGATCTTTCCTAGTCTTCAATAAGTTCTAACTTTTCCTGTGTACACCTTTTCATGTTGCATTTTGTTTCTGCTAGAAAGCTCAAATTCTCTTTTCAATCTACAAATGGAAATAGGGAATTCAAACATTAACATGGCATATTGCAATAATACTTGAACAATTGTTTTAACTAGCACCTCCTCTCCGGCCTTCGAAATTAATTGCTCTTTCCATCCCTCTAATTTCCTATCAACCCTCGCTAATACTCATGAAAACATTTGTTTTTCCATTTACCCCAGTCTAAGGGTATACCCAAATATTTCCCTATTTTTTGAGTAATAGGCATTCATAATTCTATTACAAGGGATTTTAGCCCCTAAGGACAGTTTCTCCCAAAAAAAAAAAAAAAGCCTAACTTATCAAGGTTAATAGACTGACTCAATACAAAGCGATATTGATGCAAAATGTTTGCAAGTTTTGGGCTTCTCCGATAGTACCATCTAGGAAGAAAATGGCATCATTCACAAATATTAGGTGCAAGAGCATAGGACAATTAGTATTTTGCTGGATTCCCTTTATACTTCCATCTATCACGACTTCGACACAACCATAATGATAGAGGTAGGGGGATGATGGATCTCCCTATCTAATCACACGGGATTGATGAAAAACTTCACAAGAGTCCCCATTAACTCTAGCTAAATGATGTTGAAGAAACACATTGCTTGACTAGTGAGACCCATTTATCACAGAATCCCATTTTCAACATACAGTCACAAAGGAAGTTTCATTCAACCCTATTATAAGGCTTTGGCATATCTAATATCAAAATTGCTCGAAACTTCTACTTTCTCTTTCTAACTCTTAACTAATGTAACGCCTCCTAAATAATAAAAATATTGTCTTGGATCTATCAACCCCCTACAAAAGCACTTTGTTCCAATGATATAATGTTTAGAAGCTAGGGTTTTAGTCTATTCGCCATAACCTTTACAATGATTATGTAATTAAAATTACAAAGGCTAATGGGTCTATAATGGGTCAAACTCTTAGGATTTATGACTTTGGGAATAAGAGTAATCTGAATCTTATTAATTTCAGGATCAAATGTACCTTGATTGAAGAAAGAATCCGCCATCCTAAACATATCCTCATGAATTATGAACAAAGTACACTCCAAGTGCCAAAACTTGGCACAGAGGGACACTTAAGTTTCAAGAGTTAGGAAAGTAACATTTAAGTGCCAAAATCGGAACAAAATGAATCACTTAAATGCCACTCCGGTCAAAATGCCGACGTGGTGATTTTCCGACGAAGTAAATGCAAAACAGCGTCATTTTTGTGTTGACATGGTAAAAAAATTAATAAAATTAAATTTAAAACTAAATTTATTTAAAACATTTAAAAATAAAATTAAAATTTTAAAAACTTTAAATGAGAAAAAAAGAGGCAGGCAGCTAAGGGCTGAGCCCTCGCCGCTGCCAGCCTCTCTCTCTCTCTCTCTCTCTCTCTCTCTTTGTTTTTTTTTTTTTTAATTTTTAGTTTTTTAAAATATTTTTATTTTATTTTAAAATTTTTTATATAAATTTAGTTTTAAATTTAATTTAATTAATTTTTATATTAATTTTTTTACCACGTAAGCACCAAAACAATGTTGTTTTTGTATTGCCTAGCCACATTAGCGTGCAAAATGATGCCGTTTTGCATTGACTTCACCAGAAAATCGTCACGATGGCATTTTGGCCGATTTTGATTGAATTGGCACTTAAATGTCAATTTTCTAACTTTTGGCACTTGAGTATCCCTCTGTGCCAAGTTTTGACACTTGGGGTCTACTTTGTCCCATGAATTGCTAACCAATTACTTTAGTAGAATAAACCATCTAGTCCATCCGACCCTGGTGCTTTTGTCACTTCCATTCGAAACATCCACTGTTCTCACTTCTTCCCTAGTGATTTGCTTGACTAGAGCCTCATTCATCTCATTAGTAACCACCGGTAGGCATTTCTCTAATATAAGCTAACGATGTCTAGTTCCAATTGAAGTATACAATGATTTGTAAAATTATGTTATATGTTGCTTGAGGGTAACGGGATCTTGACGCTAATTGTGATCATCTAGCAGTAGCATAGAGATTCTATTGCGTTGTCTTCTCTAGATCGTGGTGGCATGGAAGAATTTAGTGTTCTTGTCCCCCCATTTCATCCAATTAATTCTAGATCTCATACACCAATGCATTTCTTCTTTTCTCCTTAAGGCTTCAATTTGCTCAACAATTTTTCTGTACTCCTCTCCATTTGATGCCCCTTCTTCAGCATTTGTTAATTTCATGAGTTATTCCTTAATGGGTCAAATTATCGGGATGCATTTTCAAAATTTTTTCTACTCCACCTCCCCAATTTAGTTGCCACGTTCCTCGTCTTACTTACAATATCCAACCAGTTGCCTATTTTAGCTCTCCAAGCATTTTCAACTACGTCTTTGCACTCGGGATTCTCTAGTCAATATGCTTCAAATCTAAAAGGTTTCTGTTTTTTGGGCCCAATTGAATGCAATGAGAGAGAAATCGGACTATGGTCCAAACCAATAGCAAGCAAAGTAAACGCCTTAGCATTTAGGAATAAAACTCTCCATTCATGGTTGCACATGACTCTATCAAGTCTCTTTTTAACTAACTCTTCCCCCTCTCTATTATTGGTCCATGTATAAGCACAGCCTTTATTTCAATGTCCATAAGAGAACAAGTATTCACAAACTCCCAAAACACCACAATCATAAATCTGTCAACCTCTCGTCTACCAACCTTTTCCCATTGATACCAAATTTCATTAAAGTCTCATATGCATAACCACAAGAAATAATTGGACTGGTTACTAGAATGCAAGGTCTGCCATAGTATGATCCTTTCCTGAAAGTTGATAGAAGCATGGAGAAAACAGATCCTCATTATAAGACCGCTACCAAGATCCTTGCATAATACCTCTAATAAACTCCCTAGAGCTAGATTCCACTTCTACTTTCTCCTTCCCATCCCACATAAGTGCAAGTTTGCCCACAATTCCAACAAGATTAATAATAACTAAAAAGTTAAACTAAAGATGCTTTCTTACTCAATCAACCGCCTCTTATTTGTTCTTGGTTTCCATGAGAAATACCAAGTTGGGCCTCTCACAAGCCATTAAGGCTCTAAGATGTTGGATTGTCAAGGGATTGCCCAACCCTTTACAATTGCAACTCAAAAGCCTCATATCTTCTCCGGTGGCTTATTCATGCATGCTCCCTTTCCCACAGCCAGATTGGTGCGTACAAAAGTTTCTCATCATCAATTAAGTTCACCAAAGATCTTCTCATATCATAGGGAGCGAAACGTTTCCGTTTCTTTGCAACTTGAGTTTTAGTACTATTTTTCCTTTTTTGGATGACGTTGCACATTTCTAATGCTCTGTTGTGGACAAAATTAGCTCCTGAGTCTGCTAAGCTCTTTTCCCTCAAGTTGGCGATACATATTTAGTCATTCTTGCATCTTTAGTTGGCTCATTTACTGCTGGATTGTTTATAACTAAAGCCTTCTCATTTAGCATTGTGTTGTCATTGCACAAGTTCTCGCCAACAGGGAGGAAAGGTGATTCAGCCACAATGTCCTCTTCCTTAAGAGATGCATCAATATCCCCAAAGAAAGTTTTCCATGGGCTCAATTCTCTCACTTCCATCTTAAGCTATGATCCGTATCTCCTAGTTTGTCTTGAGCTAATCCAATCTGCTCAGTGTATCTTTAGACAATAATTTGCATAGTGACCTACACAACCACATGAATAACAGAAATATGTTAGCCTCTCGTATTTAAAATCAATCCACAATTTCCTTCCTCCTAAGTTAATAACAGTGCCTATTTTGAGAGGATATAACAAGTTTAGCCTGACTTTTGCTTTGCCTACTTTATGGGAGCTATTGTTTCTTGCTTCGATTCTCACTTCCTCCGCTTTGCCTAATTTTGCAGCAATTAGCCTCAGAAAATCTTCCGTTACCACAGCTTGCGGGAGCCCCAATAGTTGCACCAAAAATGCATAATGGGAAAAATTGTAACAATGCTCTAGAACGTTAGGATCACATTCTTGCGGGACTAGGAGGTCACTAGTAAATGACCAATGCCCATATTCTAGCACTCTATTCTTCTCCTCCACTGAGTTAAATATGAAGAGGAAAAACCCTAGTTCTATTATCTCGCACTTTATGGTCTCTATCTTCCATGCTTTCTTTATTGAACTAAAGAACACTTGAAAATTGACATTTGGTTTAGAAAATAGCTTCTCGTATAGTAAAAGTTCACTTTCATGCCTTTCTTTCTCTGGAATTTCAGCATCTAGCTCTATGGCGTCTTCTTCAGCCCACAAATCTCCCATTCTTCTACACGACACTATCATTCTCATGTGATTTTTCGTATTCTTCTTCCATCTTGACCCAATTACAATGTCGCTTCCATGGTTGTAATACAGAGAGACAGCTTTGATGAAAGTGGAAATGGGCATAGACTATGGAGAAGTTTGATTGACAGAATGGGTTACTATATTTGGGTTTGGGAGTGAAGAGAGTCCTCTGGGTGAAGATCTCCATTGGAAGTCACTTGGAGAAGGGGAGTTGCTTCGAATCAATCCATCTTATCAATTTCTGCTCTTTTGGTCATGATTTCAAAAGGAGGAGTAAGTGGGTTTTGGGATGAGGGAGACCGAGGGGAAGATGGATCCCTAATCATGTGGAAACAAGGTTGATTCGGCCATGGAGCTTCACTGCAAGGTGAGGGTTTGAATAATCTAGGGTTTCAAAAGGTCAAGCTATCACCATACGGGATAGAGGAGAGCTCACACAAGGTGAGAGAATGGCCAAGAACTTATATTCTCTATATTTCTCTTTCTCACAAGTGTCGCACATATTAAGCACACTTACTACTACAACGAAACAATTATATGCGAAAAACTCTATGAGCATTTCTTCAACGTCAACAAGGAAAATAACTCTTGTGAGAAATTGATTTCCCTTTGTATTATTCACGATCCCATTGGCAATGCTCCAATTTGGAATTTCCTAACATGGCTCAGGTTTCGTTACACGTCATAAATCGAATTTCAAATCAATCGAGATTAATTTTGAGCTAACTTTTCTCTTGGAGCATGCACATGATGTGCCTATGGCGCATGCCAACAAGCGGTGTTTGCATTGGACAGTTGAAGTTGCAAGTGTAATGGTGACATATATTTTTGCGTAAAATTCCAATAGTCATTTCTATCAATTTTCATTAAAGATCACTGGCGTGGCAGTATGCCACATAAGATAATAAGTAATGACTAAATTGTCATATTAGTGGTTCCTAGTAAAAATTGGTCAAAAAGACTATATTGGATTTTCACGTAAATGTTTAAAAATAATATTGAAAAGTTTATGACTGAATTAACATCCGTGCAATAGATTTAGGTCTAATTGGACAGTCTCCAAAGGTTGTAAATCAATTGTAGAGACAAGCGAGAAAATTGTCGAAAAAGTCATTAATCTATTTTATTTTTGTCAATTCAATTCTAATTCTTTTAATTGTGTCCATACAATCCTAAATATTTTCACTTTTTGTCAGTTGAGTCCATCTAACCAAATTTGACCAAAAATCGCTGATGTGAACGTTAGTCATTCTACGTGGCACTTTTTTTCAAATTTTATTTATTTTTTCTTTTCTTTCTATTTCTTTTTTTTTTTTAATTATTTCCTCTCTTCCACCTCTAGCGAGTCATTGGGCATCAGGTGAGGGCCAGTAAGGTTGACCTTATTGGCATTTGGTGAAGCTAGCCCAATTTTAGCAAGGCTCGACCTTGTCGTCGCTAGGGGAGGTCGAGGTGCAAGGTTGAGCCTTGCCCAAGGTTGGCAAGGTTAGCCCTCGCCTTTGGCTGGTTGTCAAAGCCCAACAACTAGCTAGAGGAGGAAGAAAAGTATAAGAAAATTAGGAAAAATAAATATTGATAAATATTCAAGAAAAATTAAAAATTATTTACATTAGTGTTGGCGGTGTCCACATCATTAATTTCCAATCAAAATTGATCAAATAGATTCAATTGAAAAAACGTTAAAAAAATAAAATTTAATTGGCACAATTAAAAGATTTAGAAATAAATTAGTAAAAGTGTAATACATCTATGAATCTTTGAATGATTTAATTAATCGTAATTAGCGTAATTAGTAATGGATTAGGTGTTACATAGAATTTTACGCTCGTTTTCTTGGATGGAATTATGCGTGATTTTGATGGCTTATATGTACTATGATATGCAATTGATTGCTTGATGGTAGTTACAGATTATTACTACAAAACTCGATTTTATAGGCAATTAAATAGAAAAATGCGAGGTGTCAGGTTTTGAAGCCAACTTTTATGTACTATATAAAACCGTAGAGTTTTAAAATAGAAGTGTACTAAGTTTGACAGTTCGATTCTAAATACGTGACCACGCACGATCATTTTACCGGGATTTTTAATAAGAAGAAAAATTAGCCAAGTTCATTATTTGAAAACGAGGCATTTGAACGCAAAGCATGGTGTTCTTAGCTAAATATGGGCTCGTATGGTCACTTAATGGAACCCATCCTAATACGTTCACGCAGGACGATGCCCGATTTTATTGGATGCCCGCAAGTCAACGGGATGCCGCGTCGCAGTGGAGGCCGGATCAATACTCCTAGGCGGGGTGTGCTAGACATTGCCATGCCCGATGGGGCGGGACAATACCCAGTTACGCCGGATGACCATCAACTTTTGAGTTGGCCATGGCTAAGGGGTTGTAATAATTGGAACACATGTGAATAATTGTGTCGTATTACACTTGATTATGGGGTAAAACTGTTAGGCATGATATGGGACGTGCCAAAATAGTTTTGCTTTATAATCGGGATGCGTGCGACTGTTTGTACAATGAGAACTTTGTGTTCCAATTATTGATTATATTTATGGTATTAATAACAGCATATGTGATGTGCTAACCTACAAAGGTGTGCCGAGGTGAGGTGAGTTTGTTTGTGGTGACTATTTAGGCTGCCTCCAAGGCGACTTTGCGTCCTAATCGAGGTTTATGGTTTAACTCGCTGAGATTTTATCTCACCCCGTCATGATTAAACTTTTTCATGTCCTTATTATGGAGATCTGCCCAGTCCGTTTCGAGGTCCCCTGGGAGGAGATGGAGGTAGAGACCACCCTCTACCTTATCCCTGGGACCAATCGATGCCGTGAGTTAGTGGTGACTACAGTTTGGGTCGACGAGGGTTTGGGGTACCACGTGTCCCATTGTTTCCAGGCTTGGTTTATTGTGAAACCGAACGGTGATCGAGAGGGTCCTATGCACGATTTTGACAAACTGCCTGTAGGGAGCGAGGTTGAGCAGGACACCGACCCTATGGATATAGACATCCCGGAAGGTGTCGTGGTAAACCCAGGTACTAAGCCAAAAGGGCCCAGGGAGCCATGCTCACCTGGCGACTTGCCCGAGTTCCTAGCTAGGCCTGGATATGGGTATTAGGGCGGAGGTTGTAGGAGTTTGCGGTAGTTGTACAGTGGAAGTTAGCCCCAACCTAGACCCTTATGTTTGTAGGTCGAGCAGGAGTTCACATTTTGATAGGCTTATATATATGAACTCGTAGGGTTAACTTGATATATATAAATCGTAATTTGTGAAAGATCGCTAGCATGTTTTATTATCCCTATGTTTGTTTGTTGACCGGGGGTTTATTTAATTCGCTTCCGCATGTGCTTAATTAAAAGAGAAAAAAAAAAAATTGTTCGGTGACGCATTATGAGACGTCGCATTTTTTAATTGACCGCCAAGGGATGTGCGTGTACTTGGGGTTCGGGGCGTATAGCAATGAAAATTAAGCAAATTAAATATGTACCCATTCCGGAGGCCGACTCCAGTTGACTTTTTGCGTTGTAAATGTTTAGACGCTCTCCTGAGGGTATCAATATCTACTTCAAAATTGTTGGCGGAAAGATGCTCAATGCAGTGCTGCTCAACATGAAACCTCATGGCCAAATCGCGGTATGTGGAATGATCTCATAGTACAATCTCGAGCAGCCCGAAGGCGTACACGACTTGATGAACCTTATCCTGAAGCGGGTTAGGATGGAAGGTTTCTCGGTGTTCAATCAAGTTCCTGGAGACGGTATTGCCTCAGATCAAAGAGGGAAAGATTGTCTATGTGGAAGACAACGCCAAAGGTCTCGAGAATGCTCCGGCAGCTCTCGTCAGGCTATTCTACGGCCACAATGTTGGGAAACAAGTGGTGCTGGTTTCTCGCGAATGAGTTAGCTTTCTGTACTTTTTCTATCAGCGTAGTCTCCTCTTTTCTCGTGTTTTCAAAATGGGTTGTTTGGACACAGAGGTTGTTTCTTTCTTTGAGGATGAACCGGATGATACAGAGGACCATCTGGTTGGGTTGTTTTCGGGGATCAATGTTGGAAAACGGGGTGGTTTATAACTTTTCGCGAACGAGTCCCTTAGTGTACTTTTTGGTGCACGTGCTCTGTTTTGCTTTCGGAGGATTGTCGTCTGTACCAGGTGTAGTATTTTATATGCCTTTCTATAATGTTAATGGAAATGTTTCTTCTTGTACCGTGTCACCGTCTTTAAGTAAGACTGATTTGAGATACCAAATTGTTACGGCTAATGCGATAGTGCATGAACAAATTTAATGATTTGATTAAGAAATAAATCGAAGAAATGAAACTCAAAAATAACGGATTATTGTGATTTGACGGTGTTCATATTTCATAGTGAGAAAACGGCAAGATGAGTCCTATATACAAGAAAGGTATGATTACAATCATTTAACCATAATCAATTTTAATTTTATTTGTTTATCTGGTCCTATTTTGTAAAGAAAAAAGGTCAGTCACAATTGGGAGAAATTATCAAAAAAAGTCTTAAACTTATTGTACTTATGTCAATTTAGTCTAAAATCTTCCAATTTGGCCAATTAAAGCTTAAATGTGGTTCATCCAATCAATTTTAACTGGAAATTACTGACATAGATATTGGCTGTGGATATTTTTTAAATTAAAAAATATATTTTTTATTCCCTTTTATTTTTGTTAGTGGCCGGTCGCGAGCCACCAGCCACCAGCCACGACTAGCAAGGGCCGATATCTCTTGGGCAAGGGCGAGGGTCAACCCTACCTAGCCTCATCGGAGCAAGGGTGAGCATCTATTCACTAGACCAAACCAAGCCAACCCTCATTGGGCCTAGCTTATGTGACATCCAGAATTTTCGGTATTAATTTCAATTGAATTAATCAGGTCATTTCTATGCAATGGAGCCGGGATTAAAATGGAATACAAAATTGAGATGCGAGATGAGCTATTGGATGAGGAGAATATTCAATTGAAGCATTGAATAAATTAATGAGGGTTCAATTTGATTTAATTCAAGAGGAATCAAGGCTCAATTGGAAAGAAAACCTAGCAAAATTCGTATGCCACCTCTACCCCCACACTTTGGCCTACCTAAATGCTTCTAGAAGGGGCAAATTTGTCTTGGAATTGTGAGTGGAGGGCAGCTCATGGTGGGCCACCTGCGGATGACATAAGAAAGAGAGAGTGTGAGAGGGAAAGGAGAAATTGATTTTTCTCTTCCTCTCCTCTCTCCTCCGTCGACGGATCTCCCCCATCTTCTTCTTCCTTTTCTTCAAAACCTCCATGGAAGCCGAAGACCAGCAGAGAAGGAGCTGCTGTCGCCGCCTCTCGCCGTCGTCGTCGCACGCCCGCAAGCCACCGGAGCTGCCACGCCACCGCCACCGTCGCTGCTTCGCCCCACCCGCGCGCACCTCTACCCTCTCTCCTTCCTCTGGTTCGAATGGAACCGAACCAGGAGCAGAAGAAGACGCCGCGCAAGAGCAGCTCGCCACTCGTCCCGCCGCCGCACCGCCACCCGCTCCCGCGCCGCGCCCGCGCGCCGCGCAGCCGTCCGGCCGTCCGTCGCTCGCTGCCGTTCTTCCCTCCACGCGAACCAGCCGCTGTTCGCCTCTGTTCAGCCGCCATTCGGCCACCTCCGGCCACCGCCCAACCCCGTCCGGTCACCGCCGAGCCTCCCCGACGTCCCCTTTGCCCTCCGCCGGCCTCCCCTCGCCGTTTTTGCCGCCGGATCTGCTCCAACCAGCCAAGGGCAGAAACCCACGAAATGGGTTTCCAGCTGGTTTGGGCCCGTTTTGGGCCGTTTCCGGGCCCCGAACCCGAGCCGTGCTTTGGGAAGAATTGTTCCTCGCGTCGCCGCCGTCGGATTGATCCGATTTGCGCGCGATTTGGTGAGTAATCTCACTAATCTTGGATTAGTTGGCTAATTATGCTTTAGGTTGATTTAGTTTTAATTAATTATGTTTAGGTTGTTAGATTATAATTAATTAGCAATTATTAGTCAATTGTGATGTGATTTAAATAAATTGATTGCGCAATTAGCAAGTAGACGTGGTCTACTATTTATTGGGAGTGTCTCGGGAATTTTTGGACCCCTAATTGAGCTTCAATGTGATGATTCGGGCCTAAGTGAGATTTTGGCATTTAAATATTAATTTTCGGAATTAAATTAAATAATTATTTATTTTCCAAAAATTCAAGGGAGATGGTCTGGAACCGGAATATTATACGGATGACTTTGGTGAAATCCGTTTATTTAATCGGGCTTTATTTTAAGCTAAATTGAATTTTTAATATTAATTAATTTTCGAAATTAATTAAATAATTATTTATTTTCTGAAAATTCAACTGGGATGGCACGTGACCGGAAAAATTATGCTGATGACCGTGGTGAAGTCCGTTTATTTAATTGGACCTTATTTTGAGCTAAACAGAATTTTTAATATTAAATAATTAATTTTCGAAATTAATTAATTAATTAATTATTTTTCGGAAATTAAGTTTGAGATGGCCGACGACCGAAATCTCGGGCTCATCGTCGTGGCGTAGTTTGTTTATTTAATTGAGCTTTATTTTGTACTGAATTGGATTATTTGTGAAATTGGGAATTATCCTTTAATGGAATAATCTTTGAATATTGATTGGAAAATAACCGGGTGTCGGTTGACAGCACCAAAAGTGTTTTGGTGGACTACAGAAAATGTGGGAGTTATGGAAAGGAAAATATTATATTTTGGCTAAGGCCGACCGTGTCCCCACACACGGCTATTTTATCGAGAAGGATATCAAATGGAATGGAGTGAATGGTTGGATAGTATACTATATCATCCTACGGGCTCTGATATGTCAGCTTAGCGAGAGCAGTATACTGGTGTACTATATCAGCCTACGGGCGATATGTCAGCTTAGTGCGAAAGCAAGACACTTTATCGCCTTAGTGGGAGCATCGAGGGTATACTATATCGGCCTTCGGCGATATGTCGGCTTAGCGAGAGCAAAGATACCGGTATACTATATCAGCCTACGGGTGATATGTCACCAGCGAAACAAAGATACCTTAACCCTATCAGCTCGGTGTGAGTTATACTATCTACATATCGGTTAGAGTGAGAAGTTATGGACTATGGCCGGACTTATAGATAGTATTGAATGTGCCGACCAAGCATGGGTCGTGATGACGTGTGTCGACTAGGTCGATTAATCATTGCTTTGATTGGATGTGGTGAATTGATTGACTGATGGGAATGACCGTGAGTGGTCTTGTTGGCTTGTGATCGACTAGGACAGTTTGATCGATGCTTCGATCCGTGATATGATTGCTTGAGTGCCTATTATGAATTGTACTGACTTGCAGGTGGAATCTGAGGTCAAGGTACGTCTTCTGCCCTATGCGTGTTTAGGCAGCCTATAGTATAATAGTTTACTAATTGGGCTTAGTGGGGTAGAACTCGCTGAGACGTAGTCTCATCCCAGTTTGGGGAAAAACATTTCAGGACCCCGATGAGGAGCTGATGAGGAGGAGTCTGAGAAGGAGAACTTGGAGGTGAAACTTGAGGAGAATGATTTTTGGAAGAAGAAGATAATCCCGAGGGAGGCCTTGGGTATGGCCTGGATGGGCTGAGAGTCTATCTTCTTTTGAGAATTTCTTTTGAAGTGAATAGTATGAATTGGTTTGTGTTTTGTATAAAAGTTTGATTATAAATTTCAATATGAAAAATATGGCCCTGCTTTTCTATCCCATTGTTTTATTGTCTCGGGGATTTATAATTGCTTCCGCATGTGCTTAATAAAATAAAAGGGTCGGCGATATATAGTCCTGGGATATCGCATATTAAAATCGACCAAGAGAAGGATGTGTGCGTGCTCGAGGATCGGGGCGTGACAGCTTAGGCCAACCCTCCCCTAGGTGATGCCCAACGAGGCCACCCTAGCCTAGGCAAGGGTTGACCTTTCTATATTTGGCAACGGGCCCCAGCCAATTGAGGTCAACGAAAAGAAAAAATATATATTAAAAATTGTCTATATTAATGTCAATCTTGTCACATAAGATGATCACTGTTCACATCAACAATTTCCGGCTAAAGTTGGCCAATTTTAGTTGGATGAACCACATTAGTAAATCGCAAAAGGTTTATAACTCAATTGGCTCCATTAAAAGGTCTAGTATGGAATTGGCACAAATGCAATCGTCTAAGAATTTCTTAATAATTTCCCTTTCATGAGTGTGTTAAACCCCAACTCAAAAAAATTAATTATGAGAAAGGGCTTTTTTTCATACTCTCAACTTCTAGGAAGAGGGTGCTCGATATTCACGATATCTCTCACAAGTTTCACATATAGTAAGCACACTTACTACGACAACAAAAATAATCATAAGCGAAAAACTCTATTGAGCATTTCTTCGACATCAACAAGGAAAAGAACTCTATGAGCGTGCAAATAAGTGAAGTTTGCATTGAATGGTTGAAGTCTCCAAGTTATGGACTCAAATCCAGTACCGCTAGAAATGAAGGACAACGTTCTGTTCGACTCGATCCGAATTAGTGTGATACATCAAGCCCACTAAATCAATCATCATCACCATGGGCTCTAGGCAAAGCTTGAGAGGCTGCTGAACATCCTTTGCGTCACAGCCATTACTGCTAACAAATAGACAAACAAGAGAGATATTTTAACAGCTTTTAACCCTTTGCAATTATGTGATTTGGTTCCGTTTGTTTTGCTGAAAAGAGCAAATCAAGAATTATTTGCTTAATTTTAATAGTTTTAAATTATTGCTTATGAAAAATCAAATACGTGTCCTCTAGCGCCAATCGCTAAGCGAAAACGGACTTTCAAGTCATCTCGTAAAAATTTTGGGAGGGTCATGACCATTTTTCCATTGTGTTTGACCTGATGACGAAAGAGAGGTCCCCAACCAAGAAGGACGGTTAAATGACAAATCACTATGCTTCTGAATAGATCCAATGCACAAGAAAACACCAACAGAAAAATGACACAAATAATCTCTGAATTTTGGTCTAATGTGCATTGTGGTCCTTGAATTTTAATTTGTTAAATATAGTCCCGGAACTTTATCCTGATATGCAATGTCTTCTATGAATTTTTAAATAGTCGATATGGTCCCTTAACTTTATCCTAATATACAATGTCATCAATGAATTTTTAAATCGCCAATTTGGTCTCTAAACTTTTAATAAATGCTTAATGTAGTCATTGTATATAAGAATATTTAATATTGTCTCTAAGCCTGAGCTTGATCCTGAATTAATGAAATAACAATATTAAACATCTTCATATAGTATAGGGATCAAATTAAACATATACCAAAAATTCATAAATTATATTAAATAAATTAAAAGTTTAGAGATTAGGCAAGGTCCGGCGCGTCAACCTTGCCTAATCTCACCGAGGCGAGGGCAAGTGCCTATTCACCATACCACACTAGGCCAAGCAAACCCTTACGAGGCCTTGCCTAAGCCAACCCTCCCCTAGGTGACACTTAGTGAGGCCACCTTGGCCTAGGCAAAGGTTGAGCTCTCCAAATCTAGCAAAGGGGCTCACCCAGGTGAGGCCCAATGAAAACAAAAGGGAGAAGAAAAAAGAAAAAGAAAATATTAAAACTTGTTAGTATTAACGCCAATTGTGCCACATAAAACGGTCGGCATTTAATTCAATGATTTTTTGCCAAAATTGGCCAATTTTGGTTTGATGAACTATACCCGTAAATTGTTGAAAGGTTTAGAACTCAATTAACCACATTAAAAGATTTAGGATGGAATTAGCAAAAGTACAATCGTCTAGGACTTTCTTGATAATTTCCATTTCACAAGTGTGTTCCAATTCTAAATTCAACCTCAACTCACAAAAATTAATAATAAGAAAGGGCTTTTTTTCGTTCTCTCAACTCTTTTGGAAGAGGGCTCTCAATATTCTCTGTATCTCTCACAAGCTTCACACAAGTTAAGCTCACTTGCTAGAACAATAAAATAATTATATGCGAAGAACTCTATGAGCATTTCTTCGACATCAACAAGGAAGAGAACTCTATGAGCGTGCAAATAAGCGAAGTCTGCATTGAATGGTTGAAATTTCCCAGTTATGGACTCGAATCCAGCACGCTAGAAATGAAGGACAACGTTCTGTTCGACTCGATCTGAATTAGTGATAAATCAAGCCCACCAAATCAAGCATCATCACCGTGTGTTCTTGGCAAAGCTTGAAAGGCTGCTGGACATCCTCAGCGTCACAGCCATTTCAACTAATAATTAGACAAGCAAGAGAGATATTTTAACAGCTTTAACCCTTTGCGACTATGTGATTTTAGATTCCATTTGTTTCGCTGAAAAGGACAAAGCAAAAATTATTTTTCTGATTTCAATAGTCTTAAATTATTGCTTGTGAAAAGTCGAACACATATCTTCTGGCGTAGTCACTAAGCTAAAAGTGGACTTTTACCCCTTATAAAAAACCTTGGGAGGGTCATGACCATTCTCGGGCATATTCGACCTGACGACAAAAGAGAAGCCCCTAACGATGCTCCTGAACTGATCCAACGCACAAGAAAACACCAATAGGAAAATGACACAAATAGTTTATGAATTTTTACCTAATATGCAATGTGACTCCTGAATTTTATCCTGATATATAATATTGTCCCTAAAATTTTAAATTGCCAAATCGGTACTCAAACTTTTGGTACATATCTAATGTACATTTGATTATATGAAGATATTTAATATTGTCCATGAGCTTGAATTAATAGAACGATAGTATTCAACATTTTTATATAGTCCGAAGACCACATTACATATTAAGATAAAGTTCAAAGACTACATTACATATTGAAATAAAATTTAGGAACAACATTAAATGAATAAAAAATTCAAAGATCATGATATACAATCAACCAAAATTTAAGTAGTCCAAAACCATCTCTCTCGCTCCTCATGATCCTCCACGCACCTCCATCATCACCGTCCCCATAAACTACCATCCCCCGCCTGCTGACCCAACATTTTTCAACCAAAAGGTCGCCTTCTTTTATGTCCCGCGTGGCCTCTGTCGGGAAGCAAGTCGGGAAGCAAGTGAATGTACAAGTAAAATAATTACTTTTATTATAAAATAATATTACAACTTTCTATTCTATCACACTCTCACAACTACTCATTGTACTTGCTGACCCACTCACCAACCTCACAAACCCAACTCTCGCACACAACCACTCACTCTCTATCACTCTACACTTACACTTCACAAGACCCCTACATTCACCCACACACCTACTTCACACACGTACACACTCAAGGGCAAGAACCCCTATTTATAGGAGGCAAAGTCGGTGACTTTGCTGGCTTTCTACACCATTCTACAAGTATATTTTATTAGAAGTTGTTGATCATTTGTCAACAATTGCGGCTGAAGACTTATCTGGAGAGAGAGAGTGAAATCTGGAAGAGTAAAGAGAGAGAGAGATCTGGAGAGTTCCAGGAAAGAGAGAGACGGTGATCTTCTCAAGACTTTCTCTCACCAGCTGCTCTCTCTTAATTTAGATATAGTAACCATGCCAATATTAATTTTGGACTCTTCAACTATCTTCCTCCATTCAGCATATTGTGAAGCTTCCTCATATGTGGATGGCTCTATGGCTCCATCTTCAAAGTTGCGACTTTCCATTGAGTTTTGTGATTCTTGAATTTTTGCAATGCCAATTCATTTTGCCCTTTAGTCTCCTTTTCTTTCTTCTTACTCAATTTGGTCTTTGTATTCAGCATATCTCCTCTAAGAATTTTGAGATTGGAACTCATTCGATCAAGCCTCTCATTTGTGACTTTTATTTCGTACTTCAACCGATCCAATCCCATCCGAAGCACTTCAATATAGCCCTCTTGATCATTTTCCTCATAAAATTTCTTTTGATCTTATTCCACCGATCCTTATACCACGGGATGTAGGGTGTAGATGGCCTCCTTTTCTCAAAGAAAACTTTATTTTTCTCCTTCATTTGTTCGTTGTCTCTTCCGATATGATTAATTCGGAACATCATAGTGGGCTTAAGGTCCTGAAGCTTCTGCGGCTTCTTGAACTCACATTGGAACTTTTCTAGCTCTCTCTCTTTTGCGTCGAGCTCTCGATCCTGCTGCTTTATCATCTCATCCCTCTTTTTCAACATATTCTCCATCTTTGCCTTCTCAACTTTTAGCTTCTTTATCATCTCCTGCATCTCTTGCAGTTTCTTTTCACGACTACTTGTTGGCATTGTTAGTTGCTTCTTCAAGTTCCCCCTTGGCTTGCTCTTATTCGGGGTCGTGATAGAACCTATCAAATCATCCAACTCAATTATACAAGCAGTTGCAAGCTCTTCTTGTTCCTTCATTGCAACAGGCACTTGAAAGTCCCATTCTTCTACGCTTTCAATCTCTTTCTTGCATGAAGTGACAACATTTCCTTCTTCTCGCCTGTACCAACAAAATCTAGCAATATGTTCTACCTTGCCACAAACGTAGCACCGTTTGCTACGCCTTTTGTTGCTCTTGTCTTCATCTTCATCATCGTCGCGATCTTGACGAGCTCCCCCTGGCTGATAACCCTTCTCACTTGGTTGCCTCCACCAATCTCCATGATTTTTCAATGGTTTGCCCTCTCTTGCACTTGCTTTATTTCTATTTTGTCCCTTGAACCCTCTTTTATTACTGAAGAGGGCACTTTCATCGTCTTTAATTGTGACCTTAGGGATTTGTTTATCTAAGGCCTCTTGATTGGCCAATATACTTTCCAACTCAATTAGAGTTGGCTCATTTACCCATCCACGGGTGGCCGTAACAATACTATTATACTCTGGCCTTAACCTATGAATTATTATTCTTCTCATTCTTGTCTCAGAGATGGCATTCTAAGAATCTAATTTTGAAATTTCTTCGTAAATAGATTTAACTTTAGAAAAGTATTGACTTACCGTCATACTTTGTTGCGAGATTGAGAGGAGCTCGTTCTCCAGGCATTGTAACTTGGCATCGTTTGTCATCGTAAACAGCGTTGCCAAGTTATTACAGGCCTCCTTCGGGGTCTTCGCACTCTTTATGTGTTGCAATAATTTATCTTCAACAATCACGACAATAACGTAAAGAGCCTTACTTGACTTGACGTTCCACTTTCTTAAATCACTATGTGTGGTGTGGTGTTGTTGCCACTAACGATATCCCATAAATCTTGTCCAAGCAAATAATATTGCATGTAAGTACTCCAATTATTATAATTAAAGTCGTTAAGCTTCTCCATCCCGTTCACCGAACTCGAGAAATCTGCCATGGTGACTTGAGTATAATGCCCTGCACTATACCAAGTAAGCCTGGTCTCAGACCAACCAACTTCACAATCCCAGATTATGCATTGCAAAATTATGACGTACTTCTCTCCTTGGCTCGACGAACCTGACAGCCTTGCTTCCTTATAATGGTCCCCGATCACTATCTTTGTACAGTCTCCAACAACCTGCTCTAATATCACTTATCGAGAAACAAGTAAATGTACAAGTAAAATAATTATTTTTATTATAAAATAATATTACAACTCTTTATTCTATCACACTCTCACAACTACTCATTGTACTTGCTTACCCACTCACAAACCTCACGAACACAACTCTCGCACACACCCACCCACTTTCTATCACTCTACACTTACACTTCACAAGACCCCTACATTCACCCACACACCTACTTCACACACGTACACACTCAAGGGGCAAGAACCCCTATTTATAGGAGGCAAAGACGGTGACTTTGCTGGCTTCCTACACTATTCTACAAGGATATTTTATTACAAGTTGTTGGTCATTTGTCAACAATTGCGGCTGAAGAATTATATGGAGAGAGAGAGTGAAATCTGGAAGAGTAAAGAGAGAGAGATCTGGAGAGTTTCAGGAGAGATTCTCCCCCGGGGAGGATTCTCCCCGGCCTCCTTCATTTTCCGCGCTGCGCGCCCCCGTGTTTCAGGGGGGAAGCCCGCTAGAATCCGGGGTGCTAGCCGTACCCTATCCTTTGTTTCCAAAGGTAGGGACTATGGCCGGTCTAGCAGTGGGGAGAGCTTATTTTTCTAGCCCCCTCCCGAGCTATACCCAGGAGCAGTCGAGGGACTCCCACCCTTGGGAGGTTATCCCTCCGGTATCCTGGGACCTGTCTTTCCAGGCTGTCAAGGCCTTTTAAGGACCTGCCTAGGTCCAGAAGAGTAAAGAGAGAGAGATCTGGAGAGTTTCAGGAGAGAGAGAGATACGGTGATCTTCTCAACAGCCTCTTCATGCGTTCCACGCTCAGCTGAGTCGCTAGAAACGATACCGCACTCGCACACTCCACGCCTGCTCATCTTCTCTCTTCTAAGTGTTCCGAGTTTTGCCGAAAGAGTAGTGAAGAGCGATGGCAGGCGAGAATGGGGAGGCAGTGAGGAACAAGCAAGTGATATTCAGGGACTACGTGAGTGGTTTCCCCGAGGATACGGACATGGAGGTGCGTGAGTCGACCATGAAGTTGCGTCTCCTGGAGGGCTCGAACGGCCTTCTCGTGAAAAATCTCTACTTGTCCTGCGACCCTTACATGAGGTTCCGCATGACGAAACCCAATGTCCCGGTTTATGTCGAACCCTTCAGACCTGGTTCGGTGAGCAAGCCTAAGTACTCTTTTCGTTGTCAAGTTCTGTCTCTTTTATTTTTTTTCCAAAAGAATATAGATAGAGGAAAAGTTCATCGAGGATGATGTGGGTTTTCTTGAGTATGATATTTTTTGTCCTTTTTAAGTTTGCTCTGGGCATTCATTACGTTGTTTTTGGAGAAAGTTGCGTGTCTCTGCTGATGGATGGCGGATACTATATCAGTTTTCCTTGAGTGTTGGATCATGATCTCAGGTTTGGCTAAATTAACATACGAGGACTTGTCAAGTATTAGTTCTGATTATGTCCGATCATTTGAATCAAAAGGATTGTGGCGACTCTGTGCTGTATGTGTATCCTTTTTTTTTTTTTTTTTTTTATATCACGGCTAAATCTTTTGTGAGCAATTATCGGTGGCTTTGAAAGTGTAGAAATTGTTTGTGATGTCAGTATAATATTTGGCAAATGTATTGAAGAGCTTAGGGTGTCGAAAGAGCGTCGCTTGTGCTATTTGGCATAGGAATTTTACATTCCTTATGTTTACACAGTCCGCATAATCATGGGGTTAAGCGATGCGAGTAATGTGTAAGCATGACGAACGGTGGCTGATAGCTTGCATGTGAAAGAGGACAATGAGATGTATTAATTGAAATATAAAATAAACATGACTCTGGGATGAGCAGTGTTTTGGTTGGATCCTTCAGCATATTGCTTAAGATTCTGATATATAGCTATGGATTTCAATTTTATTCCCGCTGTGTTAAAATTATGCCATTCTAGATTTGTTGAAGTTATATCAAGGGTTAAGGAAAACTGCATTTTGACTTACCTTACTTCAATATGACTCGAGTTGCAAACTTTTAATATCAGAAAAAACTTCAAAGGTGAAAGGGTCTCTGGTAATTGTAGCGCATTTGACTATGAACTATGAAATTGTCTTCATGTCCAATCATTCCTTCTTGGAAGTACAATGTCTATTTATGTTTGCTAAATTATTCACTGATATTTGAAGTATTCAACGCACTGATGCAGCCTATAACTGGATATGGAGTAGCTAGAGTTTTGGAATCCGGGCATCCAAACTTCAAGAAAGGCGACTTGCTTTGGGGTTTAACCGGATGGGAAGAGTATACTCTAATTACTGCACCAGAGACTTGCTTCAAGATTGAACACACCGATGTTCCTCTGTCTTACTACACTGGCCTTTTGGGTACGCTTTTTTATCATCGATTGCAATATCTATGTCTTCTTAATGAATAAGAGGAATCAGATAGTTAAGATATTACTCGTAGGGATTTTCATTGTCGATGAACCTTATGGCCTCATTGAATTGTCTGAATGACAGAGCCCTGCAAAGCCGTCTTCTCGCTTTGCGAAGCGTGTAAATCGGTTATTTCTAGAAAAATAGTAGCTTTCCTTGAGAAGAATACATTTCTCACGGGCTTCACCTTTGGGCAATAATCGAACCATTTGAGATTTTGCCATAGCATAACACTCCTACACCATTGTCTAATTTCTACAAATTTATAATTTGTAGGTATGACTGGCATGACAGCTTATGCCGGTTTTTTCGAAGTATGCTCTCCTAAGAAAGGAGAGACTGTTTTCATATCAGCGGCATCAGGAGCTGTTGGTCAGCTTGTTGGCCAGTTTGCAAAGTTGTTCGGTTGTTATGTTGTTGGCAGCGCTGGTAGCAAAGAGAAGGTAATCGTGTCACAGTTGATGAGAGCTGTCTTTCTTAAATTTGAGAATGCTCAAGGGAGTGATGGCACTATTGAATGTATACCATCATCATCATTTTACTTGGGGTGAGCATAGTCCGGGTTGGTCCGGGCTACCCCCTTAACCCTAGGACCAACCCGTACAGTGTTGGTCCTCAATTTTTAGGACCGAGGAACCGATCCTATTGAGCCTGGGACCAAGGACCAGACCGACCCAATGGGTTCGGTCCGGTTCCAAGTCAACCCAGGACAGATCAATAATTTTTTTCATTTTATTTTTTATATTTCCTAAAAAAGTAAACCTACAAATTCAAATTATACATCCATCGACAATGCGGCATTTTGCAATTAAACTATAAATACCAATACATATTTAGCAAATTTAAGATGACACAATAATAGAAATTTCGTACCTGCTAATCGCTCATCGAGATATGGGACAAGATGGAAAGTTCTTGTAATCATATATCTTTAATATTCATAACACCATATGCAAAAGCGTTTTCTTGTATTCGATCATGTAAAGTCCACTCAATCAAAAAATAAGCTTTACACCACTTGACTAGCAAATCACCATAGCAAGTGCAATACTACTCTACTCTTCAAAAACTTCTACCATTTGACACAAATTGAAAAGCAAAATGCAGCTGAAATTCATTAGTAAAATATAATTAAACCATAAAAAGTTCAAAATACTTAATATAAATCATGAATATATAACTTCACATCTTGTTAATTTACTTGAACTTCTAAACACTTAAAAACAAAACAAACGACACATAATTAATACTCAACAAAAGTTTTAAATTGAAATTACTATTAATGCTATTTGTAGAATATATCAATATAATATAATATAATAGATATTTTATTTAGGTTTGAATATATATAAAAGAATTATAAATAATATAATATATAGGGTTGGTCCAGGGTTGGACCGATCTAAAACTCTTAGGACCGAGGATCAATCCGTACAGTGTTGGTCTTGAAATTTCAGGACCAAGGACCGACCCAGTGCTCTTGAGAACCGGACCAGGACCGGTAAGGTTGGCCGGTCCGGGGTTGGTCTAAGGTTGGTCCAGGGTCGATCCTAAACCGCTGCTCACCCCTACATTTTATTGACTACACTCTTACTATTCTCTTCCTAATTTCCTTCTTTGAGTTGTTTTTTGCCGGTATTTTTGTGAAAAAGGTTGATTTGCTGAAGAACAAGTTTGGATTCGATGATGCTTTCAACTACAAGGAGGAACAGGATCTGGATGCAGCACTGAAAAGGTGAGCTATGAGTATAGCAGTGATGATTAAGCAAATAAGCGACTGGCGCACGGGATATAAAATATGTAACTGTTCCTGACGCCCTCCATTTGACTTTTTGTGTTATAAATGTTTAGATGCTTCCCCGAGGGTATCGATATCTACTTCGAAAATGTTGGCGGAAAGATGCTCGATGCGGTGCTGCTCAGCATGAAACTTCATGGCCGAATCGCGGTTTGTGGAATGATCTCACAGTACAATCTCGAGCAGCCCGAAGGCATACACAACTTGACAAATTTTATCCTGAAGCGGATTCGGATGGAAGGTTTCGTGGTATCCGATTACTATCATCTCTACCCGAAGTTCCTGGAAACAGTATTGCCTCATATCAAAGAGGGGAAGATTGTGTATGTGGAAGACACTGCCGAAGGTCTCGAGAATGCTCCCACAGCTCTCATTGGGCTGTTCTACGGCCGCAATGTCGGGAAACAAGTGGTGGTGGTTTCTCACGAATGAGTCGGCTTTCTGTACTTTTTCATCGGCGTCGTCTCCGCTTTTCTCGTGTTTTCAAAATGGGTTGTTTTTTGTTTGTCTTTGTGTTGCCATTCCGTTGTGCGAGGACACAGAGGTTTGTTTCTTTGGGGATGAATCGGATGATACAGAGGACCATTGGTTGGGTTGTTTTCTGGGGTCAATGTTGGTAAACGGGGTGGTTTGTAGCTTTTCGCGAATGTCGCTTAGTGTACTTTTGGGTGCACGTGCTCTGTTTTGCTTTCGGAGGCTTGTTGTCTGTCAATAATGTTAATGGAAATGTTTCTTGTTGTACCGTGTCATCGTCTTTAAGTGAAACTGATTTGAGATGCCAAATTGTTACGAATAATGCGGAAGTGCGTGAACAAATTTAATGATTCGAGTAAGAAATAAATCAAAGAAATGAAGCTCAAAAATAACAGATTATCGTGATTTGACGGTGTGCATATGGTGAGATATCAACAAGATGAGTCCTATATACAATAAAGGTATGATTACAATCGTCTAACCACAATCAATTTTTTTTTTTTTTATGTAGTCCTATCCTATAAATGAAGTCATTCACAATGAGGAGAAATAATAAAAAAAAAAAAAATATTACAACTATTATACTTATGTTAGTTCAGTCCAAAATTTTCCAATTTGGCCAATTGAATATAAGTGTAGTTCATCTAGCTAATTTTGGCTGGAAATCACTGACATAAATATTGACCGTGGATAATTTTTTAAATTTAAAAAATATAATTTTTTTATCCACTTTTTTTTGCCAATGACCGATTGCGAGCCACAAACCACCAGCCATGGCTAGGAAGGGCCAGTCTTTGTTGAGCAAGAGCGAGGGCAAGCACCTATTCACTAGACTTGGCCAAGCCAACCCTTGTTGGGCCTAGCTTAGGCCGACCCTCCCTAGGCGATGCCCAACGAGGCCACCCTAGCCTAGGCAAGGGTTGAACTCTCTATATTTGGTAAGGGCCCCAGCCAATTGAGGCCAACGAAAAGAAGAGGAAAAAGAAAAAAGAAAATATATATTAATTTTTTTTTATATTAACGCTAATCGTATCACATAGGATGATTGTTGTTCACATCAATAATTTCCGGCCAAAGTTAGCCAATTTTAGCCAGATGAACCACATTAGTAAATCGCAAAAAGTTTATAACTCAATTGGCCCCATTAAAAGGTCTAGTATGGAATTGGCACAAATGCAATCGTCTAGGACTTCCTTAATTTTCATGAGTGTGTTTAACCCCAACTCAAAAAAATTAATCATAAGAAGGGGCTTTTTTTCATACTCTCAACCCCATTAAAAGGTCTAGCATGGAATTGGCACAAATGCAATCGTCTAGGACTTTCTTAATTTTCATGAGTGTGTTTAACCCCAACTTAAAAAAAATTAAGGGAAAATCTCAAATAAGGACCTAAAGTGGGTTCATTTTTCTCAAAAAATGATCCAAAGTGGACACTGTATCAAATAAGAACCCAAAGTAGCTAATTTTGTCTCAAATAAGGACCCAAACTGTCAATCTTATTTATAGCTTGGGGTAGTTTTGTCCAAGAACATTTTTTCTTTAATTTTTTTTTCTTTCTTCATCTTCCTCACACCTCCTCCTTCAATCTACATTGCCTCCTTCTTCAACACCATAATCAGGCCCTTACCAGTGACCTCATGAGCTTCATGTCATCACGTAGTTGGTCCTCGTGACAAGAAGTCGTATTGAAGTTATTTGCTACTGGCCACCTTCTTGGATGCTAAAATCCTCAGTTCCTCAAGATGCATCAAATCTCGGCTTGCTTGTGCTCAACCTAAAGTTCGGATTGACCTCCATCTGATGATAACGATGTTGGATTTTCTATTAGGGGCAGCGGTCGATGAGGTCGAGAGCTCGAATATGACTTGTCAATGGCAACAATGGGGCAATGAAATATAACAATTTCTATAGTTAATGATGTCAGATACGACTAATGATCAATCTTAAGATGGGGTATCGATTGAGGAAAAGGAATGTGTCGATAAGAATGGCAAGAGTGTGAATGGGTGTCTCTAGACTAGGGATTATTGAAACGAGCCATTGGCATTGCAAAGGGGAAGGGGGATCCTTGAAAGACTGAATTTACACAAGAGAGGCAAACCCAAATTTGAAATCGATGAGGCAAACTCTTGCCGAGGTTGAAATAGTTGCTAGCTGCAACAAAATTGTTCTTTGGTGTGAAACTATTGATCAACAATTGTTAATTGAATAGAGGCATAAGTTAGTCAAACAAGACGATCCAGCGATGCTTGGATATTGCTACTCTGTTGTTGGCAAGCAGGAACGAAAACAGCACAAAAAATTGCAGTTGCTGGGTTAGTGGAAGGCTCGGAATAAGTGGAGTTTGATGCACTCTCTAGGCGAGAGAAATATGTCGCCAAAGGGATTAGTTGCATAGCTTGGGAGTTGGACAAGAAGTTGAGTCTCGGCAAAAGCAAATTCATATTATGGCTTTGAGATCAGAATTTGCAATGAATGTTGGAATAAAAAGAACTTATTTTTGAAGGCTCATTTCGACTTCGTGGAATTGTCTACAAACCATTTTGAGGAGTGAAATTTAAAATTTTCAGTGAGTTAGACTATGTTGTAATGGCTTGTGTTAAAGAAAACCCAATCTTGATCATACAACAAGATGACACAAAGAGCGATTGGGGGGGGGGGGGGTTGATAATGGAGGTGATATAGAGAGTGAGAAAGATGAAGAAATAAAAAAGAAGAAAGAGAGAGACAAAAAATAAACAACAATGTTCTTGGACAAAAGTAACCCTGGCTGTGAATAAAATTAAAAGTTCAAGTCCTTAATTGAGAGTAAGTTAGCCACTCCGAATCCTTATTTGAGACAACGTCTACTTTAGGTCCTTTTTTGAGAAAATGGCTCCACTTCAGGTCCTTATTTGAGATTTTTCCAAAAATTAATTATAAGAAAAGGCTTTTTTTCATACTCTCAACTCACTAGGAAGAGGGTTCTCGATATTCACTATATCTCTCACAAGTTTCACATATAGTAAGCACACTTACTACGACAACAAAAATAATCATAAGCGAAAAACTCTATTGAGCATTTCTTCAACATCAACACGGAAAAGAACTCTATGAGCGTGCAAATAAGTGAAGTTTGCATTGAATAATTGAAGTCTCCAAGTTATGGACTCAAATCCAGTACCGCTAGAAATGAAGGACAACGTTCTGTTCGACTCGATCCGAATTAGTGTGATACATCAAGCCCACTAAATCAATCATCATCACCATGGGCTCTAGGCGAAGCTTGAGAGGCTGCTGAACATCCTTTGCGTCACAGCCATTACTGCTAATAAATAGACAAACAAGAGAGATATTTTAACAGCTTTTAACCCTTTGCAATTATGTGATTTGGTTCCGTTTGTTTCGCTGAAAAGAGCAAATCAAGAATTATTTGCTTAATTTTAATATTTGTAAATTATTACTTATGAAAAATCAAATACGTATCCTCTAGCGCCAATCGCTAAGCGAAAACGGACTTTCAAGTCATCTCGTAAAAATTTTGGGAGGGTCATGACCATTTTTCCATTGTGTTTGACCTGATGACGAAAGAGAGGTCCCCAACCAAGAAGGGCGGTTAAATGACAAATCACTATGCTTCTGAATAGATCCAATGCACAAGAAAACACCAATAGAAAAATGACACAAATAATCTCTGAATTTTGGTCTAATGTGCATTGTGGTCCTTGAATTTTAATTTGTTAAATATAGTCCCCGAACTTTATCCTAATATGCAATGTCTTCTATGAATTTTTAAATAGTCGATATGGTCCCTTAACTTTATCCTAATATACAATGTCATCAATGAATTTTTAAATCGCCAATTTGGTCTCTAAACTTTTAATAAATGCTTAATGTAGTCATTGTATATAAGAATATTTAATATTGTCTCTAAGCCTGAGCTTGACCCTGAATTAATGAAATAACAATATTAAACATCTTCATATAGTATAGGGATCAAATTAAACATATACCAAAAATTCATAAATTATATTAAATAAATTAAAAGTTTAGAGATTAGGCAAGGTCCAGCGAGCGTCAACCTTGCCTAATCTAACCGAGGCAAGGGCAAGCGCTAGGCCAAGCAAACCCTTACGAGGCCTTGCCTAGGCCAACCCTCCCCTAGGTGACACTTAGCGAGGCCACCTTGGCCTAGGCAAAGGTTGAGCTCTCCAAATCTAGCAAAGGGGCTCACCTAGGTGAGGCCCAATGAAAACAAAAGGGAGAAGAACAAAGAAAAAAAAATATTAAAACTTGTTAGTATTAACGCCAGTTGTGCCACATAAAACGGTCGGCATTTAATTCAATGGTTTTCTGCCAAAATTGGCCAATTTTGGTTTGATGAACTATACCAATAAATTGTTGAAAGGTTTAGAACTCAATTAGCCACATTAAAAGATTTAGGACGGAATTAGCAAAAGTACAATCGTCTAGGACTTTCTTGATAATTTCCATTTCACAAGTGTGCTCCAACTCTAAATTCAACCTCAACTCACAAAAATTAATAATAAGAAAGGGCTTTTTTTCGTTCTCTCAACTCTTTTGGAAGAGGGCTCTCAATATTCTCTGTATCTCTCACAAGCTTCACACAAGTTAAGCTCACTTGCTAGAACAATAAAATAATTATATGCGAAGAACTCTATGAGCATTTCTTCGACATCAACAAGGAAGAGAACTCTATGAGCGTGCAAATAAGCGAAGTCTGCATTGAATGGTTGAAATTTCCCAGTTATGGACTCGAATCCAGCACGCTAGAAATGAAGGACAACGTTCTGTTCGACTCGATCGGAATTAGTGATAAATCAAGCCCACCAAATCAAGCATCATCACCGTGTGTTCTTGGCAAAGCTTGAAAGGCTGCTGGACATCCTCAGCGTCACAGCCATTTCTACTAATAATTAGACAAGCAAGAGAGATATTTTAACAGCTTTAACCCTTTGCGACTATGTGATTTTAGATTCCATTTGTTTCGCTGAAAAGGACAAAGCAAAAATTATTTTTCTAATTTCAATAATCTTAAATTATTGCTTGTGAAAAGTCGAACACATATCTTCTGGCGTAGTCACTAAGCTAAAACTGGACTTTTAGATCCCCTTATAAAAACCTTGGGAGGGTCATGAACATTCTCGGGCACATTCGACCTGATGACAAAAGAGAAGCCCCCAACGATGCTCCTGAACTGATCCAATGCACAAGAAAACACCAATAGGAAAACGACACAAACAGTTTATGAATTTTTACCCAATATGCAATGTGACTCCTGAATTTTATCCCGATATGTAATATTGTCCCTAAACTTTTAAATTGTCAAATTGGTACCCAAACTTTTGGCACATATCTAGTATACATTTGATTATATGAAGATATTTAATATTGTCCATGAGCTTGAATTAATAGAATGACAGTATTCAACATTTTTATATAGTCCGGAGGCCACATTACATATTAAGATAAAGTTCAAAAACTATATTACATATTGAGATAAAGTTTGGGAACAACATTGAATGAATAAAAAATTCAAAGATCATGATATACATTGAACCAAAATTTAAGTACTCCAAAACCATCTCTCTCGCTCCTCATGATCCTCCACGCAGCTCCATCGTCACTGTCCCCATAAACTACCATCCCCCGCCAGCTGACCAAACATTTTTCAACCAAAAGGTCGCCTTCTTTTCTGTCCCGCGTGACCTCTTCATGCGTTCCACGCTCAGCTAAGTCGCTAGAAACGATACCGCACTCGCACACTCTACGCCTGCTCATCTTCTCTCTTCTAAGTGTTCCGAGTTTTGCCGAAAGAGTAGTGAAGAGCGATGGCAGGCGAGAATGGGGAGGCAGTGAGGAACAAGCAAGTGATATTCAGGGACTACGTGAGTGGTTTCCCCGAGGATACGGACATGGAGGTGCGTGAGTCGACCATGAAGTTGCGTCTCCTGGAGGGCTCGAACGGCCTTCTCGTGAAAAATCTCTACTTGTCCTGCGACCCTTACTTGAGGTTCCGCATGACGAAACCCAATGTCCCGGTTTATGTCGAACCCCTCAGACCTGGTTCGGTGAGCAAGCCTAAGTACTCTTTTCGTTGTCAAGTTCTGTCTCTTTTTTTTTTTTTTTCCAAAAGAACATAGATAGAGAAAAAGTTCATCGAGGATGATGTGGGTTTTCTTGAGTATGATATTTTTTGTCCTTTTTAAGTTTGCTCTGGGCATTCATTACGTTGTTTTTGGAGAAAGTTGCGGTGTCTCTGCTGATGTATAGCGGATATTATATCAGTTTTCCTTGAGTGTTGGATCATGATCTCAGGTTTGGCTAAATTAATATACAAGGACTTGTCAAGTATTAGTTCTGATTATGTCCCATCATTTGAATCAAAAGGATTGTAGCGACTCTGTGCTGTATGTGTAGCCATTTTTTTTATATCATGGCTAAATCTTTTGTGAGCAATTATCGGTGGCTTTGAAAGTGTAGAAATTGTTTGTGATGTCGGTATAATATTTGGCGAATGTATTGAAGGCTTGGGGTGTTGAAAGAGCGTCGCTTGTGCTATTTGGCATAGGAATTTTACATTCCTTACGTTTACTCAGTCCGCATAATCATGGGATTAAGCGATGCGCGTAATGTGTAAGCATGACGAATGGTGACTGATAGCTTGCACGTGAAAGAGGACAATGAGATGTATTAATTGAAATATAAAATAAACATGACTCTGGGATGAGCAGTGTTTTGGTTGGATCCTTCAGCATATTGCTTAGGAATCTGATGTATAGCTATGGATTTCAATTTTATTCCCGCTGTGTTAAAATTATGCTATTCTAGGTTTGTTGGAAGTTATATCAAGGGTTAAAGAAAACTGCATTTTGACTTACCTTACTTCAATATGACTCGAGTTGCAAACTTATACTATCAGAAAAAAGTTTAAAGGTGAAAGGGTCTCTGTTTATTGTAGCGCATTTGACTATGAAACTGTATTCATGTCCAATCATTCCTTCTTGGAAGTACAATGTCTATTTACGTTTGCTAAATTATTCACTTATATTTGAAGTATTTAACGCATTGATGCAGCTTATCACTGGATATGGAGTAGCTAGAGTTTTGGAATCTGGGCATCCAAACTTCAAGAAAGGCGACTTGCTTTGGGGTTTAACCGGATGGGAGGAGTATACTCTAATTACTGCACCAGAGACTTGCTTCAAGATTGAACACACCGATGTTCCTCTGTCTTACTACACTGGCCTTTTGGGTACCTTTTTTTATCATCGATTGCAATATCTATGTCTTCTTAATGAATAGGAGGAATCAGATAATTAAGATATTACTCGTCGGGGATCTTCATTGTCGATGAGCCTTATGTCCTCATTAAATTGTCTGAATGACAGGGCCCTGCAGAGCTGTCTTCTGGCTTTGCGAAGCGTGTAAATCGGTTATTTCTAGAGAAATAGTAGCTTTCCTTGAGAAGAATACATTTCTCACGGGCTTCACCTTTGGGCAATAATCGGACCATTTGAGATTTTGCCATAGCATAACACTCCTACACCATTGTCTAATTTCTACAAATTTATAATTTGTAGGTATGCCTGGCATGACAGCTTATGCCGGTTTTTTTGAAGTATGCTCTCCTAAGAAAGGAGAGACTGTTTTCATATCAGCGGCATCGGGAGCTGTTGGTCAGCTTGTTGGCCAGTTTGCAAAGTTGTTCGGTTGTTACGTTGTTGGCAGTGCTGGTAGCAAAGAGAAGGTAATCGTGTCAAGGTTGATGAGTGCTGTCTTTCTTAAATTCGAGAATGCTCAAGAGAGTGATGGCACTACTGAATGTATACCATCGTCATCATTTTACTGACTACAGTCTTACTGTTATCTCCCGAATTTCATTGCATTAAAAGTTGTTTTTGCCGCCATTTTTGCGAAAAAGGTTGATTTGCTGAAGAACAAGTTTGGATTCGACGATGCTTTCAACTACAAGGAGGAACAGGATCTGGATGCAGCACTGAAAAGGTGAGCTATGAGTATAGCAGTGATGATTAAGCAAATAAGCGACTGGCGCACGGTATATAAAAAATGTAACTGTTCCTGACGCCCTCCGTTTGACTTTTTGTGTTATAAATGTTTAGATGCTTCCCCGAGGGTATCAATATCTACTTCGAAAACGTTGGTGGAAAGATGCTCGATGCGGTGCTGCTCAGCATGAAACTTCATGGCCGAATCGCGGTTTGTGGAATGATCTCACAGTACAATCTCGACCAGCCCGAAGGCATACACAACTTGACAAATTTTATCCTGAAGCGGATTCGGATGGAAGGTTTCGTGGTATCCGATTACTATCATCTCTACCCGAAGTTCCTGGAGACGGTATTGCCTCAGATCAAAGAGGGGAAGATTGTGTATGTGGAAGACACTGCCGAAGGTCTCGAGAATGCTCCACAGCTCTCATCGGGCTGTTCTACGGTCGCAATGTCGGGAAACAAGTGGTGGTGGTTTCTCACGAATGAGTCGGCTTTCTGTACTTTTCCATCGGCGTCGTCTCCTCTTTTCTCGTGTTTTCAAAATGGGTTGTTTTCTGTTTGTCTTTGTGTTGCCATTCCGTTGTGCGAGGACACAGAGGTTGTTTGTTTCTTTGGGGATGAATCGGATGATAGAGAGGACCATCTGGTTGTGTTGTTTTCAGGGGTCGATGTTGGTAAACGGGGTGGTTTGTAGCTTTTCGCGAATGTCGCTTAGTGTACTTTTGGGTGCACATGCTCTGTTTTGCTTTCGGAGGCTTTTTGTCTGTCTATGATGTTAATGGAAATGTTTCCTCACGTACCGTGTCATGGTCTTTAAACTCTCTCGTTTTGCAGAGCTTACCCTCTAACGTCATGGTAGTTTGACCTAATCAACCCTCAATCCATCGAATCTTCTTCCTCACGCTGAGGCTATCTTCTGGGAGCTTCGCTCTTCTGTCTGAAGTCTCGTAGAAACTGAATTTCCTTTCGTCTCGCTCGATTCCTCGCCTCGACTAAAACCCTCGCTTCCTTTGTTTCATCTCCATCGACCCACCCCCTTTTTCCATCGCCTTCATTTTTCACCCCAATTACATCGCAACCTGCTTTATCTGCCTTCTCACCTCATTGCAATCCTGTACGTCATCTGGATTTATGGAGGAGAAGGACTTGGAGGAAGACCCACGCCTGGCCGCTCTCTGTAAAAGGCTGGGTCGGCTTTGCGCTGATCATGAGATTGAAGTTTGGGATGACCCGCCGCCGCTAGAGAAGATTGATGAATGTAAACAAATCTTAGTTGGTAAAATTCTATCAGACCCTTCGGTTAACTTCCAAGCATTACAAAATACTCTTACACGAACATGGCGATTAGACAAGGTAGAACTCACACAACAGGATACTGGCATTTATGTAGCAAAATTTACATCTGAAGAGGAAAAACAGAGAGTCCTAGAGGGAGGTCCATGGTGTTTTGCCAATCACCTAGTCATTTTAAAGCCATGGATTCCTAATACACCTTTGCATTGTTATGATTTCTCCTCATGTGCCTTTTGGGTTCAAATCTTTGGATTACCGCTAGAATGGTGCTCGGATCAGATGCTGAGGAGAGCAGCAAGACATGTTGGGAAAGTAATTACGGTTAAAGTAGACACTAGAGAAGGTTCCAACTTCGGGGCAGGTAGAGCTCGGGTGGAAATAAATCTAAGCCAGCCTTTAAAAACAGGGCACTTAATTCGTATTGACGGCAGGAATATATGGTTAGATTTCCGATATGAGCGCCTTCCACACTTCTGCTATTCATGTGGTAGGCTGGGACACTATGCCGCACACTGTGAGGAAATTCCCTTCAGTCAAGCAAAATTTGAAGGAAAGGAAAAAATGGCCTTTGGACAATGGTTGCGTGCTGAAGTCAAACAACATAGTCCTTACTGGATTACTTTTTATGGTGTTCAAGACAAAGCAGCACAAACAGAGGAAGTGATACCTGAGACACCTCCCTCCTTGATCGCTAAGGCCCCAGCACTCCCTCCAATAGACAATCCCACCAGGCCAATTAATAATGAAGGACAGACAGTAGAGCAATCTTCCATAGGTGAAATGGCCCTTGTTGTACCTAATCAGGAGGATATGCTAGACATCACTCGTTCTGATATACAGCAAAGAGAGGGGGGTAAGCATATATCAGCAATACTTCAGTCAGATGGTATGGGAGAAAAATCTATGAAAGGTGTACAACATGTGCCACAACCTAGTTTAGGTTTTTTAAAGAAGGATCTAACTCCTGCATCTGCAAAATTAAAAGGTGTTCAGGATCAGCACACTATTGTCCAATATCACAAAAAAAAGAAGCAATCAAGAGCACCTACTAAGGCGGGAAGTTCCAAGAAGTTAAGGAGATATAATCCTTATGAATCTAGAGCTCATATTGCTGAGGACTTCGATGAGACCCAATTAATAGACACTCCGATTCTCATTGCTGCAGAGAACAACAAAGGGGCCGAGATGGCTTGCCCTCAAAAGCCACCTACAGGAAAATGAAGCTTGTTAGTTGGAACTGTCAAGGTCTGGGGTCTTCCCTGACAGTTCAATCCCTTAAGGCCCTAGTGGCCAAAGAAAGACCTGACCTGCTATTTTTAATGGAAACCAAAAATAGACCGGAGGTGCTTACTAAAATTCAGTGGCGGCTTAAGTTCCCTAACTCCTTTTTGGTTAATCCTGTTGGTTCCGCAGGAGGTCTGGCCATCTTCTGGTAGGCAAATATTTCTCTCAAAGTGATCCAGTCAAATCAGGAACTCATAGACCTGATGTGTATAGAACCAGAGAAGAAAATACCTATTCGTGTGACTTGTCTTCATGCACCAGCTGTGTTTCGACTTCGCCAACACCTGTGGCAGGACCTCCGACGAATTGCGAACTCCAACAATTCTCCTTGGATTTGCGCCGGAGACTTTAATGAAATTACCTATCACTGGGAAAAGGTCGGTAAGCGTGCCGCAGATTTCCAACGCATGAATTCTTTCCGAGAGGTTCTTCATGATTGTTCCTTATTAGACATGGAGAGTAAGGGCTGCGCATTCACTTGGACAAATAACCGAGAGGGTGATGAAAATGTAAAAGAAAGACTGGATAGGATCCTTTGCAACCTCGATTGGAGAATCACCTTCCCGAAAGCCGAGGTATTTGCTTTACCAGCTGTAGGATCAGACCATAGCCCTTTACTTTTAATTACTGAAGCATTTCTGAGGAGAAGACGGAGGCCGTTTATCTTTGAAGTGTTTTGGTTACAAGAACCGGACTGCAGGATGATAATTGCCGAAGCATGGAAGTTTGCAATCAACTCCAATTCTGACCTACCACAGAAATTAAAGTTAGTTGGGGCTGCACTTACCAGATGGAGTCGGGAAAAGTTTTCCAAAGTCAAAAATAGAATATCAGACTTGCAACTTCAGCTACAACAGATCACAAACCAAACCAACTTCAGCTTTAAGTGAAACTGACTCGAGATGCCAAATTGCTACGAATAATGCGGAAGTGCCTGTGAACAAATTTAATGATTTGAGTAAGAAATAAATCAAATAAATGAAACTCAAAAATAACGGATTATCGTGATTTGACGGTGTGCATATGGTGAGATATCAACAAGATGAGTCCTATATACAATAAAGGTATGATTACAATCGTCTAACCACAATCATTTTTATTTTTACTTTTTTATGTAGTCCTATTCTATAAACGAAGTCATTCACAATGAGGAGAAATAATAAAAAAAAATATTAAATTTATTATACTTATGTTAATTCGGTCCAAAATTTTTCAATTTGGCCAATTGAATCTTAAGTGTAGTTCATCTAGCCAATTTTGGCTGGAAATCACTAACAAAAATATTGTGTGACATCCCAGATTTTCAATTCTATTTTTTATTGAATAAATCGGACATTTCATCGATGTGCCTATAGGGCTATTCTCAGAGGTGATCACTCTCGAGATAACTAGACTATCCAGGAAAGCCATTAAAGAATTTTAATACAATTGACTTGAGAATTCGACCGAAATTCGACTTCTCGACTGTGCTCATCTTTAGAGACCATTACGGCACAATATAAAATCGATTTGAGATCAGATATATGTTAATTCAACTGAGATGTGTGGCTAATCGTGAGTGACACCACTAAATTGGAAAATTCTCGTCAACCGGCACTAAACTGATTTTTCTATCGTTTTGGTACCCTGTGTCTGAATTTGAATCCTCGAGATTTTGTCGACAACCAAGAGTCGTCATTATGTCGAGTGGGTTCATCGTGGCTCGAAAAAAATCAACAACGGGTCATTTGCACCAAAATTTTCTGAAAATTACCTAGTAGTCTAGATCACGCTAAAAATGCGCCGGATTGAAATTAACCACAAATTTAAACCCAATTTCAGAAATTGAAAGTTTTGTCATGTCACAATCTACTTTAGGAACGTTGACTCGTCCTCTGAATAATTTTCGAAGATTCCGATATTTTTACGAAAAATTAATTCGGACGTTGTGGAAAATTAACGGAAATTCAAATAGACCAAAATTAAAGGAAATTTGAACTTCCGTTCTAAGTTTTTAAGTGTTGGGGACTTACAGATAATTATACGGGATTTTTCTTCATTAAGATTGGACCTCAATTGGAGAAATTAAATGAAGAGATTGAAGCCAAGATTGGGAAATCCGGAGCCTAGGGTGAGGGGGTGCAACATTTACATCAAAATATGTTTAATTGGTGGAAATTTATGTTGGAAAGTATTGGGAGACAAAGCCATCAATGGAGGAGATAAAAATTTCTAACTTTGGGCCCCTCCTTGGCTTCTCCTATACGCTTGACCGGTCCCTTTTCTTCCTCGTGCGAATTGCGCCTTAGCCGAAGACCAGCTGCCTCTGCCTTCCTTTCTTCCATTTGCTTTCTTCTCCTTCTTAGCTGCTTCCCCACCGCCAAGACAAAACCACCGAATTCCCCATTCAGCCGATCCATTGAGTTTTCCACTCACCGAAGCCAAGCCACGAATCCAACTACCAGCTCGCCCTCTTTTCCCCCATCTCTGCCGCACGAACGGTCAACCTCAGCAAGTTTGTTGACTCCTTGCCGCGACACCATCCACGAAGCAATTTCTTCAACAGCTCTTGCTGCTTCCTTCCATTTCAGCCGCAAGCCCAAGACGCCAGCGAAGCCACCGTCAGCCCATCTCCACTCTCGGTCAAACCCCCAGCACCGAAGACCCCAACAGCAGCTCCCACGTTGACGCCAGCAACGCTCGCTCCCCACCATCTTCGATCTTTTGGCCAAGCTGTTCACCCATCTTCACGCCTGCAGATTCCCACCGAAGCTACTTCTCTCTCTCTCTCTCTCTCTCTCTCTCTCTCTCTCTCGGCCCAGTAGCAGCTCACCGAGGCCCAACAGCAGCCTTTGCCGCTTCTTTATCTGCAAGCTCCAGCCCATCAACCGAGCGGCCCAAATCTTCAGCATCAGCCCACGTTTTCTTCAGCCCGCCAATTGAAGCCCACGCATCCAGCAAATTTTTGGCGCAGCATCTCCATCAAGTCAAGCCCATTTCTAGCTCACTTGAAGCCCAAGCAAGTTCAGCACATCTTCAGCCCATCTTGGGCCTGCGACCAGCAGCCCTGTAGAAGCCCAAGGCCGAAGCTCAGCCTTGCTGAGTTATGTTGGGCCATTTAAGGCCCGGTCCAAGCCCGTCGGTGTCGTCGCAAGCCCAAGTTCGGCCGCCGTCGGGGTGAACCGATCTTCACTTTGCACCGGTGAGTTTAGCTCACTAAACCCCGCTTAGTAGGTTAATGATGCTTGGATTTATTAGATTAATTAAGCACGGTTTAGCTAAATAGATTAGATTAGATTAGTTAATTTAATTATCTGCCAATGCATGTTAGAGCTGGTTAGTTAGTGACATTAGCAAGTAGACCCATTCTATTATTTATTGAACGAGTCTCGAAAATTTTTCGGGTCCGTTTCGGCTTCCAATTAGGCTATAACGGGCCTAAGTTGGATATATCACATTTATTTAATATTTTCCATAATTATTTAATTAATTAATTATTTTCTAGAAATTAGGTGGGACAACCGACGCGTAATTTCATGCTAATTGCAATGGTACTTCCTATTTATTTATTCGAGTACCAGATTGCGAAATTTAAGTGAAATTGGTGATTATGGGGATTTATCCCAAAATTGGAAAATGTTGGTATTTGAAGGGAAAATAACCATGTGAGGTTGTAAGTTGGATTTAAAATTGCTGAGTGGGGCCACAATACCACTAAGTCTAAAATTGCTGAGTGAAGCCGTCATGCCACTAAGTCTAGAAAATTGCCAGGTGGGGCCGTAATTACCACCAAATCTAGAAAATTGCCATGTGGGACCATGATTACCACCAAGTCTAGAAAATTTGCCAGGTGAGGCCATGATTCCACTAAGTCTAAAATTGCTGAGTGGGGCCGTGATTCCACTAAGTATAAATTATGTCTATAAGGCTGTGATTCAGAGTCAAGAATGAATAGTCGGGATGACCATATGATGACCTCGATAACATGTAATCGACTGAGTTGATTAATTGCTGAGTCGATCCTATTGGTTGAATTGATGGGTTGATGTGATAGTCAGTATTTATTATTTGAACTGGCTTGCAGGAAGGAAACTGAGGCCAAGGTAAGTCCTCTGACTCATGGTTGTGCTTAGGCAGTCCCTATGACATATATTCTTCCTAATCGGATCTTAGGGAGTAGAACTCGTTAAGAAATTGTCTCACTGGTTATTGTATAACCATTTTCAGGTCCGTAGATGATAGTTGTGGAGGACCGAAGCCCAGAGTTTAGGAGATGAAGCCCAAGACTCGGCGAACTTGTCCGATTAGTTAGTCATAGGACAATTCTCTTTTGTTAAAAGCCGATCCCTTTTTATAGGCTTCTGTGTATAAACCTGTGTGTTTATAAAAAGATATTTTGTGAAAAATTTGCCATGTTTTTCTATCACATTGTTTTATTATTTGGGGATTATTTATATGCTTGCGCATATGTATTAAAATGAAAAGGTCGACAATGCGGCCTAGAATGTCATTATTAAATCGATCAATGTGAGAGATGGGTGCGTACCCAAGGATCGGGGCGTGACATATTGACCATGGATAATTTTTTAAATTTAAAAAATATATAATTTTTTTATTCACTTTTTTTTGCCAGTGATTGATTGCGAGCCGTGAACCACCAGCCATGGCTAGGAAGGGCCGGTCTCTGTTGAGCAAGGACAAGGGCGAGCACCTATTCACTAGACTTGGCCGGGCCAACCCTTGTTGGGCCTTGCCAAGGCCGACCCTCCCCTAGGTGACAGCCAGTGAGGACACCCTCGCCTAGGTAGGGGTTGACCTCTCTAGATTTGGCAAGGGAGCCCTGCCTAAGTGAGGCCCAACGAAAAGAAAAGGGAAAAGAAAAAAGAAAAAAAAATCTTAAAAATTGTTAGTGCTAATCGCTTCACAAAAGATGGTTGGTGTTTACATCAACGATTTCCGCCCAAAAGGCCAATTTTAGCGGGATGAACCACAATAGTAAATCACAAAAGGTTTAGAACTTGCCCCATTAAAAAGTTTAGGATGGAAATGGCACAAATGCGATCGTGTAAGACTTTCTTAATAATTCCCCTTTATAAGTGTGTTTAACCCCAACTCAAAAAAAAAAAAATTATAAGAAAGGGCTTTTTTCATAGTCTCACAAGTTTCGTATATATTAAGCACACTTACCGCCACATCAAAATAATTATATGCAAAAAACTGTATGAGCGTGCAAATAAGCGAAATTTGCATTGAATGGTTGAAGTTTCCAAGTTATGGACTCGAATCCAGCACCGCTAGAAATGAAGACAACGTTCTCTTTGACACGATCCGAACTAGTGTGATACATCAAGCCCACCAAATCAACCATCATCACCGTGTGCTCTTGGCAAAGCTTGAGAGGCTGCTGGACATCCTAAGCGTCACAGCCATTACTGCTAATAAATAGACAAACAAGAGAGACATTTTAACAGTTTTAACCCTTTGCAACTATGTGATCTTATGCTCTGTTTTTTTTTTTTTTTTGTCAGTCCTACTCTATTCCTACTCTACACTTACTCTCAGACTTTTGCCCTGCCTCTTACAAGGCGTGGGAGTCGAAACCCACTCCTGAAACTTACGCGTCCCCACCCCATCCCCCCCTGAGAAGGTGAGGATTTGAACCCCTCACCTCCCCTTTCCATGATAAAAGGGTGGCCACTGAGGCGAATCCTAGTAGTTTCTTATGCTCTGTTTGTTTCGTTGAAAAGAGCAAATCAAGAATTATTTGTCTAATTTTAATAGTTGTAAATTTATTGCTTATGAAAAATCAAACACATGACCGCCGGTAGGCAGCCAAGATGGTTTGCACTTTACTACTCATCGCCAAAGGAACAAGTTCGAATCTTCAATTGCTAGCCTTTTAAGTAGGGAGCCTTGGTGGTGGGTTCCTAGGTCAGCTTCCCCTCAAATGTTGACGCTCAATCCAGGGTGTACGGTGCACTTTATGGGCCGTGGGCTGCGCAATGTAAGCCCAGCGGGCTCAGCGAATCCTGGGCATCAAAAAAAAAATCAAACACGTGTCCTCTAGCGTCAATTGCTAAGCAAAGTGGAATTGCAGGTCATATCGTAGAAACTTTGGGAGGGTCATGACCATTTTTCGACTGTGTTCAACACGAAGACAAAAGAGAGGCCCCCAACCAAGAAGAGCAGCTTTGTAAACCAATCACTATGCTCCGGAACTGATCCAATTCACAAGAAAACACCAATAGAAAAATAATACAAATAGTCTCTAAATTTTTGTATTATGTGCATTATGATCTTTGAACTTTTAATTTGTTCAATATAGTTCTCGAACTTTATATTAATATGCAATGTCATTCCTGAACTTTTAAATTGTCGATATGGTCCCTGACCTTTATCCTGATATATAACGTCGTCCATGAATTTTTAAATTGCTAATTTAGTCCCTAAATTGTTAATAACATATTTAATGTAGTCATTGTACTATATAAAAATATTTAATAGTCTTTGAGCTTGAACTTGAGTCTAAATTAATAAAATAACAATATTAAATATCTCCATATAGTAAATGAATTAAATTGAACATGTATCGAAAGTTTAAGAATTATATTGAATAAATTAAAAATTCAGCAATCATATTATATATTAAAATAAAATTCATGGATTATATTGAATAAATAAAAAAATTCAAGAAGTATATTCGACATTGAGTCAAAAATTAGGATCCTTTGTCCTGTTATCCCAACGACAACCGAACATACCCGAATGTTGTCGTCTTCCCCGCGGAGCATCTCCACAACCATCTCGCTGCACAGTATCCTCTCGTCCTCCTCGCGGAGTATCTCCACGACCATCTCGCTGTCGCTACACAGTATCGTCCACTCAGCTCCGTCGTCACCGCCCCCATCAACGACTCCCACCCATAGACGCGACAAGGAGAAACAAAAGGTCACGTTTTTCTGTCCCGCAATACTTCTTCACGTGTTCCACGCTCAGCTGAGTCGTTAAGAACGATACCGCACTAGCACGCTCCACGCCTGTTCATCTTCTCTCTTCTGGGTGTTTGGAGCTTCGCCGAAAGAGTAGCGAAGAGCCATGGCGAGTGAGGATGAGGAGGTAGTGAAGAACATGCAAGTGATATTCAGGGACTACGTGAGCGGTTTCCCCAAGGAGACGGACACGGAGGTGCGGGAATCGACCATGAAGTTGCGTCTCCCGGAAGGGTCGAACGGCCTCCTCGTGAAGAATCTCTACTTGTCCTGCGACCCTTACATGAGGACCCGCATGGCGAAGCTCGACATCCCGGGTTATGTTGATTCCTTCAAACCTGGTTCGGTGAGCAAGCCTAAGTACTCTATTTGTTGTCAAGTTGTGTCTGTTTTTTTCCAAAAGAATGTAGAAAGAGAAAAAGTTCCCTGAGGACGACGTGGATTTTCTTGAGTATGATATTTTTGTCCTCTTTAAGTTTGACCCGTTTGCTCCGGGGATTCGTTATGTTGTTTCTGGAGAAAGTTTGCGGTGTCTCTGCTGATGGATGGCGGATTTTATATTAGTTTCCCTGAGTGTTGGATCATGATCTGAGGTTTGGCTAAATTAATATACGAGGACTTGTCGAGTATTAGTTCTGATTATGTCCAATCATTTGAATCAGAGAATAGTAGCGACTCTGTGCTGTATGTCTATTCATTCTTCTTTATATCATGGCTAAATCTTTTGTGAGCCAATTGGTGGTGGCTTTGAAAGTGTAGAAGTGATTTGTGATGTCGGTATAAGATTCAGCAAATGTATTGAAGAGCTTAGGGTGTCAAAAGAACGTCGCTTATGCTATTTGGCATAGCAATTTTACATGTCTTACGTTTACACAGTGCACATAACACGGGGTTAAGCAATGCAAGTTGCTTCACACTCCCACTCATGTGTAAGCATGACGAATGGTGGGGATAGCTTGCACGAGAAATAGGATAATTAGACATATTCATTAAAATATAAACTAAACATGACTCTGGGATAAGCAGAGTTTCGGTTGCATCCGTTAGAAATTGCTTAGGATTCCAACCTAATACTATCGATTTCAATTTTATTCCTGCTGAGTCCGCTGCTCTTCTTCTAGGCTTGCTTGGAAGTTATATCAAGTGTTAAGAAAGCTGCATTTTGACTTACGTTGCTTCAATATGACTTGGGTTGCAGACTTTTAATATCAGACAAAAGGTAAGGGTCTCTGGTTATTGTAGCCCATTTGATTATGAAATTGTCTTATCATTCCTTCTTGGAAGTACAATATCTATTTTTGTTTGCTGCACTATTTACAATAATATTTGAAGTATTTAACACATTGATGCAGCCTATCACTGGATATGGAGTAGCTAGAGTTTTGGAATCTGGGCATCCAAACTTCAAGAAAGGCGACTTGCTTTGGGGTTTCACTGGATGGGAGGAGTATAGTCTAATTACTGCACCAGAGACTTGCTTTGAGATTGAACACACTGATCTTCCTCTGTCTTACTACACTGGCCTTTTTGGTATGCTCTATAATCATCAACTGTAATATCTATTTCTTGTTAATGAATAAGGAGAATCAGATAGTTAAGATATCACTTGTAGGGATTTTCATTGCTGATGAGCCTTATGGCCTTGTTGAATTGTCTGAATGACAGGGCCAATACTGCAAAGCTGTCTTCTCGCTTTGAAAGAAGCATGTAAATCAGTTATTTCTAGGGAAATAGTAGCTTTCCTTGAGAAGTCAATGCATTTCTCACGGGCTTCACCTTTGGGCAATAATCGGACCATTTGAGATTTTGCCATAGCATAACACTTTTATACTTATGCTTCAGCAAATCCTGTGACTTGTCTAATTTCAACAAATTTAATCTTTGCAGGTATGGCTGGCATGGCAGCTTATGTTGGGTTTTTCGAGGTATGCTCTCCTAAGAAAGGAGAGACTGTTTTCATATCGGCAGCATCAGGAGCCGTCGGTCAGCTCGTTGGCCAGTTTGCAAAGTTGTTTGGTTGTTATGTTGTTGGCAGCGCTGGTAGCAAAGAGAAGGTAATCATATCACGGTTGATGGGTGCTGTCTTTCTAGAATTTGAGAATGCTCAAGAGAGTGATGGCACTGTTGAATGTATGCATAACGTAATCATCATTTCACTAAGTCTTACTGTTCTCTTTTCATTCTATTAAAAGTTCTTTTTGCTGCTATTTTGCTAAAAAGGTTGATTTGCTGAAGAACAAGTTTGGATTCGATGATGCTTTCAACTACAAGGAGGAACAGGATCTGGATGCAGCACTGAAAAGGTGAGCTATGAGTATAGCAATGATGATTAAGCAAATAAAATATGTACCCATTCCTAAAGCCCACTCCATTTGACTTTTTGTGTGGTAAATGATTAGATGCTTCCCCGAGGGTATCGATATCTACTTTGAAAATGTTGGCGGAAAGATGCTCGACGCAGTACTGCTCAACATGAAAATTCGTGGCCGAATCGCACTATGTGGACTGATCTCACAGTACAATCTCGAGCAGCCCGAAGGCCCATACAACTTGATGAACCTCATTCTGAAGCAGGTTAGAATGGAAGGTTTCTTGGTGTTCGATTACTATCATCTCTATCCAAAGTTCCTGGAGATGGTATTGCCTCAGATCAAAGAGGGGAAGCTTGTCTATGTGGAAGACACTACCGAAGGTCTCGAGAATGCTCCAGCAGCTCTCATCGGGCTATTCTCCGGCCGCAATGTCGGGAAACAAGTGGTGGTGGTTTCTCACGAATGAGCCGGCTTTCTGTACTTTTTCCATCGGCATAGTCTACTCTTTTCTCGCGTTTTCAAAATGGTTGTTTCCTGTTTGCCGTTGTGTTGCCGTTCCATCGTGCGAGGACATAGAGGTTGTTTCTTTCTTTGGGGATGAATCAGATGATACGGAGGACCATCTGGTTGGGTTGTTTCAGGGGGCAACGTTGGAAAACGTGGCGGTTTGTAGCTTTTCGCGAACGACTCGCTTAGTGTACTTTTGGGTGCACATGCTCTGTTTTGCCTTCGGGGGATTGTTGTCTGTATCAGGTATAGAATTTTATTTGCCTCCCTAAAATAATGTTAATGGAAATATTTCTTCTTGTACCATGTCATCGTCTTTAAATAAGACTCATTTGAGATACCAAATTGTTATGACTAATGGGGAAAGTGCATGAACAAATTAAAAGATTTGAGTAAGAGATAAATCAAAGAAATAAAACTCAAAAATAATAGATTATTATAATTTGACGGTGTGCATACATCGCAGTATTTTCTGTCTGGTCTTGTCCTAAAGCCAAAGTCATGCACAAAAGAGGGATATTATAACTTATTGCATTTATGTAAATTTAGTTCTAAACTTTTCAATTTGATCAATTAAATCGTAAATGTAGTTTATCCAACCAATTTTTGTTGAAAGCATCTAACAAGAACATTGACCTAGGATAACTTTCGGAATTTTTAAAAAAATGATTTTTTCTTCTTTTTTTTTCTTTTTTCTTTCCCCTTGGGGGGGGGGGAATGGCCAATGGTGAACCACCAGCCATAGACCAATCAAGGGCCGGTCTCTCTTAGGCTAGGGCAAGGCCCGGCAAGGTTCAGCCTTGCCAAGTCTTAGGGGGGCGAGGGTGAGCGCCTATTCATCATACTAGACTAGGCCAAGCCAACCCTTACAAGGCCTTGCCTAGGCCAACCCTCCCCTAGGTGACACTTAACGAGGCCACCTTGGCCTAGGCAAAGGTTGACCTCTCTAGATTTGGCAAGGGGGCTTGCCCAAGTGAGGCCCGGCGAAAAGAAAAAAGAGAAAAAAAAAATAAAACTTGTTAGTATTGACACTAGTTGTGCCACATAAAACGGTTGGCATTCAAGTTAGTGATTTCCTGTCAAAATTGGCCAATTTTGGCTTGATGAATTACACTGCTAAATTGTTAAAAGGTTTGAAACTCAATTGACCGTGTTAAAAGATTTAGGATCGAATTAGCACAAGTACATTCGTCTAGGACTTTTTTGATAATTTCCTTTTCACAAGTGTGTTCCAATTCTAAATTCAACCCCAACTCACAAAAATTAATTATAAGAAAGGGCTTTTTTTCGTTCTCTCAACTCTTTTGGAAGAGTGTTGACACCTAAATTTTTGGGATTAATTTTTACTAAAAAAAAAAAGAAGAAGAAGAAAAAAGAAAAAAGGAAAAAAGAAAAATGGGGTATGGTTTAGAAACATTTTATTTTTTTGTTTTATTTTATTTTATTTTAGGCTGCCGGTGAAGAGAAGATTTTTCACATATTCCGTTCAAGCTTTTCATATTTTTAAGTAATATACACTAGGGGTGTATTTCGTGCAAAAAGGGAATTTTTTTGGATAGAATATGTGAAAAATACAAAAGAGAATATCACATGTGGTGCAATGATATATTCAGAGAATTATGCACGAGTGGAATTGGAAATAAAATATGCTTCAAAGATCTAAAATTTTCCCCTATAAAAGGCGTTGCGCACGAACGGACAAAGGGGTGGAAGGAATTTCAAAAAATTTTGGAGCAAAAAGGGAGCTTCTGTTGGTGAAAAAGAACACAAAAGAAAAGCAAAAAGGAGAGAAAAAAGATGAAAAGGTGAAAAGTGACGTGAGAGAGAGAGACCAGAAAAAAGAAAAGAGAAAAAGGACAGCCCCACGTTACTGTTCATCGTCTTCTTCGTGGGGGTGGCCTCGCCTTCGCCAGCTCGCACCGTCGCCGCCTCACGAGCCACCGCCCATCGCTGCTCTGCCGGTGACCCGCGAATCCGCTCCATTCCACCGCGCCTCTGCTCACCCGACGCCGCTACCGCCCCACAGCTCCGTCCGCGACGCCCACGCCAGATCCGGCGTCCGCAGGAGCCCTCGCCGGAACCCGGAAGCGCGAGCTTCGCCCGCGGCGCCCCGCCTCTGTTCCGACGACCTGACGCCGCCCCCGCTGCCCCGAAGCCGGCCGCTCCTGACCTCGCCGCGCCACCGCGCCGCTTGCCTCAGCTCCGCCCGCGAACCAGCGCCGCACCGCTCCGACGCCCGTGCCCGAGCTCCGCCCGCGAACCAGCGCCGCACCGCTCCGACGCCCGTGCCCGAGCTCCGCCCGCGAACCAGCGCCGCACCGCTCCGACGCCCGTGCCCGAGCTCCGCCCGCGACCCTGCTCGTCCCGACGGCCCGCGGTCCGCGGTCCGCGATCCCAGCTCCGTCGCACCTCCTCAGTCCGCGACGCCGCCCCGTGCCGACGCGCTCACCGCTCGCTCGCTGCTGGTTCCTATTGAGCCCTCGCCGGAACCCTAGCCGGCGTTCTTTCCCCACCGGAGCCCTAAAACCAGCGGCGAAGATCTTTTTTTTTCTAAAAAAAAAAGAAAAGAAAGATTTTACTAGGTATTTTTGCTTTACTTTATTAAGCAAGTTTAGGTTTTTCTCTATTTTTTTATCATTATCTTTTTATGTATTGTTTTCTTTGGTTGAAGTACTCATCCATGCATAATTGGAGATCTTAATGTATCACCCAATTCGAATCAGCGCTGCCAGTTTTTTATTTCATCTATAAGCGCTTTAGATGAAATAATTAATTAAAAATAAAATTGATGTTTTGATCTTTAAGGCTTAAGATCAAAGTATCGATTTTACTTAGCGAAATATTATCCTTTGATTTGAAAATGATATGTGATGTCCCTTTTAGGGTAATTTTGAATGAATTTGATTGTTTTTATTTATCTTGGGATATGTTTGAGATAGAATATCACGTGTTTTAGGGTTATTTACATATTTACGCAAAGCATTCTATTTATCATGAATTCTCGAAATAAAAATCGGTTTAGATTAGATGCATGTTAGGATATTACTTGTGTTAGGGTTTGCATATTTAGAATAGGAATTTTAATTTCGAATTTCATAAAAATCAAAAAAATTCAAATAAATCAATTTAGGTTGCTAGATTTTAATTTAGGTTGCATGCTTAATTACTTGGCAATTATTAATTCCGAAAATTTAAAAAAAAAAAAGAAAACAAAAACACAATAAAAAATCATCATACACTTGTCATGTAGAATTAGGGCATATTTTGCATGTCATTGCACATTAGGGTTAAATGGCACTTAGTTTAATTTAGATCATTTTTAATTTATTATAAGCTTGGCATTTTAGACATATTGTATTTTAGGATTATTTAGGTTAAGATAATATTTTAGTTTAAATTAGGATATGGCTCAACCTAATTCCTAATATAAATTAAATAGGGTCTTAATCTAATTAGGTAATTTTCGCATTTCACCAAATTTCGAATTTCATGAAAAATACAAAAAATGTCATAGGTTAAATTAGTTTTATTATTTAGGATAAAATGCATTCTTTTAGGAAAAGAAAAAATGTCATGTGCACGTCATTAGGGTTAGATTCATTGAAATGCATGTCATTTAGTATTTTTGCTAGGCTCATTTAATTAGAAATTACATGTCATTAGGATTAGGTCATTTAGTTAATATCGCATTGCATTTTGCATGATTTTCATTAATTAAGTGAAAACAAAAAAAATAAATTGTATGTTAATTAGAAACCATATCTAGGGTTATTGATGTGGATTTTGAATTAACATTGCAGATGCTTTCGTTGTTACGAGGTAAGTCCTGCATTTTCTATTTGCTTTATTGGGTGTTAAATTGATGGATTGAGATGCCGCGTGATCGCCTCACATGTTAGGGAAATAAATTTAAAATCAATCCAAACTGCTTTAAACATTTTTCAAAATAAAAGAAGATGCAGAAAGGCGTTAGAGGAATCTAACAGTGTAAGACTAAAGTCCCCGTGTCATAATCTCCTGGTCGTAGGAGTAAAGTGAATCTCCGTTACTTTACTTGGGTTTAATCGACCCACCAAAAATAGATTAGTGGCGACTCACAATTGAAAAATCATTTGCATGTTATAAACTTGAACTTAAGTCGCGATTGGTATGGGCCGAGGAGGCCCCGAGTTAAGTCTAGACTTAACAATCCATTAGCCAAACCCTAGGCGGTTGAAACCCGAAAAATTTGGTCGCGACAAAGAGGGCTCTCTATATTCTCTGTATCTCTCACAAGCTTCACATATGTTAAGCACACTTACTACAAAAATAAAATAATTAGATGCGAAGAACTCTATGAGCATTTCTTCGACATCAACAAGGACAAGAACCTTATGAGCATGGAAATAAGCGAAGTCTGCATTGAATGGTTGAAATTTCCTAGTTATGGACTCGAATCCAGCACGCTAGAAATGAGGGACAACGTTTTGTTCGACTCGATCCGAATTAGTGATACATCAAGCCCACCAAATCAAGCATCATCACCGTGTGCTCTTGGCAAAGTTTGAGAGGCTGCTGGACATCCTCAGGGTCACAGCCATTGCTACTAATAAATAGACAAGCAAGAGAGATATTTTAACAGCTTTAACCCTTTGCTACTATGTGATTTTAGATTCCATTTGTTTCACTGAAAAGGGCAAATGAAAATTTATATTTCTAATTTTAATAGTCCTAAATTATTGCTTGTGAAAAGTCAAACACATATCTTCCGGCGTCGTCACTAAGGGCACGTTTGGTAACGATTTTGTTCCGAAAAACAATTTTTGATGAGAAATGATTTTTTCCGATTCTATTCTTGGGAACAATTTTTAAGCAAAAAAATGCGTTTAGTAACTTCTCAAAATTTCTATTCTCTGGATAGAAATACATTTGGTAAGATTCTTAGATTTTTTTATTTCTTTTAATTTTTTAATTCTTTTATTATATTTTCTTTTTCTTTTCATTTTTCTTTTTCTTTTTGGCTGGTTGCTACCCACCCTCACTAGGCCACCAGCGAGGCTCGGCCTTACCCTGGCCTGGCAAGGCCCGGCCTCGCTCCCATTGGGGAGGCCGAGCCTCGCCAGCCACCGCTAGGCGACGCCGTTCGGAGGTGGCCCGACGAGGCCAAGCCTAGCCGGTGGCCGAGTGAGCTCGGCCTCACCTTGCCTCACCTTGGCTCGGCATCTTTGGGGGCCGGCAACGCTCCGTCAAGGTCGCCGGCCCTCGTCTAGTCAGTCAGCCGCGCCAAACATGGCCAAGGCCAGCGACTGATCAAAAGGAAGAAGAAAATGAAGAGAGAAGAGAAAAAGAAAAAGTAGATTCTAGAAATTGTTTCCGAGAACAAAATAATATTTTTTTCCACTTCTTGTTTCTATTCCAAATCTATTCCCTAACGAAAATTTTACCGAACATCAATAGGAAAATGACATAAATTATTTATGAATGTTTACCCAATATGCAATGTGACTCCTAAACTTTATCTCAATATGTAAAATTGTCCCTAAACTTTTAAATTGTCAATTTGATACCCGAACTTATGTTGCATGTCTAATGTAGTCATTTGATTATATGAAGATATTTAATTTTGCCCATGAGCTTGAATTAATGGAACAATGGCATTCAACATTTTTATATAGTCCGGAGACCACATTATATATTGAGATAAAGTTCAGTGATTAGGTTACATATTAAGATAAAGTTTGGGAACATCATTGAATGAATAAAAAATTCGAAGACCATGACATACATTGAACCGAAATTTAAGATTTCCAAAACCATCTCGCTCTCGCTCCTCATGATCCTCCACTCACCTCCATCGTCGCCGCCCCCATCAACTACCATCCCCCGCCGGCTGACCCACAGGGCGTAACCAAAAGGTCGCCTTCTTATCTGTGCCGCATGGCCTCTTCACACTCCACGCCTGCTCATCTTCTCTCTTCTGGGTGTTCACAGTTTTGCCGAAAGAGCAGCGAAGAGCGATGGCGGGCGAGAATGAGGAGGCAGTGAGGAACAAGCAAGTGATATTGAGGGACTACGTGAGTGGTTTCCCCAAGGATACGAACATGGAGGTGCGTGAGTCGACCATGAAGTTGCGTCTCCTGGAGGGCTCGAACGGCTTTCTCGTGAAAAATCTCTACTTGTCCTGCGACCCTTACATGAGGTTCCGCATGACGAAGCCCGACGTCCCGGATTATGTCCAAGCCTTCAGACCTGGTTCGGTGAGCAAGCCTAAGTACTCCTTTCGTTGTCAAGTTCTGTCTCTTTTTTTTTCCCTTTTTTCCAAAGAACATAGATAGAGAAAAAGTTCATCGAGGATGATGTGGGTTTTCTTGAGTATGATATTTTTGTCCTTTTAAGTTTGCTCTGGACATTCATTGTGTCGTTTTTGGAGAAAGTTGCGGTGTCTCTGCTGATGGATGGCGGATATTATATCAGTTTTCCTGAGTGTTGGATCATGATCTCGGGTTTGGCTAAATTAATATACGAGGACTTGTCAAGTATTAGTTCTGATTATGTCCGATCATTTGAATCAAAGGATTGTAGCGACTCTGTGCTGTATGTGTATTTATTTTTATCTTTTTTAATATCATGGCTAAATCTTTTGTGAGCAATTATCGGTGGCTTTGAAATTGTAGAATTTGTTTGTGATGTCGGTATAATATTTGGCAAATGTATTGAAGAGCTTAGGGTGTCGAAAGAATGTCGCTTGTGCTATTTGGCATAGGAATTTTACATTCCTTACGTTTACACAGTCCACATAATCATGGGGTTAAGCGATGCGAGTAATGTGTAAGCATGACAAATTGTGACTGATAGCTTGCACGTGAAAGAGGACAATGAGATTATTAATTGAAATATAAAATAAACATGACTCTGGGATGAGCAGTGTTTTGGTTGGATCCTTCAGCATATTGTGTAGGATTCTGATGTATAGCTATGGATTTCAATTTTATTCCCGCTGTGTTAAAATTATGCCATTCTAGGTTTGTTGGAAATTATATCAAGGGTTAAGGAAAACTGCATTTTGACTTACCTTACTTCAATATGACTCGAGTTGCAAACTTTTAATATCAGAAAAAAGGTTAAAGGTGAAAGGGTCTCTGGTTATTGTAGCGCATTTGACTATGAAATTGTCTTCATGTCCAATCATTCCTTCTTGGAAGTACAATGTCTATTTACGTTTGCTAAATTATTCACTTATATTTGAAGTATTTAACGCATTGATGCAGCTTATCACTGGATATGGAGTAGCTAGAGTTTTGGAATCCGGGCATCCAAACTTCAAGAAAGGCGACTTGCTTTGGGGTTTAACCGGATGGGAGGAGTATACTCTAATTACTGCACCAGAGACTTGCTTCAAGATTGAACACGCCGATGTTCCTCTGTCTTACTACATTGGCCTTTTGGGTACGCTTTTTTATAATCGATTGCAATATCTATGTCTTCTTAATGAATAAGAGGAATCAGATAGTTAAGATATTACTCGTAGGGATCTTCATTGTCGATGAACCTTATGGCCTCATTGAATTGTCTGAATGACAGAGCCCTGCAAAGCCGTCTCCTCGATTTGTGAAGCATGTAAATCAGTTATTTCTAGAGAAATAGTAGCTTTCCTTGAGAAGGATACATTTCTCACGGGCTTCACCCTTGGGAAATAATCGGACCATTTGAGATTTTGCCATAGCATAACACTCCTACACCTTTGTATAATTTCTGCAAATTTATAATTTGTAGGTATGACTGGCATGACAGCCTATGCCGGTTTTTTCAAAGTATGCTCTCCTAAGAAAGGAGAGACTGCTTTCATATCAGCGGCATCGGGAGCTGTTGGTCAGCTTGTTGGCCAGTTTGCAAAGTTGTTCGGTTGTTATGTTGTTGGCAGCGCTGGTAGCAAAGAGAAGGTAATCGTGTCACGGTTGATGAGTGCTGTCTTTCTTAAATTTGAGAATGGTCAAGAAAGTGATGGCACTATTGAATGCATACACTCTTACTGTTCTCTTCCTAATTTCATTCTTTGAGTTGTTTTTGCAGGTATTTTTGTGAAAAGGTTGATTTGCTGAAGAACAAGTTTGGATTCGATGATGCTTTCAACTACAAGGAGGAACAGGATCTGGATGCAGCACTGAAAGGTGAGCTATGAGTATAGCAGTGATGATTAAGCAAATAAGCGACTGGCGCACGGGATATAAAATATGTAACTGTTCCTGAAGCCCACTCCAGTTGACTTTTTGTGTTGTAAATGTTTAGATGCTTCCCCGAGGGTATCGATATCTACTTCGAAAATGTTGGCGGAAAGATCCTGGATGCGGTGCTGCTCAGCATGAAAGTTCGTGGCCGAATCGCAGTTTGTGGAATGATCTCACAGTACAATCTCGAGCAGCCCGAAGCCATACACAACTTGACAAAATTTCTCCATAAGCGGATTCGGATGGAAGGTTTCGTGGTATCCGATTACTATCATCTCTACCCGAAGTTCCTGGAGACTGTATTGCCTCAGATCAAAGAGGGGAAGATTGTGTATGTGGAAGACACTGCCGAAGGTCTCGAGAATGCTCCGACAGCTCTCATCGGGCTACTCTCCGCCGCAATGTCGGGAAACAAGTGGTGGTGGTTTCTCACGAATGAGTCGGCTTTCTGTACTTTTCCATCGGCGTCGTCTCCGCTTTTCTCGTGTTTTCAAAATGGGCTGTTTTCTGTTTGTCTTTGTGTTGCCCTTCCGTTGTGCGAGGACACAGATGTTGCTTCTTTCTCTGAGGATGAATCGGATGATACAGAGGACCATCTGGTTGGGTTGTTTTCAGGGATCAATGTTGGAAAACGTGGTGGTTTGTGGCTTTTCGTGAATGAGTCGGTTAGTGTACTTTTTGGTGCAGATGCTCTCCTTTGCTTTGGGAGGATCGTTCTCTGTATTGGACATAGAATCTCATATGCCTCTATAAGATGTCATGGAAATGTGTCTTCTTGCACTGCATCATCGCCTTTAAATAAAACTCAAAAATAAGGGATTATCGTGATTTGATAGCATGCCTACTTCACGTTTGTCATATGCCTCTATAAAATGTCAATGGAAATGTGTCTTCTTGTACCGTACCATCGCCTTTAAATGAAACTCAAAAATAAGGAATTATCGTGGTTCGATAGCATGCCTACTTCACATTTTTTTTTTTTTTAACTCTTTGATTCTATTCCAAATTTATTAAATCGATTTCTGTTTCAAATATATTACCGGGAACAAAAAGACAAAATCAAATACTATTTAGCAAGTTGCCAAATGCCATAAGGAACCCATTCTCCTCTCTTCTTTCCTCACATCTCACTCGAACCTCTCTCTTCCTCTCCCACTCTCTTATTTCCCTCTCTTCTCCTCTAGCTCGACAGAACACCTCCCCTCTCCTCTTCAATTTTCTCTCTCGGTCTTGGGCTTTTGAGGTTCTAATCTGGAAGAACTAGCAAGGAGGCGTAGAAAGGAGGGTAGAGCAGCCTCTAGGTAAGAGAAACGGTGGGGTAGTTAGGAAAAATCCTTTGGTTGCTGGACGAAGTGCTGGTCGTGTCTCCTAGTTGGAATCTACTCTTCTTTGGGTTCTGTTTTGGCTCGATTTGCATGTTTTTGGGATGTGGTGTATCACCTTTGCATTTGAGTTTAATTTGATTTTTCCTTATCTTCATCATTAGCCCTTAACATTTCCATTTTGTTCCATCTTTACCACTACCAATTTCGGCCCCTATAAGAAGTGCAAGGGTCCTATTAGTTTTCATTAGTCTAAATGGCACATTGATGTCACGAGATTAGCCCAAGACCAAAAATTAGGAGAAATCACAAAAAGAAATATTAAGACTAGTTTACGCGGGATCATGATGCATGATTTAATAAGTTATTAATTGAAATCGGTGCACAACCAATCTAAAACTTTATGTTGTCAAGTTAGAGCCTTTTCCGCCCAAGCCGGGCCTCACGCACGTACGCCCAGTCCACAAGGCCCAATCACGACCCACCGGCCCAATCACGGCCCACACCAGGCCCAATGCACGGCCCATTCCATGCCAAGCCCCATTCATGGCCCATCATCACAACGCTGGGCCCAATTCGTGGCCCAACGATTGGCCCATTGAGCCCACACTCATGGCCCTTACACGGCCCACCGAGCGCATTACTCAACCCCTATTACTCTACTCTAGGATCAAAAATTGCGGGGTGTCACACGTTAAACTTCCCAATTTATTATTTCACTCCGGACATATATGCAAACTAGAATTTTCAGATAATAATCAGGCAAGTAAAAATCCCAAATCAAAATCCAAACAAATCCTATCGTCAAGCTTTGACACCAATGTTGTAACATTAACACAGAAATTAACAAGATGTTGCAATTAATTCAATGTGAATTGGCAATAAACAATAAACGATAAAGAGCATAGGAGATTTATATTGTTTGGTACAAAGTGTTACCTATTCCCAAGGGAGAGCCGGCATCAAATAATTCATTAATAATCCAAAAATGAGAGTTATAATCACTCACCCCACACCTAAATCAATTCCAATCCCACAATCTTCCTGAGGAATCGCATGATGAAGCCCGCCTCCGATGAAAGTTATCTCAGCACCTTCCAACCTGGTTCGGTGAGCCCAGCTCAATTCATTTTTTATGTTCTTTTCTTTTCTTTTTTTTCTTTTTTTTTTTTTTTAGGGAAATAGAAACAAGATCGACAAGAAGATGAAATTTTTCGTTGATGAACTTTCTCTGAGATTTAGTTTCCGAGGCATTTATCTTTGCATGCTCTTGCTTGCTACTGTTCTTGGATTGTTGATTTCAGGCTGGCTAGATAGTAGTATTTTTGGACTAGTTTCCGAGGCTTCTTTTTTTGTATCTTAATCTTGTTTATGGTTAAGTTCTTGTAACCACTGAGGTGGAAGCGGATTCGAGGCCACCTTCGAAAGTGTACCTAACGTTCTCGTCGTGTCACAAATAATTCCTAATAACAAACAAAAGAATACCTGAGTATCAGAATTTAGCACTAAGGGATATTTAAATATCAAAAGTTACGAAAATAACATTTACGTATTGCTTTTTTTTTAAAAAAAAAAAAAAGATACATGAGTACCAAGTCCAAAGAAAGTGATCGGAAATCTTATGTGCAATTTTTTAATAATATAACTCGTATACATGGCACATCAGAAAGTTGAGTCAATAACGAAGAACCAAGACCGCATCATTTTCTCTTTTTGTTGAATTTTAATATAAATACTAATTAAATTTAAAAAAATATATTTATAGTTATTTATAATAAATAAATAAATAAATAGAAAGAGAGAGGAGGAGGCAAAAGGCGAGGGCTAAGCCCTCACCGCCGCCTCCCCACGTTTGCCTGGAAAGGGCCAACGATGATGGGAGAGGGGCCGCAAGGGTCGTCGGCCCCGATGAGGACTCGCAAGCCCTCCCCCAATTTCGTTCGAGGGTCACCAATGACCTTCACCAAATCTAAAGGAGGGTCACAACCCTCACCCCAAATCTACACAAAGGCTCGCAAGCTATCACGGGGCCCTTGCCACCAGTCGGCTAAGGTCGCTGGGCCCTAGCCCCCCGCCATCATCGGGAAGAGCCGACGATAGTGGAGAGGCGACTGCAAGGGTTGAGCCATTGCTACCTGCAATCTCCATCTTTTTTTTATTTGATTTTAATTTTAATGTAATTAATATTCATATTAATTATCTAGCCACCTTGGTCAGCAAAACAAGTTGTTTTTGCATTAATCTAGCCACATCAACATGCAAAACGATATCGTTTTGCACTTGTCTTACTAGAAATTCATCACATCGGAATTTTAGTCGGATTTTCTCATTGTGGACGCTTAATTTATCCATTTTACTTTGATTTTAGTATTTAAATATCACTTTCCTAATTTTTAGTATTTAAATATCCATCCGTGCTAAGTTTTGCTATTCCGGGTATTCTTTTATCCCTAATAATGTGTTGGAGGATTTAGGGCTGATAAAATCACGTCGAATGAGTGACGCGGCTAGCTGTTATCGCTTCCATTCATGTGGGTTAGCATGATGACTTGATTGAAATGATAAGAGAATGATAATGACAGTGTAATAAGCAGGGTGTCCGTTGGATCCTTCATCGTACCGCGTGTGATTCTAATGAATCGCTTGGAAATTTGTGTTACGCGGAATCTGTCTGCGCATGTGTCGACACATCTACGCAGCCTATTGAGGGATTGGGAGTGGCAAGAGTTTTGGAATCTGGGCATCCGAACTTCGAGAAAGGCGATTTGGTTTGGGGCATGACCGTATGGGAGGAGTACAGTCTACTGCCCGCACCAGAGACTTGCTTTAAGATCGAGCCCACCGATGTTCCTCTCTCTTACTATACACCGGTCTTTTGGGTACTCTCTTTGATCCTCTGACAGTCTTTCGCTCTTTCAACGTTCGTGAACTCTCTTCTTCCCTGAAAGTTTTGTCGTTGTTGCGCACTCTCAACAGTTGTTCTTTTTGCAAGTTCCACAGCAGTGTTGGTTGATCGAATTAGGCAATGACTAAGTCGAGAATCTCTCGATGTAGTTAGTGACTTTCCATGTGAAGTCAATATGTTTTCCACGGGGTAGCTTCTCTTGCGGATGAGTATGTTTGTCTAGTGAGAGTTTTCCGTGGCCATATCGCTCCTACTCTTTAGTTTCCGAAAAATTTTGATGCTCGTCTAATTTCTACAAACCTCAACTTTGCAGGCATGGCGGGCCTGACAGTTTATGTGGGGTTTTTCGAGATATGCTCTCCTAAGAAAGGAGAGACTGTTTTCATATCGGCGGCATCAGGAGCCGTTGGTCAGCTTGCTGGCCAGTTTGCAAAGTCGTTCAGTTGTTATGTTGTTGGCAGCACGGGCAGCAAAGAGAAGGTAATCATCTCACACGGAAGTTAAGGATAGAGTCTTGTTAGAATCTTATCTTATTTCTTTCTTCCTGTTATTTTCGCCGAAAAAGGTTGATTTGCTGAAGAACAAGTTTAGATTCGATGATGCTTTTAACTACAAGGAGGAGCCGGATTTGGATGCAGCGCTGAAAAGGTGAGCCATGATTGTAATTTTGATGATTGAGCAAATAAGCCGACTGCTGTACAAGATATGAAATCTGCACCTGTTTTCTGAAGCTGACTTGAGTTGACTTTTTACGCCATCAATATTTAGATTCTTCCCTGAGGGGATCGATATCTACTTCGAAAATGTGGGTGGAAAAATGCTGGATGCGGTGCTGCTGAACATGAAACTTCATGGCCGAATTGCAGCATGTGGAATGATCTCGCAGTACAACCTCGGGCAACCTGAAGGCGTGCACAACTTGCTGAACATTATCCTGAAGCAGGTTCGAATGGAAGGTTTCTTGGTGTTCAATTACTATCATCTCTACCCGAAATTCCTGGAGATGGTATTGCCTCAGAGAGGGAAAGATTGTGTACGTGGAAGACATCTCCAACGGGCTCGAGAATGGTCCGGCAGCTCTCGTCGGGCTGTTCTCCGGTTGCAATGTCGGGAAACAAGTGGTCGTGGTTTCTCATGAATGATGCAAAGGATGCTTGATTGGAAATGTGTCTCGTGAAATAAGGGATCATCTGGTTGTGTTGTTTTCCGGTGGCAGGTGCTGAGGAACAGATGGTTGTAGATACTGTACTTCTCCGTGCACATATGTTCTCTGTATAGAACATAAAATCTTACGCTATGCCTTTCTCAGAAGCTTTTAAATAAAACTGGTTTGACATGCCAAATGGTGACAAATACCTTGGAGTCAATATTAAACCGTCTTCATATAATAGTTAAGCTTTTGGACAGTTTGTAGTTATCCCTCAATCTCATATAATATCAAAACAAAAAGTTCTGAGTTTAAATCTTTCCAGACTTCTATATACCTCAATAATTATATATTTCCATGCTTTAAGCTTAGGTCAAAGTCTAGCTTACGGGTGAGAGGAAGTATTAGAGTAATTAACTATTAAAACTATACTTTCATCTAATAGTATAAGCTTTTAGAACAATCAAAATAGTGATCCATCCAAATCTCACATAACCAAACGAAATAATTTGAGTGAAAAATAAATTGCAGTATTAAAAATAGAACGTAACAGATTATTGTGGTTCAGCGGTGTGTCTGCGATGTCTTTTTCGTGGAAAGAGATACATGATATGATTTTCCTATAATTGGCCAAGATATGGTCACGTTCGCCCAATCACAGCAACTAACTTCAATTTTCTTTAAGGAGATGACTTCAGACCAAATTTAACAACAGAATATTTATACCGGAAAAGCTATGAACGTTTCTTTGGCAACAACGTGGTCTTCATCTTCAATGAGAAAAGAAGTCTCGTGGGAAATTAATTTCCCCATTTCGCATCACCGACGATCCTGTTGGCAAGAGTCCAATTTGGACCTTTCTAATATGGTCTGGGTTTCCTTACAAAATGGGGTCGAATTTCAAATCAATTTGGATTAGCTTTGAATCATGATTACACAAACTTCCCCCGTTGCCCGCCTAGTGTGTCACTGCCATTATAAGTAAGTAAACAAAAAAGAGAAATATTTCAACACTTTTCACCCTTTAGTGATGTATGTACGTGATTTTGCATCCGATATGTTTCACACAAAAGAGCAATTTATAAAATATTTTCTTAATTAAAATCGTTTTTCTTTAATCTTAAAAAGGTGAATCATTGTAAAATATCTTCATCACAAGTCATAAATTATGAATAAATATTTTCACCGATGATGGAAACATTTTCCTCTAATTTATTTTGGTAAATGTTCCTTAAATTATAGTCAAGATTGTGTACTCCCACTCGATAGGATTGAGGATCGTTCGGATTCATCCTCATGCAACGTGATATCACCTGTGCATGTGGGACAAATTTAATTGAATGGATCATATCAGCTGAAGCAATGACCTTATTTTGACTAACCTATTTCAACTTAATTCAGCTAACTTTCATAATCTTGTACTAGCTATTAATTAAAGAAGAAAGTATCGATCATTGTTACAGTTCAATGACATTGCCTATCACAAGCGTCATTTATACAATCGAACCGAATCGAGCTAAATTTGACCTAAAATGTTTCAAAAGTAAATTTTGGGCCAGCTCCACTGCCCGAATTTCATAAGAGCCGAAACCAATCAACCGGATGGGGCTTGACTATCAAAGTTTGTAGTTTGAATGGATTTTACCAACGAGTGCCAATTTCATGTACTTTGTCTAAACCCACTTAGCCCTTACCTCTACCAATTGCCATATCTTTTTCAAGCTCGTTTGCAACTCATTTAGAAAATCATTCACATGCCACACGTGGTGAGACGTCCATTTTTCTTCCACTTTGTCGGGATGGCAGAATCTAGGTGAGAAATTAGACCTGGCAAAAGATCAGTCCAAATCAATGCAATCATTCCAGAGCGTGGACGTGTTATGCCAACCAACTTTTTACCTTCTAATATGAAGTTTTCTTTGCCGGCTGAGATGAGTCGGTCATCCGGAGCACAAGTGCATGCTTTTCCATATCGATCTAATGCACGAGTGAATTGCTGCACCTGGTTGTTTGTTTAACGTATGAATTGTCAGCTTCTTGATTTTCCTAGTGATTGTTGTTTTGTAACTTGTCTCTTCTATAATGCGCATGTTTGTGTATTTATTATTTAAGATTCGGCTGTGTTTGCTCTATAAAAGGTTCCATCCACTCGCAGGTCAGAAACATCGAAGGATCTCTACATACAGAGACACGACCACCCACACCTCCTCACTTTCAGCTTCTTGGGTAGTGGAGAGAAGAGAAAAGAAACGAAAAGAAAAAGATGAGAAAGGATGGGGAGGCAGTGAGGAACAAGCGAGTGATTGCTTATGGCTCCGACGGAGTGTTGGTGAAGAATTTCTATCTGTCCTGCGATACTTACATGAGGGGTCCCATGCTGAAGCTCCCTGCCTCCGCTTAAAGCTATCATGGTTCCAATGGAAGGTTTCGATGTGTGCTTGATTACCATCATCTCTAACCAAAGTTCCAGGACACGGTTTTGCCTGGCTCAAAGAGGAAAGGATTATCTATGTCAAAGACATTGCCCAAGGCTCGAAAACGGTCCGGCAGCCCTTGTCAGGTGGTTTTTGGGTCGCAACATTGTGAAACAGGTGGTCTTGGTTTCAATAAGTCACTTGTTGTACCTTTTTTCATTGGCATAGTCTCCTTCGCTTGTGTTCTAGAAAGGATATGTTTTCTGTTTGTCTATCTAGTTAGTCATGAAAGAAGAAAAATCGACCCATTTACAAGAACTTTCACACTTCCATTATGCAAATTTCTGTTCCCTCAACAAAAATACAAAACTCCATCCATACATTGGTACGTAGCATAGCATGAAAAATTCTACATTGCTCATTGTAAGTTACTTCTTCCTCATCGATATAACGGAACTACTCTTGGATCCCTGGCAATTGGCAAATAAACATTTATCTCATCACACTTCCCATTAGCACGAGAAGCCTCACAACTCACACTGGAAAAGCATATCCACGCAGGTGCTTAGAATCAACGCCCGACTCACGTACTAATGCTATTCTGCCAGTTCGTGCCACCTGCAACAGTGGAGAAAGTATCAGTAATTTGGTAAGATAAGTTTGCAAACAAATTTAAAGCGGCATAATTTTACTTGATCAAAGAATCTGAGGGAAGCACAATCCCATATCTAATGCAGGATAAAGTTATTAGATTAATTATGGCATCTAACACAGGTCTCTCTACTCATAGAAGGTAGTGATTGCCCTACGGAACTATGCCTCCTCCTCCTCCTCCTCCTCCTCCCAAATCCCACCATTAATCTTCGGACTTGCCAAAAAGTTAACTCTTTATTTATCTCAGGCAAAAGGTTTCTACCTCAATCGCCCTCCTTCAACAAAACAGTCTCAAGACCATGTTAAAATCCACGCTTTCCTCTTGAGGGTCAAGAACTGTGTTCTTGCCTTTGCATTTTATAGCTACATTCCCCTTCTCCTTCCACTAGAAAGTGGAGAAATTTTCTATCTATCACAACTTATACCTTACCATGACAGCCAAGAACTAGCACGAAGGGCAATACGGCGCAGTCAAATGCCACAGAAGTGGCCAAAGCAAGAGAAGAATTTGGTGAGCAGAACTCCGGAACGGGTGGGAACACCAGGAAACAAAACTGGAAAATGCATTAATTGGGCATTTCCAATATCAATGAAGAGTTTTGTACATCAACGGTCAAAACACAGGGAGATGGATTCAGGTGCACTTCCTCTGTCACTAGAAACCCAGGGTTCACAGAAAAATTCAGGAGTCATCTGAGGTAAGTGACCTTTGATCGTTGGAGACTTATAGCAGCAATCAAATGGCTAATGAAGACAAGGTTCTAGCCTAGAGTGTTTAGGATGTTCAATATAGGGATATAGCAATTGTCAACTTGAGAATAAAAATATGAAATCTAACAAAAAATGTGTGTGTAAAGACGAACCTCACAGATGCCATATGGTTCCAACAGCCTCTGCAGTGCAACCATCTTATCCAGATCTCCCGTAAGCTGGGACCAAAATCAATCAAATAATCAGCTTCAACAGGTAAATGCTTACATAATGCTGGATGAACAGAAAGCTGCAGGTGAAGTAAATACAATTCGAGCACAAAAAAAGTTGTGAACTGCCTTTGCTATCACCCACCAATGACTGATAAAGTACTTAGCAGATAAGATTTGCATCAACCAAAGGATCTAGATTCGCAAGCTCTCATAAGTCCTTTTCTTTTGACTAATCTTAAGATGCATAGCTTTCACAAAAAACTCCCAAACCCAAAAGATTCACTGGTCCCAACCTTTCCTGATGCAAAGCTGTGCACAAAACTGATCCCTTAAAAGAACTATAAAAAAATAAAATAAAATAAACACATTCTTTCTCGATTTTTCATATATTAGATCAATTTTTGTTATATGAGCCAGACAAAACAGATGACCAGATTCTTCAGATTAACAAGGAAAACATGCAGATTATTTCATTTTCTCTTCCCTATTTCCCTTTGGTTTATAACTTCAGTTTATTTTGCTTCAAACATTTCACACAAAAACCAAAGTGTGAAGATGGTAAATCAACTTCAGTGTATGTGCTTGTTGAACCCCATTATGGACCTTGCTGTCTATCACCATGTGAAGAGGACTCTGTGGTTGAGCAGTTGAGTTGCTTAGATCATAAATAATAGATATTTGTCTCATATTATCTGTCTTGACAAGTGTCCATATAAACTTACACCTGTGGTTTTCAATGAAAAACATCAAGGTTCTGAAATAATGACCAGCAAACCATTTCCTTGAAGTGTATTTACAACTTTTGTACCAATTACGGAAGGAGATCGATAGAAAGCATAGGAATATACAATAAAGAACCCAGTTGATCACACAAGTGCTTTCTGAAGAAACTACAGTTTCAGCTACTCACATCAGCCATAAGATTTAGGAAAGTATCCTCAAAGCATCCTTCTTTGATCAATTTCAATGTTATGAAGAATTTGTCGGTGGTATGCTAACTTGTGAAATAAATTTGTCACGTCAACCCAGATATTTGAGCGAAAGGAGGGGATAAGCTCTTAACAGACCCACAAAAAAAAAAAAAAAAAAAAAGCCACTTTATTGATACCAAAGTAATTCACCTCAAGAGTAATTGTGTGGTCAGACACATCAACGGCCTTTGCCCTGAAAATGCTGGCAATATCAAGGACATCTCTCCGAGCAGCAGCATTTACAGCAATCTTTATCAGCATCAACTCCCGTTCAGCAAATGGTATGTGAGTCAAATCCTTAACCTAGAGTCAGGAAGCCTAACTAGTAATTAGATAAGTCAACACAACTAATTATAAAATCAGACGGATTTAACTCTATGACCCCCAACATCATAATTTCTCGTGAGTCATATGGAGCAGGAAAACTGCATAGCACTGCGGGGGAACTGAGTGGAACACTATGCATCTGAGGTAAGAAACAATATGTTGAACCCCTGACTCCCCCAGCCAGGCAATTGACAAATGTCGCCCGACGGCTGAATTCTCACCTCATGGAGATCTACCAGCTTATAAAGTTGCTGTACCAACTTGCTGATTGATTCATCAGTACCAGGAACCACAGTTGTAATGCGAGAGAGTCCTTCCACTTCTGAATGTCCCACAGCTAAACTCTGATAACAGATAAGGATGTTTGGCAAGTTGAAGAAGAGATTTAAAATGATTTAAAGAAGAATGAGAAAGTGTTATCATAAGATACCAAAGCCAAAATTACCTGAATGTTATATCCCCTTCTTGAAAATACACCTGTAATGATATTCAGAACTCCAGGAGCATCATTAACAATCATTGATAGAGTGTGTGACCGAAGTCCACTTGTCTGGTTAAAAAAAAGGGACAAAAGAAAAAACCCATCATGATTTACCCAATTGATAATACTGTTCCATGCAACAAAATTTTGTGGCCAATGTTGACAATTCAAATGGATCATAGAAAGATTGAATCAGACAATTTTATATACAACTGAACACTACTGCCATTGCTTGATTCACAAAAAGAGCTCCAAAAGTCACAAGTTCTTCCTTAAATTAGATTGCATCTTTTATAACTTGATTGGTTATATTCAACCACCTTACACATCCACAATTTCAGTAAATGCCTCATACACTTCAATTATATGCAATGGTGCGCTATGGCCAAGCCTGCTAAGCTGCTGTTACTGACTAGTGCAGAGGGGAAATGCTGTGCAGACTGCTCACATTTGCAAGGAGGTGCCAATGCAACGTGGATGTAACTCTCTCAGAATCAATTAGAATAGAAAATTCAGTTTAAAGATATAGAGCTTAAAAGCTTCTGCCAGTTAATGAAGAAACAAATATTCAAGGGACATTTAAGTAAATATAAATGAGAGCTAAGATCCTTCTTCTTAAATTGTTTTAATTAGTGACAGAGGAAAATCTTGCCATGAGCTTTTTCAGCAGTACAACATAACTTAAGTTTGACAATAGATCAGAATCATTTCCTCCATCTTTTCAACATTTTTCCCACCAAACTTACTTTTTTTTAGCACATAGAGGAAATAATGAAGTCACATAGAATATCTATCGATGCCCTCCTTTGGATACTAATGCCAGATTTAACAACAAATTAAACTAGATGTAGAAAAATCAAACAGATAATTGAGGCATTGTCATTGTTCAGTCAGAAGACATTCTAATAATGCCGTGGTTGTTTATATTTATTTTTAGGGTATCCCATTTAAAGAATAAGTTTGACTTTGGCCATATTCTAGATGTAAAACTAAAACTATCTACAGACATTATAGTTGTTATCTGAAATCTAATAAATTTTCAATTACACACAGGATTGGAGTATTTTACTTTAATGACCAACTCTGAGAATGTCACATAAAATGAACTCTGCCATTTGTTGAACCTTCTAATGAGTCTGTCCCAATTACTTTAAAACCATGAGTATTTCATGAAGTTTCCCGACCTTCATTTTCGGCAACTTTCCAAACATATTGTCTTCCCAATTTCAGCTTTTGCTAGAGTTAAGCTTTCAAAATTGTTTTACCAGTTTAAAATTTTGATTATCTTTTATTACGTTGGCTGGATCATATGTATGAAAATTGCTTCATTAAGTGTCAATCTTCCCCCCTATTTTGCATCTTGACTGGAACCGAAAAGACCTTTTCCTGCTTTTCAGATTTCTATGGACATTGTCTTCCTTCTCCAGAAAAGGGAATAGCAAATTGCCAATGAACATGGTCCTTGCAGCCACTTATGTTTTTCACTGAAAAACAAGCTATGAGGCTGGAAAGTATCCAGAATTCTAAGGGATCCTATTATTTCTTTCCCCCACATCAACCAAATAATACAAAGTGTTATAAGGGAGACAACTTTTGTGACTTTACTTTCAACCATACCATTCTATGACAAAAATCTAGATTGGCCAAACCTACTTCCACAGGATGCAGTAGCATGCAGACTGTTACAGTCAGTATATTAAGGACCAATATGGACCTAATCACCAGTATGGTTGCCAACAAAGAAGAAAAAGAAAAGGAAAAGATTCAAACTCTTGGTCCTCATTGCTTTCCCTAAGTCAATACTCCAGCTAAAATCACCCTTGAATGGTAAATATGGGTATTAACAACATAGTTAATATTGATAATACTATTTAAAACCCTTGAAAGTTGGGGTTTCAAACGTCACACCTTCACTACACAGATCACAATTAAAATAAGAAATATTCTAATATAATGATACAGCAAATATAGGCCAGTTATGCAAAATGCACTCAGACAATCCCACCAATAAGGATGTCTCCCTTAACATGATATCAACGTTTATTACATTTCAAGGATAAGAGACAACAACATTACTAAAAGCCGTGTTTAAACAGGTGTCTTATTTTAAAACAAAATTCAGGTTATAAGCAGCAAATAAAACTCAGAGAGTTCTTACATCTTCATCATTGAGAACACCCCAGTGAGCATCAAGCACTTGATTGAAACTGAAACCGTCAGTTGGCTCCACTGGGTAAACATCTCCCTTCATTAGAAAACAACAGTGAAAACATTTAACATACTCAGGGAAGTCAAAAAATAAAAAATAAAAAATAAAAAATCCATATCCACAACCAGAAAAGCAACATCATCAAACAGTATGGCATTCCATCGACTGCCAACAAATCCAGACAAATCTTACATTAGGAGCTAAAGAAAAGCACAAATTATATGCAGAAAACACCATCTATGGTTAACCATCAATCAAGCAGCCACCCTTTCTTTACTAAAGAAAACTACAAAAGATGCATCAGAGCTAACTACAGAGAAATTGACTCATTCAAAACAGTTCAAGTCAGTAACGACAAATGAAGAAGAAAAGATGAACGTATTCTAGGATAGCAACATACCAAAACTAGCATCAAAGCTTGAAAGCACCTCTGTGCAAGTCTAAGTACATGGCAGTAGAATGTTAATTTACATCAACATCTGCTGTTCAATTTATGAGCCAAGTCAAGAAACCAATGCTATAAAACTACAGACAACAAGTTTCTCATATAAGATCCACCAGAATAGGGTCTCCAGCATAGCTAGAAGACTTAGAATAAAAAACTTTGGCCAGAATATCTTATAAGAACAATCATAGGTAAGCACAAAGATTACACACAAAACACAACCATTAAAAAAAAACAAAGAACAGAAAAATGAACATTATATAGAAACAACATGCCTTTCAATGCGGAGGACAGAAATATTTTGAGATGCACATACCCCAACATATGCAGCAGTTTCACCAGAAACTGTTCTATCTCTAGCACCCGCAATTACAGAATCAACGGGGGTTCCTTCCAAATCTGGATAGGAAGCGGCTGAAAATCGCCAGAATGGAGCAGATGCGCCCATTTTTTCCCTTCTAAGAGCAATCTAAAAAAACAAAAAAAAATCTTAGTGCTATATAAAACACATGTTATTCAAGCTATCTCTGTTGACTTACAAAATATAAAACAGATGTTAGACATGGCATCTAGATGTGTCCAACCTTTCCAGTTCTTGCAATTTCCTTGATGCCAAACTTGCTTAAGTTTCTTTGCACCGCCACCATCTTTCCTGGATCTCCAGTTACCTGGTCACATGGATCAGCCCATGAAAGCAGCCTTGTCAAGGTCAACATCATTAACATACTGATAACGTAAATAGTCAAACTACATTAGTCTGCACAAAATCACTGTAAGTACAAGGCCATCTTAAGTCCTGTAAATGGAGAACTCATTGCTAATAACTATAAACAATCCAACTTAAATAGTAAATGTAAAATTCATGTTAAACCTGTAAAACAGAAGAACATGGATTGTGAACCTAATGCATCTTAGTGATTACATAAATTGTTAATCAATTCATAAAGATTGATACCACAACAATCATCATCAGATGGCAACAAGAGTTCTTACACATCTTTTCTGCAGAACTGAATAAAAAGAAAGAAATGCCGATGTCTATCAGAACCAAAATAGCTTGCCATCACGCTGCACCTTTTCCTGGTCTAACGCAGAATCGTGCAGATTTCTGATGTGTTGGTGTTGATTAAAATTGCCCACATAAAAGAGACAATCTCATTTATTAACCTTATAGGAACTGAGAAGAAGAATTATAGTTTGCCCTGTATTTATACCGCCCAACGTTATAATTCTCACTGTTGGTATGTTCTTTGAGTTGAGGGTAAGGTCATTTCAGACCTCTAATTACCAGACTTAACTAAACCATAAATGATCGAATTTCTGGATATACAGTTAAGCATGTAAAACCATGAGCTAGAAAGTCACATAAAATTACCTCAATTGTTACGGAGTGCTCTGAAATATCCACAATCTTTGCTCTAAAGATGTCCACCAAATACATAATCTGGACATTGCAAGCAGGAAGTGTAAATTTAGAATGAGTTGTCGATAAAGGTAAACAATATTGTAGTGGCACTCAACAAAAGATCAACTACCTCAGCACGATGTTCAGGTTCGGCACCGACTTTTATGAGCATTAATTCACGCTCAACCTGGGGTTCCTTAGATAAATCTTCAACCTGCACATGGTGATTATGTCAGTTAACAACTATTTAGGAGGAGGAAAACAATAGACAGAAGCAGGGTCGTTTTGGTGTTTGTCGAGAAATATCGAGTGAAGTCATTTTGAAGCATACAGCAGAAGCATAATCGAAAACCCCCATATATTCCACACACTAATGCATAAAGAATGAAAGACAATGAACCAAAAATAGAAGCAGCATGGACATATCCACACTCCAAGATTTATGGACGCATGAGAACGTATGATGATTCTGCTTGAGAGAAAGGCAAAGAGGATCATACAAATCATATCCTGTGACCACAAACTCCCCTTGATAGGATACATAAGGCACTCATTTAAATACTCACACCAGAAAAACAGGTCAAGCAGAATTAAGATGAGCCTCACATTTAGGAAAAGTAATTCGTGGTTGGACAAGAATCAATTGGTCTCCGCAATGGAAATTATTAATATACCTTCAACACATTCACAAGCTTCTGAAGCTGCTCCATAACTTGCTGCAAGACCCTTTCAGTTCCCGAAACGACTATGGTGAAGAGGGCCCGGTCCTTGTTCAGACCAACAGCGAGGGACTCGATATTATATCCCCGCCTCGCAAAGACTCCCGCAATCCGATTTATCATACCACTTTCATCACCAACAAACACAGAAATTGTATGCCTCCTGACCCTGGAATCATCCCAACACGGGTAGTTAAAAACAATACTCTAAATTAGTCAACAACAGTAGCCTCCCACAGACATGAAACGACCAACATCGAAAATCCTTTCAACTCCATCTAAATCATCATTACCCTCATTCTACCACAAAAAAAAAAAAAAAAGGATATGCAGTAACTGTGCATCAGACAGTCCTTTTTTGGGCCAACCGCAAATCAGACAAGCTCATCTCGTGGAAGTATAGCATAATCCACTGAGAACAACAAAACCCACAATCAAAATGAACCAACGGAAACATTTATTTCAGCAAAACAGAGCCTTATAGCAGAATCTTTATATAGCCTCATGAAAACCACCGAATCGCCTTCAAAAGGCTAAAAAAAGGCTGCATTCCATGCACGTACATTTCATCTTACAGCCCAAAAAATAAAAAATAAAAAGGAATCCCAGCAAGAGATTCCGTACGGATATTCCACCACACACATCGAAAAGCACCATCCACCCAGCTCGCGTCAGCAAACTACCGATCACCACACGAGACACTACGTAAAATGAGCCCCTCTGGCGAGACGTACTTGGTTCGAGCAACAGGAGAAGCGTTGGAGACGGGCAATGGGCCGTTGTTATCGGCGGCGATTGGTTTGTCGACGCTCCCCGCGGACGCCGCCACCGCCAGCCCCCCGCGCCAGCAGCGAGACGACGCGGCGGCCGGCACGGCGAGGGGCTTCCGGAAGACGCCGCCGAGCTTCGAGGCGGCCGGCAAAGAGCTGCCGCCGTGGATGGGCGCGGCGCGGAACGAGACGGCCGCCATTGGAGGAGGAGACGAAGGAATTGCTGGAAGAAGCGCCGCCGGGCTGCAGAAGTCGGTCAAAAATCTCTCTTTTTTCGGTTTTCTTTTTCTTTTTTTGTATATTTTCATCGAAGGAAATCGTGTCCGTCGATGCTGACGTGGCTTAATACCAAACTGTTCGGACGGAATACCAAACTATAATTATATCGAACTAATTTCGCGCTTTTAGCATATTCGTGCGGGACATGGACTTTTCTAATGTTGGTATATTTCCTTAAATGCGTGATTATTGGATTTTGATACAGGTGTTGATTCCACCTTAGTCCTTATGATAAATTTGATTCTACACGAAGTAGGCATGACCTACCGATGAGCCATAGCTTTTTTTGCAGAGAATTTAAACTACAAACCCTTCATTTTTAGGGCACATTTAATTCGGTACATTGTTAGCTCTTGTAGGAAAATCTGAGGTATCTGACAACCACCCTCAAGAGGTTTTCAAGTGAAAAGGCTATTGAGACAAGGATTAAATATTTTTTTGTCATTTCAAATTACCCTCATTAATTCTTCAATTTTTTTGGTGGTTGTGGCCCTTATTGTCATTGTTCATCTCTCTCTCATTGACCTCAGCAAGTCGCACAACCCCAAGCCTTGTTGCCTAGGGTCATGACTTAGGTGGGCATTGCTTACCTTGCAAGACCTTAGGCCATGATCGCCTGGGTCATGTGCTCCCTAGGTGATGGCTGTTTGATGTCATGCGATCCTCACCTAATGTTCACATGATCTCAAGTGGCCCTTGTCGAGAGTTGTTTGAATGAAGTCATGAAATCACGACTATCGTTACCAAATTTGGCTCATTGGCAAATTTGATTTTTTTTAAAAAAAAAAATTTATAGCTAAAACCGTTTGTATAAATGATTTTTTTACCAAACACAATTTGTATTTTCCAAACTTATTTTTTTACCAAAGACAATTTGTATTTTCCAAACTCCTCTAAGCTAAAGGTTTTGGCATTTTTCTAAAGAACTTTCAAAATGTTGAACAACACACCCTAAATATGTAATGCAATTCTATTATAAACCTTTTGATCAATTCCCTTGCGGTTTTAAACACTACCAATAAGTGCAAGCGAGTTATGAATCTTTCGATTGGTTTGATTGAGTCTTAAACATTTTGATGAAGAAAAATACATTTACATCTCAAAATTTATTTTGAAAAAAACTAAAGTATACCTTATAGGAATATTGAAATGATATGCATACAATTTTAGATACTTTCTATCAAAAGAACTCGATTGCATTATTTAAAAAAATTTTATGGATTTAATTGGATCATTTGAAAGGTTTCAATGTTAATTTCGTTCCGCACACAATATTTAGAACTTCCGGTACATTTTTTCGAATAGTTTCGTTACGAAGAGATTTTCAATCTATTTTAAAACTAGCAGTATCTCCATAGCGATGGTCCCATTTGGAATAAAAATAAATCTAAACACACAAGTGATCACGTCAAATCGCATCAGCATTCCTTTTTTTTTTTAATTTTTAAATTTTTTTTAGCTACTCTTTTTCCTAAGACTGAAAGAGGAACCATGGAAATTCAAAAACCCTAGCCGCCGCAGCGCCTCCTCCGCCCGCTCGCCGCCTCGCCTCCGGCCCTCCCTCCTTCGCAGCCGCAGCCGCAGCCGCAGCCGCAGCCGCAGCCTCGCCTCCGCACCTCCATCGCGGCACCGCGGCCTCATCGAAGTCGATCCGAAGAAGACGACGACGATGGCGTGGAGGGTGGGAAGAGCTTCCTCGACCTTCCTCCTCAGCAAGCTCGTCAACGGGCGCATCAGTAGCCAGGCTACCCCTCGCAATTTCTCCTCAGGTAGTGCTTGTCTCTCGGGCTTTCCATTTGGTTCGATTTGGGGGCTGGGGGCGGCACGAGTCGCCGTCGGCGAGGGGAAATGGAGGGGAGTTTTTTCGACTCTCGGAGCCCTAGCTTCGATTCGAAGTAGTGCTGATTGGATTTGATGTGTCGTTTGTGCGTGTTCTGGTTTGGCGCGTCCTGTTTTTGTCCCTTGAGTTTGGTTCGAAGCGTTTGATGGCAATGCGCGTGAAGGGTGGGAGAGGCGTGAACGTAGTTGGGTTAATCGGGATTTCGAGTTGTTGATCGGAAGTCGGGGAGTTTCGTCGATCATGTGGCTGAAGGTTTAATTTTGTATGCGGCTCACAATCGAAAGAAGCTTGGGAGTAGTAGCTCGGCCTGAAAGCCAGGCGAATAGATCTATGTCACCGTTAGTGCTTCGGATACTTTTAGACAGGCTAAAGAGTTTGCCTTTTCAAGTTGCCGGGGTTAGTGGAAAAGGAAACAGATGAATTCGCCACTCCGACTCCCACTATGGTTGGTTGGTTGTTCTTTGTTGCTATGCTGGGTTAAGGGTTATGAGTTGGACGAAGAGAGGGTGGCAGGCGATTGATAGTCAAGGGCAAGGGTATTTGGAAAGAACGAGAGGGCTTTCAATTTTTATTAATGCTACCTCATGCTAATGGTCAAGAGTTTAACTGTAGCATATGGTAGACATATTGTTTGGAGTGAGTGTTGGGATTTATTTGGAGGCTTCAGGTTTAGGCTGTTGAATAGCATGGTGCTCATGGCTCCATCTTCTGAAGGAAAGTACAATAGAAGTTATTTCATGTTGTTTATGATGTCGGTGAAGAACTATGTTTGTGGAGTTTCATTTGTTGGACTGTGTCCTCTCATGGTTCTCTCAGAAGTTTAGTGATACCAAATTCCTTGAAAGGTCATTAGCGGCTAAATAATTCCACAATTTAACTTTCGAAATTTCTAATTGCAGAAGAAAACCTCAATAAGGTCACTGAGGAGACTATCTGCGAAACTGTCTGGTCAAATGTGCACATAAGGAGAAAAATGTTCAGTCAAATCTGGTAATGATGTCCTTTTCAGTGTGAGGCCTAGAATCTTGCTGACTGCTGAGCTTTTTATGTTCATCTCAGTTGAGTTTCTCATATGTGATGACTTGTTTGCATGATCTTAGCTTTGGAGGATTATTGTCTATGGAGTGGAGCATTTGGCAAGTCCTTATAGTTATTTTGGTGTTCTAGATCAATAGACGCTCTTATACTCTGGTCTGAATGGTGAATATTCTGCATGATTAGTCACCTTTAGATTTTGAGGGCCTTTGAATCCTTCAAAAACAATGGTACAGACATGTCTGGTATGTTGAACTCTTGGAGTCTAAGCCTTCTGGCAAGGGAGTGAAAGGATAAGCTTGGGTCTGGGCTAGCACATAGGTATAGGCGAGTTTGGGAGGTGTAAATGCCCACCCCCATATCTTGGTTCTCTCAGTTTTTAGTCTCTTCTGGTTTCTTATTCTTTCCATTGGAGCGTCCTGTGTATATTTAATATGCTATATGGTCCTTTTTGTTTATGTGAAAATACCCTGTAACTTGTTTTATTCTTATCTAATGCTGTAACATTTGCTCTTAATGTTCAACAATGTATATAGTCATTGAGGAATCTGTAGTGTAACTGCAAAGAGTTTTATGTCGTTGATGGGAAAGGCATGAAAAAGAGGTTCTGCTTCCAAATGTTTAGGCTCTTAGGCTTTTCTAGACTTAATAATCTGTTCCTCATTATTCTTGCTGTGGCTTGACTTATGCAGCTGATGCAAATGTTCATTCCTTCCGTGAGAAGATGATGGATCAAATGTTTCATCTTGACGTCAATTCCCAAATCGGCAGTTGTATGCCGCTTGCTGCCATGCGTATTGGAACCATGATCCACAACATCGAAGTGAACCCAGGGCAAGGTGGGAAACTAGTTCGCGCTGCTGGAACCTGTGCTAAGATCTTGAAAGAACCCACTTCAAGATATGTCATGGTGAGACTGCCTTCAGGAACTGAGAAGTTGATCGATACTCGATGCCGAGCGACGATTGGTCAGGTGTCAAACCCTAGCCATGGGAGTCGGAAGCTCAGGAAAGCTGGACAGAGCAGATGGCTGGGCCGAAGGCCGGTTGTTCGGGGTGTGGCTATGAATCCAGTTGATCATCCTCACGGAGGAGGTGAAGGGCGTAGTAAAAGTGGCGGGAACTATGGGAGGGGTTCATTGACGCCATGGGGCAAGCCATGCAAGTCCGGGTACAAGACTGGACCTCTTAAGCGTAGGAAGTAGAATAAAGGCTATCTTTCGGGTCTTTCGCACATGTTGCTTTTTTTGAAATGGATGGGATGCGGCTACTTTTGTTCCCAGTAGTAACATCGATATGCTTAGTAAGGGTTTCTTGTTTGTTGTCTATTGTTGTCTTATAATTTTTCAATGGTAACGTTGATTATGTGATTTTGGTATAGCTGCTCACTGCTCGAGCCAAGCTGGTTATGTACGTGCACTGTGATGCGGTTTCGCTGCAGATGGCACTGAGAATATTTGTTCATTCTTTTGCATGTCCCCATTCAGAGGTGGCAAAATGGGTCCAAAACTCGTTCATTAACTCGTATTTGATTGGCCGGGTCATAAATGGGTGGGATGATATTTAACAAACAGGTTTAATTGGGTCCAAGAAATAAACTATAAATGGGTCAAAATGGATTGAGAAACCGATAGCCTCTTCCTCCCCGTTGCCTCTGATTTTGAGATCATCTATGAGGGCGACGGGAAGGCTATCGTAGCCACCACTCCACGCACTTGTTCCTCCCCGTAAGCCGGGTTATGGTGGACATGGAGTTCTCAGGGCGGTTCTCGGCAGTGATCTCGATCTGAAGCCCGATATGACCATGCACAGGAATCCTTCTCGCCATCCGGCTACCTCCATCTCGTTTTGCTGCAACCATCGGCCAGGACAACAGAGAGGATACGGACCCAGATATGGCCCGTGGATTGAGCGGTGGTGCTTTTGCCCTCTTGCCATTGTGATGCCTTCGTATCTTGCCTTCGAGCTTTTGCTTTTTCATAATATTTTACTTAGTTTGTCATTGAAGTCACAAGTTAGTACTGGTGCTTTTAAAAAAGCAGCGGTATTGCTTCGTGTGCTTGCGAGCTGCTGCGAGGATGGGGGGACCGCTCGGCCATGGACGCGCCACAGTGGTCGGCTTGGACATGGCGTGGCAACTCCGGTTGTGGCTATGGATGGAGGAGGAAAAAAATGGAATGAGAGGTAGATTTTTGAGTTTTTCATATTTGTCCTTGTCATCAACACGTGTCATGTCATGATTGATTTTTAGTAAAATATACATGCCACGTCAGCTTTTTTAAGAAAATTATTAAAAAAATCTTAAGTTTATTATAATTGTGCCAATTCATCTTTAAACTTATTTTTTTGGCCAATTAAATTTTAAACATTTTATAATTATGCCAATTCAGTCTACTCAGCTGAGCAGCACTAATGTGGTCCCGGCACATTTATTTTTTCAAATTAATTTTATTAATTATTTTATCTTTTTATCTCTTTTTTTTTCTCTTTTTTTTTTCTCCTCCTCTTCATCCCTCCTTCTTCCTTTGGCTTTGGCAATTGGCCAGAGAGGAGGGTTGGCTGATTGTCAATTGAGATGATTGGGCAAGCTTGCCTCACCATCATTGGGTGAGGGCGAGCTTACCCCACCAACCCTCGCCTCTCACCGTCGCTTAGCCACTAGAGAGGTGAGCCCTCGCTAGATTTGGTGAGGGCTCGCCTTGCGATCACTGGGCAAGGATGAGCTTACTAGTCATTGGTAAGGCGAGCCATCGCCAAATCCACATGGGCTTGCCTTGCCAGACCTAGCAACGGCAAGGGCGAGGCCCCTTAGCCAAATCACCTAATCAATGGCGGCAAGCTTGCCCTAATCAATGGCTGGACAAGCTTGCTCTGCCTCCTTAGTTTGGCTACCGGCTAGCCCTCCCTTATGACCAATCATCAAAGCCAAAGGAATGAGGGAGGAGGGAAAAAAAGAAAAAAATTTGATAAAAAATTTGAAAAAAACATATATTATTAAAAAATTATCGCCGGACCATGTTAGTGCCAACCAATTAATTTTGGTCGAATCGACTAAAGTGATATAATTACAAAAGGTTTGTGATTAAATTAGTCAAAATAATAAGTTCATGACTTAATGGACACAATTATAATAATTTTATGACTTTTTTTTGATAATTTCCCTCAACTTTTTATGACGTATAAGAAGGGAATGCTAATTATAGATTGGACCGAGTTTGTCATGGGCCAAGTTATGCCAGAAAAGCCCTTTTTCATCTTCGAGTGGGCTCGGAGTCTTGGAGAGTTTATAGCGCCTCTTATTTGAATATAAGGTTTTGCTCATTATCTTTCTTGGTTCTTGTTGAAAGATTTTCCTTTATATTGTTAGCACTAGTTGACTTAGCTACAATTTCTACAAATAATTTTTTCCTTTCAAATGTTTTTTCTTCGCCTGCACGTGCACTTCCCTGTCCATAACCAAATCCTGAAGCTCCCTCATTAATTTAACGAGTTGATTCATGGAACTACCCATTCTTCAAATATAATAATTTGAGAAAAAAATTACTAAAAATGGATCTAGATTGGGTATGGATCGTTAAATTTGCATCGCATATAAATTGATTAACTTAGAATGGACTGCTTTGGATCCCACCCATCCGTTTGATAGCCCTACCCTCATTTGAATGCTTTAGCTAGAGTAGTTGTGGCAAATAAGTAGATTGGGTCAAATTTGGGTGCAATTTAGATAGCCCAAACCCAGATACAACCCAAATCAATTCACATAACTTACATTTTTATAGACATACCAATTAAGCATTTCGCAAATTTGAGAAAACAATAACAAAGGAAAAACAGAGATACAAAAGTTTAGCATGTGTCAAAAGACCGAAAGGCCAAACAGATCTCCATCGCGTCAAGTATGAAATGAACATTAGTCACGAGCACCACCCTAACTGTCGGAAATCATCGGGCGGCCACCATTCTCTTCATCCATAGGAACCCCATTTTCTTCTCCAAACAAACCCTTGACCATGCCTATAACACGGAGTACGCAAGCGCGTCCCTCCCGACGACTCTCCACTTCTCGCCGCCAACCTCTGCATCCCACCGCCAATGCTCCGGCCAGAACTCCTACCAATCTTTTCCCCATAGCTCATCCGACCTCCCCATCGGGTAGCGAAGGTCGTTGCCCTCGTCCCTTCTTCTTCACCATCGTGTCGTCCTCCACGACATGGTCGCTTGTCACCCCTCCATGTCAAGCAACATCAATAAGCGAAAACTCACGTGCTCTTGCCCAGCTATGCATTTATGTACATCTAGGAGTGTGCAAAGGAACCAGAAACCCCCTAGACCATCCGAAACTAGACCAAACTAGACTAGAATTCAACGGTTCTCGGTTCCTATTTATTGGAATGAGTGGGTAGCGGTCTGATTCCTAATCAACCAAAAAAAAATGACAAAAATGAAAAACTAAGATTCATAATATGAAGTTCGACATTCATGATTGAATACTCATCTTGTCTCATCTCATTCTTACCTCTTCTAAATCGTCTCTCCATGTGTCACTCATAACCTCAAATCACAAACTCAACGTCCATTGACGGACAATCAATACAAACCAAATCTTTTTACTGTTCTTCTAATAATAGGGAAGTTCTTCCTTTTTAAGCTTTACTTTAGCTTACTAGAGAATGTTACACTGAATGCATGGAATTCGGTGGTGTCCGATTTCAAGATAGATCAATGGCTAATTCCCAACTTTAATTTTCAAAACTGGTCTTGAGGACCATGCTCACCACTACGTACATCATCTCCGTCACATCCACATCATCGTACAATGTCGATCGGTGACACCCATCGGCGTCTGTCCAGTGCAACAAGCCGTGTGGCCTGGCGAACATCTCTTAATTCCAGCCGGGTCTTATCTGTGACACGCTTGAATGCGACTCCTCATCCTCCAAAGACCCGTCAATTGGGATTTGCCGATCCGAGACAAACATATTCGAAAGCGACATTTGATTGCACTCGATGCATTAATATACTATTTCGATGTCGGTATCCGTGTAAATAAATTCTAAAAAATGCATTAAAAATAGAATTCTTAATTTTTCCGAAACAAAGGTGTGCAGTAATTTCCAGATGGAGATTTTCGGGGTCAACACGACAAAGATCACGTGAATAGCCCGAAAAGTAAAAAAAAATTAAAAAAAAAAAAAGATATCACGCCTTTACCGACATGGACATGATCACGTGGCTCTTGTCTGACATTGATTGTGCAAATGCCCCTTTCTTGAATGCTCGAATATCGAATATTACTTTTTTCTTTTTAATATCGAATGCTACTAACTTCAACTTCACTCAAATTGAACGATCCAAAAAGATGAAAATAAAAAAGAAAGAAAGCCCACCTCACTCTAGTTGCCCATTCCATAAGTTAAAGGAGTCTGGCACAAGTGGTTCTTCTTGATTATCATTTGTGACCGACGCATTAGTACGGAAAAATACAATATAAATTTCATAATTTTTGTATGATGTTTACTTAAATGTCATAATTATGTTTTTCAACTATTTAACTATAATAAGTTTTAAAAATCATTTACATGAATACTATGGACAATTTCTCTTGCCGACAAATCCAACAACATAACTTGATGGAATATTCCAATCAACAAAAGAGTGTAAAAATGACATTGTTGGCTTTTTTTTTTCTCGCCTTAAATTGACGAAATGGGACTAATAGCTTCAATTGAAATCCTAACTCCAATTGGCTTTGTCACAAATTTATTAAAGAACTAAGGTATTGTAAGGCACGTGTATCGTTTGGCTTTGTTTCATTATATATCTTATTTTATCATTTGGCGATAATCAAATCCACTCAAATAGATCAATAAATTTTGAAAAAAATTACAGACTCAATTGTTATAACGCTGACAATGACTAGACTCCAACTTCCAAAGATTTATATCAATAAAATCGTGAAGTGTGGAACTCATAGATGAAATACCAGCCAAGAAGTAAGCAAAAATCTATTATCACCTCTCGATCATCTCTTCTCAATCGTCAAATATTAGGACAAGGGAGATTCGACAGCATCAAAATTCACATCCAAATAAATATGGACAAAACTTCTTTGTCATGTACATGTACAGGGACTTTGGTTTTGTCAGCAAGTAAAGTCAAGGTCAACGTGGCCAATCCCCACGTTCCAGCTATGGAGTAAATCCACCAATGATTAGCCCCTTGAATCGTGACCCAACGATGGCTACGTCTTTGGTGCATGTGTTCTAAGGCATGCTGAGCTATTTTTTGACAATTATCGTTTGGTTCGAGAGGATTCCACTTCCTCATCAAAAGCCTTTCGATGCTTAAGTCAATAAAAATTCACAAAGTCAATAAAAGCTTGCGATTTCACAACGAAAATAGAAGATCATCGAGAGCCTTTCAATTATTTATTTATTTATTTTTTCGGTTTGTTGAGCCTTTCGATACTTAATAAATAAGAATTCGCAATTTTTCCATGAAAATAAGAGGGGAAATGTTTGGAAGTAACGGGTTTTTCTTTTATCGTAATCATTACGGTTGGTTGTTATATTCATTCAAGAATGCGTCCTCCTCCATTAGAGTAGATATTTTCGTTAATTTATTTTACACTTTACTTTTCCATGAAGAAGATTTTTGGCGACATCGTCATATATCCTGATGAACTAAATTTTGATATACTTTTGATTAGTAAGTCTTTTCACATGGTCGATAACTTTTCATTGGAGATGTTTGCAAACGATGGAAGGAAGTAATTTTTTGCGGTCGCTGAAAAATTTACATACCGTGAAAATAAGTATTTGCCTTTTAATGAGTGGTGTCTTTGTTATCTGGTTAGTGAGCTTGTTTTAGAAAAAGGTGATTTCAACTTATCCCAAATGAGTAAATTTCTCAAAGTTGATAATAAATTTCCACCAAAAAAAAAAAAGGCTTGACTATATGAAAAACTAACATTTTTTCTCTCCCAAATATAAGGATTTATTAAGATTGGCAACTTATCTTGCGAGTCTTCATATGACAAAATGTGTATTTATATCGAATTTGTAACTTTTTTACAACAAAAAGTACATGCGCACTCGATGCGAATAACTTAATAGATGGTTAATAAATTTTGTCCAATTATACTGAATTTCTTCAATATTCTAGTAAATTTTAATGCACCGTTGTAAGAGCATAAATTATGAAACCGGTAGGATGAGATAATCATCATAATAATAATAATAATATGATTATTTAGATGTATTTTACAAAAGAAAAAGTGGTTTGTTTTCTGCGGATCCTTCGAACAGCGGGCCTGAATATACTCGAGCGACGCGCCCCTTGAATTTCACAACTCGTGACGATGGTGCGTAGCTTCGGAGTCAACGTGCAATTATCAACATCTTCGACCCAAATCGCAAGCAAATGAAACCCTCACGCAAGCCGACCCCGTACATTTCTCTGGGGCCCGTTCGGCAACTCGAATTATTAGGTCATAATCAATAAGAGCGATAATCATGATTGCAAATTTTAGCACGTGCATCGTAAATTTTAGGTTTTAAAAATTTGAAACCTATTATGATAAATAAGTTATAAATGAAACTGGAAATTTAAAACTTAGAACAAGTTTTAGTGTCTTTCTTCTTTTTGATAGTTTGTAATATGAAACTATTAGTTTGAGCTTTCATCTTTGGCCATATCCATAACTAAAATATTTATTTTGTTAATATAATTTGAATTGTGATCGGTAAATGTAACAAATTGTGATCACTCATTTAATTAAAAATATAGGTATAACTTGAGTAGACTATAGAATCAATTTTTGAACTTGACTGACTAGGTAGGTTCCACATTCCTAAGTATGTGATGTAAGTTTTAGGTTTTAAAAATTAAGGAACTTATTTCGACAGGTAAATTCTAGACTTTAGGTGGAACTTGAACAAAATCTAAAACCACTAACCCGTAATAATTGAGGAATTAGTGATCATGTTTGCATATGGAATTTCAAATGATGACTATGTATTATATCACCCCATTGAAATAATTCTGGATAAGCCAAGTGACGATTTAAATTAAAATTTGGGCCGCCTCATGTTGCTTTCACTAAATCAAGTACGAGTATCGAGTAGCATTGATTAATGTCGAGGACCACAGGCCTTGTACGAAGTACCATGTGACCATCCTTCCTATCAATTTGTTGCCTCATGAAACCTTCCTCATAAGGGGAGAAAAATCATGCTTTGAAAGCAGATCAAGCAAGACCATACGATTTATTTCTTTATGATAGGTTTATCAAGGTGATCAAATGATGCCCTTAAAGAAACTAAGGGTGCAAATAATAACCATTCCATTTCTCTATTTTTCTAATTTTTTTGTTCTAAAAAACATATTTGGAATAGAAATCCATTTAATAATGCAAATTAATTTTTTTTAGAACAAATTTTTAGTTTAGAAATAGATTTGGAATAAAAATGAAAAATAAAAATTGTCAACATTTATATTTTTGTAACAAAAAGAAAAAATAAAAACTTTTATCATCACTCCCTCACGTTACTAGTCCACCAGCCCCTCCATGGCCGCCTACCGCTAGTTGCTTCGAAGGGAGAAATTTTGTATTATTGTTAAATGCATATCTTTTCTTATAAACTCATGCAAAATAGAAAATCTAATTTTCATTAGAAATTGATCTCAAAAATAAAATGGTTATCATTCTTACTCTAAGTAACTATTTGAGAATCTTCCATATAATCAATTTTATAATCAATTATAGCTCAGCGAAAAAAATCTCAAATTAATATATTTATGATAAATTTACTTTCCGTTAATTATCATTAAATTAAATTAATATAAAAAATTACAAACTGATGCATTTATGATAAATATAAAGTAAAATGCGTATATCATTATGGATGTATTAATTTTGAATTTTTAATGATAACAATACTAATTCGTAATGAATTTATTAATTTAGGATTTTCTCGCGGCTACTAGCGCTAGGCATCGGCCTCCTCCAGAATTGCATTTTTAAAATAGTGGTGGCACGTCACATCATGTCACGAGGTCCGGTATATTAGAAAAAGAGGAACCCCGGCAAAATCTTCTCAAAGATAGATTTCTCCATCAGCCATTGGCGCATCGCAACACGCGTTCAAAAAGACAAATATAAAAAGAAAAAATACAAAAACAAAACCAAAAAAAAAAAAGAAAAAAGAAGGAGAGAGATTAAAAAAAGAAAAGAAAAAGCCAGCCCCGTACATTTCATTTCCATAACCAAAAATTGCCGCGTTTTCTCTCGCCCCTCCTTTTCCTTTTTATATAAAAATCAACGCCCATTCTGCTCTCGCTTCCCTGTCTTCTTCTTCCTCCCCCCCGTCTCTCTCGCGCATCTCTGTGGAGACCATCCTTTCTCTCTCTCTCTCTTTCTCTCTCTTCTGTCCACGCTTCTCGCTCCGATCCCACCACCATCTTCGTCCCCCTCTCTCTCTCTCTCTATTCTTTGCATGCGAATTGGCAATGGCTTGATACGTCTCCCTCCTCCTCTTCCTCTTCCTTCTCCTCTTCGCTCGATGTCGAGAGCCTTCTCCTAGCTCTCGATTCTGCGCCGCCGCCGCCGCCGATTCGGGTTGCTGCGGCCCGAGCGCCATTGTCGATTCCCGCGCGTGATGTGAGTGCATGTCGCGTTCCGCGTATGCCGCGCGCGGGTCCCGAACCGTGCATTCCGGCTAGGTCGATTCTCTCCGGTCATTGTTGTCCTTGAATCGATTCGAGGGGATTTTTTTTTTTTTTTGCTGGTGTTGGAATTGAGGGAGTAGAGTTTGATGTGAAGGAAGGAGGTGGGAGAGGAAAGGGAAAAAAAAAAAGGGAAAAAGAAAAATGGATTTGGCTGCGCAGCTGAAGCGGGGGATATCGCGGCAGTTCTCGACGGGGTCGGTGAGGCGGAGCTTCAGCCGGCAGTTCACGCGGCAGTCGTCGCTGGACCCGCGGCGGAACAACATGCGGTTCAGCTTCGGGCGGCAGTCCTCGCTCGACCCGATCCGGCGGAGCCCCGACCCGGACGACGAGCTCACGGTGCCCGAGAACCTGGACTCCACGATGCAGCTCCTCTTCATGGCGTGCCGCGGGGACGTGAAGGGGGTGGAGGACCTGCTGAACGAAGGGATCGACGTGAACAGCATCGATCTGGACGGCCGGACCGGGCTGCACATCGCCGCCTGCGAGGGCCACGTCGAGGTCGTCAAGCTGCTGCTCAGTAGGAAGGCCAACATCGATGCCCGCGACCGGTGGGGGAGCACGGTAACTTTTCTCATCCTCTGCTGTTCCTCTCGATGTGCGTTTGGGTGATGAATTTTGTCCTCTGTTAGCGTTTTAGTTGCTTCGTATTGGCTGTTCATGTCAATCGAGCGAGAATTGGGTCCCATTATTCTTCCAATTGCTCCGTTGTGAGTTTTATGGCTTGAAAATCGAAACGAGAGGCCAGAGCAATGGTCCAATGTTTCGTGTTCACTAACCAAATTTGAGGTGAATGGAAAGATTTGTACTCCGCTAAAATATATGGCGGAGGAAATTGATGCATTGGGAAGTCTTTATCCCGCAGATTTGTCAGTACAGTACAAGAATAAATGCCAACACGAAGCATTAACTGGGAGTTGCTCTTTCTTGCTTAATTGTGAAGAGGACACTGCATATCATAATGGCCTTAAATGGGGTCGGACTTTTATGTTGTGATTTATACTAATCTGCCTCCAGCTCAGTCGTAATTGAGGATTTTTTTTGTCTTGACAGGCAGCTGCCGATGCGAAATACTATGGAAATCCAGAAGTATACAACATTCTGAAAGCTCGTGGAGCCAAAGTCCCTGTATGATTTACTCTATTATCCTATCTGATCACTTGAGGCCTCTACCACAGAAAAAAATGCTAACGTAAGGCTTTGTCCTATATTTCCAGAAAACAAGAAGAACACCCATGACTGTTGCCAACCCTCGGGAAGTTCCAGAATATGAGCTCAATCCTTTAGAACTTCAGGTTCGGAAGGGCGACGGTGTTTCAAAGGCACGTTTCTCTTCCTCACCATAGTTGATGGGTGACCTTTAAATAGCTCCATTTCTTAAAAACCAATGCCCATTTGACTATATTCAAAATATCAGTTTTATTTGTCAAAGAAATGTAAAATTGTATCATATTTCATCGTAGATAAATAATCCTGAATCAAAGAAACTCAAATTTTTGTTTTGATGATCATGGGGAGAACCCACGCAGTCCTTGCTTCTGCTGATTGCTGTGGTGAAGTCCCCACGGAGGTGCAGCGGGGTACATACCACTGTACCTGGATAAGTCCAACCTGAATACTGAGGGAAGATTAAAACTCTTCTCCCTAAGGTGGGATCTTGCTTGCACAATGGACAAAAGCCATTGGTTTATCTCAAAGCAGCATCGTTGGACAAGAATCATTTTGTGGGGCGAGATGTGGAGGTGAAGGGTTAGGTGAGGGATCAAACCCCTCCCCTCCCGGCTTCGAAGAGGGATGGTCAAGTTAAAGAAACTTATATGAAGTCCTTTAACTCAACAGAACACCTTCTCCTGTCCAAAAGACGTTAAAAACAGAGATACTGAAATAAACTCTTTGAACAGCAAAGTGCAATATGGAAAATAAGTTTCCTTTTTGTACATATAACATTTTGGAACACTAAAGTTAACCTTAGCAACTGGTCTCATATCAATGACCTTGTTACTCTCATTTTATACATTCTATACGCTAATATTTTCTGTCTGAGAAAATACATTCCGACGTAAGAATTTTTTCCTTAGTGCTCAGCTTAGTTGTACTTTATGTATTCTCTGTCTGACAAAATAGATTCTGACCTAAGAATTTTCTGTGTGAAGAATTATATTTTCTGCATTCCTGTTTTACTTCAGATACTAGAGCTATCCTTGATATGTAACCTAGGTAACTTCAGAAATAATAATGCTTTTGTGACTTATGTTTGGGAAGCTTTTTAAATTAATTGCATGACATTGCTTTCCTCCACTATTATTTTGGCAGGCTCAGGTCCATTTACCTATATGTCCTAATCTTGCTCAGAAAACAATATAAATGCATAATCATTAAGAATGTTTTGAGTGATCTTGGGTTAGGACAGCTTGAACATAAATTTGAGATGGTATTCTGTATTCTGAGTGCTCACAACAATAAATTATTGAAAAAGAGCCTCGTGTATCGTGTGGGCCCTTAGCAAACTTGAGCATTACCTTTTACATGGCTAATCTAGCTTGACATCTCTTTAGTGAACATTTGTTGGTAGAAATTTTGGTTATTCAAGTACTTATATATTTTTCCTTTTAAACAGGGAACATATCAAGTAGCTAAATGGAATGGGACAAAGGTTGCTGTCAAGATACTGGATAAGGACAGTTACTCAGACGCGGAGACCATGTGAGTTCCTATATCATTGTCTGCACTCTCAGAATATCTCTTTGTTCATTACACAATGTATTGTGGTTATAACATATAACGGGAATGACATGCATTTATTCACTTCATTTGGAATGTGGTTTACTATTATGATGTCCTCTTATGTACTAGCAAGTACTTCATTATTGCTGTATGTGTGCCTTTTCCACCACATTGCCACGTTGTCATCCTTTTCAGCTAGTTTCCACTTATGGTCATCTGATTATTTAGTCTAAAAGGGTAATGCAGATGCTTTATTTTCTCCCCAGTTCATTGCAGTCTTTTGGGCATCCGGTTGGTGCATCATTTACTTGCATGTTAATTGGCACAACTTAAATAGGAGCAGGAGGACTATGTCTTTACCTAGCTTTGAAATCATAAAGATTTAGTATTATTGAAATTGTTCATCTATTAAGAAGTACGTGTGTCATATATATATTTATATTACTTAATAAACTAATCTGTGCTCTTAACTTCAGTATGCACTTTGTTGTCTTAAAAAGCAAGGCCACTATTGTTAATCTGAGCCATGGAAATCCTTTGTGTTAGAATAGAGAACATCTTGATTTTATTTTGCTGGATCTCCTCTATTTGTTGCTCTGTTGCGCGTTACTAAATTCCCTATAGTTCACAAGAGGTGTATTCACTTTCACAATTTACAGCACCATTCTCTGTGCCTAGAGACACATTGCAATTCTTGAATTTGTGTGATTTAGTTCCGTAGTGACTGGAAATGCCTTCAATGAACTTTATTTATTTATTTTATGAGCAGCAATGCTTTCAAGCATGAGTTAGAGTTACTAGAAAAGGTGAGACATCCAAATGTGGTTCAGTTTGTTGGAGCTGTCACTCAAAACATGCCCATGATGATTGTTTTGGAGTACCATCCAAAAGTGAGTCTCTCTCTCTCTCTCTCTCTCTCTCTCTCTCTCTCTCTCTCTCTCTCTCCCCCACTGTGCTCATATGTATGGCGCATTTGTGCTGCTGTGCGTGTCTTCTTTGTAAGTAAATTATGTGTCTTATTCCATCGTCTTCTTAGGTAATTGGGAGGAAATGTTAGGACTTGAGTGTCGTCAGTGAAAGTAAATAAATTTTCCTGCCAAAGTTCATAATGGAACGGCTTGCATCCATGTTCTAAAGTGGGTGAGCAATCATGTCATACTATTAAATCCGGGACATTAAATCCAGGACAAGATGAAGAGTATAAAGAGAGAACCAAAATTTGTTTCTTGCTTAAGCTATCTTGACTGAGGAGACTGCTCAAAGTGGTACGGCTGGAGAGGTCCTCATCTAAAACACTGGAACGGAAAAAAAGAACGGAGTTTTGAAAATTTGGGCCAAACCTAATGCTCACGACTAAAGTGGGAAAACTAATCATTCCAAGGGTTAATGTCCATTATGACTAATACCCTTTTATACAATGAGAATGTGAGGCTATTGTGTTGCTTATAGAATGGATGTCCTCCTATGCAGTAAAAGGTTGTTCCCAGGCATAGATTCCTTTTAATCCTTAATTTTCTTCATATATTTTGACACTTTAAAACTCAGTGCCTTTAAATTGGAGCCTCTTTATTAGTATCAGTAAAATCTATTCTTTTGGAACTTTCTTATTATAGTGAAACTTTTCGTTGACAAATCTATGGTTTTCCACAAATTCCCTCCAATTTTTTGAAGAGTACAAGAAAGCTATTTTGGTTAAGCCTGTTCACTTTCTTGCCTAATGGCTATTATGCATATTGTTATTGGTGTTTCAGGGTGATCTTGGAAGCTATCTTCAGAAGAAAGGGCGTCTCTCTCCACCTAAAGCTCTACGGTTTGCTCTTGATATTGCAAGGTACATTCACTGAAGCTAATAATATCTGCATTTAAGGATTCTGGTTGTATTATAATTTTCTCTTTAATTGTAGTACAGTGTATCTGATTACAATTTATAAACTTCTCTTTGTTGATCCCATAATCTCAGGGGTATGAATTATCTCCATGAATGTAAACCAGATCCCATCATCCACTGTGACTTAAAGCCTAAGTAAGACAACTAAATGCTCGAGATGATTTATTATACTGTTGCGAAATGGATATAAATTTTTTTTTTTTTTTTGGATCTGCTTTGCTTTAATATCTGAAATATTGATAAGGTGCCAGAAATATCTTGCTGGATAGTGGGGGTCAGTTAAAGATCTCTGGATTTGGTTTGATAAGTTTTGCAAGAGTATCCCCAGATAAAGCAAAACTTGCACAGCCTGGGACTCAAGCTGAATTGTCGCGTAAGTTTAGAATTTTTTATTTTATCTAATTAGTTCCTTAATCAGTGTGCTCAGACATATAATGACAATGGAGAAGTACCAATTCAGGCTTAAATGATACAGGAAAAAAAATGACTGTTTAATTGATGTTGCTACTACTAAATTTTCTGCTTAAAAATCTAGCATCCTTGTGGCAATGTAATTCTGGTTGTAAATGAACTTTTGGATGTATAGTAAAAAAATTTAGTCCAAATACTGATATCTTTGGTTGGACTCCTTGAGCACTAAATCATTTTACATCTATGTGAGTTCTGGATTGTAAAAAGGCATTGTTACTAATCAAGCAACAAAACTTTCCATTATAGGATCCCAGATGGATAAACTCCTCCTAGAAATTATCAGTTTTCAACATCTTTCCCCAAAATGCAGGCCAGTCTTTTGTGAATGCAGAAATTTAGTCCTCTCGTGATGATATTATCATTCTACTCATCCAGTTTATAGTTTTTCCGTTCAATAGAATTGGCATCATCCAATTCTAAGTGATCAGATTCATGATTCCAATGCGATTTCATCAAGCTTTACTAATGGTATCTGTCCTATGCAGGTTTATATGTGGCACCTGAGGTTTATAAGGATGAAAGATTTGATAGAAGTGTGGATGCATTTTCCTTCGGTCTCATTCTTTATGAGGTAAATGATATACACTGGACTTTTACCGTGATAAAATTGAACACATCCATACGTTCAATGTGTTCAATGCAGTTTAACATGTCCATAAATGCAGTTATATTTCTTCCCAGAAGCTGTTGCTTTGCCAGACAAATTTGTTTTTGGCTCTGTTACCGAAGCATGATATTTGTTTGATTTAGTGAGTTAATCATGCATTCATATGGTGCTTGACACATGCCTCAGATTTATAAGATGATTAATATCGGTCACCGCCACTGAAATGTTAACCACGTGCTTTCACATTGGCATAGATGATTGAAGGAGCTCAGCCTTTCTATCCGAGTTCTCCAGAAGAGGCAGCCAAAATGATATGTTTAGAAGGAAAACGACCACCTTTCAAGATCAAAGCTAAAAACTACCCTCCTGATTTGAAAGAGTAAGTACATTACAAATTGAGGCTGACTTATTTACACCGAGTTGAAACTACCAGCTTTCTCTTTCCTCCACCTTGCTTACTCTTGATTTGGTGAAAGGGCTGTGGCCATGACACCACTGCTTTTAGTTGTTAAGAATGGTGATCAATCAGCGATGACTGATAATCATGACTGTATTTTTTCTCTAGAGCATGGATGATTTCTTGATGGTCGCTAACTCTCAAACATGCTATTGCATGGGCATGTTGGAACTGTGTAGGTTGATAGAGGAATGCTGGGATCCAGAGTCTGTCGTGAGGCCAACTTTTTCTGAAATTATCGTCCGTTTGGACAAGATAGTTGCAAATTGTTCCAGGCAGGGCTGGTGGAAGGATACATTCAAGCTTCCTTGGTACGCTTCTCCTTTTTTCCTTTGATAGTGAGACTTTATCTGTCTAAATGGCATGATGGGTATGGGGCAACGGCAATATTGATGTGTCTGGCAATGAAGAAGATAAGGTGTGACGTGTGATAAATGTACCTGTGGTGATTATAATAATAGATAATAGCCACTTATTTGATTGCAACTAGGTAGTTGCGATCATTGCAACTGGTCGATAGCCAAGTATTGGAGCTTGAAAATAGAAGCAAACAAGCCAAGACCATGCTCGAGTCCTTTGTTTAGCAGGATCACTCACTGAAACTTACCCTAAAACTTTGTGAGAATACATAGATTTACTACTAGGCAAGCTGGCATGAGGCCATCGTTGCATTGGAACATGACATGACTGTCGTCATTGCACAAAACACTTCAATCAATGTTAAGTCATATGTTTTGTACTATATGTAGGAAATGAGAGGAAGCACTCTACACTACTGGATAAGGAAGCAGACGATGTTCGAAGTCATTTTCGTGTTCAGTTGTGGAGCAACCACGTTGAATATATAATAATGTCTACGTAAGAGACCTTGGAATGAAAAAGTAATAAGGTCTAGTTTTTGTTCTTGATATGGAGCTGAAGCAGCTCCATTGTTATGTATGTGTAATATGTGAAAGGATTATTTTATGATAGTTCATAGTTTCCATACTGTATATTAGAAAAAGCCAAAGTCATTAGGACATCCATCACCAGACTAGAAGTAACGCAGATCCTTGATCAAATGAAGGGGTATAAGACCGCAAGTATATGAACTTTTATTGCTTTTACAATTAAGCACGTAATTTTTTTTTTGTTCAAAAAGTACCTCAATTTTTCAAATGTGGGTCAATGTAAGGTCTTTGTTAAATTGCGGATGGAAAATGCCAGCTTGGACAATATCGCTGTTAAATAGCCATTAATTATCTACAATGGCATCCAACATGGCCTTTTGAGGTAAATTAGAAAAAAAGGTAACGGGTGACGTCATGTCACTGGAGACGTATTAGATGACTAAAATTGTCCAAGTACTCTCTCTCCTCATCACCCACGGTATGAAAATAGAGATAACACAATTTTTGCTAAGTGAGCGAGCCATCTTATTTTGACCAAAGAAAAAAAGTGAGACATGTTATCAATTGTGCCTTAATTTTGCTAAGTAAGCCACGTCAGCAAAATTAAATGATATGGTAAATTATTTAAGGAAGGCCATATTGAGCCAAATTTGAAAAATTGAGGTATCTAATTGGACAAATTAAAATTTAGATACCCGACTGTGAAGAAACAGAAATTCATATATTTTTTGTGCTAGTGCGCGTCTTTAACTTACCGAAAGTTGTGAGAATGATTACATGTGCCTGCACGTTCTGTGGGTATTAAAAAATATTGGGGTTTTAAAGTGCAAGATACCTTCGAGTAAGTATTGTCTCTTTCCTTGAAAGTACATGAAAAAAGAAGAAGATATGATATCATCATAATTTAATAAAAAAAAAATCTGCATCAAACATATTATAAATAAAAAGGTTTACATATTGAAATCACACCACACATCGTGCTATTGAACAAAATTCCCAAGAGCATCATATGTTGGCATTCATGGTATGATGTTACTATATTTTTAATATATAAATGAGAATTGGTACTTGAAAGTCAATGAGATAATTTTAAAAGATTTGAAGGAATATTCTTCCAAGTACAATAAATAATGCACTCAATGGCCCTGTGGCGCAGAGAATTCAGTCCAAAGTGATTTGGCATCTCTTTATATAGGTCAAAAACCAAAGTCTCTCCTCAATTTTAGGAAGTCCTAATTCATTTGCAAGATATGTTCAACTGTCCCCTTTCATTAAATAATAATAGCTCTATCCTTACTCGCACTATGATATCACGACTTCACTCAAAATAAGCGTTGATTATAGCTCAAATTGAATATTTTTTTCAATAGTGCCACTCTCCTCCAACAGGGCCCATAAGGGTTGCTGCCGCTGATCAGCCCGTTTTCACTGTCATGAACGAGAGGATCAAATAGGACGAAGACCGTTTCATATGCTGATTTTGATAGAAGTTGCGATGTGACTATGGCATCAGCGAGTACGACCGCCGCAATAAAGAAGATGACACGAAAAACTAGAAAAAGTAAAAAAAAAAAAAAGAACGAAAAAGAAAGGTGGAATGACATGACAAGAGAGATGAGTTGAAATAATAATAAAATTAATTTCTGTGTTGTGATATTTTTCACATGGTTTGCTAGTATCTTCAAGGTGGGCTGCCGAAGGTTTTGAACGTGAGATTTTAGGAAATGACATGACAAGAGAGATGAAATAAAAGTTGAAATAATAATAAACTTAATTTTTCTGTTGTGATATTTTTCACATGGTTTGCTTGTATCTTCAAAAAAGAAAAAATTAAAAGGTGGGCTGCCGAAGGTTTTTTTTTTATTTACGAAGGTGGGCATGTAAACGTTTTTTTATTTTAGTGTTACTTCCTAGAATGCATTTATTTCGTAAAAAATAAATATTTTGAAAAGTGATCATTCGTATTTCTTAAAAAATCCCAAATGAAATTTTTTTATTACTTATGAAAATATTTATACATAAAATTATTAATAAAAATAAAATAGTTTTTATTAATTATTTTATTAAGCAATACAATTTATCAATTTAAGAAAATATTTTTCAAATCATTTATTTTTCATCGGAACTTTAGATTTTTGACAATGCTTATATATTGCTTTTGACTCCTCCAGGCTCGATGAGGCACCTTGTACTTATATATGTTTTCAGGAAAAAAAGAAGTAACTACAATTTGGAGTAATTCCCAGTCAAAATGAATAATCGTTTAAAATGAATAATTGTTTATCACTTAAGTGCAAAAAGCTAAAGTCAACATCCTGCATTAATAAACAACATTTCTTTCTGTAATTAAAGGCTGTTGCATTAAATAGGAATCCTAGTTTCAGTCTCTCTTCTGCTATATACTTTCAGTCTCTTCTGCTATATACGGCTGCGTAAACTAATCCAGGCATCTCATCTAACCTGCAGTACCATTCGCCTTCTTCAATTCCTCTTTCTCCCTCCAGATCGCGTGCACCTCATCCGTACGGAACCTTTGGGTGAAAGTCGACTCCTCTAATGGAGTCGATGTCCCATGAGCATAAGCGAGGAGTCCGGTGTATGCAATCATAGCACCATTGTCAACGCAGTACCTATCGTCGGTTGCATACAATTTGCCGCCTCGCTCCGAGCACATAACTCTCATCATCTCTTGCAACCGCTCATTGCAACCCACGCCACCAACAATCAAAACATCTTTCTTGTCGCAATGTGCCATTGCCCGCTCCGTGATTTCCACAAGCATTGCAAAAAGTGTTTCCTACAGCATAAACCATCAAGAAAAACTTTAATCTCAGCTCAAATATTTTGTCAGAACAAAGGTGACTCTCCAGAGATGCAGTTAAGCTAGTAAAATTTGCTAATTTTTAGAGATGGATGCAAGTCCAATTTACCTGTAGAGAGTAGCACAAATCTGCAGGGGTGCACTCATTATTTTTAAGCTTTTCTTCAGCAGTAGCCTCGATAAAGCTCAAGATTCCACTGAAGGATACATCCATCCCTTTGACAACATAAGGAAGATCGATGAATTGTTCTCCCTTCTTGGCAAGCTAGTAGAGATAAAAGGCGTATCAGTTGACAGGAGGAAGAAAGTACTTCCATTCTCATGATATGAAAGGGTTTAGTGAGAAAGCAACAACACAAGAAAAACAACAGTAAACTACGCCCATTTTAGAGAAGGCAAAACAAGATAATCAATGAATCCACAATATTAGGCAAACAGAGTGGGATCCTAACTCAATAATGGGAATGATGCATACAATATTATGAACATATAATACACCACCCTTTCTCTACCAGTAATAAGGATCAGTTAACATATTCCATAATGGGAATGATTACAAATAATCACAAATAATCGCAGTGACGAGACCCTTTCTCTACCAGTTGCAGCCCTCTATAAGGATTAGTTAATGCTGTCATATTCCATTCAACAAGTTTTCAATGAGATCCAAATACTCAAGATCTTTGTCAAAGCTTCCATCCACATTTTTAAAGATATTTCCAAATTTTTTTTACTGACATTCCCAACATAACATCAATACCTTCTCACTAGAGCTTGTACATTGTTATCTTTTTTGGGTAAGGTAAGAAAATATTGACTTAAACCAAACTATACAACTCGGAAACTGGCATCAAAAACTTACATTCAACGAGGCAACAAGCCAGGTCGAGTGGAAGGATGCCAGGAAAAAGAAGCCAAAAGCTACCAAGGTAGCAACAGGAAGCCAAACGGCATCCACAAACAAGCCAAACAGAAAGAAAAGCTACAAGTAAATACAACCAGACAAGCGAAAACCGCCAAAAGGAGCCAACGGCCAAGAACAACACCAACCCTCCGAAAGAAAAGGCAATGAGACCTTGACAAGTACATTGTTATCTTTTCATGTGTTCAAATGACTAAAATGATTTTTTCTCATGTTCTCATCCATTAAGGCCGTGCTAACTGCTTCTCAATGACACTCGTTTCTTGTTGTCTTTCCTAAAGCCTACACTCCAGCAAAGTATTCTCTCTGCGAAATGTCGGTACTGGACAGTTGGACACACAGCATTCCAGGCCATAAATTCAACTGTATAATACTAGCATGAGGTGCAAGGCCAAAGTTTATTATGAGTGCCATTATAGCATTTCTAAGAGGTTATCATATGCATAGTGAAAACAAAAGTCCCAAATACATGACACAACAATTGACTAAAACCTAACATCAATGAAATAACTAAAGGTCAGCAAAAGGCCACAAGTCCAACTTAAAGTTGAATGCACAAACCAGAGACCTTCATGTGCACTGCTGGTGACATACCTGCTCAATGTTGTATCCAGGGCTAGGATCGTTGGACAGTGTCAAGACTCTAGCAAATCTGTCCAAGCAGTTTCCAACAGCAATATCAATAGTCTCTCCAAAAATCCGATACCTTCCCTCACTGTAAGCAATGACCTGTGTATTTCCACCACTTACATACAACACAACCGGATCATCAGCACCAGTCACAATCCTGCCCATTTCAATATGTGCCACACAATGATTAACAGCGACAATCGGTTTCTTCCACAGCTGTGAAAGGATCCTAATGACAATAGCAGAAACTTGCAGAGGGGCTCCCATGCCTGGACCCTTTGTATAACAAAGACAGTCAATGTCATCAGGAGTCACTTGGGCAGTTTTCAGAGCTTCTTTGACCAAAGGAAGTACGTGCTGGAGATGGTGCTGAGCGGTTTCTCGTGGAAGAAAGCCTTGTCCAGGAGGAGTGATGTAGGTATGACGTGGATTAGACAAAATATCTCCATCAAGAGTTACCACCCCAATGCCAATCTTGTTGGCTGACCCCTCAAAACCAAGGGCTATCATTTTCTTCATGTTTGCAGGTCTGTTCTTTGCACAGTTTCAAATCCTCTTAAATGACAAACTGATATAAATAGGAAGAAAAAGTAAAGCAAAGAACAGGGTGGGGGAGAAGGATACTTCAGGTGTGCAGCTAATTAAAGTAAGTAAACATGTGTCTATGTCGATACAAAGGAAAAGGCACCAACAATAGCAGCTACCAACACATACAAGAACCTAGAAAGAGAGTATGAAGTACTGGCTTTCAATAGCCTAGCATATAGTCTGTATGTTGCAACAAAATTAACTTTTACTAAAGCGATGGATATGAACAGTAGATACCCACTGTGAGGACCAAATTGTTGGAAGACAGACCTAACATGTAGAGAATGGTTGAATCCCATTGGAAGAATTAAAAGTGAAAAACCAGAAAACAAGGGCATTAATATACACTCTACAAGTTAATCTCTGAGGCACGGTTAATACTCCTGTAAATTTATCTTAGTCAAAGTAAGGAAAAGAGACATTTTGTGATATATAGAAAATCTGCCATATACAAAACTAAACATATGAAATTCTTAAGTAATGGATAAATAAGGAAAGTAAATAAATTTGGAACCACCGATTTAAATCGCAATTAAATGTAGAGGGTAATAGTGTCTTTTTGGTGAAGATTGGGTGGATTTAATCATACAAGGGATGGAAATAGCATCGCCCTTTATAAATCATAAATTTACTCATAGTTATGATCTAGAATTATTACAACTCATAACTAAGCCATCACGACTATAAACGGGGGCAGGCATTCTCAAGAAAACCTCACAAAAAGGAAAACAGAAACGGGAAAAGCTCTATGATCCAGATATCAAAATCATGGGCAACTAAGCTGCCCCGTAATCATCTGGGTACGCACAAAACCACCCCAAACACGATTATAGCACGACAACAAACGCGGGACACGATTTCGTTTTTCCTAAACCCGCCAGAATACCTCAAAAGAATCAAGGCTTGAATCCACCACTTCAAGCTGTACAAATTAAGTAAACGCTCAAGCAATTTCCATGAACAACAAAGATGTAAAACAGCAGCGGCAGCGCTTAATCATTACTAACGAGAACAGTGCACGAAGCATTCGGCGACAAGATCATGAAACCACATCTGCCAACCTAATCCAAGCCCCAATTTACTCAAACTCAGCCGCGGAAAAGCAAGATCCGGATCGAATGAATTCATCAGAAACCGACAACAACATGCGATTGGCAGAAGGACGAGGGCTCGAAGGGTAGCAGCGTCGCACCTGAGATCGCGACGACGGCGGCGGCGGAGGAAGCAGGACGGCGGAGGTCTGTCGGGTTGGAGAAGAGAGCGAAACCCTAGCTCTTTTACACTGTTTGAGGATAACAAAATGACCGTATTGCCCTTAAATCTTTGCGCCGGTTCTCATTTTTGACCTTATGAGTAGCTTCTCCAGTCCTAGAAATCCAAAATGGTCATTATCAAAAGGAAAAATTTGGCCTAGCAAATTCGAAAATAAGAATTAGTGACGCACAAAAAAAAAAAAAAAAAAAAATCACCATCTCTTCTATTTAACAAAGTGCATTTTTTTTCTTCCTTATAATGGAATTAATCAAGACTCCTTAAGGTTGTCTTCAAAATCACTTAAAATAAAAGTTGTCCCGAAATTCCATTTGTATTAATCTATATCTCATTTTGCAATCGATAGGTTTATGGAATTACCAAAATATATGAATTCATCTAGTAGCCGGACATGATAAACGTTGTGTAATCATAATGATGTTTAGTAGATATATATTACTTGTGTTGCTTTTAATTAAGAAACTTTTAAAATAAATTTTGGGAAAAATTATCACAAATTGAATTTTAATATTTTTAATTGAAAAAAAAATTTATTTTATTTTATTTATATTTTTTTAAAATGAATTTTTAATTATTTATATTTTTAAAAATCAAGTTCGATGATGTATCATCAAAATGTATTCAAATGGTTCCTATCTTAATAATAAAAAATAGAAATAATGTACTCAAAAAAAGATGACGACGACGACAAAAATAACAACAATAACAGGGGCCATACCTAATATTATTTATAAATTGCAAGTTCGAGATAACTTAATTTTACTACTTATATCTTCTATTACGACCAGGCAAATCTAATTCCAAAGCAAATTGGAATTCCCAACTCTAGTGCCTCCTTCCTAAGCTGCAATTATTTTGATAATACAAAATCAAAACTTGTAGATACCAACCATAAGTTTTTTTTTTTTTTTCCTTTTTCAATTCTGTGATTATCTAAAGTTTAATTCCAAAGTTTTAAAAATAGCATTGATCCTTACTTATAGGAGGAATCAAGTCATGCATCATGGGTATTGCCACTACAGTTGGCATTTTTCTATTCGATCCGTTTACACAACAAGAAATTAAATAAATTTAAATCTGGCATGAGGGGTTTGTGTCAAATGACACGATAGAAACTGAGTTTTATTATTTTTCACTATGAGTTGGTGAAAGATATATGGAAGTGCAAGGGGCAACTTGGCAAAGCTAAGAGGCATTTGGGGCATTTGGGTGCACAATTTTTGCAGCTCATTATTCGCAAGAAGTATGGAGGATACAAGTGTGTGACTCTGGGGTCCTACATCGCTCGTCTTTGGATGTGATCCCGTTCATTTGAACCATAAGATCGGATTGTAAATCTATAGTCATAAAAAGAGGTTTGCATATATATAATGCCTTCTTTCATTTTATTCTATCCAAGCAATACAATCATTCTTTAAAGTTTCTCTCTAAACATTGGTTCTCTCTAAAACTCTATAGAATTTTAGAGTGCGAATGATGCTTTCTATTTTCAAAAGTAAAATAAGAAATATTTTTAGTTCAGTCATGGAGAAAATCAATTGTTTATTGCCATTTCTTTTCATAATCAAAAATATGATTTTGACTATCTCTAATCCTCTAGATTAATAGATGAATAATTGCGTCATCTTAAAACTTAGTCTATTGAAAATTTAGGGCAGACAAATAATAGTGTAGCATATGAACTTTTATTGCTTTTACAATTGAGTACGTAAGTTTTCTTTTGTTCAAAAGTACCTCAATTTTTCAAATGTGGGTCAATGTAAGGTCTCTGTTAAATTGCGGATGGAAAATGCCAGCTTGGACAATATCATTGTTAAATAGCCGTTGATTATCTACAATGGCATCCAACATGACCTTTCGAGGTAACATATTAGATGACTCAAATCGTCCTAGTACTCCTCTCTCCTCATCACCCACGATATGAAAATAGAGATAACACAATTTTTGCTAAGTGATTGAGCCACCTTATTTTGACCAAAGAAAAAAAGTGAGAAAGTTATCAATTGTGCCTTAATTTTGCTAAGTAAGCCACGTCAGTAAAATTACATGATATGGCAAATTATCTAAGGAAGGCTATATTGAGTCAAATTTGAAAAATTGAGCTATCTAATTGAATAAATTTAAATTTAAATACTTGATTGTGAAGAAACAGAAATTCATATATTTTTTTGTGCCAGTGCGTCATTAACTAACCGAAAGTTGTGAGGATGATTCCATGTTCCTTGCACGCTTTGTGGGTATTGTAATATTGAGGTTTTAAAGTGTAAGATACCTTCGAGTAAGCATTCTCTATTTCCTTAAAAGTACATGAAAAAAAAGAAGATATGATGTCATCATAATTTAATAAAAAAAAAGTTTGCGTCAAGCATACTATAAATAAAAAAGCTTACATATTGAAATCAGACCATACATCGTGCTATCCAATGAAATTCCAAAGAATATCATATGTCAGCATTCATGGTATGATGTTACTATATTTTTAATATATAAATGAGAATTCATATTTAAAAGTCAACGAGACAATTTTAAAAGATTTGAAGAAATATTCTTTCAAGTACAGTACCCCACCAGTTAATAATGTGCTCGATGGCCTCGTGATGTAGGAAATTTAGTCCAAAGTAATTTGGCATCCCTTCACATAAATTGAAAATCTGAATGTCTCTTCAATTTTAGGAAGTCTTAATTCGTTCAGGATAAGTTCAATTGTGCTTGTCATTTAATAATAGTAGCTCTATTCTTACTTGCATCTTGATAGAGTCGTGGTGACAACCTCACTCGCATCAATTAATTTTTTTTCCTATTAGTGCAACTCTCCTCTAATATAACTCAAAAGGATCGTCATTGCTAATTGCTTTGTTTTCGCTGTCACGACGAGATGGCCCCGCCATCACTAAGGGTCGCACAACGCAAAGAGCGATACATCGTCCTGACCGGTCGTAATCTCCGCCGTTAAATTTCGTGAGACTCGCGCGGTCCCCATCTGACGGGAGCAATTTTTTTTTTTTGTTGCTGGCGGCACGTGGCGAAATCGCGTGAGGTCCTCGTATCTCCGAAGCGAAGGGCGACGGGGCTTGCGTACGAGCACGGGGAAAAATCACTCTCCCACGTGACGCACTCTCGAACGTCAAAAAAACCGCCACCGGTCTCCGTGGGGCCCGCGCTTCCTTTTTCCGAGCCTTTGACTATTCTTTCCTTTCTAGCGATCGGACGGATCGAACGGCTGGCGATGCCCCCCGTTCCCGTGGACCTCCGCCGCACCCGAACCCCGCCCCACCCCTAGTCCCCCTCTTAAACCTCTCTCACAGACGTTTCTCCCCTCCCGCAAGCTTCGACGACAGAGAGAGACCCTAGCTGTCCCGCTTCGTCGCTCGAGTCGAGCTCTCCATTTTGCTCATCTCGTGATCGATCGCTTCCGGCGGTGACCAGCCGAATCGGTGAGTGCGTTTCATCGCTTCTTCTCGGCCGTTTCTCTCTGTCTGTCTGTCTGTCTGTCTGTCTGTTTCGGTAGCAATCGATGGGGGCATGGCGGCGCGGTCGGTTCTGCATTTGAATTCGCGATGAGTGGTTGTCGTTGTTGTTGGTTCTTCGTTCCGTCTCTTTGATTTTGGATCGCGTGCCGTTCAATGAGCTCATCTTCTTCATCTGCTCGCTTGTGGCGGCGGCGGATGGCGGCGGCGGAGGATTAATTTTGATTTTTCTTTCTTGATCATCGCAAAGTTGTGTTCTTTCTTGTTTTGTTTTTTGTTTGCGTTTTTACCCGTTTTTTGGAAAAACGATTTCAATGATACCCTTGAATTTTGATTTCATATGTATGTATATCTCCCTCCTGCAGATACTGTTCCCATCGCGCGTCGTCGTGGTCTTGTCTCTGGTTCGACGTGTTTGGTGTGTTTGCAAATCCAATGGGGCGGGAATTTTTGGCGTTAGAGAAATGCGTCGGGTGTCGTTTTCGCATAAGTAGGTTCAGAGGATTTCCCTTTCTGGGATGTGACTGTCTTTCTTGTCTGTGGTTTTTGCTGTGTGTGAGATGTTACTGTTAAGTAGACTAAATGTCTTCGTACTTATGGTGTACTGAATTGTTGACATAGCCCTCCTTACTGTTCCTTCCGTGGTTCTAATTATTCATGGTTATAGCGTGCCAGGATTGGTAAGCCATCCTTCTGATTATTCCCTCCATGGTTGTTGTTCTCAGCGTGGTTCTATGAAAAGTAACCCTTTTGAGATATATCGGGTGCTTGGTAAGAAATTGGATGTGCTTCTCTTCTTGAGGAGACCTTCATGTGAGGATGGCATCTAGAGCACTTGTCAGGAGGAGGAGCGTCATCTCGAATTACTTGAATTCCTCAGTTCGCTCAGTTCAATATCTCCAATGTCTTGGGCATGAGCATGCTCCTCTCTACAGAGATCTACATGGTTACAGCAACATCACTGAACTTCCATCTGTAGATGTAGACAGAAAAAGTAATAGTACGGCTCTCTTGATTGCGAAAGAGAATCTGCTCAGCAATCATGGAGTTGGAAATCTTCGGGGAATGTGTGGAAATGCTGGGTATGTTCGAGGAAATGTACAGCAAGAGCTCATGTATCCCTTGGGTCTGAGGTGGATGCTTCCCTTCACTCGCCATGCTTCCACTGCTGCTGCGAAGCAGCAGGAGCTGGGTAGCGATGATGAAGGCAATGAAGATTTAGTTGCTAAAAGGAGAAAGGAAGCATCTGCAGAAGATTGTGATGAAGCCGTTGCTGATCTAAGTTCTGCCAAAGCAAAAGCAAAGCTAAAAAGTTGCAAGATTCACAAAGAGCAGCCCAGTCCCTCCTGCAAAGGGCATGGGCCACGCTCCTGGGGGTTGGTCCTGCATTGAGAGCCGTGGCTTCCATGAGCAGGTTAGCATCTGTTTCCTAGTTTTTGGAATAGTTTGGTCTGTAGACAGAATTTCTTACTCGCATCTGCTGCCTGCATTTGTGATTTCTCCGGCAGAGAGGATTGGGCTAAGAAACTTTTGCATTGGAGAGCAGAATTTGTGTCAACATTGCAACATTACTGGTTGGGGACGAAATTATTGTGGGCAGATGTGAGGATTAGTTCTAGATTGCTTTTAAAACTTGCAGATGGTAAGAGTCTATCAAGAAGGGAGAGGCAGCAGCTAACCCGTACAACAGCCGATATTTTTAGGCTAGTTCCTTTTGCGGTGTTCATAATCGTTCCATTCATGGAATTTCTGCTGCCGGTATTTCTCAAGTTGTTCCCCAATATGTTGCCCTCAACATTTCAAGACAAGATGAAAGAGCAGGTATACATAAACAAGTCTGTCCTACATATTGCTTTGGCCCTTTTTATGGTCTATTCATCTGTATTTCTATGTTCAAACTTTGGTATTAAGGTTCCTTGAGAAGTTGGCTTGATATGCTTGGAACTTCTGTTGGTGAAATAGAACCTCTTAAAGGCTGGCTTCTTTTCCCAATTTCCTAAATTCACTTCTGTTTGGGAACCAAAATAATGTGGAACCTTCCAATGCATAATTTGGTACTTACAACCATTGGGCTTTTTAAATGAATTGACCACCTATCTTCTTAATCTATACATGCGAAGATCCCTATATATCTATATAGGTGTTTTAGTTTTATTGCTAAGGATGGGCATGTTCCCCTTGCTTCTATTGCTACCATGTCCATTGATTTTCTTTGCTAGAAAGGAGTCTTCCCTATTTTAAAAAATCACAGGCTTCCTTACAGTGTGCTTATTGTGACCCTGCTCATCTAAATTTGTGTTAAGATATTGATGTGGTCGATAACGTATAAATTGCTATATTGCAGAATATGCTGTCGAATATTCTTTGCATATACATAGAGAATGCCGGCTGCATATATTTCCCATGTTTCTTACACTTTATTGAATTTTATTAGATTGCCTATGGATATGATGATATTGACACAATTATATTCATCTTTAGTTTGGATATTGTTGTTTTGAAATAGATTTCATTGTTTCATTGAAACTCATTCATGTGCAGGAAGCACTGAAACGGAGGTTAATTGCAAGAATTGAATATGCCAAGTTTCTGCAAGAGACAGTCAAAGAAATGGCTAAAGAAGTGCAAAACTCAAGAAGTGGTGAATTAAAACAAACTGCAGAAGATCTTGATGAGTTTCTCAATCGGGTAGGGTTGAGTAACAGATCCTCAAGCCTTTGTTCATGGTATTGGCCTCTGATTTTAATATCTGACTGTTATATATCGATTCTCAGGTCAGAACAGGTGCCCGAGTGAATAATGAAGAAATTTTGGCTTTTGCCAAGTTATTCAATGATGAGCTTACTCTGGATAATATCAATAGGTAGGCCTTTCTTAGGGTTGCTTTCGTGCTCCTTTAATTCTAAACTCTTTGCTTGAACTAGCTCTGATAACATATTTTTCCTGTCGGTTCATCTCACTTCTTTCAGACCCAGACTAGTAAACATGTGCAAATATATGGGAATCAGCCCATTTGGAACAGATGCATATTTACGCTACATGCTCCGTAAGCGTCTTCGGAGGTCAGGAATATTGTCCCTAAATTATATTTCTTCCATGTTTTAATGTTGGTATTTTAGACCTTTGGAGTATTCTCTTGGGAGTATTATAGGTATAATCAGTTATTCATTCTTCATTTTGCTATAGTAGATGTTCATTCTCATAGTCTAGCTTTGTTGGAAATGCTATGAAACAGTTTTTATGCATAATTTTATATATGGGTGGCCTCCCTTACCAAGCTGTTTTATGTGGGGGCGGTAGCCCATCATTACCTTATTGATGATATGTAGTTTATCATAAAAAAAGAAAAGAAAAAGAGGGGCATCATAGACGTGACCTTGAGGCTTAGCTTCACCTTCCAGTTAATTTCTCTCGTTGTTGCTTTTGTTGCTCAATGAGGTGGCTGACTGATGTTTTTAAATGTGTCTTGTGCAGTTTTCGGTCAAAATATCTACGTGTTTTTCTTCAATTAAATCTTTCGAATACTCCAATTGTCATACTCATTTCTTTTTCTAAACTATCGTCAATGGGTTCCTTTAGCCTTGATGTCTTCAGCAATTTAGGGATTAGACTTGCTAATGTGAGAACAGAGTTAATTAATAGGGACTTCTCCCCTGTTAGTTCCTCCTTGAGCTTTGTACTAATAGTAAACTGCTTCGTGTTGGTATGGAGCTAGATATTTTCTTTTCAAATTGAATTTAATTGAGGCTTAGTGGTGGGAATGATGGAGACTTGGATAGCGGAGATCCCTTTTTCCTTATTTGAGTGATGATCAAATGCAATAGGCAAGTGAATAGTACAGCTAATCTATGTTGTTAATATTAATGATATGTGGCAAACTATAGTTTTCTGTCACTCAATATCTTCTATAACTTAAGCTTCAACAATCTGTTTAGCTAGGCTTTCTCAAATAATCTATTTAAGCCCCATGATGGATAATTTTCTTTTCTTTGAACTTGACAAGAAATGGCTAAGATACTCAGGTTGAATAATATGTATCCTAGCAAAGAAGCAGGGCAGTTCTCCTCTTCAGCAGCCAGCTAAACTATTTGGCTATCGCTTGTGTTTATTTTTAGCCAAGAAACTTCAGTCTCACTAGCAAACATTCTGCTTTGAACACTGTCCTTCAGTATAAATGCTACTGATTTCATCAAAATGTTTTACTAGTGCAGAGCCTATGTGGCATAGATTGAGTATATCTATTTAGGACCCATGAAGACACATTTTATTAAGCAAAGACCTATGTTTAATGGTTGCTGCGCATCCTGCTTTATCAACCTTGGACAGGATCCTTCTCATTTCAGACTTTTTCCTGAATATTAATTTTTGTTTGTCAAAGCAGTTGGAATCTGGAACTGCATGTTCCTTCATGTATAAACTTAAATGTTCTTGAAACAGTAAAATATCGATCTTACTTTAGTCTCATTTACTTTGCAAATGCTGTGCCATGTGAGTCTCCTAAATCAAATTGCTTATGTTTCATTATTTTGTCTGGTGACAAGAACTCTTGCGTCTGCACAAATGAGAAATGGAGACTACTATTATTATTATTATTATTATTATTATTATTATTATTATTATTATTATTTTTATTTTTATTTTTTTATTTTTTTTGGCTAAACCTCACATTTCTTCCATGGTATAACTTCAGCATTAAAGAAGATGATAAACTGATTCAAGCAGAGGGAGTGGAGTCCCTCTCAGAGGAGGAGCTTCGTGAAGATTGTAGGGAGAGAGGCATGCTCGGATTACGGTCGGTTGAAGACATGCGCCAACAGGTTTTTCTTTTTCTCCCCTTTATCTATAGTTCTCTTGAGGAAGATGGCCTACCTTTCTTACCTATGGTATATATTCTGTATGAAAAATAGGTTTTATCTCTCTCCCTCTACATCCATAAGTTCATATTTTACAGATATATAGAAGGTCAGTTGAGTTTGGTGACCTGCAATTGAATTGTCTGATATGTCAGAAGTCAGGGCAATTGCACTCAATTGGTTACTTGCTATCTTAGTATAATTAGTTTCTCTTAGTATACTTAGCATCTCTATGCAAGATGGAGTTTTTGTTAGTGCTTTCTGTTATCTCACTTCATCCTTTTAACTGTGGGGTTTTGTGTGGAGAAAAATTGGTTTCATGCTTTTACCTTTTTGGAGGTATCTATTCCTTGTCTCCTAGAATTTCCTTCTTCCTGGAACAGCTTTAGAATCCCAACTTCCTGATCGGAGTGGGTCATAGATGGTGCCTTTCCTGTGACTGCTAGAAAAAAATAATATATTTTTTGTGATGTCGATTAAGTTCTGTCAAAAAGCAGTGTGGCTTTTTCTGTGGTTTAAGGGTTGTGCTTTCTGCAGCTTCGTGATTGGTTGGACTTGTCTCTGAATCACTCTTTACCATCCTCTCTTTTGATCCTTTCCAGGTAAAAGCTTGCTCTTGCTGTATTTAATACCTGTCCCTTAACTGGTTGAGTGGTGCTTAAAACAATAGCGCAACTTAACCAGATTTCTTCATTGATCCTTTATTTTCTCTTCATCTTTGATGCGATATGTTCAGCTTTATTTGTGGGATCCCATGTGCAGGGCCTTTGTTGTATCTAATCGGGTTAAACCAGAGGAAGCTGTTGGAGCTACACTTTCTTCACTTCCAGATGAAGTTGTGGATACTGTTGGTGTTACCTCATTACCTTCTGAAGATTCTGTGTCAGAAAGAAGAAGGAAATTGGAGTACCTAGCAATGCAAGAAGAACTGATAAAGGTTTCCTCTTTTCCCTTTTTTTCCCCCTATTCTTTGTAGCAAATTGGCAAAACTTTTCACTGTAGTTCCTCTTTGCTGATAATTAGTATTTTTGTCATAATTCATTTCCAAATTTCCATCATTGTATTTTGGACAAATCTAATACTAGACTACCATCTTTTAATACATGTTTCACTTCATGTGATTGTCGTGTATTTGTAATATGAGGTAATTAATAAAAATTCGGTACTGGAATGGAAGAGGTCTCCTTAGTTTATTTCTGCAATTAAGGGCCTGAGCTTAAGCCTTGCCTTATGCATTTCATTTAGGGTGTCTTTGTTTGAGTGAAAGATTTTTTCACAAATTAGTATTTTGGGCTTTCACGTGCTTGGTTTGTTGAAAATGATCAGTCATTGGAAACCATTTAGGGTCAAAGAAATAATACATGCTTAAAGTTAGGAAAATGAATTCCCTTACCTGAAAAAGGGGAAAACATATCCCTGAAAAATGATTTCTTGGAAAGCATTTTCCTTTGTCATGAAGTAGTTCCGCGAAACAAATGCACCCCTAGTTTAGTTGCTGCAGAATTCTATTGTACTGCAGCTTGTCATGAATTTAGTTGTTTAACTTCTATTCTGCAGGAGGAGGAAGAGAGAGAAGAAGAAGAACAAGCTAGGACTAAGGAGTCTGGAGTTAGTAGGGTAGATGTGGCTTTACAGGAGATGGCTCTGCCAACAGTAGAGGAAGCACAGAAACAAGCTATGACAAGAACATTAGAAAAGCACGAGCATCTCTGCAAAATAAGTCGGGCTTTGGCTGTCTTAGCTTCAGCATCTGTAAGGATCAGAGTCTGAAATGCTGTGATTTGTGTTCTAAACCATTGTTATAGACAGTCCTCTCAGTTTATGACAACAATTGGTTTTCTGTCCTCTGTTAACTCTTGCAGTCAGTGAGTAGGGAGCGTGAAGAGTTCTTGCAGCTCGTCAATAAAGAGGTATGGCTTTATTTTGCTTTAGGGAAAACTGCATCTTTTATAGTCTGTTTGCTGCATTGACAGAAGATGATCTGTTATGTATCTGTTCTGCGGGATGGATCATTTGTCATCTAATTTTGCATCGAAGTTGCCTGTTCTTTTGTCATTGACAGGAGTGTAGTTTTGTCTTTTTGTACACATTCTCAACCTTCTTTTAGGTTTTCTTGAGATGCTTATCAGTTCTGGAATTTCTCCTATTTTGCACTGCCCCCTTACTTGGAGATTTATCTGCCCAAGAATATTAGACTACCATGTTGCATTTGATGGTTTATAATATGTGGACAATAGTTATCTGGTACTAATGATGTAGCAATAAGAAATTCTTTTGATTTTGATGCATCACTCAGGCAGATCCTTGAGGATTTGTGTGCTATATTTCTATGGTCAAGTAGAGGATCCTGTTGGTCTATCATTACAACGTTCCATGCATTTCTTCATATGTTCAGATAGGACTCTATAATAGCATTGTGGACAAAGAGGGGACAAATGGTGAGAAAGATGCTATGAGGGTTTATAAGGCTGCACGAGAGGAAAATGATCAGATGGATGAAGTTGCTGAACAGGATGCAGTTTCATCTGCACTAATAGACAAGGTAAAAATTAGTACCCCCAAAAGTGGCTACTTGAGTGGAATTGTCATACAACTGTCACATTTTACATGATTTTCTTGTAACTATTGTCATTCTTCAGGTTGATGCAATGCTTCAGAATCTAGAGAAGGAAATTGACACTGTTGATGCTGTAATTGGTGACCGTTGGCGACTACTTGATAGGTTTGGAACATGCTTACATCACTCTAATTGCTCCATTTCTTATAAGATATAGGAATTCTGTGCCTTAGATGGGTTTTTGGATCTTATAGACTAACATCTCTAAATTAAACTATTATCAAGTGCTCTAGTTGGCCATATATTATAGAAGGAGAAAAGGCAAATCTAGTTTGAAAAAAAAATCGGCACAATTTCATATTGGAAAAGATGGGGACTCATTTGACCCAACCAAGTGCCAAAACAACAAATGGTAGGACATTTGAAGTCTGAAAATTAAGGCATTTCATTCTAATTGTATGATAATGATAGCATATCCCACCACTGTATGGTCAAAGGAACACACAAGCACTAAAAAAGATCCCCAAAGAGATCTAGTTTTGAAAAGTTTTATTAAATTCTATAAAAGGAAAATGAGCATTTGATTAGATATGAGAGGAAGAGAGTACAAAGGGATAACATCTGTGGAGGAGTGAAGGCCTGGGTTACTTGATTGAGCAACTTAAGGGAAACGATCCATGTGATCTGTACTTTTAACTTTTAGTATAGAGGAAAAGGAACATAAGAGTACTTGAGGTTGGAGAGAGTAATCTTGTGAATGCGATGGATGGACTCCTTGCTCTTCAGCGCAAACTTTTTTTTTTTAACCATGATTGGAACAAGGTATGTCAAATATAGTGGACAATGTGCCTCATGCATAGGAGTGAGCATGGTTCAAGGGTAGAATCTGGAACCTGAGAATCGGACTGGTGGGAACCTATAGGTTCGGGTTCTAAGGTATGTAAGGTAAGTTACAAGTTCCAAAAAATAAGGAACTTGTTTTGACAGGTAGGTTCCATATTCTTAGTTGTAGGAACTTGGAACTTGAAATCTATAATCTAGAATTTCGAACATATTTTAATCTTTTTCTTGGTTCATGTATTCGTAGATCTTGCGATATTTCATATCATTCGACGAAATATCATTCAACGATGATTGTATAATTTAGAAGCACTAATTTGAGTTTCCATTTTATAACTAAGATTCTTACTTTATTAATGTTTATATTTTCCATGTGTCTTTATGGTTAATGAACTATAGTGACAAGTGGTGGTCATTAAAGATTTTAATTCACTGTAATCGTTCAATTAATAATATAAGTGGAATCCGAGTAGACCCTGGAATCAACCTTGAAACTTGTGATAGGGTAGGCTTCGGGTTTTATGGCATGTAAGGTAGGTTTGAGGTTTCAAAAAACGAGGAATCTGTTCCAATGGGTAGGTTCTAGGTTCCAGATGGAACTTGTATGGAATCTAGAACCATTCATCTCTACTCATGCATGAGATTGTTGAGAGTCCGCATCCGCTTGGTACCCACCACCACCACCAATTACAACAACAACATTAACCTAGTCTTTTCCCAATGACTGGGGTGGGAATCCCAATAATGTCACTTGACTGGAATCTGGCTTACAATCATCTAAAAAAGAACAGCATAAATATTGCATTTAATAGTTTAATTCAAAGGCTCTCTTTGTTTTAGCTGTTTAAGTGCATCTAACTATTTTATTAAAATTTTGAAAACGGAATAGTGCCTTTATATTGAAAAACTGTGAATATGAACTGTATGATACATGTCACTATGGGTATGTTTTGAAGAGTGTAAGTTGATAAATTAGATGTTGTCACTACTGTATATCATACATTGACACGTTCATGGTCCCACTCGTGCAGGGACCTTGATGGGAAGGTGACACCTGAGGAAGTCGCTGCTGCTGCTTTGTATTTGAAAAATACTCTGGACAAGGAGGGTATTCAAGAACTTATCAGCAATCTATCTAAAGATGGAGGTAAGCTCCTAGATCTAGATTTCTCTTGCAACATGGTTTTTTTCTTCAACTATCTAGAAAGAACAAAGCACAACTCTTGAGACAGTTGAAATTGTTTTAGTAACATCCTGATAATTGATCTGTGAAAGGTTTCCCTAGAGTTTACTAAAGGAAATATGTTTTTATTGTATTCTTAAAGCATGCAATTCTAGTCGATATTCATTGGGCTTGATAGGTCGATGGGGTTAAAGAAAAAGAGGTTGACCAGACACTGTCCTATATATGGGGCATCGATTGAAATGTCGAACTTTGGTCTTTTCACTTTGAAATGGAAGTTCAAGGAGTCAATTAAATTTTTATTTGATATTGTGAGGATAACAGTGTGTATAACTATTTTATCCTAGATGGGAAGATTCTCGTGGAAGACATTGTCAGGTTGGGCAGTCGGACAGATGATACTAATGCTGCTGAAGACGGTGCAAGGTGATGTCCGAAACTCACTGTTGGCTGCTCTGCGATCCTCGGGTCTTTTAGAGCAGCTTGGCTGACTGATAAATGTCCGGTCTGCTGATCTTTCGATTAGTTTCTACACAAGCTTAAATCTTAGTGGATAGGGTAATATTCTTTCTGCCTGTTGATTTAACCTTCCTTGGGCGTTGTTTTTGCTATGATGCCCATTATGGGAGCTTTACTTCGCATGTGTAGAGGTAAACTTAGCTCGAGTCATTGGAAGGTGGCTGTATATTTGGTCATGTGAACGGGGATACTGATCTTAAATTTGTATGTAAACAAAGAAAATAATCGGAGCTCTTTTGCATCAATAATTACTAAACAAGAAATTTTGTTAAATAGAAGAGTCGTTTCTTTCTCAATTCTGATTTGTGAGAAGATGATCTTTCCATTGGTTTCATTGGATCTCATAATCTCTCTTTGATGGTAGCTGATGATACGTGCTCCCTTCACAAGTCATGTCGAGAAGATGACACGTTGTTGAATGGCTCGACCTTGAGTGAATTAATTATAGGAGCAACTCTTGAACTAATGGAAAACTTCTAGGAAAATGAGTTGAATTAAGTAAATATGAGACAACTGATATAATCCTTTTGAAGAAAAAATGTCCAAAAAGTCATAATAGCTACCGTATGTTGACCAATTAAGTCTTAAATTTTTAAATTTAGCCGATCTAATCTTAAGCATTTTGATATTTTTTTAATGTATTATTCTCAGTTAATTTGGTGGAAATTACTAGTATAGCCGCTAACACTGACATTGACTATTTTTGCAATATTTTTACAATTTTTTTTGTGTAGTTTTTTTTTCTCTCCTACTACTCATCTTCTTAAGTGGTCGGTGAGGGTCGTGAAGCCCTTGTTTGCCATGGGTGTGAAGCTCTCACCCAATTGTTGGCCCTAAAAAGGAGATGAATAGTGGGAGGAAAGAGTAGAAAAGAAAAGAATAAAAGATTAGAAATTTGTAAAAATAGTTAATGTTAGTATTGGCTGAATTGCATAGGACAATCATCAGTCGCGTTAGCGATTTCATATCAAAATTAGTTGAAATGACTATATTGAGAAATTGTCAAAAGGTATAGGATTAAATTAATAAAATTGACAAGTTTGAGATTAAATTGATTGACTTACAATATGTTTAGGACTTTTTGGACAATCATTCCATCCATTTATTGATCTTTAGAGACAAAGTTAATTCTTGATTTAACATATCATTCCTAGGAATAATACGTCAAAGCCACTGTTGAACATCAATGGACTTACCTATACTTTGTTTCCTGAGAATTACCAAAACATGCAGGGATTGTATGTGTTTAGATTAAAAATAAAAAAACTTGGGTATGTGAATGTTAATAATGGTCGGGATAAGTTAGTGAATTATACTGAATCTGAAATGATTAGTACATTCCAATTGATCATGTCTATTTGATTCGAGACGAGTTTGAGCTTCGTTATTGATTATCAATCATGTCAACAGGTAGATAAGGCTACAGACATGGACAACAGTACAGACATGGACAACAGTAAATAATAATATAGCATATCAAAATCATGTTATTTGCCTCAAATCAATACAATAATAAACTTGTCTTCAATTTTGTTGTTGTAGTCCCGTCATATCGGTAAATCACAATTAAAGCTATAGACAAAGTGGGTCCCATTCATTCTGAAAAATAGAAAATATTAATTTTCTTGGGTCAAAAGAAAATATTAGCTCATGTCTCGCATTTTTATAACATCACGAAGTTGCTCTTCCTTCTCCGTCTCGCCGCTCCACTTCCTCTACCCTTAGGCTTTGCCTACCGAAGTTGCACGTTTCGGCCTCTGATTGGTTCTTAGATCTTCCCTTTCGGACGTGTTTCGCATGTTGGTCCTGTCGTCAATCGTTGTCGCCTTGAAATTCAGTGCATTGTCATGAGGTTTCAACTCTCCTTTTCCGGTCCACCCAATTCACGGTTGGCGCAACCGACAGAGGCCGTCTCATTCACTGAAATCTTCACCTTTTGGATGGTCACATTCCAAAGAAAAAGATAACAGTAACATCCCGAAATTAGTGTGGAATTCCATGGAATTTAGCGGATGGATGTCGCCTGCTTTACCACAACCAGACATTGAAACTTAAGCCTGATTTCGATGCAAACAAAAGTTGGTGTGGAATTTCATGGAATTAGAAGCCCAATGCACTTTCGTCCTCTACTTTTTCCCCCTTTGTTTTTGGTAGGTGAGAAAAGCCAGGTTCATTGAGAAACCCCGTAAAGAAAATTGTCCCCATTTCATGCATAGCTCCAACCCTACTCGACTCCCGATCTTGCTTTTATATGGGCAATCATATGTGCACCAGCACGCAACCTTGTGCTCCTAACATGCACCTCATCAATTTAGCATTATTGCATATACATTTGTGGGCTTGGATATACATAATCCTATCATTATTATCATTCATCATGTTGAAAGTATTCCATCAATTGACTATGACTTTGATTTCTTTATCTTTTTTTTTTTTTTTTATATGCTGTTCAATTTTCTTTCCCCTTTATATTATCTCTAACAAGACCTATTTCTTTTATCCTTTCATACATACATACATACATATATATATATATATATATATATATATATATATATATGTATATATGTGCGTGTGTGTGTGTGTGTGTGAAGGTTTTGGATATTTTATGAGTTCATAGTAACTACGTAAATCACAATCAATATCTTTAACCTAACAAAAGGATCTAAAAGATATCCCACATCCAAATGATGCATGGTTACAACGACGATAAATTAGTTTAGCATGAAGATCACAATTGAAAAATGAATATACACTCACTAAAAAACCTAAGCATAAGAAATAATCTTGATTTGATATATCATGACACGTAAATAATTCCAAATTTATTCCAGTAATTCATAAAATTTTGGCTCTCATTTTATATGATTTATTAAGAGGTATTATAATTAATTATAATTTGGCCATATCATCAAATCGTCTTAATTAGCTGTATCATCAAATGTAAATAATTCCATATTTATTCCAGTCATTCATTAATCATTTTGGCTTGACCATGAAAATCAGAAAATGGATGTACACTGATGGATAACAACTAGTATATTTTGGTTGGTCATGTCTTTGTATGGACATTTTCTAGTAACAAGTTGCTAGTGATCTCAACAATACTAGTGTTTCTTGTCTGGGTCATACAAAATGTGGAAAGGACATTGGCACTTACTTTCTCGAGCCTTATGCTGCTCAAGGAAGTGGTGAACCCGATTGAAGGTTCCCTTAACACATCATTAAAGAATTTGATGTTCTAGGGGATGGATATTCTAATAAAGAAGCAAAGCTTGCCTAGAGCATTGTGGTGAAGCATGCTTACCTCCTCCATCATATAGCTTTGGCCTTCATTGAAGACCTCATGTTCACAAGTGGAAAACGATAAATGTGTTGTGAATATTTCTACAAAGTGTTTGTGATGGATGTGTTTAGGGTGATATCAGTCAAACTTCATTTCATCTACGGGGTGCTTTATACAAAGCATTGCAATATGTTGCAAGTGGAGCTATATTATCCATTTCATAGCCTTCATTAACATTGTGATGGCCTTCATCCCATTCAATCACTTGAAAAAGCCTTGGCTCCCCAAACTTGATGTGGAAATTACTTATTCCCTTTTTTATCAGAGGATTATTCTTGATGTGATAGCTTTGTTTATGCTCTTTTTTTCGATTGGATTGTTACTATTATCAAGTGGCGCAATTGGCTCAACAAAGAATTATTTAAACTACATTCATTTCTCAGCAAATTGGTATCTGCCATTTATCACTTGAGGAAGCCTTGATTTGCCACATGTGAAGTAGAGCCAACCGCCAATGTTACATACACAGTCTTAGATATCATTAAAAGTTGAGAGGTGATCAAAATCCATCTTTGCTTGCAACCTTTTATCTAAGAGATTAAAGGAGAGTCTAAGAAAGATGTACAAGCTCGGTAGACTAAAGGACAATTCAAGAAAGATGTATAGAGGTGCGATCGGTGCAAGGGCATCAACAGTTTTTCTAATATCTACAATTTCCCATTTTGCATGGTTGAGAAGATCATCTCTTGTTTTCATCATGTTGGTGAGATAATCACCGAACGTTGTTCACTCATGTGAATATGAAGTACATGTCCAAGAATCCCTTTATTAAAAAGTTGTGGATCTTTATCTTTAAGGAGGTGAGACATAAACCAAAATGTGAATGATTCTAATAGAGGTGAGAAAGATATTTGAGTCTAGAGGAAATTTTGTTTCTCGAGAGTAAATTGAGTGATATTGATTGCACAAATCTTTTAGTGTATGTCACCGAGCTACTTATGACTCTAGTATAATAATCTGGCATTTTGCTACTAAAATGTGGTACAACGGATAGAAACTCATATTTAGAGATGACGAAAGGGAATTTAGTAAGATCCTCTCGGACTACATATTATATCTTGTATTTAATCAGTCTAATGTGGTGTTCGCTAATTGCCCAATAGAGATCAAAGGAGACGTCATATGACTGATAGCACGTCATCAATAATGTTGCATCCGTGCATGTGGAGAAGGCATGCATGGTACTTTTGAGCGTGGTGTAGAATTGCATCTTCAATGGTATTGTAGATCAACGATAGTTGGGAGGATCAAATTGGCCAAAGAGATGGAAAGTGTACTGAGTAAAGGTGGAGAGCTTCTAGCTGTTATTTGGTTGTTGATGGCTCATTTTGATTGTTTCTACAGACTTGAATTGGGCATGCATTATGAATACTAGTTTGACTTATTTCATCCGGATCAGAATGGTAAATAAGACTATAGACATGGACAACGATAAATAATTACAATACAACATGTCAGAATAATGGTATCGTGTCCTGTCTATGGATTTTCCGTTAAGGAGAATCAAGGGTGGGGTGGGGTTGGTTCTAAACTTCTCTTCAATTTCATTTTGTTTTTCCATTATTTTTTGCTTCGGTTTCTTTAAATTATGCAAACCACTACCATTATTTTTTTACAATGAATTTGTCCTATGCTGCCCAATGTCATGATGAGGCGATAGTTTTGAACTACACATTTTCTTGTTGTATAATCCATCAACCTTTCATTTTCTTTTGATTCAGGATAAATTAAATAATAGAATGTATAGAATAAAGAAAAAGGTGGAGATCCTAGTTGTCTTCATATAGAGACAATTGCAGTCACCTAGGATAATCTTAGCTAAATAGGAGCCTCCTCTTCTTGTGCATTCGCAAGCTGTGTAAACCATACGTTGATTGTCGTCAGTTGACCACCCAAAAAATATCTATAATAAGGCAAAAATGGTTCGATTTTTCTTGGGACTCGGGTTTCTTTTAAGTTGATTTCGGGTTCAGTTTAGGTCCTAATTTTGCACCGATGATTTGATTAGACTCAAACTCGGTTATTCTCGAGTTGATGCACCTTTTTTCTCACCTAAATTTCCCATAAAACACTGCAATAAAATAGGACGCCTAAAAAGAAAATACTCATGATCGAAGGATGATAAGATGTGAGTTGAACCTCGAGTGATGATCTTGAATTCAATTTGTGTCATTCTCCTAAGAATTATATAAGATGACTTTACTAGTTTTGGAAAGGGAAAATGTCACAAACAGTCCTAAACTTCCACTTAATGTACAATCTCGTCCATAGACTTTTAATTTGTTCAATTTGATTCCCGAATATCGATAAATGTCTGATTTAGTTATTGACTATTTGAAAATTGACCAATTTTGTCATTCTGTTAGTTAAAGTTAATGGAATTGGCTTACATGGCTTTTAATCTCTTAAATATAAGATAAAAAAGGACATGTGGAATATTCACATGGAAATTACCTTTAAAACAAGTCATATTGTGGCCACTGTCCAAAAAAGAGATATAGAACTACTTCTCTCTACTTTTGTGATCAATGCTCTCATCTCCAAATGACCCTAATTTGTTTTCCTTTATTAAGATATATATAGACTCATAATTCTAGTAATCCAAATTAGTTCCATGTCATCAATTAATGATCCATGTCATCACTTAACGGTCTGAACAAACGGAAGGACTAGATGGAACATTTGTTAATAGTTCAGGAACAAAATTGAGCAAATCGAAAGCTCGGAGATGAAATTGAATATTAAATAAAAGTTCAAGGACCATTTGTAACATTTTCCCTTTTAAAAACTCTATATTTGGCGAATCCTACTGATTTCGTATGACCATATCTTGCACAACCATCTTATAACAAAATGCATTGTTTAGTTGTCCGTATCTGAGACTCTTGAGGCATATACTTATAACAAATAACAAAAGCTCGTCACCATCCCAAACAAAAAGGAAAAAAAAAAAAAGAAAAAGAATACAACGACAATAACAACAATAATATCAAATAATAGGAAAAACAAAATATTGAATAAGAAATGAACGGATGTCGCTTGCTTTAACAGGAAGACAGTGCAAACTTAGCCTGACTTCGTGCAGACAAAGTCAGTGTGGAAGTGCATGGAATTTAAGAAGCCAAATGCATCTAACCTTCTTCGCCCTTTATCTTTTTCCCTTGTTTTTTATTTTTTTTTTTTGGTAACAGGACCAGAGGATCCGCCGGCCCCTTTCGATTGTGCCATTCGGGGTCCCACGGCCCCTATAGCACCCGGACAGTGCCTATGGCCTTTTCCCTTGTGTTTTTGTTGCTGAAAAAAAGCTAGATTCATTGAGAAACCCCAAAAGCAAAATTTGGGAAGTAAGTTGAATCCGGTAAATATAAAATGAGTCAACTAATCCGTTTGGTGTATATAACTCAAAGTAGCGACTGTAATTGGAACATAATTGATCTGAGACATATATATTATTCTTCGAAAATAAACTTAAATTATTGAGTTAACCCCTCACTCCTTAAAACTATTTGTATAAAACTAATACTTAGACAAATCCACCAATACAAACATCAATCGGCCTATCTACACTTTGTGTTTTGAGAATTACCAAACAATGCCAAAGTGGAACTGTATTGCCTAAGTGATTAGTGATAATTAGGAGGAAATAATTCCATTGGATTAAATAATTCAATTCAAAACGAGTCTGAGCTAGAACGTTACTATTGTATTAACCGTGGGGAAAAGGGTAGATAAGACTTTAGAATTATGTTATCGTGTCATTGTCAATAACTTGTCATTAAGGAGAATCGAAGGGGTAGGGCGGCGGGATGGGTCCGAGCTTCTCTTCATTTTCACTTTGGGGTATGGTTTCCTCAGTAAATCACGATCAAGGGTGTAGACAAAGTGGGTCCCATGGCCAACCAATACTACAAGTGTCAGGTCCTGATTGGTCAGAAGATCTTCTTTTTGGACACATTTCCCATGTTGGTCCTATCGTTATTGTTTCTGTCCACTCAATTCTTTATGTCCTGTCTTTTTCGCGTTTTGTTTTTTTTTTTTTTTTTCTTTTACTTATCTAAAGTCAAATTAATGGAATTTAAGCGCAGTTATTTGCGGTTGCCCATTAATTCATTTTCAATCACTCAGACAACTAGTGCTGTCCAATTCATATTATTTAGAGATCCCCCCCCCCCCCAAAAAAAAACTCATAGTATTTGGCATATGTATACTCATATAAACTTCATTTTTATGAGTTATATTTGGTATATCCAATGTGAAATGAGTTATTTGCTGATTGACACAGGACCTTCCAAGTTCCAGTAATACAGAAAATGAAATCATGTTCGATGTTTTGCGAGATATTTGACATGGGAACGCATTTTGCTATTCCACAATCACAAAAAATTTAATTCACACTCAATAAAAAATAAAAAAAAACAATCACTCGGGGTCAAGTTACGAGGAAGCATTGCTTTGCAAATTCTCTTTCTCCGACTGAATGATCTACCTCTTGACCTGGGCTAGGATGTAAACTTAATTTGGTGTGCAAGAACCGATTGAGTTAGGAGATATTGTATGTGTAGATGTGGGCACGGAGAGTTGGAGACTCCCCACATGGATTAATACCATTATTGTGTGCTTTGCTTTCTTCGAGCTGTGCAAACGATGATGCACTTCCATTAATCCAAAAAATAAAACTATGTTTAAAATTGACGTCGGAATGAAGTTGGGCGCTGTCCCTCCGCCGAGAGCCACTAATTTACACAACCAACACCTTCATCCCCCAAAAAGAATAGTTAAAAGATATATACAAACCATTGAAAAGTTTACAATAAATTTATCCTATGTTGGTTTAGAAGGTTAAGGGATTACATAAGAAACTGCCACTGCATAATGCGTTTTGAGAAAGTTCTTTTCTCGGAGTTCGTGACGAGGAGAGATTTGAACCACACATACGCTTCTTTTGTGGTCCGTCAGATTTTCATTTTTTCCATTAAGGATAAGCTTTAGAGTGTATTAAATAAATGAAAAAGGTGGAGTTCCTAGTTGTCTTCATTAAGAGACAATTGCATTCACCTAAAATAATCTATGTAGGAGCTACCTATTCTTGTGCATTCATTAGTTACGTAAACCATATGATGATTTTCACAAAAAAAGAAATCCCATGAAAGGCAAAACTAGTATGATTTTTCTTGGGACTCAGGTTTCTTTTTTAGTCCGTTTCGGGTCTGGGTGAGGTCCTAATTTTGCACTGATGATTCGATTAGACTCAAACTCGGGGTATTCTCAAGTCAATGCATCTTTTTTTTCACTAAATTTCGCCTAAACCATTGCAATAATATAGCAGGCAAAAAAAAAAAAAAATACGTACAATAGAAGGATGATAAGATTCGAATTGAGTCTCAAGTAATGATATCAAGAGTTCAATTCATGTGGAACTATATTTTGATGGTTTTACTGGTTTCAAAAACTCTATGGTTGGCAAATCCTGCTCACTTTGCATGACCGCCCAAGTTAAAATGAACGTAAGATGCATTCGCCTTTTGGATTGTTCACCTATACATATCCGAGGCTCTTGAAACATATACTTATAAAAATAACAAAAGCTCGACACCATTCCAAATGAAGAAGAGAAAAAAAAAAGAATACAACGCTAACAATAATTTAAGACAACTCAAATAATTTGTTTGGTGTATAACTTGGAGAATTGGTAACAATTAGGAGGTGCTTTATCTGATACATACTTATTAATTTTTGGAGATTAGGATTACCTTATTGAATCGATTTCTCATTCCCCAAAAGTAATGTGCTCATAATGAAAAGCCTGGACAAATCCACTAACACGAAAACTGATCATTTTGAGAATTACCAAAGCATGCGGGAACTTATACTATATTGTGTTAACAATTAGAAATAACCACGAGAGAATAATTTCATCAAATTAAACAAATTAGCAAGCAATCTCGAAATTAAAACAATTAGTATATTTTGATAAGTTGCATTCACTAGATCTGAAAATGAGTTTGAAGTTGAACATTATTTTTATACTAAGCATCAATAATGTCACAAGGATATATAACCGTAGCAAATATGGACAACGGTGTATGATAATATATCATGTGAGAATAATGTTATCGTGTCGTGTCAAAGAACTTGTCATGAAGGAGTACGCAGGGTTCTCAATTTCAATTGTGTGGTCCATTCATATCAGTAAATCACAACAAAAAGGTATGGACCAAAGTGGGTCCCATTCTCAATACTTTTTCGTTAAAAATTAGAAATTATCTTTTATATATAGAATTTGGAACATTGTTTAACCTGTCCTCCGTCTCGCCGCCCCACTTGCTCGACCTTTGCCTGCCGGGGCTACACGTGTCGGGCTCTGAGTGCTTGATGGATCTCCCCTTTGGACGTATATCCCGCGTTGGTCCCATCGTTATTGTCGTCACGATGAACTCAACGCTACTGGCGAATTATTACTTACCTTTCAAGCGTTTATTTTATGAAAAATTTAAGATTCAAAAAATATATTTTTAGAGAATAATTAATTATATCGTTCAACAAAATTAGTCTGCAAAAAATATTTTTTTATTATTGATAACAATTTTTACTTGATTATGTTTTATGGATTTATTTTTATAAATAGTTTCTAATTTTTAAATTTTTTGTGATATTATCGCACCCTTAATTCACCTTGGAATAAAGTTGAGCGCTTGAGCCACCAATTTAAGCACACAACCAACACCTTTATACCAAAAAGTAATATATATATTTATGCTGGCTGAGAAGGTGTAGGGGATAAACATAAGAAACAGCCGACTGCACAATCCGGTTCGCGAACGTTCCTTTCTCGAAGTTCGTGATGAGGAGCACTTATGATTGTTTCATAATCCATCCTTTTTTTTTTTTTTTCATTTTCTTAATCCTGGATAAATTAAATTATATGATGTATAGAATAAAGAAAGAGGTGGAGATAGTAGTTGTCTTCATAAAGAGACAATCGCAATCACCTAGGATAATCTTGGCTAAATAAGATCTTGTGCATTCATTAGTCCCATAAACCCTGCATTCAGATTTATGTTATTTGAACGAAAAAAGAATCCGTAGAAAAGCCAAAGCTAGCTCATTTTTTTTTTTTTGGGGGGGACGTGAGTTTCTTTTTCGAGTCGGATTTCCAACGTGAATTAGGTCCTGGATTTGCGTCCATGATTTGGTTCGACCCAAATTCGGTTATTTTAAAGTCAAAGCAACTTATATCTCGCTCCTAGATTTTTGTATATGCCTTTGCAATTGAATAGGTTCCTCATCAAGGATCAGGAGTTTCCTCTAATGGGGGCTAAATGCGGTGGGCTGCAGAATTGCATTCTTGTTTAATGCACTAATGCTTGCATGCCTCATCCCCCTCTTTGATACACTATGTCTGCGTTTGGCAGTCGGGATAAAATTCGGGATATGATATAATTTATCTTATCCTACGTTTGGTGCTCACTCGGGATAGGATATAGTCGGATATAAGGGGGATATAGACGGGATAAAATTATCCCATGCATGGGATAAAGGTGGATAGGATTTAACGTCCATAATAGGAAAGTTATTTTTCTTGAATAACAAATTTATTAAATTAACAAAATTGAAATTATATTTCAATATAAATAATTTTGAATTCTAATTTAATAAAATAAAAATAAATATAAAAATTTATTTTTAATTAATCTTATTTTAATTCTATGTTATAATAAACATTCAATCTATAAATTAAATATTTATATTTATTATATATTTTAGGTATTTTTGTATTTTAAATATGTTAGTACGAGTTTACTATTTGATAAATTTTTATTAAAGAATGATGAAAGGGAAAAAAGAAATAATAATGAAAATAATATAAAAAAGAGGAAAAATAAAATAAATTAAGGAATAATGTTACGAGATATTTTCACCATCTTCATTTATGAACATTTAGGTTCATTTGTAATGATATGCCGTTTATATAAAAAAAATAAAAATGTACATGATGTGAACATATCCGACTTTAATACTATGATTCACCAAACACCTGGACGGACATAAAAAAATCATGGATTTCATATCCTATCCTATCCAATCCTATCCCGATTAGAAATCCGGACGACTAAATGTAGCCTATGTTTTTCTTATTTTGTATCTCGCACTACTCTTTAAGGTCATGCTTAGAACCAAAAGCGCTTATATCTCAGTCTTCAAATTTTTGCATAAATCTTTGCAATCGAAGTGGAAAAGATAACAATTGAAGGACAACGAGATGTGAGTTGAGTCTCAAGTGACAACATGGGGAATTCAATTCCTGCTGTGGTTTGAAGAACTATAAGATGATTTTACTTTATTTCAAACACTCTATCGGTTGGCAAATCTTACTCCTTGATTATATATGTATTATATGTCATAAGGAATGGGCTATGTTATCTTTTCTCATTCACTCGGAGAGAATATTGATTTTCATTCGTTAGAATTTCAATGAACCGTCTGATCTAAAAAAAAAAAAATTGACTAAGCTGGACAAGTGACAAATAACCCTTTAAAATATAAAACTAGAATACAAGTGGGGAGAAAAGCGGGGTGCGGAAGAAAAGCGCTTCCGAAATTATTAAATAACCTTCCATTATTTTCTCCTATAATTCGAGGCGCAGGGTTGGGTACTCTTCAACATTTACGGATCTGGCTTCTTTTAATGGTTAGTTAGGCTGCGCATGATAAAATTTACGTTTCTTGATTTCTCTATTTCTCTGCCTAACAGGTTTTGGAAACAAAACCGTTTGTAACGCAAATTGATTTCTCTATTTCTGAAACAGATTTCTATTTCAGAAATTGTTTTGGGGGAGAAATCAAAAGCTAGAAATTGTAGCTTCTCTGTTTCTAAAATAGAAATAGAAATTTTTTTTTGAGACTTTTTTTAAGAAACATGCATGACTTATGTATTTCATTTCATGACTTATGTATTTGAGACTTTGTTTATTTATGTTTTTAAGTTGCAATTATGATGATATTATTGCTATAGGTATTTTTCTTTAAGGAATGTCATTGAAAGATCATTTTGGGTATTGAAGAATCGCTTTTTCATTTTGAGGCACATGCTCTCATTTGTACTTCGAAAACAAACACATATCGTAATTACATGTTGTGACATCCATAATTACATTCGCAATCAAGACAAGATGGATAAGAACTTTTCCCTATATGGAGATCCGATGTACGTGGCTGAACTTACACAGGATGAGCTTATAAACATTCAGTTGACCGAGGAGGGAAATCAAATAAATATGCTTAGGAAAACCATTGCCAATAAAATGGCAAGAGAATAATATGCCGGAAATTTCATGAAATTGTATTTTCAACTTTTGTAATGTATTAGTATTATTTCGACTATTATTTTGTATTTGAGGATTTCCTATGTTGTTATCTAATCAATTTCTATTTCTAGCACAACTTTCATTTTATTAATTTCGAATCACTTGCAAATTGCGCCTCCCTCCATGTCAACTAGTACCTAACATAAAATCACTTTGTGGTCTCAAAAGAATGCAAAAAAGTGTCGTGACTTAAACCCGAATCGTGAATGAGGAGAATAAATACATTCACTATTTGCATATTAGCATTTGAAAATACCAAATCTTTTATAGTTTGCATATTAGCATTTTTTATACTAATTACTAGCTTTTATTTACATAAATTGCTAATGCTTTGAAGTTCCTAACTACTCTATCGAATTACCAATATAAATTAAAGTGATTTATCAGCTTTTATCAAATTAAATTACCATCATAAGCACCAAGAAGAGTGAGGTAAAAGGATGGGGACAACATGATTCATAGAAATAGAAATTTTTTTTTCTATTATCAAACATATTTACTCGTTTCAAAAATAAAATTTTAAGTCTTATCAAACAAGGGTTTTAACAAACTTTCGAAAACTTGGTTAATAGAAATTGAGAAATTGATTTCTGGTAAGAAATCAATTTCTGTTTCAGAAATTTTATCAAGCGCAGCCTTATTGCTTGACGGAAATATCTTTCCCCGTACAATATAAATTTCACTTAAGTACAATCTAATAATAATATCACCTAAAAAGTGAAAAACAAGAGAGAGAATAAGGGGTGGATAGGTGCCGCCTGCTTTAACACAACCGGACAAAATGCAAGCTCAGCCTGATTTCTGATGCGCACAAAAGTCAAGTGTGGAATTTCATGGAATTCAGAAGCCAAAACCATTTTCTTCCTCTACTTTTCAACTTTGGTATTTTTATTTTTATTTATGGAAAAGTCCACGAGAGACTCATTGAGAATCCCCAGAAAGAAAAAGTGTCCCCACTTCATGCATAAGTCCAACCATGCTTGATTCACGTTCCTGCTTTTATTTGGGCAAACCATATTTTCGGAGCAATTTATTATTATAAAATTATACAAATGATTCATGAATTTTAATTTAATGTGTAATATCATCCATAATTTTTTTTAAAATTTTCTTAATGTGGTCCATGAACTTTTATTTCATTTTCAATTTAGTGTATGAATTATAAGAAAACATTCAATATTGTCTCTCCATTAATATTTGCACATGGACAACATTGAACAATTTTAATGTAATTTGGAAATTAAATTAAACATGCACCAAAATTTTATCGAACAAATTAAAAGTTATGATTCGACATTGCACATTTAAATAAAATTTAGGGATCATATTAAACAAATTAAAAGTTTAAGGATAATATTGTACATTGGACAAAAATTATGGACCATTTATATAATTATTCCTTCGCATTATTAGGCATGACTTATGTGGGATTGGATATACATCATTCTATCTTTATTTTTTTTTATTATTACCATATTTATAATTTCTTTTAACTATCTTCATTTTCTTTCTCATTTTTACCTTCTCTCCGATGCAATCCATCCCCTTTTCTCCTTGTGCATATGCAATTATCTAGGATACATTATGGGTTCATAGTTAGTACATAATTCACAATTAATATCTTTAACAAGATAAAGGCATCGCAAAAGATCTCTTGCATCTAAATGACACATAAATACAACATTGAATACCGGCATGATTAATTTTGTCATTGAATGTGAGTAGTTCCATATTTATGCCACTAGTTTCCAAGATTCTAACTCTCGATTTATATGATTTATTGAGAGTTACTAAAAATTCGACAAATCGGGGATTCATTAACAAAATTGGATTTTCTCAAAAAGAAAAGAAAAAAGGAGAACGATAAAAAGGAAAAAAAAGAAGAAGAAGAAAACATACGGCGAGACGAAGGATGGCCATGAGAATATGGGACAAAATATTCTTTTGTACGTAGACGCTGAGGCAACGCCGGAACCCACCACGTCGTACTTCCCCCGGTCCGCCACAAAAAGAATTAAATAATCAACCAACCGAAATTTAAAAAAAAAAAAAAAACCAACCAACAAAATCTTCTTAATTTCTTAAATTTCAACAAAAACAAAAAAAACAAGACCCTCTCTCTCTCTCTCTCTCTCTCTTGCGAGGACGACAGCAACAATAAACAAAAGAGCGATCTTTCTTTCCACGGGAAAAGACATCATCATCTTGTTCCTTCCTCTCCCCTTGCGCCCGCATTAATGGAAGCAGCAGCAGCGGCAGCAGCACCTCTCCCCTCCTCCCACCACTGACCCACACTCCCGCCCTCCTCCGCTCCTCGCCGTCGTCGCCGCCGTCGTCGCCGTCGTAGCCAAACCCAGGTTGGTCTTCCTCTCGCTCTCTCTCTCCTTCTCTCTCGCATCACTGTTTCAGCTTCTGCTCCGCGTCCGTACGGTCCGGGCGAACCCGGTTCTTTCCCCGGCCTCTCCTTCGACGACGGCCGGCGCGACGGGAGCCGGATGTTCTCTCCGCTGTCCGGATCGCTCGTGGGGGATCTTCTCGATCGCTAGTGGTGAACGTCTTGATCCGGAGCCCGGATACCGTCGTCGTTCGTCGTTAAGCTCGTTGCTGATTTTTTTTTTTTTTTTAAAAATATTTAGATTTTTACTCTGCATGTCGTGTCTGAATAGCGATTCGGGTGGGTTTTTTTGGCCTCTGTTCCTGCTGCGATTTCCGTGGCCTGGAAATGTTTGTCGTCTCTTCGGACCGTCGATGCATTTATCCGTGTAGCTCGAAATTGAGACCGCGTTGCATTTTCTTTGGAATTCTCTCGAGGCGAATGGCGTCGATGTTGAATAACGTTTTTTGGGTTGTGGTTAGCTTCTTGGGATTTCCAGAGGGTTCTATTGGGTCCTGTGCAGTAGAAAAGTATAATCTAGATTTTTCGTTTTTTTAATGGTTTATTTATTCAGGGACTTCTTTTGTTTTGGTTTTTTGGCATTTCGTTTCAGGTTCTTTAGCTCCTGTTTATGCACAACATCAGATTCGGGTGGACTAGTGTTGAAGAAAGCAAATCTCAGATTTTTTTATTTTTTATTTTGGGTGAAAGATTTGCATCTACCTTTGCTCTAAGGTAGGCAGCACCTTGGCTTCTACAGTGATTGCTTCTCTGGATACAATAGCGGCTGCTGTTGCTGGAGCTAGAAATTGGATTGAAGTGCATGAAAAAGGAATTTAGTTGGTTAAATTGAATGCTAGTCTGTTGGACATAAGGAACCTTGTCATTAAAGTGATTTAGTGCCGAAGACGATTGTAGTTGAGGAAGATTTCATTTTTTTTGGGGACTGCTTGTGACTAGAAACCGTGTTTCTCTGTCATTCTTATTTACTCGATGACGGTTGAGAGTGAAAAAGCACAGCAGGAATGGAATTCCCTCCTTGCCTTGTGTGGTCCGATGGAGTCAAATGCAGTAAGCAAAAATTGATGGGGCACAACAGCCGATGTCCCACTAGCAATTTTGCTGGCTTATGAGGGGTGGTTAGTGAATGCCAAATGGCTATTATGTCATGGCAAATGAGTTTTGTCTTCTGACATTGATCCGGATCATGATGCCGCTCCAAATGTCAACAGTGTTCTGTCTGTGTTTATGTTCTTCTACATCCATTGAACTAGCAGATCCAAACTTTTGCCTGCGTTTGATTCACTAGTTTTTTTACTGAAGTATGTGGAATCACACTCTCTAAGATTAGCTGTAATTCAATTCAGTAGCTTCTTACTGCTGTTGGTGATGAATTATAATTGTGCATCTTATGCTTACTCTGGGTCAGATATCCTAACAAAGGCATCTAGGCAGCTGTGCAATCTAAAGTTTTATTTAGGGAAATCTTTGGAACCTAACAGCTCAGTAATCTGTTACTGCTACAAGTGAACCACGAGATAAAACCTAAAGAATGAAGATACTCTTTTAAGATTTATGTTAGGGGTTCAATTTCTTGATAACAGAATTCTTCCAACTAGCCAGTGCAATTCTCTTTCCTCTGGTAAGGAAGTATATGTAATCTTGCTACTCTTTTTTTACCCTGCAGATCCTCTTGCAAAAGTGCCGACTAGTATTTTCTCCTATAGTTCCAAAGCTGATGGCTTCACCAGATGTGGATTATCCCTGGTCATCCTCTGCAGGTGAAACATTCTGCGGCTATTTCAATATGCAACTGGAGGAAGCAGATCCAGCCGATATTTCCTCTGCGCTGGAATCTCCCACTCCTTCCTCCTCCAATAATTATAATATCCCCAAACCGCCTTCTCCCCCTGTTAAAACCTTTACAAGATCCAACCATGCAAGACTTCCAGATTGTAGCTCAGTCCCCAGAGAAACAAAACATACATGGGATAGCCTTTTCATGGATGGATATGGCGCAGATGTTTACATTTTTATGGAAGAAAATTCATTTATTATGGCACATTCCAGTATTCTGGTGAGTTAATTACGCTTCCTTTTCCTTTACCTGATGTTTTCATTTCAGTTGCTTGTAGATGTTTTAAAAGTCATGATGATGTGGAGATGATCTGGACTGGCATATGATTTTACTGTATTTATTTTAAATGCTGCCTTCTATAATTTGTCCATCTATCTATCTGTTTCTTTAATTGGGAGGGCAGTTTAGTGGGGCTCATTGAGCAAATTACATTGTGGCCATCAATTAAGAGGGATAAATAATGCTGGTCAACATTTAGTCTTACAAATTAATTTTCTTCCTTGCAGTCTGCTGCATCGCCAGTGCTTCGTAATATAATGTATCAATCAACAGTTATGAATGGTATGAGGTACATGAGGATTCCTGGGGTCCCTAATGAAGCCGTCCAAGCGTTCATTCGCTTTCTTTACTCATCCTGGTATGATGACTATCCTCTCTATTTCAGTTTTCCCCCTTATCCAGTTGTCTGGATTATTTGCTCTAATATTGTATAGATCTGGATGCAGCTATGAAGAAGAAACGATGAAGAAGTATGTTCTCCATTTGCTGATTCTATCGCACTCCTATTCAGTTCCATCATTGAAAAGGTTTTGTACTCACTATCTGGAGTATCACTGGCTGACCAAAGAAAATGTTGTAGATGTGCTCCAGTTAGCTAGGTACTGTGATGCACCGAGGCTTTCCCTCTTTTGTATCCGCATGGTTCTGAAGGACTTCAAAAGTATATCCTTGACTGAAGGTTGGAAAGTAATGAAGCGTGCTAATCCTGCTCTTGAACAGGAGCTCCTAGAGGTGGTTGTTGAAGCAGATTCTGTAAGTCGATTTCCTCCTTCCTTGGAGCAGCGTTTGCCCCATTTCTCAAATGTAGGAGTCGGTATGGGCCAAGCTGTGGTATATGGCATCATTACATGGAGGGAGGTGATCTATAAAGTCATTTAGAAAACGAAGGCTTTCATGAAAGGTTTAAAGAAAACCCAAGCAAAATGGGAATCATTTTGCATGTCTGATCTACTCATAGCATGGTAGTAGGTTATTGAATGCTATCTGCTTATGGATCATAATGTGCAACTCATGCGAATGTCATTACTACAATTACTTGGAGTTTGGAGTGAGGATTAGAACTTGAAATAGTACAATCGTATTCACAGTGGCATCCACTACTTGCAGTGAATGCTTTTATTCTGCAGATTACATGAGATACATAAGTAGTGGCACTAGTTATAACTTTGCGGATCTTTGGCTACTGTGTTATTTTATGGCGATGGACCATGGTTCATGACTGATCTTTAGCTGCTGTTGCTGCTACTACTGTTAGTAGTAAGACTTCCCACATAGATGGGGTAGGTCTCATCAGTTCTAGATCCATGTGAGGGTTTCACTAAGGATGTCTTCTATTTTATCCTCTCCCCCTGGATTTACCGCATTGGCAAATTTTCTTGAGATTGTTCTCAATTTTATGCTTGCGTTTCCTTCTTTAGATGCGCTAGAATTAAGAGATGCTTCAGCTCTATCTGATCTTCTTCTATAACATTTTCCTCTTAGCCTTTTCCAAGTCCTTTGTAGCAAAGAATTATTGAATGTCTACATTCTTATCTTTTTGGTTACATTATTCTTTGCATCAAGCTCGTCTTGTTGCCATTGAGCAAGGTTGTGATTTCACCTTCCTGGAAGATTGGTCATTTCTCCTCCCCTATGAAAATAACTACGCATCATTCTCATACTGGTGGATATCTTACTTTCATGATAAACTTGACTGTTGATTTTGTTTGCATTGTGGTCTTATGACTACTGTTGTTGCAGAGGAAACAAGAGAGGCTAAGGAAGATGGAAGAGAGACAGGTATACTTGCAACTTTACGAGGCCATGGAAGCCCTTCTTCACATATGCAGAGATGGTTGCCGGACGATTGGACCACGCGACAAACTCCTTAAAGTATCGCAGCCTGTCTGTGGATTCCCTGCTTGTAAAGGACTTGAGACCTTAGTACGTCATTTTGCCAGTTGCAAGATCCGCGTTCCTGGAGGATGTGTACACTGCAAGCGCATGTGGCAGCTTCTTGAACTGCACTCTCGGATGTGTACCGAGCCTGATGATTGCAAGGTTCCTCTCTGTAGGTAAGTCAAAGAACTTCTATGTTTGTCACCTCAATTTTAATCTGGAGAAGTTTAGATGGATGCAGGATGTGTCTAGATGTGACTGCCCATAATGTATGGGTTGTTTTTCGTTCACACAGTTTTTCCTTTTTGGTTAGTCCTATTCTAACTCTTTTCTCTCTCTCTCTCTCTCTCTCTCTCTCTCTCTCTCTCTCTCAAACTTTTACTTTGCCTCTTTGTAGATGTGGGAGTTGAACCCCACATTTGAAACTAAACATCCCCACCCCACCTAATTCCCTTGCCACTGGGCCCAGTTCATTCAGCTAACTAAATAGGTCATAAAAAGCATTGGATATTGAGTGAAACTCACTCCAGATGGTCAAGTGAGAATTGCATTGCTGACTCATAAGTTTGTATTTCTAGTGTCTTACATGGAAAAAAGTCCCAACACTGATCTGAAGAAACTGGTTGACGAGTCATATCTTTTTTAAGGCAAGCATGTTTTTCTTCCCAAATGATTCTTCAATGATTTAAAATTAAGTGATTATGTGAGATGCACATCGGGGCTAAGTCATCTTATTGGGGTGTAGAGTTGAGCAGCACCTTTGTTGAACTGATTTGTATTGTGAAATTGATAGCTCTACATTATGTCTCTTGCGCTTTTGCCAGGCAATTTAGGGTGAAGATTCGGCATCAAAGCAAGAAAGATGAGTCCAAGTGGAAAATGTTGGTCAACAAAGTAATTGCAGCTAAGAATGCATTGGGACCATTCTCAGCTCGGTGCTCAGGTTTATTGTGATATCTTTGTAGCTTAAAAAACCATGCTTGTCCGCAAGTTTGATTCATCCCTATTCAAAAAGAATAAAAGTATTGCTGGAAACTTATAGTTATTTTTGTCATACTATAAGTCTTTACAGTGACCTGTACATGAGTTAGCTGGATAATGTTTATACATTACTTACATATGACTTTTAGCTTCTTCTTTTGATCAGATTGCTTTGCGCCATGAACCACAAGGCTTTGTCTTTTGCAATTGTATCATGAGTGCAACTAGCGTTAGCAGAATTATTGCGTAGGCCCGGTCTGTAAGACCAATGTGATCAGAGGGATTGGATTTGCATTGGACCCGCAAAATCAAAAGCGTTGTCCTGGGCCAGACAAGAAATTTTCTTCTGATTGTGCGTATTCTCCATTGGATTTTAATAAATCACACTCTGTTAAATCAACGTTAATGATAAAAAACACAACCTAAAGATTTGAAAGGAATAAATTTCTATCAGGTTTCAATAACTGTCGGCATTGATGAAGAACTTACCACTTACCAGCAATCTAAATATACACTTTCAAAGATTATCATCATATTTTAAAGGAATTTACCACACTTTCGGATAGTAATAAAGTTATTTGAATGGTATCTGAAGTTATTTAAATGGCATCTACTGATACATATATATGCAATTATCGACGTGACATAAATATCTACTAACCTTTTATACTAAATATATGAGTCGATGAGTAACTTCTCAGTATAAATTGAAATCAACACTGTATTATCCTTCACCTGAACTTATGAGCATGTTGCGAAAAGGTAAACTATAAAATATTTTCTCGAACATTTACCGACTCAGTCTAAAAAATGTGCACGTTTGTTTGAATTTAAATAAAACTAAATAGTACTTTTTACTTTTCCAAGTCAAAACTTAAAAGATCACTAAAATTTCGAAAAATTATGAAAAAAATAAAATATGAGTCTTTATGCTAAAATTTGAGTACTATAAAAGTTTAGAAAGTTTTGGATTTAAACAAAAGTTAAAAGTGTGTGAACTATAAGATTTAAGTTAAGCGAAAAAGTAAAAAGTAAAAATCATTCCATACATGCCAGCGATTAATAGAAACTTATCAATATAGATTGAAAACTTCTTATTAGTTGTCTGGGACAATATGCAAATATAATGTTGACAGCCAAAAATACTCAAAAACCAACTAGCAATAATAAAAACAACCCAACCGTAATCAAATTGCTAAAATGAATAGAGGTAATAAGTAGTCATTGTGCTCACAGCGAGGTATATTTTTGCTCACATTACTTACATTTGACTTTTAGCTCCTCCATCAAAGGCTTTATCTCTTGCAATTGTGTCAGGAGTGCAACTACAATTTGCAGAATTCTTGCCTAGACTCAGGTCCGTAAAACCAATGCGATCAAAGGGATTGGATATGGATCGGACCCGCTTAATCAAAAGCGTTGTCCTGGCTGAAAAAGAAATTTTTTCAGTTTGGGCATAATCTCCAGTAGATTGTAATGAATCACACCTTGTTAAATCAACTTTCATGGTGAAAAACACGACCTAAAAATTTGGAAGGCATAAATTACAGTCAGGTATTAATAATAGCCGGTATTGATTAAGAACTTACCGACAATTTAAATATACATTAGTGAAGGTTTGTCTCAATAGACACCTTTCTTACATGAGAAGGAGGAGGTGGGGAGTTTAGGTATTGTCACGCCCTGATCCTTGGATGTGCACCCATCCCTCACCTGGTCGATATAATAGCGACGTTCCAGGATGCATCGCCAACCCATTCATTTTAATACGCATGCGGAAGCATATAAATAAATCCCCAAACAATAAAATAATGAGATAGAAAAGTAGGTTCACAAAATTTCCAACCAAAACGGCCTTTTATAAACAAACAAGTTTATATACAATAACATGCTATTTACAAAATATCGGCTTAACCAAAAAAGAGCTGTCCTATGACTTACTAGCCAGATAGATTGCCGATTCTATTTCTTCCATCTCCTCAAACTCTGGGGTTCCCGGTCCTCCACCAACATCTTCTAAAGACCTGAAAATGGTCATACAATAACTAGTGAGATAATGTCTTAGCGAGTTCTACTTCCTAAGACTCGATTAGAAGGCCAATATGTCATAAGGGTTGCTTATGCACATAGGTCAGAGGACTTACCTTGACTTCAGATTCCACCTGTAAGTCAATTCAAATAGGCACCCAATCAATCAACTCATCACATCAGATCAAATCATTGATCAATCGACTTAGTCGATTACATGTCACCATGGCCCTTTCTTGATTGGCTCATCTCATACTATTTATTAAGTCCAATTATAGTCCAAGACTACTCACTCTAAGCTGATATATAGATAGTATAGCTCGCGTTAAGCTGATAAATAGTGCACTGCTCTCGCTAAGCTGATATATCGTTCGCAGGCTGATATAGTACACTAATAATGCTCTCTCTAAGCTAATAAGATATACTGCTCTCGTTAAGCTGATATATCAGAGCCCATAGGATGATATAGTACATCGGTATACTGTTTTCGCTAAGCTGACATATCGCCCATAAGCTGATATAGTATATCACACCCAACCATGCAAACCAATTCGACATTTTTATCCGTCCCGATAAAAATACACGTGTGTGGGTACATGGTCGGTCTTAGCCAAAATATCATATTTTCCTTTTCCACAAATCCCACCATTTTCTGTAGTCCACCAAATATTTTGGCACTATTAACCGATGCCCGGTTATTTTTCAATTAATTTTCAAAAATCATTTAATTTAGGAAATAAATCCTAAAATCACAATTAAATCAATATCTCACAAATTAGGGCTCAATTAAATAAACGGATTGCACCACCATAATAAGTATAAAATTCCGGTCACCGACTATCCCGGTTGAATTTCCGAAAAATAAATAAATAATTTAATAATTTAGAAAATTAAATAAATAATTACTAAATATCCAACTTAGGCTTGTAATGCCTAATTAGAAGCCAAAATGGATCGGGAAAAATCCTAAGACACATTCAATGATTAATAGGACATGTCTACATGCTAATGGCTAAGTCTAACCACCTAACATGTATTAATAAGTCACTAATTTAATTAATCTAAACTAATCTAACTTCCTAATCATGCTTAATTAACACTAATAAACCCTTAAGCATCATTAGTCTACTAAGCGAGGTTTAGTGAGTTAAACTCACCTGTTTAATGATCCGCTTGAATCAAAACGACGAGGATGCGACAAGGCTCGATCCTCTCCAAAGCAGCGACACCAACGGGGCATAAATTGGGCCCGAAAATTGGCCCGCAAAACCCACAACGCTTCTGGTTTTCCTTGGATGATGGGCTGATTTGAGCAGCTGATTTCGCACGGAGAGAAGGGCTGGCTTTGCAGCTTCAACGGACTGTTTCGGTGCAACAAAAACAAACAGCAAAGGAGGAGGATTCGAGGGGGATGGCTCGGTCTTCGATCGGGCACATGAAGAACCGAAAAATTGAAAGAAAAGATGAGAAGCTGAAGGGGAACCGAACGAAAGAAAAAGGAGAGAAGGGGAATGGGGGTGCGTCGGTAACGTGGGGAATAAGTGAGAAGGAGATAAGATCAAAAAGAAAAGAAAAAGTCAAAGGAAAGGGAGAAAGAAGATGAGGCATGGCAAAGGGAAAAGGAGGGAACGTCGGTGGGGGATGGGGATCGCGAGAGAGAGAGAGAGAGAGAGAGAGAGAGAGAGAGAGAGTGTGTGTGTGTGCGAGTGAGGTGGGGACGTCGGCCAAGTGGGGAGGGGAGGAAAAAACAAATAGGGAAGAAATAAAGAAAAGCTAAAAGGATTTTCATAATCCAAAAATTCTTGTCTCAGTTGCTTTTGTTTAGTCCAATTTGATCTCCAAAAATTCCCATACTAAAGCACTTAATCCCCACTTGCTTTCTTGCACAAAATCTCCCTCAAACAATAAATCTCGGGCAACAAAAATGGCTATTTTCTTCAATTCAGAATTTTAATTCATTTTTCTCGGAATCCGATTTTTTAAACAAACAAATCCGATTGAGGTCCAATTTGAATGCAGAATGTCGCGACAAATTTTTCGAGTGAACTACCTAAAATTTAGCTAATGGATTATTAAGCCTAGACTTAACTCGGGCTCTCCCAAACCCATACAATTTGCGACTTATGTTCAAATTCTTAACATGCATATAGATTTTTATCTAGGAGTCGCCACTAATTTATTTTTGGTGGGTCGATTGGAAACCCAAGTAAAGTAACGGGAGTTTTACTTTACTTCTACTAACCAGAGACTATAGGTATGTGGACTTGGTTACACTAGATTTCTCTAATGTCCTTTCGATACCATTCTTTTATTTTCAAAAATGTTTTTTGTAGGCAGCTTAAATTGATTTTAAATCTATTTCCCTAACATGTGAGGTGATCATGCAGGTACGCAAATCACCAATTTAACACCTAGATAAACAATGAATAAATTGCAAAAACTTACCTCAAAGCAACGAAAGTATCTGCAATATTAAATTAGAATCCACATCAACAACCCTAGATATGATTTCTAATTAACACGCAATTTTTTTTCACTTGATTAATGAAAATCATGCAATATGCAATTCAATATTAACTAAATGACCTAATTCTAATGACATGCAATTTCTAATTAAATGGACCTAGCAACCATCACTAAATGACATGCATTTCATGAATATAATCCTAATGACATGCACATGACATTTTTTATTTCCTTTTTTCTTAAAAGAATGCAATCTATCCTAGAGATTGAAACTAATTTATTCTAAGACATTTTTTTTTGTATTTTTTTAATGAAATTCGAAATTAGAAAAATGTGAAAATTATCTAACTAAATTAAGTTTCTACCCAATTTATATTAAGGATTAGGTTAGGCTAAACTCTAATTAAAACCAAGATATTATCTTAACTTAACAATCTCTAAACTAAGATACAGTCTATCTAAATCAATCAAAATTTAAATGAAATATGCAATTTTATCTTAATGTGCAATGATGTACAAATGATGTACAAATGATGTCCTAATTCTACATAACATATGCATAATTATTACCTGATGTGTTTTCTTTTTTTTTTCTTTTTTTTTCAAGAATGGCCTTGGCAACCATGGGTCCCGGCCAAGGGTGGCTAATCGGAGGTCCGGCAAGGGCGTCGCGGTTGGAGCTCCGGCGAAGTTGGGTGGTGACGGGGTTACTGGCGGTGCTAAGGGCAGGGGCGGTGATGGCATTGAGGGGTTCAGCGCGGCGACCAGCGGGTGTCGGGCTAAGGCGAACCGGCAGGCGTCGGGCGGATTGGCATGGGCTGAGGTGCGGCAGCAGGGAGGCGTGGAGGTCGGCGTTCGGATCTAGGACCGGCTATCGTTGGGGGTTGCGAGTAGCGAATGAGGAGGCAGGGGCGGCGAGTCGGCTCGGGATTTGTTGGGTCACGAGTTGTAGGCGGATCGAGGGTGAGATCGGCGACGGAGCACTAGATTGGGGAGCCGGGGCGCTGCAAATCGGCAATAATGGAGGCGGTGTCGAGGCGCGCGGCGTCGAGGCTATAGAGAGGCGTCATCTATTGCTGACTAGTAGGCGGAGTGACAGTGGTTGGATCGGCGGGTTGCAGGGAGCGTCGGCGAGCAAGGCGCGGCATCAGGTTGTCGCGGCGAGCTTTGCGGGGAGATCGGCGAAGCGGTGGTGGCGGAGGCGCGGTAGCGGCTGGCGGAGGTAGTGCCGATGTGGGCAGGGGTTGCCCCGCGAAGAAGATGAACAGTGCCGCTAGGGTTTCCTTTTTTTTTTTGGCTCGACGCCGTACATTTCTCTCTCTCTCTCTCTCTCTCTCTTTTTTTTTTTCGAAATTTCCACTCAACCTCTCCATGTATTTGCTCTCAAATTTTTCCGAAAAATCCCCTCTGAATAAAAAAAAATGAAACTCTCTTTTATAATGATTCCAGATGGTCGCTTTGTATGGTATTTTCCGAGTTTTCATCTTCTGTATCAAAGCTGTAAATCAGAGCATGATTTCGCAGTTAGCTCGATTTTGCTCAGATTCGCTTAGATTTCCTCCATCTTGCCATTTATTTACTTGATTTTTAAATTGCTTCTGCATTTAACAAAATCTGATTATTCATCAGAATTTCAAATTTCCATGCATAATCAATCAAATCAATTTTCCTATTTTTTTCAATTTTTTTATTTGTTCTAATGCAAATTTTATTTTCCTTATTTCCCTAGATTTGCTAAAATTAGGTGTGAACAACTGCCTCTCTTTGAAGGTTAGCTCGTAGAGGTTGCTTTTAAAGACAAGTTAAGACCTAAATTTTGATCATGCACATGTACTGAATGACTTTTTTTTTTTTTTGGTTGGAAAATGAATTCCATTTTTTGAATGCAATTTATATGATGCATGGAAATGCTAATGCAAATGATAAGTGAACTTACCTGGAATAACTTACCTTTAAGGAGGGAAGAGTAATTCGAGATAATTGGTGTTACTTGTCCAGGACCTGTACTATTCTACGGTCGCCTAAAATAGTAACATGACTTTACAAAGAGACTGCATTCCTAGGACCCGTACCATTCGACGGTCGCCTAGTATGACAATGTTTGGTTGTGTCTAGGACCCATACCATTCTATGATTGCCTTGACTTTCCAGGACTCGTACCATTCTACGGTCGCCTAAATTGGGATTCACTTTCCAGGACTCGTATCGTTCTACAGTCGTGAATAGGAAAATAGGTGCCGTCTAGAACCCGTACCATTCTACGGTCGCTTTAATCAAACTGAATCTTGAGAAAAATCTTTGGGGGACAACTCCATCGAGTGTCGGTGAAAAGGATTCTGGGCTACAAAAGCACGCCGGGTTGATAAAAGAAAACCGGGTTACGAAAGCATGTCGGTTCAATAAAATGGACCATGAGCTACGAAAGCACATCGGGTCAATATAAATAGACACCGGGCTACGGAAGCACGCTCGGTCGATAAAGAAGGACTTTGGGCTACAAAAACACGCTCGGTCAGGAACTCCGGGCTATAGAAGCACGCCGGGTCAATTATAAGGGATATCGGGCTACAAAAGCACGTCGAGTCAATGAAAGAAACTCTGGGCTACGAAAGTACGCCAGGTCAATATAAAGGGACATCGGGCTACGGAAGCATGCCAAGTCAATCATGTGCGACATCGAGCTACAAAAGCACGCCGAGTCGATGAAAGGGATTCTGGGCTACAAAAGCACGCTAGGTCAATATAAAGAATATCGGGCTACGAAAGCACGCCGGGTCGATGAAAGGGACTCTGGGCTACGAAAGCACGCTAGATCAATATAGAAGACAGCTTGACCGAGTCAAGTGTTAACGCACTTGGGAGAGAATACCTACACAATGACAAGTATGGGTAGAGATATACTTATATGGTGATATCTCTATTTTTGGGGATATGTCTTATGGAATTTAGATATCTTGTGGAGGTCTTTCACTTCCTGGTAAAAATACAATTTTGGAACATCAAGGATGGACTTTGAATGTTTGTGATGGTTCCTCATCTCCTAATATCATGAGGCATTCTGAAAGTAACTTGAATGTCAGGAACTATTGGGTCTTTGAGAAAACATTACCTGTCAGTGCATTTACCAAAGAAATAAGCAATTAATGCTATTCTGGAACGCACACTTCAAAATCCACTGAAGTTTTTATCAATTCAATCGGGGTTCATGCATAATGATATTTGCATCACCTGAATTTTCACTAGAGAGAATTATCGTTCAAGACAATTTTCACTCATGACATGGATTTCTTATGAATACTAAATAAGAGACTTTCGGTTAGAAATGACTTTCACTCACTCTCATTTAGAAGAGAATCACTCCATCTCACCATATCGATAAGGGTGCGAGTATTTTTGCAAGCGGTACAACCTTACCAATTTGAGAGGTCTTTAACATGGACCATATTGTGGGCTTGGTTAACGGCTTAACATAGGGACTCTTTAAGTCAAGGCTATTGAAAGAACAGCTTCGCAATCATCTCCGGGTTTACAAGTCGAGAACCCTTCAAAATGAGAAAGAAATGATCTTGCTTGTACTTCTTCGAGCGATGCTTATAAACATATGAACCTCTACGTTAATTCAATTGCCCCAATCTGAAGAGACTTTATAAGGGATGTAAGATAGGCTGGGTTCATGGGTTGAGAAACGAAAGGATCATTATGCTCAAAATATGTGTGAAGGGTCAAAGCTAATGATCATTTAGGCATTGTCACTGATCTTCTCTTTTGCCAAGGATGTGCTATTAATCTTGTCTCCTTGAATATTGCTCCATTGAGATACAACCTTTTGCAAATGATAGTCACCTATCATGACTCTTTCATTTTCAATTTCATTGGCTTTGCTTCTACTAGGCACATCACTTTTTCCATGCCCCTAGTTTTCATGTGTTTTTTTCTTCATTTCTTTTTTATGGGCATTGGCCTTGCTTTTATCAGGCACACTGCTTTTTCATGCCCCCTTAGTTCTATTTTGATTTCAATTTTTTTTTTTTTGCACACAATGCATGCATCAAGGAATTACACTTTGAATGATACTCGAACTTTCAAGGGTCTTCATCTGTCTTTTGTCTTACCCTAATGTGGGGGATGATCGCCAACTTGATTTAAAGAAATGAAATTGCAAGCTCAAGTGGGCTATGCAAGGGATATAAGTATGTAGGATAGAGAAAGAAATGCTTTTCGTCATTCTAAGACACTTAAATTAACACATGAATTCAATGTAATAGCACGACTTGAAGATTGATACAAGTGAGAGCAAAAAAAATTTCAATTCATTTTCCTAACCTCATTATGCCATTTTATCTCCCAGTTGCCCCGATGTGGGGTGATTCTTAATAGGGGTAATTTGAAAAGAATATCCATAAGTGTATGAGCTCAAAAAGGTTAAGCAATAGATTACCTGTAGTGTTTGGGATAGACAAATGAATTGCCTCTCATCACTTCGGTTGTCGTACCTTTTGCGAGAGAACTCTTTACCTTATGGATATGAACCTTCCTACACTCATCTCACAAGTGTATGAACATGGGACTGTATATAGGATAAAGTTTGTCTTTCATCATCCCAATCGTCTCATTTAGTACGCTCAATCAATTCCACATCATTCATTAAATTAGTCAATCTTGATGTTCTTTAGTGAAATTGGTGGACTAAACATGTATGAGTCATAATCCAAAATCATTTTTAAATGAGCTCAGTAGTTTTAAGCATGAACAATTGTCAATCTCAAAACAAACAATTTACCACACTAAAAATGGTTTTAAGCATTCATTCAGGGAATTCCCCCACAAAAGGGACTATCTCATTAATGGGTGTTCTTGGATTGCCCCTATTGAAAGGGAACAAACACACTAATTGATCAATCAAGATTGAAAATATGATCTTCAGTTTGATAGACGCTCCGGTCTTGCTTCTGCCCCTGATGTGCCTTTTTTAGATTCTTTCTCCCCAGGCCAAGAAAATAATTCTCTGAAATGAGTTAGAAAATTAAACAGGACTAACCTAATGCATGCTTTTGGAAACAGTTTGAAAAAAATATTTTTTTAGGATTTTTTTTCATGAGGAAGAATGAAGAAACCTAATCCTTAGAATTCTCCTTGGATGACATTTTCTTTTTATTGTTGGATATCGTCATCAGGCTGGTTTGGTGTGCCTCATTATGCCCTCAAAATCGGAAATAAAATTGTAATTTCATTGAATATAATCAAATGAATTACATTATTGGAATGGAAAATGCAAACAAGCAAACTAAAGCAATAATTGAAATCTCATAAAGCAGTAAATCCTAAAAAACTTGAAGTCCTAGAAGATAAGAACTTCACTTAGTGATAGCGTTTGCGTCTCCATCATGGTTGGGCGGAGGATTTTTCTGATTACTGCTGAAAGAGAACGACTTTGTATCCAAGTGGTCTTGGACCTTATGCTTCAAAACATAGCAATCATCAGTGGAGTGACCAACCTCTTCCATGTGATAGTCACACTTTCCAGGGATTATATGCAGGATAATGCTCGGGATTTGGTCGTTTCAGCTTAGCAAATAGTAATCCATTATTTTGGAGGATAGGTAAAACTTTGGATAGGGGTCCAAGAAGAGGTGTAAACTGTCTCCTACCATTACGTTGTCGACCCGAGAACTGATGTCCTCCACCTTGTTGCTCAGTAGAAATCTTAATCACCGGAGCGATTGGATGTATTACGATTCGGTTTAGCATAGGCCATATTAATCTCAGCTTCAAGGTCCTTCTCCTTCTTGGTAGAAAATCTCTTGCTAGATGGCTTGGTAAACCACCATTCTCTTATCCCCATCTCGATTTGTTCTCCCACGAGAACAAGTTGGTTGAAGTTTTCGACATATGTGCTAGCCATCTCGGTTAAGGAACTCAGACGGAAGAGTCTTGACGAACAACTTCATCAACTCTTTATCAGTAGGCTCAGGAGTGATTTGAGTTGTCAGATTTCGCCATCTCACGGCGTACTCCTTAAATGATTCACTCCTCTTCTTCTCCATTCTCTCAAGATCTTCTCGGGAACGTGCAATGTCCATGTTAAACTTATACTGCTTGAGGAATGCGTCAGCCACTTCGTTCCAGGTGTCGATGAGGTTCACATTCTTCATTATGTACCAATTCAGCGCTGGCTTAGGTCAAACTTGCATGAAATGATTGGATCATGAGGGCTCATTTTTTACATGCTGGGCCATGCATATGTGGTACATCTGCAAATGAGATTTCGGGCAAGAAGTACCATCGTACTTCTCAAACTTTGGCATCTTGAATTTGCGCGGCATTTTGACCTTCTCATAAATCGAGAGATCGAATGGAAGTAAGCTTTGTGATTCTTGCAGTTGTTTCACTCTCTCTTCTAGTTTTGCAAAGCGCTCATCCTGTTATGTCTTGGAAACGTTGCTAGGCTTGGCCTTCCAACAAGGACCGGGTCATCTTCTAGCTTGGGCATGTCATCATCACTCATTTGGGCCCTGTTTGCCTGCTTTGGGACTACTATCTCGGGGAGAGTAGGTGTAAAATTCGGATTCACCTGGAGGGATTGAAGTTGAGCTGTTATAAGTTGCATAGAGACGGCTAACTGTTGGAGTTGATCTTCCATGGTGGAAATACGATTGCGCATTTCAGCTTGATCGGCCATTCTAGCTCTTGATCGTGTAATAATGGACGAACGTGAAGGATCCGTTATCACCTAAGTTAAATGAATGAAAAAAATGTAAGCATGAGGTGTAAATAGAGAGCTAGTCCATTACAGCAATATAATCTTTTTTTTTTTTATTCATGAGAAGTTCGTACAAGAAGGGAATTTCCTAAAAATAGACATCCTAATAAAACAAAATTTGCTAGACATGAATTGAAAATAAATTTTCCAAAGTTTTTTTTTTTTATTTCCTAAATGATTCATTGCATGCCAATTTTCTCATTTCATTTTTTATTGACAAATGAATTAGATCAAATGACTATCCTAAATTGTCATTGACGGACCAAAATAAATTGCATGATATAGGGATAGAAAACTTACTTCACCAAGGAAAATCGATGACAATCACATAGACAAGCGCATGAAATGCGGGGTTCAATTTCTAACTAGGAAGGCTAAGCAAAGTGGAGTTAAAAGGGTGGGATGACTAGTTGCAGCCTCGCGTATTAAGTTAAGTCCTCTTAACTATGGCTTAGTTAAGAATGATAACCCAATGCAACGCAGTCTCGTGGGCAGAGGTAAACATTCTTGACGCAAAGAAAGAAACTTTCGGGATTGAGTTGGGCAACCTCTACTACACGGCCTCGCGGTCGAAGTCGTATCTAACTTAATACCATCCTAAATATACTAGCGCGGCCAAGTCCGGCGGTAGGTTGTGTGTGCAATAGTATAATGCTAAATGCATAACCATGCACGACAATTTATATCAAGCAACACTTCATAAATGAAAGTAAACCATACATCACTACACCTTCCTCAAAACAAAAGTAAGCAAACACTTCTCCTTATACCTCCCATCCTGCAAGAACATTTAACACCTTAAATGTTAAGGACATAGCTGGGATCCTTGCTGCTAAACAAAAACATTTTTCAAAAGAAAAGAAAAATTGGCTTAAGTCCACTAAGAGTTTTAACACAAGTCCCTAGTGGAGTCGCCAAACTATCGCGAAAATTTTTTTGGGTAAACCATCTAAAATTTGGCTAATGGATTATTAAGCCTAGACTTAACTCGGGCTCTCCTAAGCTCATATCAATTCGCGACTTATGTTCAAATTCTTAACATGCATATAGATTTTATCTAGGAGTCGCCACTAATCTATTTTTGGTGGGTCGATTAGAAACCCAAGTAAAGTAACGAGAGTTTTACTTTACTCCTACAAACTAGAGACTATGGGTACGGGGACTTGGTTACACTAGATTTCTCTAATGCCCTTTCGGTTACCATTCTTTTATTTTCAATTTTTTTTTTTGCAGGCAGCTTAAATTGATTTTAAATCTATTTCCCTAATATGTGAGGTGATCATGCAGGTGCGCAAACCACCAATTTAACACCTAGATAAACAATGAATAAATTGCAAAAACTTATCTCAAAGCAACGAAAGCATCTATAATGTTAAATTAGAATCCACATCAATAACTCTAGATATGATTTCTAATTAACACGCAATTTCTTTTTTTTTTCACTTGATTAATGAAAATCATGCAATATGCAATTCAATATTAACTAAATGACTTAATTCTAATGACATGCAATTTCTAATTAAATGGATCTAGCAACCATCACTAAATGACATGCATTCCTAATGACATGCACATGACATTTTTTATTTTCTTTTTTCTTAAAAGAATGCAATCTATCCTAGAGATTGAAACTAATTTATTCTAAGACATTGTTTTTGTATTTTTTAAGAAATTCGAAATCGGAAAAATGTGAAAATTATCTAACTAAATTAAGATTCTACCCAATTTATATTAAGGATTAGGTCAAGCTAAAAACTAATTAAAACCCAGATATTATCTTAATTTAACAATCTCTAAACTAAGATGCAGTCTATCTAAATCAATCAAAATTTAAATGAAATATGCAATTTTATCTTAATGTGCAATGACGTACAAATGATGTCATAATTCTACATAACATATGCATTATTATTATTATTTTTAATTTCGAAATTAAAAAAATGTCAAATAATTAAACATGCAACTTAAGCTAATGAAACAAAAATCAAGAATCCTAAATTGATTGATTTGAATTATTTATTTATTTTTTTTTGAAAATTCATGATAAAATGTTTAGTGTAAATATGCAAATAACCCTAAAGCATGCAATATTCTCGCTCAAACATATTTCAAATAAAGCAATCAAGACAAGATGGACCATTGAAAGTCAGCAAAATATCATACATTGTTCAGATCAAGAGATAATACATCGCTAATAAAATCAATAAATTGATCTTAAGTCTTAAAGATCAAAATATTAATTTTATTCCCGCTTGATTAATTATTCATTTAAGGCCTTATAGATGAAATAAAAAATCCAGGTGCGGTTGCGAATTAGGTAATATATTGGAATTTCCAATCATATGTCCTTATACTAAAAAAAAAAAGATAAATTAAAATAAAATAAATAAAACAAATAAAAAAAATAAAGTAAACTAAAAAAAAAAACTACCTAATGTGTTTTTTTTTTTTTTTTTTTTTTTTTAATGGCCTTGGCGGTTGTGGGTCTTGGCCAAGGGTGGCTGATCGAAGGTCCGGCAAGGGCTTCGTGGTCGGAGCTCCGGCGAAGTTGGGCGGCGACGAGGCTACTAGCGGCGCTGAGGGCAGGGGAGGTGACGGTGTTGCAGGGGTTCGGCGTGGCAACCAGCGGGCGTCGGGCTAAGGCGAATTGATAGGCGTCAGGCAGATCGGCACAGGTTGAGGTGTGGCAGCAGGGAGGCGCGGGGGTCGGCGTTTGGATTTGGACTGGCTACCGTTGGGGGCTGCGAGCAGTGAACGAGGAGGCAGGGGCGACGAGCTGGCTCAAGATTCGCTGGGTCACGAGTTGTAGGCGGATTAGGGCGAGATCGGCGGCAAAGCAGCGGATTGGGAGTTGGGGCATTGCAAATTGGCGACGACGGAGGTGGCGTCGGGGCGGCGTGAGCTTTGGGTGTCGGGGCTACAAAGAGGGGCGTTGTCTGGTGCTGACTCGCAGGTGGAGTGATAGTGGCCGGATCGGTGGGTTGCAGGGAGCGTCGGCGAGCAAGGCACGATGTAGGGTCGTCACGGCGAGCTTCGTGGGGAGACCGACGAAGCGGTGGTGGCGGAGGCGCAGTAGTGGCTGGCGGAGGCAGTGTCGACACGGTGGCCGGCGCGGGCAGGGGCTGCCCCGTGAAGAAGATGAACAGTACCGCTAGGGTTTCCTTTTTTTTTTTTTTGACTCGACGCCGTACACACTCTCTCTCTCTCTCTCTCTCTCTCTCTTTGAAATTCCACTCAACCTCTCCATGTATTTGCTCTCAAAGTTTTCCGAAAAATCCCCCCTGAATCACAAAAAATGAAACTCTCTTTTATAATGATTCTAGACGGTTGTTTTGTATGGTATTTTCCGAGTTTCCATTTTCTGTCGCATTAAATCAAAGCTGTAAATAAGAGTGTGATTTCGTAATTAGCTCGATTTTGCTCAAGATTTTGCTTAGATTTCCTCCATCTTGCCATTTATTCACTTGATTTTTAAATTGCTTTTGCATTTAACAAAATCCAATTATTCATCGGAATTTCAAATTTCCATGCATAATCAATCAAATCAATTTTCCCATTTTTTTTTTCATTTTTCCATTTATTTGTTCCAATGCAATTTTTATTTTCCTCATTTCCCTAGATTTGCTAAAATTAGGTGTCAACACAGAAAAACCCAAACAACTTCCATTCACCAATTCACTCACACCATATGCCAAAATTCCATTCAAATTGACCAATCTGAATTTTCGTTAATTTTCTGCAAAAATCTCAGAATCTCCGAAAATTTCTTGAAAGATGAATTAACGTTCCTGAAATGATTTGTGACATGACAAAACTTTCAATTTCTAAAATCGGACTCAAATTCGCGGTTAATTTTCATTTGATGTGTTTTTAATGTGACCCAGGCTACCAAATAACTTTCAGAAATTTTTCATTGCAAATGATCCGTGGTCGATTTTTTTGAGCCACAATGAACCCACTTGACACATTGGCGACTCTTGGTTGTTGTGAAAATCTCGACGATTCAAATATGAACACAAGATACCAAAACAATGAGAAAATCAGTATAGTGTCGGCCGATGAGAATTTTCCAATTTAGTGGTATCACCCACGATTAGCCACACATCTCTATCGAATCAGTCTATCTTTGATTTCAAATCGATTTTTAACTGTGTTGTAATAGTCTCTAAAGATGGACACGGTCGATAAGCCGATTTCTAATCGAATTCTCAAGTTTATTGCCTTAAAATTCTTTAATGATTTCCCCAGATAATCTAGTTATCTCAAAAGTGATCAGCTCTGAGAATAGTCCCATAGGCACGTCAATGAAATGCTCAATTTATTCAGTAGAAAACAGGACTGAAAATTTGGGATGTCATAGGTATTGATTAAGAACTTACCAACAATTTAAATATACACCAGAGATACATTTGTCACATGAGAAGGGGAAGGTGGGGCTTTCGAATTCTCACATTCTTAGGAGGGTTGGTATAACTACGATTTAGCTTCAGTGTATGTTTCGACTTTCACACTTTACAAGAAGGTAGAACAAAAGTCTAAAAGTGAGACTTAGACTATGAATATAGTAGGACTGAAAAAAAAATCTAAATATACACATTCAAAAAATTGTCATCATATTAATGGAATTTATAGTTAATAAAGTTATTGAATGATATCTACTATTATTAATATGACATAAATATCTACTGTCTTTTTGTACTCAAGGCAAAGCAAAAGTCTAATAGTGAGAGTTAGACTATGAGTAGAGTAGGACTGACAAAACAAAAAAAAATCTAAATATACACATTTAAAAAATTGTCATCATATTAATAGAATTTACTACACTTTTGGATAGTTAATAAAGTTATTGAATGATATCTACTAATACATATGTGAAATTATCAATATGACATAAATATCTACCGTCTTTTTATACTCAAAGTCATTATATTCGAGTTGATGAATAACTTATTAGTATAAATCCAAATCAACAACGTATTGTCCTTAGTGCCCTCATGTGAACTTATGATCATATTGCGAAAAGGTGAATTATAATAAAATAACTTTGCTCGAACATTTACCAACTCAATTTTAAAGGCCTGCGCTTTTTTTCTGGATTTAAATAAAACTTAAAGTACTTTTTACTTTCCCATAAAAAAATTAAAAGATTACTAAACTTTGGGAAAATAATGAAAATATAAAATGTGACTCTTTGAGTTAACATTTGAGTACTATGAAAGCTTTGGATTTAAAAGAAGTTAAAAAGTGTGTGAACTATAAGATTTAAATTAAGCAAAAAATGTAAAAATTAAAAATCATTCCATACATGCTAGTGATTAATAGAAAATTTATCAATATAGATTGAGAACTTCTTATTAGTTGTCCGGGAGAGTACACAAATATAATGTCGACTGCCCAAAATACTAAAAAAAAAAAAAGAAAAACTAAAAATAATAAAAACCAACCAACTCTAAGCAAATTGCTAAAATGAATTTGCAAGGAGGGGCAATTCGGTGTTTTCAATGGTTTTGCTTAGAGGGTATGTGAATGGTATTTTTATAAGTAAATGCAATAAGTAGTCATTGGGTTCACGGTGAGCTATATTTTTGGTACTTTCCCCAGAAGAAGAAGGACCCAGTCTAAGGTTAATATAAGCATTACTTACAAAATTGAACAACAAATGATATGCAGATTCATAGAAGAAACGATGCAACAAACTTCGATGAACTACTTTAACAAGTGAGTCATTTTTAAATATTCGATAAAGATTTACAACCTCGGTCACAACTTGATTTCATATATTTCTAGCATTAATAAAAGAAGAGAGAATTCCAAAATTTACTCCTCGAACTCTTAGTCAATGTTCAACGGTCCTTAAATTTTAATTTTGGTCACATTGATATTTGTGCTCCGTGAGTCGAATCAATTTGGTTTATATATATATCTGTAAACAAGGATTTAATCCTTCATAATATTTTATGACTAATTTCATTAAACAATACCAGTCCATTCTTAAGCAAATTATATGGGTTCGGCAAATAGCATAAATTTCCGATCTTTTTGGCTCAATATACTATTATGAATGCATGCAAAGCGCCGTATGCATCTGTACTAATTATATAGCATTGTATAAGACTTCCCTAGACATATCGCAAAGAGTAATCTATATATAATTATAAGTTTAATCCATCTTATTCGTTAGTTTTTTATACTTACAAGAGATGAGGACAGACAACTAGTGCGCTTACCTCCTTTCAATGTAATCCATAGACAAACATTAATTTGGCAAGATATGTTCTCAATTTTAAGTTGATTTAAGAAGATTTATTTTCTTTTTATGGCAGATAACCAAATGTTGAAATCTAAATTTTTGCTTGTAGATCCTTATTGCATTTTCCAAAAAAATAGCGATCAAATTCGCCAATAATGACACAATTGACTCCTGAAAAAAAAAGTGATGTTACATAAGTTTGTACTTTTTTTCTCTTGTTGCATTTAGAAGCCAGAGATACCGTAGGCTGTTAATACCTTCCATTTCTGTACGCTTCATGCATTTTATAAAAATTAGGGATCAAATTTGTATACCTAAAAAAAAGGTTTTGCTGGCATAACAATTTTTGGTCTATTCTAAAAATAACAATTTATTGTGAGCTACTAATTCTTGTAGGATTGGGCTCAATAATAATTTATAATTATTTTTGCTTAATTTTTTGTGGTCTAGAATAGACTATTATTTTCGTAGTAAATTAAAAACTGTCATCCAATCATTTCAAAAAAAAAAAAAACATTGATTTTATGTAATCTTGAATTCATTTTTCTTGTATTATTTCTTCTGCACCTAAAATCTAAAGGTATTGTAGTTTATAGATGCTCAAGTTTCCCCTCTTATAGACCACTCATGCATTTTATAAAAATTAGGGATCGAATTTGCCTCACTCGTGATCGTAGCTTAAGGCTGAGGCGCGGAAGCTTGTCTCACTCTCGCGGCATCGCAAGCTCATTACCTTGGTCTACTGGTTCTTTAGCTCTCTTTTTAGTAGTGATACTCTTTTTAGCATTTTGTTTAGTTGTTCTTCATGCCTTTATGTTTAATTTTAACCCATAATTTATGCTTGCGGAGTCTTAGTTTTCATATTGGTTTATGGTTCAGTGTGTTCAATTCCATCACCATAAACCCATGATGTAATCAATTTGTCTTGGATATTCTTACTTAGTTGTGACTTTAGTGTCATGCTCAGGTTTATGCTTGCTTTTATATCTTGCTTGTTTGTCTTGGTTTAGGCCGGTCTTGAAGCTTGGCCGTACATGGATTTTCTAGGCTCATCCTCTCACTACTCATCAATGTTGATGTTGTTATTCCTATAATGTTAGATTAGGGTGTTGTGACGTCTTTTGCGTTAGATATTATATATGTTTAGTACAAACCATTTGTTTAGTTTGTATATTCCACGTATGTCACATGCAAACTGGTTCTTGTATAACTTCAAGGTATAATACTTGGATTCATCTAATGTGTTATGCATGTTGGCTTTTCTTACGTTTTAGCAAAGTTGCATGTTAGAACCAATTGCCATTTGAGTTGTTGTCAACTTAGCATGTTTCTCAGAAATCTTTTGGATTTGGTACGCTATGAGGCTTCTCGATTCAGACTTGGGCTTGCTATACTCTGGCTTGTATGGCATGTTTATGGCTCGAGTATTTATTTGATGGGTTTTCAGTTGGTTCAGGGCTATTTAGCACGTGAATAGAGGTCTAAACTTGCTGTTTATATCGCCTGAGGGGCTGGCAACGAGCTTAGAGCTTCTATTCGGCCTTGCTAAGGGTCTCGACCTATCTCGGGACATTCCTTTTGCATGATTACATCGTCTACATGTCATAATGACATATTTGCATCATAATGTAGTTCAATTTCTAGCCTGGTGTCTAGTTTATCATATCTCAACATGCATTTAGTATAGCTACAGTTTAAATCGTGTTCATCATGGATAAAAATGAAAAATAAAAAGAAACAAATAAAAAGAGGACAGAAAAATCGGAGAGGCATTTGGTAAGAAATGGCGTTTTTAGGGCTAAGTTTGATTTGTTCTTAGTTGAATTTCATTTTGTTTAATGCAGCAAAGTTATCACCTATCTTAGAAAATTTACTTGTCTTAAACTAGGTTGATTGCATATATACATTAATTTACAGGAGTCCTATCCATAGCTTAGTAGCAAGGCAATTTTATATTTTTGCCCCATATGACTCGGGTTCTACTTACTATATTGCTTGTGATTATAGTCGTGATTTGTTTGATATATCCCTTTGTTTAATTTTTGTCATTAGAGTGTTCCTCGCATGATAACTTGTTTATGGGTTTTTTTTTTTTTAATAAAAAAACATTAGGATGAAAAAAAAACCTAGTTATTCTTCACAAACACACTCATATGACTTGTTAGATTGCATGTTATTTATAAATAATATTAAGTGACGTGGCAGACATGGTATCACCAAACATTTCACTACGCTATCTATAGATTATAGATGGATGTGCAAGTAGAATGGAGATAGGAATGATTTGACAATAAAACATGAACTTGACACAAAATGAGAATCATCATCCATGCATATGATACTTTTCTTCTATCATTTAATGCATGAGATATCTATAAATGAGCAATAATCTTTACCCAAAATTTTCTGTCCTTCGAAATGATAGATCTTCATAAAAAGAGGGACAAACGTGAGAAAAAAAAGAAGAAGAAGAATATTTTGCCCTAAATGGACAAAAGGCAAAAGGGTGATGAAATAGAAGAAAGGAATAGTTTGCCCATTATATGGACAAAGCTCACTGAGCTCATGCAATCTTAACAAACAAATTTATATTTCTATACATTTTAATTTTATGACAATTAATCCTGTCTAATAAAAAAAGAGAGAAAGTAAGGGAACCACTTCATGTCAAAGCAATCAATAATCTAGAAATAGAAAGAAAGATAAAAAGAGATTCTTGAGATTTGTGGAAAATTTGCACCATTAGGAGCGATTTGACGATAAAACATGAACTTGACACAAAGCAAGAAGCATCATTCACGCATATGATACTTTTCTTTTACCATTTAATGCATAAGATAAATGTAAATAGGCAATAATCTTTACCCAAAATCTTCAATCATTTCAAATGATTGATCTACATGAAAAGAGGGAAAAAGTGAGAAAAAAAGAAGAAGAATATTTTGCCCTACATGGGCAAAAGGCAAAAGGGTGATGAAAGAGAAGAAAAGAATAGCTTGCTTGTTATATGGCAAAGCTTATTGAGCTCACGCAATCTTAACAAATAGATTTTATGTTCTTATAAATTTTAATTTTATGACAGTTAATCTTGTCTAATAAAAAAGAAGAGAAAATAAGGGAACCACTTCAGATCAAAGAAATCAAAAATCCCAAAATTGAAAGAAAGATAAAGAGAGATTCTCAAGATTTGTGGAAAACCTATTGCACTAGGAACAATTTGATGATAAAACATGAAGTTGACACAAAGCAAGAAGCATCATTCATGAATATGATACTCTTTTTTTGCCATTTAATATATGAGATAAATAAGCGATAATCTTTACCAGAAATTTTCAATCCTTCCAAATGATAGATTTGCAAATGATGAGAGAAAAAGGTGAGAAAAGAGAAGAAGAAGAATATTTTGCCTTGCGTGGACAGAAGGCCCAAAGGTGATGAATGAGAAAAAAAGAATAGTTTGATTGTTATATGGATAAAGCTTATTGAGCTTAGAAATATTTTCTATAAATTTTAATTTTATGACAGTTAGTCTTGTCTAATAAAGAAGAAGTGAAAGTAAGGGAGCCACTTCAAGACAAAGCAATCAACAATCTGGAATAAAAAAAAAAGAAGATAAAAAGAGGTTCCTGAAATTTGCAGAAAACTTGTCTCTACTAGGTGCGCTTTGACGAAAAAACATGAAGTTGACACAAAGCAAGAAGCATCGTCCACACATATGATACTTTACTTCTGCCATTTATTGTATGGGATGTTTGTAAATGAGCAATAATCTTTACCCGAAATTCAATCCTTTTAAATGATAAATATGCATATAAAGAGGGAAAAAGGTGAGAAAAAAGAAGAAGAAGGATATTTTGCCCGCCATGGACAAAAGGCAAAGGGGTGATGAAAGAGAAGAAAATAATATTTTGTTTGTTATATGGCCAGAGCTTATTGAGCTCATGCAATCCTGATAGACAAATTTTATATTTCTATAAATTTTATTTTTATGATATTAATCTTGTTTAATAAAAAAGAAGAGAAAGTAAGGAACCACTTCAGCTCAAAGCAATCAATAATCCGGAAATAGAAAGAAAGATAAAGAGAGATTTTTAAGATTTGTGGAAAACTTGTCGCCACTAGGAACGGTTTAACGAAAAAACATGAAGCTAACACAAAGCAAGAAGCATTCATGCACGCATATGATACTTTATTTTTGCCATTTAATGCATGGGATACTTGTAAATAAGCAATAACCTTTACTCAATTTTTTCAATCCTTTCAAATGATGGATATGCTTATAAAGAGGGAAAAAGGTGAGGGAAAAAGGTGAGAAAAAAGAGAGAATATTTTGCCCAACATGGACAAAGGCAAAAGGATAATGACAGAGAAGAAAATAATAGTTTGCTTGTTATATGGACAAAGCTTATTGAGCTCAGGCAATCTTGACAGTTAATCTTGTCTAATTAAAAAGAAGAGAAAGTAAGTGGATTACTTCATATCAAAGCAATCAATGATCCAGAAATAGAAAGAAAGATAAGAGAGAATCCTGAGATTTGTGAAAGCCTTGTCGCCACTTGCTTTTAGTGGGAGATGCCTTCTTGGAGCATCTTACTTATGGTAACTCCAATGTGACTTTGGCTTATATCAATCATCCACATTAAAGGGCAAGTTTTCTTTTTTCCATTTCTTTGGCTAAATTAAACTTTATGCTTGTCATTGGTTGAATCAAGGTGATAATGGAGTGAAAGGACATTGTCATTATCTTGCCAAGTACATAATAATGGCGGGGTTTCACGTTAATAATCTAATGGTGTCTTCGACTTCTGTGGACACATGACGCATCCGTAAACATTTAATTTTACTCACTAGTGATTCAACCAACTCAAGTTAGATCTATCTCGAGATCCATTTTATTTGATAAATGGTTGGTTAATGATTCTTTTACCTTCCTAGATTTTGAATAGAAAAAGTCTGTTGACAAACAAGTAAAGAGTCAGCTCTACATGTATATGTTGCATTTTGTTGTAATCACGTTAAATCACTTAAGGTTTGCAAAAAAATTGTTCGATTAGTTACTTGAACTAAGTGTTCAACATCATCATTTCATTAATTAGCATTAATGAAAGCCCCTGATATGGACACTAATCTCATAATTTTAATGTAGGATGGAGAAAACCTTTCAAGTAAGTTTCATACATGTACTTATTCAACGAACTGCAAAGAAAAAAAAATTGCAAGCATATCATTTCTACACGTTGTAGTCACTTTGGATAGACTTTTTTTATCTTTTCCGCTCGAATACATTGAACAGAATTTTTATCTATGTAACACTAACAACTACGAGCGGTTTTAGAAATAATTCCATAAAAGCTCAAAAAACGACAAGAAAAACAGAGGAAAAGGTAATATTGAAATCTCTGCTTTTAACAGATACAGAGAATTTACTTCATCCTTCCTTTCTTTATTTAACATGATCTCAAATGTAGATTTAAGGAAGAAAATGACATTGGTGAATACTTTCGCATGTTTATTTTTTTACGGCTCTCTCGCATTTTAAGAATTCTTAATGTTAAAAATCTGAAATCTGGGAAAACATACCAGAATGTCCTATACAATTTTCCATCCTTTTCCGAAGCTCAAAACACTTACTTGATTCCAAATTTTGCAAGGAAAATGGTATAGAATTTTAGGGCACAGTCATATAAACTATTAATTTAATTATTCAACAAGTTTATTTTGGAATAAAGAACCAAGAGTTGTGCATCAACTATAGGACAACAACGTCACTCACAAATTCCTGCCAAAATTTTGTCAAAAGGAAAGAATGTGAGTCCCGAATCACGTGATCATGTGCAAGTTAAGAGCATTTTATGAAAAGGGCAAAAGATAGAACCTGAATGGGTCGAAGCTAAAGAAAAAAAAGCAATAAAAATATCTAAGTTAAAGAAAAAAGGAAAAAAGAAAAAGAATATGAAGTGGGTCCAAGATAAAGAAAAAGAGTCAGGCCAAATATCGTAAAATCGCTTTGTCGGATTGCCAATTTTTGACGCCACTGATTAACAAGCCTATTTGCATTAAAAAAAGCCCCAATATTAAGTTAATCTCAATTCTAACCAAAATTTTCTTTCGTCCTAAAAAAGCTATCGAATTTCACTTTAGCCCAAATTTACCCCATTGACCCTTTGTCTAAACATTGCTACTGGTTTTCTTCAATACTATTAGTATTAGAATGCTGCTGTTGTTTCATACGAAAATAAGAGTATCAATGAAGATGCAAGTTCTTACAATGAACCTATAACATACCTTGATATTTATAATTTTGAAGAAATTAGTTGTAATTTTTGGACACGTGGACAAATTTAGGACTAGAGTAAAATTTGTTGAATTTTTTTAGACAAAACAAAGTTAATAGAATATTTGGAATTGGATCTAAAGGTGGGAATTTTTTTGGCATTAGAGTCTCATTAACATGACCTGAAAAAATGTGTTCTTTGCTAGTCGACCTTTTCAATTTGTCTTTGACAGGCTAAGACACGCTTAGTTAAATGAGTTAACATATTACCTGGGTCAATGCAATCTAGCTAGATACATTTAGGCACTCTATTACTCATTTGAACATTGGTTTATTTCTTAAATGTATCATGTTTTGCAACTTGTTTATGAAAGTGCCATGTTGGGTTTTAAAAGATCTGATGCAATCAATACATGAGTCAAATATGTATGAATGATTTAGACAAGTGCATATAGAAAAGTAGACACATAAAAGATAACTACCAAAAAAGTCATAAACTTATAATATATATGCCAATTCAGTCTTAAAAATTTTAATGATTGCTAGTCCTTTTGGCCAATTTTGATCGGAAATAACTAAGGTGGACGTTGGTCATTCTAAGTGATACCGCTAGTATTGATGCCGACAACTTTTGCAATTTTTTTTTTAATTCTGAATTTTTTATAAACTTTTTTTTGTTTTTTCTTTTGTTTTTTCTTTTCCATCATCGTTAGTGAGGATCGTTGGGGCCTCAACGATGGCCTGCAACACTCGTTGGTCACTTGATGAGGCCATTGCAGCCGGTGGTAAGGTAGACCTCGTCCAATGGCTAGCAAAGGTCAACAGCCATTGCGAGGCCCTGACAACTCTCGATGGTCATGGTAAAAAAAGAAAAAGAAAAATAAAAGAAAATAAAAGAAATAAAAAATTATAAAAATTGTCTATGTTAGCGTCGATCATGCTACATAAGATGATAGCTGTTCATTCAGCGATTTTTAGCCAAAATTGACCAAAGGATTGTATAAGCAAATTATCAAAAAAATTTAGGACTAAATTAATCAAATTGAAAAGTTTAAAATTCAATTGAAATCCATATAATATGTTTGTAGCATTTTTGGTAAATTTTTTCAAGTTTTGCAGTGAAATGATGTCGAATATGGAGAAGGGTTCAAAGTAAATGCTCATGCAAAATATATTCACACGTAGATGAAATAAATTGAAAATAGAGGCAGTAATAGAGAAGACAATGAGCGGGCCCAATGTAACCACGGTAACTTCCTCAAGATAAAGGCTTGCTCACTCAATAAGAAAAGTGGCCACTGACTGTTCTACTGGTTTTCCTTTCAGCGGTGGGAAGTTTTGACTACCAAGTCCATTAGTGCCAAAGACAAAATTCAAAATTCAAAGCTTTGTATCTTTCTATAGAAGAAACAATGATGAAATCAAACAATTGATGATGAGATCAATGCATCTCATTCATCGAATCATGTGGACCTGATATGGGATCCACGTAATTCAACAGTTGATATTGACCAAACTTATTTGTGCCCAGTTAATGCAAATGTTGACCCAACTTGACTTACAAGCCTAGGCAAAAAGGAAATTCAAAAGAAGAAAAAAACACGACTCACAAATCACGTGCAAGTTAAAAATATTATGTGGTCTTCGTAAAAAAATAAAAAAAGAAGAAGAAGAAAGAGAATAAAGAGGAACATTACTTGGGGTCCAAGAAAAAAAAAAGTGAGATACCAAAAATATGCCTTGAGTCTTACCTTATTATCATTTATAAATTTCTACTTTTGAAAATATCAAATACATACTTGAGTTTTATCTTTGGAGGCCACTTTACACATTTACATCAATTATCTTGGTATCCCTACATAAAATTTTTATTTTCTTCAAAATACTTTTTGCAAATCCTAAATTCTCACATTCACCAAAAAAAACTCGAAACGAAGAAATAAAAATAAAAAATCAAACCACCCAAACCCTAACTAAGATGTTAAAATGAGTTTGCTAGAAGGGGCAATTTGATCTTTATAATTTAGGGTTTTGCTTAAAGGTATGTGCATGGTATTTACATAATTGTGTTAATCCTCAATTTGACCACTCATTTGATATTTTGCGGAACTATGGTGTTCTTCAACTGGGTTGATCTCCTTATCTTATAAAAGCATACTCATATAACTTTTTCGATGGTATCTTACTCATCAATAATATCAAGTGTTTTGTTAAATGTAGGATCACCAAATATTTTAACTCATCGTGGATACTGAAATTTCATAGTTCAAAACTTGGATAAATATAGATAGATGTGTAAGTAGAATCGAGACAAGATCAATATAAAGATAAACATCAACTTGACATGAGGTATTTGCTGACAAACAAATAATGAACTATCTCAATGTGTGTGTGTAGAATTCCCTACTATTCTTCCAATAAATATATATATATATATATATATATATATATATTATTCTAACTAATATTATATTAAAGAGGAGCGACAATATACAAACTAAGCAAAAAATGGCACTAAATTTGGATATGTGGAATAAATGGAACATTTGAGACTTCATCATATTAAGTCTTCCACTTAGGTCTTTCTAAAGCTTTGGCTCGTGTCTTAGTTAGAATTGTGGAATTAGGAGGGAGGCTATATGTGGGCTCAAAATTAACCTATTTAAGGTAGACCTTCTTGAGACGAGTTTTAAATGTTAAGATGAACTTTTTTTAAGGAAGGATTGAGATGCTTAGTATTTGATTCGTCAGGGCTACAAATAAGATTAAGTTGTCCCAATAATATACATTTTGACTTTTTAAAAAAAAACACGACGGAGTTTAACACTACTTTAAATGTCCACTTGCATACATGTTTTAAAATTCAAGCTTCGGTCAACAAAAAATGATATGCAAATATCTTTGTTTTTATGACGATGGTAGCATGGTAATATTATCTAATTTGATGGAGGAAAAAGGAAAACCACAGTACAAGGCCAGATATATAAATTCTTATAATCCTTCCAGGAATTGAAGGTAGGCAAGGCTAGTGCTCTGCACGTGCTTCTTCATCCTCCCAAGTCTCAATGTCCCAAGCATTGACCCTCCCCAACATCACCCAAGCCACCTCCCAACCATTTGCCTTACTTGTCAATTTCTACTTCAAGGCTTCCTTATAAAGTTTGCAATGCACTATTTTCTTGATGCATGTAAACTTTGAGGATAGTTTTGTTGTAATCGAAATTATATCAGAGAGGAGAAAAAAATTCAAACTACGCAAAGACATGGCATTTAGCTTCATCTTGGATTTGTGGAACACATGGAATATCCGAGGCTTTGTCTTACTGAGCCTTTGGCTTCAAGTCATCCTCATTCTATTTGCACCCCTTAGAAAGAAAGTAGCGAGTCGGCCCATCATCTTCCTCTTATGGTTGGCCTATTTGATGGCCGACTCGGTAGCTGCATTTGCAGTTGGGCTCATCTCTCACAACCAAGGCAATTCATGTACCCATGTAGCAGAAGTAGATGAAGCAATTCAGGCATTTTGGGCTTCATTTCTCTTGCTACATCTTGGCGGTCCGGACACCATTACTGCCTTCTCTCTCGAGGACAGTTCACTTTGGCAACGGCACCTACTTAGTCTCATCTTCCAAGTCGGTGCCGCCATCTATGTCTTTGTGCGGATATTTCCTAGAGACAAGTCATTGGTGATCCCAACGATCTTGGTGTTTCTCGCAGGGTTTATAAAAATTGCGGAGAGGATATGGGCACTTTATCTCTCAAGCATCCCAAAGCTCAGGGAATCGATGCTCTTAGACAACAATCTAAGCATGGCCGCAAACTTGTCACGATTGCTCAAAGAACCCAATGTTGGAGGGGATGGATATGGATGTTCTAATGAAGGAGAAGCAAAGCTTTCCGATAGGTACGTGGTGAATCATGCTTACTCATTCTTTCAAATCTTCAGGATCTTCATCGCAGATCTAATCTACACAAAAGAACAACGCAAAATGAGCATTGATTATTTTTGCAAAGTTTCTGCGGTGGATGCGTTGAGGGTGATATCGGTTGAACTCAATTTCATTTATGAGGAGCTCCACACAAAAGTGTTGACAATACGTCACAAAAGGAGCTACATTTTCCGCATCATAGCCTCAACTAGCGTTGTGATGGCTTTGGGCCTATTCAATCGCTTGAAGAAGTATCAACTCCGCAAACTCGATGTGAAAATTACTCATATACTTCTTTTTGGAGGGATAATTATTGATGGGATAGCCCTGTTCAACATTGTTTTCTCTGATTGGACTATTGCCAAAATCAAGTACAACACCATAGGGTCATCTAAACTAGATTCATTTCTCAACAAGTTGGTATCCACGACAAATTACTTGAGGAAGCCCCGATATGCCACATGTAAAGCAGAATCTAACACCAATGTTACTTATGAGGTCTTAGATACACAATTAATATTTCGAAGGTGGTCAGAATCCATCTTTATTTGCAACATTTTTGCCGAGGCATTGAAGGAGAGTTCAAGAAAGATATGTAAGTGCAATCAGTTCTGGGGCATCACTGTTTTCAAAAATATCCGCAATTTTCTATTCCTAATGGGTGACAAGATCACATGCCATGGTAAAAGATCAATGATTGCAAAAGCAAAGTACGTGTCCAAAAATCCCCTTATGAAGGACCTATGGATCTTTATCTATAAGCATGTGAAACTTCAATCGGGAGAACCACCATCGTTCGAACCTAAAATGTCGTGGAAAAAGTAGAGAATGACAAGGCTTCTATGCACGAGAGTATTATAATATGGCATATCGCTACTGAAATATGCTACAATAAAGAAAAACAATCTATGAGCTCCACAACCACACTTGACAGAGCCCTAGTTGATCAAAGGGAATTTAGCAAGATTCTCTCCGATTACATGTTGTATCTTTTACTTAATCAGCCTAATTTGATGTCTGATGCGGCAATGGTGGGCATTGCCCAAATGGTATTCGCTAAGACGTTGAGCAAGCTGCGAGACTGCATCGATGATGCGACCACGGATTTGAACGGGTTATGTGAAAAATTGTACGATGGAGGGCAAGATCGAATGCCCCCTAGAGGAAGGCCCACATCGGATCCTAACAACCCTTTGAAATCCCTGCTCAGCACAGGGCTTTCTATGGCCCACCAACTGCAAGATGAAGAGTACAAGTGGAGGACGATAAGCGACAAGTGGCTTGGCATGTTGCTATACGCAGCAATTACTATTAGGGGAGGGACACATGTGCAGGTGCTGAGCAAAGGGGGAGAGCTCATTACCTTTGTTTGGCTGTTGATGACTCATCTCGGTTCCTACTACACACACGCATGGGGCTTCTACCGCGAATATTGGGAAGAGAAGTCTGCGGATGGCACCGATACGAGTGTGGTGATATAACGAATACTTAGATATTTCGTCCACATCAGTTATTTTATTTACCTCCTCCCTCACGGCATTTCTATAGTGTTGGTTTGAATAAAATTTACTAATTTGTGCATCTCTGTGACTGTTGTGGAGAATCAATGGATTCTTATTTCTCATAGTAAGCCTTTGCCTGTGTCTACTCTTATTTATAATAAATATATGGGTTCATACTTATAATTTCCAGAATATCCCGGCGAGTTTCATCATCCGATTTTCCGAAAATGATAAATCCAAACAATAATAAAAATGAAAAAAAAAAACAAAATACAGAAAATTCCACAAGCCCCAACATCTCACAGCCGCCGCCGCCGCCGCCGCCGCTCCTCCTCCTGTCAACGCAGAAGCAATGGCGTCGGCGCCCTCCATGCTGATGTACCACTACTCTCCCTCCTCTCTGACCCCAAACCCTAGACACTTCCCCGTCGGCCGAAAGCACCCCGCCGTGTCCTGCGCCTCCGCCCTGACCAGCCACTACTCTCCCGCGACGTCGCCTCCCCCGGCGACGGCGACGGTCCACAACATCAGGGACGAGGCCCGCGGCCACCGCCAGTTCCACGCCTTCTCCGTTAAGTGCGTCCCCTTCAGTTGCGACTTCCCCTTCGGCCTGCTCGACGTCCGGCAAAACATGGACGCCCTCAAGAAGTTCGACGACACGTACCGGCGGAACCTCTTCGACTCTGGCTATGAGCCAGCCTCCATGCATTAGTTGGGTAGTCCACCGTCTCCTCCTCTCAAAAGCCTCCTCCTTCCGGTGGCCTCCACCGCCGCCCTGCCCATCGACGCCGGATCGTCGGTTCAGAAGCCGATCAGCTCGTGGCTCGGTGCGTACTTCTCTAGCCCGTCACCAACACCTCGTGGGAAGCGAGATCCGAGACATTCGAGGAGGTCGGCGATGCTGGTGCGACCGAGAGTGCTGCGTCGCCGGAGAGCGAATTGGTTCCGAGGAGTCCGTCTAGGAGTAGGGCGAACGTTTTTTACGAGTTTTCTAGGTGATTATGTGCTCGGAGATCAGTATAGGAATCCTTGGAAGGAGTTCAGGATAGGGAAGCTGGTGGAAGATGTCGATGCTCTCGCTGGGCCTATATGCTGCTATAAGGTAATAAGACTGAGCTTCGGACAACTATTGGATGGTGATACTTTTGTTTCTGGTTCTGAATGAGGTGCTATTTGTTTTCTGCGATGTTTCTCCAGCTTAAATTTCTCGGTTTGAATGATGGTTCAATTGTTGAAATATGGTTTTAACCGTATTTCCAGCGTTTTTATCCCTGCTTATTCCTTGTCTCAACGCAATGCAAACCCTGTCATTGTAAAACAGAGTTCCTATGGGCTTTTTCTGCAGAAAATGAATTGCCTATGATTTCACTGACACTACTAGACTTAAATAATACAGTTTGTGGTGCTTCAATAAATTCCTGATATGAAACTGACAGATGCTGGTGCTCAGTCGGTGGGTAATCAGTTCTAGTACTCTGCCATTCGTAGTTTGAATGCAGAGTCCTCGTTTGAACAATCTAGAATGGGTCATCTGGTAATTAGAGAATGCATTGTAACAATTTGCTGCTGCCTTGCTGTAAGAAGTACTTTGTCTCTATCTTTTGTATATGTGCATATCTAAATTCTCATCGATCTTGGTCCATTTCAAGTTCTGCAACCAGAGGCTTAATGCCTAAGTTCTATAGTCGTTAGCCATAGTTCATATAGTGTGGGAATTCTTCATTAGAATTGTGTGTAATGGAACATCCCCATTGTATTCAGCCTTCTGCTTTTGGACCAGTTTTGCTCCATCAATAATAGTAACACAAGGCCTCTATTATTAGTCGCTGCTTCCCTAGGCAGAAGTTTCTCACGAGGCCAATCTGTATTGACACTGACTTGCAAATAGTGTGAGCTGTTACATGGGTTGGGCGCTCATCAATGGAGATCCACCTGGAAGTAACTCAGTCCACAGAAGGTATCATATGAAACAGTACTTCCAATTGATGATAGTATGCTACTTTCTCCCCTCAAATTGATGACTGCTTAATTGGCTTATAGGACGAGAACATACATTTCCACCTGCTGCCACTAAACAGTTGCAGGAGTCACGTTACTCTTGATCCTGAAGGATGGTGTCACTTTAATCTCCGTGCCTTAAATGTGTGTTTATTCTTTTTAAACCATATTTACTCTTGCATGTTAACTCTACTCATAAAAACTATGCAGAAGTTTGCTAATTTGCTAGCCATTCACCATTCTCTTATTACCAAAAATAAAATAAATAAATCAAACCCATCCAAACTATGGAGAAGCTTGCTAATCAACATCCTCTTGCCAAGAAATATTGGCAGTTTGTCAAGGTTTTCAAAATGTTCAAGCACAATACTCAGGTGGCAGATCTTCATAAAGTTGTACTTTCCATGATATAGTCTCATTACTGATCCATTCTGCTGTTTACCTTATACTGGTATTTTCTGGCAGAAATCCGTGATTCCTCATATTCAGTTGCACTTACTGCCAATTTCACATTCGTGGCTCGTGATTCTAGAACTGGGAAATCAGCTCCAATTAAGCCCATCTCCCCAGAGATAAAGATAGAAAAATTACTTTGGCAAGAGGCAGAAAAGAAGGAATCAAATGAGGAAAAAGGAGAGAAGAACGTAGCAGCAATACTAAGGGGGATAACTTGTCAAGGCTCCAAGCTTTGTTTGCTGAAGTTCGTGTCTTCTGTGATATGCCTGCACTGGCAGACAGTGATATCATTCCGAGAAGCGACACTTGTTTTGAGAACTCATTAATATGCCATTCACAGCAAAGGAATATTCATGGGAGGGTATTTGGAGGATTTTAATGCGAATGCCTTTGCTGGTTTGTCACCCGGGTTCTTTGAAGTTGACCATGTTGAATTCTTGAGACCTGTAAGTACTCATTCAGCGCATAATGTATTTCTACGTCTAGCTGCTGCTGTTGCATGACTTAGCTACTGAGTGTGGATCTGTAGCAATGATTACATGATATGTCTGGTGTCACTCTTTTATAAGCACGGATTGTCGAACTTGAGCCTCTACTCTTTCAGTTTTTTGTATATGTGTGAAATTATGGATCTGTTAGGTGGAAGATCATAATATGAAGGATATTATTTTTGGGATGAAGGCGGATGTTGGCAATTTTCTCTGCCTCAAATGCTGTGTCCTGTATGCGGAGCTTGACAATCCAGCTGAACCCCTGGTAAATGTTGAAGTTGTGGCCGATGTGATGCAACCTGAGCTCAGGTCACGCAAGGTATGAGTGGCCCATGTGTGTTACATTTTTTTTTTTTTTTTTTTTTAATAGCAAACTTTGATGCCGTTACTCTGATCAGAAGTCAAAGGACACTGTGGTTAGGGGATATATCTTTTTACTCCCCCTTTCTTTTGGGCCCAAGCTATCTACCATCCTTCAACATAATGATCATGCATAAGAAAAGTCAAATAGAGAAATAAGAATGAATTGGTTACCTAGTTGGGGGATACTGAAGTCTTTCTTCAGTCCTATCTAAATGGTGAACTGAACCTTTGTGAAGTTACCATATCTTTTGTGAGACTTAATTTCATATCACCATGTCTTAGATACTCATTAATAAATTTGTTGTTATTTCAACTATCATCGTAATAGGTGTCAAACGAATTCTACTTTACATTAACTATACATCCTGAGGCCTTGAATGATTAATTTGAGGATTCGGAAGTCCCATCCATGGAAGAAGAGGCATGGCATGTCCTTGAACGTATGGATGTTGAGAGTTGTCAGACTTCATCTGAATACACTTTTCGAGTGACTGAAGCGAATGGCAATGCTTACTTGCAGGTTGAATGATAATTAGTGGGGGACTACAATTGATACTCAAAAAGCAGGACAACATTGCCAAGCAAAAGAGGAACTTGGGGACATCAGTCTAGTTAGAAACTTAAACGGATGTCTAACTCACCAAACATGTATAAGCATAGCGAAGTCCAATTATTTACTATTTCTGAGGAAGTCTCACTGCACGATTAGATGAACCAAAGATTAGAAGATGCCAAGTAAAATGATGTTGAGAAATAAGAGCTCCTGCCAAGTGAAGTCTCACAAGGACATTGGACTAAACGTGTCACTGATTCATATTGATGGATGGTGACAAAAATTTGTGAACTTCCACATCTGCTGGTAATAAACTGATACCATGTTCAGCGTTGATATGTGAGTGTTTTTTGCTTTGTGACGGTGTTGTTTGCTTTGTCCTAATGCTAGCTTAAGGGACTACATGCTTGCCATTGCATCGAGAATTAACAGAGCTCTCATGATCAGGCTTCTTTACGGTGGAATTCTTTGGAGAAGCTTGCTTGCGAAACATGCTTGGAAGCAATTGGTAAGTCGGCATCCTTCATAAGATAATCCATCAACGTTTCAGATTTAGACTGGTCAATAATCTGGGGTCGGAACTTGGGAGTTAATTGCTACCAGATCCAGTCGCATTTATTAACAATCTATTTGAGACAATTCTCTGTTGAACTGCTTAAGCTTACCATATTTCTATCCTTTAATGATTGAAAATGGAAAAGGTTAGAACAGAGTATTCTTGCAAGCATTTGCAAGAATTTTTTGTTGAAACCAGGCTCACCCAGCCTTCATTTTTATTTCTCCCTAATTGGTTTCCAATAATCTACTATGTCCAATCTGCCCATTCAGTTAACTCTAGTAATCAGATCCTACTCAAACTATGATGTTGGTTCTATACCAATGAGAACTTGCACAAGGCCATGAAAAGCCCTAAAGGGAGTTATGGTGAGCAAAGCCTCAAGATTGTCAGTGCTTCGCTTAGTTGGTCACCTTGCCTATTCTCTTGGGATAGTTAATGTTATGTAGTTCCATAACAACTAGCAAAGCACATACAATTGGCATGCATGAGAACATTTATGTCTGTAATAAGGAGATGCTTAACCCAGACTTCATGAACCTTTCATGCTTTAATTAGCACTACGTGACACTCATCACACCATGGTTCAAACTATGCGATCGTCGACAAGGAATCATTAGGATAAATTCACTGCAGGCCGGCATAGTTTTTATGTGAAGCCCTCTATTGAAAGTCGTGTGTTACAAGTTAAATAGAAGTATGGAATTTAATTGTCACCCTAGGGCCACAGGCGATTTTAGAATAAACTTGTACAGCTGGTGTTGTTGATACCTTTGTGACTGTGTCCGAACCCACAATAATAAAGTGGTTTGGGGAATGATAGTTTCTAGTCTGTTACAAATGTGTTTTGTCTTGCTAATCGAAACTTAGTGAATTGGAAGAACTCACCAATTTGTTGTGTTTCTAGGAAAAAAATCTATTAACTATTCTTTAGGTTACGAGTCAAATTATTGAGGTTAAAAAAATAAAGCTCGAGAACATTTATTGGCTAAAACCAGTTACGGATGTCTGGATTAATACAGCATAGAATCTTGTACTTGTCATGTTCTTACCGGTTACCATATATCAGGTTCTGTCAGGAAACAACTACCAAGCTAGAGTTAAAACCATACCTCAAGCTCTCGCCACAAGTCAAAGGGGAGAGACATGCCTTAGGGCGTTAGCTTCAACCAACAATATGGGTGAATATGAACTGGTCGGATTTACGCTTTTGCATAAGCAACTTTTCCATCTTTTCTATATTTGTAAGAAGGTGATGTTTCATTTATTTCTTCTGTTTCTTTGGATTTCATAATCGTTCTCTTTGATGGTAGCTGATGATACATGCTCACAAAAAGACTAGAGACTTTTTGGACAATCATCCCCGATGGTGAAAATTGTCCAAAATGTAAGAAGATGAACAATAGAATATGCTTTGATTTCTTTACCGACACGGTCCGTAGATAATTCTCTTCTGTTACTATATTTTCCTTGGCTCTAAAATCTTTTTTATTTTATTTTATTTTTATCAAAACAGGTACTGTAGTTCCCCGATTAAAGACTTGACTTCGTTCAAGAACATAAAAAAGTAGGACCCCCCCTTTTTTAATTGTTTTGCCCAAGCTCTCGTGATGGACAAAACATCAACGGCTGTGTACCTCTTCGTTTTTGTTAGTCCTCGTTGGGGCATAGTGGACAGAGTTTAAGCCTATGAAGCTGCTTCAGATTTCATTAGGAGCAGAAGTAAATGAATTGGAAGCACCAACTAATTACTTCAGTTCAATTTCACTCTGAAAATCCCAACATTGAAATTTGACGATGTAATCGCCTTTTTAATTTTCTTTATTTTTCTCGTGAGCCTGACCTTGAAAAGTAGAATTCACTTCTTAAAGAAAGTGAAGAGTTGAAGACATCTTCCATTTGCATAGCTTCCATATTCCTCTCATCAATAAAGCAATCAACAACCCCTCACTTCGTTTATGCTTGTCTGGTCTCTTTTATCTCTTATTGAAAGGTAGACTACAAAAATAACTAACACACATTAGCTGATCAGATTTATAAACACCTAGACAACCTCAAGAATCTCTATATGTTCAGAGTAAAGGGCTAAGTATCCAAGCATGTGAAAGCATGTAATTCACTCGATAATATGGTCTTTGTCCTTTGAGAAAGAGAAGAATAGCAGTGCTAGTCTTTTTGTTTTGTAAGCTGTATGACATCAACCTCTCAGCGTCATACAAGTATGATATGCTTACTAATCTGCATTATATATAGATTGGTTGGACTATTACCCAATGAGGTTAAAACTTTAGTTCTGGATTACTGTAATAAAATAGTATCGGTAGCAGATACTTGACAATATGGTCTTTGTCCTTTGAGAAAGACACGTGACGGGATTGCTTGTCCACTTGTATTTTTAGGTGTAAAATTACAAATTGATAGGTTGATTGATTTTAGAGCGTCGAAACTGCCTCTAAAATGGTGAGCACGGTTCTAAGATTATTCCAAGTGAGAAACATTAAGATCCAAATATGATTCCGTGGTATCTTCACCAAACGTGTACCTATTTAGCCAATTTGTTGGGTATTATATGATTTTGCTAATTCTTGATTGTAGGTTGTAGTATTTTGCGATGGATGCTATGTTTCTATAGCTTTAAAATAATTAATAAAAGAATTAGTTCCACGTGCAATTTTATATCTGTGATTTTTGTTCACATGTAATCCCTTAGCTACTAAAGTAATAGATATCCTATGTGAATGTAGTGGAAACTGCACTACTGAATGGATAAAGATGGCGTCAAGATATCAAAGGGAAGTAAAGAAGTGGTGTCCGGTCCATAAAAGATAAAAGAAATTATCATAATAGCCATGATGACGAAAATCAAGAATAAGATGAAAGAATAGTGGAAACACAAGTCTTCTAGATGATTACAACTCAATCAATTTCATCATTACCGATTTCTTTCTGTTGTTGCCAAAAGCCTAGCTTCATTTCCAACCTAAGCATCTTGTTTATTGACAACTAAATTTATTGACATCTATTATGTTGGGCTAATAATACAACCTAAAAGATATGAATAGATTTAATGATGATTATGAATAACTTTTGCAGAACAAAAGTAAACTGCACGAAAAATAACTAAAAGCAATTATGATCACGAGAGGTTATCATAAAAAATTTATAGCGATTCAATTTTATTCCAAAGCCTACGTTTACTCTCCAAGTAATAGCCTTAACACGGGTTGAATTCCATTAGTAATCTTTAGGACAGCTACAATCAATAATTGTATAGATCCCACTATTAAGACACAATCACTGCTCTTTCACTCATACACTTAATCTTAGAATGATTACAAAAACAATGACATTGTCTGATTAAAGAGGTGAAAGATGAAGTACAATAGCAATAATTTCAATTTTTCCGTCCAACCTTTTCTATGCTTCTTTGATCATTATAATATAGATGTCTTCAATAATGTTGTTAAAGACTTGAGTGAGGATCCAGGAGCTTTTTCAAGAGTGGTTGAGAGCTTTGTCAAAATCAGCATTGCCCATTGTTAGAACCTGAATTTTAGTTCACAATTCAAATTTTCACCGTTGTAAAAGTTTGCCCAAAAAAAAAAAAAAAAAAAAGCAAGATAATAAATAAATAACAAATAACAAATAAAAATGGGAGCCAATTCGGATGGGTCCGTTCATGCGAGTTCACTCTTGACCCAAGTTGCCTTCATTCAATATCTTAACGCAACCCCTAACAAGAAGGGTTCCAGAAAAAGAAGGCAAAGAAAAGAAAAACTAAGAAACCCCGTCGAAATTTGTCGAGCTGCCTCGTCTCCTTGCTGAAACCGAGACCTTCGGACGGCTCGAGTACTGACTGAAGGTTGCTTTCAGATCCCGATTCTGATCATCTTCATGGCCGTTGCCTTCTCTGCCATCGTTTCTTGGCGTTCCTAAGCTGCACCTTTCCTGCTCTGCTTCTCCCTGTTTTCCAGCCTGCGAAGCTTGACAAGCTTCAATCTCAGCTCAGGCTATAAGAGTTTTCCTTATGTGAGCTATATTAATTGAGATTATAATTACCGTTTTACGGGGTTAGTCTAATAAGATAAGGCATAAGGTTTTCTTAATGTTCGAATATGAGCTTGGCATTGTGTGGGCCGAGTTGGGCCCAGCCCGTGATGAGAGGGCCCGTCCAAAACTCTATAAATAATGTTAAGGTTCCTCCTCTAGCCCTCATTCTTCCACAAACTCTCTCTCACCTCACATAAGGCAAGTTATGAGTGGCAGTCTCATCGAGCCAGGAACTGAGGGTCATAGAGGAGAAGAACATGAGTGTGGGCTCATCGTTTGAGCGTTTGGATCATCGTTATTCTGCATAAAAAATGATGGATTCCAGATCAGGTACGCAAACCTATGTATTCTCCTGCTACATGTTCGGTTTTCTAGCTACGTTGATCCTGGGAAGCCGCTTGGGTGGCGAACATTTGGTATCAGAGCCTCGTAGCCTAGAACCCGAATTGTTGCTTCTAGCCCGTTTTCAAAAATTTTGCCCTTTGAAACTTGATTTTGAAAACATATTTGGATTCGTCTTGTTGAGTCGAGCATTTTGATGGGTGGCACGCCTCTGGCGGAGGCCAAATGTGTCGGCGATGAGAATTTCGGATTTCACCTACCCTTGGAACATTTAACTTGTTTTTGTGAATTTTGGTCCAGTGAAAGTGAATTTTGATCACATATATAGATTCTACGAACCAATACAAGCATTTTGATGGCTTGTACGTGTTGAGACGAGGCTAGAAACGGCTGCACACGCCTCCACGTGTCGAGACGGAGCTCGGAGGCGGTGCCACGCGTTGCCACGCCATCACATGCGCTCGCATGTGCGCTCATGTGCGCCGATGTGTGGACTGCCTTAGCGGTGATGGTGTCATCCGTGACGTCATCCCGTCGACTTTGCCACCACCACGGACAAGTGTCCGATGATGATGTCGCGTAAGCTGCCTTACGTGCGACCACCACGTGTCATGTGACATCACCAATGACTTCACCACGACCCGACCTAGTGTTGACTGGGTCGACTCGACCCGAGTGGACCAAGTTGACACGACCTAAGTTGACCGTTGATCGGTTGAACCCTTGTCCGATTGGGCCACTGACCGATTCAATCCATTGACCGGTTGGACCGGTTTAGTTCGTATAAGGAGGGCAAGCGCGTGGACCTCACGCGCGTCACTTTCTAGCGGCACATGAGACGTCGTATCGGCGCGTGGCTTGAACCATTGTGTTCATATGGATGTTCTCTACACTATTATGTGTTTATTTTATATTTTTGATGATTTTATGAATGTGAAAATGCATGTGAAACCCTAAGGTACGTGATTTTGAGGGTATTTTTTGTGAATTTTTCATGTATTTCTCTTTGGTTTTGGAAATACATTGTGAGCTCACATGTATATTATCACACAAAGAATGTGTAGAGCATTGATTCATTGATAACATGTATAAGGTTCACTATGTATTAACAAATGGATTAATGTGATTGGCATGACGTGTGATTTTAGTGATGAATTGCCCCTGTCATCAAGTTTAAAATCACATGTGAAAGGTGAATGTGAGTCATAAAGTTATATCCCTGATATGAGAGAATTTCGATGATTCAGTTGGATTGTGACTACCAAAGTGACACACTTGATTGGATTTGAGAAACATCGGTCTCATATCGTAATGGGATGTCTCCTGTTTTGATGCATGTTTATACTCCCAAAGGAGGTAATTGTGTGTTAGTTCATGGAGGGATGCATGTATAGCATATGGTTGAGGAGTGACTGACTCTAGTGGTTCATACACCCAAAAGTGATGAATTTGCAAAAGGTCAGAATATATTCTCATGACCGCTGTCATGTGAAGAGTATGTAATTGCATGTCATGTATTCTGCCGAAAGGTGTTTATATGATGATGCATGTAACTTTCAAGATGTGTACTTATAAGGTTTTCAAGTTACACAGTACTCACATGGTACCAATTACATATGTTGCTTGTTATTAAGTTACATTATTTGTAATGGCAACTCCATTGTGATTGAGGTTCCTATTGGTCAAATTTTGAGTAGTGAAGAGGATTTTCTGTTAAGGATGGTTGCTGGTAGATGTTGATATTACACTTACTTTGAATAAGTTAACAATCTCACTATTAGTGATATGGAATTAGAAAAGTATTCTTTGCTGCTTAGGAAATGGCAATTGAATTTGTTCATAATCTATGAGGCATTCAATTTGGGAACACTTGAAAATGATTTACTAGCTGACCGCACTGCTAAAAGGATGATAGAAGCCCTAGTGACTTGAAATTGTGTCTTGTTTAGTACCGAGATTGGTATAAATGCAAGGACTCTTCAACATAAAGTGTGATGGTTCTGATGAGGTTAAAGATTATGTCATAAGGATGGTAGATTTGAAGTCCAAAATCATACTCATAAGGGTATTCATAAAACTGCCGGTTATTCTGACAATCTGATTTTAAGATAACACATTTTGAAAGAAATTATGTCGTTCTGACAATTTGATGTTAAGATAACACAATATGATCTTAAGATATTATAATGATATAAAGCTTGATTTTTCAAGCGTGAGTCTAGAGTTAATGATTCATTGGCATTCATTTATAAATTCAATTCCTATCAAAAGCCTCATCTAGTTCTTGGTGGCTACATAGCGATGCAACAAATTATGTTGTTTACCATAAAATGATTAATAAATCTAAGGAAACCAAATCAGAATGAATCATAACTCATCATAGGAAACAACGTTTAACGTCGTTTTGACTATGGATACTGGATAGCATTTGATGTTGGAAAACACTTTTATGTACCTTCCTTTAGACGGAACCTAGTTTCCGTATCATGTCTAAAAGTGTACGGCTATTCTTTGGAGATAAAGAACAATGTTGTTTCAATGTTTTATAAGTCAAATGAAGTTGGATGCTATAATAGGTCAAATGAATTGTACAAATTGTGTTCACCTCCCAAGGATATGTACATCGTTTTACGCTTGAAAATGTTGTTTCCAATAGAGATTTACCTAAAGAACAATCTTATGCATTGTAGCATGAATGTTTTGATTATATGTCTAGAGAAAGAGTAGAAAGACTGATTATGTTGATATTTTGTCTACTTTTAAATGTTACTTAAAGACTTGAGTAAACTATTGTAGAAGCAAGATGATTAAGATAAAGAAGAAAACTGCAGTATAAAGTTTTAAACTATTAAAGGTCATTCATACTGATGTTAGTGACCATATATAGTAATGTTGTATAGAAATTTTCATTTTAACACAGTTATTGATGACTATACTTGATTAAAGAAAAGTTTGAATCTTTGGATTTATTCAAATTCATTTGTATTAAGGTCAAGGAATAGTTGAAATGAGTCTTAAAGATTGTCAGATTTGACTGTAGCAGTGAGTATTTTGACAAATATGTTAATGTTGGATAGCTTAAAGGGTCATTTGTCAAATACTTAGAAAGATTCTGGGATGGTAACTTAGTTTACTATAACCGAAAATCTTGAAACAAATTAGTGTGGCCAAAAGGCGTAATTCCACCATGATGAACATGACAGTGAGTATGATTACTAGGACAAATTTATCAGGTTTTCTATGGGGTGAAACAACCCAATATGCATTAAACTATTACTACCAAAAATGTTCCATTAGCTTCTTTTTGAGTTGTAGATTAGACGTAAACTTGACTCAAATCCTCTTAAGGTTTGGAGCGTCTTGCAGAAGTTTGGTTATATAATCCAACATTGAGTAAGTTGGAATCTAGAACCACTCGGTATCATACCTAGATCATTTGAAGGGATATCAGGTTTTATTATCCCAATAGAGGCGCAAGAGTTATGGAATCACAGATAGCGAAGTCTCTAGAGTTTGACGAAAATGCAGAGGATAATTGCTCTTAGACTATTAAGGTAATGGTATGGTGGGGACCATTATGTCTTTGTCTTTCCCTATACAGACAATTGTGGAGTCTTTTACACCACATAGTAAGTTTGTGAGGTTCAGGATATTATTATTGATACAATTCTTGATGAAGTTTCTCAAGCCTCTCAAGTGCAAGATAAAATTATAGTAGCTCCACTTAAGAGATCTGTTACGGAAAAATGTTTAGTTATACCACCATGCTATATAGTCTATCTATAAGAGCATGACTACGATATTTGCTACATGGTTGATCTAATGACTTGTATATGTAAATGCTGGTTTTTGTTCTTAGTTTGATCTGTGGTTAGACATAATGAAAAGATGAGATGCAATTTATAAAATGTGATAGTGTTTGGGAGCCTATTGAATTGATTGAGGGTCACAAGCTCATCTGCTACAAATGGGTGTATGAGACTAAGAGAAATTTCAAGGGAAATATCGAGAAGTTTAAACTCAAATTACTGATATAAGGTTTCACTCAGAGTGAAGTTTAGTATTTTCTAAAGACTATTTCAGAGTGAATATGGTATTACTGGCTCATTTTTATATGGAGTTATATTAGATAGATGATTCTAATTGTGTTTCTCAAAGAATACTTTGATAAAGAAGTTTATGTGGTATAACCCAAAGGTTTTGCGGCGGATGATTAAGGTAAGCTTGTGTGTAAATTGAAAATCCTTATTTATGGCCTTAAGAGAGTCTGTAGATCAGACGATGCTTGAAGTTTTATAGTGTGATCACTTCATTCAGTTTTGCTGAGAATGCAGTACATCAGTATATATACTACAAGGTCAGTGGGAGAAAATTTAGTTTTCTCATATTTCATGTAAGTGATAACTTGCTCGTGATCCAAATATTGGATTATTGCATATGATAATATAAATATTGCTGAGGAATTTTGACTTGAAAAACCCTGGTCAAGTACCTTTTGTCCTTGGTATTGAGATATGTAAAGATTGTTCTTGGCACACGTTAGATTTATCTTAGATTGCATATGCTAATTGTATTTTGAAAATATTCAATAAGCCAGGAGTTGCTGTTGTTGCTAGGGCTGATAGATTGAATATTTGGCATTGTCCTTGTTCAAATTTTAGGAAAATCCAGATAAAGGATACACTTTATGCTAGTGCATTTACAAGTGTCATACATGCTTAAGTATGCACTAGACGATGTAACTTTTGCAGCAAAAAATTTAGGCAAATATCAATCAAGTCTAAGACATAATCACTGGATTGCTGCTAATGAGGTTTTGAGACACTGAAAATGATAAGAAAACTATATACTAGCAAATATGTTCAGGATCTAGAGCTAGTAGAGTATTCGAATGTAGATTTTACTAGCTATATGGATAACAATAAGTTGATAACATAATATATTTTTGTATTAGTAGAAAGTATAGTATTATGAAAAAGCAATAAACAGAAATCTATGTTATCCTTTACCATATAAACAGAGTATATATCATGCTTTTTGTTACTCAGGATATTTGACTTTGGAACCTCATTAAAGAGTTGATCATATTTGATATTATGAATAGACCCATATGGTTGTATCGAGATAATAACTCTTCAGTATTGTTTGTCAACAATAGTAAGGATCTTGAGGGGTCTAGATATATGACGGTTTGGTTTTTGATCATAACGAAACGATACCGAATGGCGACACTACAATAGAGCATATTTCCACAGATGATGTGGTTGTAGACCCACTAATTAAAGATTTTCGCCCTTGTATACTTGAACGACATGTCATGAACATAGGCTAAGAAGCATCATTAGATGCTGTTGTTTAGTGGGAACTATTTTGATTTTGCTCTAATAAAACTTATATATGTTGCACATTCAATAAAGTGTTCATGAATGTGTGGTCACCATATCGAATTGATTATATGTAATGAAAATCTCAAGGTATTGTGTAAGCCTTGAGTAAAGGTTGGGGCATATGGTTATCAGCCTTGAACATATGTCTTGATTACACATAAAAAAATGTTAACCATGAAGATAAGACATATGTGGGTTCATTAGAACCATAAGAATATTCTCTAGTAGCACATCCAGTTTTCTATGACACTTCAGGTCTCTAGTAGCACATCCAGTTTTCTATGACACTTCAGGTAAGAGAATAGTGACTGACAATGGAGATAACACATAAGGTATTACTCTTTATGAGGTGTTATCCATTTGCCACACAACCATATTGAATCTATATCAATAAAGTTGAAAGCATTCGTAATCATGGAAGGCTCTGTATGAATACATGCAGTTACCGCTATGATTCGGTGTTGAAGGCTTTATGGGATAGGATTGGTTATTAAGAATTGCCACTAGACCAACATAAAGGTGTGCACATAAAGTACGATCTCAATTAATATAGCTCAAGTGGGAGAATGTAAGAGTTTTCCTTATGTGGGCTATATTAACTGAGATTGTAATTACCGTTTTACGGGGTTGATCTAATAAGGTAAGGCATAAGGTTTTCTTAATGGTTGAATATGGGCTTGGCATTGTATGGGCTGAGTTGGGCCCGGCCTATGATGAGAGGGCCCGTCCAAAACTCTATAAATAGCGCTAAAGTCCCTCCTCTAGTCTTCATTCTTCCACAAACTCTCTCTCACCTCATATAAAGCAAGTTGCGAGTGGCGGTCTTATCGATCCAGGAACTGAGGACTTCCTTCTTATTACTGTAAGCTTCGGTCATGGTCAAGATTCCTCTTTGGATACATAAGATTCAAAACCTTTCGTCTCAGTTGATCGAATCTAGGATTAAGAGCAGAGATTAATGTCGTGGCGGTGTTATGTGAAAACAGATTAGTCTCAGGCTTTTTTTCTCTCTCTCTCTTGACGAATTGGTTTAAATCATTCATGCTTTGGTATTGTCAAGTCGAAACGTTGCTCTAGTATCGCATATAGGATGGTCATCCGAGACGCTCACCATTTGTCACTGATTCTGGATCACTTTGAATGTATGTGGACATGCTCTGCATGAAAGGAATTCTTCATCAATCACTGAGCGCAATGGCAGTTTGATTTCTATGTTATTTATGATCGAATTTGCACCTTTTGTTTTTATGTTGCTCCGTTGTTGCTGTGCTTGCTGAGATGGTGACTCGGTGATAAAAGAAACGAAATGGAGTCAATATAGCTTTTGACAATGATCGGAGATGAGTTCTCGCGATAGCCTTCTGCCTTGCATCCCATTTGCTCATGTTCTGGTCATTTTTGTTATACTGAGAAAGGAAGAGTCTGGTAATGGATGGTGGTCGACCACGGCAACCGGTGACAACGGTGGTGGTTGACAGTCATGTTCCGGAGATTGATAGTCATGGACCATGGTCCGTTACACATCTCTAGCTGCTGTTGCTGCTTCTACTGTTAGTAGTAAGACTTCCCACATAGATGGGGCAGGTCTTATCAGTTCTAGATCCATGTGAGGGTTTTACCACTGATGTTTTCTTGGTTATCCTTTTCCTCCTAGATTTAGCCTCTCCCATAAAACCCGCTTGAAATTTTTTCTCGAGATTGTTCTAAATTTTATGCTTGTGTTTCCTTCTTCAGATGCCCTAGAATTAAGAGATGCTTTAGTTCTATCTGATGATCTTCTTTTTGCAGTAGCATCAACATTTTGCTCTTAGCCTCTTCCAAATCCTTCATAGCAAAGAATCCCCAAATGTCTACGTTCTTCGCTTTTTGGTTAAATTTTCTTCACATCAAGTTCCTCTGGTTGCTATTGAGCAAGATGGTGATTTCACTTTTATCAAGATGACAACCAGATTGATTCCTGGAAGATCGGTCACTAATCCTCCCTTACGAAAGTAACTGTAAATCATTCTCATACTGGTAGATATGTTACTTTCTTGATAACTCAACTGTCGAGGAATTGTTTGCATTGCGGTCTTACGACTACCGTTGTTGCAGAGAAAACAAGAGAGGCTGAGGAAGATGGAAGAGAGACAGGTATACTTGCAACTTTACGAGGCCATTGAAACCCTCCTTCGCGTTTGCAGAGATGGTTGCTGGACGATTGGACCACACGACAAACTCCTTAGAGCATCGCAGCCTCTCTGTGGATTCCCTGCTTGTAAAGGACTTGAGACCTTAGCACGTCATTTTGCCGGCTGCAAGGTCCGCGTTCCTGGAGGATGTTTTCATTGCAAACGCATGTGGCAGCTTCTTGAACTGCCCTCTCGGATGTGGATCGAGCCTGATGATTGCAAGGTTCCTCTATTTAAGTAAGTCAATGTACTTCTATGCTTGTCACCTCAATTTTAACCTGGAGAAGACTTGGATGCAGGACGTGTCTAAATGTGACTGCCCGTGCTGTGTGGTCGTTTTTCATTCATGTAATTTTTTTTTTTTTTTTTGGCATGTCCTATTCTAACTCCTCTCTCTTCAACCTTTACTTTGCCTCTTTGTAGAAGTGTGAGTCGATTGCCACACTTAAAGCTAAATCTTTCCCACCGCACTCAATTCCCTTGCCACTGGGCCGCCGGCTTTGTGGTTTCATACATGTAATTAATTAGGTCCTAAAAAGTATTGGGTATCGCTTCAGATGGTCAAGTGAGAATTGCATTGCTGACTCATAAGTCCGCGTTTCAAGTGTCTTGCACGGAAAAAGTCCAACCCCGATTCAAAGAAACTGGTTCATAAGTCAAAATTTTGAAGGCAAGGATGCTTTTCCTCCCTAATGATTCTTCAATAATTTAAAATTAAGTGATTATGCGAGATGCATGTCGGGGCTGAGTCATCTTATTGGGTGTAGAGTTGAAGAGCAGCACCTTCTTTGAACTGATTTGTAGTTGTGAAATTGATGGCTATACATTGTGTCTCTTTTGCTTTTGCCAGGCAATGTAGAGTGAAGATTCAGCACCAAAGCAAGAAAGATGACTCCAAGTGGAAAATGTTGGTCAACGAAGTAATTGCAGCTAAGAATGCATTGGGACCATTCTCAGCTCGGTACTCAGGATTATTGTGACATCTTCTTAAAAAACCATGCTTGTTCGCAAGTTTGATTCATCCCGATTCAATATAGACATTTTTGTACTATAAGTCTTTGCGGTGACCTGTACATCAGTCAGCTGGATAATATATATACATTACTTACAATCGACTTTTAGATGCTTCTTTATTTTTTTGGTTGGATCAGATTGCTTTACTCCATCAACCACAAGGCTTTATCTTTTGCAACTGTATCATGAGTACAACTAGTATTAGCAGAATTTTCACCTAGACCCAGGTCCGTAAACCCAATGCGATCAGAACGATTGGATTTGGATTGGACCCGCATTATCAAAAGCGTTGTCCCGGGCCAGACGAGATTTTCTTCCGATTGTGCGTAATCTCCATTAGATTTTAATGAATCACCCTCTATTAAATCAACTTTAATGGTGAAAAACACAACCTAAAAATTTGAAAGGAATAAATTACCATCAGGTATTAATAATAGTTGGCATTGATGAAGAACTTACCAGCAATCTAAATATACACTTGCAAAGATAATCATCATATTAATGGAATTTACCATACTTTTGGATAGTTAATAAAGTTATTTGAATGGTATCTACTAATTCATATATGTGCAATTATCAGTTTGACAAAAGTATCTATGGACCTTTTATACTAAATATACAAGTTGATCCATAACTCATTAGTATAAATCGAAATCACCAACGTATTATCCTTACTGCCTCACGTGAACTTATGAGCATGTCACAAAAAGGTAAACTGTAATTTATATATTTGCTTGAACATTTACCGACTTAGTTTTAAAAATGTGCACGTTTGTTTGGATTTAAATAAAGCTCAAAAACACTCTTTACTTTTCCAGTCAAAACTTAAAATATCAATAAAATTTCGGGAAATTATGAAAAAAAAATAAAATGTGAGTCTTTGAGCTAACATTTGAGTACTATGAAAATTTAGAAAGTCTTGGATTTAAAAAAAAAAAAGTTAAAAGTGCATGAACTGTAAAATTTAAATTAAGCAAAAAGCAAAAAAGTAAAAATCATTCCATACATGCCAGTGATTAATAGAAACTTATCAATATAGATTATAAACTTCTTATTAGTTATCTGGGACAATACACAAGTATAATGTCGACCGCCCAAAATACTCAAAAACCAACTAAAAATGATAAAAACCAGCCAACCCTAAGCAAATTGCTAAAATGAATTTGCAAGAAGGGGCAATTTGGTGTTTTCAATGTATGATTTTGCTTAGAGGGTATGTGAATGGTATTTGTATAATAGGGGTAATAAATGGTGTTTGGTAACCATTCTATTCCGGAAAACAATTTTTTATCAGAAATAGTTTTTCTTGATTTTGTTTCCCTAAACGAGTTTCTAGTATTTGAAGTGTTTGGTAACTATCTAAAATTTCTATTCTTTGGATAGAAATGCGTTTGGTGGAACTCTTAAATTTTTTTATACTTTTATTATATTTTTTTATTTTTATCTTTTATCTTTTATCTTTTTCCTTCTTTGTGGCCGGCGACCCGACATTGCAAGCCTCGGCCTCGCTAGATCTAGGTGAGGCCAAGTCTCGTCGGTGGCCAAGCAAGGTTGGCCTCACCAAATCTAGCGAGGAGAGCCTCGCCCATCCACCGGCGAGGCCGACCTTGCGCTGCTTGGGCGAGGTCAAGCCTTGTAGGTGGCTAAGCGAGGGCGAGGCTTGTTGGACCTTGCCTTGGCTTGCTAGGTCCTTAGGCCAGTGGCTCAAACCAATTGGGAGGACGAAGAAGAGAGAAGGAGAAAATAAGAAAAGAAAAGAGAAAAAAGAATAAGTTGGCTTGATTCTTGAAATTGTTCCCTGGAACAAGAAATTACTTTTTTTTTTTTTACTTTTTGATTCTGTTCTAAATCTATTCTTGGGAAAAAAAAAAAAATTTTTTGTTCCCGAGAACAAAAAATTTACCAAACTATTTCTATTCTTTTTTTGTTTTGTGAAACAAAAGAATATAATCAAGCACTGTTTGAAATATTACCAAATAGGGCCTAAGTAGTCATTGCCTTCACAGCGAGGTTTATTTTTGTCACACTCCCCAGAAGAAAAGGACCCACTGATCGACATAAGCATCACTTTACAAAATTGAACAACAAATGATACACTGATTTCTAGCAAAAAACAAACTTTAATTAGCTACTTTAACGAGTGAATCATTTTTAAATATTCAATACAGATATGCAACCTCTTTTACAACTTGATTTCATATATTTCTAGCATTAATAAAAGAAGAGATGCTACCAGAATTTAGTCCTTGAACTCTTAATCAATGTTCAATGATCCTTAAATTTTAATTTTGGTCAAATTGATATTTGTGCTCTGTGATTTGAATCAAATTCGTTTTTTATATGATTCTGTAAACAAGGAATTAATCCTTTATAATATTTTATGACTAATCTGATTAAACTATACTAGTCCATTCTTTAGCAAATAATAGGGCTTTGTCAAATAGCATGGATTTCCGGTTTCTGGGCTCAATATACTATGACGAACGCATGCAAACCGTGCGTATGCATCTGTATTGATTATATAGCATTGTATAAGACTTCACCTCTAATGGTAAGCACAGTCCTAAGATTATACCAAGTGAGAAACACTGAGATCCAATATGATTCCGTTGTATCTTCACCAAATGTGTACCTATTTAGCCAATTTGTTGGGTATTACATGATTTTGTTAGCTCTCAATTTGAATGTTTATTTGACATTCTACAAAACTATCGAAATCTTCGACTATGTTGATCTATATTGAATTAATGTAAAATCATTAGACATATCAAAGAGAGCAATCTCTATATAACCATTTAATTCGTTAAGTTTTATATACTCAAAAGAGATGAGGATAGACAACTAGTGCAGTTACCTCCTTTGAACGTAACTCATAGATAAACATAAATTTGGCCAATTATGTTCTCAATTTTAAGTTGATTTAAGAGGATTTTATTTTCTGATATGGAGGGATAACCTACTGATGAAACCTAAATTTTCGCTCATAGAACCTTATTGAATTTTCCAAAAATTAGGGATCGGATTCACTGATAACGGCACAATTCGACCCTTAAACACAAACAATGATTTTACATAATTTTGCACTCATTTTTCTTGCCGCATTTCTTCTGCATTTTGAAACTAGATATATTGTAGTTTGTAAATACCTAAATTTCCGTTCCCATACGCTATTCATGAATTTTAATAAAAATCAGGGATCGAATTTGCACCCCTAGAAAAACAGCGACTTTACATTATCTTGCCTCCATTTTTCTGGCTCTATTTCTTCTGTACTTAGAACCTACTAGAGGCATTGTAGATTATGGATACCTCAGTTTCCCCTTCCATAGAACTCTCGTGCATTCTATAAGAATTAGGGATCGAGTTTGCCTCGCTCTCGTGACCGTAGTTGAAGGCAGAGGTACGGAAGCTTGCCTGGCTCTCATGGGCGGCACAAGCTCATTACCTCGGTCTATTGGTCCATTAGCTCGGCTATGGCGTTTGAGTTTATATAATTCCATCCTTGACGTCAAGTGTGTGTCTTGGTTGAAGTAGGCCTTGTATCAAAACTGGTCCAAACACCTCCCCCTTCCTCATAGCAATGACACTTTTTTTTTTTTTTTTTTTTTAGCATTTTGTTTGGTTGTTCTCTAATTTTTTGCGTTTGCTTCGTTCTAGGGGCTTCTCGGTTCAGACTTGGGCTTGCTGAACCGTGGATAGTATGGCATGTTTATGGCTCTTGAGCGTTCGTTTGATGTGTTTCGGGTTGGTCTCTGTCAGCCCCAAAGGCCTGTAGATATGTCGGGATGTTTCTGTGTTTGTTCGGCGCCATCTAGCGGGTGAATGGACAGCTAAATTTGCTGTCTATACCGCCTAAGGGGCTGGAAACGAGCTTAAAGCTTCTATTTGGCCTCGGTAAGGGTCTCGACCTATCTCGGGATGTCCCCTTCACATGATTGCATCGTCTATATGCCATAACCACATATTTGCATCATATCGTAGTTCAATTTCTAGCCTTGTATCTACTTTATTATATCTTAACATGCACTTAGTATAGCTAGAGCTTAAATCATGTTTATCATGGATAAAAATGAAAAAGCAAAATAAATAAATAAATAAAGGATAAAAAATTGGATAGGCATTTGATAAGAAACGGCGTTTTTAGGCCTAGTTTGATTTATGCTTGGTAGAATTTCATTTTGTTTAATGCGGCAACGTTATCATCTAGCTTACATTCCTTAAACTAGGTTGATTGCATATTTAATTTTATATATTGCTTCCAGGAGTTCTATTTGGGGCTGAATAGCAAGGCATTGTTATAAGTTTGCCCGATACGGCTCAAGTTCTACTTATCGTATTGTCTGTGATTATATTGTCATGATTTCCTGATCGCTTTGTTTAATTTTTCATATGAGCTCTCCTTGCATGATAACTTAGGTTTACGTGTTTTAGAAAAATATAAAAATGAAGAAAAGGATCACATGAAACGTTTTCCCCATTAAAAGAGAGAAGGTACTAATCTTGGGCGTTACACAATATCTAGTGTAATCAAAGTACCTGTATCTGATCTCTGATTTGCAAAAGTAAAACAAACTCTTGCATTTTGCTTGGCTTCTAAATGACTTATAATAAGTTAGTGGCAGCTCCTAAAGAAGAACAAAATGTCATAATTAACTTGAGAAAAGCATATTGAGATCGGAAGCCCGCGCTAGGCAGAAGTGCCGCCTCACAAAAGGGTTAGTCGTGCCCACTTGGCAATCTGTCAAGCTCCTTCGAGTTCACCTCCAGAGGGTTGCAACACCTACTTATCTTCAAAAGCACACTCATATGACTTGTTAGATTGTATCTTGTTCATCAATAATATCAAATGTCTTATTAAATATGGTATCACTAAACATTTCACTAACAACAAATTGAAGTTCGTATTTTGAAACTCAAGGTAACTATAGATGGATGTGCAAGTAGAATCGAGAAAGGAATAATTCAATGATAAAACATGAACCTAACGCAAAGCAATAAGCATCATTCACACATAAGATACTTTTCTCTTGCCATTTAATAAATGAGATACTTGTAAATAAGTAATAAGTACTAACCTTTAACTAGAAAATTTTCAATTCTATTAAATAATAAATCTACATTTAAAGAGGGGAAAAGGTGAGAAAAGAAAAAGAACAATAATATTTTGCCCTACATGGACAAAAGGCAAGAGAGTGATTAAAGAGAAGGAAAGAATATTTTTCTATTTATATGGACAAAGCCTATTGAGCTCATGCAATCTTAATAGAAAAATTTTGTATTTCTATAAATTTTAATTTTATGACACTTTTTTTTTTTTTAATTTTATGACACTTTATCTTGTCTAATAAAAAAAGAGAAAGTAAGGGAACCACTTTAGGTCAAAGCAATCAATAATCTAGAAATAGAAAGAAGAATAAACAGAGATTCTTGTTTTGTGGAAATCTTGTCGCCACTTAAGGGTGAGCATGGTCCCGTGAGTGGTTCTCATCCTAAAATCGGGAACCGCCTACTAAGGACTAGTTGCGAAAAATTGGAACCGAGAACTGCCATTAATTGGATATGGATCTACCCAAGAACCGAATTGCCGGTCCGGTCCGATTCTTGGGTAGGTATATGGAAATAGTCTCATCGAGCTTCATGTGTCATCACTGTAATATGCAGCAAAGAATTATACAATAGAATCACCTTTATCAAAGACACACCCAATTAGAGCTAATGAACCAACAATATTAGTATGTTAAGAAGTGTGTAAGCAAGAGAGCACACTCACCAAATTTGTTATAAGTGGGCAAAAGCAAACAATTATCCAACATAAGAATTAGTAAGTAGCCTAGGCATTTAGGATTTTTCATTTTCTTAAAAATTAAAAATTAAATATATATTAAATATATATTATTTGTCCAATCTGGGTGGATAGGTGGGTGGTTTCACACAAATCGGGAACTAGACTAACCCCGCCGGTTCCAATTATTGGAATCAGGAATCGGACTAGTTCCCTTATGAACCACCGAATTCTTGGACGGTCTAGTCCAGTCTAGTTCCAAGTGATCCAAGCGATTCCTTGGTTCCTTTACACATCCCTATCGCCACTTGCTTTGGGTGGGAGATGCCTTCTTGGAGTGTCCCACTTATAGTAACTCCAATTTGGCATTGGCTTATATCAATCATCCATATGAAATGGCGAGTTTTCTTTTTTCCATTTCTTTGGCCAAATTAAACTTTTTGGTGGAATTTTGTCATTGGTTGAATTAAGGTCATAATTGAGTGAAAGGACATTGTCTTTATCTTGCCAAGTATATAATAATGGTTGGGTTTGATAATTAATAACCTAATGGCGTCTTCGACTTTCGTGGACACATGATGCAGTGGCAACATTTAAATTTACCCACTTGTGGTTCAACCAACTCAAGTTAGATCTATGTTGAGCTCCATTTTATTTGAGGAATGGTTGATTTACAATTCTTCTATATCTTTTTGGGTTTTTGAATAGATAGTCTTTTGACAAACAAGTAAGGAGCTATCTCAATATCCAAATATACACATCTTGTTGTAATCACGTTAAATCACCCAAAGTTTGCAAAACAATTGGTCCGATTAGTTACTTGAACTAGGTGTTCAACATCATCATTTCCTTAATTAGCATTAATAAAATCTGCCGATATGGACACTAATCTCATAATATTAATGTTGGATGGGGAAAATCTTTCAAGTAAGTTTCATACATGTAATTATTCACTTGAACTGCAAAAAAAAAAAATAAAAAAAATTGCATGCATATCATTTCTACATGTTGTACCCACTTTGGATAGACTTTTTTTTTTTTTTCAATAATTTAAACAGAATTTTCATCCATGTATACTACTAAGAGTGGTTTTAGAAATAATTCCATAAAAACTAAAAAAAAAATGCAAGATGGAGAATTTACTTCATTCTTTTGTTTCTTTATTTAACATGATCTTAAAAGAAGGTTTGAGGAAGAAATGACATTGCTTAATATTTTTGCAAGTTTATTTTGTTAAGGCTCTCTCGCAATTTAAGAATTCTTAATGTTAAACATTGGAAATCTACGAATGCATACTAGAATTTCCTATACAATTTTCCAACCTTTTCCCAAGCTTAAAACACCGACTTGATTCCAAACTTTACAAAAAAAAAAAGTGGTATTCCAAACTTTTATGCATCAATTAACACTAAAGTGACTCACAGATTCCTACCAAAATGGTAAATGATTTTAAGGTATAATCACGTAAGTTATTAATTTAATTATTCAAGAAGTTTATTTTGGAATAAAGAGCCAAGAGTTATGCATCAATTATAGGACACTAAAGTGACTCACAGATTCCTACCAATTTTTTTTTTTTGAAAGGAAAAAACGTTACTCTCGAATCACATAATCGATTCCAAACTTTGCAAAAAAAAAAAAAGTGGTAAATGATTTTAAGGTATAATCGTGTAAGCTATTAATTTAATTATTGAATCACATAATCTCGTAAAAGTTAAGAGCATTGTGTGAAAAGAGGAAAAGAAGAAACATAAATGGGTCTAAGTTAAAGAAAAAAAAACAAAAAAAAAAAAAAAAAAAAAAATAAAAAAACGAATATAAATGGATCTAAGTTATAGAAAAAAGAAAAAAAAGAATAAAGAATAAAAAGATGGAGTGGGCCCTAGTTAAAGAAAAAGAGTCAGGCCAAGGATTTTTGCATCGCTTTTTTGGATGGCCAACTTTTTACACCACTAATTAACAAGCCTAATTCCATAAAAACCTCAAACTTTAAATCTAATCTCAATTCTACTCCAAATTTTCTTTTATCTTTTAAAAAATAGATTAATATCCTAAAAAATCCTAAACTTGTACACTTATAATAAATTTGCCCTAAACTAATTTTTTAACCATAAAAAATCTCAAATTGGTACACTTGTGATAAATTTATCCATAAATGATCACAAAAAAGCCCAAACTAATATACATGTAAAAAATTTATCTCAAATTAATTTGTTTGACCGCCAAAAACCTCAAACTTATATACCATCCGTTAAGATGAATTAATACCACAAAAAATCACAAAAATAGTATAATTGTGACAAATAGAGAATAAAATCTCAAACTAGTATAATAGTCAATTGTCATATATCATCCAATTCAACAATTTAACAGTCTAATTTAACGAAAACTAACAGAGAGTAAATTTGTCACAAGTGTACAAGTTTTTGATAAATTTATCAAAGGTGTATCAGTTTGGGATTTTTTATGGTCAAAAAATTAGTTTGAGATAAATTTATCACAAGTATACAAGTTTGGGATTTTTTAGGATATTAATCCTGAAAAAAATTACCAACTTTTACTTTAGTCCAAATTTGCTCTCATTAAACCCTTGTCCAAAAATTGCCACTAGTTTCTTTAATATTATTAATATAAGGAGGCTATTGTTGTTTCAAATGAATATGGGAGTTTTGATAAAGACTCATGTTTTGATGATAAACCTCTAACTAGCTCCAATGTTGATAATTTTGAAGAAGTTGGTGACAATTTATGGACAAGTGGGTAGACTTGGGACTAAAGTAAAATTTGGTGATTCTTTTAAGACAAAAAATTGGGGCAAATTTGAAATTGGACCTAAAGTTGGAGTTTTTTTAGGGAATTAAGCCCTCATTAACATGATGTGAAAAGGACATATGATTGTAAGCATATTAAAAAACAAATTAACCTTTTATACACAAATAAAAAAAAAAACATATTCTTTGCTATTTGGCCTTTTTCAATTTTTCTATCACACAGAAGACACTATTAGTTAAATGAGTTAACATATTAACCAGGTCAATGCGATATGATAAAATACATTTATGCACTCTATTACACGTTTGACCATATTTTTATAAGAGTTTGTATCTTAAATGTATCATGTTGTGTGCGACTCGTTTGATAAAAGTGTTATGTTGGTTTTTAAAGAATGACACAATTAATAATATTAAACCCTAATGTCCTATATGCTTATGCAATTTTTGAATATTTTGAATTTTTTTTTATTTTTTAGTTTCTTTTTAGTTTTTCTTTAGGTTGAATAATTATTAAATTAGGGTTAAATCTAAACAATTAATATAGCCACTAAATAAAGGATCAAAATAATTGAAAAAATAACCTGTCGTCTCACAGGTTAAATTAACAATTATTTTAACCCTAATCATCACAACAACTCAAAATAATTAAATAATCTAGTCCGAAGTCTTACGGACCAAATTAAATAATTATTATTATTTAACAATTAAAATTTCACCAAGAAGCCCAAAATTAATGTAATTAAAAGAATGATCCGATGTCTCTCGGATCAAACTAATTATTACAAAAATTTTGGATAAAGCCTTAAGGATAATGTATAAACAATACAAATAACTAACATTAATATACCATGATCTAACTTAAATAATAATAACAAGACTTAGAATATAAACAAATAAAAATAAATAAACCACCTAAGGCTCAAGAGAGGACAGTGGCGTCGGAGGGGTGTGGTGGCGCGGCGAGGTCAGGAGCGGCGGACATTGACGGCTGAGCGGCCGGCACTGGGTGGAGGTGCGGTAGGCACGACTGGCTCTCGGAGAGATGCTGGTGTTGCGATCTGCAGCAGCAGGGAGTGTCGGGGCTTCTGTGCTACGGGCTGAGAGACAGCAGTTCGGGAGCAGTAGTAGCGGTCGTCGGGGAAGCTCGGAGCCGGCGCGGTGCAAGCGTTGGACAGATCTGGCTCGGGTCCGGTTTCGGCAAAGCTTCGGCAGGGGGAAGCAGCGAATCGGTGGGGGTGATCGCGCGGTCCTCCTGAAGAGACCAACGAACGGCAGACGGAAATGCAGTGCTCGGAGGCGCGGCGAAGCTCGGAGATCGACGGTCGGGGGTGCTGCAGCGGCGCGGCGTTGGCGAGGGTGGGAGCGCGGTCGTCGGGGCGCAGCTGGGCGATCAGCAGCGATGAGCAGGCTGCTGCTGGTGCTCGCGGGTGATGGCGAGCTGCGCAGGTAGTCACGAACGGAGGCCTGCAGTGGGGAGAACAACCGCACGAAGAAGAACGGTGTTCTTCTCTCTCTTTTTTTTTTTTTTTATTTCTTTCTCTCTCTCCTCTCGTCTCCCTCACGTCCTCTCTGTCTTCTGTCTTATGCTTGTCAGCAAAAAGAAGAAAACTTTTTTGACCTTTTTTTTTTTACTTTCTCTGCTGATCGGTCACCTCTTTCGCAGACCCCCTCCCTGCTCACACTTTCACTCTCTGCAACACTTTCTGCTCCTCTGCAGTTTACCTTTTCTGCTTTTTTGACTTTTATTTTTTCTGACTTTTCCGAACGGAGAGAAGCCCTAGAACCAAGCTCTATTCCCTCTCTTTCGATTTCCTCTTTTCGGCCGAACAAAGAGAAGACCCTCGAAAGGTGAAGAGCAGCCCCCCTATTTATAAAGCGAAAACTCGAGTTCGTTTCGCCCGTGGAGATTTTCGCTCAACCTCTCAATAACAAAGTGGCTCCAAAATCACACGGTTGAATTTTTGAATTCAATTTTTTCAATTTTTTTTTTTAAATTTTCCTCTAATCAAAGATTGTTTTCTATTTCTATTTTTTAAATTAGGTGTCAACAGCTGCCCCTCTTTGAAGGGAAGCTCTTCAAAGATAAATAACACCTAAATTTAAACCATGCAAATGAATATACAAATGCTAATTGTAATGACTTTTTTTTTTTTTAAGAAATGGACTCAAATAAATGCAATGTCATGCAATAAAGAATGCCATGTAAATGCAATGATTTGGTCAAGACATATATTTCAATGTGTCTATGCTCAATGAAATGCAAATGCAAAATGAATGCAAAATGAATATGGAATGTATATGCAAATGTTAATGACCTCTTTTTCAAATAAATTTAATTCTTTTTGAAATGCAAGGTCATGCAATAATGCAATGTAAATGCAATGATTTTATCGAGAGCATATATTTCTATGTCTCCATGCTTAATGAAATGCAAAGGCAAAGAATAACACGTACTGTCATACTTATCTCGGAGATTCGAGAAAAGTATTATCGGTGTGAAATGATTCCTATGAGACCTAACAAACATCTGGAAATCTCTTCAGATAATTGAAAGGCTCAAAGTCTGGAACTCTCATTAGATCCCAAGCACCTGGAATAACCCACCTTCAAGAAGGATAGAGTAGTTCTAGGCAGTGGGTGTTACATGTCCAGGACCCGTACCATTCTACGGTCGCCTAAAATAGTAACATAACTTTACAAAGAAACTGCTTTCCTAGGACCCGTACCATTCTACGGTCGCTCAGTATAACAGTATTTGGTTGTGTTTAGGACCCGTACCATTCTACGGTCGCCTAAACGAGGATTTACCTTCCAGGACCCGTACTATTCTACGGTCGCCTAAATAGGGAAATAGGTTTTGTCTAAGACCCGTACCATTCTACGGTCGTCTAAACGAGATTCACTTTATAGGACCCCTACCATTCTACGGTCGCCTAAATAGGGAATAGGTGTTGTCGAGGACCTGTGCCATTCTACGGTCGCCTTGACGGAAAATTGATTTTTCAGGACTCGTACCATTCTACGGTCGCCTGAATGGGGAAATTGCTTTTCCAGGACCCGTACCATTCTACGGTCGCCTGTTAGAGTAATAAATATTGTTTAGGATACCGTACCATTCTACGGTCGCCTAAATCAAACTGAATCTGAAGAAAAATCTTTGGGGGATTTGGGACTCTCATCAAATCCCAAGCACCTAGAAATTGCATCAAGTACTTAAAAATTCTAAACATTTGGAAATCACATCAGACGCTCGAAAAGACAAATACTTGGAAGTCACATCAAGCATTTAAAGGTTCAAATTCTGGAATTCATGCTGGACATTTGAAAACATTTACTAAACATCTGGAAATCACATCAGACGTTTTAGAAGGACAAACACTTGGAATCACATCAAGCGTTTAAGGGTTCATATATCTAGGGTTCACACTAGACATTTGAAAATATTTACTAAACATCTGGAAGTCACATCAGACGTTTGGAAAGACAAACACTTGGTATCACATCAAGCGTTTAAGGGTTCAAATATCTGGGGTTCACACTAGACATTTGAAAATATTTTACTAAACATCTGGAAATCACATCAGATGTTTGAAAATACAAATACTTGGAAGTCACATCAAGTGTTTAAAGGTTCAAACATCTAGAACTTAAACTAGACATTTGAAAACATTTTATAAATGGGTACTTGGAATTCTCATCAAGCACCAAGATGACTGGACAAACCCAGGGTTTTAAAGACAATTTTTGGTCTTTGAGGAAAAATTCAATGACGGTCCATGCATGATGGCTTTATCAAGCTTCTACTGGAAAAATTTCACAAGGACAATTTTCAGTTATAGTGTGAATCTCTTGAACATGCTAAATGAGACACTTTCGGTGTGAAAAAGGCTTTTTCACTCGCTCTCATTTAGAAGGGGTTATTTGTCCCGACCATTGATGCGGGAATATATCACTCAATCTTATTATCATCTTGTCGACAAGAGTTCGAATTTTCTTGCAATCAGTACGACCTTACCAATCTGAGAGGTCTTTGACAAGGATTGTAATGTGGGTTTGGTCAATGGCTTAGCAAAGGGATTCTTTGAGTCAAAGCAATTGAAAGAACAATTCTGTAATCATCTCCGGGTTTACAAGTCAAGACCCCTGCAAAATGAGAAAGAAATAATCTTTCTCGCACTTCTTCGAGCAATGCTCAAAACATATGAATTCCTATGTTAATTCAAGTGCCCTAATTTGAAGAGACTTTGTAAGGGACGTAACATAGGCTGGGTTTATGGGTTGAGAAACGAAAGGATTGTAAAGTGTGAGAGTTGGTGATCATCTAGACATTACCACCGGTTTTCTTCGCCATGGATTGTCTTCTTGACAGATTTCTTTATTGGCTCAAGAGTTTATCGCTAATGCCAATGATTATTCAACTGGAGATCTTTTCTCAAAATCATTTTCTTTGATGATGGGCATCAATCAGGCACACCGCTTTTTTATGCCTCCCAATTCATCAGTCATTTTCCTCTTCTTTTTACGGGCATTGGCCTTACTTTTACTAGGTACACTGCTTTTTCATGCCCCTTATTTTTTTGCACTTATTTTCTTTGGACTCACACAGTCTTCTTTCATCAGCATTTTAGACCATGCTATTCGAATGATTGTCTTTCATTTTGCTCCAGTGTGGGGGATGATCACCAACTAGGTTTGACATGAAATGAATTCATAGGCTCAAGTGGGCTATGCAAAGGATATAAGTGTGTAGATAGTGAAAGAAACGCTCTTCGTCATCCTAAGGCACTTAAATTACCACATGAATTTAATGTAATAGCATGACTTGAAGATTGATGCAAGTGAGAGCAAGAAAATTTCTATCCATTTCACTCTCCTTTAATGTCAACTTACCTCCATTTGCCCCGATGTGGGGTGGTCCTTGACAGGGGTAGTATGAAAGAAATTCTTCAAGTATTTTGGTTCAAAAGGGTTAAGCAATGGATTATCTGCAATGTTTGGGACAGACAAATGAACTGCCTCTCATCATTTCAGCTGCCGTACTTCTTGCAAGAAAACTCTTCACCTTGAAACACAAAACGTTTCCATACTCACCTCACAATGTGTAAACAAGGGACTGTATATGGGATAAGGCTTGCCTTTCACATCTCATTTAGCATCATTTAGCATGTTCAAGTAACTCAACATCCTTCACTAAATTATCCATTTTGATAAATTTCAAGTGGAATTGGTGAATTGCACATCATGTGAAAACATTCTAAAATGATAAAAAAAAAAAAAACCATGCTCTATCAAATCATAAAGTCAAAGCTGTTAAGTATCTGTGTCTTGCCCCTCTTTGCAAGGGAGCTCATAGAGGTTCCTTAAATGTGCGCAGGGCTGCACCTGAAACATAAAGCAGATAATTAAATGAAACAAACAAGGTAAATTAGATGCATGCTGGAAAATTATTTTATTTTGAAATTTTTTTCAAGGGAACATGAAGAAGCCCAGCCTTCAGAATTAGCTCCTTGCCGTTTTCTTTTTGGTAGGATTTCATCACAGGGCTAGTTTGGTGTACTTCAACATGCCCTCAAAACATGAAAAATCTCCATGCATTTTATTGGATGAAAAGCAAATTACATTACTGAAATGAGGGAAATCCTAGAATTGAAAATACAAATATGCAAATACGGAAAGTAATAAAGACTCCTACGCAGAGGAGTGTCCTACTCTCGAGCTTCATTGATGAACAATTTAGTCATTCCTTCAAGTGTGTCATCTAAGCTCTCAATCTTTGGAGGTGCGAGATTATCTATGCCACCCCATCCATCTGGGATGATATCCCGTGGGTTGAAGTAGGAGTTGGAAGGAGTTGAATACTTTACATAGTAATCGAATTTGCCACTTGGTTGCCCCAGGGTGTCCATCACTTCTACTTCCTTATGCAACATCTGAAACATGGTGGGCTCAGCATCAAAATTGAAAATAGCATTCACAGCTTCTGAGTGGTCAAGGAGTGGGTTATTCTGGATGTTCGGCTGTGCATCGCGGAATGAGACCACCTTGGCATTCAAAAGATTTTGGATTTTATGTTGCAGCGTATGGCAATCGTCAACATAATGCCCCACCTCCCCCATATGATAAGCACATGTCTTGGACAGATCATAGTTGGGGAAACGTTCGAGATTAGATCGCTTAGGCTCCTTAGCGAGCAATCCTTTCTTTTGAAGGGTTGGCAAGATCTTTGACAATGGCTTAGGAAGAGGCGTAAATTGACGCCTAGAAGAGTTCTTCTGCTGGCCAAAGAATGGTCGTGCTCCTCCCTGATGGGTGTTCGGGGTAGGGCGAGGTGGTTGCACATAAGTTGCATTAACCTCTGCTACAAGTTCCTTATCCTTCTTGGTTGAGACTCTCCCATATGAGCTAGTTTGATCAGACGCCCATCCATCACGCAATGCTACTTCAATTCGCTCGCCAACAGGGATCAGCTAATTAAATGACTCAGCAATCGATCCCAGCATTCAATTTCGATACTCAGGCGGGAGTGTCTTCATGAACAAATCCATCAGCTCCTTTTCTGTTGGCTCCGGAGTAATTTGAGCGGCTATAGTCCTCCATCTCATGACATATGCCTTGAAAGATTCTGTCCTCTTCTTCTCGGTGCGAAGTAAATCTTCTCGAGATGGAGTGACATCAATGTTATACTTATATTGCTTGAAGAAGGCATCTGTCAAATCCTCCCAAGTCTCCAGCAGATTAATCTTTTTCATGATGTACCATTGCAGCGACGGTCCTGTCAGGCTTACTTGAAATTGTTGGATCATCAAGGGGATGTTATCAACATATTGGGTCATCCTGACCACATAATTCTGCATATGGATCTTTGGGCAAGAGGTGCCATCATACTTTTCAAAATCTGGCATTTTGAACTTCTTTGGCACCTTGATCTTTGCATAATGAGACAGATCAGTTGGGTCTTGGGTAAACGAACCCTGCAGCTGCTTAAGTTTCTCCTCGATTTTTATCAAGCGTTTTTCTTGCTCGGTTTTTGGTACAGCTGAAGGTATCACTTGTACCTCATCATCAACAACAATTTGAGGCTCGGTAGTAAGTTTAACCCTGGAGGCATCATCAGAGGATGATGGATCAACTGTGGATGTGTTCTTGCCTTTATCCCTCAAATCAGCCATGGGAGCATGTTGTGGTAACACCACTTCAACTTGCGGAGCTGGTGGGACAGTGTTTGCTTGGAGAGAGTCGATTTGCTTAGAGAGCCACTCAAGAACATTCAGGACTTGCTTCATCTCCTATTCAAGGGTAGCAACGCGAGCTTGTTCAGCAACACGTGTTTGTTCGGTGTTATCAGCCATTGTTGCTCTAGAATGAGTATGAATTGGCGATCTTAAGTGAGCCGTGTTGTTACCTAAAAAAAATAAAAATACAGTGAGTATTATAATAAATGAGATTGGTCCATGACAATGATCTAATCGCTTGATTTTATTCAAGATTTATTTTAAACATTGAACCAAACTTCCTAACATTAAACTAAGAATTGAAATTCAAGTCCCTAAACATCAAACTAAAAACTGAAAACACTGAACTGAAATAAAAGTCCCTAGACATTGAACTAAGAAAACAAAATATCTCATTTTATATGCTTTCGGGAACCCAACGCCTTGTGAAACTTGTTATTTTCAGCTTCGAGCATTTCCACTTTCCGCTTAAGATGCTCAATTTATGCTCATTGGGTGGGCTTCTCGGTCACATCAGGGACTACTGGACGCAAGGCAGTAGGAATACTGGACGCAAGGCAGCAGGAATCCGGTGTTGTTGGATGTAGAACGCCGATGCATGGTGAATCTCCTCCTCACCCTTCAGTCTCATGGGCACCAAAATCTTCTCTGGATAACATTCGCTCCATGTAGTAATGATCTCCTGGATCTCATTGAAGTAGTCATAATCCTTTCAAATGAAGCGAACTTGGAACAAATCTGTCCTGAGAGGTGGAGGAATTTCTTGAAGAGCTTTGTACTGACGGGCCACTCTATATGGATAATAGGAAGTAGCACCGGAAAGGCCAAAGAATGGGGATTGGTCCATCATGTTTGTGCGAAAAGCGAGCTTCCTCAATGTGGAGCCATTTAGTATGCCATAAGAATGTCTTAGGATTAGGTTTTTTCAAAAAATTAATCCAACGGGCATATTGTTTATGTGGGGAAAAACATTCTCGAACTGCAAATTTTTGTATGGGATGTCGAGAATCGTCTATCCTGAAATGTTTTATAAGATGCCAAAACCCTCTTATGTGGGAGAAAAACCATATTTGCCAAAGTTCAGGGAGGGCACGCATTGTCCTTTCTTCATTTTGTTTGAAACGGGTTAATGACAAAAATGTTTTAGCTAAAATCATATTCACATAATTTAGCCCGTCACAAACCCGATTAACCACCCATGAAATTGCAGGATTAATGGCATTTTTTCAATAAGGAAAAACGATTAGCCCAAAAAATGCTAACATGAAAATCCTGGCTTTTGAAATCATTGGTTGGTCTGCAAAACATTTTTCTAAGAATGAAAATGGACATGCAAAACAGTTAGCTTTGACGACTTTCCTTACCCTTTCGGCTTCGATTTTTAAAAATTGAGATAATTCAGAGATAGAATCTATACTGATAGGCGGCCTAACAAGTTCCTTGTCCAGGGGCATTCCAATGGCAATACTATATTCTTCGAGCGTAAGAGTCAATTCGAACTCACCAAACACAAAGGTGGAAGTCTGTGGACACCAGAAGTGAGGCAACGCCTGTATAACACCGGAATGGATGTTGAACTCTAACAACAGGAGAAGTCGGGCGATCCTGGCTTTCACATATCTCTAACCACCTCTTGAGCTCTTTTTTGGGAGTGGAAATGAATTGTACATCGGTTTTCCCCATTGCATATAAAATAAGACTGACGACGAAACCTAATTGTCATGGACCGACAAAATTACAATGAAGTAAATAAATTGCAAATAATTTAAACAACTTACTTTTACTGGAAATAGATGACAATCACACACACATGAAAAGTGAGGCACGATTTCTGTCTAAACGGCTTAACAAAGTGGAGTTAAGAGAATGATCTGACCGTTGTAGTCTCGCATTAACGTGTCAGGTCCCCCTAACTCCGGCTTAGTCGAATGGAATGTCCAATAATCACGCAGTCTCGCGGATATGGACAAACACATTTGACACCATAAAGAACTTTCGGGGAAGAGAAGGTCAACCTCTATATAGCAGTCTCACTGTAGAGGAAGTATCCTTTTCAACACCATCCTAAGAATCCTATCGCAGCCCAAGTCCGGCAGCAGGTTGTGTGTGCAATAGTATAGTGCTAAAAACAATAAAACATGTACAACAATTTAAATACAAATAACACTTCTATAATTTTAATTCAAACATTCATCCCTACTCCAACCTGCAAGACAGGGGTTAATAAAGACTACTCCCCTTATACCTCCCATCTGCAAGAACATTTAACACCTTAGAAATTTTAGGGATGTACCTGGGATCTTTGCTGCCAAACAAAAACATTTTTTTTTTTAAAGAAAATTGGCCTAAGTCCACTAAGTGTTTTAACACAATTCCCCAGCGGAATCGCCAAGCTGTCGCGACCTAATTTTTTCGGGTTCACCACCTAAAACTAGGTTAATGGACTACTAAGCTTTTAAACTTAGCTTAGGCTTTCCCAAGCCCATACCAATTCGCGACTTAAAGTTCAAACATTTAACATACAAGATGTTATTAATTAGGAGTCGCCACTAATCGATTTATGTTAGGTCGATTAGACACCTAAGTAAAATAAAGGAAGATTTATTTTACTCCTACGAACCAGAGACTAAGGGTACGGGGACTTGGTTACACTAGAATTTTTTAATGCCCTTTCAGCACCATTTCTTCTTAATTTTTCAAAATGTTTTTGCAAGCGAAATGATTTATTTTAACCTAAGTTACTATCATGCAAATGTGGTGACCACACGAGTGCTCATCCATTATTTAAAATATTCAAGTAAATAAATTGAATCACATAAAGCAAGCACTCATTTTTTTTTGGGATTTTCTTAAAAATTAGAATTCTTTTATAAAATGCATTTTAACACTAAATGACTTAATCTTATTAATGTGGAAATTCTAATTAAATGGGTCTATTATGCGAACTAGTTATTATGCACCTTATGACCTAACTTTACTAATAAATTCTAATTAAATGATCATATTATGCAACTAATTAACATGCACCTAAATTTTTGTATTTTCGTATTTTTTTATTGAAAAAATAATAAAAACCCTACTCAAGCTATCTAAAGTAATTTTCTAATCCATTTTTGGGATTAATTTGACTTAAACCCTATTCCGTCTTAGAAAACTATTTTTTTTTATTTTTTAAAAAAATGAGAATATGAAAATGTGTCAATTATATCTAAGACTCTAAAAAAGGCTATTTAAGTCTAATCCTAACTTATTTCTTTCAAAATATCTAAAAATGCAGTCCTAAAAATATTATCTAAAAATTTGATTAATTAAACTACATGTCTATTATATTAAACCCTAATGTCCTATATGCTTATGCAATTTTTGAATATTTTGATTTTTTTTATTTTTTTAGTTTATTTTTAGTTTTTCTTTAGGTTGAATAATTATTAAATTAGGGTTAAATCTAAACAATTAATATAGCCACTAAATAAAAGATCAAAATAATTGAAAAAATAACCTTTAATTCTCACAGGTTAAATTAACAATTATTTTAACCCTAATCATCACAACAACTCAAAATAATTAAATAATCTAGTCCGAAGTCTTACGGACCAAATTAAATAATTATTATTATTTAACAATTAAAATTTCACCAAGAAGCCCAAAATTAATGTAATTAAAAGAATGATCCGATGTCTCTCGGATCAAACTAATTATTACAAAAATCTTGGATAAAGCCTTAAGGATAATGTATAAACAATACAAATAACTAACATTAATATACCATGATCTAACTTAAATAATAATAACAAGACTTAGAATATAAACAAATAAAAAATAAATAAACCACCTAAGGCTCAAGAGAGGACAGTGGCGTCGGAGGCGGTGTGGTGGCGCGGCGAGGTCAGGAGCGGCGGACATTGACGGCTCAGCGGCCGGCACTGGGTGGAGGTGCGGTAGGCACGACTGGCTCTCGGAGAGATGCTGGTGTTGCGATCTGCAGCAGCAGGGAGTGTCGGGGCTTCTGTGCTACGGGCTGAGAGACAGCAGTTCGGGAGCAGTAGTAGCGGTCGTCGGGGAAGCTCGGAGCCGGCGCGGTGCAAGCGTTGGACAGATCTGGCTCGGGTCCGGTTTCGGCAAAGCTTCGGTAGGGGGAAGCAGCGAATCGGTGGGGGTGATCGCGCGGTCCTCCCGAAGAGACCAACGAACGGCGGAAGGAAATGCAGTGCTCGGAGGCGCGGCGGAGCTCGGAGATCGACGGTCGGGGGTGCTGCAGCGGCGCGGCGTTGGCGAGGGTGGGAGCGCGGTCGTCGGGGCACGGCTGGGCGATCAGCAGCGATGAGCAGGCTGCTGCTGGTGCTCGCGGGTGATGGCGAGCTGCGCAGGTAGTCACGGACGGAGGCCTGCGGTGGGGAGAACAACCGCACGAAGAAGAACAGTGTTCTTCTCTCTCTTTTTTTTTTTTTTTTTTCTCTCTCCTCACGTCCTCTCTGTCTTCTGTCTTATGCTTGTCAGCAAAAAGAAGAAAACTTTTTTGACCTTTTTTTTTTTTACTTTCTCTGCTGATCGGTCACCTCTTTCGCAGACCCCCTCCCTGCTCACACTTTCACTCTCTGCATCACTTTCTGCTCCTCTGCAGTTTACCTTTTCTGCTTTTTTGACTTTTATTTTTTTTTCTGACTTTTCCGAACGGAGAGAAGCCCTAGAACCAAGCTCTATTCCCTCTCTTTCGATTTCCTTTTTCAATAATTTTCCTCTAATCAAAGATTGTTTTCTATTTCTATTTTTTAAATTATGTCAATAATAATGAATCAAATATGTATGAATAACGTAGACAAGTGCATATAGAAAAGTAGACACATAAGGCATTACTACCAAAAAAGTGATAAACTTATCATACAAATACCAATTCATTTCTAAACTTTTAAATTTGGCTAATTTAGTCATAAACCTTTCAACAATTTGCCAATGTAGTCAATTTGGCCAATTATGGCTAGAAATTGCTGACATGGATGCTAGCCGTACTACGTTGCATGAGATGCTAATGTGGACAATTTTTTGCAATTTTTTTAAAACATTATATTTTTTAAATAAAAGTTTGAATTTTTTTTTCTTTTCTTTTGTCTTTTGCACTATGGTTGGCAAGGGTCGCCGGCCACTAGATGAGGCCATTTGGCCTTGCTGGTTGCAGATGAGGCAACCCTTGCCCATATTTGCTAAGAGACTACAAGCCCTCGCTAGCAACTGGTAAGGGCTTGCTTAGTGGTTAGCAAGGGTCATTGGCTATTGCTGAGACCCCAACAATCCTCATCAATCATAATGAAGAAAAACAAAGAAAGAAAAGAAATATAAAAAAATTCATAAAAAAATTGTCCATGTTGGCCACTAGTTGTGCCACATAGAATGGCCGCTATCCAAGTTAGCAAATTTTGATCAAAATTGAATGAATTGACTATATTGGTAAATTATCAAAAAAAAAAATTAGAACTAATTGGTTTGAAAAGTTTAAGATTGAATTAGAATCCGTAAAATAAGTATATGACTTTTTTGTGGTAATTTTTCCGAATTTTATAGGGAAATGGTGTTGAATATGGAGAAAGGTTCGAGGTAAATGCTTACGTAAATGAAAAAAGAATGAAAATAGACACAGTGATAGAGAATACAATGAGTGGGCTCAACATAATCACAGTAATTCCCGGGGATAGAGGCTTACTTGCTCAATGAGAAAAGTTTTGAATGAGTGCTGGGACAAAATCTACAATTCAAAGCATTTTTTTATCGTTCTTTAGGGAAATATTGATGAAATCAAACAATTGATGAGGAGATCAATGCATCTCACTCAGTGAATTACGTGGACTCAACATGCACATGATTAATGTTAAGTGTCGGTCCAACATGACTTACAAACTCTGGCACAAAAAATTCAAAAGAAGGAAAAAAAAAAAAAAAAAAAAACACGACTCACAAAGCATGTGCAAATTAAGAACATTTTGTGGAGCCTTCATGAAAAAAAAGACAAAAAAGAGCATTACTTGGGGTCCAGTTTTTTTTTTTTTAAATGTAAGATACCAAAAATATACTTTGAGTCTCACCTAATAACCTCTACTATTTCAAAATACCAAATATATAATCGATTTTTTCCTTTGGAAACCACATCACATTTTTACAGCAATTATCTTGTTGTCCTTATATAAAAGTGTTATTTTCTACAAAATACTTTCATTCACCAAATCCTAAATTCTTGCACTCACCCAAAAACCTCGAAATAGAGCAAAAACTAAACCACCCAAACCCAAAGCAATATGTTAAAAAAAGTTTCCTAGAAGGGACACTTTGATCTTTATAATATAGGGTTTTGCTTAGAGGTATGTGAATGGCTTTTGTATAAATAGAGGGTGCAAGTAGTCATTGGGTCAACAATAAGATATGTTTTTGGTATTTTCCACGAATAAAAGTACCCATTCTAAAGTCAATATAAGCACCACTTTACAAAAGTGTACAGCAAATTATACAATGATTTATAGGAAAAAATGATGCAACAAACTTTCATTAGCTATCTAAACAAGTGAGTCATATTTAAAGATTCAAAGATATATCACATCATTTCCTACTCGATTTCTTCAACTAGTATTCTATAATTTTGGTCAAATTGATATTTGTGGTCGTTGATTCGAATCAATTTAGTGTTTTTTTATATGGTTTTGTAAACCAAGGAATTAATACTTTATAATCCATAGTAGTATGATAAAACAATATTGATTCATTCTCCTACAAATATATATAGTTTGTCAAACAACATGGATTTTTCGGTTCTATAAACTGTTATGAATGTGGGCAAACTGCCCTATGCATTGTATAAACTCCACCTATAAAATGGTGAGCACAATCCTAAGATTATTCCATGTGAGAAACACCGGGATCAAAATATGACTATTAAGCAAATATCTGTCTATTGGGTATTTTATAATTCTTAATTCTCAATTTGAATGCTCATTTGATATTTTGCACAACAAAGTTGTTCTGTGACTAGGTGGATCTACGTATCCTATGAAAGCACACTCATATGACTTACTAGACAGTGTCTTTCTCATCAATAATATCAAGTATCTTGTTAAATGTGGTATCAGCAAACATTTCATAAACTCTTCATGGATACTGAAATTTCATAATTTGAAACTCGGATGGTTACATATGGATGTATGACTAGAATCGAGATAGAACAAATTGAAAGATAAAACATCAACTTGGCACAAAGTATTAGGTATTGTCTATGCATGAGATACTTTTCTTGTACAATTAATATATGAAATACCTTATTTGTGTTAATTTGCAAAATGATTGGTTCACAATTCTTTTACCTTTTTGGCTTTTTCGATAGATATTATTTGCTGACAAACAAAGAACTATCTTGATAGATAAATGTACATTCCCCATTATTCTTCCTATATATCTTGTTTTAACCGATGTTATATTAAAGAGGAGCGACAAAATTCGAACTAAGCAAAAACATGGCGCTCAACTTTACTTGAACAATCAGCTTGATTAGTTACTTGAACTAAATGTTCAACTTCACGCGTTAATTAAGTTTGCTGGTATGTTACCGATCTCATAAAATTAATATTAAATGGAGAACATTTTGCAAATAAGTTCCATACGTGTAGTTATTCATTATTCACTTTTATCTGCATGTAGCACTCACTTTGGATAAAACAATTTTTTCCAGTTTATTTACTATAAACAGTATTCTCATCCGCGTAACCTAAGCCACTAATAGCAATTTCGAAACTATTTTCACAGAAACTCAAAATATGACAAGAAGAACGAAGAAATCTCTGCTTTCAACATGTACGGAAAATGTACTTCATCCTTTCTTTTATCAATCTAAAAAATACTCTGAAATTAAGGTTTGAGGAAGAAAATGACAGTACTTGATATTTTTTGCGAGTTTATTTTCTTATAGTCCTAGCAATTTAAGATTTTTTAATATAAGACATTTGAAATCTACGAAAGCACACTAGAATGTACTGTACAATTTTATTTTTCTTTCGAAGCTTAAAACTCCTGCTCGATTCAAGATTTTTGCGAGGAAAATGGTAAATCCCTTTCAGTAAGATCAAATGAGCTATTAATTTAAGTATTCTATAAGTTTATTTCTCTATTGTCAGTAGAATAATAGACAAACCAACAAACATCCATTCAGTTAATTTTGAATGGCGAGATGGGAGCCGGGTATCAAGTATAGAACCTCAACGTAACTCCCAAAATCTGCCAATATCTTTTAAAGGAAAACGTGAATCACGAACTATGTGATTTCGTGCCAGTTAAAGATCATTGTGGGCTTAAGGATTGTAGCAGCATCGCTTTGTCGGACGGTCACTTCTTGACACAAAGCGCCCTCGGTCGGACGCAGAAATGCCTCTGTAGCATCGCCTAGGGTATACGAGGGCTCGGATTTTCCTTTTTCGAGGCAGAACTTCTCCCGACAGAGTTCTTTAATTTTTTTCAGATGAACTTTTCCTTTTTGGCCGTGTTGGACCCAGCTTGCCTGATTCTGCGGAAACCTGCTGCCAGTTGTGTTCCCCCCCGGGGGGGGAATTTTGGAGGGTCCTGGAGTTTTGTCATTGGTTGAATCAAGATCATAATTGAGTTGAATGGAAGGACGTCGCCGTTATCTCGTGAATTACATGATAATGGACGGGTTCAACATTTATCTTCATTTCAGATTTGCGGAGCAAAGTAATTTGAAGTCTCATCACACAGAGCCTCTCCCTTCAGGTTTTTCTGAAGCTTTAGCTTGCGTCTTAATTGGAATCATGGTATCGGTTTACCTATTTAAGGTAAGCTCAAATGAGTTTTTTGATTGTTAAGATATTTTAAGAAAGGATTCAAGATATTTATTATTGAATAGTAATTGTATTTGATTTGGGGCGACTTCAAATAAGAAGATTAAAAGGTCCCAAATGATATACTACTTCTAATTCATTTTAGAAAAGAAATATGATGGACTTTTTGATGATTTTAAATGTCCATCTGCGTACGATTTAAAAGTCAAGCTTCAATCAATAAAAAATGATACGCAAATATCTTTGCTTATATGACGTTAGTAGGATGGTAATATTACTTATTCTAATGTACGAAAAAGTTAAACTATAGTACAGGGCCATGAATATTGATTCTTGTCTATCCACACGTGCTCCTTCATCCTCCTATGTCCCAAAAGTCGCGGGCAAGAGAGAAAATATAGGGCGCGTTTGGTAACGATTCTGTTTTCGAAAACAAATTCTGATCAGAAATGATTATTTTTTATTCTATTTTCGGGAATTGATTCTGAATAAAAGAATGCGTTTAGTAACTGTAAAATTTTTTTGATTCTGGAATAGAATTGTGTTTGGTACCATGTTTATTGATTCTATTCCAAATCAATTTATTTTAATTTTTAAATCATTTTTATAAATTTTTTCCTTTTTTTCTTTTTTTAATTTTTCCTTTTTGTTTCTTTTTCCTTTTTTCTTTTTTTTTATTTCTATATTTTTTATTCTTTATTCTTTTTTTTAGGCCAGACGAGAGCCTCTGGCGAGCTCGCTGGACCGGTTGCCGGCGACCGGGAACGACGGACGGGCGAAGGCGGCGGTCGTGAGATGGCGGTCGATGAAGAAGAAGAAAAGAGAAGAAGAAAAGTTTTGATTCTCAATTTTGTTCCCGGAACAAGAATCAACTTTTATTTTATTCTTAATTCTCTTCCCAATCTGTTCTCGGGAACAAATTTGGTCCCGGGAATAAAAATTTTACCAAATGCGATTCTCGTCCCAAACTGATTCTAGGAACAAAAAAATCAGAATCAGGCACTATTTGGATGGTTACCAAACAGTGCCTAAGCTTCCGAATGTACCCTTTTTTGATATCACACTCTACACTACTTTTTTGCTTCAAGGCTTCCCTATAAAGCCTCCAGAGCACCGTTCTTTTGTCCATATAAGCCCTCTTGATGGACTGTTGAAAGGATAGTTCCCTTGTAATCGAAATTTTAGCACTGAGGCACGATAAATTCAAGCAAAGCAAAAACATGGCATTTGGTTCCATTTCGATTCTATGGAAGAAATGGAACATCCGAGGTTTTGTCATGCTGAGCCTTTGGCTTCAGGTCTTTCTGATTTTATTTGCACCCCTTAGAAAGAAAACATCAAATTGGGCCATCCTTTCCCTCTTGTGGTTGGCTTGTTTGATGGCTGACTAGGTAGCTACATTCGCGATTAGGCTCATTTCTCATAGCCAATGCAATCCGTTCACTATGAAACTAAAGTAGATTGAGCACTTCTTGCATTTTGGACTTCATTTCTCTTGTTACATCTTGGCAGTCTAGACACCATCACTGCCTTCTCTATGGAGGATAGCGCGCTTTGGCAACGGCACTTGTTCAATCTTGTCTTCTAAGTCGGTTCCGAGATTTATGTCTTTAGGCAGATCTCTCCCACTAATAAGTCACTATTGATCCCAACGATGTTGGTGTTTCTTGCCGGTGTTATAAAAAATGTGGAGAGGATGGTGGCACTTAATTCTCGAGCCTCCCAAAGCTCAGGGAATGGCCATTCTCACAACGCAAGAATCCTGATGATGTAGCTTCCAAGTTTGAGGATGTCGTGAGCTTGAAAGACCAACGGCTAGAGTTGGTAAATCTTGACGAGAGAAGGGTGGTGAAGCATGCATACTACCTGTTTCAAATGTTTATGGTCCTTCTCGGAGATCTCATGTTCACATTTCGTGAACGCCAAGTGAGCCACGAATATTTCAACAAAATTTCTGCAATGGATGCGTTGAGGGTGATACTAGTTGAACTCCAATTCATGTACGAGGTGCTCCACACAAAAACATTGGCAATACGTTCTATTTGGAGCTACATTTTCTAGGAGTGTGCAATGGAAACCGCCGAACCGGGAACCGGCCGGACCGGACCGGACCGGTCGGTTTCGAGCGGTTCGAGAGGGTCTCGGTCCGGTCTCAGGTTCCTATTTTTGGAACCGGTGACCGGTTGGTCCGGTTCTCGGTTTCGGGGTTGGAACCGGACCAACCGGACTGGACCGACAATTTATATATATTTATTTATTTTTAGTTTCTAAACTAATATGCAGTACCCATCACCATATTCATTTTTCCTCTTGTAACTCTTAAGCTAATCCCTCCCCCTTTTTTTAGTTTCTGAACCCATCTATAGTAACCATCACATCATATTTTCTTTTCCAAATTTTGCAACTCTCACTTTCCCTTTCCCTCTCGTAAGCCTAACCCCTCTCTTTCTTTTATTTAGTTTCTACTCTAATCTACAGTAGCCATCACATCAACTTCCATTTTCCCAAATTTTACAATCCAATTCGGCGGCAATTCTCACTTTGCCTTTCCCTCTCAAAACCGTAACCCCTCCCCTCTTGCTCGCTCGACGCCTTGCCCCCAATGCCTCACCTCACGCCTCACTCGTGCCGATGCTCGGCTCTCTTCCTCCGAGTGCCTCGTCGCAACGTCTTGCCTCACACCTAGCTCCCTCGGACGCTCAGCTCTCTTTCTCCTCCGAGTGCCTCGCCGCAACGTCTCGCCTCACACCTCGCTCCCTCGGATGCTCGGCTCTCTCCCTCCTCCGAGCGCCTTGCCCCAATGCCTCACTTCACTCCTCGCTCGCTCTGACGCTCGGCTCTCTTCCTCCTCCGAGCGCCTATCCGCGAGGTCTCGCCTCATACCGCGCTTGCTCGGACACTTGGCTCTTCCTTCTTCGAGCTCCTCGCCCCGACGCCTCACTTGCTCTAATGCTTGGCAAGTGCCTCGCCTTGACGCCTCGCTTGGTCTGACGCTTGGCTCTCTTCCTCTTATGCTTTGCCCGAGATCTGTGCATTCTTGCTCTTTGGAGTGACATTTGCCTCCTGACTGACATAGGTGTGTTTCTTGGCTTCACTTTCGTCGGTTTTAGATTGCTGTCTTTTTGTAGCGTTTGTTTCAGTATGATCTCACTTGATATAGGTATGGCGGTCTCATTGGAGTTTGCTTAGTTGTTTAGTCTCTAAATGGGTCTACTGATAGGTCATGCGAAGCATGTAGCAGTAAGTCGCACCCTCCCGTAGTCGCAGCCTCGCCTCATGCCTAGCTTCGATCAAGTTGCTTAAGCCTTGACGTCGACACCTTCCCCTCTCACAACCTTGCCTTCGGCCTTGCTCAACACTCAAATGCCTTTCCATCGTCAAAATTGGTACATTTTCTCTTTCTCCACAAGTTGTGAAAATTTTAATTGCCAATTGATTCATTGATTCGGGAGCAATCCTATGAGGTTCATGAAATGAAACAAGTGATGGTTCATTGGAACCGGATCGGATCGGACCGGACCGGTTGGTCGGTCCAGTTCTCGTTTCCAAGACCAGCCGGTCCGGTCCACGGTCCAGAAAAGTGGGAACCGGTCCTCCCGATCTAGTTCTCGGTTCTTGGGTGGAACCGGACCGAACTAGGAACCGATCACCCCTAACATTTTCCGCTTCATAGCCTTCACTAATGTTGCAACGGCTTTCGTCCTGTTCAATCACCTAAAAAAGCATCAGCTCCCCGATCTCGACGTGGAAATTACTTATTCCCTTCTTTTTGGAGGGATTGCTCTTGACGTGATAGCTTTGTTGATGCTTGTTTTCTCTAATTGGACTATTGTGGGAATCGAGCAAGTTTCATTCCACAACAAGTTCATAGTCGCCATGAGTGAGTGGAGAAAGCCCCAATTCGCCACATGTGAAGCACATCCTAACACCAATGATACTTATACGGCTTTAGATACACCATTAATATTTCAAAGGTGGTCAAAATTGATCTCTGCTCGCAGCCTTTTATCCGAGTTCACGAAGAAGAGTCCGAGAAAGATGTTGAAGCACGGTCGGTGCTCGGGCATCATTTGCAATTGATGTTGGGGCATCATTCGTAATGGATGTTGCGGCATCCTTCGCAGCATCCCTTGTGTCATTCAGAATCCATGCTGCGGCATTCTTCGCGTCATTTGCCATCCATGCCGCGGCATCCTTCCTGTCATTTGCCATCCATGCCACGGCATCCTTCCTGTCATTTGCCATCGATGCGTCATTTGCGGAAAATGATGTTGCGTGGCCTTTATATGTATTTGTTGTTGTCCATTCGAATGTGTCCATTTTATCTTCATGTGTTGCATTGGGGCAAAGCTCAGTATCGTTTGGAAAAGACTCTAGTCTCGTTTCTTACCTTCTAGAGCACCTTGGATTTTGAACACAAAATACGTGTCAAAGAATCCCTTCATTAAAGAGTTATGGATCTTTTATATTTGAGGAGGTGAGACATAAATCCCAGTTCTCTATAGATGAAGAAAAGGTGAGAGAGATATTTGAGGCTAAAGGTGATTTGTTCCTCAAGAGTGAACCATGGGGGATCGATTACGAAGCATGCTAGTATTATAATGTGGCACATTGCTACTGAGATAAGCTATAACATAGCGACACCCATAGAAAAAAAAAAAAAAAAAGGGAATTCAGCAAGATCCTTTCTGATTACATGATATAACTTTTACTTAATCAACCTAATCTCATGTCCACTGTACCGGGTGTCACGCCGCGATCCTTGGGCACGCACCCATCCCTCACCTTGGTCGATTAAAAATTTGCGATATCCCAAGACGTATCGCCGATCCTTTCATTTTCATATGCACCTACGGAAGCAATTAAAAATCCCCAGACAATAAAACATTGGGATAGGACAGTAGGACTAAATTTCAAACTCTTAAAAACCTTAACTCTTATGTACAAAGTGAACTATTAAGTTCAATTCACTATAAGCTAGTTTAAAAACAAGGTCTACAAGCAGAAGTGGGGTTGTACAAGCTACGGGTCCCCGTCATCCTCTTCATCATCCTCCATACTCCAACTAGAGCCTTCAGCAGATTGCACCGAACTTTCAAGATCTTCAAAATCCAAGTCTACTGCATCTAGGGACCTGAAATGGTTATTCAATAACCAATGAGACAATGTTTCAGTAAGTTCTACCCCTAAGACCCAATTAGTAAACCAATACACTTTAGGGTTGCCTATGAATAACACGAGTCAGAGGACTTATCTTGGCCTTAGATTCTACCTTGCATATTAGCATAGATCAAATAGGCACCCAAGTAATCACATCACAGATTGAAGCATCGATCAAATCGACCTAGTCGATTATGTGTCAATCGAACCATTCACCATCATTTCCATTCAATTAATCAATTCACAACATCATATCAAAACAATGATCAATCGACCTAGTTGATTACATATCAATCAGACCACTCTTGGTCATTTAAATCAATACTGTCCATTCTCTAAAATAACCCATCGGGTTTCCAAGCCGGTATTTTAAACGAATCAATCTTTGAAATGACATTATAAGTCACCATGTATATTCATCATAATGTCAATTCTACAAAATGACATATTATGTCACCGAGCCGTTATGGCATGTCGTCCATTCTCCAAAATGACCTATACGGTCATCGAGTTGGTATTATATAAATGCCGTACATTCTCCAAAATGACATATTGAGTCACCGAGCCAACATTGCATACCGTCCATTCTTCAAAATGACTTATATGGTCATCTAGCCGATATGATACAACCTTCAGATTTTACATCAATTCATCATTTTTATCACACCCGATAAAAATAGTCGTGTGTGGGTATACGGTCGGCCTTTAGCTAAAATACTATAATTTCCTTTCCACAAATCCCACCATTTTCTGTAGTCCACTAAAATATTTTTGGCACTGTCAGCCGATGCTCGGTTATTCTTCAATTGATTTTCCAAAATTATTCAATTTAGGAATAAATCCTAAAATCACTCATAAATCAATTTAGCACAAAATAAAGCTCAAATAAATAAATGGGCTACACCACGATCATCAGCACAAAATTCTGGTCATTAGCCATCCCGGTTGAATTTTTGGAAAATAAATAAATAATTAAATTAATTTCGAAAATTAATAAATAATTACTAAAAATCCACTTTAGGCCCATAATGCCTAATTGAAGCTCGATAAGGGTCGAGAAAAATCCCGAGATGCATTCAATAAATATTAGAAGCTCTCTACTTGCTAATGACTAAGTCTAACCACCTAACTTACATCATTAAGTCACTAATTTAATTGTTCTAAACTAATCTAACCACATAATTGCACTTAATTAAATCTAATCAACCCTTAGACATAATTAGCAGACTAAGAAAGCATTAGTGAGCAAAACTCACTTGGCAAAGCGAAGATCGGAACACCGCGACGGCGACGTGATGGCGGCCAAATTCCAAAATTTCGGTGGCGTTGATGCACACTCGGGCCGGGCCAAGAAACTTTACAAGCCCACAGAAAATTCTAGGCTTGGGCTGAACTTGTGGTTGGGCTTGGCTTCGCAGGGCTGGGCCTCAAGAATTTGCTGGATCCAAGGGCTTCAAAGGCTGAACTGTGGGCTGCTTCTTGGGCTGCAATTTACGTGGAGATGGGCTGAAGACACGGGCCTAACTGCTGGGCTGAATTCTGGTCTAACTTGCGGCCCAAAGAAATTCACTGGGCTGGAATTGGGCCAAGATGCCGCATGGAGCTGGGCTGAACAACTGCTGTAGAGATGGGCTTCGCTGGCTTCGTGGATGCTGGGCTCGATCACAAATGGGCCGAGCAGCGTGAGGAGAGGACGCGGACGAAGACGAGGAAGAGAGAGCTGCTTCGGTTGCTTGACTCGCTGGGGAAGAGGGACGCTGGCACGCGGCAGCTTGGTCGCTGCTTGTCTTCATGGCCGAGGAGCAGCAGCGAAGGAGATCGGCAGCTGAGGCGGTCAACAACCAGGGAGATGGAGCTGCTTCGTTGACTTCGCTGGCGGAGGTGTGGACGAAGGCAGCTGCTTCGGTGGCTTCAAGCTTCGCTGACAGCTGCAGCGTGAGGCAAGCGGTCAACCGAATGAAACTTAGGCTGGTTTGTTGACCTTGAAGACGCGCTGGCAGCCAAGAAGCGAACGGAGAGGAGACACAGGCGCACATGGAGACTTCGCTGGCGCAAAGACACGAAGTGGTGAGGAACTTCGGTCAACAATGGAGAAGCCCGCTGGTTTTGTTGACTGGAGGAGAGTGGACCGCTTCACTGGTTGAACGCACGTGTGGCCGAGCTGCTTCGGTCGAATTGCTGCTGGATGAGGGAGCAGTGAAGGAGAGGAGCTGGGTCTTCGTTGCTGGCGGAAGAGAAGGGGCAGCTGGCGCACGGGCTTGAACTCGGTGGAGAGATGAAAGGAAAAAATTGAAGTTGCAGGGAAATGAAAACAAAATCGAAGCCCACGGAAAGGAGAGATCGCTCGAGTGAGGAGGGGAACAGATGACGTGCGGGAGAAGTCAGCTGGGAAGGGGAACAAAAATCACCAACCTTAGCCAATACATTGAATGACTTGGTCCCATGAGCTCTCAACCTAATCCCTCTTGTCCCCTAATTCTTTCTAGAAGAATAATCCCACCATTAATCAACTTTGAAGCCAAAATTTGTAGCCTTCAACCATAGCTCCGAATTTCCCAACTTTAGGATCAATTTCTTCACTCAATTTCCTAAATTGAGATCCAATTTTAATGAAAAAATTCCGAACAACTTTTTTGTAAATTCTTGACACTCAAAGGCTTGGCTTGGAAGTCCAAATTTCCTTCAAACGAGCCCATTCGAATTTCCATCAAATTTTCTGCGACGTCCAAATCGATTTTCCGTAAAAATCTTGGAATCTTTGAAAAATGTTCTGAGACTGAGTCGACGTTCTTAAAATAGGTCGTGATGTGACAGAATCTTCAATTTCTAAAATCGGACTCGAATTCACTGTTAATTTCCAATTGATGAGTTTTTAGCATGACCTAAACTACCGGGTAACTTTCAGAAAATTTTAGTGCAAATGACCCGTTGTCGATTTTCTTCGAGCCACTATGAACCCACTTGACCATTGGCGACTTTCGATTGTCGTGAAAATCTTGAGGATTCAAATACGGACACGGGGTATCAAAACAATAAAAAAATCAGTCTAGTGCCGGTCAACAGGAATTTTCCAATTTAGTGATGTTATCCATGATTGGCCACACATCTTTGTTGAACCAGCTCATCTCTAATTCAAAATCGATTTTATATAGTGCCGCAATGGCCTCTAAAGATAGACATGATCGAAAAGCCGATTCCTAGTCAAATTCTCAAGTCTATTTGCCTTAAAATCCTTATTAGTTTCCCCAACTAGCTTAGTTATCTCAAGAGTGATCAGTTCTGAGAACAGCCCTATAAGCTCGTCAGTGAAATGCTCGATTTATTCAATAGAAAATAGAGTTCAAAATTTGGGATGCCATACCAGGTATTGCCCAAATTAGATTAGTGGGCATGCTTAACGAGATACATGGACACGTATCGGATGTGGAGGAGCTATGCGTGAATTTGTATAATAATTCTTCCAAGAGGACGGAATCCACGTTCTCTCAAGGAATCAAGTTGGCCAAAGAGATGGAAAGGCTCGAGAAAGATGGGGAAGATAAGTGGAAGGTGATGAGCGGAGTGTGGGTTGAGATGTTACCATATGCAGCGGGTCATAAAAAGGGGGAGACACATGTGCAGGTGCTACAATTTGATTTTGTTTGGTGGAGAGCTTCTTACCTTTGTTTAGCTGTTGATGGCTCATTTCGGTTGTTTCTACCATTCTACATGGGGCATTCGCGCTTATTACGAAGCTTTGCATCTCTCTGACAAGATCCAGGATGGCGAGCCCGGAAAATGACTTCATATATTCTGACATCAGACATAATATCTACTATCTCCATGAACTTTTGTAATAGAATTAACTACACACATATAAATGGACGGTTTGATGCTTAAATGCAATTCACCTTCTTCAATAAACAGGACCGCGTTTAGCCAATTGACAATACAATTACATGCTAGATTAGGAAGAGTCAAGGCATTGTCAGTTCTCGTCAAGCAATTTACAAACCGATTTCTTGAGACATAGAATTATCAGGAAGAATCGCAAATCAGCTCTAAAAGTTTTGAACGTACCCATCACAAGTTATGACTAGTGACTACATTAACTCCACCATGCTACATTACATCGCACGGTCACCCAACGCTAAGCCCCATCTGCCAGAGTCCGCTTTGAAGTGCTGATGCATAGAACTGCAACAAGTCAAACCAGTTAGGACCAGTCCAAGTCGTCCAAGATATGACATAAAAATCAGAAATTCCGAATACATCATTACTGTTATTTCCTCGAATAAAAGAACGCATATGCGAGATCCTTGTTTTTCATGTTTTCCACAAAAACGAAATGAACATCACGTGCGATCATCATCTAAACTGAGAATATTTTTACTCATATGAGGTGCCGAGAACTCAACCCATAGATCATCATCCCTGACTAATTAAAGTTACAAACAAGTAGTTGAAGGCACATTGGATTCAGTATAACCAATAAATACAAGGACGAAAAAAATAGGAAATTCAGCATAATCAAGCTACATTGAGAAATTTTTTGTTGAAGAATTCTCCTAATGGATAGAGATCATGTTGAGAGAAGTACCTCGACAATCGATGCCGAAATTCAGTTTGACGATAACCGGTCTCCTGAGATTATATTTCAAGAAATCCGTGGGGGGTTTTTGCGGCGGCCGGCCCTTTCTGTCCTCCTCCACTCATTCTCCAAGTCCGCTTCCTCTACTCGAAACAAGGAAGATCAATAAAACGTAATTCAATCGAGCGGAAAAGAAACCAAAAATTGCCAACTAATTTACCCAGAGAAAAGGCTTATGACAAATTAGGTGGTCAATCTATCATACTGCATTTCTGAAATTTGGTCTCGTACGCTTAAGTTATTTCTTGGAATAATGGATGGCGGTGATCTTTTATGTGAAGAAAATCAAATAATGGACAGCGATAATGATGAAAGGAATAAGAGGTTATTGTCCAATTATATAAATTTTCAACAGCTTGATTCAATTTTTTTTTTTTTTTTTAGAATGTTAAAAAGAGTTCACCTTAGTTGCTATTTTCCTTTCTCATTTTTTTAATTTCCCTTTTCAACCTTTCTTTTTTCCTCTCAACAAATAACTTTCTTAATACGGTGTTGTTATATGTCGTACAAGCTGGTTTGTTTAAGAGAATGAGAAATAAAATTTATTGATTTTTTTACTATAAGTTATATGATTTATCAAAAATATTTCGTAAATTAATAATTTTTACTCGTTTGTCAAATCGTGGTCTCCGTACATCGTATCGGTAGTCCACCACCGTCTCCTCTCAAAGCTCTCCTCCTTTCGCGCCACGGGACTCGCATCGCCCCGATCCTCCGCCACGACGGACGACGGAGCATCCGCTTCGACGGGCGAGCGCTTCCCGTGGCCTCCGCCGCCGCTCCGCCCATCGACGCCGGATCGTCGATTCGGAAGCGGATCAAGCTCGTGGCCCGGTACGTACTTCTCTCGCCCGTCACCAACGCCTCGTGGGAAGCGAGATCCGAGATATTCGAGGAGGTCGGCGATGCCGGGCGACGGAGAGCGCTGCTTCGCCGGAGAGCGAATTGGTTCCGAGGAGTCCGTCCAGGAGCAGGACGAGCGTTTTCTACAAGTTTTCGAGTGATTATGTTGCTCGGAGATCAGTATGGGAATCCTTGGGATGAGATCAGGATGGGGAAGCTGGTGGAAGATGTCGATGCTCTCGTGGGACTATAAAAGGTAAATTAAACTGAGCTTTGAACAACTATCGGATGGTGATGCTTTTGTTTCTGGTTCTGAATGTGGTGCCATTTGTTTTCTGCGATGTTTCTCCGGCTTAAATTTCTCGGTTTGAATGATGGTTCAGCGGTTGAAATGTGGTTTTAGCAGAATTTCAAGCGTTTTTGTCCCTGCCTATTGCTTTATCAACGCAATGCATGCTGCGTCATTGTAAGAAAGAGAGTTCCCATGCGCTTTCTCTGCAAGAGATGAATTTGTATATGATGTCATCGACAATGCTAGAGTTAGGTAATACAGTTTGTGGTGCTTCGATAAATTCCTGATATAAAACTGAAAGGTGCCAGAGCTTAGTCGGTGGGTAATCAGTTCTCGTATTCTGCTATTTGTAGTTTGAATGGCAAGTCGTCGTTTGAATAATCTAGAATTGGTCTTCTGGTAATTAGGGAATATATTGTAACAACATGCTGCTGCTTTCCTGTAAGAAGTACTTTGTCTCTATCATTCGTATATGTGCATATCTAAATCTCATTAATCTTTTTCCATATCAAGTTCTGCAACCAGAATGCCAAAGTTCTCCAGTCATTAGCCATAGTTCAAATAGTGTGGGAATTCATCATTAGAATTGTGCGTAACAGAACATCCCCATTGTATTCAGCCTTTTGCTTTTGGACCAGCATTGCTCCATTGACAATGGCAACACAAGGCCTCTATTTTTAGTCACTGCTTCGGTAGACAGAGTGGTTCTCAAGAGGCCAATCCATATGGACACTGAATTGCAAATAGCATGAGCTGTTACATGGGTTGGGCACTCATCAATGGCGATCCAACTGGATGTAACTCAGTCCACGGAAGGTATCATATGAAACAGTACTTCCAATCGATGATAGTATGCTACTTCCTCCGCTCAAGTTGATGATTGCTTTATTGGCTTACGGGACGAGAATATACATTTCCATCTGCTGCCACTAAGCAGTTGCAGGAGCAAGGAGCCACATTACTCCTGATCCTGAAGGATGGTGTCATTTTGATGGCTGTGCCTTAAATGTGTGTTTATTCTTTGCAAACCTTATTTTCTCTTGCGTGTTTTCTTTACTCTACTCATAAAAACTATGGAGAAGTTTGCGAATTTGCTAGCCATTCACCATTCTCTTATTACCAAAACATAATAAAAAAATCAAACCCATCCTAACAACAGAAAAGCCTGCTAATCAACATCCTCTCCAAGAAATATTGGTAGTTTGTCAAGGTTTTCGACATGTTGTTCAAGCACAATACTCAGATGTAAAATCTTCAAGAAGTTATCCTTTCTGTGATAGTCTCATTACTGATCCATTATGCTGTTTACCTTAAACTGGTAATTTTCTACAGATATCCAGCATTCCTCAGATTCAGTTGCACTTACTGCCAATTTCACATTTGTGGCTCGTGATTCTAAAACTGGGAAATCAACTCCAATTAAACCCATCTTGCCAGAGATAAAGAGAGAAAAGTTACTATGGCAAGAGGCAGAAAAGAGGAGTAAAATGATGAAAAAGAAGAGAGAAGAACATAACGGAGATACTAAGGTGTAGGACTTGTCCAGGCTCCTAGCTTTACTTGCCAAAGGTCACGTCTTCTGTAATATGCTTGCTTTGGCAGACACAGATAGCATTCTGATAAGGGACACTTGTTTTGAGAACTCATTAGTATGCCAGCCACAGGAAAGGAATATTCACTGGAGGATATTTGGAGGATTTTAATGTGAAGGGCTTTTGAAATGGCCCTTTCAACCAGATATGCCTTGGTTCTTTGAAATTGACCATGTTGATTTCTTGAGACCTGTAAGTACTCATCTGGCACATGATGTATTTCTATGTCTAGGTGCTGCTGTTGCATTACTTAGCTGCTGGGTGTGGATCTGTGGCAATGATTACATGATATGTCTGCTGTTACAGTCTTCTATAAGCATGGATTGTTGTACTTGAGCCTCACTCTTGCAGTTTGATGTATATGTGTGAAATTATGGATCTGTTAAGTGAAAGATCATAATCTGAAGGATATTATTTTTGGGATGTAGGCGGATGCTGGCAATTTTCTCTGCCTCAAATGCTGTGTCCTGTAAAGGAAGCTTGACAATCCAGCTGAACTCCTAATTGACGTCAAAGTTGTGGCCCATGTGATGCTTACCTGAGCTCAGGTCAAGCGAGGCACCATTGGCCCACGCAGGTTACATTTTCCTTTAGCAAATTTTGATACCATCTTGCTACTCTGACCAGAAGTCAAAGGATGTTGTGGTTAGGGGATTATTCTCTTTTACTCCCCCTTTCTTTTGGGCTCAAGCTATCTACTGTCCCTTAACATAATGATCATGCATAAGAAAATTTAAATAGGAAACAAGAATGAACTGGTTACCTAGTTGGGGGATACTGAAGTCTGTCTTTAATCCTATCTAAATGGTGAACTGAACCTTTGTGAAGTTACCATATCTTTGGTCAGACTTGGTTTCAAATCACCATGTCTTAGATACTCCTAATAAATTTGTTGTTATTTCATCTATCATCCTAACAGGGGTCAAATGAATTCTACATTACATTAACCATACGTCCTGAGGCCTTGAATGATGGACTGAGGATTCGGAAGTCCCATCCATGGAAGAAGAGGCTTGGCATGTCCTTGAACGTGTGGATGTTGAGAGTTGTCAGACTTCATCCTGGATACACTTCTCCAGTGACTGAAGTGAACGGTAGTGCTTGGTCGCAGGTTGAATGATAATTAGTGGGCGACTAAAGTTTGATTTTCGAAAAGCAGGACAACATTGCCAAGCAAAAGAGGAACTCAGGGACGTCAGTCTAGTTTGGAACTTGAGGGATGTCTAACACACCAAACATGTATCAGCATTGCGAAGTCCAATTATTTACCACTTCTGAGAAAGTCTCACTGCGCGATGAGATAAACCAAAGATTAGAAGATGCCAAGTAAAACAATGTTGAGAAATAAGAGCTCCTGCCAAGTAAAGTCTCAAGAGGACATGGGACTAAACATGTCACTGGTTTAAATTGATGGATGGTGATAGGAAAGTTGTGAACTTCAACATCTGGTAATAAATGTTCAGCGTTGATATATGAGTGTTTTTTGCTTTGTGACAGAGTTGTTTGCTTTGTCCTATTGCTAGGTCAAGGGACTACACGCTTGCCATTGCATCGAGAATTGACAGAGCTCTTATGATAAGGCTTCTTTACAGTGGAATTCTCTGGAAATTTGCTTGCAGAACATGCTTGGAAGCAATTGTTAAGTTGGCATCCTTCATAAGATAATCCATCAACATTTCAGATTTAGATTGGTCGATAATCTGGGGTCAGAACTTGGGAGTTTATTGGTACCGGATCTAGTTGCATTTATTAGCAATTTATTTGAGACAATTCTCTGTTGAGCTGCTTATTCTTACCAAATTTCTATCTTGAATGATTGAAAATGGAAAAGGTTAGAACAGAGCATTCTTGCGAGCAGTTGCAAGAATTTTTTGTTGAAACCCGGCTCACCGAGCCTTCATTTTCATTTCTCCCTAATAAGTTTCCAATAATCTACTATGTCCAATCTGAACATTCAGTTAACTTTAATAATCAGATCCAACTCAAACTATGATGTTGGTTCTATACCAATGAGACCTTACGCAAGGCCATGAAAAGACCTAAAAAGAGTTCTGGTGAGCAAAGCCTCAAGATTGTCAGTACTTCGTGCAGTTGGTTACCTCGCTGATTCTGTTGGGACAGTTAATATTATGTAGTTCCATAAACAACTAGCAAAGCACATGCAATTGGCATTCATGAGAACATATACATCTGTAATAAGGAGATGCTTAACACAGACTTCATGAACTTTTCACTGCAGGCCCCCGTAGTTTTATGTGAAGCCCCTATTGAGAGTCGTGTGTTACAAGTTAAATAGAATTGCGAAATTAAATTGTTGCCCTGGGGCCATAGGTGAATTTAGAACAAACTTGTATAGCTGGTGTTGTTGATACCATTGTGACTATGTCTGAATCCACAAGAATAAAGTGGTTCGGGGAATTAGTATGTTACAAATGCATTCTGTCTTGCTAATCGAAACTTCGTGAATAGCAAAAACTCACCAACTCATTGTGTTTCTGGGAAAAACCCTATTAGCTATTCTTTAGGTTACGAGTCAAATTATTGAGCTTTAAGGGGAGAAAAAAAAAAAAAAAAAAAAAAAAAAAGCTCGAAAACATTTCTTGGCTAAAACCAGTTACAGATGTCTGGATTAATACAGCATAGAATCTTGTTCTTGCCATGTTCTAACTGGTTACCGTATATCAGGTTCTGTCTTTAAGGAAACAACTATTTAGCTAGAGTTAAAACCATATCTCAAGCTCTTGCTGCAAGTCAAATGGGAGAGACATGCCTCAGGGAGTTAGCTAGAACCAACAATATGGGTGAATATGAACTAGTCGGATTTACGCTTTTGCATAAGCAACTCTTCCATTTTTTTCTATATTTGTAAGAATATGATCTTCCATTTATTTCTTCTATTTATTTGGATCTCATAATCGTTCTCTTTGATGGTAGTTGATGAGACATGCTCACAAAAAGACTTAAAAAAAGACTTTTTGGACAATTATCCCTAATAGGGAAAATCGTCCCAAATGTAAGATGGACAGTAGAATGTGCTTCAATTTCTTTACCGACACATTTTGTATCTATATATATACACACACACACATGTGGTTCACCAATTAATAACTTAATTTCCATCATTAAGAACACAGAAAAATAGGACCCCTTTTTTAAATGTTTTGCGGGGTAAGTACACTATCAGTGCCAAAACTTGTGTACGATGCTCACTTTGGTGCCAAAACTTTATTTTGGATCACTTAAGTGCCAAATCGGAGGAAAAACGATCACTTTGGTGTCATCGGCGAGAGATTCCAGCCAAAATGATTGGTGTCAAACAAATTCTACTTTACATTAACTATACATCCTGAGGCCTTGAATGATGGATTGAGGATTCAGAACTCCCATCCATGGAAGAAGAGGCATGGCATGTCCTCGAATGTGTCGATGCTGAGAGTTGGTAGACTTCATCCTGAATACACTTCTCCAGTGACTGAAGCGAATGGCAATGCTTACTCCCAGTTTGAATGAGAATTAGTGGGAGACTGAAATTGATACTCAAAAAGCGGACAACATTGCCAAGAAAAAGAGGAACTCGGGGCCATCAGTCTAGTTAGGAACTTAACGGATGTCTAATGCACCAAACATGTATCAGCATTGCAAGTCCAATTATTTACTACTTCTGAGAAAGTCTCACTGCACGATGAGACGAACCGAAGATTAGAAGATGCCACGTAAGGTCCCTCAAGGACATGGGAGTAAACACGTCACTGATTCAGATTGATGGATGGTGACAGGAAAGTTGTGAACTTCCACATCTGCTGGTAATAAACTGGTACTCTGTTCTGCGTTGATACGTGAGTGTTTTTTCCTTTGTGACGGAGTTGTTTGCTTTGTCCTAATGCTAGGTCAAGGGACTACATGCTCGACATTGCATCGAGAATTAAGAGAGTTCTTATGATAAGCTTCTTTATGGTGGAATTCTTTTGAGAAATTTGCTTGGAAAACATGCTTGGAAGCAATTGGTAAGTTGGCATCCTTCATAAGGTAATCCATCAACTTTTCAGATTTAGAATAGTTGATAATCTGGGGTTGGAACTCGGGAGTTTATTGCCACCAGATCTAGTTGCATGTATGAGCAATTTATTTGAGACAATTCTCTGTTGAACTGCTTATGCTTACCATATTTCTATCCTTAAAAATGGAAAAGGTTAGAATAGAGTATTCTTGCAGACGTTTGCAAGAATTTTTTGTTGAAACCCGGCTCACCCAGCCTTCAATTTTATTTCTCCCTGATAAGTTTCCAGTAATCTACTATGTGCAATCTGCCCATTCTTAGCAATTTCCTCTTAAAATTTATTCAGTTACCTCTAATAATCAAACCGAACTCAAACTATGATGTTGGTTCTATACCAACGAGACCATGCACAAGGCCATGAAAAGACCTAAAAAGAGTTCTGGTAAGCAAAGCCTCAAGATGGTCAGTACTTCCCGCAGTTTATCATCTTGCTGATTCTGTCAGGACAGTTAATGTTATGTAGTCCCATTGACAACCAGCAAAATGCGTACTTTTTCTTGGTTTAATTGGCATTCATGAGAACATTTACGTAGGCAATACTTAATCTGGACTTCATGAACTTTTCAAGCTTTATTAGCACTATGTGACACTCTTCACACCATGGTCAAGGAATCATTATGATAAATTCACTGCACGCCCACATGTGAAGCCCTCCACTGAAATTTGTCTTACAAGTTAAATAGAGGCACGAAATTAAATTGTTGCCCTGTGGCCATAGGTGATTTTAGAACAAACTTGTGTAGTTGGTGTTTTTGATACCATTGTCATTGTGTCCGAACCCATGAGAATAAAGTGGTTTGCGGAATGATAGATTCTAATCCATTACTATTGCATTTTGTCTAGCTATTCGAAAATTAGTGAATAGCAAAAACACACCAATTCATCATGTTTCTGTGTGAAACCTCTTCTGTTCTTTAGGTTACGGGTCAAATTATCTAGGTTAAAAAAGCTCGAGAACATTTCTTGGCTAAAATCAGTTACAGACATCTGGATTAATACAGCATAGAATCTCGTCCTTGTCATGTTCGTACCGGTTATGATACATCGGTTATTGTCTTGAAGGAACTATTAGGCTAGAGTTAAATCTATATCTCAAGCTCTTGCCACAAGTCAAATGGGAGAGACATGCCTTAGAGCATTAACGTCGACAAACGATATGGGAAATATGAACTGGTTAGATTCACGTTTTCGTATATGCAACTCTTTCTTCTTTTCTATATTTGTAAGAAGATGATCTTTCCATTTATTTATTTCTTCTGTTTCTTCGGATCTCATAATCGATGTCTTTGATACATGCTCACAAAGTATTGAAGACCTATTGGACAATTATCCCCAATAAGGAAATGGTCCAAATTTAAGAAGACGAACAGTACAATATACTTCAGACCAAAAAAATGAAAAAGAAAAAAGAACAATAGAATATACTTCAATATATTTACTGACACAGCTCGTAAACAATTCCTTTTGTCATTATATTCTCCTCGACTCTAAATTCTTTTTTCATTTTATTTTTATAAGCAGGTAATATAATTCACCAACTAAAAACTTAGTTTCGTTCATTAAGAATACAGAAACGTAGGGCCTTTTTTTCTTAATGTTTTGCCCAAGCTCTTGCGAGGGATGAAACATCAACGGATGTGTCTCTTTGCCTTTGTTACTTCTTGTCGGGGCATAATGGACAGAGTTTAAGCCTATTAAGCTGGATCATATTTCACTAAGTATCTAAGTTTTAAAATGGAAGCCAATTAATCAATATGGTTGTTCATTTTCACTCTGAAAGTCCCATGTTGAAATTTGATGATGTGATTGCCTTTTTACTTTTTATGTTTTTTACTTGAGACTAACCATCTTGAAAACTAGAATTGGCTGCTAAAGAGAGTTAAAAGACTTGAAGAGGACGATGTCTTCCATTGACATAACTTCCAAATTCCCTCTCATCAATAAGACAATCAACAACCCCCTTGCTTGTTTCTTGTCTGGTCTCTTCTATCCCTTAGTGAAAATTGACTGAAAATAACGAATACCCATAAGCTGATCAGATTTATATATAAAAATAAACATAAAACGAGACCATTTCTCTCTGTTCTGAATTCTCTTAAACTACCGCGGGAGCTAGAAGTTCAATTCAATTGCATGAAGAATATGTTGAAGAGTTAAAGATTAGAGTTAGGTTAAGTAAGAATTTCTTATCACTTTGTTGATGGCCAATTTTTTGACACAGATCATTAACATGCGACAAGTAATGTAGACGAACTCAAATTGAGTTTGAATGGATTAATCTTTTTATACACAAATGATAAATGTGTTCTTTGCTAAATAACCTTTTCAATTTGCTTATGCCACGCATAAATATGACTAATTAGATGAGTCAACATTTAATTTTTGTCAATGTCATTTGTTTAAATACATTTAGGCATGTTAGTGGTTTAAGCATATTTTTATGAGGTTTTATATCTTAAGCGTATCATGTTGTACAATTCAATAGAAGTGTCTTGTTTGGCGTTCAAAGATACAAGATTATTGATAAACGAGTCAAATATGTACGAATGATGCAGGTAAGCACATATTGAAACGTAGGCTCATAAGAGTTATTTAAAGACATAATGCCGAATATTTAGAAGAGTACGAAGTAAATATTCATGCAAAAGAAATTCACACGCAGATGAGATAAATTTGAGAACCGCGACGTGATAGAGGAAACAAAGGGCAGGCCAGTGCAAGCACAGTAACTTTTCCGAGATAAAGGTTTGCTGGCTCAATGAGAAAAAATGGCTGCTGACTCCTCTGTAGGGTGTGCTTTTAGTGGTGGGAAGTTTTAACCGCCAAATCCAACAGCGCCACGGACAAAATCCACAATCAAAGCTTTGGATCTTTCTTTTGGGAAAACAGTCAAGAAATAAATAATTGATGACGGGACCAATTCATTTCAATCTTTGAGTTATGTGAACTCAACCCCCCTAATTCAACGGCTGAGATGGAGCATGCTAATTTATGCAAGTATCGCTCCAACATGACTTGCGAACTCTAATAAAAAAGTCAATAGAGAAAAAAAAAAAAAGGTGACTTATGAGTCATGGGCAAGTTAAGACAAGTTAAAGAACATCTCGTGAGATCCTTGTGAAATAAAAAAACAAAAAAGAGGAATATTACTTGGGGTTTAAGTTACGAAATACATCTTTGGAGGCCAATTTACACCTTCACATTAATTAGCCTAATTTCCCTACTTACGAAAATGTCGTCTTCCCTTAATGATGCATATATCTTGTTTGAATGACGATGATAGAATGCTAATGTTATAGAATCTAACAGAGGAGAAAAGAAAACTATCTTATTAGGCCAGATAGATTATTATGATCCCTCCAAGAATCTAACTATAGCACCAAACTCGTCATTTTATGTGAGTGCATGGATAACTTTGATATCTCACTTCATTTTGGATTTGTGGAACAAATGGAACGTTCGAGGCTTAGGTATCCTGAGGCTCTCGCTTTAGATCTTTCTCATTATATTTACCTCCCTCACAAAGAAAACAGTGAACCATAGCATCTTTGTCCTCATGTGGTTGGCCTATTTGATAGCTGATTGGGTAGTTGCATTCATAGTCGGGCTTGTCTCGCATAACCAAGGCAATTCTTTTGCATGTATAGCTAAAGTAGATAGAGCACTTCGGGCATTTTGGATCTCATTTCTCTTGTTACATCTTGGGGGTCCGGATACCATTACTACCTTTTATGGAGGTCAGTTTATTTTGGGGACGGCACCTACTCAATCTCATCTTCAAGGCCGCCATCTATGTCTTTGTGTAGAAATTCACTAGCGACAAATTGCTGGCAACCCCAATGTTGCTAGTATTTCTTGCCGCAATCATATAAAATGTGGATGGGTTACTAGCCCTTAATCTTTCGAGCCTCTAGAGGCTCAAGGGATCGATGCTCTTACAAGTGGATTATGGGCTCATGGAGATCTTATATGGTGAGTATGTTGAAGCCGTTAATGTTCTAGGGGATGGATATTCAGATGAAGAAGCGAAGCTTGCCGAGAGCATTGTGGTGAAGTGTGTTTACTACTTCTTTCAAATATTTAAGGCCTACCTTGGAGATCATGAAGAAGAATTTAGTTAAATAAACTTAATACTTGTCAGATCAGACAGAAGAACCTGTCATTAAAATGATTTAGCGCACAAAAAAATAAAGTAATATGGAATGAGTGATTTAGTTTTTCTCGAGGAAGTTTCCATTTTTCTTTAGGGCATGTGACTAGAAACTGTCTTTCTCATCGACTTGATGATTGTTTTAGTGTGAAAAAGCACATCAAGAATGGAATCCCCCTCGCCACGTCTGGTCAAATGAAGTCAAATCTACGTTAGTTGGTTACCCATCGATTTCGCCGTTTTATGAGGGGATATTCAATTTTAAACCTGAGATTATACAACAAAGGAATAATACTTCAATAATGATTTGAATGATTTCTCTATGGTAGGTGTGACGAAGTATGCTATTTGCGCACATGGCTAAGAATTATTTAACATGAATTGTTGCATCATGTTGAACAACTCAATTAAAACGCATTCAAAATTTTATTAGGCTGTTGACATTGGCTAGGATTATTCTTTTTTGTATTCAATTCATATTATCGTGATTGATATACATATGCGCTTAAGAAAAAAATCAGGTTTGGCCGTAAGTTTCATTCGTCACAACAAAGGAAAAGAAAGAAAAAAAAAGACTGCTGGGAACTTGTAGTCTTAAATTATACTATAATAATTTATAATGACCTGTACATGAGTTAGCTGAATGAGGGGTATACATTACTTACAATTGAGTTTAACCCACTTTTTTGGGGATCAGATTGCCTTACTCCATCTAGCAATCGCATCATGAGTACAGCTAGTATTAGCAAAATTCTGCTGGCTGCAATCGCCAAAAATATGCTCTCTATGTAGGGAATTCTTGCCTAGACCTGGATCTGTGTACCCGATGCGATGAGAGGAATAGGATTTGTACAAAGAAATTTTCTTCCATCTACGCAATAATCTCCATTAGAATTTAATGAATCACACTCCATTAAATCAACTTAAATGATGAAAAGCACAACGTAATAATTTTAAAGGCATAATTTACCATGACATGTTAATAATAGCCGGTATTGATTAAAAATTTACCAGCAGTTTAAATATACACATTTCAGATATTATTATCATATCAATGAAATTTACCAAACTTTTGGATAGTTATCAAAGTTATTTTAATGGTATCTACTAATGCGTAAGTGCAAATACCAATGTAATAAAAATATTTATCAATCTTCTATAATCTCAAAGTCATATTATACGATGTTGATGAAAATTTATCAGTAAAATCGAAATCGATGACACTGTTCAACACAATGCGTATGGACATGAAACTTACTCACGGAATGTGAACTTATGAGTGATGTTGCAAAAATATGAATTTTAACTTACTAATTTGTTTGAACAATTATCAACTCAGTTTTCCAGGCGTGCATGTTTATTTGGATTTACGTATAAGTAAATAGGTTTGTTTTTTAACTTTTACACCAAAACATAAAGTATTATTCAACCTTCAGAAAGTTATGAAAATATTATACGTGAGTTTATGTGTTCACGTTGGAGTACGAAGAAACTTTTAAGAGTTTTGAATTTAAAAAAGTTAAAAGTGTGCAAACGGAAGATTAAACTTAAGCAAAATATTTAAAAATAAAAGTCATTAGGGACATAGTACTGATTGATGAAAACATATATTTCAATATAGATTGAGAAACTCTTATCAGATTTCCAAGACAATACACATTCAAAGTTGACCACCCAAAATATTCAAAACCAACTAAAAACCAAACCACACAAATCCTGAGCAAGATGCTAAATTGAGTTTGCAAGGAGGGACAACCTGATCTTTTCAATTCAAAGTATTTGTATATATATTGATGTTGTAAGTAGTCGTTGGGTCAATAACAAGATATGATTTTAGTGTTTTGCCCATAAGAAAAGGACCCAGTCCAAGATCAGTACAAGCACCCCTCAACAAAATTGAACAACAAATGATACACTTATCATGGAAGAGATGATACAACAAACTTTGATGAACTAGTTGAATACGTGCGTCAAGTTTAGGCATTTGATTTATAACATGATTTACAACTCAGTTTCATAAACGAGTTTTATGTTGAGATCCCATTGACCTGCAAAGGCCTGAATACTTGAACTGACTGTTAGTTTTATATTGTGATTACAAGAGCTGGCCTGTATAAGGAAGGGAAACGTCCTTCTTCCTTTTTTTTTTTTTTTTTTTTTTGAAAAAATAAAAGAAAATTTCTTGTCTTACATGTGAAATACAAGGTAGGGGTGAAGTCGGAGCGTTTTTTAGGAGCCACTACTCATCGCTCCATTTGTCTTAGTATTTAAGTAAAAAGAAATTCATTATTGCATCGAGAGATGGGATGCTTCCCAATGTACACTTTTTAATTATCGCTCTATACTACACTAGGCTTCTAAATTTTTACTTAAAAGGCTTCCTTATAATGCCTGCAAAGTATTACTTCCTTGATGCATGTATACTCTATTGAGACGGTAGTTTTATAATTTCGGGAAGCGACAAATGGAAACCGAGCAAAAACACGGCATCATCTCTTTTGCACTTTTCAGGTTGATATGGATCTCTCGACGATGATCGTGAGGATTGTGTTTTCTGAGGACGTCACTTCTCCATTACCAAAATGAACTATGACTGATCACCCCATCCACATGGTCAGGAAAATAGGTTGTCCGACTATTAGAACGGACAAGCTGGAAAAACAGAAACGTTTATATGTTTAGAGTGCAAGGCTAACGATCCTCATTTGTTTAGGAAGAAAGAAGATTGAGCAGACGAAGCATGTGAAAGCATGTGCATCTGACTTGATGGCATGGTCCCTGTCTGTTGACGAGGACACGGAATGGCAGTGCCTGTCTCGTTTCCGTCAGCTGTATGACATCAAACTCTCGACGTCTTGCGAACGCATGCACTGTGATACACTTACTGATGTGCAATTAAATGCCACTTGGACGGACAATGGCCAGTGAAGTTAAGACTTTGGATCTGGACAGTAATAAAATAAGACCGGTAGCTGACTTGATTATATGGTCTTCGCCTTTTGAGTAACAAACGCAATGGCATTGTCAGCTGTAAAACAAAAAAGTGGTAGGATAATTGATTTTAGAGCATCTACAATAATGTGTGTCAAATCCAGTGAGGCGCTGGATTTGTGTTGGGCTTACGCAATTAAAAGTGTCGTCCCGGGTTTAGACAAAAAAAAAAAAAAAAATTCCTCCGTCTGAGTCATAATCTCCATTTGATTTTTATGATTCACATCCAATAAATCATATAGGGCCGTGGAACACAACCTAATAATTTGAGAGACATAATGTAACATGATGAATTAATAATAGTCGGTATGATTAAGAACTTAGCAGCAATCTAAATATGCACATTTTAAAGACTATCGTCATATGAAATCTCTCAAGCTTTTGGATAGTTAGTAAAATTATTTGAATGGTATCTACTAATGCATATGAGCAATCAACCATGTGATATGACTATGTACCAATCTCTAATAATATCGGAGTCAATAATGTAAAATATGAATGAATTATTTACCAGTACAAATTGAAATCAACGACTTGTTGTCTTGCAAGATAAATACAAATGTGAAAATTACTACTTTAATGTGACCATATGAGCATGTCGTGCAAAAGTGAGCTGTAACATATTAACTTTGTTTGAACATTTATCGACTCGGTTTCAAAGGCGTGCATGGTTGTTTCGTTTCAAATACAAGCAGATATTATTTTTTTACTTTCCTCGAGATTAAAATATTATTTAAATACCAAAAAATGAAAAAAATTGTTCGTGTTCCTATGAAAGAAAAAAATTGCACGTGTAAAGTGCAAGATTTAAATTAAGCAAAAAAGTTCAAAATAAAAGTCATCCTAGACATATTAGTGATTGATGAAAACAAATCAATACGAATTGAGAACTTCTTATCAGTGATCCAAGACAATACACAAATCCAAAGTTGACCATCCAAAATACTCAATGCCAATTAAAAACCAAATCATTTAAATCCTAAGCAAGATGCTAAAATGAGTATGCATGGAGAGTTAACTTAGGCTTTTTGGTGTAGGGTTTTGCTTTGAAATATACAAATGGTGTTTGCATAAATAGATGTTGTAAGTAGTCATTGGGTCAACAGTAAGATACGTTTTTAAGTATTTTCCCATATAAGAAAAGGAGCACCGCCTAACAAGATTGAACAAATGAAATCCCGATTCATAGAAGATATGATGCAACATATTTTGATTAATTACTTAGAACATGTGAGTCGTGATTATATATTTAATAAAGATGCATCACATGATTCACACCTTGGTTTCTTAAGCTAGTGTTATATTGAGATATCATAGCCCACAAAGGCCCAAGTACGTACGTTGACTGTCAGTTTTATATTTAGATCACATGCATTGGCCTGAGCAAGGAAGGGGGGGAATCTTTCTTCCTTTTTTTTTTTTTTTTTTTCTTTTGGAGGAATAAAAGAAAATTTTTGTGTTAATTAACTGTCGGAGCATTTTATGATCCACTGAATCCGGGTCAAGCAAGGAAGAACCGATCGCTCCGTTTGTCCTAATAATTAAGTAAGAAATATTCATTATTACATTGAGGGAAGAGATGCTTCCCAAAATACACTTGTAAATTTCTATCTATGAGGTTTCCTTGTAATGTCTACAAAGCAAAATTTTTAAATACATGTATACTCTGTTGACTGATAGTTGAGATGATAGTTTTGTTGTCCGCATAATACAATACTATTTGTTGTAACCAATAAAATTAAACAAAAATAATAACTCTGAAAAAGCATTAACACAACTCAAATATACTTACTTTTTCTTTTCTTTTCTTTTTTTGTCAAAATAACACTTCTTTCATTTCCATAGAAATACAAGAGAGAAACAACGCAGTCCAATTGCAAATCAATACAAATCCTAGATGATTTAAAACAAAACAAGCTTCAAATAGCAATATGAATTATCAAAACAATGTTAGGGATTACATGCTCAAAGTGCATATTTGTTATTTCTTCAAACCAAAATTGGTAGCGATCACCAAGTCCCTCCTCAATAATGAGCACAAATCGAGACCTCCAATTATTGCTATGCTTTACCTTTCAACAGTACGCGTCTAGGTTCGACATCCCCAACATCAACGCCTTTAAGAGTAACAAGATTGAACGAGTACGGATTTGACACCTGAGAGCGCAAGCTTCACAAAACTCCTCCAATATCCTTTGAAACTAGACTTGTACACAATCGCAACTTGAGGGAAGTGAAACTCCGATATAATATATGCAAAAAAGACCCCAAATCTAGACTTACTTGATTGCTATAAAATTATAACAAATTAAAGAGAAGGTGAGGTACCGATTAAGGAAACTCACCAAGGCCTCACCAAGGCAATTAGTTCATGCTAATGGTATTTTGTAGATTTACAAACTATGCCTCCCAAGATAAAATGCCTTGAACCTATTTGCATTATCATTACACAAACAGGACTCAATCAATCAATTTCCATAAAAAAGTAAAATATAAAGGACTCAATCAAACTTTTCCTCGAACTAGCGCACCTCGAGAACAACTTCTTATCACTAAAGAGACACGTCTTTGTAAAGGCAAAGAAAATTGCTACAGAAAACTAAAAGGATATGAACAGAAGAGTCATATCTGTTATGCTCATATTTGTGGAACCATTAACCCATAATTGCGACAAGTTTTATAATTACAGGAGCGATAAATTTGAACTAAGCAAAATCATGGCATCATCTCGTTTGCTCTTTTCAGGTAGACATGCATCTCTCGGTGATAGTTGTTTTCTAAGGACGTCACTTCTCCGTTTCCAAAATGATCTATGACTGAATAACCCATCCGCACGGTTAGGAGAATGGGCTCTCCATTACTTTGGTGATTCGGTGAAAGATTATTGAACTGTTGACTGACTTTCGGCACATGGGAAACCATTATAACTAACAAGCAAAAAACAAAAAATGTTTTTATGTTTGAAGTCCAGGGCCAAGTAACCTCGTTTGTTTAGGAAGAAAAAAGATGAAGCAATCCAAGCAAGTTGTCAAAAAATCCAACCCAAAAGCGTTGTCTCGGGTTAAGACAAAATCAATTGAGAAATTTGTGTGCTCATATAGATTCATATCGTGAGTTATTATCAATTTGTATTAAATTCAACTTTGTCATGGTGATATTAGAAAATGGTGTTGTTATGAGTTTACATAAATTGTAGTAAAATTGAGAAGAGCTTGAAAACTATGACATTGTAAGGGCAGGAATTTTATTGACACATCATTTTAATAATAAATTTTCATTAGAAAATAAAAAAAAACATTATATCTATTTTTATGAAGAGCTTTATTATGGATTTGTATTAATGATAAGGTTGCGGTGATGTACCACTCCTTTCGAGATAGAGCATTAGAGATATTGACTCTACTATCTCACCATTCCCCATTTACTAAAACATCTATGTATAATTCGTCTTTCTCACATCCACGACTATTTTTGGATTTTGTTTAAAATATACAAAGATATGTTTTGGATAGGAAACAAAATCCTATGAGAAGTTGGCAAAGGAATAAGGGTTTCACTTATATATATATATATATATATATATATATATATATATATATAGACTTGTGGCCATGGATGGAAGAAGGTTGATCGTGAAGAATTGGTCTTGAAGCACCATCTCGTCGTCGAGTGCTTGGGAGGGATTTTCTTTGTCGTTCTTGTTCGTGAATTACATCCAAGGAAGTTTAGTGTTAAAGCCAATTAAATCTTGTGGTAAGATTTGCGTGTAATTCCTTCATGAGATTGAGAGATTTTTTCTTGAAGAATTTCGAGGCTAAACATTGCGTGTGTTATTGGGTGTAATTGGGGCTTGGGAAACACCGAGAGAGTGTTTTAGTGACTCGAGTGTGTAATCTCCTTGTATCGCTTGATCTATAGTAAAATTCGTTACTGCTCTCTCCGTGGATGTAGGTCTTCACGACTGAACCACGTAAATCTGGTGTCTGATATATTTTTTTTCTCTGTCTATATTATTGTTTGATCACTCACCTTTATCGCAACAAGTGGTATTAGAGCTAAGTTTGGCTAAGTTGAAGCGAATCGATGGCAACAGAAGAAGTAAAAGTGATAATTGACAGGCTTGATGGGAAGGATTTTAGTTTCTAGAAGATGCAGATTGAAGATTATCTTTACCAGATGAAATTGCACTTGCCTTTATCTAGGGAGAAACCAGAGACGATGAAGCAAGCTAATTGGGATTTGCTGGATAGACGAGCTATGGGTATTATTCGGCTGACGTTGGCTCGTAACGTCGCATTTAATATCTTGAAGGAGAAGACCACTGTTGTTCGATGCAAGCCCTATCGGATATGTACGAGAAGCCCTCTGTGATCAATAAGGTCTATTTGATGCGACGTCTATTTAATTTGAAGATGAGTGAAGGTGCGTCAATTGCAGATCATATCAATGAATTCAATGTGATTATTAATCAATTGAGTTTAGTTGAGATTGACTTTGAAGATGAGGTGTGTGCTTTGATTCTATTATCCTCATTGCTTGATAGTTGGAATACTACCATTACTGCTGTTAGTAATTCCTCTAGGTCAACAAGTTTGACGTTTGATGGGGTTCGAGATTTGATTCTGAGCGAGGACATTCATAGAAGAGAATCTGGTGAACCTGTATTTGCTGCTTTAGTAGGTGAAAATAGAAGAAGATCTAGAACACATGTGGGTAATAGAAGTACTAATATGAACAGATGTAGTCAATCTAGGACAGCTAATGTTGTCTGTTGGAGATGTGGCAAGAGGGGGCATCTGAGAAGGGATTGTCTTAAGTTGAAGAATGAGAAGAACAAGGGAACTATAGTTGATTCTGCAGATAATGTTGCAGTTGCAGCAGATAATGCCGATTATATCTTATCTGTCACTAATGATTCATCGTTTGATGAATGGATTATGGATTTTGGTTGTTCTTTTCATGTCACGCCAAATAGAAACTGGTTTATCACTTATCAGTGCACGGGTAATGGTAAAATCCAGTTGGGGAACAATGCTGAGTGCGATGTTGTGAGTGTTGGTGATGTTAAAATCAGAATGCATGATGGTATTGTGAGGACATTGACTGGAGTGAGGCATATTATAGATTTGAAAAAGAACTTAATTTCCTTGGGTACCCTAAATTCAGCTGGTTGCAAGTATTCCTCAGAAGGTGGAGTTCTAAAGGTTGTTCGAGGTGCCTTGGTGATAATGAAAGGAATCAAGCATGGAGGCCTGTATAAACTTCAAGGTGAGACAATAACAGATTTTGCCCTAGAGACGTCAGATGCATCTGTTCGAGAGTCTATTGACTACTTGAGGAAGACCTGGGTGTTTGTGCCAATGCACAAGGTTGATGTTGGTGTCAGGATCACGCGGTTGAGAGCTTTGATCGAGACAAAGACTGGTAAGTCAATCAAGCATATGCGGATTGACAATAGCATGGAGTTCTACTCGAAGTTGCCAAATAAATTTTGCATGAAATGGGGCATAGTGAAACACCGTACTAGTGCTAGTAAATCACAACAATTTGCAAAATTGATGAGCATGACATTACTAGAAATGGCCCGTAAAATGATCTCTAGGTGATGGTATTGCTAGGAGAATCCTAGTTGATGTGCTAAGTACGGTAAGCTACCTAGTGAATAGATCCCCATTAACTGCTATTGAAAGGCGGACTCTTGAAGAAGTGTGGTCAGGTAACATTACTGGTTATTCTATTATTAGAATGTTTTGTTGCCCGTGTTATTTTCAATGAGTGATGGTAAGCTCGATTAGAGGGCAAGGTGCATATTCCATGGCTATGCATAAGGTGAGCGGGGCGATCGGTTGTGGTGCCTAGATATAAATTCACCTGTTAACAGTAGAAAAGTTACCCTTGATGAGTCTCCAGTACTTCTAGCTAAGAGTGTTTATGGCAATGTTAATAAGGATCTAGACGGTGTTCAGCTTGAGGTGGAGTTGCGACCAGAAACTCCTGGAGTAGCGAGTATGAGTACTAACAAAGTAATCGACACAGATGGTGCCCATGGCAAGGTCGAGCCTATAGAGCCAATGGTTGCTATAATTGCTGAAATTAACAAGGTATGTATTCGATCTCTTAATAGATATGGATGCAACAATGGTTTTGCTTTATCACCACCGGCCATGATGGCTCTGTTGAGTAGGCTCCAGACCTCCAAACGGGAGGTCCAAGTTCGAAGCCCCTTCAACGCAAGTTGAAGGGAGGCTGGTAGGCCATTTGGTGATTTAAGCGTGGCGCCCTGGTGGTGGGTCCTGGGCTAGCGACACTTGGGGGTTTATGTGGCGGCTATCGGCCAAAGCGGTTCCTCCAGTCCAAAAAAAAAAAAATGGTTTTGCTTTATCTGCAGTTAAGGAGGTTGCGTCGGAAAATCCTTGTGGAGTAGTTAAAGGTGCATGTGTTGGTATTCTAATGAGGTCCTCGGTTATGGCAAAGTTCAAGCGAAGCTTGGACTTGGATAATATCTGTGGCGGTTAAGCCAATCGGGGGCTATGGAAGAGTAGCAGCAGAGTTTGAATTTTTGCAAAGCGATTGTGACTTGGTTCAAATGTCGAGCCAAGGTGGAGATTGTTAAAATATGTCTCGAGTTTGAGTCCAATATGAAATTCCGAATATTCTGAATTGGATATGTTGTGGACAACCGAAATTAAGCAAAGAAGATCCGAAGATCAACTTCGCAAAATTCGAATCTGCGTTGGAGAGTTTGGCCGCTAAAATAGGAAAGTCCAACTTTGACTAGGACTTGGATTTTGTTTAAAATATACAAAGATATGTTTTGGATAGGAAACAAAATCCTATTAGAAGTCGGCAAAGGAATAAGGGTTTCACTTATATATATAGACTTGTGGCCATGGATGGAAGAAGGTTGATCGTGAAGAATTGGTCTTGAAGCGCCGTCTCGTTGTCGAGTGCTTGGGAGGGATTTTCTTTGTCGTTCTTGTTCGTGAATTACATCCAAGAAAGTTTAGTGTTGAAGCCAATTAAATCTTGTGGTAAGATTTGCGTGTAATTCCTTCGTGAGATTGTGAAATTATTTCTTGAGGAATTTCGGGGCTAAACACTGCGTGTGTTATTGGGTGTAATTAGAATTTAGGAAACACCGAGAGAGTGTTTTAGTGATTTGAGTGTGTAATCTCCTTATATCGCTTAATCTATAGTGAAATTCGCTGCTGCTCTCTCCGTGAACGTAGGTCTTTACGACTGAACCACGTAAATCTGGTGTCCGATATATTTTCTTCTCTGTCTATATTATTGTTTGATCGCTCGCCTTTATTGGAACAACTATAAATAGTGCATGCACCTTTAGTTCTCCCCACACCACACCACTGCATCCTCTTCCTTCCCTTCTTTGCTCTTTATAAACATTCACTCAACCCTAGACTCTCTCTCTCTCTCTCTCTCTCTCTCTCTCTCTCTCTCTCTCTCTCTCTCTCTCTCTCTGAGATTCAAAATGGACAATTTCATTAACCAGCTCCTAGGGAAGCCAGACCAGCGCATGTGGACCAACCTGCTTGCTTCTTTCGATGACAAGAAGTTCATGAAGGAGATGGTGAACACTCACGCTCCTGAGGAAGGAGACGTGGATGTTCAGTCTCTCTTCCATCTTGTCGAGAACACCCTTCAAGGAACAACTGCTATCGTCGACTCCATCGTCAACCCTAAGGTAATCACCAACGTAATGCAATTAATTTGTGGAATAATTGCTCATATAACATCAGTGTTTAAACACTTTGTACTAATGACCTTCTCTTCCATTGATCTAATGGTCAGTGAAAGGCTAGTTGTTATAGTCCTACAATTAAGGTTAGACTGCACGTGGACATTTTTCTTTACCCTAATAGTGTATGCTCCGATTTTGCTGAATTTTGCATGTGTGATTACATTCATTCTGTGTGATACTTCTTTTGTGTTCAATTCCTTGCTTAGTTAAAAAAGAAAACTATTGATGGTCATTTAAAAAAAAGAAGTTGGGGCGCAGTGGATAAAAACTCATAAGTAAATTTATTGGGATTCCAATCTTATTTGGTTTACATTTTCTTATTATTCCATGCAGTGATAATCTTGATAGAGCATAAAATGAAAATGATTTTTCATTTAATAATATACTTTTGACTATTTTATAAACAAACTTCCTCCCTTTTTTGAGGTGGCTGAAACCATTTTAATATTAAGACTTCTAATGAAATGGTGATGATACGATTATCGATCAGCTTATGCTTTTTCTTCATGAGAACGTTGAGAGAAAGATATATATTGTTTAGATAAGTAATAAACAAAAAAACAAGTCAAATTAGATTTGGGATTGTAAGAATCTGATCCACATTGAACCTCGTACCTACAAGTGATAATATATTAAACTGGCTACGTGGACCACGTTTGCTTTTCTGGTTGCTTTGCTCTTCCAATGGCTGAAGGAGAACAAGAAAGGTGAAACAATTATTCTCAAAAGAGGTATTAAAATATCCATGAACTGTAAAAAACACTAATCTAAGCAATAGTATAATAAACCTCGTTCCTGGAGGCGATAGTGCATTGAATGACCTACACGGGCCCCGCGTGCTTTTCTGGTTGCTCTGCTGCCGACGGAGAACCAGATAGGTGAAACAATTAGGGTTAGAAGGTGCTGCATTATTCATGTACTTTAAACAAGCACTAATCCAAGTAATTATGCATTTCGATAAAGGGATACGTTAAAAAGTTCAACTCAGAAACTTAAATTATCAGGTTGAGGAACATAACTCAATTGTCAAGCGACACGAGACAATATTTTTAATAGATCTTTTGTTTTTTTTTTCACAATTTTTTTGGCCACTTTAAGCTCAAGCTTTTTACTGTCAAGCCATTATTATTATTATTATTATTATTATTATTATTATTATTATTATTATTATTATTATTATTATTATTTATTTTTGTATGATTCGATGTATGCATAAACCATTTATCACATACACCACTTTCATCGTCTTGACATGAGAGTTTTAATTTAGAAAAATTTACCGGCTACCCCAATCAATGGATATAGATAGGAGGTTATGTAACAAATGAGTTAAACAAATTATGTAAATGACTAGTGCTTTTGCAAATGAATGGCATTTGTCCACGCTTACCGAAAATTGTTCTTCCGACTCATTAGGCCAGAGGAGATTTTCTGGCCATTAGGTTGCAGCCCTATAATCATGTTCATTACACGGTAACTACTCTCTTTATATCCTTTGGTTAGAAGAGTTATTTCGTTTTTTGTATGAACTGACAATGGTTTACACCAAACTTTGCTCCCTGAATTGATCATGGATTTTTTTTTTTTTGTCGGTCAAATAATTGATCATGGCTTGACATAACGAGATCTTTCGTGAGTATTGGGTCTGACTTAGATTAATAGCGAAAACTAGCCTTTTTAAGAATAAAGTGATCTTCAACGTAGGGCACTCAGGGAACTGGAAGCCCTGATTTCAAGCCTCTAAAAGAGGGCTTCAATCCACCTTTAGCAGCCATCAACGAAGTGGTTTGTCAGGTATTTCATATTCTCCCTCGCAGTAATTGATTTCTTTCGAGTCTACTTGTTTTTGTTCGTTTTCTAGTTTTTCCGTGTGCATGTGCTTGAACTAAACATATGAAGCTTTAATATTCTGAAAATGTTTGCATTCTAGCCTGCTGTTTGGAGGTTGCAAATAACTGATCTCTTGCATCAACTTATTGTCCTGTCATCAGCTCAGTTGCAAGGCATTAGACACCAAAAATTTGCGCCAAACACTGGTCTCGCTCTTTCACCAGCTGTCGAGCTTCTCATGGGTTAATAAGGCTCCGATTGCCCTTTCATCACTTGCTGTATTCTACGGTGACAACTAAATTTTGCCGGCCCGTTTAGTTATTTATCGCATTAAAAATTAGGGTTTAATTTTATCCAAAAAAAAATATATTAATTGCATAGCATATAGATTTAGGTGCATTTTATTATTTTTTTTAATTGGCATTTTATTTATCGGACCGGTGCAAATGTGTTCAAATTAGTTGGACTAAGCCCATGAAGCGAGCAAGTTGGCCCAAGCCCATGTTTTTTATTGATTGAAAATTATCTTGTGGGAAAATAGAAATTTTGAAATTTTTCAGGGATATGAATCTTTTGAATATGGCATATATGTGAAAAAAAATATTGCGATTTATCTTTGCAAGATTTGAATTTAGAGAAAAATTTTATCGTAATCTTGAATCTTTATCAATATGTGATAAGTTGGTAAAAATAATATCACACACGTAGATTTGAAGGGGAAATCGAAAACCTATCTCATACCCTATAAAAGGAACAGTGTGCGAGGAGAAATGGGGTTTTTCATTTCTGGAGGGTGAAGTCAAAAAATTGAAGAAATTCCTCCTCTGGTTGAGAAAAGTGAAAAGGTCTTCTGCAGAAAGTACAGAGTGGGCAGCTATGAAGCACGGACACGCTGTCCGTGCTCGCGTATCGTGCACGTGTCGGAGCGTGTCGGACACCTCGACATGCTCGGACACGCGGTCAACGCGTGTCGGATTTTTCGACACGTGGTCAACCTTTTCCTAACACGTTTCGACACGCGTGTCCGGGAGGGAGCAGACCACGAGCGACGGTGAGAGACGGCCGAGCTTAGATTGAGGCGAGGGCCGGCCCTATGAGGGAGAAAGGACCAAAGGTGAGAGGAAGAGGAGAGGAAGGCGGTCGTGCGGCGAGCGGCGAGCAGCGAGAAAGGGGTCGTGCGTGCGGCGAGGAGTGGCGAGCGGCGAGGAAGGGGGTCGTGCGTGCGGCGAGGAGCGGCGAGCGATGAGGAGCGGCGAGCGGCGAGCGGCGAGGAAGGGGTTTGTGCGTGCGGCGAGGAGCGGCGACCAGCGAGGAAGGAGGTCGTGCGGCGAGCGGCAAGGAGGGAGGAGGAGAAGAGGAAGGGTCGCGAGCGGCGAGGAGAAAAAGGAGCTAGGGTTTCTGAGAAACTCAAAAGTAATTAAAAAAATGGGAGTCTATAGGTACCTATTTTGGGGGGAGGGAAAGTGACGGACAGATGAGGGGGAAATGGATGATTGTGGGAGGGAAATGAAAAAATAAATAAATTTGGGTGGGGGGAATGGTCGATGGTGGGGACTGGGGAGGGAAAGGAAAAATGAATTTGGAAGTGGGGGGAAATGGATAAGGAAAAGAAGAAAGTGGGGGAATTTTTTTTTAATCAGAAAAATAAATAAATGAGATTAAAAAATAAAAGTAAATTTTCGAGAGGGGGCATTTCGAAAAATAAATATAAATTTGGGATAATGAAATAAAAAAAAAGTGTAAGATTTATTAATATTATTAGTATAAATTCATTGTAAACTCTTTATTTATTTATTTATTTATTTATTTGTGAATTTGAATTAAATTAATTAAAAATAAATAAATTATTTAATATTTAACGTGTCGGAACGTGTCGAAATTCTCTACTTTTTGAGAAATGACGTGTCGCGTGTCGTGTCGTGTCGTATCGCGTGTCCATGTCGCCGTGTCCGTGCTACATAGGTGGGCAGAGGGAGAGTGACGTGAGAGAGAGAGAGAGAGAGAGAGAGAGAGAGAATAGAAAAAAAAAAAAAAACCGGATCGTCTTCTCCGCAGGGAGGCTTCGACCGCGCAGGCCCCGCGTCCGCACCAGTCGACGCCGGAATCGTCTCTGCCGGCCATCTCCGACGCCGCCACCTGCTCCGGCCCGCGACCCCAGCGCCGACGCCCAGCGGCACCACCACCGTCGAGACACCAGCAACTTGCAAGTCCCCAGTCTCGCGCTTCGGTTAGCCTCGCGCCGACCTTGCCGTGTCTCTGCCCCAATCGCGACCCGACGCCACCGGAGCCCCAAATCAGCCGTACCGCCGAGCCGATCTGCCCTCTGTTGCAGCCCACTGTGATCCACGACCTCCTGCTCGCTCGCCACCGCGCCGGGGTGCCACCCGATCCGCACCTTCTGCAGCAACCGACGCCGCCGCGCCTCTGTACCCGCGAGCTCGCCGCTCCGCTCTACCGCGCACCACTACCGCCCTGCTGCTCGAGCCTTCCGACCCGACGCTGCTCTGTCCGAGCCCGATTGCCCCGAGGACCAGTGACCGACGGCCTTGATCTCGACGCCCTGTTGCTCGGAGCCGAAGCCCTGCGACCTACCTCTGCCCGTTGCCACCCTTGTCGGAGTTTCCCCCTGCCAAACCTCTGATCCGCCGCCCTTCATCGGAGCCGGTGACCAGCCGCACGAGCAAGCCCACTTTTGGGAAAAAGAAAAAAAAAAAAAAAGAGAGAAAAAGAGGATTAGGTTGTCTTTTTATTTATTTATTTTTTGTTTGTTTTTATTTTCTTCTATAGCTTGTTTTTTTAGTGAAGTTGTTCCTAAATATATGATTGATATTCCAACATGAAAGTGCCCCTCAAATTAGGGGTTGTCAGTCCGATTTTTGCGCCCGAAATCCGACCCACAATCCCTTGTAAAAATCAACAATCCAATCTTAAGCCCGAGATTCAATTCGTGATTTAATTTTAAAATTGGTCAACCCAATCTCACGCGCAAGATATGGTTCGCTAATTTTTGAATATCAACATTGTCTTGCTTGATTTGATGTCGTGGTGTTTGGAACAATTTTATTTTCATAAAAGGAAAAACTCCAAAAAAATTCGAATTAGGGTTAAGTTTGTTTTAGAATGTTGCTAGTCTTAGGGTTATCTTGCATGTTTAGAATTGCAATATTATTTCGAATTTTTAAATAAGAAAATCCAAAAAATGCGTTCATTTAGGATGTTAGTTTTCTTTAATTTAAGTGGCATGTTTAATTATTTGGCAATTTTAAATTTCGAATTTTATAAAAAGAAACAAAAAAAAATCATCATGCATATATCATGTTAAATTAGGGCATTGGGCATTCTTTGCACGTCATTGCATGTTAGGATTGCATGTTTATCAATTATAGGTAGATAATCTTTCCTAGAAAAATTGCATGTTTTTGTTAGGAAAATAAAAATGCCCATGTCATATAGAACTAGGTTTATGAAATGCACGTCATTTATTGACTATTGTTAGGTTCGTTTAATTAGAAATTGCCTATCATTAGATTAGTTTATTTAATAAATGTCACGTGACATATAGCTCACATATTAAATGGTATGCTGCATGTCATTCTAGTTAAAATAATTTTGTGCGTCATCGTATTGCATCACACGTCATTAGAATTAAGTCATTTTGGTTAATTTAAATTGCATATTTAATTATTGCATGTTCGTTAAGAAATCACAAAAAAATTTGTTCATTCATATAATTTAGGACATGTTGTCATGCCATATCATTTCATATTAGATTAAAAGCATTGCATTGCATATGGATTATAGTCTCGTTAAAAAGTGAAAGCGAAAATTGAGTGATTGCTTATTAATTAGAAATCATATCTAGGAATGTTGATATAAATTATGATCTAACAACGCAGATGCTTTCGTTGCTTTGAGGTAAGTTCTGCATTATTTAATTGCTTTCTTGGGTGTTAAATTGGTGGTTTGCGCACCCGCATGATAACCTCACATGTTAGGGAGATAGATTTAAAATCAATTTAAGCTGCCTGCAAAAGAATTTTTGAAAATAAAAGAATGGTACCGAAAGGGCATTAGAGAAATCTAGAATAACCAAGTCCCCGTACCCAAAGTCTCTGGTTCGTAGGAGTAAAATAATTCTCCCATTATTTTACTTAGGTGTCTAATCAACCTACCGTAAATTGATTAGTGGCGACTCCTAGATAAAATCTATTTGCATGTTAAGAAATTTGAACCTTAAGTCGCGAATTTGTATGGGTTTGGGAGAGCCCGAGCTAAGTTTAGGCTTAGTAATCCATTAGCCTGATTTTAGGTGGTTCACACTCGAAAATTCGGTCGCGACAATGTTGAGGAGTAAGAGCTCCTGCCAAGTAAAGTCTCACAAGGACGTGGGACTAAACATGTCACTGATTCAGGATGGTGAAAAGCTGTGAACTTCCACATCTGCTGGTAATGAACTGGTACTATGTTCAGCATTGATATGTGAGTGTTCTTTGCTTTGTGACAGAGTTGTAAGTTTTGTCCTAATGCTAGGTCAAGGGACTACACGCTTGCCATTGCATCGAGAATTGACAGATTTCTTATGATAAGGCTTCTGTATGGTGGAATTTTTTTGAGAAATTGGCTTGGAAAAAAAAAAAAAGAAATGCTTGGAATCAATTGGCAAGTGGACATCCTTCATAAGATAATCCATTAGCATTTCGGATTTGGACTGGTCGGTAATCTGGGGTCAGAACTTGGAAGTTTATTGCTACCGGATCTAGTCGCATTTATTAGCAATTTATTTGACTTGCTTATGCTTACCATATTTCTATCCTTGAATGATTGAAAATGGAAAAGGTTAGAGCAGAGTATTCTTGCAAGAATTCCTCGTTGAAACCGGGCTTACCTGCCTTCTTTTTTATTTCTCCCTAATAAGTTTCCAATAATCTACTATGTCCAATTGGCCCATTCAGTTGACTCTCATAATCAGGTCCAACTCAAACTATGATGTTGGTTCTATACCAATGAGACCTTGCACTAGGGCATGAAATGCCCTCGAAAGAGTTCTGGTGAGCAAAGCCTCAAGATGGTCAGTGTTTCGCGCAATTGGTCACTTTGTTGATTCTCTCCGGATAGTTAATGTTATGTAGTTCCATAAACAACTAGCAAAGCACACACAATTGGCATTCATGCGAACATTTACGTCTGTAATAAGGATATGCTTAACCCAAACTCCATGAACCTTTCATGCTTTAATTAGCACTATGTGATGCTCATCACACCATGGTTCCAACTATACAGTCATTGACAAGGAATCATTAGGATAAATTCACTGCAGGCCTACATAGTCCCCTACTGAAAGTCGTGTAAATAGAAGCATAGGGAGAATTGTCCAAAAAGTCCTAAACCTATTGCAGTTTTGCCAATTCAGTCATAAACCTTTTAACTTTGCCAATTGAGTCCTAAACATTTTCACTTCTTGCCAATTAAGTCCATCCGGCCAATTTTGACTGGAAAATGCTGATGTGGACGCCGACGGTGCCACGTAGGACTGCCGGCGCTGACGTGAACAATTTTAATAATTTTTTTTTTAAATTTTAAATTTTCTGTTTTTTTCTTTTTTTTTTTTTTTTCTTTTTCTTTTTCGGTGGCGGCCACCGGCCACATGCGACGGCCGGTTGACCTCGCCCGCCACAGCAAGCCTCGGCGGGCGAGGCCAAGCGAGGCTACTCTAGCCTCGGCGAGGGCCAGCCTCGCCAGATCGGCGAGGGGCCCTCGCCGGGCGGGCGGCGATGGCCTCACCTAGACCGTCTGGTGAGGCCGGCCCTCGCCCAGCCAAGGCGAGTGGATGGCTGGCCCATATGGCCGGCCACCTCGGCCAAGGGCGAGGCCGACGCTTGCCCGGCGAGGTCGAGCCCCGACAAGGGCTCCCCTTGCCGGATCGGGCGAGGTCGGCCCTCGCCGGGGCGTTGCCGCCGCCGGCTGGGCCTCGCCTATGGCGGGCAACACCGAGCGAGGCCGACGCTAGCTGGGCGAGGGCGAGCCCCGACGAGGGCTCCCTCGCCCGGATCTGGCGAGGCCGGCCCTTGTCGGGGGGCCAAGGCGGCCTCGCCGGCGTCGCCGTAGCCCGGCCGAGCCTCGCTTTGTGGGGGCGAGGCTAGCCGGCCAGCTGTGGCCGGTGACCGGCCACCGGAAAAGGCCAAAAAGAAAAAAAAAAAAAAAAAAAAAAACAGAAAATAAAAAAATTCAAAAAAATTCAAAAAAATTAAAAATATTATTAAAAATTGTCCACATCAGCGCCGGAAGTCCTACGTGGCACCGCCGGGGTCCACATCAGTATTTTCCTGCCAAAATTGGCCGGATGGACTTAATTGGCAAGAAGTGAAAATGTTTAGGACTTAATTGGCAAAATTAAAAGGTTTAGAACTAAATTGACAAAACTGCAATAGGTTTAGGACTTTTTGGACAATTTTCCCTAGAAGCACATAATTAAATTGTCACCCCAGGGCCATAGGTGATTTTAGAACAAATTTGTACAGCTGGTGTTGTTGACAACATTTCGATTGTGTCCAAACCCATGAGAATAAAGTGGTTTGGGGAATGATACATGCTAAGTTTGTTAAAAATGCGTTTTGATTAGTGAATAGCGAAAACTCATTAATTCGTTGTGTTTCTGGGAAAAATGCTCTCAGCTATCCTTTAGGTCACGATTCAAATTACTGAGGTCTGGATTTCTTGTCCAAAACCAGTTACGGACATATGGATTTAATACAGCATAGAATCTTGTTCTCATCATGTTCTTACCGGTTACCATCTATCAACTTCTGTCTTGAAGGAAACAATTATCAAGCTAGAGTTAAAACCATCCATATCTCAAGCTGTCGCCACAAGTCAAATGGGAGAGACATGCCTTAGGGCGTTAGCTTCGACCAACAACTTGGGTAAATATGAACCGGTCAAATTACGCTTTTGCAAAAGCAGCTCTTCCATCTTTTCTGTATTTGTAAGAAGATGATCTTTCATTTATTTCTTATGTTTCTTCGGATCTCATAATCATTCTCTTTGATGGTAACTGATGATACATGCTCACAAAAAGACTAAAGACATTTTGGACAATTATCCCCAATAGGGAAAATTGTCCAAAATGCAAGAAGATGAACAGTAGAATATGCTTTGATTTCTTTGCCGATGCAGTCCGTAGACAATTCTTTTTTGGCATTATATTCTCCTTGGCTCCAAGTTCTTTTTCTTTTCTTAATCAAAACAGTTAACGTAGTTCACCAATTAAAATCTTAATTTCGTTCATTAAGAACAAGGATAAGTAGGACCCTTTTTTCTAAATGTTTTGCCCAAGCTCCCGTGATGGAGAAAACATCAATGCATGTGTATCTCTTCGCTTTCATTACTTCTTGTTGGGGGCATGATGGACAGAGTTTAAGCCCATTAAGATCTTAATATACACGTTTCAAAGATTATCATCATATTAATGAAATATATAAAACTTTAGGGTAGTTAGTAAAATTTCTCGAATGGCAATAGTAATGCATATGTGCAATTACCAATGTGATAGAAATATCTACCAATCTTTTATGACCTTAAAGTCATTATGTATGATGATCATGAATAACTTCTCACTGTAAATGAAAATTTCAAGGTTGTTGGTCCTGCAAAATATTTACAAATGTGAGATTTACTGCCTTGATGTGAAGTTATGAGCACATCGTGAAAAGGCGAACTATAATGTACTAAACTATAGTGTACTAACTTTATTTGAACATTTATCAACTTAGTTTGAAAGGCGTGCAAGTTGACTTGAATTTAAATGAAAGTAAAATGTAATTTTTCTTTACTTTCCCTGCCAATATTTATAAGATTATTCAAATTTAAAAATTATGCAAAAAATTATATGTAAGTTTACGTTTTAACATTCGACTGTCTTAGAATTGTGTAAAACTCAATTCCTACTCGAGAAAGATCGCTCATGGTAAAGTTAATAAATATATATTTCATTGTGTACTCTCCTCCCGCGACATGAATGGCGAAACTTCCCGATTGGGCGAGGATTTAAGTTTCTGCTGTAGAAAACCTACCTGCCTTGGTAAAGGAGAAGGTTTTCCTTTTCCCCCCCATTTCTTTGGCTAAAGCGAGAAAGTGTGATGATTTTCCGTGTCTGTAGTAAAAAGCTTGATAAATTGGTCGACGCGTGGCAAGGTGGGGCCCCACTTGTCAAATTACCGCAACTACTTTCTCCTCCCTTCTCTTTCTCACGGTAACATGCTCTCTCTCTTTCTCTCTCTAAAAGCACATTTAGTAACATTTATGTTAAAAAATTATTCTAGAAAACAAAAATATAAAATCTATTTCTGTTTTGGGGAACAATTTTTTAATAGAAGAAGGTGTTTTGATAACTGCATAAAATTTTTGTTCCTAAAATTGAAAAAGAATAGAAATATGTTTGATAAATTTATATCATTTTTTTGTTTCTTTTAATTTTTTAATATTTTTTTCCTTTTTTCTTTTTTCTTTTTTTCTTCCTTTTGGCCGGCGGCCTCGCTTGGGGCCGGCGACTCTCCAGCGAGGTTGCCGGCTGGTCGTCGGCCATGGCTGAGGCCGGCGACTAGCCAAAGAAAAAGGAAGAAGAAAAGAAGAAAAGAAAGAGAAGGAAAAAAAAATAGGAGAGAAAAAAATCTGTTTCTCGGAAGTGTTCCAGGAACAAAAAACAAGTTTTTCTTATTTCTTGTTTCTGTTTCAAATTTGTTCCGAGAACAAAAAAATAGATTTGGAACAAAAAAGTAAGCAAACGCGTTTATGTTCTTTTTTTGTTCCCCAGAACAAAAAAAAAAACAGAAATTGTGTTCATGAACACAAAAAAAGAACACAAACAAACAGGGCATAAACTTCTCTTTTCTTCTTTCTCGTTTAGAGAAAAGACACCCGAGCAAAGGTCCAGGCATATGAACTAGGCCTCCACCGTCATCTCTCCAATTTGTTGTCCGCCCTCTCCGTTACTCTCTCTAAACTTGGGATACAGCTGTGTTGCAAATTCAAGAAACAAATGGAACATCTAAAAGATTGAACTTCTCGCTTTAGGTCTTTTGGAGGCTTTGGCTCCAAATATTTGTGCTTTAGCTAGCGTCTTAATAGGAAACATGATATTAATAGGGTACACATGAGGCTCAAAATTATTTAAGGCAGACCTAATCGTGACGAGTTTTTTAAATCTTATATATATATATATATATATATATATATATATATATATTTTCACAAAGGATTCAAAGATGTCTAGCACTAAATAATAATTATTTCCCGATCCAAGGCACACCAATTAGTATGTATAAGAAGATTAATGTCATAACCCAAATATTAAAAAACTACTTTTAATCTTAAAAAAAGTCGCGATGGAATTTTACACGACTTTAAATGTCCATATGCATACGATCAAATAGTCGAGCTTCGATCAACAAAAAATGATGTGCAAGTATCTTGTATTCATGACGATGGTAGAATAATTATATTATGTAAACTAACGGAGGAAAAAGGAAAACAACAGTACAAGGCCAGTAATGTGATGTAGATTCTTGTCCAGCAATCTAACTACGTTCACACCACTCACCGCAGGAGAGGCAGAGCGAGGCAAGTGCTACGCACTTGATGCTTCATCCTCCCAAGTTCCCCATCCTCCTTATGAAGTCTGCAAAGCACTCTCTTTGTATGCATGCAAACCCTCTTGATGGATAGTTGAGAAGAGTCTTAAAATTCAAACTAAACAAAAACATGACATTTACCTTTACTTTGGATATGTGAAACAAATGGAACATTCAAGATTTCGCTACTCTAAGCCTCTCACTTTAAGTCTTTCTCATTTTATTTGCACCCTTTAAGAAAATTAAAAAACAAAGGAAGTTCTCATTTTATTCGCATCCTTTAGAAAATTTTAAGAAACGAAGGAATCACTAAATACTTTTCCTTTTGTGGTTGGTCTATTCGATGGCTAAATGAGTAGTTGCATTCGCAACAAGGCTCATCTCTCATGATCAAGGCAATTTATTGCCCATACGGCTGAAATAGACTGAGCACTTTTGACTTTTCGACCCTCATTTCTCTTGCAGCTGATAGATCGCACTATCAAGACACATTCACTTCTCTCACACTTGTACTCTTGTTCTTAAAATGATTACAACGCAACTAGAACCCTTCACAGAAATTATCAAATCAGAACAATGGCACGTGATATAGATTCTTGTTCAGCAATCTGACTACGTTCACACCACTCACCGCAGTCCGGAGTCCGGACCCTGTTGTCGTTCATCTTTAAGCTCGTTCCTGATTTTCATTTTCATTTTTTCTTTTTGGATTTTTACTCTGCATGCCCTGTCTGAATGAATGCAATCCGGGTGGGTTTTTTTGCCTCTGTTCCTGCGGCGATATCCATGACCTGGAAATGTTTGTCGCCTCTTCGGACCGTCGATGCATTTATCCTGTAGCTCGAAATTGAGACCGCGTTTCGTTCTTTTGGGAGTTCTCTCGATGCGAATGGTGTCGATGTCGAATGACATTTTCTGGGCTGTGTTTAGCTTCTTGGGATTTCCAGAGGGTTCCATTGGGTCCTGTGCCGTAGAAAAGTATCATCTGGATTTTTCATTATTTTAATGGTTTATTTATTCATGGACTTTTTTTATTTCGTTTCAGGTTCTGTAGCTTCTGATGTGCAACATTAGATTCGGGTGGACTAGTGTTGAACAAAGCAAATCTCAGAATATTTTTTTTTTTTTTTTTTTTTGTGAAGATTTGCATCTACCTTTGCTCTAAGGTTGGCAATGCCTTGTCTTCTACAGTAATTGCTTCTCTGGATACAATAGCTGCCGCTGTTGCTGGAGCTAGAAATTGGATTGAAGTGCATGAAAAAGGAATTTAGTCGGTTAAATTGAATGCTAGTCAGTCGGACAGAGGGAATCTTGTCGTGAAAGTGATTTAAAGTAGAAAACGATTGCGGTTGAGGAAGTTTTCATTTTTTGTTGGGGGCTGCTTGTGACTAGAAACCGTGTCTCTCCGTCATTCTTATTTACTCGATGACGGTTGAGAGTGAAAAAGCACTTCAGGATTGGAATCCCCTCCTTGCCTTGTGTGGTTCGATGGAGCCAAATGTAGTAAGCGAAAATTGACGGGGCACAATGACCGATGTCCTACGTTAGTTGGTCACTCAGCAATTTTGCTGGCTTATGAGGGGACGGTTAGAGAATGCCATATGGCTTTTATGTCTTAGCAAATAAGTTTTGTCTTCTAACATTGATCAGGGTCATGATGCCACTCAAAATGTCGACAGTGTTCTGTCCCTTTTTATGTTCATTATTATGTCTGGATCTGTTGAACTAGCGGATCCAGACTTTGCATGCGTTTGATTCACTAGTCTCTTACTGAAGTATGCGGAATTACACTCTAAGATTAGCTATTATTTGATTCACTAGCTTCTTACTGCTGTTGGTGATGAAACATGATCCTGCATCTTAAGCATACTATGGGTCAGATGTCCTATAAAAGCAGAGACCTTGCAGCTAGGCAATCTAGAGTTTTATTTAGGGAAATCTTTGGAACCCAACAGCTGGGTAATCTGAGACTCCCACAAGTAAACCCCAAGATAAAACCTAAAGAATGAAGATGCTCTTTTAAGATTTATGTTAGGGGTTCAATTTCTTGATAACGGAATTCTTCTAACTAGCCAATACAGTTCTCTTTCCCCTGGTAAGGAGGTTGGACTCTTTCTCATATCTGTGTAAGGAAGTATATATAATCTTGCTACTCTTTTTACCCTGCAGATCCTCTCGCAAAGCAACTAGTATTTTCTCCTAAAGTTCCAAAGCTGATGGCTTCACCAGATGTTGATTATCCCTGGTCATCCTCCACAGGCGAAACATTCTGTGGCCATTTCAATATGCAACTGGAGGAAGCAGATCCAGCCGATATTTCACCTGTGCTGGAATCCCCCACTCCTTCCTCCTCCAATAATTGTAATATCCCCAAACTGCCTTTGCCCCCTGTTAAAACCTTTACATTATCCAACCATGCTAGACTTCCAGATTGTAGCTCAGTCCCCAAAGAGACAAAACGCACATGGGACAGCCTTTTCATGGATGCATATTGGGGAGATGTTTACATTTTTGTGGAAGAAAATTCATTTATCATGGCACATTCCAGTATTCTGGTGAGTTAATTACACCTCCTTTGCCCTTCCCTGATGTTTTCATTTCAGTTCCTTGTAGATGTCGTATAAGAAATGCTGACGCAGAGATGATCTGGATTGGCATATAATTTTTAGTATATTTATTGTAGACACTGCCTTCCATAATTTGTCCATCAATCTGTCTGTTTCTTTAATTGGGAAGGCATTTTAGTGGGGCTCATTGAGCAAATTGCATCGTGACCATCAATGAAGAGAGACAATTACTGTGGGTCAGGATTTAGGCTTACAAATTAATTTTCTTCCATGCAGCTGCTGCATCGCCAGTGCTTTGTAATATAATGCATCAATCGACAGTTAGGAATGGTATGAGGTTTATCAGGATTCCTGAAGTTCCTAATGAAGCTGTCCAAGCGTTCATTCGCTTTCTTTACTCAATCTGGTATGATGGCTATCCTCTCTATTTTAGTTTTTCCCCTCATCCAGTTGTCTGGATTATTTGCTCTAATATTATATAAAACTGGATGCAGCAATGAAGAGTATGTCCTCCATTTGCTGATTCTATCGCACTCCTATTCAGTTCCATCATTGAAAAGGGTTTGTACTCACTATCTGGAGTATCACTGGCTGACCAAAGAAAATGTTGTAGATGTGCTCCAGTTTAGCTAGGTACTGCGATGCACTGAGGCTTTTCCTCTTTTGTATCCGCATGGTTCTGAAGGACTTCAAAAGTGTATCCTTGACTGAAGGTTGGAAGGTAATGAAGCGTGCTAATCCTGCTCTTGAACAGGAGCTCCTAAAGGCCGTTGTTGAAGTAGATTCTGTAAGTCAATTTTTCTCCTTCCTTGGAGTAGCTTTTGCCATTTCTCAAATGTAGAAGTATGAGCCAAGCTGTGGTATATGGAATCATTGCATGGAGGGAGGTGATCTATAAAGTCATTTAGAAAACGAAGGCTTTAATGATAGGTTTAAAGAAAACCCAAGCAACATGGGAATCATTTTGCATGTCTGATCTATTCATAGCATGGTAGGAGGTTTTTGGATGCTATGTGCTTATGGATCATATGTGCAACTCATGCGAACGCTGTTACTACAATTACTTGGAGTTCGAAGTGAGGATTATGAACTTGAAATAGTACAATCATTTCACGGTGACATCTACTACTCGCGGTGAATGCTTTTATTCTGCAGATTACATGAGACACATAAGTAGCGGAACTAGTTATAACTTTCCGGATCTTTGGCTACTATGTTATTTGTATTGTGGTGGACCATGGTTCATGACTTCTCTTTAACTGCTGTTGCTGCTACTACTGTTAGTAGTAAGACTTCCCACATGGATGGGATAGGTCTCATCAGTTTTAGATCCATGTGAGGGTTTCACTAAGGATGTCTTCTATTTTATCCTCTCCCCCTTGATTTACCGCATTGACAAATTTTCTTGAGATTGTTCTCAATTTTATGCTTGCATTTCCTTCTTTAGATGCGCTAGAATTAAGAGATGCTTCAGCTCTATCTGATCTTCTTCTATAACATTTTGCTCTTAGCCTCTTCCAAGTCCTTCGTAGCAAAGAATCACTGAATGTCTACATTCTTATCTTTTTGGTTACATTATTCTTTGCATCAAGCTCCTCCTGTTGCTATTGAGCAAGGTTGTGATTTCACCTTTATCGGTATGACAACCAGATTGATTCCTGGAAGATTGATCATTTCTCCTTCCCTACGAAAATAACTATGCATCGTTCTCATACTGGTGGATATGTTACTTTCATGATAAACCTAACCGTTGAGAATTGTTTGCATTGTGGTCTTATGGCTACTGTTGTTTCAGAGGAAACAAGAGAGGCTGAGGAAGATCGAAGAGAGACAGGTATACTTGCAACTTTACGAGGCCATGGAAGCCTTCCTTCACATATGCAGAGATGTTTGCCAGACGATTGGACCACATGACAAACTCCTTATAGCATCGCAGCCTGTCTGTGGATTCCCTGCTTGTAAAGGACTCGAGACCTTAGTACGTCATTTTTCCAGTTGCAAGGTCCGCGTTCCTGGAGGATGTGTACACTGCAAGCGCATGTGGCAGCTTCTTGAACTGCACTCTCGGATGTGTACCGAGCCTGATGATTGCAAGGTTCCTCTCTGTAGGTAAGTGAAAGAACTTCTATGTTTGTCACCTCAATTTTAATCTGGAGAAGTTTAGATGGATGCAGGATGTGTCTAGATGTGACTGCCCATGATGTATGGGTTGTTTTTCGTTCACACATTTTTTTCTTTTTGGTTAGTCCTATTCTAACTCCTCTGTCTCTCTCTCTTTCTCTCTCTCTCAAACTTTTACTTCGCCTCTTTGTAGACGTGGGAGTTGAACCCCACATTTGAAACTAAACATCCCCACCCCACCTAATTCTCTTACCACTGGGCCCAGTTCATTCAGCTAACTAAATAGGTCATAAAAAGGATTGGATATTGAGTGAAACTCACTCCAGATGGTCAAGTGAGAATTGCATTGCTGACTCAAAAGTTCGTATTTCTAGTGTCTTGCATGGAAAAAAGTCCCAACACTGATCTGAAGAAACTGGTTGACGAGTCATAACTTTTTTAAGGCAAGCATGTTTTTCTTCCCAAATTATTCTTCAATGATTTAAAATTAAGTGATTACGCGAGATGCATATCGGGGCTAAGTCTTCTTATTGGGGTGTAGAGTTGAAGAGCAGCACCTTCGTTGAACTGATTTGTATTGTGAAATTGATTGCTCTACATTATGTCTCTTTTGCTTTTGCCAGGCAATTTAGGGTGAAGATTCGGCATGGAAGCAAGAAAGATGAGTCCAAGTGGAAAATGTTGGTCAACAAAGTAATTGCAGCTAAGAATGCATTGGGACCATTCTCAGCTCGGTGCTCAGGTTTACTGTGATATCTTTGTAGCTTAAAAAACCATGCTTGTCCGCACGTTTGATTCATCCCGATTCAAAAAGAATAAAAGTATTGCTGGAAACGTATAGTTATTTTTGTCATACTATAAGTCTTTACAGTGACCTGTACATGAGTTAGCTGGAGAATGTTTATACATTACTTACATTTGACTTTTAGCTTCTTCTTCTTCTTCTTCTAATCAGATTGCTTTTATTTTTGTCATACTATAAGTCCATGAACCTGTTTATACCACATTTGAACTTCTTCTTCTTCTTCTTCTAATCAGATTGCTTTGCGCCATGAACCATGCCATGAACCACAAGGCCTGGTCTGTAAGACCAATGCGATCAGAGGGATTGGATTTGCATTGGACCCGCATAATCAGAAGCGCTATATATATATTGCATAGCATATAGGTGTATGTGCATTTATGTTTAATTTACATGTTTTGCATTTATTTATTGGACCGATGACAAATGGGTTCGAATTAGTAGTTCCGAGCTTTAACTTGGCAGGCCAAACTAAGCCCACGACAAGAGCAAATCGGCCCAAGCCCGTATCCTCGGGGAGATTTTACTGATTTATCCTGAATTAAATCAAAAAAAAAAAATTGGTTTTGAAAAATCTTTGTGGATATGGATTTGGAAAAATTAAAACCCTAATCCATGCCCTATAAAAAGGTAAAATGCGTAGGGTTTTGGGAGGAGGCCACACATTGAACATACGGCCACAATGGAGAGCATAGAGAGAGAAGAAATCGTGAGGGGTTTTCTTCTGTTGAATTTTCGTGGGTTCTATTAAAATCAATTCAAACTGCCTGCAAAACATTTTTTTTTTAAATAAAAGAGAAATGTACCGAAAGGGCGTTAGAGAAATCTAGCGTAATCAAGTTCCCGAACTCACAATCTCTGGTTCGTAGGAGTAAAGTAAATCTCCTGTTACTTTACTTGGGTTTCTAATCGACCCACCAAAAATAGATTAGTGGCGACTCCTAATTGAAAAATCAATTGCATAGTAAGAACTTGAACCTAAGTCACGAATTGGTATGGGCTTGGGAGAGCTGAGCTAAGTTTAAGCCTAGTAATCCATTAGTCTAATTTTAGGTGGTGCACCCGAAATTTAGATCGCGGCAGCCAAACAAGAAATTTTCTTCTGATTGTGCGTAATCTCCATTGGATTTTAATGAATCACACTCTGTTAAATCAACTTTAATGGTCAAAAACACAACCTAAAGATATGAAAGGAATAAATTACTATCAGGTTTTAATAACAGTGGGCATTGATGAAGAACTCACCAGCAATCTAAATATACACTTTCAAAGATTATCATCATATTAATGGAGTTTACCACACTTTCGGATAGTTAATAAAGTTATTTGAATGGTATCTACTGATCCATATACGTACAATTATGGACGTGACATAAATATCTACCAACCTTTTATACTAATATATGAGTCGATGCATAACTTCTCAGTATAGATTGAAATCAACACCGTATTGTCCTTCACCTGAACTTATGAGCATGCCGAGAAAAGGTAAACTGTAAAATATTTGCTTGAACATTTTTAAGACTGACATTTACTGACTCAGTCTTAAAAATGTGCACGTTTGTTTGAATTTAAATAAAACTAAATAGTACTTTTTACTTTTCCAAGTCAAAACTTAAAATATCACTAAAATTTCGGAAAATTATGAAAACATAGAATATGAGTCTTTATGCTAAAATTTGAGTACTATGAAAGTTTAGAAAGTTTTGGATTTAAAGAAATGCTAAAAGTGTGTGAATTATAAGATTTAAGTTAAGCAAAAAAGGAAAAGGTAAAAATCATTCCATACATACCTGTGATTAATAGAAACTTATTAATATAGATTGAAAACTTCTTATTAGTTATCTGGGACAATACACAAATATAATGTTGACCGCCAGAAATACTCAAAAACCAACTAGAAATAATAAAAACAACCCAACCCTAGGCAAATTGCTAAAATGAATAGAGGTAATAAGTAGGCATTGTGCTAACAGCAAGGTATATTTTTGCTCATATTACTTACATTTAACTTTTAGCTCCTCCATCAAAGGCTTTATCTCTTGCAATTGTGTCAGGAGTGCAACTAGAATTTGCAGAATTCTCGCCTAGACTTAGGTCCGTAAAACCAATGCGATCAGAGGGATTGGTTATGGATCGGACCTGCATAATCAAAAGCGTTGTCCTGGCTGGAGAAGAAATTTCTTCAGTTTGGGCATAATCTCCATAAGATTTTAATGAATCACACCCTGTTAAATCAACTTTAATGGTGAAAAACACGACCTAAAAATTTGGAAGGCATAAATTACAATAAGGTATTAATAATAGCCAGTATTGATTAAAAACTTACCAACAATTTAAATATACACCAGTGGGGTTTGCCCCAATAGACATCTTTCTTACATGAGAATGGGGAGGTGGGGGGTTCAAATCCTCGCATTTTCAGGAAAGTTGGTGTGACTACGATTTAGCTTCAAGTGTAGGTTTCGACTTTCACGCTTTGCAATAAGGTAGAGCAAAAGTATAATAGTGAGACTTAGACTCTGAGTAGAGTAGGACTGAAAAAAATAAAAAACTAAATATGCACATTTCAAAAATTGTCATCATATTAATGGAATTGATAGTTAATAAAGTTATTGAATGATATCTACTAATACATATGTGCAATCGTCAATATGACATAAATATCTACTGTCCTTTTGTACTCAAGGAAGATCAAATGTCTAAAAGTGAGAGTTAAATTATGAGTAGAGTAGGATTGACAAAAAAAAAAAAAAGTCTAAATATACACATTTAAAAAATTGTCATCATATTAATGGAATTTACTACACTTTTGGTAGTTAATAAAGTTATCGAATGATGTCTACTAATACATATGTGCAATTATCAATATGACATAAATATCTACTGTCTTTTTACACTGAAAGTCATTATATACGAGTTGATGAATAACTTATCAGTATAAATCCAAATCAACAACGTATTGTCCTTAGTGCCCTCATGTGAACTTATGATCATATTGCGAAAGGTGAAAGGTAATATACTAACTTTGCTCGAACATTTACCAACTCAATTTTAAAGGCGTGCACTTTTTTTGGATTTAAATAAAACTCAAAAGTACTTTTTACTTTCCCATCAAAAATTAAAAGATTACTAAAATTTCGAAAAATAATGAAAATATAAAATGTGACTCTTTGAGTTAACATTTGAGTACTATGAAAGTTTTGGATTTAAAAAAAAAAAAAGTTAAAAAGTGTGTGAACTGTAAGATTTAAATTAAGCAAAAAAAGTAAAAATTAATAGTCATTTCATACATGCTAGTGATTAATAGAAAACTTATCAATATAGATTGAGAACTTCTTATTAGTTGTCCGGGAGAGTACACAAATATAATGCTGACTGTCCAAAAAATAAAAAAAAAAAAAAAAGATAACTAAAAATAATAAAAACCACCCAACCCTAAGCAAATTGCTAAAATGAATTTGCAAGGAGGGGCAATTTGGTGTTTTCAATGGTTTTGCTTAGAGGGTACGTGAATGGTATTTTTATAAATAAAGGCAATAAGTAGTCATTGGGTTCACGGTGAGCTATATTTTTGGTACTTTCCCCAGAGGAAGAAGGAGCCAGTCTAGGTCAATATAAGCATTACTTACAAAATTGAACAACAAAAAATATGCAGATTCATAGAAGAAACGATGCAACAAACTTCAATCAGCTACTTTAACAAGTGAGTCGATATTAAATATTTGATAAAGATTTACAACCTTGTTCACAACTTGATTTCATATATTTCTAGCATTAATAAAAGAAGAGAGAATTCCAAAATTTACTCCTTGAACTCATAGTCAATGTTCAATGGTCCTTAAATTTTAATTTTGGTCACATTGATATTTGTGCTCCGTGAGTCGAATCAATTTGGTTTTTTTATATCTGTAAACAAGGATTTAATCCTTCATAATATTTTATGACTAATTTCATTAAGCAATACCAGTCCATTCTTAAGCAAATTATATGGGTCGGCAAATAGCATAAATTTCCGATCTTTCGGCTCAATATACTACTATGAATGCATGCAAAGCGCCATATGCATCTGTACTAATTATAGAGCATTGTATAAGGCTTCACTAGTATAAGTTTAATCCATTTTATTCGTTAGTTTTTTATACTCACAAGAGATGAGGACAGGCACCTAGTGGGCTTACCTCCTTTCAATGTAACCCATAGACAAACATCAATTTGGCAAGATATGTTCTCAATTTTAAGTTGATTTAAAAGATTTTATTTTCTTTTTATGGCGGATAACCAACTGTTGAAATCTAAATTTTTCCTTGTAGATCCTTATCGCATTTTCCAAAAAATTAGCGATCAAATTAGCCGATAACAACACAATTGACCCCTAAAAAAAAAAAAACAGTGATGTTACATAAGTTTGCACTTTTTTTTTTTGTTGCATTTAGAAGCCAGAGAGACTGTAGGCTTTTAATACCTAAGTTTCCATTTTTGTACGCTTTGTGTATTTTATAAAAATGAGGGATCAAATTTGTATCCCTAAAAAAAAAGGTTTAGCTGGCATAACAATTTTTAGTCTACTCTGAGAATAACAGCCTATTGTGAGCTACTAATTCTTGTAGGATTGGGCTCCATAATAATCTATAATTATTTTGGCTTAGTTTTTTGTGGTCTAGAATAGACTATTACCCAATCATTTTTAAAAAAAAAAAACCGTGATTTTATGTAATCTTGAATTCATTTTTCTTGTATTATTTCTTCTGCACCTATAAACTAAAGGTGTTGTAGTTTATAGATACTCAAGTTTCCCCTCTTATAGACCACCCATGCATTTTATGAAAATTAGGGATGGAATTTACCTCACTCTCGTGATCGTAGCTTAAGGCTGAGGCGCGGAAGCTTGCCTCACTCTCACGGGCATTGCAAGCTCATTACCTGGTCTACTGGTTCTTTAGCTCTCCTTTTAGCAGTGATACTCTTTTTAGCATTTTGTTTAGTTGTTCTTCATGCCTTTATGTTTAATTCTAACCCATAATATATGCGTGTGGAGTCTTAGTTTTCATATTGGTTTATGGTTTAGTGTGTTCAATTACATCACCATAAAACCATGATGTAATCGATTTGTCTTGGATATTCTTACTTAATTGTGAATTTAGTGCCATGCTCAAGTATTTTCCTTACCATTTGTTCATGCTTGGTTTGATATCTTGCTTGTTTGCCTCGGTTTAGGCTGGTCTTGAAGCTTCGCCATACATGGATTTTCTAGGCTCATCCTCTCACTACTCGTCAACGTTGATGTTGTTATTCCTATAATGTTAGATTAGGGTGTTGTGACGTCTCTTGCGTTAGATATTATATATGTTTAGTTTAAACCATTTGTTTAGTTTGTATATTCCACGTATGTCACATGCAAACTGGTTCTTGTATAACTCAAGGTATAATACTTGGATTCATCTAATGTGTTATGCATGTTGGCTTTTCTCACGTTTTAGCAAAGTTGCATGTTAGAACCAATTGCCATTAAGTTGTTGTCAAGTTAGCATGTTTCTGAGAAATCTTTTGGATTTGGTACGCTATAAGGCTTCTCGATTCAGACTTGGGCTTGCTATACCTCTGGCTTGTATGGCCTGTTTATGGCTCTTGAGTGTTTATTTGATGGGTTTCCAGTTGGTTCGGGGCTATTTAGCACGTGAATAGAGGTCTAAACTTGCTGTTTATATCGCCTGAGGGGCTGGCAACGAGCTTAGAGCTTCTATTCGGCCTTGCTAGGGGTCTCGACCTATCTTGGGACATTCATTTTACATGATTACATCGTCCACATGTCATAATGACATATTTGCATCATAATGTAGTTCAATTTCTAGCCTGGTGTCTAGTTTATTATATCTTAACATGCATTTAGTATAGCTAGAGTTTAAATCATGTTCATCATGGATAAAAATGAAAAAGAAAAAGAAATAAATAAATAAAATTGAAAAATCGGGGAGGCATTTGGTAAGACATGGCGTTTTTAGGGCTAAGTTTGATTTATTCTTTGTTGAATTTCATTTTCTTTAATGCGGCAAAGTTATCACCTAGCTTAAAAAATTTACTTGTCTTAAACTAGGTTGATTGCATATATACATTAATTTACAGGAGTCCTATCCGTAGCTTAGTAGCAAGGCAATTTTATATCTTTGCCCCAAATGACTTGGGTTCTACTTACTATATTGCTTGTGATTATATTGTCGTGATTTGTTTGATATATCGCTTTGTTTAATTTTTGTCATTAGAGTGTTCCTCACATTATATATATAAGGATGGAAAAAACCTACTTATTCTTCACAAACACACTCATATGATTTGTTAGATTGTATCTTATTTATAAATAATATCAAGTGTCTTGGCAGACATGGTATCACCAAACATTTCACTTGCTATCTATAGATTATAGATGGATGTGCAAGTAGAATGGAGATAGGAACGATTTGACGATAAAACATGAACTTGACACAAAACAAGAATCATCGTCCATGCTTATGATACTTTTCTTCTACCATTTAATGCATGTGATACCTATAAATGAACAATAATCTTTACCCGAAATTTTCTATCCTTTGAAATGATAGATCTTCATATAAAGAGGGACAAACGTGAGAAAAAAGAAAAACGAGAATATTTTGCCCTAAATGGACAAAAGGCAAAAGGGTGATGAAATAGAAGAAAGGAATAGTTTGCCCATTATATAGACAACGCTTACTGAGCTCATGCAATCTTGACAAACAAATTTATATTTCTATACATTTTAATTTTATGACAATTAATCCTTTCTAATAAAAAAGAAGAGCAAGTAAGGGAACCACTTCATGTCAAAGCAATCAATAATCCATTAAAGGAAAGAAAGTTAAAAAAAGATTCTTGAGATTTGTGGAAAATCTGCACCACTAGGAGTGATTTGACGATAAAACATGAATTTGACACAAAGCAAGAAGCATCATTTACACATATGATACTTTTCTTTTACCATTTAATGCATAGGATAATTGTGAATAGGCAATAATCTTTACCCAAAATCTTCAATCCTTTCAAATTATTGATCTGCATGAAAAGAGGGAAAAATGTGAGAAAAAAGAGGAAGAATATTTTGCCCTACATGGACAAAAGGCAAAAGGGTGATGAAAGAGAAGAAAAGAATAGCTTGCTTGTTATATGGGCAAAGCTTATTGAGCTCATGCAATCTTAACAAATAGATTTTATATTCTTATAAATTTTAATTTTATGACAGATAATCTTGTCTAATAAAAAAGAAGAGAAAGTAAGGGAACCACTTCAGATCAAAGCAATCAACAATCCCGAAATAGAAAAAAAAAAGATAAAGAGAGATTCTCAAGATTTATGGAAAACCTATTGCACTAGGAATGATTTGATGATAAAACACGAAGCTGACACAAAGCAAGAAGCATCATTCACGGATATGATACTTTTTTCTGCCATTTAATATATGAGATAAATAAGCGATAATTTTTACCAGAAATTTTCAGTTCTTCCAAATGATAGATTTGCATATGAAGAGGGAAAAAAGTGAGAAGAAAGAAGAAGAATAATAATATTTTTCCTTACGTGGACATAAGGCATAAAGGTGATGAATGAGAAAAAAAAGAATAGTTTGCTCATTATATGGACAAGGCTTATTGAGCTCATGCAATGTTAATAGAAAAATTTTATTTTTTCTATGAAGTTTAATTTTATGACAGTTAATCTTATCTAATAAAGAAGAAGATAAAGTAAGGGAACCACTTCAAGTCAAAGCAATCAACAATCCGGAATTAGAAAAAAAAAAAAAGAAGAAGAAGATAAAAAGAGGTTCCTGATATTTGTGGAAAACTTGTCGCTGCTAGGAATGATTTGACGAAAAAACATAAAGTTGACACAAAGCAAGAATCATCATCCACGCATATGATACCTTTCTTCTGTCATTTGATGTATGGGATGTTTGTAAATGAGCAATAATCTTTACCCGAAATTTTCAATCCTTTTAAATGATAGATATGCATATAAAGAGGGAAGAAGGTAAGAAAAAAGAAGAAGGATATTTTGCCCTCCATGGACAAAAGGCAAAAGGGTGATGAAAGAGAAGAAAAGAATAGTTTGTTCATTTTATGGCCAGAGCTTATTGAGCTCATGCAATCTTGATAGACAAATTTTATATTTCTATAAATTTTATTTTTATGATATTTAATCTTGTTTAATAAAAAAGAAGAGAAAGTAAGGAACCACTTCAGCTCAAAGCAATCAATAATCCAGAAATAGAAAGAAAGATAAAGACAGATTTCTAAGATTCATGGAAAACCTGTCACCACTAGAATTGGTTTAACGAAAAAATATGAAGCTAACACAAAGCAAGAAGTATCACACATGCATATGATACTTTTCTTTTTCCATTTAATGCATGGGATACTTGTAAATAAGCAATAACCTTTACTCAAAATTTTTTTAATCCTTTCAACTGATGGATTTGCTTATAAAGAGGGAAAAAGGTGAGAAAAAAAGAAGAATAAGAATATTTCTAAGATTTATGGAAAACCTGTCACCACTAGGAATGGTTTAACGAAAAAACATGAAGCTAACACAAAGCAAGAAGCATCATGCATGCATATGATACTTTTCTTTTGCCATTTAATGCATGGGATACTTGTAAATAAGCAATAACCCTTACTCAAATTTTTTAATCCTTTCAAATGATGATTTTGCTTATAAAGAGGGAAAAGGTGAGAAAAAGGAAGAATAAGAATATTTTACCTAACATGGACAAAAGCAAAAGGATGATTGACAGAGGAGAAAAAAATAGTTTGCTTGTTATATGAACAAAGCTTATTGAGTTCATGCAATCTTAATAGACAAATTTTATTTAATTTTATGAAAGTTAATCTTGTCTAATAAAAAAGAAGAGAAAGTAAGGGGACTAATTCATATCAAAGCAATCAATAATCGGAAATAGAAAGAAAGAAAAGAGAGAATCCTAATATTTGTAAAAAACTTGTCGCCACTTGCTTTTAGTGGGAGATGCCTTCTTAGAGCATCTTACTTATGGTAACTCCAATGTGGCTTTGGCTTATATCAATCATCCACATTAAAGGGCAAGTTTTCTTTTTTCCATTTCTTTGGCTAAATTAAACTTTATGGTGGAATCGTCGTTGGTTGAATCGAGGTGATAATGGAGTGAAAGGACATTTTCATTATCTTGCCAAGTACATAACAATGGCCAAGTTTCACATTAATAACCTAATGGCGTCTTCCAATTTTTTGGACACATGACGCATTTGTAAACATTTAATTTTACTCATTAGGGATTCAACCAACTCGAGTAAGATTTATCTAGAGCTCCATTTTATTTGAGAAATGGTTGGTTAATGATTCTTTTACCTTCCTAGATATTTGAATAGATAAAGTCTTTTGACAAACAAGTAAAGAGTCATCTTTACATGTATATATTGCATTTTCTTGCAATCCCGTTAAATCACTTAAGGTTTGAAAAACAATCGATTCGATTAGTTACTTGAACTAAGTGTTCAGCATCATCATTTCATCAATTAGCATTAATGAAATCCCCTGATATGGACACTAATCTCATAATTTTAATGTAGGATGGAGAAAACCTTTCAAGTAAGTTTCATACATGTACTTATTCAACGAACTGCAAAGAAAAAAAAATTGCACGCATATCATTTCTACACGTTGTACTCACTTTGGATAGACTTTTTTTTTTTTTTCCTTTTCCGTTCGAATACATTAAACAGAATTTTTATCTATGTAACACTAACAACTAAGAGCGGTTTTAGAAATAATTCCATAAAAGCTCAAAAAACGACAAGAAGAACAGAGGAAAAGGCAATATTGAAATCTCTGCTTTTAACAGATACAGAGAATTACTTCATCCTTCCTTTCTGTATTTAACATGATCTCAAATGTAGATTTAAGGAAGAATATTTTCCCCAATTTTTATTTTTATTTTTATTTTTTATGGCTCTCTCGCATTTTAAGAATTCTTAATGTTAAAAATCTGAAATCCGGGAAAACATACCAGAATGTCCTATACAATTTTCCATCCTTTTCCGAAGCTCAAAACACTTGATTCCAAATTTTGCAAGGAAAATGGTAAATAATTTTAGGGCACAGTCATATAAGCTATTAATTTAATTATTCAACAAGTTTATTTTGGAATAAAGAGCCAAGAGTTGCACATCAACTAGAGGACAACAACGTCACTCACAAATTCCTGCAAAAATTTTGTCAAAATAAAAAATGTGAGTCCCGAATCACGTAATCTTGTGCAAGTTAAGAGCATTATGTGAAAAGGGCAAAAGATAGAACTTAAATGGGTCGAAGCTAAAGAAAAAAAAAAGCAATAAAAATATCTAAGTTAAAGGAAAAAGGAAAAAAGAAAAAGAATATGAAGTGGGTCCAAGATAAAGAAAAAGTCAGGCCAAATATCGTAGCATCGCTTTGTCGGATTGCCAATTTTTGACGCCACTGATTAACAAGCCTATTTGCATTAAAAAAAAACCCCAATATTAAGTTAATCTCAATTATAACCAAAATTTTCTTTCGTCTTAAAAAAATTATCGAATTTCACTTTAGCCCAAATTTACCCCATTGACCCTTTGTCTAAACATTGCTACTGGTTTTCTTCAATACTATTAGTATTAGAATGCTGCTGTTGTTTCATACGAAAATAGGAGTATCAATGAAGATGCAAGTTCTTATAATGAACCTATAACATACCTTGATATATATATAATTTTGAAGAAATTAGTTGTAATTTTTGGACATGTGGACAAATTTAGGACTAGAGTAAAATTTGTTGAATTTTTTTAGACAAAACAAAGTTCATAGAATATTTGGAATTGGATCTAAAGGTGGGAATTTTTTGGGCATTAGAGTCTCATTAACATGACCTGAAAAAAATGTGTCCTTTGCTAGTCGACCTTTTCAATTTGTCTTTGACAGGCTAAGACCCGCTAGTTAAATGAGTTAACATATTACCTGGGTCAATGCAATCTAGCTAGATACATTTAGGCACTCTATTACTCATTTGAACATTGGTTTATTTCTTAAACGTATCATGTTTTGCAACTTGTTTATGAAAGTGCCATGTTGGGTTTTAAAAGATATGATGCAATTAATACATGAGTCAAATATGTATGAATGATTTAGACAAGGGCATATAGAAAAGTAGACACATAAAAGATAACTACCAAAAAAGTCATAAACTTATAATATATATGCCAATTTAATCTTAAACATTTTAATGATTGCTAGTCCTTTTGGCCAATTTTGATCGGAAATAACTAACGTGGACGTTGGTCATTCTACGTGATACCGCTAGTATTGACGCCGACAACTTTTGCAATTTTTTTTTTTCAAATTCTGAATTTTTATAAACTTTTTTTTGTTTTTTCTTTCCCATCATCATTAGTGAGGATCGTTGGGGCCTCAATGATGGCCCACAACACTCGTTGGTCACTTGATGAGGCCATTGCAGCCGGTGGCCCAATGGCTAGTGAAGATCAACAACCATTGCGAGGCCCTGAAAACTCTCGATGGTCATGGTAAAAAAAAAAAAGAAAATGAAAAGAAATAAAAAAATTTATAAAAATTGTCTATGTTAGCGTCGATCGTGCCACGTAAGATGATAGATGTTCATATTAGCGATTTTTAGCCAAAATCGATCAAAAGGATTGCATAAGCAAATTATCAAAAAAAATTAGGACTAAATTAATCAAATTTAGGATTAAAATAGATTTATAGCATTTTTGGTAATTTTTTTGAGTTTTGCGGTGAAATGATGTCGAATATGGAGAAGGGTTCAAAGTAAATGCTCATGCAAAAGATATTCACACGTAGATGAAATAAAATGAAAATAGAGGTAGTAATAGAGAAGACAATGAGCGGGCCCAATGCAATCACGATAACTTCCTCAGATAAAGGCTTGCTCACTTAATAAGAAAAGTGGCCGCTAACTATTCTACTAGTTTTCCTTTCGGCGGTGGGAAGTTTTGACTACCAAGTCCATTAGTGCTGAAGACAAAATTCAAAATTCAAAGCTTTGTATCTTTCTATAGAAGAAATAATGATGAAATCAAACAGTTGAAGATGAGATCAATGCATCTCATTCGTCGAATCATGTGGACCTGATATGGGATCCATGTAATTCAACAGTTGATATTAACTAAACTTATTTATGCCCAGTTAATGCAAATGTTGACCCAACTTGAATTACAAACCCAAGCAAAAAAAAAAAAAAAAAAAAAATCAAAAGAAGAAAAAAACATGACTCACAAATCACGCGCAAGTTAAAAATATCATGTGGGGTCTTCGTGAAAAAAGAAAAAAAAAAGAAGAAAGAGAATAAAGAGGAACATTACTTGGGGTCCAAGAAAAAAAAAGGTGAGATACCAAAAATATGCCTTGAGTCTTACCTTATTATCATTTATAAATCTCTACTTTTGAAAATATCAAATACATACTTGAGTTTTATCTTTGGAGGCCACTTTACACATTTACATCAATTATCTTGGTATCCCTATATAAAAATGTTATTTTCTTCAAAATACTTTTTGCAAATCCTAAATTCTCACATTCACCAAAAAAACTTGAAACGAAGAAGTAAAAATAAAAAATCAAACCACCCAAACCCTAACTAAGATGTTAAAAAGAGTTTGCTAGAAGGGGCAATTTGATCTTTATAATTTAGGGTTTTGCTTAAGGGTATGTGCATGGTATTTACATAACTGTGTTAATCCTCAATTTGACCGCTCATTTGATATTTTGCGGAACTATGGTGTTCTTCAACTGGGTTGATCTCCTTATCTTATAAAAGCACACTCATATAACTTTTTTGATGGTATCTTACTCATCAATAATATCAAGTGTTTTGTTAAATGTAGGATCACCAAATATTTTAACTCATCGTGGATACTGAAATTTCATAATTCAAAACTTGGATAAATATAGATAGATGTGTAAGTAGAATCGAGACAAAATCAATATAAAGATAAAACATCAACTTGACATGAGGTATTTGCTGACAAACGAATAAGGAACTATCTCAATGTGTGTGTGTAGAATTCCCTACTATTCTTCCAATATATATTGTTCTAACCAATATTATATTAAAGAGGAGCAACAATATACAAATTGAGCAAAAAATGGCACTAAATTTGGATATGTGGAATAAATGGAACATTTGAGACTTCATCATATTAAGCCTCTCACTTAGGTCTTTCTAAAGCTTTGGCTTTCAAAAATTTATGCTTTGGCTCGTGTCTTAGTTAGAATTGTGGAATTAGGAGGGAGGGTATATGTGGGCTCAAAATTAACCTATTTAAGGTAGACCTTCTCGAGACGAGTTTTAAATGTTAAGATGAACTTTTTTTAAGGAAGGATTGAGATGCTTAGTATTTGATTTGTTAGGGCTAAAAATAAGATTAAGTTGTCCCACTAATATGCATGTTGACTTTTTTTTTTTTTTTAAATACACGACGGAGTTTAACACAACTTTAAATGTCCACCTGCATACATGTTTTAAAATTCAAGCTTTAGTCAACAAAAAATGATATGCAAATATCTTTGTTTTTATGACAATGGTAGCATGGTAATATTATGTAATTTGACGGAGGAAAAAGGAAAACCACAGTATAAGGCTAGATATATAAATTCTTATGATCCTTCCGGGAATTGAAGGCAGGCAAGGCCAGTGTTCTACACATGCTTCTTCATCCTCCCAAGTCTCAATGTCCCAAGCATTGACCCTCCCCAACATCAGCCAAGCCACCTCCCAACCATTTGCCTTGCTTGTCAATTTCTACTTCAAGGCTTCCTTATAAAGTTTGCAATGCACTATTTTCTTGATGCATGTAAACTTTGAGGATAGTTTTGTCATAATCGAAATTATATTAGAGAGGAGAAAAAATTCAAACTACGCAAAAACATGGCATTTAGCTTCATCTTGGATTTGTGGAACAAATGGAATATCCGAGGCTTTGTCTTACTGAGCCTCTCGCTTCAAGTCATCCTCATTCTATTTGCACCCCTTAGAAAGAAAACAGCGAGCCGACCCATCATCTTCCTCTTATGGTTGGCCTATTTGATGGCCGACTCGGTAGCTGCATTTGCGGTTGGGCTCATCTCTCACAACCAAGGCAATTCATGTACCCATGTAGCAGAAGTAGATGGAGCAATTCAGGCATTTTGGGCTTCATTTCTCTTGCTACATCTTGGCGGTCCGGACACCATCATTGCCTTCTCTCTCGAGGACAGTTCACTTTGGCGACGGCACCTGCTTAGTCTCATCTTCCAAGTCGGTGCCGCCATCTACGTCTTTGTGCGGATATTTCCTAGCAACAAGTCGCTGGTGATCCCGACGATCCTGGTGTTTCTTGCAGGGTTTATAAAAATTGCGGAGAGGACCCTGGCACTTTATCTCTCGAGCTTCTCAAAGCTCAGGGAATCGATGCTCTTAGACAACGAGCCAAGAATGCCCGTAGACTTGTCGCAATTGCTCGAAGAACTCAATATTGAAACAAAGCTTGTCGAGAGCACTGTGGCGAATCATGCTTACTCATTCTTTCAAATCTTCAGGATCTTCATCGTAGATCTAATCTACACAAAGAAACAACGTGAAATGAGCATTGATTATTTTCGCAAAGTTTCTGCGGTGGATGCGTTGAGGGTGATATCGGTTGAACTCAATTTCATTTATGAGGAGCTCCACACAAAAGTGTTGACAATACGTCACAAAAGGAGCTACATTTTGCGCATCATAGCCCTCACTAGCATTGTGATGGCTTTGGGCCTATTCAATCGCTTGAAGAAGTATCAACTTCGCAAACTCGATGTGAAAATTACTCATATCCTTCTTTTTGGAGGGATAATTATTGATGGGATAGCTCTGTTCAACATTGTTTTCTCTGATTGGACTGTTGCCAAAATCAAGTACAACACCACAGGGTCATCTAAACTAGATTCATTTCTCAACAAGTTGGTATCAACCACAAATTATGTGAGGAAGCCCCGATATGCCACATGTGAAGCAGAATCTAACATCAATGTTATTTATGAAGTCTTAGGATTAATATTTCGAAGGTGGTCAGAATCCATATATGCTTGCAACCTTTTTTCCGAGGCATTGAAGGGGAGTTCGAGAAAGATATGTAAGTGCAATCAATTCTGGGGCATCATTGTTTTCAAAAATATCCGCAGTTTTTTATTCCAAATGGGTGACAAGATCATATGCTGTGGTAAAGGATCAATGATTGCAAAAGCGAAGTATGTGTCCAAAAATCCTCTTATGAAGGACCTATGGATCTTTATCTATGAGCATGTGAAACTTCAATCGGACGAATCAGCATGTAATAAACACGGCACGGTGAAATGGGAAATGGACAAGGGCAAGGCTATTATCCACAAGATTATTATAAGATTGCATATCGCTACTGAAATATGCTACAATAAAGAAAAACGATCTATGAGCTCCACAACCACATTTAACAGAGCCCTAGTTGATCAAAGGGAATTTAGCAAGATCCTCTCCGATTACATGTTATATCTTTTACTTAATCAGCCTAATTTGATGGCTGATTTGGCGATGGTGGTCTTTGCCCAAAAGGTATTCGCAAGACATTGCTTGAGGTTGCAGGATTGCATCGGTGATGCGACCACAGATCTGAATGGGTTATGTGAAAAATTGTACGGTGGAGGGCAAGATCGAATGCCCCCTGGAGGAAGGTCCACATCGGAATTGAACGACCCTTTGAAACCCCTGCTCAGCGAAGGGCTTTCTATGGCCCACGAACTGGAAATGGAAGAGGACAAGTGGAAGACGATAAGCGACCGGTGGCTTGATCTGTTGCTATATGTAGCAACTACTATTAGTGGAGAGAGACATGTACAGGTCCTGAGCAAAGGGGGAGAGTTTGTTACCTTTGTTTGGCTGTTGATGGCTCATCTCGGTTTCTTCTTCAAACCTGAATGGGGCCGCTACCGCGGCGATGACAGACGTGGAGACGATAGCGATGACAGAGACGATAGAGATGATAGCGACGACAGAGACGATAGTGATAGAGATGCGAGTGTGGTCAGCAATGAATACTCGGCTTAGATATTTCGTCCACATCAATCATCTTATTTACACCCTCGGTATTTCTACAAATGTTTGTTTGAATAAAATTTACTTGCTTATATATCTTCGTGACTGATGTGGAGAATCAATGGATTTTTATCTATGCCCGTGTCGACTCTTATTTATAATAAATATATCAGTTCATACTTATAATTATATGTTAAATAAAAGAAGAAAATTTAATAAATTTTGCTTCTTAAGATAAAACGATAGTATAGATTGTAAATTTGCATAAAAAATAGTAATTTTCTCATAGACAGGATGGAAATTCAGGAATATTGCCATTTTTTGTCACCTCTTTTTCATTTTGTACGCTCATAAACACGTGTCTCTTTGCTGCTTGATACGAAAGAAGCGACGCCTCTAAAATACGAATAAATTGGGTAATTTCCAGAATATCCCCGCGAGTTTCATCATCCAATAATCCAAAAAAATAATAAAAATGCAGGAAAAAAAAACAATATACAGAAAATTCCAGAAGCCCCCACATCTCACTTCAAAACCTAAGCCCCCACTCCTCCAATCCTCCAACGCCGCCGCCGTTACCTCATCGCCGCCGCCGCCGCCGCCGCCCCGCCGCCCATGCTGATGTATTACTTTCCCTCTTCTCTGACTCCTAAATCCTAGACACTTCCCCGTCGGCCGAAAGCACCTCGGCGTGTCCTGCGCCTCCACCTCCGACCCTGCCCCGACCAGCCACTCCCCTCCCGCGACGGCGACGACCCACAACATCAGGGACGAGGCCCCGCCGCCACCACCAGGCCCACACCTTCTCCGCCAAGTGCGTCCCCTTCGGCTGCGGCTTCACCGCCTCCGAGTCCTCCTCGCTCGACGAGATCGTCTACCGCAGCCGCTCGGGCGGCCTGCTCGACGTCCGGCACGACAGGGACGCCCTCAATAAGTTCGACGGCGCGTGCTGGGGGAACCTCTTCGACTCGCGCGTTGGCTATGAGCCCGCCTTCATACATTGGTTGGGTAGTGCACCGTCTCCTCTCAGAGCCTCCTCCTTTCGAGGCAGGGGACTCGCATCGGCCTGATCCTCCACCACGACGGACGACGGAGCATCCGCTTCGACGGCGAGCGCGATCCCGGTGGCCTCCACCGCCGCTCCGCCCATAGACGCCGGATCGTCGATTCGGAAGCCGATCAGCTGGTGGCCCGGTACGTACTTCCCTCGCTCGTCACCAACGCCTCGTGGGAAGCGAGATCCGAGATGTTCGAGGAGGTCGGCGATGCCGGTGCGACCGAGAGTGCTGCGTCGCCGGAGAGCGAATTGGCTCCGAGGAGTCCGTCTAGGAGCAGGGCGAGCGTTTTCTACGAGTTTTCGAGTGATTATGTTGCTCGGAGATCAGTATAGGAATCCTTGGAATGAGATCAGGATGGGGAAGCTGGTGGAAGATGTCGATGCTCTTGCTGGGACTATATGCTGCTATAAGGTAAATTAAACTGAGCTTTGAACAACTATCGGATGGTGGTGATACTTTTGTTTCTGGTTCTGAATGTGGTGCCATTTGTTTTCTGCGATGTTTCTCCAGCTTAAATTTCTCGTTTGGATGATGGTTCGATGGTTGAAATGTGGGTTTAACTGAATTTCCAGCGTTTTTGTCCCACCTATTGCTTGTTTCGAGGCAATACATGCATACTGTGTCATTGTAAAACAGAGAGTTATTATGGGCTTTGTGTGCAGAAGATGAATTGCATAGGATGTCATTGACACTACTAGAGTTAGGTAATACAGTTTGTGGTGCTTCAATAAATTCCTGATATAAAACTGACAGATGCTGGTGCTTAGTCTGTGGATAATCAGTTCTAGTACTCTGCTATTCGTAGTTTGAATGTCAAGTCCTTGTTTGAATAATCTAGAATTGGTCATCTGGTAATTAAAGAATATATTGAACAACGTGCTGCTGCTTTGCTGTAAGAAACACTTTGTCTCTATCGTTCGTTTATGTGCATATCTAAATTCTCATCAATCTTTGTCCATATCAAGTTCTGCAATCAGAATGCCTAATTTCTCCAGTCATTAGTCATTGTTCATATAGTTTAGAATTGTGCGTAACAGAACATCCCCATTGTATTCAGCCTTTTGCCTTTGGACCAGCATTGCTCCATCGACAATGGCAACGCAAGGCCTCTATTATCAGCCACTGCTTCCATAGACAGAATGGCCCTCGATAGGCCATCCGTATTGAAATTGACTTGCAAATAGCACGATCTGTTACATGGGTATCATATGAAACAAAGGCAGTCCAACTGGAAGTAACTCAGTCCATAGAAGGTATCATATGAAACAGTACTCCGATTGATGATAGCATGCTATTTCCTCCCTCAAGTTGATCATTGCTTTATTGGCTTATAGGACGAGAATACACATTTGCATGTGCTGCCACTAAGCAGTTGCAGGAGTCATGTCACTCCTGACCCTGAAGGATGGTGGCAATTTGATGGCTGTGCCTTAAGTGTGTGTTTATTCTTCGCAAACCATATTTACTCTTGCATTTTTTCTTTACTCTACTTATAAAAACTATGGAGGAGTCTGCTAATTTGCTAGCCATTCACCATTCTCTTATTACCAAAAATAAAAATAAATAAATCAAACCCATCCAAACTATGGAGAAGCTTGCTGATCAACATCCTCTTGCTAAGAAATATTGGTAGTTTGTCAAGGTTTTCGATGTGTTCAAGCACAATACTCAGATGTCAGATCTTCATAAAGTTGTCCTTTCCATGATATTGTCTTATTACTGATCCATTCTGCTATTTACCTTGCACTGGTATTTTCCTGCAGAAATCAGGGATTCCTCAGATTCAGTTGCACTTACCACCTATTTCACATTTGTGGCTCATGATTCTAGAATTGGGAAATCAGCTCCAATTAAACCCATCTCCCCAGAGATAAAGAGAGAAAAATTACTATGTCAAGAGGCAGAAAAGGAGGACTAAAATGAGGAAACAGAAGAGAGAAGAACGTAACAGAGATACGAATGTGGAGGACTTGTCCAGGCTCCAAGCTTTATTTGCCGAAGATTGTATTGTCTGTGATATGCCAGCTCTGGCAGATAGAGAAAGCATTCTTAATAGGGACGCTTGTTTGATAACTTGTTAATATGCCAGTCACAGCAAAGGAATATTCACAGGAGGGTAGTTGGAGGATTTTAATGCAAAGGGCTTTTGAATTGGCCTTTTCAACCACATATGCCTTTGCTGGTATGGCACTCCGGTTCTTTGAAGTTGACCATGTTGAATTCTTGAGACCTGTAAGTACTCATCCAGCGCATGATGTATTTCTGTGTCTAGGTGCTGCTGTTGCATGACTTAGCTGCTGAGGGTGGATCTGTGGCAATGATTACATGATATGTCTGGTGCCAGTCTTCTATAAGCACAGATTGTCGTACCTGAGCCTTCACTCTTGCAGTTTTATATATATGTGTGAAATCATGGATCTGTTTAGTGGAAGCTCATAATGTGAAGGATATTATTTTTGGGATGTAGGTGGATGTTGGCAATTTTCTCTGCCTCAAATGCTGTGTCCTGTGTAATGTGTATGGAGCTTGACAATCCAGCTGAACCCCTGATAAATGTTGAAGTTGTGGCCCACGTGATGCAACCTGATCTCAGGTCAAGTGAGGTATGAGTGGCCCATGTGTGTTACATTTTCTTTTAGCAAATTTTGATACCATTACTCTGATCAGAAGTCAAAGGATGCTGTGGTTAGGGGATATATCTCTTTACTCCCCCCTTCTTTTGGGCCCAAGCTATCTACCATCCCTTAACATAATGATCATGCATAAGAAAATTCAAATAGAGAAACAAGAATGAACTGGTCACCTAGTTGGGGGATACTGAAGTCTGTCTTTAATCCTATCTAAATGGTGAACTGAACCTTTGTGAAGTTACCATATCTTTTGTCAGACTTGGTTTCAGATCACCCTGTCTTAGATACTCCTAATAAATTTGTTGTTGTTTCATCTATCATCCTAACAGGTGTCAAACAATTCTACTTTACATTAACTATACATCCTGAGGCCTTGAATGATGGATTGAGGATTCAGAAGTCCCATCCATGGAAGAAGAGGCATGGCATGTCCTTGAACGTGTGGATGCTGAGAGTTGTCAGACTTAATCCTGAATACACTTCTCCAGTGACTGAAGCGAATGGCAATGCTTACTCGCAGATTGAATGAGAATTAGTGGAGGACTGAAATTGATACTCAAAAAGCATAAAGTGGACAACATTGCCAAGCAAAAGAGGAACTCAGGGGCATCAGTCTAGTTAGGAAATTCACTGATGCCTAACCCACCGAACATGTATCAGCATTGCAAGTCCAATTATTTACTGCTTCTGAGAAAGTCTCACTGCACAATGTGATGACCCAAAGATTAGAAGATGCCAAGTAAAATGATGTTGAGAAGTAAGAGCCCTGCCAAGTAAAGTCTCACAAGGACATGGGACTAAACACGTCACTGATTCAAATTGATGGATGGTGACAGGAAAGTTGTGAACTTCCACATCTGCTGGTAATAAACTGGTACTCTGTTCAGCGTTGATATGTGAGTGTTTTTTGCTTTGTGACAGAGTTGTTTGCTTTGTCCTAATGCTAGGTCAAGGGACTACATGCTTGCCATTGCATTGAGAATTAACAGAGTTCATATGATAAGGTTTCTTTATGGTGGAAATCTTTTGAGAAATTTGCTTGTGAAACATGCTTGGAGGCAATTGGTAAGTTGGCATCCTTCATAAGATAATCCATCAACGTTTCAGATTTAGACTGGTCGACAATCTGGGGTTGGAACTTGGGAGTTCATTGCTACTAGATCCAGTCGCATTTATTAGCAATTTATTTGAGACATTTCTCTGCTGAACTGCTTATGCTTACCATATTTCTATCCTTGAATGATTGAAAATGGAAAAGGTTAGAACAGAGTATTCTTGCAAACATTTGCAAGAATTTTTTTTTTTGTTGAAACCCGGCTCCCACAGCCTTCATTTTTATTTCTCCCTAATAAGTTCCAGTAATCTACTATGTCCAATCAGCCCACTCGTACCAATTTCCTCTTAAAATTTATTCAGTTACCTCTAATAATCAAATCCAACTCAAACTATGATGTTGGTTCTATACCAAGGAGACAGTGCGCAAGGCCATGAAAAGACCTAAAAAAAGAGTTCTGGTAAGCAAAGCCTCAAGATTGTCAATGCTTCCCGCAGTTGGTCACCTTGCTTTTTCTGTCAGGACAGTTAATGTTATGTAGTTTCATAAACAACTAGCAAAACATGGTACTTTTTGTTGGTTTAATTGGCATTCATGAGAACATTTACGTCTGTAGTAGGGCGATGCTTAATCTAGACTTCATGAACTTTTCAAGCTCTATTTAGCACTATGTGATACTCATCACACCATGGTTCCTATCATACAGAGTCATAGACAAGGAATCATTATGATAAATTCACTGCACGCCCACATAGTTTTATGTAAAGCCCTCTACTGAAAGTTGTCTTAGAAGTTAAATAGAAGTACGAAACTAAATTGTTGCCCTGCGGCCATAGGCGATTTTAGAACAAACTTGTATAGCTGGTATTTTTTATGCCATTGTAATTATATCCGAACCCATGAGATTAAAGTGGTTCGCGGAATGATAGATTCTTATCTATTACTAATGCATTTTGTCTAGCTAATTGAAAATTAGTGAATAGTGAAAACTCACCAATTCGTCAAGTGTTTCTGGGTGAAACCTCTCGGCTGCTCTTTAGGTTGCGACTCAAATTATTAAGGTTAAAAAATAAAGCTCGAGAACATTTCTCGGCTAAAATCAGTTACAGATGTCTAAATTAATACAACATAGAATCTTGTCCTTGTCATGTTCTTACAGGTTACCATTCATCAGGTATTGTCTTGAATGAACTATTAGGCTAGAGTTAAAACCATATCTGAAGCTCTCGCCACAAGTCAAATAGGAGAGTCATGCCTTAGAGCATTAACGTCAACAAACAATATGGTTGATATGAACTGGTCAGATTCACGTTTTTGCATAAACAACTCTTCCATCTTTTCTATAATTGTAAGAAGTTGATCTTTCCATTTATTTCTTCTGTTTCTTCGGATCTCATAATCGATCTCTTTGATACATGCTCACAAAGTACTAAAGACTTACTGGACAATTATCCCCGATAAGGAAATTTGTCCAAATGTAAGAAGATGAACAGTAGAATATCCTTCAATATATTTACTGACACAGCCCGTAAACAATTCCTTTTGTCATTATATTCTCCCCGGCTCTAAATTCTTATATATATAAAGAATTTAGATTCGCCAAATAAAAACTAAGTTTCGTTCATTGAGAATATATATAGAAAAGTAGGGCCCTCTTTTCTTAATGTTTTGCCCAAGCTCTTGTGAGGGACGAAACATCAACGGATGTGTATATCTTCCCCTTTGTTACTTCTTGTTGGGGCATAACTAACAGAGTTTAAGCTATTAAGCTGGATCAGATTTCACTAAGAGCATAATTTATTAAAATGGAAGCTTACTTTTCATGTTTCACTTGAGACTGACCATCTTGAAAAAATAGAATTGGCTGCTCAAAGAGAGTTAAAAGACTTGAAGAGAACGATATCTTCCATTGACATAACTTCCAAATTCCCTCTCATCGATAAGACAATCAACAATCCCCTTGCTGGGCTCTTGTCTGGTCTCTTCTATCCCTCAGTAAAAATTGACTACAAAATAACGAATACCCATGAGATGATTAGATTTATAAACAAAAGTGAACATAAAATGAGACCATCTCTCTCTGTTTTTGAATTCTCTTTCACTGCTGCAGGAGCTATAAGTTCGATTCAATTGCATGAAGAATATGTAGAAGAGTTAAGATAAAGAGTCAGGTTAAGTAAGGATTGTAGCATTGCTTTGTTAACGGCCAATTTTTGACACGAATCATTAACATGACGTGAAAAGGACAAGTGATTGTAGACATATTCAAATTGAGTTTGAATGGATTAATCTTTCTATATACAAACAATACATGTGTTCTTTGCTAAATAACCTTTTCAATTTGCTTATGACATGCATAGATATGACTAATTAGATGAGTTAACATTTAGCCCGTTAAATACATTTAGGCATGTTAATGGTTTAAGCATATTTTTATGAGGGTTCATATCTTAAGTATATCATGTCATACAATTCTACAAAAGTGTCTGTTTGGCATTCAAAGATACGAGATTATTGATAAATGAGTCGAATATGTACGAATGATGCAGGTAAGCACATGTCGAAATGTAAGCCCATAAGAGTTATGTAAGGAAATAATGTCGAATATGTAGAAGAGTCCAAAGTAAATATTCATGCAAAAGAAATTCACATGTAGATGAGATAAATTTGAGAACCGAGACGTGATAGAGGAAACAAAGAGCAGGCCTAGCGCAAGCACAATAAATTTCCTGAGATAAAGGTTTGCATCGATGATGGCGCGCTTTATTTGGAGGCGAAAGCTCACTTCCAGTTGTCTGAAGTCCTGTCAAACCCTGACATCAATCAGCTCCAGAAATTCCTTCCATTCTCTCCATACAAAGTCATTCCCAACATTGAGGAACAAGTCATTGTAGGGGTCTAATTTACTTTCTTCAACTGTGGCGGTATCGCAATCGGGATTTGTATCTCTCACAAGATTGCCGACGGTGCATCAGTCTCCGCTTTCCTCGCTGCATGGTCTGAAATTGCCGTAAATGGTGTCGACAGTGAAGCCAACCTCAAGACTCCCTTCTTGAAAGCATCTGAGCTATTCCCACCAAAGGACATAAACTTCCAAATGCCATCTGGGGTCATCAACAGAGAGAAGCTTTTGACCAAGATGTTTCGTTTCGATGGCGAGAGCTTGGGCCGTCTCAGGGCCAGGTTTGGCAGTACTGCCCCTACACGCGTTGAGGCCGTGACTGCCCTCATATGGAAATCTGCCGTGGAGGCTGCGAGGAAGAGGCCAGACTGGACCAAGAAGTATCCCCATCATCAGCAGTGACACATGTGGTGAACATCAGAAGCAGGATAAGGCCCCAACCATTGCCTGAGAATGCCTTGGGCAATCTGTGGCAGTCCGTTGTGGCACCACTCATGGAACCAAACAAGGAAGCTGAATTTCAGGACTTTGCAGGAATTATCAGGAAATCAATAAGGGCAATTGACAGTGAATATTTGAGTGCGCTTCAAGGCGAGAATGGATTGGCCAAGGCCTGTGAGAACCTCACGGCAGCGCGGAGGCTGGCGGCAGCGTCTACGGGAGAGATCGAGCTCTACAGGTTCAGCAGCTGGGCGAGGTTCCCGTTCTACGAGGCAGATTTTGGCTGGGGAAGGCCTGCTTGGGTGTGTGCACCACCAGTGTTCCCATGAAAAATGTGGTGATTTTGATGGGAACTAAATTTGGGGATGGGATCGAAGCATGGATCACCCTGGCCGAGCATGACATGATCGAGTTCGAGCGCAATGATGAGTTGCTGCAGTTCATTGCGCAGAGCCCTTGACTAGACGCACGACACCACAATGAAAGTGATCGTTTGTTGTTTGTCTGCTTGATTCGGGGTCTCATATGTTCGTCCCCTTAGATGTCGTAAACTGGTTTAATGGTTGGTGTATTATCACGTGTGATTCAAACCTAACGTGCATTGATTTTGATATCCATTTGCTTTGATTTTGTAATTATATCTATGGGCAATTCACTTTGGAAAACGTTGTTAAAATGGAGAAATACAATATGTAATGCATTGGGGCATATAATTAAAAAAATATGTCTAAAGGCATTTTTGTCGAGTCAAAATATTCAAAATGAGTAAATAAAAAGCTCAGACACCCTAAGAAGAATTTAATATGAAATCAATATACTTTAAGCGCATTAATCCAAGCTTAATAACATCTTAAGGGTACTGCGTTGATAAAATTCATTATTAACACGAGCAAAGCTAAATGTATAAAGAATACTTATTAATTTGGTTTACTAATCGATGCGATAATTTTATATTGGGTATATCTAGAAGCGAATGATTCATGCATGATTTTCATTTATTTTAATACCCAATTGTAACTAGGTAATTTTTAGTAAGATATCTATGTACATCTAACATTTTCCTATTAAAACTTGTTTTAAATTCTTTTGCCACATAATTATGTACTAACAGATATTGAGGATCAAACATCTAACACGAATATTGACTAATTCCAAAATTGCATAGGGTTATAAAACTCCGTATAGCAGTGGATAAAAGCAACAACACAAATCTCAGCCCCAATTTTTCAAGCAATTAACTGTAATGCAATATGTATAGCTAATTCAGGGGAAAAATCAAAGGAAGGCTGGCAATGGCCTTAGTCGCTTGGGCCTTTTAGAGTGCGAATGATAACTCTCCCCATTTCAGAAATTAATTTCCATTCGAGAATATGTTCTATTTTTATTTTTTTATTTTTATTTCCCGGACGAGTCTCTAAGCAAGAATATGTATTTGATAACGATACAAAATTTCTCTCTCAAGCGGTGGTAGCGATGGCAACCCGCGGCAGGTGAGCGATTGGCTAGTAGTGAGGATGAGCGAATAGTTTTTATTTTTCATTTTTATTTTATAAATTGAGAAGTAGAAAATTTTTACTTATCATTTCCGTTTCAAACTTATTTTTGGACTAAAAATTTATTTCAAAATAGAAAAATGAAATTGTGTCACTAAATGGATTTTTGTTTCAAACCTATTCCTTAAAAAAAATGCCTAGAAATAAAATAGTTATCATGCACACCATAAATATTCAAAATGACTTTTAGTGCAAAGCATATATGAAAATCTCAACTAATATTTATAATATCTTTCACCTTTATGTCGACCAATACAAAGTATTTCATAAATATACGTCTGAAAATTTATGGGGGTGCATGACAACCACATATTTTTGTTCCATAAACAATTTTTCTATTCCGATTTGTTTCTAGAATAAAATCCGTTTGATAAACCTATTCCATTTTTCTATTTCTGAAATAGATTTTGTTCCGAAATAAGTTTGGAATATAAATCAAAAGTAGAAATTTTCTATTTCTCTATTTCTAGAATAGAAATCATAAATAAAAAATTATTATCATCGTTCGTCAACCGGTCCTTCATCCATCGCTGTTGACCACCGTCCACCGCCACCACCACCGCTTATCGCCGTCGATTGCCACCATTGCCGCCGCTTAGCCACCGCCACCGATCGCTAGTCCACCGTCCAAAAAGAAAAAATTTTGTATTATTATCAAACAAATTTCTATTTTTAGAGTAGAAATTTTGTATCGTTATCAAATAGTTATTTTTGCTTAGAAACTCTTCTAGAAATAGAAATAGAAAAATATATTTCTCTTCCAAAAACTATTTTTGGAATAGAATGGTTATCATTCACCCCATATGTGACCACAACTAACTACTTTAAAAAGTAAAACTATTAGATAAAAGTATGGTTTTAAAATTCAAACATCCTAACACTTTCCCTAAAGTGTAGGTTGTACTTTGTTTTATAATAGTGGAGGCAAATAGGAGTGGTAAAATTTCACACAGTATTATAGTAGCAAATTCCAATTTCAAATACTTCTAAATTTCTATTTGCCTCCCATATTTCATTTTATGCCAAAGTCTAATTTCCATTTCTAATTTCCATTTGAGGGACAGTGCTAGAATATTCAAATATTAATATATGTTTTCATTTATCATTATAAACCTTTAGAACTATTAACAATGGACGGAACAAAATTTTACAATACGATTTAGCAAATTTCGAGCATTGATATCATTTCTAGTGCTTATAAATATACCAAAAATAATTACATTTTCTTTCCCAGGATCAATAAAAAATAGACATTTCTTTTTGTGCGTTTATCTATCCATGCCCCGGTCCCTTATGTGTCATGCACGTCAGTCCATGACAATGTTGCTTGATGTGATCGATGAAAGCAAGTGGATTGACTAGCTTCATTTCTTCTCATTTTAGATGATTATCTACTCCATAACGTCAAATTATAGACGGAGCATTTTGGTAATCATGTCAACTTGTCAGCTAAAATAAGATCAAAATGGAAAAATAGCATACCATAAAGATCAGATGACTTATTATATAGGAAACACTGAAGATTTTTCATCAAAAGAGAAAGCAAGGAAGGTTCCTAACAATCTCTTACGGAAAAGGAAAAGAAGCACACAAACACATATGAGCTTTAGCATACTATTTCTTAATAAGACAGCACAGACGCACCTTATTTCAGTTAGAATCTATTAGACTTTGCATGTGTTATGTTATTATCCTTTTGCCAGTTCGAGCTTTTGAGTTGATATTTGAGTTGGACTTTCTCTTATAATATAAGAGTAAGGTTCCGCCCCATTTTTGTTTTGAGCATTTAGTTGCCCATTTATCAATTCTATGTTTCGTTCTTAATTCAATTGGTACATGGGATGTACTGACACTTGAATTTTGTCGACAAGTTAAACATGCATTTTAAAAGAAAATCATTTCAAGATTCAGATCTCCGATCACAACAAAGTTCCTTCCTTTAACCAAATATAGTTATTTCATGCAATTCTACATCCACTACATTCCACCTGCACATATAGAATAAGTTCTTTGCATTTAAATCACATTTTTAGGCCATTCACGAGTAAATTGAAGAGTTTACTTTTGATCAAATTGAGAAAGTTAACTCCTAATTGAAAACAAAAAAATCGCTACATTGGACATGGACATTCCTTCCATCTCAGAATACGGATTTAGGTTTTTAAGTTTTAAATTATCCTGTATAGGTCAAAGGTTGACTTTTTGGGTCAAACCTTAACCTTCGATCAGAAACGTCGCAGTTTCATTATCTTGTGATATTTTTTCTTCTTGGTTTCTTCTACACATTTGATCTATGGACAATCAAGTTTAGAGTCCTCAGTCCCAATTACAAAATTTTCGATGAACGGATCCTCGGGAGCCGGTCAATCTTAGAAGAGCACTGATTTTTTTTTTTTTTTTTTTTGGGTCAAGACGAGCACTAAAATTCACTGGTTGACTTATTACTGAAAATTTAACTTCAACTTTTTGGGTCAAACCAAACCCAATAAACATAATTTCGAGACATATCCAGCACTTAGGGCTATGGGCAAACGTGAAGAAAGACCATGCAATCCTGGGCCCAATAGGGTTGGCCCATCAAGACTGAACTAAGTCCAGAAAAGGCCAGCCCATGAAGCTCCTTTATGCTAGTGCCCATGTAGCGCATTCTCTTCCTTGGTCAACTCCCTTGCCCATCTAGTCTATTAATATAAGCCCTTCCTATAGTAGTCCTAACCACTCATTCTTGGACAAGTCACTAAACATGTCCTTACAAATGATTGGCAAGCCTATACGAAGGAAGATTCTCTCTCCTTTCCCATTGGTAGATCTAGGAGAGCAACCTTGATTCCCAAGGGAATGCTCTCTTTCCCTAGAAAATACTGACACTTTATGGGAGTTTTTGTGTTGTGTCGGACGTTTCGATATTTTTCAACACTTTTTGACATTCTTTGATTTTTGATTTACTTTCTTGATACTCTCCGACAACACGAGTCCGGAATTCCAAGATGTGAGTTCGGAATTTTGACACGCGATTCCTATACGTACAAGTTCAATATTAAAAATTTTCAATAAATAATGAGTCAAAATGTAAATATGTAAAAAATAAAATAAAAATAAAATCACTTCTCATAACATGAAATTCACCCACCAAGTTATTTTTTTTTTCCTTTTCTCTTTTGATACATTCTAACACATGAGTCTATAATGTGGATTATTTGTTTCTTCAATTTTATAAATTATTGGAATGAAGTTGAATTTATCAAATTAAAACAATAAATAATATTAACAAATGATGGATTAATGTTTTTAGTGTAAATTCATTCTATGCTCTTTTTATTATTATTTATTTATTTGTAAATTTGATCAAATTAATTTGATTAAAATAATTATAAAAATGATAATTTATCATGTATATATTAAAATATGCATTTAATAAACTTGTCACATCGTGTAAAAACTCTCTATTTTTTTTTTTTTAGAAACAACATATAAACTTATCATGTCGCGTGTCATGTCTCCCGTGTCAGTATCGATACTACTTAGCTCTTTCCCTCTTTTCCCTCTATAATTGGCAGGCCAGTTGCTCTCCATGACTTCCAATTCATTATCCTCAGGAGAAACTCAAAAAAAATTCTCTCCCAATCTCATGGACGTCCAGCCACCTCTCTCCAATTGCTTTCTTATTCATTTCGCGAACCCCAAATCCAACTTTCATGCAGCTCAGCATCAGCTTAGGAAATAAAAAGCATGCAAATCAACCCAAACAATTCCTAAAACTTGTTATCTAAATTTTTTTGATGATCCCTACGAATTTGTCCAAAGCATTCGATTTTTTTTTTCACTCTCATAAATACTTATTAGCCAAAGCTCCGATCTGTCGACTGGCAAAGTGTAAAGGGGGTCATTGGGCTCCGGGAGCCATCATTAGCTGGAATCGCATGGGTAGAAATCTGAGTTGGAAACTAGGTGGGAAAAACGGGTAGGGATTCGTCCCATAACTCGTTTGAGTGGGTTTGGGTCTAGGATTTGGACCCATCCAACCCAATCCTCCTTCTCTGAATGGGCCTTGTCGTGCCCATGCTTGGTTTGATCCAGTGGCCCATTGGCCTTGAATCGGAATCCACTGAACTGATTGCCATTGGGCTAGGCTCGAAACTTGGGTTGGAGTTGGAACAGTCCACTTTGAGAATGTTGAACAGAACGAGTCTCCTTTTCAATCGGATCAATTTGATCCAAAATTTGATTTTGAGGGGAGTTGTTCTCCTCCTTGTTTGAATGTTGATTTTTTCGTCATCGTATCAAGAATGAATTTCCATCGGGTGTTGTTCTGTTTTGCAAATTAGGAATCACAACAACAAGACAAAAACAAGACGGAGGCAATTCGGAAAAAAATGCGGAAGCTAGACTAGGATTGATGGCTCTGATATCATGACAAAATTTGGAGAAGTTTGAGGAATTCTATTATATTTTTAATTATTGTACATCAGAGAATATATAATAGAAAAGTGTACCATGTAGGAAATAATATGTAAGATACAACCTTCCTATTTGAAATGAATGAATCAATTAATCTATCAATCTAAGATTTGTACCAACATCATATCTTCAAGAATCAAAACATATCTTCAACAGTCATTGACTCCATTTTTCTCATATTCTTCGAAGAAGAGATGCGTCAGATAGTTAGCATGCGAGACAACACGTCATTCAAATCAATTCTTCCAATTTTATAGCAAAAGATCTCTATAATCCTTTCCCTCTCCTTGGACATCTTTCTTTTTTTGATAACACACTTTTTATGCTTTCTTCGTACCATTATATCTAGGGAAAATCTCAAATAAGAATCTAAAGTGGAGCCATTTTCTCAAAAAGGGGCCTAAAGTGGACAATGTCTCCAATAAGGACCCGAGTGGCTAACTTACTCTCAATTAAGGACCCGAACTTCTAATTTTATTCACAGCTAGGGGTACTTTTGTCCAAGAACATTGTTGTTTATTTTTTGTCTCTCTCTTTCTTCTTTTTCCTTTCTTCATCTTTCTCACTCTCTACATCACCTCCATTATCAGCCCCTCCATCGCTCTTTGTGTCATCTCGTTGTATGACCAAGATTGGGTTTTCTTTAACATGAGCCATTACAACTAGTCTAACTTGTTGAAAATTCTAAATTTCGCTCCTCAAAATGGTTTGTAGACAATTCCACAAAGTTGAAATGAGCCTTCAAAAATAAGTTCTTTTTATTCCAACATTCATCGCAAATTCTAATCTCAAAGCCATAATATGAATATGCTCTTGTTGAGACTCAACTTCTTGTCCAACTCCCAAGCTATGCAACTGATCCCTTTGGGGACGTATTTCTCTCGCCTCGAGAGTGCATCAAACTCCACTTATTCCAGGCCTTCCACTAACCCAACAACTATAATTTTTTGTGCCATTTTCAGTCTTGCTTGCCAACAATAGAGTAGCAATATCCAAGCATCGCTAGATCGTCTTGTTTGACTAACTTATGCCTCTATTCAATTAACACTTGGTGATCAACAATTTCATGCCAAAGAACAATTTTGTTGTAGTTGGCGACTATTTTAACCTCGGCAAGAGTTTGCCTCATCAATTTCAATTCTGGGTTTGCCTCTCTTGTGTAAATTCAATCTTTCAAAGATCCCCCTTCCCCTTTGCAATGCCAATGGCTCCTTTCAATAATCCCTAGTCACCCACTCACACTCTTGCCATTCTCATTGACATAGCTCTTCTCCTTAATTGATAACCCATCTTGAGATTGATCATTAGTCATATTTGACATCATTAACGGTAGAAATTGCTGTACTTCGTTGCCCCATTGTCGTCATTGATAAGTCCTATTTGAGCTCTCGACCTTATCGACCGCTACCCCTGATAGAAAATCCAACATCGTTGTCATTAGATGGAGGTCAATCCGAGCTTTAGGCTGAGCACAAGTGAGCCGTGATTTGATGCATCTTGTGGAACTAGGGATTTTAGCATCCGAGAAGGTGGCCGGTAGCAAATAACTCTAATCGACTTCTTGTCATGAGGACCAACTACGTGATGACATGAAGCTCATGAGGTCGCTGGTAGGGGCCTGATTATGGTGTTAAAGAAGGAGGCAATATAGACCGAAGGAGGAGGTGTGAGGAAGATGAAGAAAGAAAAAAAATTAAAGAAAAAAATGTTCTTGGACAAAACTACCCCAAGCTGTAAATAAGATTGAAAGTTTGGGTCCTTATTTGAGACAAAATTAGCCACTTTGAGTCATTATTTGACACAATATCCACTTTTGGTCCTTTTTTGAGAAAATGAACCTACTTTAGGCCCTTATTTGAGATTTTCCTTTATATCTAGGTAATTTGTCCTTACAACAACATAGAATATATAATTAGAGAAATTCCAGAACAAATATCTCCATATTACACCGCATGCAGAATATTGGAAGATATATCTCAACAAAACAAATTCTACAATACATGCCACATGCAAAAATTATATTATTCATATAATATTTTACATAGTTGATATACTCAAAGTTCAGCTCGGACTTCTATGAATCCTTTTGACGCTTTCACCAGAAAAAAATTGTTCAGAAATTCATAAATTTATTATACTTTTAGTGATTCAATCTTAAAGCAAGGTCGACCCTCATCAATTGTAGCCTCGGCTAGTTGGGCGATCAATAGAGGAGGAAGAAGGAAAAAAAGGAAAATAAAAATAAAAAAAGAAATATAAATATAAATAATTCAAAAAAATTAAAAAAATTAATATTTGTTTTTTAATCTTAGCATCAGTGTCCATGTTAAAGAATTTTGGTCAAAATTAACTGGATGAACTCAATTAGTAAAATGTGAAAATGTTCAAGATTTAATTTGCAACATTGGAAGTTTTAGAATTGAATTGACAAAAATAAAAAGGGATTAGGACTTTTTAGATAATTTTCCACTTCCTTAGCTTCCCATTCTTCTAAAAATGGAAATTGTGGCCCCATGCACCGTCATTTAGGTGATGACGGCGGCCATTTTGCGCATTTTTATCTCATCTTGCAATCATGCGTTCCATTTCTGGACATCAAGTGGATGAACCCGTTGACATTCTTTTTGCTTAGGAAAGCAGCACATTTTTCTTGATTTAAAGCAATTAAAATGGACCAAAGAAACTTAAAAGTACAGGTTTTCAAATCTCTCAATTTTCCAACAGACATGGCCACGAAATTAAGGTTGTCTCCATAGAGACCATCAAGCCGTCCTCTCCAACTCCACCTCACCTAAGGAACTTCAATTTCTACCTCCTTAACCAGCTGGCTCCTCCGTTTTATGTTCCGTCGTCCTATTCTACTCCGCTCCGATGAAAAGGCGGTAAGCGCGTACTCGCCTCGGTGTCGGGAAACTTGAAAACTTCACTCGCGCAGGTGCTTTCCCTCTTCTACCCTCTAGGTGGAAGGGTAAAAGGAAATGCCTGCATTGATTGCAATGACGAGGGTGCACTCTATTTGGAGGCGAAAGCTCACTTCGAGCTGTCCAAAGTCCTTTTGTACCCAGACATCGACAGCTGCAACAATTCCTCCCATTCTCTCCATACAAAGTCAGTACCAACAATGAGGATCAAGTCATTGAAGGGGTCCAAGCCAACTTTTTTGACTGCGGCAGCATTAGGATCGGCATCTGCATCTCTCACAAGATTGCTAATGGCGTGTCGGTCTTTGCTTTTCTCAATGCATGGTCTGCAATTGCCAACAATAGCATTGATAGCAAAGCGAGCCTCATCACTCCCTTCCTAAAAGCATCTGAGCTCTTCCAACCAAAGGACATAAACTTCCAAATTCCATCTAGAGTCATCAGCAGAGAGAAGCTTTCGACTAAGAGGTTTTGTTTCAATGGTGATGGCTAGTCTCAGGGCCGGTTCAATGGTGCCAATCCTACTCGCGGTGAGGCCGTGATCGCCCTCATATGGAAATCTGCCTTGGAGGCGGCAAGGAAGAGGCCAGAGTGGAAGGAGAAGTATCCTTCATCATCAACGATCACACGTGGTGAACGTCGGAAGCGCGGGATGAGGCCACAACCATTGCTTGAGACTGCCTTGGGCAATCTCTAGCGGTCCCAAAGTGTTGCACCACTCATGGAAGCAAACAAGGGTGTCAAATTGCGGGACTTTGCGGGCATTCTCGAAATTCAATAAGGGCAATAAATGGCCAATATATTAGCGCTTTTCAAGGCCAGAAGGGACTGGCCAAGGCCTGTGAGAGCCTCATGGCGGCCCAGAAGCTGGTGGCGTCGTCTCCTGGAGAGATCGAGCTCTACAGGTTCATTAGCTGGGCGAGGTTCTCCTTCTACAGGGCGGATTTTGGCTGGGAAAGGCCTGCTTGGGTGTGCACCACCAATGTTCCATGAAAAATGCGGTGATTCTGATGGGTACGAGGTGTGGTGATGGGATCGAAGCATGGATCACCTTGGCTGAGCACGGCATGATCGAGTTCGAGCACAATGATGAGTTGCTACAATTCGTTTCGCCAAACCCTTGATCATGAGAAGAGTGACCCAATGATCATAGTGAATATTTATGGTTTGCTTGTTCATTTACTTGATTTAAGTTTCATATGTTCGCTTGCTTTGTTAGATGCCATAACTGGTTAAAGGGTTTGTACGTTATTATCTATGTGTGATTCAAACTGCAAACAGAAGTATGTTTTTTTTTTTGGTAAGGGAAAACAGAAGTATGTTTGAAGTCTCATCCTCGGACATTTTAAAAATGCTAAGTACTAAAGATTAACAAATAGAGTCAGACATTTGTAATTAGTTCAAAAAATCAGTAACTTAGAAGTAGTTCAATACTTTAGCATTGCTTTCGAGGAACTTGGCCTATAAGGGCTGGACAAATTTATACAATTCTAGGCTTAAATCATCTAATTTTCATTGTTTATTCCCCATTGATCTCCGGCACTTAGTCAGCGAATTCTAGCTGCATTTGGATGGAAATACAAAATAGACCTCGAGGATAAAAAGTGAGACTATAAACCAAAAACTGTCACAAAGTGATAACCAAAATTGGACACGGCCGACAGTACAATGACCATTTTGTACTTTCTCCTCAAAAGTTTTATCCTCTCGTATCATGTTAGTGTCACGTGTTCATATTCAAAACCTAGTCAACATTTCCCATTGACATTCGAACGGCAATGGGACTTTTGTCCCACAATTGTGATTGAACTTGAGATAAAATATGAGGACCAAAATTGATCATGAACGAAAGTCCAGCACCATATTTGTAAGTCTCTCGTTGGAAGAAATGTGGATTCCCGGATTACACAATCAAGGATCTGATTTGATTATTGATTTGATTAGAAGATTAGAATTGTGTACATAATCAATTAAGATTAGATCTAGACATAGATTGATTCGTAGAATCTTTTTTTTTTGGTCAAAGGAGACTAGCATTTCATTTAAGTCGGAAAATAAGAACAACCCTTAACAAGGGCGTCGGTACAAAGCAAGTCCAACATAAGTTGAGGAGGAGAAGAAGCCCAGTTTGTGAGAGATAGCCTCGTCCATGGGCCTTGGCAGCCCAATTAGCTAGGGCATTAGCTTCCCTTCACAATGCAACACGCGGAGATTGGGAAAAGAAAGCTTCAAGGTTGCGCATTTAGCAAACAGAGCGCGGCATTCCCATGGTGGATTGCGGTAGCCATTGATGGTCTCAACAAGAATGAGGTTGTCCGATTCAATGACTAGGTAGGCTTCTGTTCGCTCTTCCTGTAAGAGTTCCCGGAGAGAATGTAACAGTGCCTGGGTTTCCGTTTCAACTGCAGAGTGAGCCCTAACTATGCAAGTAAACCCTACGACCAATCTACCAGTGGAATCACGAGCAATACTAGCGATTGCTCCCTGTTGATTTGCAGTAGGAAAAGCGCCATCGAGATTAATCTTGATGATACCTTGTTGTGGAGGTTCCCAAATCCGATTAGGGTTCAACCACCTATTCTGGGCAGGCATTGCTGTCTATTTAATTCGAATATTGAATTGTGCCATAGTAAGAGCTGCTTGAACCAGGTGATCCGAGTGAGTACGTTTTCGCCGAAAGACAAAAAGATTCTGAGCTTTCCAGATATGCCAAAGCAGAGCAGCAATCTTCTCAAACTCTGGTACGTTCCTCTTCTGATCATTGTGGTCATTAAGCCATGCATCTATGCGCTGTATTATGTGATTAGAGATTTTAAGTTGCACTTGGGGGTGATTTCGTATATAAGTTGTCCAAGGACAGAACAAAAAGAGATGTTCAGGGGTTTCGGGGATATTGGAAGAGCAGAGTTTGCAAATTGGGTCAGGGGTAACTTTCCTTCGAAACAGATTCTCTGTTGTAGGTAATGCATTCTGGCATAAGGCCCAAAGAAATATGCGTATCTTTGGAGCGGTCTGAGTTTTTCAAATCTGCCTCCATAAGTTGGTGGGTGTCTGATAGGAAGATGATGCTTGAGAATGAAACTTCACAGATGCTTTTTGCTTGATAAAACTATAGCCACTCTTAACAGTATAACTTTCATCTAAAGTTTCTGTCCATATGATTTTATCCTTAGAAGAGGCTGACGAAAGTGGTATAGATAATATTTCCTCCACAATGTAGTCCTGAAAAAATTGATGTAGAAGGTCCACATTCCATAAATTATGTTCGGGAAGAATAAGATCCACTACTCTTTTCAGTTCTGCCCTATTAGCTGGTCCTCCTAAAACACCCATCTTCAACCATTTATCCTCTCTAACTCTAATCTGAGTGCCGTCACTTACCGACCATTGAAGCTTCTCAATGATAGAATCCCGACCGAGAATAAGACTCTGCCAACCCCAAGAAGACCTAGTCCCCTTATTAGCAGACCAGAAAATTGTATGAGGAAAATATAAGGCTTTGAATACACTACTCCACAATGATAAAGGATTAATAAAATGTCACCACGCTTGCTTACCCAATAGAGCTTTATTAAAAGAGATTAAGTCTTGGAATCCAAGTCCTCCTTGATTTTTCTTTCTTTAAGAAGTTCCCAGTTTTTCCAGTGGATGCATGATTTATGGCTATTGTTTTGCCACTAGAACTTTGCTATTTTTTGTTCCACCGACTTACATATAGATACAGGAAGTTTAAATATCGTCATTGCATACTGCGGCAACGCCTGAACCACTGATTTCAACAGAACCTCCTTCCCTCCTTTAGATATTAGGTTTTTTTTTTTTCCACCCCTCCAATTTAGTATTGACTCTACTTAAAATCCACGCAAACATATCTCTTTTAGATGATCCCCAATCAGAAGGTATGCCTAAATATTTTCCTGTCTTATCCAAGAGTGGAACTCTAAGGTCATTAGCCAAATTTATCCAAAGAGAATGGGGGTAGTTTTTATTCAGAAACAATCCAGATTTATTCCTATTTATTTCCTGACCAGTAGCTAGGCAATACTGATTGAGAATGTTTGATAAGTTTTGGCTTTCTCGAAGTTGACCATTAAGGAAAAAGATAGCGTCATCAGCAAAGAATAAATGAGATAATGTTGGACACCATCTGTTGAGTTTAATTCCCCGTAAATTGCCCATATCAACAGCATGCTGGATTAGAGTAGATAGTAAATGTGCCACTAGTATGAATAAGTAGGGGGGAGAGGGGGTCACCTTGTCTTAATCCTTGCGAGGGTCGAAAATAATTGAGAGATTCCCCACTGAGTTTAACACTTAAAGAAGTCGTAGAAACACACTGCAGCAGCCAATTAACCCAGCGAGCGTGAAATCCAATTCAACATAGATAATTTTTTAAAAAATCCCACTCCACCCTATCATAGGCTTTCTTCATATCCAGCTTAAGAATCCCCTGAAATTTTTTCTTTTTTGTTTCTACTTTTCAACTGATGCATAATCTCTTGAACTATAAGAATATTATCCCGGTTATGTCTCCGCCATAGACAAACACACTTTGTTCTTTTGAAATCAGCACCGGTAGCCAAGGCTTTAGACGATTAGCCAAAACTTTTGAGATAATCTTGTAGATAAAATTACATAAATTGATGGGGCAAAACTGGTCTAACCTCCCGGATTCTGAATCTTAGGAATCAAGGCTATGGAGGTTTTGTTGATATCTGGTGGCATCACCGTTGTAGTAAAAAAATGTTGAACTGTTGAAAAGACATCTTCCTGAATAATGTCCCAATGACGATGGTAGAACAAGCCATTCAATCCATCCGGTCCTGGCGCTTTTGTGGCACCTAGTTGAAACGTGGCCTACTTGACTTCCTCCCTTGTAACTTCTGCTGTGAGATGTGTGTTCATTTCTTTTGTTACTATTTGGGAACATTGTAGTAAAATAGGATCACATTCTCTATGTCTTGTTGAAGTGTACAGCTTCTTAAAGAAATGAAGCGTTTCATTCTTCACTTGTTCTGGATTGCGGATCCACTCCCCAAGTTCATTTTGTAAAATACTGATTTTTTTTCTCTTTCGCCGTTGTATTATGGTTGCATGAAAGAACTTCATATTTCGATCACCCCAAAGACATCCAATTAATTCGAGAACGCATGGCCAAATATTGTTCTTCCTATGCCCATATATGCTGAATCTGTTTCTTTAAAGAAGTGACAAGATCTTTATCATGATTACATGCGGCTGATTGATGCAAGATCTTGGAGTTGCTGTTGCGAGAAGGTGTATTTGTTTATGAGCCATAGTAAACTTTGCCCTACTCCGTGGCCAATGCACTAGTTGTGGCCCGTATCCTCCGTGAAATCGGTGCATTGTTGGATGACCGAGTAGACCAAGATTTGGAAATCACCTCACGGCATTCTGCATCCTGGAGCCAAAAAGATTCAAAGGTAAAACTCTTTCTCCTCTTTATTAGAGCTACACTAGTAGTTAATAGAATCGGACTGTGGTCCGACCCTATGGCAAGTAAAGCCAGAACTTCAGCCTCTGAGTATTTTAAGCGCCACTTGATAGTGCACAAAGCTCAGTCTAGTCTTTCTTTGACAACTTCCTCACCATTTCTGTTGTTAACCCAAGTATAGGCACAACCCTTGATCTCTAAATCCATCAAGGCACAGTCATGAAGTAGCTCCCAAAATGAATGCAACCTATAAGATTGAACTGGCCTCTTGCCCACCTTCTCCCACTGATGTAAGATGTCCTTAAAATCCCCTATACACACCCAAGGTAGGGTATGTAAGGTACTAAGACGCCTCAAGTCCACCCAAAATAATTGTCAGTGTTGATAAACCGATGGCGCATGCAAACAGGTAAGGCTCATAGGTAATTCACTACTGTTTTCAGAACATATAGTATCAATATAGTGCGTGTTATGACTGTTAACATGAAGAGATATCTGATTTGTCCAAAAAATAACCATGCCTCCAGAAAAACCATTAGGATTCACCACAAAACTCTTCTGAAATTTTAGTCTACGTTGGACTCTCTAAACAACTGGTTCCTAATTCCGTCTCTCCATCAAAAAGAGAACATCGGGCCGTTCTTGGGCCACTAAGGCCCTAACTGCTTGAACTGTCAAGGAATTGCCCAGTCCTTGACAGTTTCAACTTAGAATCTTCATTTGTCTAGTGGTGGCTTATTAGGGCAAGCCACCTCAGCCCATTCTCGAACACTTTCAGCCATAAAGATAGGCGTCTCCATAAGTTGATTGTCGTTTAGAATTTCTGGTAGAGCAGGATGAGACCCATAAGGAGAATACCTCTTTACTTTCTTCAATGGAGAGGTCTTGGTCTGCACCATGGATTTTTTTAAATTTTTTGGAAGTAATAACTGACTCTGTTGCATCTTTAACATCATTTGATTGGATCAATACAGGGGAAGCAGAGGGTTTCAAAATGGTTTGGACAATCTTTTGAGCAGAGTCAAGGGTGGAGGAGCTTGGCATAAAAGTTGTGTTGGGGATATTGAGATGCAGAGCCAACTGAGTGTCCATATCTACTTGCTGGGTACATGTATCCAAAGGAACTGGTGGGAGCAAAAGCAAACCTGGTTGAGGAGTTTCAGGTACTGATTCTTCAACATCCTCCTGAGTTGGTTTTGATTCATAGAAAGCCTGCCAGAATGGGCTAGGATCTCGAACTTCAGCCCTTAACCATTAGCCATAGTACATCTTATCTCACACTTCAAAGTTAGATTCATCATAAGGAATCGCTTTGCAATAGGAAGCATAGTGACCAAGAACCTTGCAAGAATAGCAAAAAGTTGGTAACCTTTCATAACGAAAATCCAACCACATAGGTTTCCCCGCTACTCTAATTAGCTTTCCTGATTTAAGAGGATCCTGAAGATTCAGTTCCACCCTAGCTTGTCCTACTTTGAAATTCGAACCATCTTTCGCCTCAATTTTGACATCTAGAACCGGACCAATATCACAAATTGCTTTACTTATCAACTGCTCTATAGACCTTTCTAAAGGTAGGCCAACAACTTGTACCTAGAAAGCACATGTGTTAAAATTGTAGCAATTTAAGGGTGTATTAGGGATCCATGGTTTGAGAATAATCATATTGCTAGAGAATGACCAAGGGCCATTTTCTAATATACGCTGTTTTGCTCCTTCCGACTGAAATTTGAATACGTAAAGCCCTGCTTCCCTTTGTGAAATGTCAATGTAGTCTAAGCGCCAAACCTTTTTCATCGTACTGTGAAAAGCAAGGAAATTTATAGGGGAGTTGGCAATAATTTTCCCTACAAGTATCAACTTACATTCATCAAGCTTCTCTGCAGGAGGTTCTTCGCCCCACATGTCAATTTGCTGAGAAGACCACAATTGGCCCCAACGATTGCATAATGCAGCTAGCCGAGCCTCCTCGTCCTTATTCGCAGTATCCATGTGGTGTTGAATTCGTCAAAAGGTAACCCAAAGTAAATTGATAGCTAAAGGGAGTGCATGTAGAGCTTTGAACTGATTGAAGATGGGTTCTGTTCTAGACATGCAAAGTGAAACATCCAAGGAAACGGTCGAAATAGCATACAAGTAAGAGTAGAGAAGAATAGGACCAAGTAAAGGTGATTCAAAGGCACGACTCAGAATTGAAAGCGAAGAGGATGATATCAGAAGAAAAGGTGGCGATACTTCGAGAGGCAAAGGTGACAATCTTGAACAATAGATCCATCTCCAACTAGTAGAGAAAAAGCTCGATTAGTCGAAATCGTGAATCTAGGGTTAGGGTTTAGAGGGAAGATGAAACCAGAACTACCATGCGATAGAAAGCGACTCTACAAAGCGAGAGAGCAATGGCGAGATGTTAACTGCCAAGAAGCTTAAATAATATCTATTGAACATCATGGGGACTTAATTGCTCCCAGAGTCATTTGCACTCTAGGGATGGACTTTTGCACTCCCAGAGTCCTTTATTTATACACAATTTGTATTATATTTACCACGAGAATTGTACAGATTCATTCATTGAAGAGAATAGAAAGAAAATTGTTCCTTCTTCAGTCCTTGCCATCTGCAGATCTCCATCTTCTTTCATGGTATTGGAAGCAGCCGAGTCTCCGAACCTAGCTTCCGCTTCCGCTAAATATTCCTCTTTTCTTTGTGACCTTCGACCATCAAGTCCTAACTGCGAAAAGGGGCATTTTCATGCATAGTGTCACACTTAGAAAATTTTTATTTACCATGGTGAATCTGCAAGATGAAGTATCTACCACCGGGAACCAATCTACTGGAGAGATCATTCCCGCTGCTGGAGTCATGCCTCAGATATTGACTTCACCTGTTACAACTCAAACAACAGAGCAGCTATTATTCCCAACTCAACCCGTGCAATGGTGGCCCACACAGGCTCAGTTTACTATGGGGCAGCCCATGACAGGCTAACCTTTCCAATGAATTCCATATCTAATATATGTTGGGTCAAGCCCAAACTCATCATCACTTGGGTACGTGGGCCACCAAAGCCATGTCCAAACCAACGGGGGTCTGCCAACCACAGATGGGGCAAACCCGATTGATGGAGTGGAGCGGATGCACGGGTCAAGTGAACCAGGTACTGGTACGAATCCCTACCCGGGGTTTTTGAATGCGGGTTTTCCATTCGGGTCGAATGAATCGAGTCAAGGGATGAATCCTTACCCGAATCCTACACCCGATTTTCTGCCATTTCTAGCGACGGCCCTTGCCGGACGGCTAAAACCCGGTGACCCCTTGTTCATTTCCACAACCGACGGACCAAAGCTGCGACTAATCAATCAACAACTAACCGGGCAAGAAAGTTATCCCAAGTGGTCGCAAGGGTTTCGACGTGCCCTGGCAACAAAAGACAAGGATAGATTTCTCGACGAAACCATCCCGATTCCCCTTGACGAGCGACTGGCTCGACTCTGGAGGAAGAGCAATCGCCTGGTCCGAACTTGGATCAGCAATTGTCTCTCCACAGAGGTCACGGCCGGACTCCCACCAACAGAAGATGCCAAAAGCATGTGGGACAATATCAAGGAGATGTACGGGAGGTTGGATCAAGCAAAAATATTCACCCTCATGTAGGAACTCAGTGACTTAAAATGGGGAATTTGACGATCACGGCTTGTTTCAACAAGCTATCATCGTTGTGGAACAACCTCGAAGCAGCCGAAGAAAAGCTCGAGGTCCCTAATCCACACTCCAATAGTACAAATCCATCAAAGACAGGGGAGAAAGCAACATGTTTTTTGCTCATTTTAAATGATAGCTTCCTTACCTTTCACTCGTAGATATTGGCTATGGATCCCATGCCATAAATCGGCGAATTTATCAACCGCGACAAGAGGAAAGCCAACGATTCGCATCATCGAGAGCACGAAGAGCGGCGAGAGTATTGCTCTTGTAGTCTGCGGGGAGTGAAGAGACGGACTTAGCAAAACCCTAGCAAAGAAAAGACGAGGCACGCTAGGGTTCCGCGGAGAAGGGTCGCTAGGTTTACGTGAAGACACGCGAGCCTATAAATCCGAAGGGATGAACGGCTCTGATCGAGCGCGCACATCCGACGGCTCACGGAGATAGAATTTTTAAAGGGATCAGATGGCCTAGATGAACCCGCGACAAAAGGATTCGATGGACAGATTTTTGCCACGTCATCTAGAAATTTCTGGCAAAATTTTAAAGGAAAGGGTAAATTATTTTGTGGGTATTGCAAGCATTCTAATCACTCAATTGACAATTGTTAGAAGCTGCACGGGAAACCAACAGAAAAAGGAAAAAGGATTTCGACAGCATACCAATTGAATGGATCCACCGGCCCAAATTCTGATCACCCCATTACCTATGGGCAGTACCAGCAACTGATGCAAGCTTTGCAAAAATTGGATGTTTCTGACAAGGGAGGCAGTTTTTCAGGTATCACTCATAGCTTGATTAACTCTATATCAATGAAAGCATGGATTATTAATTTAGGGGCAAGTGACCATATTATATGTGATAAGGGTCTTTTCTCAAGAATAAATGAGGAACTGAATTTTCTTATTTCCATACAATTGCCTAATGAAAATATTAGCCATATCAATGTGACATGAACAGTTAATCTCAGTCCTCAAATTGTTCTTAAAAATGTCCTCTATGTCCCAGAATTCCAATTCAATCTCATTTCTATGTCCAAAGTTTGCCAAGAAAATTCATGTTGAGTAATATTCAATGCTAATACTTGTTTATTTTTAGGCCTTTTTGATCGCATTGATGGGCTGGGGTAGTATTTCAAAAGGACTATTTTTTTGGTCAAGCCTCCCAAGTAATTTTAATTTATCCAGTTTTCCATTAATTAAATCATTCTTGTGTAATTTGAGCTTGAATGGAAAAAATTCTCTTATGCATATGAGATTAGGCCACAGTGCCACCTTTCCTTGTCCTAAATGTCCCATTTGTCCACTAGCAAAACAGTCTCGTTCTCCTTTTCCATCTAGTAACTCTCGTGCTGGCAAATTTTTTCCTTGATACATGTTGATATATGGGGACTTTATCATAAGGTTAATTATGATGGATCTCGTTATTTCCTCACAATAGTAGACGATTATTCTCGTGCGACATGGATTTTCTTGATGCAATCAAAGGATTAGGCTTACTCTTATTTAAAGACATTTATCGCCTTATCCAAAAATTAGTTTGGGAAATCAAACCAGCAAATCCGAACTGATAATGGAGCAGAATTTTTCAATCACAATTGCTCCATACTTTTCTCATCTCATGGCATCCAGCATGAGAGTTCATGCACTTATACACCACAACAGAATGGAGTGGTTGAGTGCAAGCATTGGCACCTTTTGGAAGTCGCACGTGCCTTGAAGTTTCAAGCTTAAGTTCTAGATGATTATTGGGGAAATTGCGTCATCACAGCAGCTTATTTGATCAACCGTATACCCACCAAGATACTCAATGGACGAACACCATTTGAGCTACTCTATGGAAGAAAACTAGACCTACAACATCTCAAAATCTTCGGTTGTCTTTGCTATGCTACAACATTGGGATCTCGAGACAAGTTGAGCCCATGTGCTCGAAAGTGCATCTTCATGGGTTATCCTAATCAGTAGAAGGGCTACATAGTACTTGATTTATCAACAAAGGAATTTCTCATAAGTCGTAATGTACTTTTCCATGAAGACATATTCCCTTTCTCCAACATGGCATCACAAAATGAGAATTTTGACATCAGCTCTAATCCTCATCGATTCTCATATGATGACGCACCCTCTAAACCCTCTCTAGACCATGGTTACATACCACCGGTTCAATCAAAGAATCCATCATTCACTTCTGCAATTATTCCAGGGGGACACCATCTCCAATGAAGAATCTAGAATCATCAAAGCAAACCTGACAGAAGAAGAAGATGAAGATGATGGTAATACTAAGGAAGTCAGCCATGATGTCTCACCACTCATCTCCAGTGAGACAATTCCCACTCTTGTTGAAGATCATCCAAGACGTTCTCATCGGGCCACTCGACCTCCCACGTGGATCGAAGACTATATCTATGCCACTCACAACTATCTAGGTATCCAATATCCTGTCTCTTCCTATGTTTCATTTCATAGACTATCAAAGGAACATAGATGTTGCATCAGTTGCCTATTAGAAGAACATGAACCATCTAGTTATGATAAGGTAGCTGTTGATCCTAAATGGCAACAAGCCATGGCAGTGGAGTTAAAGGCACTGAATGACAACCACACATGGGATCTTGTTTCATTGCCACCTAATCGGAAACCAATTAGGTGCAAATGGGTCTACAAGATTAAATATCGTGCATATGGATCCATTGAACGTTACAAGGCACGCTTGGTAGCCAAGGGATTTACTCAGCGAGAAGGTTTTGACTACCATGAGACATTCTCCCTAGTTGCCAAGGATGTCACAGTCCGTTCTTTTTTTTACCATCGCCGCTATCAATTACTAGACTCTACATCAAATGGACATGCATAATGCCTTCCTCCATGGCGATTTAGATGAAGAGATATACATGGATGTTCCTCAGGGTTTACGGAGACAGGGGGAGAATAAAGTGTGTCGTCTCCGCAAATCCCTTTATGGGTTGAAGCAAGCATCCAAACAATGGTATGCAAAATTTGCAAATGCTCTTACAACAGCAGGCTTCTAGCAATCAAAGCATGCTATGCATTGTTCACAAGAAACAAAGGTATGTCATCTATCTATTTGATGATATATGTTGATGATATTCTTCTTATGGGAAATGGTAAGGCTGCCATAGAAAGATTCAAGGAATACTTGCATGCTACCTTTCATATTAAGGACTTAGGAGCACCTAAATATTTCCTTGGAATCAAAATTGCTCGATCCGATTTAGGAATCTCCCTCAGTCAACGAAAGTTTATATTGGAGATTATATCAGAAGCAGGGCTGTCAGGATGCAAACTAGCAGCAATTCCCATTGAGCAAAATACTAAATTGACCTCTGCAGCTTATGATGAGGGCATATCCAAAGATGACAACCCATACTTAGAGATCCATCTGGGTATCAAAGGCTTGTTGGGAAACTTATATATCTTACAATGACGAGGCCAGACATCTCTTATGTAGTATAGACACTGAGCCAATTCATGCATAGCCTTAAACAATCCCATTTCAATGCGCTTTGAAGATTGTGAAATATTTAAAGAAATGTCCAGGACTTAGGATACTTCATCAAAAGAAATATGACATGAAGATGACAGCATACTGTGATGCAGATTATGCAACATGTCTTATAAATGGAGGATCAGTCACAAGATATTACATTAAATTTGGGGAATCACTTCTTTCATGGAAGACCAAGAAGCAACCCACTATGTCTTTATCTTCAGCTGAGGCTGAGTATCAAGCTATGGCAAAGACCACATGTCAATAGTTTGGATGTGAGGTCTACTTAAAGATCTCGGGATAGAAGTGCAAGGACCAACCGGGCTATATTGTGATAACAATGCAGCTCTAAAACTTGTAGTGAATCCTATAGTACTTTAGAGAACTAAGCACATTGAAGTCGATTGTCACTTCACTCGAGAAAAGATACAAGAGGGCGTGATTGAGACAACGGGAATTAGGACAATGGAGCAGCCAGCAGATATCTTCACCAAGCCTCTATGTCAAAGACAACACGCATATCTGTTGAGCAAGTTGGGTGTCTTAGACATATACGGACCACCAGCTTGAGCGGGAGTGTTGGAAGATATGTGGAATCCCGGATTACACAATCAAGGATCTGATTTGATTATTGATTTGATTAGAAGAGTAGAATTGTGTACATAATTAATTAAGATTAGATCTAGACATAAGTTGATTCGTAGAATCATTTATTTCCTTTTTTTTATACACAATTTGTATTTTATTTACAACGAGAATTGTACAGATTCATTCATTGAAGTGAATATAAAGAAAATTGTTCCTTCTTCAGTCCTCACCATCTGCATATCTCCATCTTCTTTCGGTCTCCATGATATATAAATCTTACTGGACTAAGATTCTATTAAGGAATTGACCCATGGCGGCCATACTTCATCCTATCAAAGGTGTAAGAATCATAAAAAGTGCATATCTTTCTTTAAAAAGGGTTGGGCATTAATGGTTGACTAACGGTTTGTCTTGAAAATGACAAAGATGATGCAAATAGTTTGTCCAAAAAATGGCAAAGGAGACACCGTATTGCTTATGGCCTGATTGTTTAACGTGTCTAAAGCATCAACATATGATTGAAAATTCTTGGAAAGGCCATCGTAGGCCTCTAGCAAGGTCCCTTGCCCTAGCAAGGCCGTACCTCCCCCAAGGTTGGCCATGGCATCTCGTCCTCACCGCCTGTGGCCATGGTTAGTTGAGGGTCCAGCAAGGGTCCCCATTGTGGCATCCCAAAATTCATAATGATCTCTAGTTACATTAAAGTCTATGAATAGGTGATGGAAGTACCATCAAGTTATTTTATGGCCATTTAATCCATAATTTGCAATAAGATTTATGGCCAAGCTTTTAATGGACAACTATTTGATAGGAAAGAAAATCCTATCATCGGCCATGTGTTTTATAAGTAGGAGTTTATTGAATTATGATTTCAAGATTTATGGCCAAGTGAATAAGAATGATTTGAGTATTTATATAAATGGATAATTATTGTTGTTGGAAATGCATCCTATGTCCATGTGAGATCAAGGATTTTATTTGATGAGGAAATTATGTTTTTGGCCATGAATTTTATAAGTTGGATTTTATTAAACTATGTTGCTAAGTCTTTTGGCCATTTTATTATGCAATTAGGTATTTATTTAAATGAGGATTAAGATGTATATTAAAAATAAACTTGGGCCATTTAAATTTGGACCTAGGGCCCAAGTGAGATGGGCCTAAAGTGGGCCATAAGCCTGGCCCATTATTGATGCATGGAGGGGGAGAGGAGCAGCCGCATGGCCTCCAAGTGTCTTCGGCAAAGGAGACACTTGTCTCCTTCTTAAGGACAAGTGTCCCCCATGCAAACCTAGAATGCATGCAATATATAAGCATCCAAAAAGGAGAGAGAGAGAGAGGGAGAGAGAGAGAGAGTGGCTTGTTCGGCCAAGAGAGTGAGCTGAGAGAGTGAGATGCGGGAGAGTGGGAGGCCGAAGAGGAGGAGTTCGCCCGTCTGATCGCCGTCCGTCCGCCGTGTGCCACCGTTCGTGAGGTCTAGAGGCAAGTGGGAGTCCTCTAGCTTCTCTTGCATGTGTGTATGATGCTTGCATGTTAAATTCTTGGGTGTTAGGTGAGAAAAACCGAAGCATGGTCGATTTATGTGTGAATGGTGTGGCTGTTCTTGCTCGTACCCTGTGAGTCAGAATGTTGTTTGAGCTTGCATGTGTGTTTAGAGTCCGATTTTGGCTTCGATTTCTTCATAAAAGTTGTAGCTAACATCTTGTACTACAACATACTAAAATTTCGTGGAAAATGATGGAGATTTGAGGGGTTAAAGTCTCATCCTACGGAGACCTCAGATCTGGAGAGTTTTTACTGACCTCTTGCTGGATTCGTGATTGCATGTTGGTTTGTGATGAGAATCTCACTTCGATGTCTTCATGAAAGTTGTAGGGGATATCGTGAACTACAACATACTCAAATTTGAAGTGAAATTAACAAGTATAGCCATGTAAATCGACTAGATCTTAAAGACAGTAATTCTGGAGGTGTATTTCGAGACATCCGAGATTCCATGGACTTAAGAGACGACTATACGTTGGTTATTTGTCTTAGATCTCTTCATGAAACTTGTAAAGGATATCTTGATGTATAACATACCTAAATTTCAGAGAAAACGAAAGAGAATAAGTAGGTGAAATCTCAATATTTTGGAGATGTGTACACTGGACGATGTGGTAATGGATCCAGAAGCTTCGTGAGGTTGTATAAAATAATATAAAAAGAATCTGGCTTGGAGTTCTTCACGAAAGATGTACGAAAATGTCTTGGCTATAACTCGGCGAAATTTCATAATTTTTGGAGGTCATATGGATATTTTAATTGAATTATTTCGGAAACTGTGCATTCTGCTTCTATCCGAATTTACATGCTGTTTTGTGTGAATTGTACCTTCTTGTGTGGAATTCGATTGGGCATGTATCTTTCATGAAATTGCTATCTTATTGACTTGTCTACCACTAGCCTTAATTTCATGATTTTTGAGAATCATATGGATATTTAATCTAAATATTTTCTGAAAGTGGTATTTGCTGGAATTTTGTATGGATTGGATGATGATGTATTGATGCATGCATGACTATGAATTGAGATGCATGTATGAATTGAGTGCTGCATATGATCTTGTTGGTCATCATATTGTATGCCATGTTAAATTAAGACCGAAATTGGTAAACATGGATAATGTTAAATGAGGAGATTGTGGTGGTGGAGAATGATGCCCGGAATGTATAGAGATACATTGCCGGATGGCCCTGGGAGTTTCAGGATGCCCGGCCAGGGAGTGTAAATGCCGGAAGTCTTGTCGGAGGTTTCTACCCGAAGGGAATGCCTCATGATGCCAGATTGGATACGAGAAGTCTGGAATGTGGGGGGTCGAAACCCTGTCGGAGGTTTCTGCCCGAAGGGAATGCCTTGCGATGCCAGGATTGGGGTGCGGGATGCCTGGCCAGGGAGTGTAAATGCCGGAAGCCCCGTCGGAGGTTTCGCCCGAAGGGAATGCCTCGTGATGCCAGTTGAGATGCGAGATACCCAGAATGTGGGGGGCCGGATGCCCGGTGGCCTGGAATGGCTAAATGTCGGAAGCCCTATCGGTGGTCTTTTGTGACATCTAGATTTTCGGGTTCGGATTTTGATTAGATAAATTGGGCATTTCATCGACGCGACTACAGTGTTTTTCTCTGAGTTGGCCACTCACGAGATAACTAGATTAGCCGGGTAGGCTATTAAGGACTTTAAGGCGTATAGATCGAGAATTCGACCATGAATCGACTTCTCGACCGTGCTCATCTCTAGAGATCATTACGGCACAGTTAAAAATCAAATTAAGGTCAGAGATAGGTCGGTTCGACTGAGATAAATGATCGATCGTGGGTGACTCCACTAAATTGGAAAACTCTCGTCAATCGGCACTAATTTGATTTTACTGTCGTTTTGGTACCCTGTGTCCGTATTTGAATCCTCAAGATTTTCACGATAAAGTTGCCAATGTGTCGAGTGGGTTCATCGTGGCTCGAAGAAAATCGACCACGGGTCATTTGCTAAAAAGTTCTGAAAACTACCCAGTAGCTTAGGTCACACTAAAAACACGTCGGAGTGAAATTAACCGTCAATCGAATCCAATTTCAGAAATTGAAGATTCTGTAGTGTCACGAGCGATTTTAGGAACGTCGAATCAGTCTCAGAAGATTTTTCAGAGATTCCGAGATTTTTACGGAAAGCCGTGTCGGACGTTGCGGAAAACGAGCAGAAATTCAGATTGGTCAATGTGAAGAGATATTTGGCATCTGGTGTATGCGAATCGGTGAATTGAAGTTGTTTGGGCTTTTTCTGATTTCTAATCGGTCCTCATCTGAATTTATTTGTTTAGAAAATTGAATTCCGAAAGAAGATGAGAGAGAATTCGGGTTTAAAGGCATATCGTGAGATGAAAGATCCGACTCATCTTGGTCTTCTTTGGGATTTCAAATTGAGCAATTGATAGAGAAATTGGTCCCGGACGACCAATTGCTAAAATTGTTCAGAAGTTGATTAAAATTTATAAGTTGGTCTTGTTTCATTTTTCTCATTTGTTTTCTTGGACCGACGCCCCACCTCACGCATTCTCTCTCTCTTCGCACGAACCTCCCTCCTTCCACGCACGTTTTCCTCCTTTGCTTTTCTCTATTGGCCGACAATTTCTGTTTCTTCTTATCCCATTCCCTCTCTCATTATTCCTCTCTCTCGCTCGACTCTTCTCACCCCGCACGTCTCTCTCTTTTCTCTCTCTCTCTCTCTCTTTGTTATCTTTAATTCGGTCAATCACGCGTGAAGCTGTCCCACCGACAGCTTTCTGTCCTCTTAGCTGTCTTCGGTCTTCCTTATCCCCTTTCCGCGCGAGCAGCCATGAAGCCTCCCTCACCCCTTTTTATTTTTACTTTCTGCTTTTGTCTTCATTTCCCTCGCTTGGACGCAGCCTCGGCTGTTCTTCATTTCCTTCGCTTGACTTCGGTTATCACGAAGCTACACGGAGTCGAAGCAGCTCACGCCTCGGCGAGCCAATCATCAGCATCGACGTCTCCAACGCTGATCGCAGCAGCTCCGTTTCAGCGAACCCTTCTAGCCGCAGCAGTCCCCGTTCTTGTGTTGCACCCGTACCGCCTGCGGCCACCGAATCCAGCCAAACCATGGCCCCCATCAGCAGCAGCTTCGGTCTTCTTGGTTGCAGTAACTCGGCTCAGCCCGTGCCTTCACGAGTTCAACTTCAGGAGTCCGTTTGAGTGGGTGAAGGCAGCCCGTTCCGGCGAGATTTTCAGCCACACGTCGGCCCAACTCGAGACCGTTTCAGCCATGGCCCGTTCTCTGATCCGCTACCGCCGAATCTAGCCCAAGCCGTGCCCAAATCAACCCCCGTGGTAGCTCGTTCAGCTTGTGCAGGGGGCCGACCAGCAAAGGTTTGGAGTTGTAGTGGCCATTTGAGCCCGTCTCGACTCCAGTTGCCGGAACCGCTTTGAAGAGAATTGAGCCTTGTCGCGTGCTCGTCGATTTGATCCGAACGGATCTTTAATCCAGTGAGTTTTACTCACTAATGCCTTCTTAGTTTTTTAATTACACTTAAAGGTTGATTAGTGTTAATTAAGTGTAATTAGGTTGTTAGATTTGAATGGATTAACAATTATTAGTTAATTTCATTGCATATTAGTGAAATAATTAGTGTAGTTAGATAGAGAATTGCTTGTAGTATTTATTGGATGCTTCTTGGGATTTTTCCCATCCCTTATCGGGTGTTAATTAGGCGATTCGAGCCTAAGTGAGATTTTTTAGTATTTAAATATTAATTTTCGAAATTAACTTAAATAATTATTTATTTTCCGAAAACTCAACTGAGATGATCCAGAACCGGAAAATTATGCTGATAATCGTGGTGAAGTCCATTTATTTAATCGGGCTTTATTTTGAGTTAAATTGAGTTTTTAATATTAATTATTTAATCCTCGAAATTAATTAATTAATTATTTATTTTCAGAAATTAAGGATGAGATGGCCAGTGACCCAAATTTTATGCTGATAATCGTGGTGCAATCCATTTATTTAATTGGGCTTTATATCTGCTAAATTGAATTTATTGTATGTATTTATTTAATTTTCGGAATTAATTGTTTAATTATTTATTTTTTCGAAAATTCAACTGGGATGGCCAAAGAACCGAAATTTCGTGCTGATTGTCGTTATACAGTTTGTTTATTTGATTGAGCTTGATTTTGTGCTAAATTGATTTATCAATGATTTTAGGATTTATTCCTAAATTGAATCATCTTTGGTTATTAATTGAAGAATAACCGGGCATCGGTTGATAATGCCACTACGTATGACATTGCCGAGTGGGGCCGTGATGCCACTACATATAACATTGCCGAGTGGGGCCGTGATGCCACTACATATAACCTTGTCGAGTGGGGCCGTGATGCCACTACATATAGCATTGCCGAGTGGGGCCGTGATGCCACTACATATAATATTGCCGAGTGGGGCCGTGATGCCACTAAATCTAAGAAAATTGCTCGGTTGGGCCGTGATTACCACTTATAATTAAGTTGTGTCCTAAGGACCGTGATTCATAATTGGGAATTGAATTGGAATAGTTGAAATGACCGTAAGTGGTCTTGTTGATATGTAATCGACTGCGCGATTGATCGTTGTCTTGATTTGATGTTGTGGATTGATTGATTGAATGGAATGATCGGTGAATGGTTGATTGAGACGTAATCGACTAGGTCAATTGATCATTGCCTTGAATTGATGTTGTAAATTGGTTGGAATAGTGGAAATGACCGTGAGTGGTCTTGTTGACGTGTAATTGATTAGGTCGATTTGATCGATGCTTCGATCTGTGATGGGATTGCTTGGGTGCCTATTTAATCTGTACTAATATGCAGGTGGAATCTGAGGCCAAGGTAAGTCCTCTGACTCACATTGTGCATAGGCAGCCCTAAGGTATATTAGTTTACTAATCGAGTTTTAGGGGGTAGAACTTGCTGAGACGTTGTCTCAATGGTTATTGAATAACCATTTCAGGACCCAGATGAGGAGCCTAAGGAGAAGGAATCTGACGAGTAGATCCCTAAGGAGAAAGAACTCGAAGAGGAGTATCTGAAGGAGAACCCCAAGGATGATCCAGAGTAGGATCCTGATGACTGTTGCTGTAGGATCTAATTGAGTAGAAACCAACCTTTTTAGCATGGTTTGTATATGTACATATATGACTGAGTCATTATAGATGTACATAGGGGTGTTGGTTTTCAGGTTCAATTTTCTAGTCCTACTTGTATATCCCATTGTTTTATTGTCTGGGGATTTTATAACTGCTTCCCCATGTGTTATTAAAAAGGAAAGGGTCGGCGATATGTAGTCCTGGGGATATCGCATTTTAAAATCGACCAAAAAAGTAAGGGATGTGTGCGTGCCTGAGGATCGGGGCGTGACATCTTTGCCCGAGGGGATGATGAAATTGATGATTTGAGAAATGGGTGATGTGGTGATTAAATTTAAAGATAAAGATGAAAATTAACCCATGGCATGATATGCATGATGATGATGATGATGATGATATGTGATGTGATATGATGATCACCCATGGTATGAGATGCATGATGATATGCATGATGATGATGATGATATGTGATGTGATGTGATATGATGATCACCCATGGTATGAGATGCATGATGATATGCATGATGATGATGATGATGATGATATGTGATGTGATATGATGATCACCCATGGTATGAGATGCATGATGATATGCATGATGATGATGATGATATGTGATGTGATATGATGATCACCCATGGTATGATACGCATGATGATATGCATGATAACGATGATATACGACATGATATGATGATGAGATATGATATGCATGATGATATGCATGATGTTGATGATAATGATAATGATATATGATATGGCGTGATAACATGTGTATTGTGATGATGTCATGTGGAGATGACATGTATGATATGATGATGCATGATAGTATGCGCATGGTTTCAAGGTAAGTAACGCCTACAATGCATGTATGATTTGCATGATGCATTGAGTTGTTATTGGATTTCTCTATCTGCTGAGTCGTTGTACTCACCCCTTTTGGGGACCAACATTTTAGATTAGTAGATGGTTTAAACGGTTGGATATGACCGTGAGGAGGAGGATAGCAAGGGAAAGAGCTTTTGGACGCCGACACTGATCGATGGACTTTAAGTGTATGACTGTTGGAGGAAATGTCGGTCATCTTTTGGAGTGTAGCCAAATATAGAAGACTACGGCATTTTGATGTACCGATGAATGATGTCCATCTGATTTAAGTAAATAAAAAGTGTACGGCTTTTACCTAAAAATGTTTAGTAGGTGTGCATTGTTTTCTGAATATAGGGAAGGGAGTTGTTGGATGTGCTTCCATATATGAATTGTGCAAGGGACCTATCAAAAAAAAAAAAGTGTAAACCCCCTATGTGTATGGACCCGCTGCAAATTGAAATGATATCAGAGTAACATGTTATAAGGAAAAGTGAAAGGTAAGCGAATTGTGGTGACCCTAACGGATCGGGGGCCGTCGAGAGGTGCCACACCTATGCTTGTCACTGGTGAAAGCGTCTCAACTCTCGTCCTTGCTGGTGGCCAACAACGCCCTTTAATCATCAGGAAGACCAGTGACTGGTGGAGGGAAATAAGGAGAAAAAGACATAGGAAAGAAGGAAATAATAGAAGGAAAAAAAAAGAATTGAAAAATTAATAAAAAATGTGAAGAAATATTTAAAAATTAAAATAAAATCTCCACTTCAGTGCCAGCTATTTGATATAAGATGCCTAGCGTCCAAGTCAATAATTTTCGACTTAAATTGGCCGGATAGAATTCGTCAACATCAATATAAAGGGGTTTAAAACTAAATTGGTTCAATTAAAACATTTATGATTAATTGATATCAATGCAACTGGTTTGGAACTTGATCAACATTCACAAGTCACATGAGGAGGTGGTACAACGGAAAAAAAATCACCTTGGTACAGTATTTTTTATAGACATTTTTCGAATTTCCTTGACTTTGGATTTGTGGACCGGCACTAACGGGTTAAATCCTTGTTGCGCTGCTAGCCATTGGATTGGTCCGAATTAGGTCTTGGAAAAGAGGACTTACAGTGCTAAAAAATTCCTTATATTAGTGAAAATGTTGTTGGAGAAATCGTAAGATTATTCAAAAGTATGATACTGCGGATAAAATTCTCTCCATTACCATAGATAATGCTAGCGCTAAAACCTCCAAGGTTAGAATCTGATTCCACAACTTATACCTACTTGCAATGAACTTTTCTGAGGCAGCCTGAGTCGCCATGAAGAGATATCCCTTTTTTGAGCTCTTCTGTATCTTGTCTTGTTAATTAAGCTTTTAGACCTGAGGATGCAGCTGTGCTCCGAGGTTTAGGATGGGAGAGAATTCCCTTGTTTTTCCTTCCTATAAATTAAATCTTGGTGCAATTCTGACCACACATGAATAACATAGACGTGCCACATGATTATTTGGTCCTTACAGACTAATTCGTATTTGCCTGAACTCATTTTCCTAAATCAAGCCGATAGAACCTTTTGTATAGTATAGCTCTATGATGGAGTCTATCCATCACATCATTTATAAACCAGGTCTATCCAATAAATGGTTTGGGACTCTTTTGGACGTTAGACACAACCTGCAATGAGCTAATTTATATAGTACCAAACCCGGTCCATGATTGTGAAATGTGATGAATACTGAGATAGCAACTTGCAGATGTATCGAAGCCACCAATTGGACACAGTAAGCTAGTTCTCGAGTGAAGTTGATGTGCATGTTCTGTTCAATACTCTTAGAACATGGAGTTTATTAGGTGTTGCTGCCGGTAGCTATATTGGTAGGTTATGCGGGGAGCGTGTGCAAGATATCGCGCCAACCATAGGATGACAACTTCATCCATCTAAGTGACAATAGCACCGCACTGCCTGACTGAGGCGAATGGGAACGGGGAAACCTCCGCGCCCCAACTGACTATTCCTTTCTGCTTTAAAAGACAGTTACCGCTATTGGAGATACAAATTATATGGGAATTTCTTCAGTTGTACTTCAAACATGTAACTGGTATACATGTTCGGGAAAGGCTGCTTCTTTTTTTTTTTTTTTTTTCTGATAACGTAAGTGGTATGCACGAATGGATTGCACGCATTAAGTATTCGCCCTTTAGTGGACATGAGTTGAAGCACACTTTCATGCAACGTAGGGAGAAGTCACGTGCACTCAGTGAAATTCAACTTATCTAATTTTAGATAGGATATGCATGAGGTGGTAATTCCCCCCTTTTTTTTCTGCCGTTCATTATGCAATTGTAGCGATAACGGTTTAAGACAGACATGGCTATTGAAAGCTTTAGGGATTTCTTGAACTTTTTAATGATAAAACGAAGACATTATTCATATGTCATTAATAATCTAGTTCCCTTTCTATTATCATTCTGCTCATGATATCGGATCGATTGCCCTAGAAAGAGGGTGATGCTTTTATTTTTAAACCTCTTGTGGAGGCCCTGAGGGACAAATTCTTTAAACATTACATGGATATTCTACCTTAAAGATTCCTTAAATATTACATGCAAACGAAGGGAGGTTCGTGGAGAAGAAAAAGAAGAGAGAGAGAGAGAGAGAGAGAGAGAGAGAGAGAGAAAGCGTTTTTCATTGGGAGAGAGCGCACAAGAAGAAGACAAAAGGGCAGCAGCTTACTTTGAAGATTTGACCGCCAAATGTCGTCAAAATTGGCTCCATTTTTAATATGTCGTTCTTGTGATCAAGACCTACGAATTGATCGGTTTTGCTCATTGAAATATTTCTCCAAGTTACTCATAATCTCCAACCGTGGGTTCGATTTTTTTTGCTCCAATTTTGTTATTCAACCTTTGTTGTGATGAAATACCATTGTATTTTTCATTTTGAACATCTAGCGTGTGACTACATAAGAACCATTTTATATCTTGTTGTTCTTGATGATTAGTGAAAGTTTTTTTAGTAGCCTATGGTTTTTCTCACTTTGGATTTTTCACGTAAAAATTTTGGTGTTGTTCATGTCTCTTTCACATTTCAGCATCATATTTACTTATATTGAGGTTGTATTGCTAGAATATAATGATGGATATTACTGGAGTTAAGTCAATTTTGGTCGGTTTAGTATTGAGGAAGAAATTAATCTTGGATTGGATTAGTTCTTTGTGAATTGTTATTCAGTTTTCCCATAAAAGTTGTATCGGAGTTAGCGTTGAGGTTTTAGTGTTAAATGGAAGAAATGAGTAGCACCATGTTTAAATTAAAAGCCTCAAATTATTTTATTTGGAAATCTTAGATGAAAGACATATTGTACTAAAAAGATTTGTATGATCCCACCGATAGTGATGAGGGTAAAAGAGATAAGGAAGACAAAGAATGGGAGTGAATAAATCAGAAAAAATGTATTTTTATTTTTCAATAAATTGACAATGGTTTTTTTCATCATGTTGCTCATGGAACAAATGTTGAAACTTTTTGAAACAAACCAAAAGATCTCTAGTAGAGGAGAATCCCACAAAATAATAATTTTTTTAAATAAAAAGACTTGTAAATTTGAGATACAAGGAATGTACTAGCATATCAAAACACTAGAATAAATTTTAATATGTTGTAAATAAGTTGACAAATTTGAAAATTGATCTTGGTGAGTTACAGGCTTGTTTATTGCTTGGTACTTTTCTTGACAGTTGGGACACCTTGGTTGTTGCATTAAACAATTCAGCTCTTTAGGACGTGCTTTCTATGAGCATTGTTATGAAAACGCATTTAGTGAAGAAACAAGGAGAAAAAGTATGAATTATACTTCTCATTTGGAGGCTCTTGTTATGGAAAATAGGGAGAGAAATCAATTGAGAAATTTCTTGAATAATGATAAAAGAGGCAAGACAAGAGGAAGGTTGAGGAGGAATGTGAAGTATTACAATTGTGGCAAGATGAGATATTATGCTAAAGAATGCAGGTTGCCAAAAAAGACATAAACTCTATAATAGAAATAGAGAATGAAAGAAAAACGGGAATATGTTTCAATAATAGTTGCATCCGATGACAGTATTTTTCACCTGTGACCATTTGTGTGAACCTTTCATGTTAAGACTCTAGTTGGGTTATTGATTCCATAGCAAAAGTTTTATATCACTTCACGACGTGACTACTTTACATCCCATCATTGTAGTGATATTGATTGTGCTATGATGGGAAACAATGGTGTTTATAAAGTTATCAGCATGGAAATGTATATTTTCATATTGATGTTGGATGTAATTTGCTTTTGAAAAATGTGAGACATGTTTCGGATATTTGACTTTACTTGATCTTCATAGGTGCCTTTTGCAATTCCTTCTATGATGACAAGTGAAAATTGACTAAGGGTTCCATGGTAGTGGCTAAGTGTAAAAAGATTTGCACTCTCTACACCATGTAAGCTAAGTTGATCAGGGAAAAGGTAAATGCAGTGGAGAACTCCTCAATTGACTTATGGTGTATGAGAGTTGGACATCTTAGTAAGAAGGGGCTTGAAACTCTTATTAGAAAGAATCTTTTACTATTGAAGAAGAGAAATCTATAGGAATGCAATCATTGCCTAGCAAATAAGCAACATAGATTTTCATTGGCAAAAGAACAGTGCAAGTGCCAAAATTTCGCATTGGGGGACACTTGGGTACCAAAAGTTATAAAAAGTACATTTAAGTGTCTTTTTTTTTTTTTTTTTTTTTTGCTTTTACAATTGGGACACCTAAGTGCCAAGTCCAGCAACGTTCATTAGAAATCCTACATGGTATTTTTTTAATAATATAACTTACTTACATGGCTTGTCGGAGAGATGAATTAGTAAAGAAGAAGCAAAACGAAGTCATTTTTCATCTTTTTTGGATTTTAATATAAATATTAATTAAATTAAATTATTTAAAAAGGAAGGAGATGAAGATTGTATAAGGTGAGGGCTCAGCCCTTGTTGTCACCTCCTCACCGCCGTGCCAACAATGGTGGGGGGAGGGTTGGCTGGTGTCACTGTGCCTTAGCTAGGTGATAGCGTCAGTGTTGGCGACCCTAGCTGACTGACAACGAGGCTTCCCCAATGGATGGGGCCCTTAGCTTAACTAGGAGAGGGCCAATGACCCTCATCGAATTTGAGGAAGGGTCGTGACCCTTGCCCTAGATCTGGGCAAGGGCTTGTAGGCTTTTGTCGCTGGTCAGCTAAGGTTGCCAACCCTTGGCTAGGGCCCAATGATGCAAATTGACCCTCCCCCTTGACGCTGGCGCTTCATGATGACGGTGGGGAGGCAGCAACAACAAGGGCTTGCATAGCTTTCACCCAATGCTTGCAACTTCTTGTTCCTTTTTTTTTTTTTTAATAAATAATTTAGTTTAATTAATATTTGTATTAAAATACAAAATAAGATAAAATGGCTTTTTTTTAATTGCTTATTTAGCCACGTTAGTTTGCAAAACGACATCGTTTTCGGCTTATCAAACCATGTCATTGTGCAAAACAATGTTGTTTTTGCATTTGTCTCATCAAAAAAAGCCAGGTCAACATTTTGGCTGAATTTTCTCGCCTTTGGCACTTAACTAATCCATTTTTATCTGATTTTGGTACTTAAGTTTACATTTCACTTAGGTATCCTCCCGTACCAATTTTTGGCACTCTAGGGGGGGTGGTCTCGATTTCATTTCAAAGTTCATCTCTAAACATGAAATCAGATGTATTTGATTTTGTTTACATTGATATTTATTGCATTAGATGCTATAACATTCAGTGGTGCATTATATTTTGTGACATTTATTGATGATTGCTCTGGAAAAGTGTGAGTTGTTTTGAAATCTAAAGACTAGATGCATTATACTTTGTAACAATGTCCAAAACACATTTACACGACCAAAGTAACAAGTTCTTCATTTTTGTTCTCTATTCATATGGCTACATCAAGAGCCCATTGTGTGGCTATGTTCCTAGTGTTGCGATGTTCCTAGTGTGGTGGCCCCTCAAGGAGAGCTATTGTGCTCTCTCTTTAAAACCCCCCATTTATTGTGCGACTCCTGTGCACTTAAAGAACCCAATTTTGCAGCTACCTTTTCATGGAAAGGACAACCTAGGGTTAAGCCAAGAAACCCTATATTTGCTTTACTTTTGCTCTCTTTTCTCTAACTCTTACTTGTGGGCCCCTTCTTATACTATTAAAAGAGAAGAGTACAATATTACAAAGATAAGTATGCCCCTTATCTTTTCTCTCTCATGGCCACAATTGAATTTAAAGGAAGCACATCGTATACAGGCTCAAACTTGAGATATAATTTAAAAATTGTTCACTTTGGCTTGACTTTTGAAACTAAGCCATAATGCTCATCATTCATGTTGCTCTCTCTGCAAACATGAATTGAAGCTTGAGCTTTGCCAAAGAAACAGGTTTAGTTATCATGTTTGCCAAGTTCTCTACTGTCGCTATCTTCTCACAATAACTATACATTTCGTGAAGACATCTCGAACTAAATGATACTCGATGTCGATATTCTTTGTCCACTTGTGATCAACTGAATTAAATGCTAGATATATCGCATCTTGGTTATCATAATATATATATATATATATATATATATATATATATAAACACTTTTCTAATCTAACCCAAAGTCCAAGAGCAACCCCAGTAACCATATCACTTTCTTTGTTATAAAGGTTAATGTCATTTACTCTACCTTAGTTGAAGACAATGCAACATGGTCTTCTAAGGATGCATTCCAAGTCACTACACCACTTACTAGCATAAACACATACCTTGCCAAAGATTTGCACTCATATAAGTCATTAGCGAGATCCAAATACACACACCCTATGGTCTCACAGTTATTGCTATCTTTTCGGTACATTATACCCACTTTTATTGTCCCCTTCAAATATCTAAAGATTTACTTCACAACTTTCCAATGAGTTTTATCAGGCCGCCTCATGTAATGGCTAATTATGCTCATAGCTTGTGAAATGCCAGGCTAGCATACATGATACTACCCATTGCACAAGAATAAGGAATATAGGACATATGCTTCCTCCTCCACAATCTACAACGATAACTTATCAAAAAAGTTTAAAGTGTTTTCCTAAAGTTGTACTCACATATTTCGCTGATTGCATACTAACACGTGCCACATTCTTCTTAATATATTTCTTTTGAAATAGATGTAAAACTCCTACAGCCTTGTCACGCACAATCTCCACGCCTAATCTTTTCTTTGCAACACCTAGATCTTTCATCGCAAACTCAACACTAAACTGTCTCTTTAGCACATCAATCTCAATTACATTCTCAATAGCTATCAACATATCATCAATATATAATAGCAAATAAATCAAAGAACCATCCTCCAATCTCCTAAAATAAACACAATCCATCTAACTTTTCAAATAGTCATAACAAGGCATAAAAGCATCAAAATGCTTATATCACGGCTTATGAGACTGTTTCAACCCATACAAAGATTTCTTTAACAAACATATATGGTCCTTCTTACCTAGAATAGCAAATCCTTCTAGCTACCTCATGTAAATTTACTCCTCCAATTAACCGTAAAGAGATGCCGTTTTTTAAATCTAGCTGCTCCACTCAAGATTTTGTGCAACAATTAAAGCAAGTAATACACGTATAGAAGTATGTCTCACCACATGAGAAAACACCTTGTTATAATCAATGCCCTCCTATTGTGTATACCCCTTTCGCAATAAGTCTCGCACTATGTCTTGTTGTCTTGACATTGAGAATGCCCTCCTTCCGTTTATAAACCCATTAATAAACCCATTTACTTTTGATAATCTCCTTGCTCTTGGTTACCTTGACCAACTCTAATGTTTGATTTCGAAGAAGTGATTCCATCTTTTTTCTCATAGCTCTTAGCCACTACAACGACTTAGTATTAGCCATCGCCTTAGAGTAAGATGAAGGCTCATCAATCTCCACCTCGTCACCTACAGTCAATGCATAAGTAATATTTGTATAATTATAATGTACTAATGATTTGATTTACCATTTCTATTTGTTCAAACTATAATGTGTTGCAGTATTGTTGGTTGTTCAGTATTATTGACTTTAGGAACTGTTGCCTCATCTTCAGCCTCTCCATTTGTTACTTCTAAGATCTCTAGAGCCTCCATTTGAAACTTCACCTTAACACCGACACCACAATCCATCTACTTTGTTGATAATGTCTCAAGACTCCTATGTTGAAGCATTGCAATCTCATTGAAGATCATATCTTTGCTGATTGGAAAGCCAAATGATTTGGGATCAGTGTATCATAGCCGATAGCCTTTCACTCCATATCTTTTGACCCTTCAACAACCTCCTTTTACCTAGCATTGTCATACTTGCCTCACTCATGTGCCCTAAGAGTACATGCAATAAATAAGTCAAGTTAAAGTCTGACTCACCTAGTGAAACTACAACAACTTCTGTCACGGTCTATCTTAATAGATGATAGAGAGTATTCATTTTCTTACCTTTCATCACTGTCATGACTTCTCGAGAGATCTTCAATACTCCACCTTCAACGGCATACTTATACCCGATGTCATCGAGTGTCCCTAGAGAAATAAAGTTCTTCTTGAGCTTTGGTACATCCATCATGTTTGTTAATGTGTGCACCACCCCATCATGTATTTGAATCCTAACTGTCCATATCCCCACAACCTTATAGGCTCCAAATTCTAACTCTACCACTATCTGCAGTCTTGTAAGTAGTAACCTAGTTTTTATGAGTCATCATATGATAAGAACATCTCGAATCTAACACCCATTCATCTCATGACGAACTAGTAATCACACACAAGATAGCCTCTGCATCACTGGTTCTCTTCTTGGCAACATTCGACACACTTTTTGTGGCATTTTGTTTGTCACCTTTATTTCTCAACTTTGAATAGTCTCTCCTAATATGCCCCTCCTTGTGGCACAAAAATCACTTCATGCATCCCTTGGACATTCTATGGTGTAACTTTGACTTGTTTTTACCTATGTTGCTACAAGACTCCCAACATTGATCACTACCTTGAATCAATAATCATCGTGCTATATTTTGCACCAAAGCATCATAACACAACTTTCTCTACTATTTCTTATAAAATAGAGTGAACTTTACCTCTTCCGAGGTAATCATAATATGCCCTTGTAGTAATGAATTAGTAAAGTGCTCCTATAACTATGGTAAGGAAGCTCACAACATCATGCATTGTTTTTCACCTTTGAGAATTTTACCAACATTCTTTAAATCCATCATGAGTTTATCAACTCATCTAGGTGGGACCTGATTGATGTACCTTCAGTATATTGAAATTGAAACATCCTCTTTAATATGTACACATGATTGTTCAAACACTTTATCACATAGAGTCCCTGTAGTTTTGCCCACAATGCTGTAGCATCTTACTCCTCAACTACCTCTACTAACACCTTATTTGACAAGTTCAATAGGATTATACTTTTTGCCTTCCTCAGTAGCATGTCATTTTTAGCATCTTTCATTATTTCGAGCAATTTATCCTTCCCTTTAAATACTTTGATCAAACCTAGAGTTGTTACTAGTGCCTCCATCTTAACACCCCATAACCCAAAGTGGTTCCTCCTATTGAACTTCTCAATTTCTACTTTTGCTCTCGACATAATTGCACTAACTAAATTTCTAAAACTTAATCAAACAAGTAAAAGCCCCAAAACAAAATCCAAAAATTCTTATCATCAAACTTTGATACCAATTGTTGTAATATTAATGTGAAATTTAATTGAGATCTTACAATTTATGTCAACATGAGAGAATTAGAGAAAATAAATGAGGAACAATAAAGGATACCCACGATTTATGTGGTTCGGTTTGAATGTTAATATCTACATCTACAAAGAGAGCTAGCAATAATAATTCACTATAATTGGAGAATCCATATTACAATCACTCACACGCTCAAATATTTCCTACATCTAAATTATACCCAAACCCAAGTTGTTTACAAATAAACAACTCAAATGGATATAAAACTCATGGCACAAATCACAATGTCTAAGACACATCTGTATGGCCAAAGAAACAAGAGCTGTAGACATCTTCTTCACTTTCGTTCTCCGTTCGCTCTTCTACATCAAGAGCTCGTTGTGCGGTTGCCTTCTTCGTGTGATGATCCCTCAAGAAGAGCTACTTGCTCTCTCCTTGAAACCTCTGACCTTCTTGTGCAGCTTTTGTGCACTTAAAGAACCCACTCTTGCAACCACCTCTTCAATGAAAGGGAAACCTAGGGCTAAGCCAAGAAACCATATAATTGTTTTACTTTTGTCCTCTTTTCTCTAGCCCCACTATGAGACTATTAAAAGAGAAGACTTCAATATTACAAAGACAAGTATACCCCTTATTTTGTTCCCACTCACGGCCACCTTGAATTAGAAGTAAGCACATCTTATACAAGCTTTGACTTGAGAATAATTTAACAATGAGTTTTGCAAGTGGAGCAGTTTTGTGCCAATTAAGAATGCAAAAATGTGTTATTTTCTTAACGACTAAAGTGGAATATATTGGAATTACTAAAGGAGATAAGGAACTCTTATGGATGCAAAAATTCCTACAAGAGTTGGACATGAAGCAAGAGAAGATTTGTTTGTATTGTGATAGTATAAATGTTATCTATTTTAGCAATAATCCGACATTGCATTCAACATCAAAGCATATTGATGCAAAATATCATCAGATTTGAGAAAAATTAAAAGGTAAACTCTTTCTATTTGAGAAAGTCTACACCACCTATAATGGATCTAAAGCCTTGCCCATGATGAAACTTAACTCTTGTAAAAACAAAGAAGGCACGATGGATTTTTCCACATGAGGTGAAGGAGGAGATTTGTTGGCTAGGTCTACCTCTTTGCGGGGCTTAACTAACATAAACAAAAAAAATAAGAAGAAACGAAGGCATGTTTGTGCAGAAGAAAAAGAAGAGTGGAGAGAGAGAGAGAGAGAGAGAGAGAGAGAGAGAGAGAGAGAGAGAGAGAGAGAGAGAGAGAGAGAGAGAGAGAGAGAGAGAGAGAGAGAGAGCTCTTGTTACTGAGAGAGAATGCACAAGAAGAAGACAAAGAGGCAAGGGATTCGAAGATTTGACGGCCAAACATGATCGAAATTAATTCGAGCTTTAGTATGTTGTTTGTGAGACTGGGTCCTTTAAGTTGATTGATTTCGTCTGTTGAGAACTTCTCCAAGTTATCTTTCGTAATCTTCAACCATAGTAAGATTTTTAACTCCATTTATATTAATCCACATTCATAGTGATGAAATATTGTTGTATTGTTGGTGTTGAGTCTTTGATGGTGACTAGAGAAAATCTTTGTGTATCCTACTATTCTTGATGATTGTGAGTGGTCCGGGTTTTTACTGCATCGAGTTTTCCACATAAATATCCTGGTCTTGTTGTGGCTGCCTCTTTGTAACATGTCAACATGATATTTACTTATTTTGAGGTTATGTTACTGGAATATAGTGCTGGTTGTGGCTAGGGTTATGTCGGTTTTGATCGGTTTAGTTTTGGGAAAGAAATTGATTCTGGATTGGATTAGTTCTTGATGAATTGTTGCCCAGTTCTCACCAACAACATGGACATTCTGCCTTTCTTTTGTCTGCTGTACTCCACCGGGGACAGCAAGTGGAAGGGATCACAACTGCGTTCCTTCTATATTACGAAGGTATGGGGGTAAGAAAAGCGGTCCAAATGGGAATGACAGCAAGTGGAAGGGATCATGGTGATGGGAATGAGATCATGGTGATGGCAAAGACATTAAAGCACTCGATCTACGATGCGAACGCCGCCTGATTTGGGGCGAGAACCTCCGCCCCATAGCCAGTTTTGGCACTTTCGTCGAGCGCATGGAGTTTGGTACGTAAAATGAACACTGCAAAGGGAAGTTCCTAGCTCTTCAGGGTCATTCGCTAATGAGGCGAATACATACTTGACTGTGGGCTACGTGAGGGAGATTCACAGAATTGAATATGACAAGTTGGACATTTTGTGGAGAGGGGATTCCAAGCTATGTATATGCACACTACCCCGGCTTCAGCACCACTTTTACTTGTATTATATCATTCTGAATGTTATGTAGATCTTCATCCAGGTAAATTTGTATTTTTGACTTCTGAGTTATGTTTGTTTATTTAACAGCTTCTAAAGCATAGCTCCAAAGAAGTACCTTATATTCCAAAGTCCGTTCAAAAATAAATTTGAGATACGAATGGCACTAGAGAATTCCTCAGCCAGCTGGCGACATCCACTTCCTCGCTTTCAAGCAGATCCTGATGAAATTCACGTAGATATTAAAAATGATGGCCGACACTCCTACAAAGATGGACACTCGGTCTGTGTTGTCACACCAACCCGATTTTTGTAATTATATCGTGACACGAAATTATCAAGGACAATAGTACAATGGACAATAAATGACAAAAAAAAATTACGTGATTCAACTCAAGTGTCAGAATTTACATTTATAGGAAGAGTTCACAAATAATTCACTATAAAACGAAGAATTTTAGAGTTACAATCACTCATGCTTAAGTGTTTTCTAGTCCTATAATTCACACGCTAAATCTACAGTGTTTAGTCTAACTTTTTTTTTTTGACAAGGAAACACATATATATTGATTAAAGAGGAAGATTACATCCTGCAGCTATAGCTTCCGAATACATAAGATGTAGTAGGTCCTGCGGAAGAGGAAAAGAAAGAGAGAGACGTTGGGCGGGGAAAGCCAACCGGGCTTTGGCGGCCCGCCGGCCACTAGGTTGGCCGAGCGACGACAGTGTCGCAAAGAGAGGAAAGGGAAATTGGAGAGCCAATTTAGGGTTTCGTCAAGCACTGGACGCAGCTCCCATGGCGGCGGCGAAGTCCCTTCACAATTTCAACAAGATGAAGACAGTGTATGAAGAACGATCCGGAGAGATGGAGTCCTCGGTGAAATAGATGTTGGAGGGATAGATTCAGCGCCCAAGCTCCGATTCAAAGGGTGAATGTGCTGGGAAACCTTTGGAAAAGAGATCGGTAAGTTTACCTCGATCATCTCTGCAAATACTTGCCATAGAGCCTTCGGAGGAGCCTTCTTTATAACTGCCATCGATAATGCATTTTAGAACACCTGTCGCCGGAGGTCGCCATAGCTGATCGGGTGGTACAGTGGCAATACCGTAGCGTGAACGTGATTGAGAGGTTGCAGCACCGCAGGACCGGGTATGCTAATACCTGAGCCAGTGCCGATTCCACAACCATGGATGAATTCGGACTCTGATTCCGAAAAACAGAGTTGTTTCGTTTCTTCCATATCTGCCAAAAGATGGTGGCAACGACCTCAAGCCGGGGAGAATGAACAGGTAAAAGGACATACTCCAGTAACCACTGTGTTATGCTAGTAACCGAATTGGTTGCTGAGGCTAAATTAAGCTGTGAGTGGGACCAGATGGGTTTTGTCCATGGACACTGGATTAACAAATGTTCTATTGTTTCAGGAGTAGACTGGCAGCATATAGAGCAGAAAGGGTCTGGAATAATTCGACGGTGGAAGAGATTAGCACGAGTTGCAAGAGCATTATGGCAGATAGACCAGAGAAAGATACGGACTCTGGGGGTGATCTTCATCATCCATAGCTGGCACCAGAGCTGCTTATTCATCCGGTAAGAGCTTAAATCCTGTAACTCTTGATGAGGGTGGTCTGATTGTTGAAGTGCATGATAATTACTTTTAACCGAGTATATGCCGCCGATGTTGCTAACCATATAAGTTTATCCTCGGAATATAGTGGCCGGATAGGTAACGATTGGATTTGTTGAGCAACCTGTTCTTCGAAAAATTGGTTAATAAAAGACATCTTCCATGATTGTGTTTGTTGATCCATAATGTCTGCTACTTTAAGTGGTTCCTCACGAGCTGTAGGTCCATAGATAATTCCCATTGGAAGCCGTGATCCCCCGAATTCGATAGAAGTGCCATTCCCAATGCACCAGCCAGATTAGGTAGAATTGTATCCCGTCCTTAAGAATGCTCGCCACCCCCATGAAGGCCTATTTCCTCGGACAACCGACTCAAAATGGAAGATCTAAAATACAATGCTTTAAACAGAGCCCCAAAGTGAATCGGATTAGTCAACAGCCGCCAAGCCTCGCTTCCTAAAAGTGCTCTATTCATAGATAACAAATCACGAAAGCCCATTCCCCCTTGAATTTTCTGAGTTTTCATAACATCCCAACTCTTCCAATACAACCCTCCTTTTTGTTGATTAGTTCTCCACCGAAACGCGCTATACATTTCTCAATAGTTGAACAAATGGAAATTGGCAACTGAAATATCATCATCGCATACCGTGGAATAGCCTCGAATAATGATTTAATTAGGACTTCCTTACCCCCTTAGAAATGAATTTCTCCTTCCATCCCTCAAGCTTTGCATTGACTCGAGCAATAATCCATGAGAACATGTCCTTCCTTGATCGTCCCCAATCCGATGGTAGGCCTAGATATTTTCCAAACCTTTGTAGAATTGGAACCCAAAACTCCTGAGCCATGTTATGCTGTAATGTAATAGGACAGTTCTTGGAGAAAATCAGGCCAGATTTGTTGCGATTTATCAACTGACCAGTTGCCATACAATAGATGTTTAAAAGTTCTGCTAGATTGTGACATTCAGAAGTCGTTCCAGATAAGAAGAATATGGCATCGTCAGCAAAAAATAAATGTGATAACGTAGGACACCATCTGTTCAAACGTAAGCCTTTGAGATGACCAGAACCGATTGCTTGATGGATTAACAATGATAAAACATTTGCAACAAGAATGAATAGGTAGGGTGAAATGGGGTCACCTTGGCGCAAGCCTCGAGTTGGAGAGAAATAAGGTAGGATTTCGCCATTAAATTTCACGCCAAGTGTTGAAGTAGTAACACAAAGCATGATCCAACCTACCCATTTTGGGTGAAAACCTAGCTTGAGGAGGTAATCTCTTAGGAAATCCCATTCAATGCGGTCATAGGCTTTTTTCATATCGCTTTTCAGAATAGCTTTGAAATTGTTTGTTGTCTGGTGTGTGCGAAAATGATGGAGGACTTCTTGTACAACGAGAATATTATCTTGATCCGGCGGCCTTGGACAAAGGCCGATTGTTCTTTTGAAATGAGATCATTCAATAAGGGTTTGAGTCGATTGGCAAGCACTTTGGAGATAACTTTGTATGCAAAATTGCATAAACTAATGGGACGGTATTGGTCCAAAGTTTCAGGTTGGGAAATTTTAGGGATAAGGGTTAGGATTGCTTGATTAAGGGCTGGGGGCATATCCTGAAATAGCATAAAATTTTGAATCAATTCAAACAAAGCTGTTTTTAACTATGTCCCAATGCTGTTGATAAACAGCCCGTCAAAAACCATCCGGACCAGGAGCTTTGTTGGCTGCCAATTGGAAAGTGGCTTGGCGAACTTCATCAAGGGTAAGGGCAATGGTCAACCGCTGGTTCATCTCGGAGTTACAACTGCAGGTGCATCTTTCAAGGAGCGGGATGTAGTTACGGGAGCCCTCTCGACTTATAGAGAGTGGAAAAATAGGAGAGGGTCATATGCTTTGGAGGGCTGGTATGTCTCTTACCCACTGCTGATTGTCATCTTGTAAGACAGTTATATGATTCCGTTGTCGACGCTGAATAGTGGATGCATGAAAGAACCGAGTGTTCTTATCTCCCCATTTGAGCCATTTGATTCTAGAACGTAATGCCCAATATTGTTCCTCTTGTTGCCATATTTGTCGAATGTCTTCTTTCGTAAGTAATATCTGGTTCTTATCGACAGGAGACGTCTGATTGATCAGTAGTTTCAATTTATCCTGCAGGATCAGAAGTTGCTGTTGACCATTGGAAAATTTACGACGACTCCATCTTTGAAGTGCTACTCGTGACATTCCCGACATTCCGAGGAAATCAGCATATTGTGTGACAAGCGAATTCCATGCATTGTGGAGATAATGTGGCTACATTCGTGGTCATCATTCCGTAAGGCTTCAAAGACAAAGGATCGGCTAACTTTGTGACGAATAGGGGATGTATTGAGCACAAGGGACAAAGTGGTCGAACCCACTGGAGGCGAGCAATCACTTCACCCACGGGAACATCAAACGCCAGCTCATCGAGCATACCATCCTATCTAGTTTTGCTTTAACCAACTCCTCACCATCTCTATTATTCAGCCAGGTATACCTACAGCCTTTACTTTCTAATTCAAGGAACGCACGGTCATCTAACATGGCTCGAAAAGACTGCATTCGTTGTTGTAAAGCGGTCGTTTACCAAGCTTCTCCCAAGGGTAAAGAACATCATTAAAATCACCAGCACAGAGCCAAGGTAACGTATTATGGGAGTGAATGTGTCTCGAGGTCATCCCAAACCACCCGGCGTTGGTGAAAAACGTAGGGTGCATGGAGAAAGGTAAGACGAATTTTCCTTCTTTGGTGGCCTAAGTCACAAGACATGTCTAACCAGAATTGTGTAGCTGTGATTATCTTTAAAGATATAGGATCATTCCAAAAAGCGGCTAATCCTCCCGCCAGACCAACTGGATCAACTATGTATGAGTACGAAAAGGATAGAAGTTGTTGCACTTGTTTCAACTTTGCTGCAGGATTTTTAGTTTCCATAAGTAGTATAATATCAGGCTTTTCTACGGTTGTCAAGGCCCGTAGTGCTCGAACTGTCAGGGGATTGCCCAAACCCTGACAGTTCCAACAGATGAGCTTCATTTGTGAACGGGTGGCTGTTTAGGGCCAGCCACCAGTGCCCGATCGTCAGCTTCCTGTGCAAGGAAAACGGGAGCATCCAACAAGTTAAGGTCAGAAGGTTCATTTATGAGAACCCCCTTAGATTCATATGGACTATATCTTCTCTGTTTTTTGGCTGATCCGAGAGGGGGTTTCAAACGAATATTAAGTTGCTTTCTGGATAATTTGCTGTCCATAGGTGAGTGTTGGACTGCGCTTTTGCTTCCGGTCAGCTTCTACCAAGACTCGTGTCTGTGTTCCCACCGGAAGTTGGAGTGATATCGAAGATACCGTGCAGACTCGCACGATGTAACTGTGAAATCCTTATTTGAATTGTCAGCCATAATCGTAGATGAAGGAAGCAGTAATTGAGTCGTTGCTCCTGTTGTAGGGGGAGTTTCAGGAATAATTTCCTCTGTTTGCTCTGGCAAATCGGGTGAGTCATAAAAAAGTTTCCAATAAGGACTATGTAGTTTAACTTCAGCTCTGAGCCAAGGGCCATAGGCCATTTTTTCTCTCCCCTCATGTTTATCATCCGTGTAGGGAACATCTCGTACAAGACATGGCATAATGGCCAAGTTTGCCACATGAGAAGCGAAATGGGATAACCTTTCATATCTAAAATCCAGCCAAAACGGTTTGCCCCGTATTCGTATTAGTTTGCCGCATTAGAGGGTCAGCCACATTAAGCTGAACACGAACTCTACCTGTCTTGGATGTGTAGCCATCCTTGGATTCCATTTTCACAACTTTGATCTCACCAAGGTGTCTTTGGACTCGCTTTCGAGCATGCGTTCGGAGGACCATTCAAGAGGTAAGCCGATAACTTGTACCCGTAAATCACATGTCGAGAAGTCATAGCAGTGAAGAGGGGTGTTAGGGATCCATTGTTTAAAATTAACCAATTGGCCCGTAAAGAGCCAATGTCCACCCTCTAGAATTTTTTGCATATCTTCATGGGTCTTGAGCTTAGTAAGATAGAAACCAGTCTCGACTGCTTTTATCTCGCAGTATCTATTCTCCATGCCTTCCTAAGCGTGGTTTGAAGAGCTGGAAGATTAATGGATGGATCATAGAATTTTGGCGACTAGAGTGAGTCGACATTCCTCTTGTGTCCGCAGGAGGGGCTTCATCCCGTCGTCAATAATATGTTCGGTAGTGAGTCGACTCGACTATTACGTAGAGCAGCTAGGCGTGAGGATGTGGGTGAGCTCGGGAGGTCATCTTGAGTAGAATCTCATGAAGTGAATCGGAGAAAATAGCGATAGTAGCTTCAAGAAGTGCAAGAGGTGGAGAAGAAGCAACAATTCAATCCCATGCAAGGCAATCTCGAAGAAAAGAAGACATGCAATGGCTACCCGTGACAATCAGAAGCAGATTTGGCGGAAGCAACAAGATGCCGAGTCCGACCACCCATAAATATGAAGCCGATGACGGAAGAAAGAGAATACCTTCGAGCCATGCATTCTGTCTCAGATGGGAAGAAAGCGATAACAAATGAGAGGAAAAGGAGGATAGTTTGCTAAATCAAAGGATACTGATGTAGGTTATGGATTGAGAGTCATAGTTGAAATAACTGTGGATATGCTGTAGATGGTTAATGGTGAGGGTTTAAGGATGAAGGTTGGAAATGGAAACTGCCATTAGAGGTAGAGAGAGCTCGACAAAACGAGAGAGAATTGCACTACCTATTCCTCATCCTCTTGCTCTAACTTCGCATGTATTCTCCAGACGAGAACTCCTTTCTTATATAGAGAGGCTTACCATGAAAGAGAAGAAAGTCACAGTGGATGGCCATCATGAATAATCACAAGCCATCATTGCAACTTTCTTGCCATTCTCTTTTCCATCTACGGCATGGGCTCCCTTATCATTCACGTGGGGCCATCATGACAAGCCATAATTGAAGATCTTACTTCATCTTTGACAAGACGAAACCCCTCTCGATTTATGCGTGCGGGGACGGAATTTTTCTTCTCGGTTGTGTTCATGCGACTCCCTTTCAATGCCATAAGGGAAAAGTCTTCTTCATTAAAGACTCACTGTCTATCCAGCTACACCCATTAATTTTGGGCCATGCTTATTGAGTGGGCTCGCAACATGACTTAACTGTCTGGAACTGAGCACTTTGCTGATAATCTATGAAACACTGATACTCTCTAAAAGTCTTCGTATCATGTCGGACGCTTTGACATGTGTCCAACACTCTCCGACACTTGATCAATACATGTTGAAAAATTCGATATCTGATCAACTTTTTCAACATTCCTTAACACTTGAGTCGGAATTCTAACATTCGAGTTTCCGATACATAATTTAGATGTCGAGGTCAATTTTAAAAATTCAATAAATGAGATGTCAAAATATGTGTGTATGTGCGTGTGTGTGTGAAAAACAAAACACAATAATAAAAAAATTAATACAAATAGAAGAAAAATCTAGTATTCTCTTCTCTTTTGACTCTCACTTGTTGCGATATACAATTCACCTCTTAAGTTTTTTTTCTCATTTTCCAACATATTTAACATGCGAGTCTAGAATATGCAACGCTTGTTTTTTTTTTCTTCCAAATTTTATAAATTATTGAAATATAGTTGAATTTGTCAAATTAAAACAATAAATAATATTAATAAATGGCGGATTAATGTTTTTAGTATATATTCATTCTAGGATTTTTTTAATTATTATTTATTTATGAATTTGATTCAAATTAATTTGATTGAAATAATCATAAAAATAATAATGTATTTTGTATATATAAAAATACATATTTAATATACAACATGTCCCAACTTATCGAAATGCTTTGTTTTTTTAGAAATAACATGTCGTGTCATGTCGCATGTCAATATCGGCGCTACTTAGCTGATGATACACCTCCAATTGTGATAGAAGTTAATCGGACCCGATCAAACCAGGATGCCACCGTTTGATAAACCATAGAAGCTGAAAGGGGAGAGGAGGAAAGGAAAAGATCGGCCCCGCCTCGAAGGAAAGATCAAAGGATGTGTAGGGGGCAATGAGACTCTTCTCCGAAATCAAAGATGCAAGAAAAATTCGAACTGAATGAAGTTCTCTTTCAGTTGAAAATAAAACGTTACCTGAAGCATGAAAAAGCTAATGATTCCACATTGAGATCGCCCCGTGACACGTCAGGACTTTGAGAGGTTTGAGAAAAAAAGGAAGAATCAAATTTTCAGTAAGGAAACGGTACATTCGCTCGTTTTTAACAGGATAACTCATTCCAAAACTCCCCTATTCAAGTATTATATTCTCTCAAATTCAAGTTTCTCATTTGTGAGGAAATCTCAATGAGATCCAGGCTTGTAGATTTGCGGCGATCCCAGGATGGTATGAATTGAAGACAATTCTTACCCTTCATAAAAATCCAAAAAAAAAATTATTTTACGCCTGAGAGATCCCAATCCCCAAATTATATTCCCGACTAGGTATGTCAAATGGTACAAAAGTTCTTATACAATGTCTCTTTAACACAATTGGTAATAATCACGCTGCAAAAAAAACAAGTCCTTGTAAAATCAATAATCTCGGCATGGATGACCTATCTTTGAATAGATTTGAGGAATTAAGGTTATATACACACGCACTTGGATTCAGTGAAAAGAATATGGATCCAATATTTTTTTAGCATTGTGCGATTAACTTTGTCAATCATTTTATAGAAGGAGAGTAAGTGTACAATCATTTTCAAATTAGGTTTTAAATTATATCTGCTCTATCCTTCAGAATGTAAGCTCCCACAAGAGACCGGCATGTACTATTTATTTAGCCATGATGCAGCCAATGACGCAGCCTATGACCCAAATATTGCAAATTTCTCCCCTCTTTTTTCTATATATACACAACAAGATCTTGCAATTAAAAAGCACCAAAGAAGCACACTTTCTACTGAAAGAATCTCAAAAGCCCACGGTCAAATCTCTCAATTTCCAACAAAACATGGCCATGAAAGTTGAGGTTGTCTCCACTGAGACCGTCAAGCCTTCCTCTCCAACTCCATCTCACCTCAGGAACTTCAAGCTCTGTCTCCTTGACCAACTGGCTCCCCCGTTTTGGGTTCCGGTCATCCTGTTCTACTCGGCTTCCAACAACGAGGTGGCAGCGAACTCTGCCTCCGTCACTGGAAACTTGAAAACTTCGCTTTCGCAGGCGCTTTCCCTCTTCTACCCTCTAGGCGGAAGGATCAAAGGCAACTCTGCCATCGATTGCAACGACAAGGGGGCACTCTATTTGGAGGCAAAAGCTCGCTTCGAGTTGTCCGAAGTTCTGTCGAACCCGGACATCAATCAGCTGCAGCAATTCCTCCCGTTCTCTTCAGACAAAGTCGTTCCCAACATTGAGGAACAAGTCATTGTAGGGGTCCAAGCCAACTTCTTTGACTGTGGCGGCATCGGGATCGGCATCTGCATGTCTCATAAGATTGCTGACGCTGCGTCAGTCTCTGGTTTCCTCACCGCATGGTCGGAAATTGCCCTCAATGGCAAAGCTAGCCTCATCACTCCCTTCTTGAAAGCATCTGAGCTCTTCCCACCAAAGGACGTAAACTTCCAAATGCCACGCAGATTCACCAGCAGAGAGAAGCTTTTCACCAAGAGGTTTCGTTTCGACGGTGAGAGCTTGGCACGGCTCCAGGCCAGGTTTGGCAGTGCAACTCCTACTCGCGTCGAGGCAGTGACCGCCCTAATTTGGAAATCTGCTGTGGAGGCAGCGAGGAAAAGGCCAGAGTGGAACGAGAAGTATCCCTCATCAGTAGCGACCCACGTGGTGAACATCAGAAGCAGGATGAGGCCACAAACATTGCCTGAGCATGCCCTCGGCAATCTGTGGCAGACCACAGTTGCACCACTGATAGACACAAACAAGGGAGTTGAATTGCAGGACTTTGCAGGCAGTCTCAGGAAATCAATAAGGGCAATTGATGGCGAGTATTTGAGCGTGCTAAAAGGCGAGAGGGGATTGGCCAAGGCCTACGAAAGCCTCACGGCGGCACGGAAGTTGGCGGAGTCGTCTGCGGGAAAGATGGAGCTCTACGGGTTCAGCAGTTGGGTGAAGTTTCCTTTCTACAAGGTGGATTTCGGCTTGGGAAGGCCCACTTGGGTGTGCACCACCGGTTTTCCGATAGGAAATATGGTGTTTTTAATGGAAACGAGGTGCGGGAACGGGATCGAAGCTTGGATCACATTGCACGAGCACGACATGATCGAGTTCGAGCGCAACGATGAGTTGCTACAGTTCATTTCGCTGAGCCTGTGATCATGAGAAGGGCGACCGATGAAGATTATCATCCCTGATGGTTTGCTTGTCGATTTGATTAATTCGAGGTTTCATATGTTCGTTTGCTTTGTTAGATGTCATAAACTGCTTAAATGGTTTTGTGTATTATTATTCATGTGTGATTCAAACTGCAAATGAAAGTATGTTTAAAGTTCCATATGCCTTGATTTTCTTGTTACATCTATCGACATTTTTTTCTGGAAAACCTTGTTGAAATGGAGAGATACGATTCGTAATATGTGTAATTTTGTTAACATGTGTCTCGAACATATTTTTGTCGAGCCATAAAATATTCAAAATGAGTAAATAACAAAGTCAAACACCATGATAAAAATTAAATGTGAAATCAATATCTTTTTTGTAATATCAGAGCACATTAATCCAAGCTTAAAAAATATCTGAAGGGTATTGCGGTCATAAAATCCAATAATAAAATGAGCAATGCTATACATATATAAAGAAATATTAATGAAAAAAATTATTAACTAATGTGGCAATTATATTTGGGTATTTCAATAAAGCCAACGATTCAATGCATGTCTAATTTATATCAATACCCAATCGAAGCTAGTTATGTCACTTAGTAAATAGATTTTAGTAAGATTTCTAAATCTATCGAGTATTTTCCTATTAAAACTTACTTATAATTATTTTACCACATAATTATCTACTAACAGACACTAACGGTCAAAACACCTAATACGTATACCGACTAAGTTCAAGATAGCGTTATAAATTACGTCAATTTAAGCCAACAACGCGAATGTCAGCCCCATTTTTAAGCAACTAACTTAATAGTGCAACTTGTATAGCAAATCTAGGGGAGAATTCAAAAGAAGGCTAGTAGTGGTCGCCATCCCTTTAGCTAAGATTATAGTGCCTTTAGTATTGGGAGGAAGATCCATTCAATCACGACAGATTACAGACCCTTCCGAAATTAATACTCCTGTATGTATCGATGCTCCTTTTACTCTGGACTCCCCCATCCCTTTTTGTAAATCCGTGTCTTTTATTATTTTATGAGGTCGTTGTCCTCAATGAAGATAAGATCTCTAGTATTCATCTGCATCTTGTAAAGTCCATGTTCCGTCTTTGCTAAACCTGCTTCTTTTTCACCCAAAAAATCCATAAGAAAACTCATCCATCATACTCCAAAAGATGTCAAAGAATATGTCCAATTAACATGCTTTGACCAACGTCTCCTTCCAGCTACTCAATGACGACACTTTGTCAACTTTCGATGTCCTCATAAATTTCTTTATCGGTGGCTCCAAAAAGGGTATATGAACCTTCACTTTGGTGATATTCACCTTGCTTTTACTGTGATGCGGGAACATTCGACTTAGCTCCATCACCGAACTCAACACAATCAATGTTCATTCAAGATAAGGCAGATTTCGGTCATAACTTTTTTCGCTGGGTCGAGAATGAAGTCGTCAATGAGAAGACTATCAACCAGGTTATCAATTATTAAGCGATTATTAATTCTTCCCTTGTCATTCAAATATTAAGTTACCGATTTACCATTTTTGTTGCTAATTTCGAAGTTAATCAGCAACATATCGATGGGAGCCTATTTCGAGCAATTTCCTTGGATATTTGCTGAACTCTTGAGATGGTTATTCTCTAGTCAAAGCAGGGGGACGAATTTTGGAAGATAGTCATGATTTCAAGTCTCCATGTCGTTATTGCATTTCATGGTTCCTATGCGTTTTAAAGCATTTTCTAGTTTTTAGGTCTTTAATTTCTTTCTAGTTCCCATGCCTTTAATGTTTGGGTAGTTCCCATGTCTTTTTAATGTTTGTCTATCTCCTATGTCTTAGTCTCTCTGTAAATTGGGAAGAGTTGTCAATTGTAATGTAGACTTTAGTGAATGTAAATACACATCAGTGAATATTTTTGGGGCGTTGATAGCTTCTATTTTGGCTTTCTATCCTTAGAGAGTAACTTACACCTTGGTGGTGAGCCAAGAAACGCCTTATCCTCGATTGGTGGTTTTTCCTTTAAGCCTTGGTGGTGAGCTTCTCTTGTCCTAAAGTCCTATATCCTTAATGGTTGGCTTGTCCTTTAAGCCATGGTGGTGAATTTCGTCGCTCCCAATCTTCATCCTTGGTTGGTGGCATGTCCTTAAGATCTTGGTGGTGATTGTATTATATCCTACATTTGCCTTTTACCCATAGACAACCATCCTCACACATACCCACCAATAGACATTACCTAGAAAATTCCCCATTCTCGCTATCACTTGCCCATGCATGCATCATACCTTATTATTGTTCACATCAATTACTATAACCTTTCCCCAGAATAACAGAAATATAGGCGTAAGTCCACCACAAGTGCCATAACTTGGCACGCCGGACACTTAGGTGCCATAACTTCAAAAACGGTACACTTAAGTGCCACTTTTTTTTTTCTCGAGTGAGACACTTATGCCACCTCCGGCGACCCTTGCCGGAAATCCTACGTGGAAATATTTTATTATTATTTTTTGCCTATGTGGCTCGCCGAGCTCCAAATCAGCATAAAAATTAAAAAAATTAAAAAAAGAAAATTTTAAAAATTTTAATTTTAAAAATTAAAAAAAAAATTTAAAAAGAAAATTTTAAAAATTAAAAAAAAATTAAAAAAATAAAATTTAAAAAATTTAAAAAATAAGAAAATTTTAAAAAATTAAAAAAGGGGGGGAGGTCGAACGGCGGCGAGGGCTGAGCCCTCGTCGCCGCCGCCTCCCGCCATCGCCGGAAGGGCCGGCGATGGAGGGGGAGGGTCGGCCGGGGTTGCCGACCCCCGGCCGACCGACGGCGAGGGCCGCGAGCCCTCGCCGGATCGCGGCGAGGGCCCGCGAGCCCTCGCCGGATCTCCGCCTCCCGCCGTCGGATCCGGGCGAGGGTCGCGGCCCATGCCCAAGATCTAGGCGAGGGTCGCGGCCCTCGCCCGCATCCGGCGAGGGCTCGCGGGCCCTCGCCGCCTCCTCGCCGCCGCGAGAAGGGCCGGCGACGGAGTGGGAGGGTCGGCCGGGGTCGCGGGCCACGGCTGGGGCCGACGAGGCCGGCCGACCGGCGGCAAGGGCCTCGCGAGCCCTCGCCCGGATCCGGGCGAGGGTCGCGGCCCTTGCCGTGATCCGGCGAGGGCTCGCGGCCCTCGCCGTCGGTCGGCCGGGGCCGGCGACCCCGGCCGACCCTCCCCGTCGCCGCCGGCCCTTCCCCGGCGACGCGCGGGAGGCGAGCGGGCGCGAGGGCTCGGCCCTCGCCCGCCCGTTCGACCTACCCCCTTTTTTTTAATTTTCTTAATTTTTTAAAACTTTTAAATTTTTCTTAATTTTTTTAATTTTTCTCTTTTTTTTAAATTTTTTGAATACTTTATAATTTAATTAATTTTTATATTATTATTTACACGTAGACACGAAACGGCGTCGTTTTGCGTTTTCTCCACCACGCGGCGTGCAAAATGACGCCGCTTTTGGACTAAACTCGCCGGAAAATTGCCACGTCAGCCATTTGGCCGGATTTTCGCCGGAGTCGCACTTAAGTGTCCCGGCGTGCCAAGTTATGGCACTCCAGGTGTCCCGCACTCCAGAAATATAGCTGTCTTTTTGTGAATTTACCTATGTATGCATCGTTCCCTTATGTGTCATGTATGTCGATCCATGACAATGTTGCTTGCTTTGATCAAGCAAAGCAAGTGGACCGAGTAGCATCATTTCTTCTCCGTGTAAGATAGATATCCATTCCATCAAAGGCTTAGTCAAACTAGCGTGGCCGCAATAAATTGGTTTACTAACTTTTCAGTTAATTGTGTCCACATGTCAACTTAAATTAATATTAAAATGGATAAATATTCTACCATAGAGATCAGATTACTTATATAATTGGAAAACACCGAAGGTTTTTCATCAAACCAGTGCACGATAAAGGATCCTAAAGTCAAAATCTCTTGTGGAAAAAATATGCACGTGAGAATTTCCCTCAATTTCAGTCTCAATTTTTCTTAATAAGACAGTATAGATGCACTAAATTTCAATTGGACTCTTATAGAATTTGAGAGCGTTAAAGTTTTGTCCCATCATTTATCAGCTTAATCTTTTGGATTAATTTTTGGGTTAAACTTTTGAATCGCTTCGACACCCTTCCGGGAGATTCTCAACGGCTTTAGCTTGGGATCTAATTCGCCCTAGGGGTTGTGTGGTTTCTTGGTCCTCGTTTGTTTGGAGCTCATCTTTGCCTCCTCACTATCAAACACATCTGTGGCTTATCACATGTAACTGCCTACCAACTCAGGTTTTGCTCTTATCTTATGGTAGAATTACTGCTGCAGTGCGCTCCTTTTGCTCTTGCCAACCAGACTCCATAGATCATTTGTTTTTTGCATGCCACATCTCTGGTAGTCTTGCTTCTTTTTGGGCGGCTAAATTCAATCTTGCTTGGCTTAATAAGCCTTGGATGGAGAATCTTGATTGGGCTACCAAACATATCACTAGTAGTAGCTTTCACTAGTCTTTGGCTCGTTTTGGCTTTGGAGCTCTTTGTTATATCATTTGGAAAGAGCGCAACAATACCTTATTTCGTAATCAAACCCTCTTTCTCCTGGCGATGAAGGTGCGCCTCCAAAAGGCTATTAAAGACAAGGCGATGACCTTTAAGCATGTCCCTGACATTCCCAAGAATAGAAGACTTCAACAGAGCTAGGATTTACATCCGTCTCTCTTTGATTGATGGAGGTCTCTAGCGTTTGTATGGTGGTCCTTTGCTTCTTTTGTTGATTTTTACCGGTTGGTCTCTTTTGGGAATCACGGCACCCTTACACTCTTCTTTGACTTTTGTCATTTTGAGTGTCTATCTTTTGTAAGTGCGGGCCTCCTTCTTGTATTCTTTTAGGCAAAATCTATACATATCTTATTTTGACCCAAAAAAAAAAAAAAAAAAAGATATCAGAATCTGGTTTCATCTTGATTAATTTTGCATATGCGCACTCCCCTCTGACTTGTACATGACAAAGGATATTAAAGCATCAGATTTCAATAGGCCCTATATTTAAGTCTCCCTCCATTTATTTGCTTAACATTTTGAGTTGAATTTTTCTAGCAGCACAACTAATATATTTGATAAATCATGTGATGTGATGTTGATTTGCCATTGAATTTTGTTGGGGTGTGATTCATACTCCCCATTAACTGTATAGGAGCCATGCCCCTACAATTCTAGAGGATGAGCTCATATTTATTGATAGTTTGGACTTTGGCTCGTGAATAGATACCGAATATATATATACATATATATTTTATATTCTCTTTTTTATATTTTATTGGTAGTTTGAGCTTAGATTCATGAATAGCTGATAAATAAATATATATTTGGCTATGCCTTGTTGATAACGTTTTGATAAACGTGACCTCTACAAAAACGGTGAAAAATCTCTAGGCAAAGTTAGAAAATCTTTATCAAAGCAAGTTGCTCATAAACAAATTGTTTTTGTAGAGCGACTATAAAACCTTCGAATGAGCGAAGGTGATGCTTTTTCTATACACTTAAACGAGTTTAATACTATTTATTGGCAACTTGCATTGATCGATGTCTATCTAGATGAGGAAGATAAAGCATGTACTTTGTTGTGTTCATTGCTGAATTCATGGGAATATCTAATTGTTCCCATTGACGCTGGTATTAGTATGTTATCCTTTGAGGGTATTGTAGCTACTTTATTATATGAGGAGATGAGGAAAGTAGGTTCTGATAATGCAACGCAATAGGTTCTTTATGTAAGAGGAAGAAATAGTGAACGATCCAAATCTAGGTTTGGTGGCAAGAATAAGCTTAGAGGATGATCTAAAGGTCGAGATCAATTGGAAATAATGTGTTGGAAGTGCAAAAGGTTTGGACACTTGAAGACAGATTACAAAAGCAAAAGTGTGGGTCCAAAGAAGTGAGAGGATGCATCACACTCTAATAGAAAAGAAGGATGATGACAGCAACTTGGGAGATATGTATCTAGTTTGCAATTCATCGCAGGGTGATCGTAGTATATAGATAATTGATACTAAAGCGTCTTTTCACATGACGTCTCATAGAAATTGGTTCTGTTGTTATGAGGCATATCAAGGAGGTACAATGAGAATGCGAGATGATATGACGCTTGATATAATTGGTTGCAGAAAGGTGAAGTTGAAGATGAAATATGGGACAATCAAGAATCTTCCGGATGTGATGCACATTCCATTTCTTACTAGGAATTTATTTTTGTGGGAACCATGGCAAATGCTAGCATTACTTTCACCAGCGACAAGTATTTTTGCAAGCTTAACTATGAATCTATGGTGATTACCAAAGGCGAACAATATGGAAAAATAGGGAAGTTATTAGGAAGCATGATGATCAGTGGTGAGAATTATATCTCAAAGCAAGTGGAAAAAAGATCCTTCGATGTTACGGTATCAAAGATTGGATCATATAGGTGAGAAAGGTTTAATGACCCTTACCTCAAAGAAGATGGTGGATGGAATCCCAAGTTGTTCCATGGGTTTTGGATTTTGTGAACATTGTCTACATGAGAAACAAAATTGGGTATCTTTTGAATCCATGGGAGGGAGAGCTAAAGGAATTCTAGATGTAATCCACTGTAATGTCTTTGGTCATACACCTATAGCATCGTTTGGAAAATCAAGGCATTATATTTCTTTCACTAATGATTATTCCATATATGTATGGATATATTTCTTGTAGAGAAAAGATGATGTATTTGAAAATTTTCGCTAGTTCAAAGCTCTGGTGGAAGATCAATTTGATAGAAAAATTAAAGTTTTGCGAATTGACAATGGAGGAGAATTCTGTTCAACAAAATTTGATCAATTTTGTGCAATCAATGGCATTGTAAGGTAGAAAAAAATGCCCTATTCACCTCAACAGATGGGGTGGTAGAGAGGCTTAACCAGTCTCTCATGGAAAAAGCAAGGATTATGTTAAGTGGTGTAGACTTAGCATCTGAATTGTCGGCAGAAGTAGTGGCTACTATGTGTTATCTAAAGAATAGGTCTTCCATATCAGCTTTGAAGGATCAAACACCGTTTGAGACACTATTCTGGAAGAGACCAGAGATATCCCATATTAGAATGTTAGGTTGTGAAGCATATGTGCATGTGCCCAAGGAAAAGAGGAACAAGCTTGAGAGTAAGTTAGAGAAGTGCATATTCATTAGGTATAAGGATGGTGTTAAAGGGTATATTATCTATAATAAGGACGTGATATTCAGAGAACCTACAACAAATCATATTGTTCCACAAGATCCTAAAAAACCACAATCGGTTGAGTTAGATGTTGGTTTGAAGGAAGAGAAAAATGTTATACATACTATCATAGAAAATTCAAATTATGAAGTTCATGGGCCTAATGGGATGGATGATATAGTAGATTATGAAACTAGATTTGAAGATGAAGCACCACCAAACCAGTCTTAAGAAGGTCTACATGGCTAAGAAGACCACTTAAGAGGTATACCTTATTTGCTGATAATGAAAATTATGCTCTGACTATTATAGGTGATGATCCAAGTACTATCAAGGAAGCAAGAAGCGCGAAGGATGCCAAATAGTGGGAGAAAGCCATAAAAGATGAGATGAACTCACTATACAAAAACAAAACATGGAGTTTGATAAAATACCTGCGGATCGAAAGGCAATCGATTCCAACGTTCAAGAAAAAGATGTTTGCATATGGAGAGATAGAATGATACAAAGCTCGTTTGGTTGCTAAGGGATACTTGCAAATAAAGGGAGTTGTTTATGGTGAGATTTTTTCTCTTGTTGCAAAATTAAATTTCATAAGGCTTGTCTTAACTCTAGTAGCTACATACAATCTAGAGACAAAGTAGTTTGATGTGAAAACAACATTCCTCCATGGTGATTTGGAGGAGGATATTTTCATAAAGCAACTAGAAGGGTTTTTGGTCAAAGGAAAAGAAGACTTTATTTGCCAATTGAACAAATCTTTATATGGCTTGAAACAATCTTTAGGGATATGATATCAAAAGTTCAACTCATATGTCTTGAAGCTTGCCTTTATTCATTATGATGCTAATCATTGTGTCTACGTGAAAAGGTTCGATGATGACTTTATTATCTTAACCTTATATGTTGATGACATGGTTGTGACATCCAAATTTTCGGGTTTTAATTTGACTGGATAAATAGAATCCTGTCTCATCGCTCGTCAATTTATTGATGGGTCCGAAATTTCAATAAAGAAATTATCGGAGGAAAAATTGAAGACCAAAAGAAAATAGAAAGGAAAAGGAAAAGAGAAAAGGAAAATTGCATAAAGGCATTATGCATTTTATTTTTCCTTTTTCTCTCTCTCCCCTTTTCTTTCTCTCCCTTTTTCCTCTCCTTTTTCTCTTTTTCTTTCTTTTCTCTCTCTCTCCTCTCCCCTTTTCCCTCCCCCTCGTGCGAATTGCCCCCACCGCTCACTTTCTCTCTCTCTTTTATTGACCGGTCAACCCTTATCCCTCTCTTCTCTCTCTCTCTTCTCTCTCCTCCCTCTTCTTCCTTCCTGCACACGATAGAACCAGCTTCTTTCTTCTCCTTCTTTTCTTCGCTTGCGAACCAGGAGCCCGGAGCAGAAGCAGCGCAGCTCGTCGTCGCCACCGTCCCGCCACCGCGCCGCGCCCACCGCTCGCCGCTGTCCCACCGTCCCGCCGCCCGTCGCTCGCTGCAGCGCTTCCCCGAGCAGACCCAGCTCTGTTTACTCCTGTTCCAGCCCCGTCCGGCCATCCCCGGCCACCTTCGGCCACCGCCCAACCCCGCTGGACCACCCCTGCGACCCCCTCACCCTCCGCCGGCTTTCCCCTCACCGCCCTAGCCGCCGGAGCAGCCCCAATCAGCCCCGTCCAGCAAGCCCACGGAGTGGGTTTCAGCGACTTCGGGCTCGCTTTTGGACCGTTTCCGGGCCCCGGATATGTGAGTCGCTTTGGGAATAATCGTTCCTCGCGTCGCCGCCGTCGGATTGATCCGATTTGCGCGCGATTTGGTAAGTAATCTCACTAATCTTGGATTAGTTGGCTAATTATGCTTAAGGTTGGTTTAGATTTAATTAATTATGTTTAGGTTGTTAGATTAGAATAAATTAGCAATTATTAGTCAATTGTGATGCGATTTAAATAAATTGATTACGCAATTAGCAAGTAGACGTGGTCTACTAATTATTGGAAGTGCCTCAGGATTTTTCCCGACCCTTAGTGGGCTCCAATTAGGCTTTTCGGGCCTAAGTGGAATTTTTAGTATTTAAATATTAATTTTCGGAATTAAATTAAATAATTATTTAGTTTCCGAAAATTCAACTGAGATGGCATGGAACCAGAAAATTATGCTTATGACCGTGATGAAGTCCGTTTATTTAATCGGGCTTTAATTTGAGCTAAATTGAATTTTTAATATTAATTATTTAATTTTTGAAATTTATAAATTAATTATTTATTTTTCGGAAATTAATATTTTGATGGCCGACGACCGAAATCTCGTGCTGATCATCGTGGCACAGTCCATTTATTTATTTGAGCTCTACGTTGTATGGAATGGAATAAATTGTGATATTTTAGGGATTTACCCTAAATTGATTGGAATTGATTGTGATTGTATTGTTGATTGGCAAATGGCCAAGTATGTTATTCAGCATTTTAATGCTTTGTTGAGTTGATTTAATTATTTGATTGAGAAATCATTGGACATTGGTTATCGGTATTAAAAGTAGATTGGTAATCTCTTGAAAGAGGGCACGTGGGCTTGGTGAATTGGAATGTCACCTTGAGAATGTACGTGAGTTCAGTGGTTGAATATGTCACGTTGGCGAAAAGGTCGCCTGAGAGAATGCACGTGGCTCGGAGACTCGGTATGTACTCCTGGAGAATGCACGTGGGCTCGGTGACAGAGGCACGTGGGCTCGGCGAATTGATGCATCGCTTTGGTGAAATGCACCTAAGAGAATGCACGTGGGCCCGGGCATCTAAAAGGGCACGTGGACTCAGCGAATTGATGCCTCGCTTTGGTGAAATGCACCTAAGAGAATGCACGTGGGCCCGGGCATCTAAAAGGACACGTGGGCTCGGTGACTTGATGCATCACTTTGGCGAAAAGGTCGCCTGAGAGAATGCACGTGGGCCCAAGGTTCGAGGCACGTGAACTCGGAGACTTGGAAGGTCGTCCTGGAGAATGCACGTGGCCTAGCTTTTAAATATCCCACAGTGGGGATTGATTTGTATGACATGTAATCGATTGGTTCGATTTGTTTGAAGTGAATGGATGTTTATTGTGAATTGTACTGACTTGCAGGTGGGATCTAAGGCCAAGGTAAGTCCTCTACCCTGTGCGTGTTTAGGCAGCCTTTAGTATAGTAGTTTACTAATCGGGTTTAGTGGGGTAGAACTCGCTGAGACGTAGTCTCATCCCAGTTTAGGGAAAACCATTTCAGGACCCCGATGAGGAGCTGAGGAGGAGTCTAAGAAGGAGAACTCGGAGGTGAAACTTAAAGAGAATGATTTTTGGAAGAAGAAGATAATCCCGAGAGGGGCCTTGAGTATGGCCTGGATGGGCTGAGAGGTTATCTTCTTTTGAGAATTTCTTTTGAAGTGAATAGTTATGAATTGGTTTGTGTTTTGTATAAAAGTTTGGTTATAAATTTCAATATGAAAAATATGGCCCTGCTTTTCTATCCCATTGTTTTATTGTCTGGGGATTTTAACTGCTTCCGCATGTGCTAATAAATGAAAGGGTCGGCGATACATTGTCCTGGGATATCGCATTATAAAATCGACCAAGTGAGAAGGATGTGTGCGTGCTCGAGGATCGGGGCGTGACAATGGTGCTAGTTGGGAATAATGTGAGAATGATTAGCACTATAAAAGGATTGTTGGCAAAATAGTTTGAGATGAAAGATCTAGACCTAGCAAACTTCATCTTGGGCATGTAGATTAAAAGAGAACATAAGAATGAGAAATTATGGTTAAGTCAAAAGAAATATGTTGAAAGTGTGTTGAAGTAATTCAACATGACATACTACAAAACAAAGAAAACTCCCATGTCCACAATTTCCAAATTATCGGCCCTCCAGTGTCCTAAGACTAAAGAGGAAGCTGAAAAGTTGGCAACAGTCCCATATGCAAGCACAGTTGGAAGCTTGATGTATGCTATGGTATGTACTCATTCGGATATTGCTCAAGCAATGGAAGTATTGAGTGGATATATTTCCAATTCGGGGAAAGAGCATTGGATGGAAGCAAAGCAAGTGCTTTGCTATCTTCGTGGTACATCTAATTTTGAGTTATGCTATGAAGGCATGAAAAACTCAAAGGGACAATAAGCATTACAGTTTTAGTGTTTTGTGGATGTTGATTGGGGAGGTGACATTAATATTAGGAGGTTAACCAGCAGATATGTTGTTTCTTTATTGGTGGAGCTGTGATTTGGATGAACAAGAGATAGAGCACGGTTACTTTATCTTTTACTAAGGTAGAGTACATAGCCCTTAATCAAGCTATTAAGAGCTTGATTTTACATAAGGAGAAGTGAAGATTGGGTATGATAATCGGAGTGCTATATTCTTTGACTAAGAATCCTGATATTCATGTAGGAACGAAACACATCAACATTCAATATCACTTTATCCAAGAGAAAGTGGAACGAAAAGTTGTAGTGCTGGAGAAAATTGACATGAAAGTGAATAGTGTAGATTTTTTTGCCAAGGTAGTAAATGCAAAAAAGTTTAAATGGTGCACAACTATATTGGGTTTAAATAAGCATGTGGAGTATTCATCAAGTAAGAGAATGTTAGGATATGGTTCGTACTCCCCACCAACTGTGTAGGGGTAGTGCCCTTGTGGCCTAGGGATAAGCTCATATTTTATTAGTAGTTTGGGTTTTGGTTTACGAATAGCTAGTGGATATATATATATATATATATATATATATATTATATTTTATATATTTTATATTATATTTTATATATTTTATCGATAATTTGAGCTTGGGCTCCTAACTAGCTAATGTATATATTTTATTTGGATATATATATATATATATATATATATATATATATATTCTTTTTTCTTTTGTAATGGAGGGATGTAACAAATAGGTACGATGTGCTAATTATAGTAGAATCCTCAGCTAGATGTAGCCCCAGTTTAAGGGTAAACCAAGATAATATCTTGCATCTCCAATTTTCTTTCTTACTTTTACTATCTTTTTTCTTTGTGATTATATGATGAATCCTAACGATTTTTTCATAATAATGAAACTATAGATTTTCTTATCATGTTTGGCCCATAGAAGAAAATATTTTTAGATCCGTCCCTTGTTGGGGACATTAAATTTTTCCTTTTTTCCCTTGCCATCCCCATAGTGAGATCGCATAAATTAAAAGATGACACAATGAGAACAAACAAGGTGTTGGCTTTAGATGGCAAGGGATTAACTTCCTCTCCCCATGGTCTTGGATTAAATTCTTTAATGGAAGAGCTACATGAGCAAAACCCTCAATACATCAGATCGATGTGGGGAAGTGCATTATTTAAGTCTTCTAAAAAGTAGGACTAATTTAGATGCCCCGAAGTGGGCTTAAACATCATTTTCGCTAAACCACGAAAAAAAATTATGATGAGAAAGGGATGAAATGATTTTGCACGAAAAGGCACGAGTCCGGCAGACAGTTAGGGGAGAGAAAAAGTAGGTTGTATGATGTTACGAAAATAATTGGTCACTTCAATGAGAAAAATTGTGTTGGGAGACAATTAGGATGTGAAAATAGCCATACCATATCAAAAGTGGTTGATTCGAAAACAACATGAAACAATCTGAGTTAATCTATTACTATCAAGGTTGGTGTCTGCATTTTTAAATTCTTTATTTTGCAGAATTAATCTAGATGAGGGCAATGTTCTTTGATATAGTTTCCTATAGCAACTTAGCTATGAAAAGATATATTGCAAGTCTAAGAATGGATCTTTCGTTTAAGTAGGATAATGGTCCTTGACATTTTAGGAGTACTAGCAATAGTGTACATACGTGTTGCGTACATGCGAAAACTGAGATTGAAAGACTTAAACCATCTCATCAGGAAATATTTGGATTATCAACTAATGGAAAGATAATATTGACTCAACAAAATAATATTGTATAAGCTCGTCTTTGCTTTATATAATAGGATAACTAAAGACATCATAATTCTTTTCTCAAAATTCTTTTAAGAGACTATATAGAATGCGAACTTTCAAAACTTAATGTTCCCAAAATAACAATAGATTTATTTGCAAATATAATCTTTCCCAATTACATAGAAAAAAGACACCACAAATGTCATAACTTTCGTATGATACTCACTTTGTTGTTATAACTTTTTCAATCGATTATTTGAATGTCATAACTTACAAAAAAAAAAAAAAGTTTATTTTGGTGTTAAAACTTTTCAATTGATCATTTGAATGTCAGAAAATTCGATGTGGCATTAAAATTTCCAATCCTTGTGGTGAAAGTTTTTTATAAGTTATATTACTCAAGTGATCAATTGAAAGTTGTAGCGCCAATTTAAACGTTATATAAAAATTATGACACTTGTGGTATTCTTTTCCTCAATTACACCATAAGAAGTTATATTGCGAGTTGGAAATAGTATCAGTGTTCACCTCACATTTCCTAATTAGAAGCACCATTGTTGTAAGATTCAACTCTTATAAGAAGTATTTTACTAAATATTCCTCAATGTGCTCAAAACTTTTAATTGTCAAGAAATTTAAAAAATTTGAGTGTGCATGGCTTATGGGTAGTACTTAAAACATTTTCCATATTTGTGGCCTAAGCATAATTTTAGAAAGTTCGGGAGCAATGGCCACTCTTGCTCACATTTTAACTCGTCTTCGCTATAAGTTTTGCAAGGTGTTTGTCAAATATCTCACAACTACAATGCTCCGCTGTTTTAATGACACACCTAAGAGATGTTATTTTATCTAATATGGTCCATATCTAAATATATTACTAATATATAAGTTACACCATATCACTATGCAACTTTAATACAACATATCTACAACACAACACCAAATAGCAGGGTTATTGTCCGGAAAAGTGTAAAAAAAATTTATAAACCTATTACGATTGTGTCAATTTAATTCTAAATTTATGTTGATGCTAATTAAGTCCTAAAGCTTTGGACATGGTGCCAATTCACTACTTTTGACTAATTTTGGCTAGATATTGCTAGAATGAACACTAGCCTATGTGGTACCATCAACGTTGGTATGAAAAATTTTAATAAGATTTTTAATATTTTTTATTTTTTAATAATTCTGACTTTTTTCTTTCATTTTTTTTGCAACTTGTGGTGCGTGACAAGGATCCTCACCCAGGTGAGGTCAAGTCGCCTTACCATGGCCGATGGCCGATCATCGACAAAAGGAAGAAGAAAGGCAATAAAAATGAAGGAAAAAATAATTCAAAAAATCGAAAAAAATATTAAAATATTATTAAAAATTATCCACATCATCACTAGCAGGACACATAGGTAGCAGTGTCCACGTCAACAATATCTTGTCAAAATTAGTTGAAAAAAATTGTATTGGCAGTAGGTCAAAAGATTTAAAACTAAATTGACACTAATGTAATAAATTTAGACTTTTTTGACACATTTCTTGTTATTTTATGTAAAAAAGATAAACCACTGTTTGGGAAACTACAATAATGGTCCTTGTATCTTTTGCACATATTCAATTTTGGTCCCCTTACTTGATTTCGGGACAAGTTTGGTCCCTAAACAAATTTCCTGTCAATTTCTAGACACATTGTCTATTTTCATCAAATATGGATGGAAACTGCTAATTTAGCTAAGAATATAAAAGCGTGGCACTAACTTGCAATAAACAAATCAATAGGGCATATTCAATTTTCATCCTTATACTTATCTTTTTTTGACAAATTTGGACTCTAAACTAACCCAGGATCATGATTTTCATACAAATTTTGTTTTTATTTGTCCAATTACAAAAAAAAAAAGGGCTAAATGTTAAAGAATAACATGGAGTTAGATGTTTATACTTAGCTTAGTAGATTAGTGACCTAGTAGTAGTTCTCCCTAGATGGTTAATACTTGAGTATCGCTTTTAAGGAACTTGGCCTCTAAAGACCATACAAATTTAAACCATTCTAAACTTAAGACTCTATCTGTTTCACGAAAAATAAACGATTTTGAAAATATTTTACTAAAAATGATAACTTGTATTGTTTGAAATAATTAGTCAATAAAAAATATTTTTATTATCAACAACAATTTATGTATAAATATCTTCATGCAAGATGAAAATATATTTCATTTATTCATTTTTATAAGAAATACAAGTGATTATTTTTATAAAAAATAATTTTCAAATTATCTATTTTATATGAAATAAACGGAGTCAATCATCAATTTTTTTCATAGTCATTCCATATGGACGCCACACATCGACGTCCAACACTCAGTCAGCAAATTCTAACTGCGTTTAGATGGGAAAAAAAGTACTTGAGGATAAAAATTAGTTTGTGAACCAAACTTGTCACAAAAAAAAAAAAAAAGGATAGGGACCCTTTTTGTAACTTCTCCTCAAACTTTTTTGTTAATTACAGAAGACTAGATATGAGGACCAAAATTGAAGATGGACAATAGTACAGGGCTATTTTTGTAATTCTCCATCCTTTTATATGAAACTGACCGGACCAAAATTCAAAGAAGGAATTGACCCATGGATTTGTCCCACTAAATAATTTCCGATCTGAATTTTGACTTTCTCGAGTATCCGTTTAGAGCACTTTTCAGGTCCAATTCAAGAAATTATTACGCTTTTCGGTAGTACCACGACACTGGTGTTTGAGCACCATCGAAAATGCAACTCGTGTCAAGTGGGACCGGTATTGAATTGGAAATATTGAATCTAGATACTACTAAGGCCGACATGTGAGCTGGTTTCTATGGCTCCTGAGCTGCACCGACAGAGGATTTCGTATTGACGAGGGAATCATGGCTGAGTTGTGTTGACTTGGCTTCAATTACATGAGTCTAGTTCAAGTTTTCATCTTACATGTCATGACATCTAGCTGCTAGCTGAAGCAATTGACAATGTTCCATTGATATTAAACTCTAAAGCATCTTTCATATATCACATCTACCAAAAAAAGGAGCATAATTTCAGATATCTATCAAAAAAATATTTCTTAAATCATTTCCAGAAATTCGTCTCCCATGGGAAAGATTTGCAGCAGAAGATGGTTTTGGGAGGCCAGTTTCAGGAAAAGATAAAAAAAATATATTTTTTTTTGGTCCGTGATTAAAAAAATAATTTGCAAAGCTCTTTCTTGCGGAGATAGTGTCCCATTCTCAACGCTGCTCAAGCATAATGCATCCCACTGCTGGAGCACCTAACATTTTCCCCCATAGTTGGGGCAAAATACTTACTTTTTCTCTTCGCTGTGAAAGTCAATTCTCGACACCTATTTTCTCAGTAAGAGAGTGATTGATTTGATTCAACATTTTGATCTTGATAAGAACAATCAAAACGTGCATATCTTTCTTATAAATCATATTTCAGAAAATTATAAATAAATTTATATGTCAACATTCGTATGCTATAAAAGTTTTGTGAGTTTTGCCAAACATCAAATTGTGAATATTATTGGTAGATTTTGTGCTTTTAACACAGTGTAACAGACAAGATTTTATCACCTATCTGAATGCCTTCTCTACTATATAGTTTAAAATAATTTCATCAGTGAATTAAGTATTTTTTTTAGGCTTGATTGAATCTTTTATATTAGAACTAGTTATGATTATTCAATGTGCTTAATTTTATTAAATGTTGAATAAATTATTTTTCAGCACTTGTTAGAGTTATCCAATAAGTTCTAAGTTAACGTTTCTCTTTATTGCGAGATAATATTCGTCATTTTGTATTTGGGTTCTTATTTCAAAAGTCGTTTTTTTTTTTAAGAGATTGAGCAAAAAAAAAAAAAGGATAAATTTTAGGTATCCATGATTAGGTATGACAAAGAGCTTCCTACAGATATATCGATTGACTTCCCACAACTTGTGGATTCACATCACGTTAAAAATTTTCGCTATTAATATTCGATTTTGATGACATCACTCGTGATTCTAAAATTAGACTATTACTAACAAATAGCAATCTGGCAAAATTCATTAAGCATCCCATGGCGTAGTTATTTCTTCATGTTGTTCATTGTTGGATTTTTATTAGATTAAATGTTTTTTTCTCATTCACCATCAAATTGATGATATGTATACATAGAAAAAACTATGTAATCAAATTCATCCACATATCACTAATACAAAGATCAATTGATGATATATATATATATATATGATGTGGATGTGATGATGGTCCTGCTTTATTTGCTAGCATAGTGGTTTTGAATGAACTTTAGTCACATACTGACAATTATGTGAAAAATAATCCGAAAAAATTTAAAACTGTCTGTGGACCTAATAACGATCCATTTTCGGTTGAGTTTTCTACTAGTCTTTCTTCCTCATTTCATTGGTGCCAAAAAAAATTGGCATGGCTCTTGTGTGCCAAAGATAACTATAGCAATTAATCAATAAGTTGCAACAATTAAAAGAGAAATTATGAAGGATAAAGGAAATTCTTATGCAGTTGAAGGTAATGTATAAAAAAATAGGAACTTTCGTACTCAATACTATATCGAGATGCAAATTAATACCATTAAAGTCATTGGTATCAAGATAAACATGTGAACGAACTGGGCGAAAGAATTTCAGGTAATAGTTAAGCCTTTCCTCCTTGAGGTGAAGGAAGGTTCAACTCAATTTTAAGGTACGTCAATTCACAAATTTTGCTTCTTTTTCTCTTCTTTTGTCTTCTTGTAGTTCATGAAATTCAGTTTTTGATTGATGTTGAAGACCTATAACCTTTCAAAATATCAACATTTATACACCATTTCATTTAAAAGACATAAGAAAATTCTTGAAATTTACATGGTTTGGGCCCAAACTATTTTGGACCTAGAGGGCCACCTTGGGCCTTGGGACTTCAAGGGCCACTTCCAATAGTGTTAGAGCCCTTTTGAGGCCCTGCACAATCATTGGAACAGTGATCATTTTCCCTCTCTCCAGTTCCCCCCTTTTCTCGGCCTACCCTCAAAATTTTTCCAATTATTTGAATTAATCGCGTTCACAATCGCAAATACAATGAGCCGCCAACCTTATGAGCACAAGCAGACCGAGTAGGAGCAGGCCGATGAGGAGCACTGTGTCTAACGAGAATACACTGCCGCCAAACATTTGGGAGCGCTAATAGACGTCCGATGAAAACCCTACCCGACAAACCCAAGCTGGATTTGCCCGGATTAGCTAAGAAAGATATCTATTGTGGGACAGACATTCGAATACAAACTTGTCAATGGAAAAATGAAGGTCTTTTGCATGATGAATGGCAACAGTTTCACGTGCACATCATTAAGTAGGACGGTACCATGTAAAATGGTACCAAGAAAAAAATGATAAAACAGCAAGAAAATTCTTCTTGCGCAATTGGTCAAACTGCAAGCTCATTTGGATATAATGAAATGATGAATAAAAGAGAACTCACACATAACCTCAAAATCGGACATATATGTTTCACTTCAATGCATAAATTGTTAGCTGATTAACACCAAAAAATTGCTTGCAGACGGGAAAGCCCTGTTTGATTCCCTTGGTTGAGTGGACCCTGGATCAAACTTTGCCAATAGCTCTTTACAGAAAAAGGCTCAAACCGCAAAAATGACATCAAAGAGAACAAGTCAAATGAACCATTCTGAATAGGTGTTCTAATTACCACCCGCCTCCTCTTAGTCTTCCATTTAGTGACCGCTTGGCTTTGTTGGGCATTCACATTCTTAATCAAATGAGCTTGATCCAAAATGACCCTCCAACACTCTATCTTTTTCATAGAAGATTCTTCCCAAGGTTCCTCAGTAGCCAATATGGTATAGGTGGTCAACACAATATTACATTTTTTAAGCTTCTCGGCATCTCTCGCCCCGTTTCCATAATACATGTATACTTTCCTCTTCCCAGGAATAGTATGCTCGCTTAGCTGTGTAATCCAAGTGGAAAACACAAATGGAGGGTACACAACTAATGTCGATTTGGTACTCAGCACATCAGGCATCTCGTCTCGACTTGAAGATGATGCCTTCTAATTACAAGCTGAAGCAATGTTTTGGGTTTTACGCTTCTTTTGAGAACGAGAAACCCCTTTACTCATTCTACCCCTCTTACCCTTTCTCTTAGCTGAATCAGATCAAACCTCATCAACCCCACATTGTTCACCAGCACTATTGACACCATCCCAGTTATAAAACCACCAAATTTATCAAAAGCAATCAAAGAAAGTAAAGTCAGAGTCTTACCCAACCCCATATCATCTGCGAAAATCCCACAGAGGTTCTGCCCGCTTATTTGTGTGATAGTTCGTCAACACGTTCACATACTCGCCATCTCTGTCCTCCCAAAACAGAGGCAATTCCCCGGAATTCTGCCTATGAACCAACCAACCCAAACCCTCCTTATAATGTTCGAACAGCACAGACTTAATCACCTCTCCCGGCGGCTCCAGGGCCTCCATCTTCGCATTCTTCCCGACATTTTTGTCGGCTAGCTTAAAAATCTCATCCACACTCCTCACCTCCTTCCCACCCTTCCTCTCTTTCACCACGATTGCCTCAGATAGGGCAAACGAAGCGCCCGCATCCAAAATGAGCACAAACTTGCCTCGCGAAATAGCCGACTTCACGAGGTCAAAGGCCTTGACCCTCACAAAGATGTGAACTTGGCGGGCGATCCTGAACTTGCTCCTGGGGCTACAGGTCTTGGGCACAATGCCCTCGACGAAGATCAAATAGGAGTAGATCCCATGAGGATTGCCTATTGGACTTATGAACATTTGCTCCCCGAAATTGAATCTTGAACCGCTTCTGTCAACGCGTCGCCATGACAACATCGGAGAAGGTACAATCCCATTCGACCAAGGTTCTGTGATGTCGGCCTCAAGGTCGTACTACAGTCCGAGGCTTATAATACCATTTTGTCCTAGAGCATTGAAGGACGAGGCCCAAGTCCTCACTAAATATATCAAAGGTCATTTGAATTGAAGTCACCATGGTGACTTAAAGTTTCAGGAGCAGAATGGGTTCATTTCTTTTGTCAGTGTTGAACTGAAGTTGTCTTTACAATAGATAGATGCAGACATAAAAAACTGAAGCAAGAAGCAAGAATCTTATCGCCATCTTCATTATCTACAAGATCAAAAGAAAAGAACTTAGAGAAGACTGGCAAAAGCTTTAGCTAAAGCATGAAAATGTGGGTGAAGAAAATGAAACAAAAGGGTCTTGTACATCTTAAACAAAAAAAAAAAAAAAAAAAATTGCTGCTCATCACTAGAAGTTATGATATTTTGATCAAGAAGTTTCATTTAAATGAATCCTATCATATTGTAGGAACGATACCTGTCACACCCCGATTCACAAGAAAAAGGGACATGACACAGCCGTCCTTTTACCAAAGGATGCAGCCTCAACGTAACCAAAAATTCAACCCGATATCAACATATATACATCCACATATATATATTTGACAAAAAGGGGCACTTGGTTACAATATCTATGTCAAAGTATATCTATAATTCACAAAAATCAAAACACAAACCTTCTATAAGGACTAACTTATAAACATATTAACTATGCACAAGTCATACCAAAAAGTTCCACCACAAAAGTCCTCCCCGAGCGAACGCTCACACCTACTCGTGACTCGCTGAAGAACCTGAAAAATAAGTATAAGAAAGGAGTGAGCTACTACGGCTCAGTGAGTAACACATTTCTTCTAAGCGGATCAAAAAATCACTATGCACATTTAAAACATAACTCAAATACATAATCATAACTCAAATACCAAAATACCAATGGTCCAGTCCATTAGTCAATCTCATAAAACATGCATCACTGGTCTATTCCATTGATTAATCTTATCAAATCACATCGATGGTCCATTCCATCGACCAAACTCAAATCACACGTCAATGGTCCACTCCATTGACCAATTTATGCTCAAATGTCTAACCATGGTCACGCGTAACGCTCGTGACAAGACGATCAAGATTCCCCCTTGGCAAGGTCTCCACCTATTATTAGTTGGTGGCTCAACTCACAAGGATATCCTAGAATAGTATGCACATATCCACACACCCCTTAGGGTCCATAGAGACATTAAGCACCAACCACCAATCACAATATCCAGTAATCCAACGTCAGAAAGAAAGTCATATCACAACTCAAAATTTGATATATAAATATCAAAGCATTCTCCAAATCATTTCAAGATTCTTTCACAAAGAATTTCACAAATCATTTTTCAAATAACCATTCAAATCAAAGTCAGAATATAACTCCCTTTGAATAACAAAAATGGTAGTAATAACTTGATCATGTTTTATGCAACAAAATATGCTTCTTATCAACTCATAGAGCATTTAATCCACCATGTTTCTCAAAATATGAGTTTAAAATACAAAGAAGAAATAGTGTCACTCACTTGGGAAAAGCCAAAAATCAACTACGACGCTCACACGAACCAACGCATTCGGATTCCTAACAATTAACAGAAAATAATATCAAAAGGCCGAGTAAAAATTATATTCTTATAATGACTCACCTATACTAGGCCTATTAGTCAATAAAACGACACCTACGTGCCCCAAAAACTCACAATTTAGCAAAAACCCATCATTTTCAGCTAGGCGTGGCCCATGCACCAACTTCGTCACGCCATAACTCCCTCCACAAAATTCCATTTCAAGCCATCTTATAGTCTTTAGAAAGCTCTCTTAACGTACAACAAAAAACCCAACTCAGCCAACCCAAAACAGTACTGAAAACAACAAAAAAAGAGACTCGAAGCCATTGTTCACTATAGTACCAGATTGCGCCCCCAACTTCAAAATTCCGTTCTAAACAAACCGCAAGCTCAAATCACGATCCGTAAAATGATATAGCTTCACAACATCCCAATGTACCATTTGTAAAAAAATATACAGCTTAACGACTCAAAAATTGGGCTTCGCCACACAAATACCCAAGAAATCCGAATTTCGAGCCCTAATTACGGCGATTGCTTCAAGTAAGTGATTAAAGGCTTCAATTTCTTACTGGCCTTGCAAAACACTCTTGAGTCAGCTTGATGAGGCGTCCGGACCACAAGCGCGCCAAAATTTTTTCCCTTTTTCTCTTTTTCCTTTCTCTTCTTTCTCTCCTCCCCTGTTTCGTGTCTTCCCCTGTTTCTGTCCGCTGCTCTTCTCTTTCTCTCCCTCTTTCTCTCTTTTTAAACTCAGCCAAAGCTTCTTCCACTTTCCTTTAGCCTCCCTTTTTGACTTTTCAACCCTTTATTTTTCTTTTATTTTATTTTTCTTTTCTTGTTTTAAAGCCCATATATTACATCCTCCCCTCCTTAAAAAATTTCGTCCTCGAAATTTACAGGCACCTCAATCATGAAACAAGCGAGGTATTTGCGCCTTGCCTCTTCCTCGAGTTCCCAAGTGGCCTCTCTCTGTGTGTGATTTTGCCAGTGGATCTTCACATAAGGAATAGTGTGTTGTCGCAACACTTGATCCTTCTTATCGATAATACGAATGGGCTGCTCTTCGTACGTTAAGTTTTCTCTTAACTTCAATAGTGTAAAATCCAATAAATGATTAGGATTTAGCACATATTTCCGTAATAAGGATACATGAAATACATTATGGACTCCGGATAATGCTGGAGGTAAAGCTAGCTTATAAGCAATTTCACCAATCTTTTCTATTATCAAAAATGGTCCCACGTACCTTAGGCTTAATTTACCACGCGTGCCAAATCTCATGACGCCCTTCATAGGAGAAACCTTCAAGAACACATGATCTCCTACATTAAATTCTACTTTGCGTCTCTTAAGGTCTGCATAACTTTTCTGACGGCTTTGAGCTGTTTTCAAACACTCTTGAATGAGTCTATTTTCTCTTTTTCCTTTCTCTTCTTTCTCTCCTCCCCTGTTTTGCGTCTTCCCCTATTTCTGCCCGCTGCTCTTCTCTTTCTCTCCCTCTTTCTCTCTTTTTAAACTCAGCTGAAGCTTCTTCCACTTTCCTTCACCGAATCAATAAGACAAAAAGTGTGCAGATTTAGTCAGTCGATCAACAATCACCCATATGGCATTCTTACCACTAGGCGTCCTCGGTAAGCCGACGATAAAATCCATGATAATATGCTCCTACTTCCATTTAGGTACTTTAAGTGGGTGAAGCTGGCCACCTGGTTTCTGATGCTCAACTTTCACTTGCTGGCAAACTAAACATTGGTCGACAAACTTCACAATATCTTTCTTCATATTGATTCACCAAAAAATTCCTCTCAAATCCCTGTACATCTTGGTGCTCCGTGGATGAATCGAGAATCTAGTGCTATGAGCTTCTTGTAATATCTCCTTTTTCAATTCTGAATCATTGGGAACACATAATCGATCACGAAACCTCAATGACCCATCTACATGATACTAAAGTCATCTTGTTTCCCAACTTCTACACCTTTTTTAATCTTCTCCAATTGAGGATCTTCATTTTGTTTAGCCTTGATTCTGTCAATCAATGTCGGTTGTACTCGAAGATTAGCCAATTGAACACCAAGCCGATGGACCAAAACCTCCAGGTCCAGCTTTCTCATATCCTCAAGAATAGGCTTTTGAGAAGTGAGCAATGCTGCCATATTTCCAGAGGATTTGCGACTCAAGGCATCGGCTACCACGTTAGCTTTACATGGATGGTAATTGATGGATAAGTCATAATCCTTCAGAAGTTCTAGCCATCTCCTCTGCCTCATGTTAAGTTCTTTCTGAGTAAAAATATATTTCAAACTCTTATGATCGGTAAAGACTTCACATTTTTCACCATACAAGTAGTGCTGCCATATTTTTAATGCAAACACAATTGCTGCCAACTACATATTCCCAACTTCAGAGTGGCACAGCGGAAGTGTGGTGGGCCCATAACCCACAGGTCCCAGGATCGAAACCTGGCTCTAATACCAAATGTAATATATGGGCTTTAAAACAATAAAATAAAATAAAATAAAATAAAAATAAAGGGTTGAAAAGTCAAAAAGGGAGGCTGAAGGAAAGTGGAAGAAGCTTCGGCTGAATTTAAAAAGAGAGAAAGAGGGAGAGAAAGAGAAGAGCAGCGGGCAGAAACAGGGGAAGACGCGAAACAGGGGAGGAGAGAAAGAAGAGAAAGGAAAAAGAGAAAAAGGGAAAAATTTTGGCGCGCTTATGGTCCGGACGCCTCATCAAGCTGACTCAAGGATGTTTTGTAAGGCCGATAAGAAATTGAAGCCTTTAATCACTTACTTGAGGCAATCGTCGTAATTGGGGCTCAAAATTCGGATTTCTTGAGTATTTGTGCGGCGAAGCCCGATTTTTGAGTCGTTAAGTAGTATATTTTTTTAGAAATGGTACTTTGGGATGTTGTGAAGCTATAGCATTTTATGGATCGTGATTTGAGCTTGCGGTTTGTTCGGAACGGAATTTTGAAGTTGGGGGCGCACTCTAGTACTATAGCGAACAGTGGCTTCGAGTCTTTTTTTTTTTTTTTGTTATTTTCGGTACTGTTCTGGGGTGGTTGAGTTGGGGTTATTGTTGTATGTTAAGAGAGCTTTCTAAAGACTATAAGACGGCTTGAAACAGAATTTTGTGGAGAGAGTTATGGCGTGACGAAGTTGGCGCATGGGTCGCACCTAGCTGAAAATGATGGGTTTTTGCTAAATTGTAAGCTTTTGGGGCGCGTAGGTGTCGTTTTATCGACTAATAGGCCTAGTATAAGCAAGTCGTTATAAGAATATCATTTTTACTTGGCATTTTGATATTATTTTTCCATTAATTGTTAGGAATCCGAATGCGTTGGTTCGTGTGAGCGTCGTAGTTGATTTTTTGGCTTTTCCCAAGTGAGTGACACTATTTCTTCTTTATATTTTAAACTCATGTTTTGAGAAACATGGTGGATTAAATGCTCTATGAGTTGATAAGAAGCACATTTTGTTGCATAAAATAGGATTGAACTATTACTACCATTTTTGTTGCTCAAAGGGAGTTATATTCTGACTTTGATTTGAATGGTTGTTTGAAAAATGATTTGTGAAATTCTTTGTGAAAGAATCTTGAAATGATTTGGAGAATGCTTTGATATTTATATATCAAATTTTGAGTTGTGATATGACTTCCTTTATGACATTGGATTACTGGATATCGTGATTGGTGGTTGGTGCTCAATGTCTCTATGGACCCTAAGGGGTGTGTGGGTATGCGCATACTATTCTAGGATATCCTTATGGGCTGAGCCACCGGCTAATAATAGATAGAGACCTTGCCAAGGGGGGAATCTTGGTCGTCTTGTCACGGGCGTTATGCGTGACCATAGTTAGACATTTGAGCATGAATTGGTCAATGGAGTGGACCATTGACGTGTGATTTGAGTTTGGTCGATGGAATGGACCATCGATGTGATATGATGAGATTAATCAATGGAATAAATCATTGATGCATGTTTTATGAGATTGACTAATGGACTGGACCATTGGTATTTTGGTATTTGAGTTATGATTATGTATTTGAGTTATATTTTAAATGTGCATAGTGATTTCTCAATCCACTTAAAAGAAATGTGTTACTCACTGAGTCGTAGTAGCTCACTTTTTTCTTATACTTGTTTTTCAGGTTCTTCAGCGAGTCACGAGTAGGCGTGAGTGTTCGCTCGGGGAGGACTTTTGTGGTGGAACTTTTTGGTATGACTTGTGCATAGTTAATATGTTTATAAGTTAGTCCTTGTAGAAGGTGTTTGTGTCTTGATTTTTGTGGATTATAAATATGCTATGATATAGATATTGTGACCAAGTGTCCCTTTTTGTCAAATATATATATATATATATATATATATATATATATATGTTGATATCGGGTTGCATTTTTGGTTACGTTGAGGCTGCGTCCTTTAGTAAAAGGACGGCTGTGTCATGTCCCTTTTTCTTGTGAATCGGGGTGTGACAATACCAGGATTGGAAGATTCAGCCAGCATTCTGATGGCTGGTGGTGGAAAGCTGCATGCTTCTCCTTTTACTTCTGCTAGGACCTCCGGCAGCGAAGATTCCATTAGGTGGCGAAACTGGTTGCAGGGCATTATTATTTCTACGCTACCTTCCAACATCTTTAGGGCACACCTCATGCTTGGCCTCGACCCTAGTTGGTATTGAATGCGCCACAGAGCGACCATTGCCATCCTCTAAGCCTTCTCTCTACAATTCTCTTCCATCCCGCATGCAATCATCACGTCCGGGAGCCTCTTCTTCTTGTGCTTCTTCCACAACCATCTCGGAAACCATTCCTAGTGCACCAGTATCAAGGAAATGTTAAACAAAATAATTCATATGCAGAAGCCAGGATCGTTTATAGACAAACCTCCAGCCATTGTTCTTGTTCTCGTTCGTCTGGAAAACCTGAAAATACAAAGAAGATTGGGCACACGCTACTAACCCAAGTCACTCTCGTACTGATAGTGTATTCCAAATGAGAGAGTTTTAGTTATACCTTGTAATTTTTTTCGTTAGAATGAACGATTGTTCCTTTATAAATTGTCTTCCATCAATGCGGTTACCAAATGGGCGGTTGTCACGAAAAGATATGTATGTGGAAAAACTGCATGTTGAATAACCGCTGCTTTAAAGAGAAAATGTGGGTCCAAAAATGTGGGATCACAAAAATAAATACCATTCTCCCACTTGATCCCATCATTTTCATCATACGTATTATCCAACTAATTCCACGAAAACTTTATGCTTAAAGAAAAAAAAAAACACATGGATCATGGTAACATATCCTCTAAAAGTGAGTAATATCTTCCATGTATCACAATGCATCTTATTTCTTTAATGTCAACCTATATGTAACAACACATCTTAATGAATAAACCCTATGTTTATTCCACAACCAAGGTTAAATGTTATTCCCATAAACAATATAATGTGTACACCAAAATTGAGAATCGACATTACAACTGAATAAAAGTTTCATACAACAGAAATCGTCCATATGACGACAAATTACATTATGGGATCTACTCTCATACTTGTCACATGATCCTTATACTTAATTGATGGCATGCCTTTAGTTAAAGGATCAACTATCATAAATTTAGTGTTAACGTGTTCAATGACCACTTTGTTCTCATTAACACGTTGCCTCATGGCTAAATACTTAATGTCGATATGCTTACTTCGACTGCCACTTTTGGCATTTTTAGCCATAAAAACCGCAGCTAAAATGTCACAATATATTCTTAATGGCTTAGAAATAGAATCAATAATTCTAAGCTCAGTAATGAAACTCTTCAATCATACACTATGTGAGGTAGTCTCAAAACAAGAAACGAACTCAGCTTTCACAGTGGAAGTAGCAATCAAAATCTACTTAGCACTTCTCCATGACACGACTCCGCTAGCTAACATAAAAATGTATCTAGATGTTGATTTTTGTGAATCAATGTAGCCCACGAAGTCTGCATCCACATAACTAATTACTTTCTAGGTTGTCAGTTCGTCTATACATAAGCATGTAGTCTTTGGTACCATGAAGGTATCTCATCACTTTCTTTACAACTCTCTAGTGATATAAACCTGGATTACTTTGATATCTCCTCAACAATCCCACAACAAAAGCGATGTCAAGTTGAGTGCAAACCTGAGTATACATCAAGCTTCCAATAGCAGAAGCATATAAAATATTGTACATTTGTTCCCTTTCTAGATCGTTCTTCAGGCATTGGTTCAAATTGAACCTGTCACCCTTCACAGTGAGTGCTATACTTGGTGAACAATCTCTCATCCGAAATCTCTCTAAGACCTTATTGATATAGGTTTCTTGAGATTGTCCTAAAATTCCTCGAGGTCTATCTCTTTTGAATCTTAATGCCAATGACATAAGATGCCTCACCTATCCTTCATATCAAAACTCTTAGAGAGAAATTGTTTCATCTCATATAGCAATAGCTTAAAAATAAAGTCCGATTAAATAAACGGACTTCGCCACGATCATCAGCATAATATTCCGGTTCCAGACCATCTCCCTTGAATTTTCGGAAAATAAATAATTATTTAATTTAATTCCGAAAATTAATATTTAAATGCCAAAAATCTCACTTAGGCCTGAATCATCAAATTGAAGCTCAATTAGGGGTCGAAAAATTCCCGAGATGCTTCCAATAAATAGTAGACCACGTCTACTTGCTAATTGCGCAATCAATTTATTTAAATCACATCACAATTGACTAATAATTGCTAATTTGTTCTAATCTAACAACCTAAACATAATTAATTAAAACTAAACCAACCTAAAGCATAATTAGCCAACTAATCCAGGATTAGTGAGATTACTCATCAAGTCGCGCGCAAATCGGATCAATCCGACGGCGGCGGCGCGAGGAACGATTCTTCCCAAAGCACGCTCGGGTTCGGGCGGGGAAACGGCCCAAACGGGCCAAAACCTCCCCCTTATCATTGGTTGCAAGTAATATATCATCCACATACAGCACCATAAAACAAATTTTATTTCCAGCTCCGGTGATTGCGGGCGTGCGGCGACGACCTTCTTCCATGGTGCCGAGCAACCGAAGAAGAAGAAGGGGGAATCCGTCGACGGAGGAGGTACATACATTGACCCATGACATTCTCTACAAAACTGAATGAAGAGATGACTTCATGAAACCTCAAGTACCATTGGCGGAATGCTTGTTTCGGGCCATATATAGATTTCTTAAGCTTGCATACCAAATGCTCACATTTACTAGAGAGGAATCCTTCAGGTTGTTTCATGTAAACCTCCTCATCTAGTTCTCCATTGAGAAACGTTGCTTTCACATCTATTTGATGTAATTTCATATCAAAATGGGAAACCAATGCCAAAACAATACGAAGAGAATCTTTCTTAGATACAAGAGAAAAGGTCTCTGTGTAATCGATTCCTTCCTTTTGAGTGAATCCTTTGGCAACGAGTCTAGCTTTATATCTTTTAATGTTACCCAATGAATCCTTCTTAGTTTTGAAGACCCATTTACAACTAATGGTTTTCGCACCATTAGATAACTCAACCAAATCCCAAACTTCGTTAGATGCCATAGAATCCATCTCTTCTTTCATGGTATCGTACCATAAATTAGATTTATCACTATCCATGACTTGTGAAAATGTTTCGGGATCATTCTCAGCTCCAATATTATAGTCAGACTCTTTTAAATACACAATATAATCACTAGGAATTGCCGATTTCCTTATTCTAGCAGATCTTCTCAATGTTGCATCAACATTCTCTTGAAAAGCGTGTTGTTCAACTGGTTGTTCAACAGTTTATGGTAATTGTTGAACAACTGGATCTACTAGATCAATATCAGCAGGTTGTGAAACTTCAGCGATCGGTTGTTCAATAGCCGGTTGAACTGAAGGGGCATTATGAGCAATAATCAACCTTAAACTTGAGGTGGAAGATTGAGTATCTGTATGATCTTTCTTAGGATCAAGGTCCTTTGATCGAAAGCTCCCACTAATCAAGTCATTTTCCATAATCCTAGTGGTGTGAAATGGACAATAAAACTTGTATCCCTTAGACCTTTTGGCATATCCAATGAAATACCTATTTATGGTCCTTGGGTCAAACTTTTTTCTTGTGGATTGTAAACTCTCACTTCAGATGGGCATCCCCAAATGCGTATATATTGCAAACTCGATTTTCAATCTTTAAATAACTCAAAAAGGTGTCCTGGGGACAGCCTTGGTCGGAACTCGGTTTAATATGTACATAGCCATCTTAAGTGCTTCAGTCCATAATGACTTAGGAAGTTTAGAGTCATTAAGCATACTCCGCACCATGTCCAATAAAGTTCGGTTTCTTCTTTCCGCTACACCATTTTGGTCCGAAGAACCAGGCATAGTATATTAGGCAACTATCCCATACTCTTAAAGAAACTTTGCAAATGGACTAGGTGCTTGTCCATCTTCAATGTATCTACTATAGAATTCTCCACCTCTATATGATTTCACGATCTTAATTTGCTTACCTGATTGTTTCTCTACTTCCGCCTTAAATACCTTAAAGGCATATAACACTTCATACTTATTATGAATCAAGTAGAGATACATATAATGTGAGTAATCATCTATAAAAAAGATGAAGTATTTATGACCCCACGAGTTCATATCCGGACTACATATATCCGTATATATGATTTCTAATATTTTTGTACTCCTCTTGGCACCTTTCTTCGACTTGTTGGTTTGCTTTCCCTTTATGCAGTCCACACAAGTATCACAATTAGTAAAATCTAAAATACTAAGTACTCCATCATTTACCAATTACTTAATTCTTTCTATGGAGATATGTCCCAATCTCCGGTGCCACAACATAGAGAATGTTCTTTCACAATACATCGTTTTATACCAGTATTATCATGAATACTCATCGCATCATAATAGGCATTGTCTTGCAAATTAATTCGAAAAAAACCATCAAACAAAGTACCACTCCCAACAATTTCATATTTAAATGATAAACAGAATGTCAAATCCGAAAAGTTAAAAGAGTAACCTAAAGGTACAAGTCTTGAAACTGAAATTAAGTTTCTAAAGAAACTAGGAACATAAAAGGGTCATTTCCAAATTCAAAACAAAACCACTATTGAGAACTAGTCTGTATGTCCCAATAGCTTTCACACGCGAACGCATCTTATTTCCTGAATAGATGCTTTGTTTACTTTCTACTGGCTTCCTATGGTTTTGAAAACCCTTTAAGGAATTCAAAATGTGAATTGTAGATCCAGAATTAATCTACCAAGTGTTGTGACTTACATTAGCCATATTAGATTCATAACAAAAACAAGAGATTGGATTACCTTTCTTCTCAAGCCAGACCTTAAATTTGACGCAATCCTTCTTTATATGCCAATTCTGTTTACAGAATAAACATTTGGATTATTTCTTAATGTCAGTTTGAGGAATTATTTTACCATTTCCCTTATACTTGCCACGGTCTTTATTATTTCCTTGTGTTACCAAATGAGCACTTTTTCCCAATTCCATAATGAGTCTTTCCTTCTCTTGAACACACATGGTCATGAGTTCATTAATTGACCATTTATTCCTATGTGTGTTGTAAGAGATATTGAAAGGTACATACTGTTGTGGGAGAGTGTTTAGAATATAATACACAATGAAGAATTCAGATATCTCAACCTCAAGGTTCTCAAGCTGAGCTGCTATGTTCTTTATTTGCATGATGTGCTCACGCAAACCTCTAATACTAGTGAGCTTCAATGATGAAAATTTTATAATTAGGGTCATGGCATGCGCCTTCTCAAAACTCTCAAACTACGCATCTATAGCCTCCAATAAAGCCTTAGCATTGCTATGCTGAGCAACCAAACCATGAATACTAGGAGATATTTTAGCCCTTATAAACATAGCACAAACGTGGTTGGACTGCTCTCATTGATTATAAAGGGTTATCTCAGCTACAGTGCTCAAATCAATAGGAGCAAGTGGTTCGTCTTTCCTTAGAGCATAGTCAATGTCCATCCACCCCAATTGAAGAAGAATTGACTCCTTCCAAACTTTATAGTTCTCACCATTCTACATGGGAACATCAAACTTAAATTCAGAGAAATTCATAGGTTGCAAAATTGCATATCAAATAATCATGCTTATGTCACAAAATTTGAGGCAAAATATACATAAATCATGTTTTACCAATATAAACATGTCACGAATATGAATCACATAACATATAAACTGCATGTGAGCTAAGTTTTTAATTTAAATAGATTCATAATTATATCATGAAGAAACTACCGTATTATATACATTTTCTTAATCCTTGTGGGTAAATTAAGAAAATAATATGATATTTCATCCTAATTAATCATATTAATATAATGAAAATTCTTGTGGGATAAAATTCATCATATTAATATAACTAATTATAATCAATGTCCATTTCTAAATATGATCCGGAGGCTCTTAATATATAATTTAACTAATTAAAGATGATGTGGCCACTCTCTAATTAATTAAATATATGGACCATTGGACATTTAATTTCATGCATAAAATATTCATAAAAATGCATGAAATGACATAATAATAAATAAATGTACCAAGGGCAAAACAGTAAATAAATTGGCCAAGGGCAGGATTGCAAAAACATGAAAAGTTTGGGGCAAAAGCGTAAAAGAAGCCGCGGGGAGGGGACGTCAGGCGCGTGCCAAGCACGCATGCGTCCAGCGCACAGGAGGGTGCCGAGCACGCGCCCTGTCCACCGCTCAGGCGCGTGACGCACGTGCCTGCAACTGCTGCGGGTAGTTCTGCGTGCTTGAGCCCCCCGCACTAGCAGTTGGCACGCACGTGGAGGCGCGTCGCGCATGGGTTCCACGTGCCTGCAACGACAACGCGCGCATGGACCCCACAAGCCTTCTTCCCCGCGCGACAGAAGCCATTTCCGCCAGTTTTTTGCCGTTTTTAGCTGCGATTTCATCACCATTTCTTCTCCGGTTGCCCATCCCATACACAAATAAATAATGGGTTTTGAAGAGCATGCTAGCACGACCACATGAGTTCAAGATTCGGCGAAAATAACCAAGAAATTGGCCTCAAATCAAATGAAAAACTTCAAAAACACAAATCCTCAACCACCATGACTTTTGTCACCCGATTAGCCTTTGGCAAACATCGATATACCGAAAAACCTCATGGCTAATGTTCCTCATGACGGTGCGATCGTATGGGTCCAAAATCAAGAGGTGGGTCGCCAGATTTCCCCGGAATCGGCGAGTTTCTCTCTTGGCCTCAAAACTCTGAATTACTGTTCATGTTCAAAAATGCCCGAAAATACACCAAAAATTCGAGAAAAACAAGGCAGAGGCAATAAACATGCTTTGATACCAAATGTTAAACACAATAATTCATACGCGAAAGTCAGGACCGTTTATAGACAAACCTCCAGCCATTGTTCTTGTTTTCATTCGTTTGAAAAACTTGAAAATACAAAGAAAATTGGGCACACGCTACTAACCCAATTCACACTCGTACTGATGGTGTAATCCGAATGAGAGAGTTTTAGTTAGACCTTATAGTTTTTTTTTTTTTCTGTTAGAATGAACGATTGTTCCTTTATAAACTGTCTTCCATCAAGGCGGTTACGAAATGGGCGGTTGTCATGAAAAGGTACATATGTGGAAAAACTACGTGTTGAATAACCGCAACTTTAAAGAGAAAATGTGGGTCCGAAAATGGGGGATCACAAAAATAAATAACAGGAAAAACTCAAGAATGTTAGTCTAAACGTGATGAAATGTAGCTAATGCCCCAGATTTAATGAAATTAGATCCCAACCCAAGAGACTGTAAATTGCATAATCCTCTCTTGATCTCACCCCTCTATGACCTCTCTTAAGCCTAATTTAGTTCATGACTATCAGACTGGAGTATTTTGGACAGACTGACTGGCCAATCGATCATTACTCATCATCGAATGCCTGCACATATAGTCATCCTTAAAGGTCGATTCAGTCCAGATCAATCAGTTATAAGAATGACTTCGATATCTGTTTTTTCTTTGATTGATGGCACCTGTGTTTAGACACCGCCCCCTGTAACGAGACACAGCCTTAGACACTTGCAATTAGGAAATTCAACTTTTATAAGCAACACCTGGCTGTCAGGAAGATTCACGTCAAGGTTACTCTTGCGCCCAAGGATTTCAAACAGAAGCATAACGAAGCTGTACACATCGCACTTCTGGGTGATGGCGAATGGTAGCCACATTTCCAGCGCCACATATCCCGGGGTGCCCTTCCCTCCAGTCATGGTTACGTGAGTCTTTTCCCGATTACATAACTTAGCAAGCAGGAAAGCTACCTTGGGGCAGAAGTTTGCGTCCAGGAGGATGATCCCTGGCTATATGTCGTAATCGATTATTATCCGGTGACACTCCTCACGTAGATACGCGATCCCTTTGGCAGTTCCGATGCAATGTTGTATAGAACCTCCCACTCTATATCTTTATCTGCGCTGAACAGCAGTCGGTCCAACGAACTGTTGTGCATGAAATTGTATACAAGCGCTCTTAAGTTTCTGTCGAAGCAAAATCCATATAGCTGAACAAGATTCATATGGTGCGTTCTACCGATGGTGGTCACTTCTGCCAAGAATTGATCTTCACTCTTCTTGTCCGAGCTGCCGTTAGGTACTTTAACGGCCACTAACAACCCGTTATAAACTGCCCTGGAACTGCCTGCACCTAGTAAATGCGAGAAATTACAGGTGGCAATTCTCAGCTGTTGAGAAGAGAACCGTATGGGCTTCTCTATGTCATCGAGAATCTTATCGACCACGATCGTCAAGAACGTGGGGGCAGCCCGATTCGTGCCCCTTTTGAGAGCCGATCGCCTAGAACAAGCGCTGATGCTCAAGGATATTCTGACAGCTGCAGAGGAATGACAACTCAATTGTACCTAACCCAAGTAGCCTTGGAAGATTATACATCATATGAGTAGCTCCTTGGAAGAAGAGAAAAGTAATCGTTTCATGGATAATTAACCATAATGGATTTGAAACAAGGAAATTAAAAAGCTAGAAAAGACTTACAGAAGAATATCACAATCATAGATATTTCGCTCGACACCATTGAATTGACCAAAATGGTAATCGAAGCAGCAAAGACATGCTCATCTTGTTGTTTTTCCTCGTTGATCTCAGTTTCGGATAGATTCTATGTTTTCTTCGACAGTACTAATGAGGATATTCTCCTGATGGTTCTCTTCATTTTACCGGCACCTTTCCGATTTCACTTTTGTTGCTTCATGTTTGTCTAGGGCTGACTGTCGGAATAAACAAAGTCCTTATTGGACAACAAGTTTCTGCATCGACCATAAGGCCTTGCTTGTAACGATAATGAGCGATGCTTAGAAGACCAAAAGTCAATGCCCCAATTGACTTTTTCTATGTTTCTTGTGGAGGAATAATAACTAAATCAGAATCCAAACAAATCAGGACGAGACAAAGAAGACTCTGTCGTCGACGCGGCATAATTTGTGTAATCCTATTTAGAACAATGACTCAGAAACTTCGTTCTATCATCGGCAGCCTCTAGAACAGGTTCTATTCAGGCTGACGGATCATTACCTTAACTCATTCCGGTATGTTCAAAGAATTAGCGGTGTATCCAATGGAGTTTCTAGGATGAGGCACAAAACATCACATTTTTATGCTATTAGATGAGCTTAATTCCTTAGCGACCCTGTTGAGGGCCGGAATCCTACCTTACCTTACAATGGATTTTTAGCAGCAGCCATGGATTTTCAGCTAAGTAAACAATGCCAAATAGACCATTGGGTTTGCCCCAGTGGCCACCCTTCCAACATGAAAGGGGGAGGTGTGAGGTTCGAATCCTCACCTTCTCAGGGAGTTGGGGTGGGGACGATTTAGTTTTAAGTGTGGGTTTCGACTCCTGCGCTCTGCAAGGAGGCAGGACAAAAGTCTGAGAGTGAAAGTTAGAGTAGGAGTAAAGTAGGGCCGACCAAAAAAAAAAAAAAAAAAAAATGCCAAATAGAGTTGAAGGTGTGTGTGAACAGTAATTTTAGTAATTGCCTCGACTCAGATAGCAGCCCTCCTTGATTTGTGAAATATGCGACCATCAGAAGAATTGTGAAATTCACAAAAAAAATTACCATGCACGAAGAGTCTTAAGTTAACCACAGTAAGCTCCTCTTTGCAATCATCTCATGCAATGTTAGTCGACATCGTGTATGTATGGGATTATATAGCCAGATACGTTGCTGTCAAAACTCAAATTGAAGTCCTTATAATGAAGTGGGAATATCGATTTCTCTTCATTTTCTCTATGAAGAGATTGCTGTCAAGACTCAAATTGATGTTTATGTAACGAAGTGGGAATATTGATTTCTATGAAGAGACCATGTGGGAGCACCAGGTAATATCGATCAACTAATGTTTCTCGATTGAACCAACCCATTCGTTATTTATGCAAGCAAAAGCCAACTTCGGCTAGAACTTATTCAGGCGGTATAGTTGTCAGCATTCAAGATTTGTTATCAACTTTGAGGCCCCCAATCAACTACCAAACAATCAGAGGCTATTCTAATTATATTTTTAATCACTGTTTATTGATATTCTATGGCGAATATTCACCTTCAAAGACTATTGCACGAATTTGGAGGATCAAGTCAAATTTCAATGCATCTTTTATTAATTAAATGAGTTTTTAGTCCTAATTATCAAGTGTCTTAATTCATGGTTTTAAGAGCTCTATTTCAGTGTTGCTTTCAAGAGTTTTCATCATGTGAATATCTCAAAAACCATTTTGGTCTCTAGGATTCTGAGTCTTTTCTGTTGTTTAATAGAATCACTCTATAAATGGAGGTGTCATCTTGTAAGGCAGACTACTTCAATTTGATAAATATATGAGATTTTCCTCAAGGGAATGAATTTCTATCCTGATAAAAAAATTGATAAATATATGAGATTTTCCTCAAGTGAATGAATTTCCATCCTGATTTTTTACCCTTGGTTGATGGTGTGTGCCTCTATACCTTGTTGGTAAACCTAGAAGTCCTTCATACTTGACTGTTGGGTTTCCTTTAGGCCTTGGTGGAGAAGTTATTGTATTCCGAAGTCTTTTATCCATAGCTGGTGGCTTGTCTTTTATTTCTTGGCAGTGGACTTCATCTATCTGAAGTCCTTTATCTTAGGCCAGTGGTAAACTACATCTATCTAGATCTTCATCTGTGATTAGTGATGCGTCCTTTATGCCTTGGTAGTGATCATATCCAATTATCAAATCTCATTATAACTCAAAACACATTCCCCACCCTGCACACGCAGCAGAGACCATTACCTAGTCTAACTTCAGTTGAAGAACATAGACAGTTAAACCTGAATCACATCAAGTAACACCATAATCCAAAAATTAACAAGAACCTGCGAACCAATGAATACTATAATACATACTTACATTCGTGATTGACTAAATATTTCAGATTTTCTTAGATTCCACAAGAGCATTCAGATGAAAATCTGCAACATTATATTGCAGTCCTATCTACCTTTCATCCAAAGAAGGGATTTAAAAACCAAAGAACTGAGGAGATGAAATCCTATTGATGAAGATTCTGTTTTTAATAGCATAGGACTCACTAATTAGGCATTTAAAAACCATAAGATGGGGGATTAAGATTAGGATGGCAAGTGCTCCCTACCACACATATTGCTTTCGGAATAAATAACTAGAGTCCGGTAAGGTCATGGACAGCTTCTTTTAAGTCCCATCCAAACCAATAGAATACTGCAGATTTGTAGCTTCTAGATAACTCAAATGTAACAAATGCACAAACAGGAAAAGCTTGTTGAAATATGAATTCTGAAAGACATCTATGCTGGATTCCAACAACATACATCAGGGAGTTACCAGATTCCAAGTATTGCACCTTGGGAAACCTTATGTACATTTTAGAGGAAGATCTCAGCTTTATGAAAAATATGGCACGGTTCCTGCTTGAAAGGATTTCCCATCAGATACTGTACTTTACCAGAGCCACAATTGAATACATCTCTCAGAATCTATATCAGCCAGAATGCACTAGACACTCAGCAACTTGTTTGAAATTTTATTTTTCTCACCTTCCTTTCCCTCCAATGAGTATACATCATAAGTCTGAAAATGGAATTCTACTTGCAGATCATAAGTCGATGAGTACGCATAGCGATTGCAAATATCATCACCAGGAATAAGTTACAACTCAAAGGTCACTGTGCGTTGGTTAACTTTCATTTACGTCGAGTGTAAGACACAGAAATTCAGTAACAATCTAGATTAAATTTACCTCAAATTATAGTGACTCTTAATATCTCACCCCCATTACCGGCTGAGGAAGCAAAGCAAGCAGTCCAGCATGACATGCCATGGCAAGCAGAATTATCTTATTTTCTTACCTTGGTGTTACTTCTATAATAAGTTCCTTTAGTTGACTTGGGTTAAATATTATTGGTCGTGTTCAGCAATTCACTTGCTAAGGTAGGAAGGATCCAAGGCATTAGAACATTTTGTGGCCTAAACTGCCATATAAAGAAGCTGCTTCAATTGAAAATGAGAACTCACTGCACATGGTAAAACTAGCAAAGACAACCTGCATGAACGCTGGGCTAGGCTTTTAGTGTAACCAATAGCAAACCGTGCCAAGTGAATTGCAAGCCTAGATCACTTCACCAAGACATGTGGCTTGTCAACTATCTGGAATACATTCAATTCCCGGTGAGATGCTGACTTTGCGGACATGTGGAAAATTTTCTAGATGCCACATCAACCATGTGGCCGCCTTGTTAGCATTTCATGGAATATTTGCCAAATTCCAGTCAAAGTGCGTGTATTGCCAAAAAAAAAAAAAAACCAATCTATTGCATTGGATGACTAAATTCAAAGTCTAATAACCTAATTGAGAAATCACTGAAGTTGGGGCATCTCCAATGAAATGTACTCCAATAATTTGGTTTGCAGTTATTTGGGGATCCTGTTCACTCCCTATCTACAGATCCTCCTCATCCACCAGTAGAACACATAAAGTCCATAGAACAGTATTCACGTTTTGCAAGAGAACGATGGTGGTGAATCTATTTTGACTTGAGCTGAGAAACTAAGCCATGACAAGGCCAGGGCTTCGATGACAACTTTAAACTGTTCAAGTTCCAGTAGATTGGAGCCGAGATGGAGCGCTCCAAGAATCTAGTCAAACTCAAATTTGCCAATACTTTATTTGATCTACAACCAAAAACCGCAATGGCAATAGTATACACCAAACATTTAGCAACTTAGTAGGCTTACTGCAGCAACTGCTATCGTAGAAAAATCCAAAGCAAATTGATGTAATGAAAGGAGAAAATGCAGCAAAACTGCAAAAGAGTTAGTGAAAATGATCTCACAACTAAAAAAGTACTCAAGTACAGGCCACCACCCCTGACAAGCTGCCTACACAAAATTACACCCCCAACAACCTCATCATACTTCATGACTAATTGAGAATCCTCGATAAACAGACCATTAAAGAAGGCTACTTTTCAAAGAATCATGACATAAAGTGAGGGAAAGAGTGAAAGCAAAGCTGAAAAAACACAAAATAGCAAATCAAAGTGCAATATAAACAGATAAAAATAAGACCTTGGTAAAACTTACTACTGATCTTCAGTTATCGTAATAATTTTCCAACGCCCAATGATACCTCGACTGGTCCAACCCAAGCCAACAGGCCGTGTGGCCGTCCAAGCTTGATTGAGCCGCAAAAAAAAAAAAAAAAATGAAGGAAAAAAAGAAGAGAAAACACGGCTAAAAATTACACGATATGGACAATGAGCAGCTGAACTTTGATAATATACAGGTTCACATGCAGAATGCAGAAACTGGGGATCAAGAAACCATTTTCTTTTCTTTCTTGTCCAATAAAATGAGGAAAACAGAAACGCCCATTTCTCTTTCGTACCAATCTACCATAACAAAACATAACTTTCCCCAAAAAAGGGGGGAAAAAGAAGAAAAGGAACATGGTTTGTTCATATCAAAGCTTCAAACTTCCGATCTTCTTCCTCATTCAGGAACAGAAGAAGAAAATACTGAATAAATTGAAGAAGAAAACCAAGAAAGCCGCCATTCAGAAAAGGCAATGTACAGACAAGCTAAAACAGAAACTCTTACCATTTTGCAACTTAGTGGCCGCATTCTTGAAGAATCCCAGAACAGACCCATAGTCAAGCAAAGACGGAGAAGCGATGGAACCAACGAAGCGGTGGGGAGGCGGCTGAACCGGAGGAGGGACGACCTTCGCCGGCGAATCAAGAACCGGCCAGACCGGTTTCGCGGTCGGCGGTGGGGTTGACGAGAACAGCGTAAGGGCCCATCTTGCCGATCACTGGAGGGGGTCTAGAGCTGGAGGTGTTGCTGATTGACATTGTCGTGGCGAGTTCGAGGGAAAGAAAGCGAAAGAGATGAACCTGTTCCGAATATAAGAGCAGGTACTTGGGGAGGGTCAAGTGCGCGACACAGACGCTCGTGCGCAGAGAGAGAGAGAGAGAGAGAGAGAGAGAGTTGAGAACACTACTTTCGGTAAGCACCATTGGTCAAATCTTGGTTAAATCTCTGTCTTCTACCTTTTATTTTGAAAATTATTTTTCGATTATTTTTTGATATTTTGATTATGAAAAGTTAATACAAATAGACCGAAAGAAGATAACGTTCTCTCTATTAATATAAAAACATTTTTCTTAAACTATCAAGACTAATCATTCCTTTCTTTTGAAAATATTTTTTTATGGAAAATATCATTTTACTTTTTAGCAAAACAAACGCTAATTGAATTTCTAGTACCTATTCCCATGATTAACAATTATGATCACTTTATCTTTATTTTGAATTAAATATATTGGCTCGAAAAGAAAAGTATAGAATAGGAGAAAAATTACCAAGTAAGTTTTAAACTTATTATATGGATTTTAATGTAACAGTAAACATCTTCCAATGTAGTCCCAAACCTAGTAAAATTTCAATATTGTTATTTCGGTCAATTTTTTCCTAAAATGATTTAAATGACAATCCAATTATCGTTGACCTCAATATGGCGTGGACCAACTGTCAAAATAATTATTTTATTTGGTTAATTACTAATAATCTTCTTAACCCACTTTCTACGAAAAATTTCGCTTCTTGACCAAACTAGAAAATGTAGATACATGGCTTGATGCATTGGCCCTTTTTTCTTTTGCCATTTCCCTTTGTGTCCCACTGCAATTTTTTTTTCTTGGTTTAATACCAAGAAAACTATCTAACTAGTACATTTATGATAAATAAATCTCAAATTAATTTTTTTATCACCAAAAATTTAAAATTGGTATATTTATGACAAATTTATCATTTATTAGTTTCTGTTAAATTTTATTACCAAATTATTAATTTGAATTACACGTGACAGTTGACGGATGTACCGTTTTGTGATTTTTTGTGGTATTAATTCAATTTAACGGAAACTAACTGGGAATAAATTTGTCACAAATGACTAGTTTGAATTTTTGAGTAGTTAATAAATTAGTTTGAGATAAATTTATTGCAAATATATTAAGTTTGGGATATTTCATGACATTAATCATTTTTCCTTTATTTTTCAGCCCTTTTAAGCTTAGAAGAACTCTTATGCACTTCTCCCAAAATATAATGATGGGTATCTAGCGAGATAGGACTGTTCATTTTAGGCGGCAAGATGGCAATCCTCGCCAACGCCGGCCACAATTCCTTCTTCATCGCACTCTTCAATCAAAGCTAGAACTTGCAATTTATAAATTCAAACTCCAAGCTCTTTATTGATAAGACTCAAATTGCTTCGCCATCCTCTCTAATCTTCTTCTCACTAGTTAGCTTTACATCCCTACAAATGTGCTAGAGAAACTGTTTTGTAGGAAAGCAATTTTACTAACTTCTCGATGATGTCCATGCCAACAATTTTTCAATAGGAATTTTCTATTTAAACGTACATCTTAATAATTTCCTCCTCATATGTGAACTTAAATATTAAGTATGCTTTCTACTAATTTAAGTATCCTTTAGTATTAAGTTAACTCCACTTGAATTTCTGAGTCATTGCTACGTTGTTCGGAGAAAGCAGGTAGTACCATGAGGATTGCCTATTGGTCTTCTGAATCGTTTGCCCTTGGTAAATGAATTTGATCCGCTTACGTCAATGTCTCGCCATGACAACATCGTCCAGACTGAACAATTTCAGTAGTCACTTCAATTGAAGTCAGAATGCTGACTAATGTTTCAGGAGTAGAATCGGCTCATTTCTTTTGTCAGTGTTGAACTGAAGTTGTCTTTAGCATACATAGAACTAGACATGGAAAAACTGAAGCTTAAGAAGCAAGACAATCTTGTAGAACTTTATGTAATAAGCTTGAACTTATGAGTGAAAAAAAAATGAAAAGAATGAAACAAAGTGGTCTTGTACATTTTAAATCGGAATATTGACGTCATTACTTGAAGTCATGTACTTTTCGACACACAAGACGTATGAATCTTAATCCCGAAATTTCATTCAAATGAATCCTATCGAATTGCAGGAGCCATGCCAGGATTAGAAAGATTCAGCCAGCATTCTGACGGCCGGTGGTGGGAAGCTGCATGTTTCTCCTTCTACTTCTGATAGAACGTCTGGCAGTGAACAATCCATTAGGTGGCGAAACGGGTTTTGGGGGCAACGGGATTTCTATGCCACATTCCAGCATCTTCGGGGTGATGCTCATGCTCGGCCTCGACTCCGGATTGTACTGAACGCATCACAGAGCGACCGTCACCATCCGCTCGGTCTTCTCTCCGCAATTCTTTTGGATCCCACATGCGATCATCAGATCCGAGAACCTCCTCATCTTGCGCTTCTTCCACACCCATCTCGGAAACCATTCGTAGTGCATATCAAGGAATAACTCGAGAATTTAAGTCTAAACGTGATGGGAATGTAATTAATGCCTTAGATTTAATGAAATTCGACTCCAACCTAAGAAATGTAAAATTGCATAATGCACTCTTGAGCTCACCCGCTATGACCTCTCTTTAAGCCTAATTTAGTTCATGACTGGAGGCCTCTTTCGCAGAGCGGCTACTCTTTCTTATTAAACTGGAATACTTCACTTCGTACAGTTTGGACAGACTGACTGGCCGATCGATCATCAATAATCATGGAATGCCTGTGCAGTCGGTGATTCAAAGCGGCTGAATCTGTCCAGAGTAACAGCTAAAAAGAGGACATTGATGTCTTTTTATTGTTTGATCAATGGCACCCGTGTTTAGACACCGCTCTCTCTTATGATACAAGCCTTAGACACTTTGCTCTTAGGAAATACAAACTTTTCGTATGTGACACCTAGCTGTTGGGCAGATTCATGCTAAGGTTCCTCTTATACCAAAGCTGTTTACGTCGCACTTCTAGATGATGGTGAATGGCTTCCACATTTCCGGTGCAACATATGCTGGGGTCTCCTCCCTCGCTCCTCGTCACGTGTGTCTTTTCCCAGTTACAGAGCTTAGCTAGCCCGAAATCTGCTACCTTTGGGCAGAAATTCGTGTCCAGGAGGATATTCCAAGGCTTTATGTCATAATGGATTATTATCTGATGATACTCCTCATGCAGATAGGTGATCCCTTTGGCAGTTCCGATTGCGATATTGTGCAGAACCTCCCACTCTATATCTTTACCTATACGGAACAGTAGTCAGTCCAACGAACCATTGGGCATAAATTCGTATACAAGAGCTCTCAAGTTTCTGTCGAAGCTAAATCCATATAGCTGAACTAGATTCATATGGTGTGTTCTACCATTGGTGGTCACTTCGGCCAAGAAATGATCTTCAATCTTCTTGTCTGAGCTGCTGTTTAGTACTTTGACAGCCACTAACAGGCCGTTCATGAACTTCCCTTTATAGATGTCCACAAAACTACCTGCAACCAGTAAATGCGAGAAACTACTGGTGGCCAGTCTTAGCTGCTGAGAAGAGAACCGTAGGGGCTTCTCTATGTCATCAAGAATCTTATCAACAATGATCGTCTAGAATGCGAGGGCAACCGGATTCATGGCTCTTCTGAGGGTCCATCACCTAGAACAAGTGCTGATGTTCAAGGATATTCTTACGATGACAATATAACCGCTGCACATGAATGGAGAGGAATATGTATTACGATGACTCGATTGTATTCAACGCGAATAGCCTTGGAAGATTAAACAACATTTGAATTGTTTCTTGGATAACAGAAAAGAAATAGTTTGATGCAAAAACAAAAATCGTCAAGTGAATTTTAAACAAGGGAAATAAAAAGCAAGAAAAGACTTACAAAGGAATATCACAACTGAAGATGTCTCGCCGGACACCATTGAATTGACAGATACCAAAGCAGCGAAAACAAAAGCCAAAATCAGATGCTCATCTTGATAGTTTTTCTTGGTAAGTAGCTTTATAGAAGTTGACTTTCAGCTTCAGATAGATTCTATGTTCTCTTGATGCTGGAACCAGCTTGTGCCATACAAGAACTCGTACGGTGGTTCTCTTCATTTGACCAGCCATTTTTTATTTCACTTTTGTTGCTTCACGTTTGTCAAGGGCCGACTGCAGGATCAAAGAAAATACCCTTCTTGAGGAAGAAGTTCTTGTGCCTGACTTATAACGATTATTAGCGATGATAGGAAGTATGATAGCCTGAATTTTCAGATTTCATTTTCGATTAAATAAATCAAGCCTTTTGCCAATGTGCTGATGGTGCTATTCTCTGAGCTGATCACTCACGAGATAACTAGACTATTTAAGGAAGTAATTAAGCAATCTAAATGCAATGGACTTGAGAATTCGACCAGGAATCGATTACTCGACCGTGTCGATCTGCAAGGGTCATTACGGCATTGTCATAAATCGATCAGAGGCCGGAGATAGGTCGATTTGATTGAGATATGTGATCAGAGTGTGGGTAATTTCACCTGATTGCAAAATACTCGTCAATCAGCACTAGATCGATTTTTCTATCGTTTTGGTATTCGGTGTTCGTAATTGAAACCTCAAGATTTTCACGACAATCGAGAGTTGTCAATATGTCGAAGATACATTATGTGACTTGAGATAAATCGAGCACAAGTTAATTGCACTAAAAATTCCAAAAAACTACATGATAGGTTAGGTCATGCTAAAAATGCATCGGAGTGAAATTAACCATGAATTTGAACCTGATTTCAGAAATTGAAATTTTTGTGGTGTCACGAGCTATTTTAGGAACGTTGGATCATCCTCCGAAGAATTGTCAGAGATTCCGAGATTTTTACGGAAAAATTGATTCGGACGTTGCGGAAATTAATGGAAATTCAAATGGGCCGAATTGAAGTGAAATTTGGACTTTCAAGTTGAGCTTTTGAGTGTTGGGAACTTACAGAAAATTGCATGGGCTTTTTCTTTGATGAAATTGGACATCAAATTTAGGTAATTTGTAAAGAAATTGAAGCTCAAAACCTAGGAAATTCAGAGCCTAGGATGGGGGTGCAACATTTGCATTAAAATTGGATTATTATGGAAATATAGTGCAAGAAAATATTAGGGGGAGACAAGGTTTTAATACTAGATATTTATCTTTGACCTTATCTCCTTTTTTGCTGCCAATCTTCTCACGCAAGCTGGTCTTGCCGACTTCCTTGCCTCCCTTTCATTTTGCTTTGCTTTCAATTCTTTATCCCTTCGGGCAAACTTCCTCAATTCCCCATCTTTCACCCTTCTCTGCAATTGCCGAAGCACCCCACCGCCCACTCATACACACGCCAGCAACTGCTTATTTTATACCTCCTTCCTTCGCTCGTCCCACCTTCATTTCTTTGTTCCGCCGGACTGAATTTCCCTGCAGCTCCACCAAGATTTATCTCCCCTTAGCTTCTTCGACAAATGTCCACCAAGTCAAACCGGTGAAGCCTTTGTAGCTTTGTTGACCTTCGAGACTCCACGCGTCCCACCGAAGCTGCTGCCGTTCAGCCATTCCCACGCGAAATCAGCTGCTGCTCTCTCCATTTCGTGCGCCAACAACGTCGGTCGAGTCCCAGCTGCCGCGCGTCCCTTGCTTCATCACCCTGGTCAGCGTTTCTTTTGTCTTCCCCAGCTCGACCAACCCGCTGCCAGCTCACGCCATTCTCCAAGCTTGATCGGTCTTCAGCTTTGAAGACCCCAACGAAAACCTGCTGACCGAAGCTTTCCCCAGAATTCCACCAAGCTGCCTCCACAAGTCTGCCGTCCACCGAATTCTTCACCGAGCGGCCCATCCAGCGTCTTTCCGTGACTTCAGCATTTGAAGCCCACGAAAATTACCGCGGCCCAAAAAGACAAGCCCACTTCAGTTTTGGTTTCAGCCCATCTCCTCCAAGCCCAGCGGGAATTTTCAGTCCAACATTCAGCCCATTTGAAGTCGTGAAGCCCAGGCTAGGAGTTCGCCGGTCCTGCCAAAAATTAGGATTTCGGCCGCCGTTGCACTGTTGTTGCGGTGAACTGGTTTTCGTAATTAACCGGTGAGTTTATACTCTAAACTCTTCTTAGTAGGCTAATGATGTTTAAGGGGTGTTTAGATTTATTTAATTAGGAATTAGGTAGTTAGTTAGATCAAATTTGAAATTTAATTATTTAACTAAGCATGTTAGGTGGTTAGCATGGTTTAGATAAGGCCTAGATAAATTGTACTATTTGTTTAGAAGGGTTCGGGAATTTTCCGAGTTTGTATTGGTATGTGATTTAATAATTTTAGCCTAGGTTAATATTTTTAGAAATTAAATTGATTTAATTAATTAATTAATTAATAATTATTTTTCGAAAATTAGGCCAAAATAGCTAGTGATCGGAATTTCTTGCTGATTGCAATGGTATGGTTAATTTATGCAATCGTGTGTTAAATTGTGAAAATTGAGTGCTGATTGGAAATTTGGTCAATTATTCTAAACTTTGTGAATTTCGATATGTATCTAGAATGTGGTACCACTTGAACGGCCCCCGATCCGCTGGGGTCGTCACGGATCACTTGCTTTCTCTCTACCTGAAGGTCTATTACTCTGATACCATGAAATTTTCAGGAAGTCCATGAGTCATGGAGGTTTATAATTCTTACATCGGTCCCTGCACAGAAATATAGTGGAAGCATATTCAACATCTCCCTATCTCATATTCAGAAACGATGCACACTAACTATACATTTTTATAGGTAAAAGCCAAACGTAATGGACATCTTAGTCGGTACATCAAAATGCCAAGATTTTTCTAAACTCGGCTATTTTCAAAAGGTACTCGACTCTCTAACAACCATGTACATAGGCCTATCAGTCAGTGTCGGCGGTCCAAAAATGCATCATCAGTTGCCCATCACTCTCAATCACACCCAGTCTAGTCCATCAGCTGGCGGTGGTGGCAACGGCCCAGTGTACTCCCATCACGGCGGAGGACCATAGTCAGAAACTCCTAAATCACTGGGCCTGTTGGAGAAATCTTCTTGAAGTGTTTTGAAGCTGACAAAACATTTCCATCAGTCTAGTCTGAAGGCTTGCAGACTCTGCTATTTAAAGTCTGAAGACCTCCGGACAGCCAGACTCAAGACTCAAAGTCTATCCTCATTGACAGTCTCTAATCCGTTGAAGAAAGATTATCCAGAACTGGATGTTTCATTAAGGATATGACCTTATCGATTGGAGAAGATCTCTTGGCTGGAAAAGACATAACAGAATCCTTTGATTGATCAAGATTGACTCGAAGATTAAGGATCCGATGATTGCTTAAATATTCTTAGAAGGTTCTACTTATGGAAACCGAGATCCTAATTGTATGGGCGAACAGGATTGATGGGCTATCGACACGTTCCTTTAATAGCTCGAATAATCTTCCTAATTAATTCCATCCAACGGGTAGATTGGAGGAATTCCTTTGGTAAGTGCCAACGGGTATGATGGCATAAAGGAGTATATAAGGAAGACGTTCTAAGTTGTTCGAGGTGTGTGCGATAGAAGAATTCAAAAGTCTGATGTCACGCCCCGAACCTCGAGCGCGCCAACATCCCACCATGGTCATTCGAATGCGACATTCCCGGGTAGTGTCGTCGACCCCATTCATTTAATATTGCGCAAGCGAACGTATTATAAAACCCCCGACAATAAAATACGGGATAGAAAAGCGGGAAGCAAAACCACCACATATCAATTTCATAATTCAACGAATTACGAGACAGAAGCCTACGGCCAAAAGTCTACAACAGAGACCGGCTCTTAAAAAGGAACTGTCCTACGACCTACAAGTCGGACACGTTCTCCAATCTTATGACTTCACCTCGCAACTCCTCAAGGCCAACCAAAGCTATCCGGTCGCTCCGTCTACCGGGGACCTGAAATTTTAATCCCACAACCGGGATGAGACGAGGTCTCGGCAAGTTCAACCCCTAAACCCCTATTAGAAAGATAATACGCCGGGTGGCCTAGCCACATCACACGGAAGACTTACCTCGCCTCGGCCTTTATCGCGGGTTAGCACAATTTATATAAACCAACCACGTGCAATTATGATAACCAAACAACCATAGCACAATCACATTATCAAACAATTCAACCACTCGGATCGTCTCGGCGATCAATCGACTCGGCCGATTACATGTCAATTCAGCAATTCAATCATTACTCTTAATCACGGCCCCACTCGGCGGAATTAAAATCGTGGCATCACGGCCCCACTCGCGCGACGCTTTCGCTCGGTGGCAATTCACGGCGATTTGGCGCGACCTCTAATAGGTGGCATATCACGGCCCCTTTGTAGCGACCTCTATTAGGTGGCATATCACATTGCCGGGCGCGACCTCTAATAGGTGGCATATCACGGCCCACAAAGCGCGACCTCTAATAGGTGGCATATCACGACCAATCACCCATTAATTTCCACACTTAGAATTTTATAAAGAATCCATATTTATTACAATCAACACTCAATTCGCCACGTCCATTCATCAAATTCAAATTCTAAATGCACAACAATCAATCGGCACGAAATTCTGAGCAAATAAGGTCCCAACGAAATTTTCGAATTTTAATAAATAATTAAATTTATTCCGAAAATTAATTAAATAATAATATTCATATTTTTCGCAATCCACCTTCAATTTATAATATCTGTCCATCAATTTCAAAATTCGAATACACAGCAGCGACACGATTACGAAATTTAGGGTCTAAAACAAAATTTTCGAATTTAATAAATAATTAAATTTATTCCGAAAATAATTAAATAATCATATTTTAATAATTTCGAATAATGATATATTATTAAATTATTAAATAATTTCGAAATGTTTAAATAAATCAAAAGTAAATTCCTTTATGTCACATCAAGGTTTATTTTAAAAATAAACCTACTTAACCCTTAAACTAAACATGTTTAACTTTAATTAAACATCCTAATCTAATAATCAACCAAATAAACTAATCTAACCACCTAAACTTGCTTAACTTAGACTAAGCACACTTGGGGCATCATTAACCCTCTAATCAAGATTTAGTGAGTTAAACTCACCGGATTAACGAACCGAGCGGACCAAAAACGACGGGGACGACGCGAGGATCGACTTTCCTCAAAGCGGGCCGAGCATCCGGGCTCGGGAAAGACGGCCAAAACGGGCCAAACACCCGCTGCATACCCATTTTCTTGGTTGCTGTCCATGGCGGTTTGAGGCCGACGAAGGGTAGATCCGGAGCTTGGATGAGATGGGCAAGGATCGGGGAAGGTTGGGGGGTCGAACCGGACCAAGGGGGGACCCGAACGGCGGCCGGAGGTGGCCGAACGGCTCCGACACGAGCTGGTGCAGCAGCTGCGACGCGAGCTGAGGTGGAGAGGAGACGCGAGCGGATCGGCGAGCGGGAGGCGCGCGCGGGCGGCGCGGGACGGACGCACGGCGCGGCGGCGACGACGACGGCGTGCGAGCGGGAAGGAGGCGGACGGTGAGGGGCTGCTTCGGCTTCTTCCTCTGCAATTTTCTTCCCATTTTCGCACAAAGGAGATGGAGGAGAGAGGCAACGAGAGAGAGGAAAAAGAGAGGGAGGAGAGAGAAGGAGTGGGGGGCCAATTTCTTTTCTTTTTGCCTTTCTTTAATCCCATAAAATGGCCCACCATGACATCATCCATGATGTCATACTCCACTAACTTCAAATCCCTCCCCACAACCTCTTCCAATGGGTTCACTTCCATTTTCCGCCGGGGTCCAATTTTTGTACAACCAATTCTCCAATTTCACTTGATTCTCTTCCAATTGAAGTCCATAAAATTAATTCAATGTTACCACACTTTAATTCACATCTTCACTTGTCTATAGAACCAACTTAAGTCCCAAAAGCAAGACCAAATGCGGACCTACTAATTTCTCGGGCCAAATTAGCTATTCTCTGATTTAATTGCTGAAAAACTCGGATTGCATGAAAAATCTTCCAAAGATAAGCCAATGATCCTAAAATGTCTCAATTCCACGGTTAATTTCACTTTGGAGGAATTTCTTTGGTAAGTTTGACTTGTGCATCTCAACGGGTATGATGGTTGTCATAAAGAAGTATATAAGGAAGACGGTTCTAATTATGTTGGAATCACCCACACTCGAGGCCTTTGTGTCTCTAATCGATTTTAATTGTGCCGTAATGACCCTTGATTAGAAGAATTCAAAATTCCGAAGCTTCTTGTTGTTTAGACAATTCCTTTGAGTGAAACTTTGTATACAAAAAAGACTCTATATTTATGAGAAACCTTGAGGAGGTGTGGTAGAACATCTACACTATGGAATCAAGGAAAATCTGTACTGTAACTTCTCTTTTATTCATAGTGAAATCCAGCCGGTGGGTTATCAGTGCGGAAAAGTGGACGTAGGCTTGGAATAAGCTGAACCACTATAAACCTTGTGTTCAATTTTCTCTTCCTTACTCTCTTTACTTTAATCGTACTTCATTTTGTTAATCAATAGAGAACTTCCTTTCTATCGATTGCTTAGAATTGCTTTCGTATCTCGATAAATTATTTGTGCACCTATTCACCCCCCTCTAGGTGCTTATATTAGCTATCTCAATTGGTATCAGAGCCCATGTACTCACTTTGTTTGAAGTGTTTTACTTCAGAGTTAAAGATCCATGGCTAGTATGTTGGCTCCAAGGCTGGTAGAAGGGCAAAGCAACACCAGACCGCCTTACTTTGATGGAAAGGACTACAACATATGGAAAAACAAGATGAAGGCATTCTTAAGATCAAAGGATCCTCTGGAATGGGATGTTGTAGAAAAAGGAATCGTTCCTAAAGCTGCATCTGTCTCAGAAAGAGGAAAAGACACTGTTGAGTCTAGCGAAATGACTTAGGAAGAGATAATCAAGAGACAAGCTCTTGATGCAAAAGCAATTTATTCTTTATATTGTGCTTTATCACCTACTGAATATAACAAAATATCTTCTTGTGATACAGCCAAAAGAAGTCTGGGATAGACTACACATTACCTATGAAGGAACCGATCGAGTGAAATAGACTAGAATCAACATTCTTCTTGGTCAATACGAAGCCTTCAGAATGAAATCAGGAGAATCTATAACTGACATGTTTAGTCGTTTTACAGAAATCGTGAATGATCTTGAAAATCAAGGTTAACCAATTTCTCATCCCATGAAAATAAACAAGCTACTGTGTGGACTCTCCAAGGATTGGAATCACATAAAGACCTCAATCAGAGAGACCCAAAGAATCATGCCACTATCTGTCGATGAGTTGGTTGGGACCCTTCAGTCTTATGAAGTGGAACGAATCAATGAAGACGAAGATCCTAAAGGTAAGAAATCTATTGCATTAAAATCTAATGATGATTCTGATGTAACAGATTCTAAATACGACATGGATGATGAAGAACTTGCTCTCATGATAAGAAGATTCAGAAAGCTGAACAAAAAAGGAAGAAGATTCAATTAAAAGAAACAAAGTTTTCAAAAGCAACAGACCAAGTCTGCTGAATATGAAGAATCAAACAAAGATATAATCTGCTTTGAATGTAAGAAAAAGGGACACATCAAACCCAACTGTCCTCTTCTAAGGAAGAAGAAAAGAAAAACTGAAAAATATCGAAAAGCTCTCAAAGCTGAAACCTGGAGTGATACAGAGTGTGAAGATAGTGATGATGATTATGCTAACATATGTCTAATGGCACAATCAGATTCAGAATTAAACTCCGAGACTGATTCATATTTAGAAAGTGAATTCGAGGTCACTATCAAGAAAAAGGTGAAATGGTACCTGGATAGTGGATGCTCGAGACATATGACAAGAGATTCAAATTACTTCATAAAGTTTGTTCAAGTGAATGGTGGAAAAGTCTCATTTGGAGGAAACAGCAAAGGAAAAATAGTGGGATTTGGAACTATAAAAATTGGGAACCTCAAAATAAGCAATGTTTCTTTAGTTGAAGGGCTCAATTATAATTTGCTCAGTGTCAGTCAGCTGTGTGATGCTGGTTTTAGAATCAACTTTCAAGAGGGTATTTGTTCGAGAACCAGTAAAGACTCTACTCAGTCATTCATGGGTCGAAGACATGGGAATATCTACCTCTTGGACATGAAACCAAATGAATCACAATGTCTAATTTCAATCCAAGACAAAGCAAGCTTATGGCACAAGAAGCTTGAGCATATTAACATGAAGCAGATAGCCAAAATCTCAGCAAAAAAGCTTGTTTGTGATCTACCCAATTTATCATACCAAAATTCTAATCTATGTACACCATGTATATTGGGAAAACAGGTAAGAAATTCCTTTAAACCAATAAATCAAGTTTCCACTAACCGTGTACTACAGCTCTTGCATATAGATCTCTTCGGACCAACAAGAACGCAGAGCATTGGAGGTAAGAAATATTGCCTAGTAATTATAGATGATTACTCACGATTTACTTGGGTATATTTCTTGGCAAGTAAGTCTGAAACTTTCTCTTACTTTGAAAAATTTGCTAAGAAGGTTCAAAATGAAAAGGGGTATGTCATTTCAAGTATAAAAACAGACCATGGAAGTGAATTTGAAAATCAAGATTTTGCAAAATTTTATGATGAATCTGGTTTTCAGCATTTATTCTCCTCTCCATATACTCCAGAACAAAATGGAGTTATGGAAAGGAAGAATAGATCTCTTCAAGAAATGGCTAGAACTCTTTTAATTGAAAGCAATATCTCTTTACGATTTTGGGTTGAAGCAGTTTCAACATCATGTTATATTATCAATAGAGTTTTTCTAAGGCCTATTCTAGAAAAAACCCCTATGAACTATTCAAAGAAAAGAAGCTCATTATTTCATATTTTCATGTATTCGAATGCAAATGTTTCATATTGAAAAATGCAAATAATCGAGTTGGTAAGTTTGAAGAAAAGTCAGATGAAGGCATCTTCCTTGGATATTCAACCACAAGCAAAGCGTATAGAGTCTACAACAAGAAGACTCAAATTGTGGAAGAATCAATGAATGTCAAATTCTAAGATTCTATACAAAATGAATCTATTCAAACTCATCTTGAAAAGACTGAACCTGCTCCAAATTCTACAAAGTCTAAATTATAAGAAGCAGCTCAGACCTTGAAGGACCAGCAACAAGTGACTGTTGAAGATTCAAGTGAAGGAAGTGACCATCAATTTGATAAATTAATAAGCAACTGGAAACATAAGTCCAGTCATCCCAAAGATTTTATTATTGGCGACATCAATGACGGAATTTGCACAAGATCCAAAAAACAAGAAGTGTCTAGTGCCGTGGCTCTTATTTCTGAAATAGAACCCAAAAGCATAGAAGAAGCTCTATTCGATGAGAGCTGGATTGAAGCTATGCAAGAAGAACTTAGACAATTCAGAATTAATGATGTTTGGGAGTTAACTCCTAAACCAAAAGGTAAATCAATTGTTGGAGCTAAATGGGTTTTCAGGAACAAGATAGACGAAAAAGGAAAAGTCATAAGAAACAAGGCTAGACTTGTGGCCAAGGGATACACACAAGAAGAAGGGATCGACTATGACGAGACTTATGCACCGGTGGCAATGTTAGAAGCAATTCGTTTATTACTTGCATTTGCTTGTCATAAGAATTTCAGGTTATTCCAAATGGATGTCAAAAGTGCATTCCTAAATGGATTCATCCATGAGGAAGTTTATGTGGAACAACCACCTGGATTTGAAGACCCAAGGAAACCAGACTCAGTATTCAGACTCAAAAAGGTCTTGTATGGCTTAAAACAAGCACCTCGAGCTTGGTACGATAGACTCAGTAAGTTTTTAATTCGAAATGGTTTTGTTAAAGGTAAAGTAAATACTACTCTTTTTATTAAAAGAGAAAGCAAAAGTTTTCTGCTTGTTTAAATATATGTCGATGATATTATTTTTGGATCCTCTAATGAAAGTCTGTATAAGAAGTTTTCTAAGACTGTGCAAGATGAATTTGAAATAAGCATGATGGGTGAGTTAACTTTCTTTCTTAGACTTCAAATAAAACAACTGAAGGAATGAACTTTCATTCATCAAGAAAAGTATGCAAATGATCTTGTCAAAAAGTTTGGATTGGACAATTGCAAAAATGCTGATATACCAATGTCAAGTTCCTTAAAGATAAAAAGATGAAGGAGGAAAGAAAGTCGACCAAAAGTTATACAGGAGTATCATCGGTTCACTTCTTTATCTTACAGCTTCTAGACCTAACATTTTGTTTAGTGTTTGCATTTGTGCCAGATTTCAATCAGATCCAAAAGAATCTCATTTAAATGTAGCAAAGCATATTATCAAATATATTTCATCAACTTCAAGCTTTGGTCTCTGGTATCCAAAAATGGGAGACTTTACTCTTTTTGGATATTCAGACGCAGACCTTACTGGATGCAAAGTCGATAGAAAGAGCACCTTGGGTACATGTCAACTACTTGGAAGCAGGACAGTGTCTTGGTTTTCAAGAAAGCAAAGTACAGTAGCTCTCTCTACAGCAGAAGCAGAGTATATAGCTCTCGGAAGTTGTTGTTCACAAATTCTGTGGATAAAACAACAGCTAAGAGACTTTAGAATTGAAGACTCATGCACGGAGATTAATTGTGACAACACCAGCGCTATTAATCTCACCAAAAATCCAATTCTTCACTCAAGAGCTAAGCATATAGAAATTTGACATCATTTTATTAGAGACCATGCTCAAAATGGAGAAGTTTCAATTCAATTTGTTGATTTAAAGAATCAACTGGCGGATATATTTACAAAGCCTTTGGAAAAAAATCAATTTGAAACTATCTATTCCAGACTCAACATTTTGAGGTATGAGGAAATCAAAGTCTAAAGACTCTCAGACTCAGACATACAAGACTTTGACTATAAGTAATTCTCTCTCTCTCTCTCTCGAATCTTATCTTGAAGAGGTACAATCGTCAGACTGTGTTTAATTATTGCTATATTTAATCGATGTAATTATTGCATTGTTTCCTTTTCAAAAAGGAAGTTACTTTTTGAAATGACTATTTTCGCGGAAAAAGACAGTTATTTTGAAAATGCATCCTTTTATTTTCCTTTGTGACGGCTCGTATATCTCTCCTTTTAACCGATCGTGCACTATTGATTCCTCTTCACTTTACCCTCAAAAACCCTAGAAAGCATCGATCTTCCATTCCCGTTTTTCCCTTTTGTTTAATCTTCGAAAAAGTTGTCATCTTTCTTGGGAAAGTCAAGCAAGGAATCTTCCAAAAAGCGAGAAAGATGTCGTCTTGGAAAAGTCTTCGAGAATTGCAAGCGGGGGACCACGGCGAATGAATGAGGGGCCTACGCACTTTGATCTCACCGAAGAAGAAGTGTCTCCGGATCAACAGCGAGCCCACAACATTCTCGCGAGCGTCATTCTCCTCCATCTAGTCCTCAATGCGTTGATCATCAACAAGAGGAAGAAATCATTGAGGATGCAGACCTCGTAGGAGTTCAAAAGGCCGTCTTTATTTATAAGCTGTATCATGCTTTAAAAGGGACTCGTACTCCTTTGAACTATGTCGATGATTTTCTTAAAGACAAAGGATATGGCAATGAATATATCTTTTTGCGAAAAATGGAAAGTTTGGGAATTGCTCATAAAGGGGTGGCAGAAGAAACCCTTGCGAATATCCCAAGTGATCCTCGTGATTGGAGAGTGAATCTTGTAGATGGGAATGATGATGATAAACTGTACAGCCAATTTCAACCGAGAATGGGTGTTGTAGTTGAAAATCGAGGAAAAAGGGGAGACTTGTTCAGATCGAAGGAATAAAAGGATTTGTACTCAAAATTGCTAAAGCGTGGGGTGATAAACCCTAGGAGTGTGGATTTTGATTTTTTTGGATGCTATGAATGTGAACTTGAGGGAAAAGTTCGGCTATCTTCAACTTGAAAAGTTCTGCTCTAACACTACAGAGGCCTATGCTGGACTAACCGCATATTTCTATTCAAATCTTAGCTTCTTGGATGCGAATAGATTCTCTTTCAGCATCAAATATCAAGACTTTGTTGGATATGGATATGCTGGCAGATGTGTTAGGAGTTGAGAGAGGAAGATATCAACCGATCAAAGTTTCTATTGCTCATGCTACATTGGAACTTGTTAAGGACAAGAGAACAGAGGAAAAGATTTCCTACTTAAGGATGAGTGCGTTCAACATCTTGCTTCACAAGATTGTGATCAATTGCCTCCGACCGAAATCAACTTCCAAGACTGATGTTTCAAGTTCAGAGGCAAAGCTGATGTATGCCATCCTCACTGGGAAAATGTTTTCTCTTCCTCACATTGTTATGTTCCACATGTATAGAGCCATGATGAAGGACAGAGGTCAACTTCCATACCCAAGTCTTGTGACGAAGTTATTCAAACATCTGAATATTCGGCCTCCGCAAATCTTTTGTATTCGATCGTGCGATCTATGGTGGTAGGACTGAAAATGGTGACCAAAATGCATCTGAAGGAATTGAACAAGGCGTTGGAGAAATTTAAGGAGAAGACTCCAGTTAAAGCTCATCAACCCTCTTCTTCCTTAAAACGGAAAGGAAAGGAGCCCTTAGTTGCTTCAAGAACAAAAAGAAGAGCTCTTATTGTTGAAGATGAAGATGATGATGATGAAAACCTCACCATTTCTGCAATGGCTTTAAAGAATTTAAGTCATTCTGTTCCAAAGAAAGAATCGGAACAAATGACGAAAGCAACAGAGGAGAAGGAAGCATAGGAGAAGGGAGAAGAAGAAAGAGAAGCTAAAAAGGAAAGAGCTGAGAAAGAAGAAGAAGAGAAAAGAGAAAGAGAACCTGAGGAACACTATTCTCCACCTAAAGGCATGGAAATAGGGGGAGATCAAGAGAAAAGAGTGAAGTCCTCATATCCTGATGCAAGTGAGGGAGTCAGTCGCTTTCCTACAGACTTAAAGGACATTTATGCCTCTCAATTTCCAGAGGAAGGTCATAAAGTTTTATCGCCAAACTTGCGTGATTATGTTGATCTACCATCGTCTGCATTTACTCCATTAGATCGGGCCGAAGCAAGTACTCAGACTGATAATGCAGCAGATTTTCGCAGAATCATGGATATTCTCTTGGAGATGCGAGGACAAATCTATGCTCTGGAATGTGAGGTTCAAAACTTACAAAATGCAGGTCAAGTTTCTTCATGTTCATTGAATGATCAGATCCAAGCCATCACTGTTCAGATTCAGGCCAATGCCAAGGGTGAGAAGATTGCACAATTGAAGGAAGACTTGAAAAGGCTGGAAGGCATCGTTCAGTCTATGGGAGATTTCCAGCTTGTCCGTGTTCCCAAGCAATCTTGACTTTATTCCATTTTCATCTCAACCTTTTTAATGTTGACAAAAAGGGGGAAAGATGCAAAATTTGAACAATTTGACTTTTAATCGTGTGGTTTGTTGGACTGTGTGGATTGTTGGATTTTGTTGGATTGTTTTGATGTTTAACTCTGTTTGACTTTGTTTTTGTGTCTGATGAGAATCGAACTAGACTTGGACTTGATCTGCTTCTATTAACTACTATTGATATCTTATGGATGGCTTTATCGCATATTAGACTAACCTATTTTCTGTGGCTGCAGATTTTAGTGTTATTCATTTAGCCATTTATCTCTATAAGATATGCATATGTGTTTGAGAAATGTTTTGCAGGTCAAAGTTGTCCAAATCTGCAGGAAAGTTTTGTCACCATCAAAAAGGGGGAAATTGTTGGAGAAATCTTCTTGAAGTGTTTTGAAGCTGACAAAATGTTTTCCATCAGTCTAGTCTGAAGGCTTGCAGACTCTGCTATTTAAAGTCTGAAGACTTCCGGACAGCCAGACTCAAGACTCAAAGTCTATTCTCATTGACAGTCTCTAATCCGTTGAAGAAAGGTTATCTAGAACTGGATGTTTCATTAAGGATATGACCTTATCGACTGGAGAAGATCTCTTGGCTAAAAAAGACATAATGGAATCCTTTGATTGATCGAGATTGACTTGAAGATTAAGGATCCGATGATTGCCTAAATATTCTTGGAAGGTTCTACTTATGGAAACCGAGATCCTGATTATATGGACGAACATGATTGATGGGCTATCGACACGTTCCTTTAATAGCTTGAATAATCTTCCTAATTGATTCCGTCCAACGGGTAGATTGGAGGAATTCCTTTGGTAAGTGCCAACGGGTATGATGGCATAAAGGAGTATATAAAGAAGACGTTCTAAGTTGTTCGAGGTGTATGCGATAGAAGAATTCCAAAGTCTGAAACTTCTTGTTGTTTAGACAATTCCTTTGAGTGAAACTTTGTATACAAAAGAGAGTCTATATTTGTGAGAAACCTTGAGGAGGTGTGGTAGAACATCTACACTGTGGAATCAAGGAAAAGCTGTACTGTAACTTTTCTTTTGTTCATAGTGAAATCCAGCTGATGGGCTGTCAGTGCGGAAGAGTGGACGTAGGCTTCGAATAAGCCGAACCACTATAAACCTTGTTTTTAATTTTCTCTTCCTTACTCTCTTTACTTTGATCGTGCTTCATTTTGTTAATCAATAGAGAACTTCCTTTCTATCGGTTGCCTAGAATTGCTTCCGTATCTCGATAAATTGTTTGTGCACATATTCACCCCCTTCTAGGTGCTTATACTAGTTATCTCAGGGCCGACGGGAGGACCAATGTCAAACATGATCAGTACCCGCACTCAAACAAAAACCAACCCTTGTATCTTAGGATGGTGTTGCTCCGAACACTCACACTGAAGGTCGACTGGAATACCATAAAATGTGCTGGGGGTGACTGGTAGTAGAGGCATATCTTCTAGCTTGAAATGTTAGTCCCCAAATGAGGTAAGTACAACCATTCAGCAGCAAAAGATCCATTAAACTATACTATGCAAGCCATCACGATCTAGTTTTATGCAAGATAGACAAGACAGTTCATCAAGGAAGAAACCATAAAACTCTTTAATGTAATGACCAGTGCAGTTCCAACAAACAAGATGCACCATGTTCAGTCACACCAGTCCCGATCATAGGGCCAAACTATTATGACACGTCTCATTCCATACCATACAATTTAGTCCCATAACCATATCACACTCACACTTAATAGAACCATCAGTTTTAACATTCAAAAGGTTTTATTCCCCTAGAGGACCAATGTTTGCATCCTTTTGGGATTTTGCACCCAACCTAGCGTCGCGAAAGCCTCCGGCATCTGGCCACTAGGCCACCGAGCATCCAAAGCATGTTACATCATGCCTCTTAGGCATCTTGCACCCCACCTGGCATCATGAGAAATCTCTGGGGCGCGCCATGAAAATGGTTACCCCTACCCTCCAAATTTATGTATCGACATACTACCGGCATCCCGATGCTCCCGGGGAAAACCTATGGGGCACTACGGACCCTAAGTATCCACAAGGCATCGACTCATTCGATCCTCTAGGCCTCTTGACTCCCAGGGCATCGTTGACTCGAGGGTCCAATGGCAACATTAACATCTTAATATCAAAACAATTTTCAATGCAATGGCAAGATGTCCCATGAGTCTTCATCAAATCTCAATATTGAATGATATGTTGAATGCCAATATCATCATGTCAAACAATAAATCAGAATGCATCCACCCTTGAGATAAATTAAGCAAATTCGGCACAAAACAGTCCAAAAATCATAATGCATAGTTTTAGTAAATTTTTTGGTATAATCCCTAAATGAACTCAGAAAATTCTAAAATTTTGGTATGTTATGGATGAGATCTATAGGAAAGAATTTCATGCAGGACACTAAGCCAGATTCGTCATGTATAAAAAGCAATAATTTACACAACTCAGCCCAGATTTCCTATATCACAGAATTTACACATTAGTAGAAAAGCTCCGCTCATTAACAGAATTTATACTGCTATATGTTTGAAAATTTTGGCCAAAATGTGAGATAGCTAGTATAAGCACCTAGAGGGGGTGAATAGGTGCACAAACAATTTATCGAGATACGGAAGCGATTCTTGGAAAATGATAGAAATGAAGTTCATTATTGATTAACAAAATGAAGTATGATCAAAGTAAAGAGAGTAAGGAAGAGAAAATTGAACACAGGGTTTCTAGTGGTTCGGCTTATTCCAAGCCTACATCCACTCTTCCGCACTGACAGCCCATCGGCTGGATTTTACTATGAACAAAAGAGAAGTTATACCACAGCTTTACCTTGATTCCATAGTGTAGATGTTCTATCACACCTCCTCAAGGTTTCTCACAAATTTAAACTCTCTTTTGTATATAAGGTTTCGCTCAAAGGAATTGTCTAAACAACAGGAAGCTTTCAGACTTTGGAATTCTTCTATCGCGCACTCCTTGAACAACTTAGAACGTCTTCCTTATATACTCTTTTATGCCATCATACCCGTTGGCACTTACCAAAGGAATTCCTCCAATCTACCTGTTAGACGGAATCAATTAGGAAGATTATTCGAACTATTAAAGGAATGTGTCGATAGCCCATCAATCCTGTTCGCCCATACAATCAGGATCTCGGTTTCCATAGGTAGAACCTTCCAAGAATATTCAGGCAATCACCGGATCTTCAATCTTCGAGTCAATCTCGATCAATCAAAGGATTCCGTTATGTCTTTTCCAGCCACGAGATCTTCTCCAGTTGATAAGGTTAAATCCTTAATGAAACAACCAGTTCTGGATAACCTTTCTTCAACGGATTAGAGATGTCAATGAGGATAGACTTTGAGTTTTGAGTCTGGCTGTCCGGAGGTCTTCAGACTTTAAATAGCGAGTCTCGCAAACCTTCGACTAGACTCGATGGAAACGTTTTGTCAGCTTCAAAACACTTCAAGAAGATTTCTCCAACAATCTCCCCATTTTTGATGGTGACAAAACTTTCCTGCAGATTTGGACAACTTTGACCTGCAAAACATTGCTCAAACACATATGCATATCTTATAGAGATAAATGGCTAAATGAATAACACTAGAATCTGTAGCCGCAGAAAATAGGTTAGTCTAATATGCGATAAAGCCATCCATAAGATATCAATAGTAGTTAATAAAAGCAGTCAAGTCCAAGTCTAGTTCAATTCTCATCCGGACACAAAAACAAACTCAAACAAACAATCCAACAAAATCCAACAAACTGTAACCACACAGTCCAACAAACCACGCGATTAAAAGTCAAATTGTTCAAATCTTGCATCTCTCCCCCTTTTTGTCAGCATTAAAAAGGTTGAGATGAAAATAGAATGAAGTCAAGATTGCTTGGGAACGTGGACAAGCTAGAAATCTCCCATAGATTGAACGATCCCTTCCAGCCTTTTCAAGTCTTCCTTCAGTTGTGCAATTTCCTCACCCTTGGCATTGGCCTGAATCTGAACAGAGAGGGCTTGGATTTTATCATTCAATGAACATGAAGAAACTTGACCCGCATTTTGCAAGTTTTGAACTTCGCATTCCAAGGCATAAATTTGACCACGCATCTCCAAGAGAATATCCATAACTCTGCGAAAATCAACTGAGCTGTCGGTCTGTGTACTTGCTTCAACACGTTCTGCAGATGATGGCATATCAGAATAGTCTCGCAGGTTTGGCGATGAAACTTCATGACCTTCTTCTGGAAATTGAGAGGCATAAACGTTCTCCTCGGGTCTGCAGGGTGAGTGACTGACTCCTTCACTTACATTAGGATATGAGGACTTCCCTCCTTTCTCTTGATCTCCCCCTGTTTCCATGCCTACAGGTGGAGAAGAGTGTTCCTCAGTTTCTCCTTCTTCTCTTCTTTCTTCTTCAGGTCTTTCCTCCTCCGCTTCTTTCTCGCCAACTGCTCTTTCTTCTTCTTTCTCTTCTTCTTCTCTTGCTTCTTCGGCTCCTTTCCTTTCCGTTTTGAAGAAGAGGTTTAATGAGTTTTGACTGGAGTCTTCTCCTTGAATTTCTCCAACTCCTTGTTCAGTTCCTTCAGACGCATTTTGGTCACCATCTTCAGTCCTACCACCATATGATCGCGCGATCGAACACAAAAGATTTGCGGAGGCTGAATATTCGATGTCCGAATAACTTCGTAACAAGGCTTGGGTAAGGGAGTTGACCTCTGTCCTTCATCATCGCTCTATACATGTGGAACATGATAGTGTGAGGGAGAGAAAACCTTTTCCCAGTGAGGATGGCATACATCAGCTTTGCCTCTGAACTTGAAACATCAGTCTTGGAAGTTGATTTTGGTTGGAGGCAATTGATCACAATCTTGTGAAGCAAGATATTGAATGCACTCATCCTTAAGTAGGTGATCTTCTCCTCTGTTCTCCTGTCCATCACCAATTCCAGTGTGGCTCGAGCAATGAAAACTTTGATCGGTTGATATCTTCCTCTTTCAACTCCTAACACATCTGCCAGCATATCCATATCCACAACATAGTCTTGATCTTTGACACTGAAAGAAAATCTATTCACATCCAAAAAGCTAAGATTTGAATAGAAATATGCGATTAGTTCAAGATAGGCCTCTCGTGGTGTTGGAGCGGGAACTTTTCAAGTTGAAGATAACCGAACTTTTCCCTCAAGTTCACATTCACAGCATCCAGAAAATCAAAATCCACACTTCTAGGGTTTATTACCCCACGCTTCAGCAATTTCAAGTACAAATCCTTTTGTTCTTTCGATCTGAACAAATCTCCCATTTTTCCTCAATTTTCAACCGCAGCACCCATTCTCGGTTGAAATTGGCTGTACAATTTGTCATCATCATTCCCATCTACAAGATTCGGTCCCCAATCATGAGGATCACTTGGGATATTCGCAAGGGTTTCCTCAGCCACCCCTTTACGAGCAATTCCCAAACTTTCCATTTTCCGCAAAAAAGATATATTCGTTCCCATATCCTTTGTCTTTAAGAAAATCATCAACATAGTTCAAGGGAGTACGAGTTTCTTTTAAGACACGATAAAGCTTATAAATATAAGCGGGTTTTTGAACTCTTACTGGATCTGCATCCTCAATGATTTCTTCCTCTTGTTGGTGATCAACGCCTTGAGGACTAGATGGTGGAGAATGATGCTGCTGAGAATGTTGTGGGCTCTGTCGCTGTTCTGAAGACACTTCTTCTTCAGTAAGATCGAAGTGCGTAGGCCTCTCACTCATTCACCGTGGTCCCCTGCTTACGATTCTTGAAGACTTTCTTGAAGATGACATATTTCTCAGTTTTTGGAAGATTTCTTGCTTGACTTTCCCAAGAAAGATGACAACTTTTTGAAGATTAAACAAAGGAAGAAAATGAGAATGGAGGATCAATGCTTTCTAGGGTTTTCGAGAGTAAAGAGAAGAGGAATCAACAGTGCACGATCGGTTAAAAAGAGAGATAAACGAACCGTCACAAAGGAAAGTAAAAAGATGCCCTTTTTAAAATAACTAACCTTTTTTCCGCGAAAATAGTCATTTCAAAAATTTTCTTTTTCGAAAAGGAAACGATGCAATAATTACGCCGATTAAAGATAGCAATAAAACACGGTTAATAATCGTACCTTTTCAAGATAAAATTCGAGAGAGAGAAAGACTAACTTACAGTTTGACAGTCGTACCAAGACTAACTTGCAGTTAAAGTCTTGTATGTCTGAATCTGAGAGTCTTTAGACTTTGATCTCCTCATACCTTAAAATGTTGAGTCTAGAACAAATGGTTTCAAATTGATTTTTCTCCAAAGGTTTTGTAAATATATCCGCCAGTTGGTTCTTTGAATCAACATATTGAATTGAAACATCTCCATTTTGAACATGGTCTCTAATAAAGTGATGTCGAATCTCTATATGCTTTGCTCTTGAGTGGAGAATTGGATTTTTGGTGAGATTGATAGCGCTGGTGTTGTCACAATTAATCTCCGTGCATGAGTCTTCAATTCCAAAGTCTATTAGCTATTGTTTTATCCACAGAATTTGCGAACAACAACTTCCGAGAGCTATATACTCTACTTCTGCTGTAGAGAGAGCTACTATACTTTGCTTTCTTGAAAATCAAGACACTGTCCTGCCTCCAAGTAGTTGACAGATACCCGAGGTGCTCTTTCTATCGACTTTGCATCTAGCAAGGTCTGCGTCTGAATATCCAAGAAAAGTGAAGTCTCCCCTTTTTGGATACCAGAGACCAAAGCTTGAAGTTGATGAAATATATTTGATAATACGCTTCGTAGCATTTAAATGAGATTCTTTTGGGTTTGATTGAAATCTGGCACAAATGCAAACACTAAACAAAATGTCAGGTCTAGAAGCAGTAAGATAAAGAAGTGATCCGATGATACTCTTGTACAGCTTTTGATCGACTTTCTTTCCTTCTTCATCTTTGTCTATCTTCAAAGAACTTGACATTGATATGTTAGCCTTTTTGCAATTGTCCAGTCCAAACTTTTTGACAAGATCATTTGCATACTTTTCTTGATGAATGAAAGTTCCTTCCTCCAATTGTTTTATTTGAAGTCCAAGAAAGAAGGTTAACTCACCCATCATGCTCATTTCAAATTCATCTTGCATAATCTTAGAAAATTTCTTGCACAGATTTTCATTAAAGGATCCAAAGATTTTCATTAGAGGATCCAAAGATAATATCATCGACATATATTTGAACAAGCAGAAAATTTTGCTTTCTCTTTTAATAAAAATAACCTGAGTAGTGTCTACTTTACATTTAACAAATTCATTTCGAATTAAAAACTTACTTAATCTCGTCGTACCACCCAAGCTTTTTTGTGCCATAAGTTTGCTTCATTTTGGATTGAGATTAGACATTACGATTCATCTGGTTTCACGTCCAAGAGGTAGATATTTCCATCTCTTTGACCCATGAATGACTGGAGTTAAGTCTTTACTGAGATTTTAAAACCGGCGTCCTGGCCCGACACGACGGATTGTAATTGAGCCCTTCAACTAAAGAAACATTGCTTATTGTGAGGTTCCCAAGCTTTACAGTTCCAAATCCTACTATTTTTCCTTTGCTGTTTCCTCCAAAAGAGACTTTTCCACCATTCACTTGAGCAAGCTTTATGAAACAATTTGAATCTCCTGTCATGTGTCTCGAGCATCCACTATCCAGATACCATTTCATCTTTTTCTTGATAGTGACCTGCATTTAAAAAGAGACTCAAGCTTTCTTTGGTACCCATATTTTCTTGGGTCCTTTTGAGTTAGTCGATATACGGTTTTTGCCCAAACTTTATTGACAATATGCACTATTGCATTTTAAACATCTAAGGTGCTTGCTTTAAGCCATGATTTTTGTAAGCAAAGCCTTTTTGAGGAAAATCAATCAAAGAATAGTTTCCATTCCAAAACTAGATTTATTGTTTCTTTGGGTCTTCAAACCAAAAATGTATTTTCTTTTAAAAGATTATCTTTACTTTCTTTGAGAGAAGAAACATTCGGTGGTTGTTCCACATAGACTTCCTCATGGATGAAATCCATTTAGGAGAAGTCTTAGGCACTTTTGACGTCCATTTGAAATAACCTGAAATTTTTATGACAAGCAAATGCAAGTAATAAATGAATTGCTTCTAACCTTGCTACCGGTGCATAAGTCTCGTCATAGTCGATCCCTTCTTCTTATGTGTATCCCTTGGCCACGAGTCTAGCCTTGTTTCTTATGACTTTTCCTTTCTCATCCATCTTATTCCTGAAAACCCATTTAGCTCCAATAATTGATTTACCTTTTGGTTTTGGAGTTAGTTCCCAAACATCATTTTGGAGCTAGTATAAGCACCTAGAGGGGGGTGAATTGGTGCACAAACAATTTATCGAGATACGGAAGCGATTCTTGGGAAACGATAGAAAGGAAGTTCACTATTGATTAACAAAATGAAGTACAATCAAAGTAAAGAGAGTAAGGAAGAGAAAATTGAACACAGGGTTTATAGTGGTTCGGCTTATTCTAAGCCTACGTCCACTCTTCCGCACTGATAGCCCACCAGCTGGATTTTACTATGAACAAAAGAGAAGTTACACCACAACTTTCCCTTGATTCCACAATGTAGATGTTCTACCACACCTCCTCAAGGTTTCTCACAAATTTAGACTCTCTTTTGTATACAAAGTTTCGCTCAAAGAAATTGTCTAAACAACAGGAAGCTTTCAGACTTTGGAATTCTTCTATCGTGCACTCCTTGAACAACTTAGAATATCTTCCTTATATACTCCTTTATGCCATCACACCCGTTGGCACTTACCAAAGGAATTCCTCCAATCTATCCGTTGGACGGAATCAATTAGGAAGATTATTCGAGCTATTAAAGGAACGTGTCGATAGCCCATCAATCATGTTCGCCCATACAATCAGGATCTCGGTTTCCATAAGTAGAACCTTCCAAGAATATTCAGACAATCACCGGATTTTCAATCTTCGAGTCAATCTTGATCAATCAAAGGATTCCGTTATGTTTTTTCTAGCCACGAGATCTTCTCCAGTTGATAAGGTTAAATCCTTAACGAAACATCCAATTTTGGATCTTCAATCTTCAAGTCAATCTCGATCAATCAAAAGATTCCGTTATGTCTTTTCCAGCCACGAGATCTTCTCCAGTTGATAAGGTTAAATCCTTAACGAAACATCCAGTTCTAGATAACCTTTCTTCAACGGATTAGAGACTATCAATGAGGATAGACTTTGAGTCTTGAGTCTGGCTGTCCGGAGGTCTTTGGACTTTAAATAGTAGAGTCTGCAAACCTTCAAACTAGACTGATGGAAACGTTTTGTCAGCTTCAAAACACTTCAAGAAGATTTCTCCAACAAAATGTATGTTGTAATTTAAACAATCCTTCACAATTTCCATTCTGAAATCAAAATCAAATTCTAATTAAAAACCTCCATAGAAACTCGACGAAGTTACTGACAATATGTGAGTTGTTTTGGACAGCATAGGTTTAGTTGAACCTCAAGCCTATACCTTGTCTAAATTGCTTTGAAATTCTATAGAAATATATATATATATTTATGATTCTAGATCAAAGACTTTAAGAAAGCATGTTGAAATCAAAGTGTTTCCTCAATTCCTTAATTCCAGTCCATTTCAATCACCCACAATTTGGCATTCAGCCTTCATCTCAACATTTCCTCAAGTCTATTGCACTACACTAGACAACAACAACACTACATCATATAGATTAATGGACTTTCACTTGCCTCTAGTTCTTTAGCTCGACGGCAAGTACAAACAGAAAGCTTGGGGTCTCGGGCGTGGCTCAACGGCGGCGAAGACTAGTGGCATCGATGGCGGCAGCTCGAGCACGGACGGAGGGGTGACCTCCTCCTTCTTCCTCTCACCGTCCACTCTCTCGCTCAAACCCTTTCTGTGTTCACAGTTCTGCTCGCTCGACTTCTCTCTCTCACTCGCTCGAATTTCTGCTCAGTTCTTCTATCTCTTCCCCTCAATTTCGAATCCTTTTGTTCCTTTGATTTGTTGACTATTCAGTCAATTGCATGGGAGTTGCGGTGGCGTCCAAGACCGAAGACAACTGGGTGAACGTGGCAAGAAGCAAGTCTTTCAGTTACCAACTCTCTCCCCCCCTTGCGTGCACTAACATGTCCATTGATGAGGGCCTCTGGGTCAACTGTTTTTCAATTGTTGACTGGTGGACTCAACTCTTCACTCGACGGGCACATATGTTGCATGATGACCAATCTCCTCTTATTCAATCCACTTCATGTATAAGTACGTGACTGAAATTTTTGCGTGGAGGAAGAAATTGGCAAGGGTGCATGTGGTCGCGACGATGTACATGGGAGGTTCGGTCCAAGAGATAAAAAATATATATATATATATATATATATATATATCGTGGCTGTTGGTAAGATTGTTCATATGGCCATCCAAAGAAAATTTCTTTTTCTCTGAGTTAACGTTTCGAGATGTGAGTGACAATGAAACTAGGCCGAATGTGGTACCGATGATACTTCCGTCGATTACTCACGGCCACTGCATATTTGAGGGTCGTCTAAATTTCCGGATGCCAAACAGAAAATCCCGGTGTCGGGTTTTAAACATCGAAAATGGTTTTATATACTATATGAACCAGTGGGATTTTGAAAAGAATGTTATGAATTTTTAGGTTCCAATTTGACCGTGTACCTACACACGACTATTTTTACTGGATGTTTTTAAAATGAAGAAAATAGGATAGGATTACTATTTTAATTGAGGCATTTGAGTGCAATGCACGGTGTCCTGAGCCAAAATTGAATGGTCATGTGCTGATTAAGAGAACCCATCCCTGAACTGTATCGGATGGACGTTACCCTATATGGGATACCCACTTAGTGGGATTTAGGTCGCAGTAGATTCTGAACTTATACTCTTTCGGGAAAGTTGTCTCTGAAAGAGACGTAATCGTGCTCAATGGGGTGATACGATGCCTGGCTACGCTAGTAAACCGTCGAACTTTGAGTAGGCCGTACCCTAGAGTGGGTGTAATTACCAATTGGAATGCTTGTTAAGTGGAATTGATTAGCCGGATTATGGGACAAAATTGTGTGACATGGTATAGGATGTGTCATAATGAATTGGCCCTATAATCAGGATTCTTGTGATTTATTGAGTTGAGTAATGCATTTCAATTGTTGTGTGCCCCAATTGTGTACATAATGTGTATAAATTGTGCTGACCTACAGAGTGGAACTAAGGCGGGGTAAGTCATCTATGCTAATTATATGATCGTGTGGTTAGGACGCTTCTGGATGTATTTCCCTCCTAATCGGGGTTTAGAGTGTGAACTCGCTAAGATTTATATCTCAACCCATTGTGGGCAAAATTTTCAAGGTCGTTGAGTAGAGGACCTGGAGCCGAGAGGAGGTGATCTAAAGTATAGGTCAGCTAGGATCGTTTCTTTTTGGAAATATAGTCTGTGTAGTCTTTTGATCATAGACCTTGTACATGACTCAATGTATATATATAAAAGTGTGTTTTGTTTGTGAAGTTGTTGTCATGCTTTTCTATTCCGAGATGATTACTGTTAGGGGATTTCTTTTCGCTTCCACATGTGTAATAAAATAGAAAGGGTTGATGACTCGTCTTGAGAAGTCATAAATTATTATCGACCAGACAAGGATGGGCACGCACTCGGGGTTCGGGGCGTGACAGGAAGAACAACGGTGAATCCCCCAATTACATTTTTCTATGCTTCATCAGTAAGAATTCCAAACAAATCAAGACAAGAAAAAGAAGACACTGTCGAGGAGGTGGGATAATTCATGTCATCCTGTTCAGGATGACCGGAAACTTAACTAGCTCATTGGCCAATCTCCTCTCCTCTTGTGTTGTCGATTCAACAAGGTACAGCATGCGGGTTAATTCTCGCCGTAGAGGATGAGTTCACGTTTTTCAAGCTTTCTAAACTTGTAGAGTGGTAATAGACAAGAATATGTGTGGAGAGGAAGACGATGAGTTTCAGCCGGTGTTACATTGGATATTGTTTTTTTTTTTTTTTTGCTTTGAAACTCAGTAGAGACAACTTGCAGATGTTTTAATGACATCGCTGGTTCCCTTTTCTTGTTTTTCTTCAACTTCATACAAGCTTTGGCTATGGTAACTAGTAAGTCTCACATGTATGAAATGCTCACACAAAAATAAGAAGCACGAACAAACTCTTAAGAATTATGTTGTCTACCCAAATCATTAGGAAATTCAACTCCAGGGATTTAAAATCACATGTTCGAGTCCCACAAAATAAATTGCAAGCCAACTCCTGTGAATCAAGATTACATGCATTGGTCAAAGGTGGGAACTAGACATATTCATAGGGCTTACAGCAGTATTCCATTGGTTGCTGCACTTGTGCCCCAAGACTGATATGGACTTATACCGTGATTGACTAAGTCTTGAATAAATGAATGATGTTAAGATTTTATTTAGATTCCTCAAAGTTGTTCAGATGCATATTTGCAACTTTCTATTTCAGTCTTATCTACATTTCATCCTAAGAAAGGGAAAAAGCGTAGAATTGAGAAGATGAAATTGATGAAGATGGGGATTAATTAAGATTATGACCACAAGTGAAACCTGATAAAATTGCTTTTGGAGTTAATTAGAGTTAGGTAAGGTCATGGACGGCTTCTTTTATGTCTCACCCAAAGCAATAGAATTCTGCAGATTAGCGACTTCAAGATCATTCAAAGTGAAAAATGCACAATAGAAAGCTCGTCGAAACATGGATTTTGAAAGACAGTGCACTTCAGATCAGTTTACCTTCTTTTGGATCTAAGTATGTCATAAAACTACTTCATCTAAACTCTAGGATGTAGAATTTATAGACATTCTCATGGACAAGGAAAGAAAAACTTTCCCTCCAATTGCGGGGATAGGGCATACGGGTATTGACACATTAAAATAAGGAACGCATCCAGATTGAGCGTTGAATTATCGGACTGCCATTGGAAGCCCCTATCGGAAAAACGATGCCATACCCCACCCCCTTTTGGCACGAGAGCATGACCCGACGGGTTAGCATCAATGCCACAGGCAATGTCGAAGTCTCAAAAGTCTTTTATCTTTAGTTAAGCACATACAAAAGCAATCATAAAGAATCTCCATACAAACAAACATGGAACCTAGGCAAGACATATGCAAGCCAAGCAAATAAAAATAACATATATTCATATACATATTCACATATAAAAAGCTGTTTTGATTACATGCTCATCCTAGTCCTAGGTTACTTATTTTCGTTTCCATACATAGTCAATCAACAGGCTGGGGTAGCCAAGCTCCTCTACCGAACTGCTCCCAAAAGCGGCCCCCATGCTAGGTTCATTCCCTTCTTGACCTTGGTTCACCCATCACACACCTGAAATGGTGAGAATAACAAGAGTGAGTCAATGACTTAGTAAGTAGAAATCTATAATTCTCCTATAAGAGGACATCTCGCCATCGATCGTCAAATATAAGGTCACCACCCACTTATTGATGGCAAATCAATAGCAAGATTCATGCCTTGCTTTGCTTATGCATATGAAAGGCTCTCAACCGACTATGTGCTTTCAAGAATCAAAGAGAATGAGTTAGTGCTTATGAACAAACTTTTCAAAGATCCATGGCTTATGATCATTTCCATCATAAAAAGTGATGTTTGCATCTCATGAAACTCATTCAAGCACTAAGTGACCAAATTCAAATATATGCTCAAATTGATGCAATGACTTAATAATACATATCAAACAAACCTAGCTTTTGCATGCATCACACATGTATCACTCATAGACCACACATGGACTTTCATTTTTCTTCTTTAATATCATATTAGTTGAAATTAGGACTCTTCCAATAACAACTGGGAATCGATCTCCCCCTTGGCAACTGGCATCGTCTCAATCCCATTATCAGGACAACATCTAGGGCGACCCCCAATCATTGGCCTCATTCGAGCCAGCATTGTCAATGATCTCAATATCGAGACAGCATACGAGGATTTACCCTAGGCAACGACCCGGCGTCCCCCAACGTTGGCATATAAGTCCATTGTGTGTTAATGCATTTCAAGCATCAATCGATTCATGTTATGTTTAAATTTTTAGCCGAATGAAAGGCCTAAAGGCATGCCATGCGAGGTGAACTAATGAACGACTATTGTGTTTTATTAAATCAAATTCATGCAATATGTGATTTAGGCTCGTAACCTTGATTTGGAACCATTTGCTCAAGGTTAAGCATTGTCCATAGTCATCGAGATCTCTCCTCGATATCCGGGTGTGCTTGATACCTATGCGAGATCATAAACTTACTTACTGCAACAACAAGCAATAGAGACACAACAAGCATAACAATACAAAGCTAAAACAAGCAAACGATGACATGATCCTAAAATTGATAAACGTAGCACATCGCCCTATCGAAGAGTTAGAAAAGTCTACTTACTACTTTTTGGACCTAGCCCCAAGATGCTTCTTTTGTGGTTGGTCGGTGTCTAGGGCCGCTTGGAAGAGAAGGGCATGAAAGAGAGGAGAAGATGGGAGAGGAAAGGAGAGAAAGGCCAAGTCTTAAAATGTGAGGATGCCTTCTCCTATTTATAGACCTCTTCCCCTTAGATTTTTATGCAAACTCATGATTAGGCCTAAATGACGAGTTGGCCTATCTATCTTCCCAAGTTGGCACCTAGGTCCTTTGGTGTTGGCTTGTGATTGGTCTACTTATTTGCTTGCTCTCCAAGCCTCACTCTAGGCTTATTATTGCCTATGGTGCCTCAGGGACACATAAGCCCCTTTAATGCCTATTGTTTTCTTCTGGTAGAAGTACAACCCAAGTGTTAAAACTTGGCATGGAAGGACATTTACATGTCAAAAGTTAGGAAAGTGATACTTAAGTACCAAAATCAGAGCAAAATAGATCACTTAAGTGCCAATCTTGCCAAAATCCGGCCAAAATGCTAATGTAGCAATTTCCCAACAAGGTAAGAGCAAAACGTCATTGTTTTGTATGTTGATGTGGCTAGTCAATGTAAAAACGATGTTGTTTTAGTGTTGACGTGGTAAAAAATTAATATAAATTTAATTAAATTTAATTTAAAACTAAATTTATTTAAAACATTTAAAAAATACAAATATTTAAAAAAAATTGGGGGGAGGGGGAGGGAGACGGGCGAGGGTCGAGCTCTCGCCGTAGCCAGCCCCCCAACCCCCCGGTTGTTGGCCCTTTTCCGGCAGCAGCGAGGAGGCAGCGAGGGCTCGCGAGCCCTTACCGTCGGTCGGGCCGAGGGCTAGTGACCCCAACCGACCCTCCCCTCTATCACCAACCCTTCCCAGCGATAGCGAGGAGGCAATGAGGGCCTCGCGAGCCCTCATCGGATCCGGGCAAGGGCTCGCGGGCCCTCGTCACGATCGGTCGGGGGTCAGCAACCTTGCCCAACCCTCCCCGTCCGTCGCCGCTCCCTTCTTGACAGCACTAGGGAGGCGGCGGCGAGGGCGGCGAGGGCTCAGCCCTCACCATCTCCCTCCCACCCATTTTTTTAAATATTTTTAATTTTATTTTTATATGTTTTAAAAATATTAAATTTAAATTAAATTTAATTGCTTTTTATATTAAATTTTTTATCATGCCGAGACAAAACAACATCGTTTTTTGCATTTTCTAGCCATATCAACGTGCAAAACAATGCCATTTTGCACTTTCCTTGCTAGAAAATCACAACGTCAGCATTTTGGCCGGATTTTGACCGGATTAGCACTTAAGTGATCCATTTTGCTCTAAATTTGGCACTTAAGTGTCACTTTCTTAACTTTTAGTACTTGAGTATCACTTTTCTAACTTTGGCACTTAAGTGTCCATCTATGCTAAGTTTTGGCACTCCAAGTGTCCAACACTCGTTTTCTTCTAATTTGTTGGTCCTTACCTTATTCACCAAGGCTACAATCTAGGGCCATCATAACATAAGGCTCACCTAAGATTCTAGGGGACACCGAAGTAGGTGACTCACCTCACTTATTAATTGCCAATATTTGATGCAATCATTAGGTTTAGATGTGTTCACATCAACCAACTTGCTATCCAAGTTTCTTCTCTTTAACACACTAAGGTCCAAAAGCATTTATTGCATTCTTATCTTCATGCCAAGAAATCTCTAGATTAGCTTGCTCCTCAAGTTGGGTGTGCATCCCCTTTCCTTTTCAAATTAGGCATGTGGTTCTCCGATTCTAAGGCGAAAACAATTTTTAGCAATTTTCGAAATTAGTACCATTACTCTATCAAATGGACTCGAAAAATTATAAAATTATAATATGTTATAGAAAAGACCTTAGAAAACATTTTTCATGAAGGAACCCAAGCAAATTCATTATGTCGAAAGAGCAGAAAATCATTGAACACAACCCAAAAATTCATCCGTCGAGCAAATTTAACGGTTAGAGAGAGAGAGAGACTCATTTTGAAATCCAAATATTCACAAAACCCTTTGAAATTTTAATATGTTGTAGATATGGATGTCATTTAAAAATTTTATGAAGGATGCATGTCCAAACTCGCAAGGAAAGAGTTTATGAAAATTTGAGCAAGCAACTTGGTTACCATTTTCATTATACTGGGCAGGTTCTATATGGTAATTGATTGGGCCGTTGTCCCAACCATTTTATCTCATAAAAATCTAAAATTTAAGTATGTTGTAGATAAAGATGTTTTGAACAACTTTCATGAAGAAAGCTTCTCCAAATTAGAATAAAAAGAAAAGCTCTATAAAATTGGAAAATAGTGGAGGTCCAATAGTTTCGAAAATCAAAGGTAGCATATCTAATTAGAGAGAGGTGGCACCCTACTTGGTCAAGAAGCATTAATTGTTGGACATCCTTATCCTCCAAGATTCGAACTAGGTCCTAGGTTAGCTTGAACACTTCATCTTACTCATTAAATGGCTAAATTTCAAGAGATATTAATGTGAACTTATTTTAAGTTCAAAGTTTGAACTTGACTTGGCTTCTCTCTCTTTTCCTCTTGGGTGTGTGGCCCTTTCCTTGTGGCTTCAAAGTCCACATTTCACACTTAGGTATTTGAGGTATGATTAGGCCTAGGCTATAGGGACACTCTTTTCCACCCATCATTTAATGCATTCACATTAGTTCACATTTATTCTCACTAGTTTTTCGAAGAAAATTTGACTAGTCAAAGTTTCATACTTGTCTTCCAAGGCCAAGACCTAATGTGCCATTTGTCCATCTCAGTTGATTCTCCTTAATTAACTACAAGACGAAGGCGTTAAATGCAACTTTGAATATCTTAGTTTTGAAGGCATTGTCATCAGGTAAGGACTAATCAATTTGACCACAATGAACTATCTTATTTGGTTTGGGGTTCGTGCCTAGGACACGATCGAAGGAAGTGGACATAACCGAGCTTAACTGGTGAAACCAAGTTTGGACTTCTCTTTTATCATGTAAAGAGCTTGAAGTTGAGGATGTTACAACTCGCCCCCTCTTAAAAACAATTCGTCCTTGAAATTTAAATATGTAGCTGGCTCAAATAAGTGTAGGTATAACTGTCTCATACTTTCTTCACTCTCCCAAGTCGCTTCTTCTACCCTGTGGTGTTGTCATATTGCTTTAACTTAGGGGTGGCCTTATTCCTCAAAACTTGCTCATTCCGATCCGCGATCTGCACCGGCTCTTTATCATCTACTTCAATCTACTTGAAGTTTAGCACATGTGCCAGATCGGGTTCATACTTTCTTAACATTGTAATATGGAAAACATTGTGGACCTGAGTAAGCTTTGGTGGCAAAGCCAACTAGTAGGCCAAATTCCCTACTCGTTTTAGTATCTCAAAAGGTCCTAGGACTCAATTTTTCTTTCCTACTAAAACTGGACACATACCTTTCATGGGTGATACTTTAAGAAAAACATTGTCGCCAATCTAAAATTCTAGGGGTTTTCGCCTATTATCAGCATAACTCTTTTGACGACTTTGGGCGGCTCTCATTCTATCTCGGATTGTTTGAATGGCATCTATGGTTAGTTGAACTAGCTCTGGACCAGTGATCTTCTTTTCCCCAACTTTATCCAAGCACACTGGAGTCTTGCAAGCCCGACCATAGAGTGCCTCGAATGATGCCATACTGATGCTTTACTGATAACTAATGTTGTAGGCAATTTCAATGGGATGTAGCCGCTTGTCCCGACTTCTTTTAAAGTTCAAGACACAAGCTCGTAACATGTCTTCTTTAGCTCCACCATGCTTCCGTTGCATTACTCTAATTATTATTCTTCGTCGATTAGGCCAAAAAATACCATGTAGTTTAACCAGGATTCGCACTTGCTAGATTTGGCATATACTGTACATTCTTGAAGAATCTACAACACCACTATTAAATATTGCTCACACTTACTTAGACTTTTTGAAAATAGCAAAATGTCGTCTATAAATATTAAAACAAAATAGTCCAAGTACAATTTGATCATTCGACTCATTAAGTCTCTATGATAACAGTCTAGGAATTCTCTGCTTCCTCTTAGGTCACCGCGTACAATCTTCCTAGTTCTCACAGACGATTAGGATTATCCTAGGTGTAATCCTCACTGGTGGTTGCTATGGCTGCTATTGCTGCATTCCTTGTTGTCGCGGACAATTTCGAAGGAGGTGGCCCTATTGGCCATATCCGAAGCAATATCCTTACCTAATAAGGAGCGTTCCCATGACGTCTTCCACAAATTCAGCATCCATCTTTTGAAGTAAAAGGGGGCTTCTACTTACGATTCCTCTTATTAAGGATAAAAGAAGATTTGTCCCCCATTGTCAGCTGCTTACTCAAGCGCTGATTCTTATCCTTCAAGGCGAGATAATAAGATCAATCCTCCGCTCTCTCTATGATGTCCTTCTTAATCAATTGAGTCCTTTCATATATCTCGCCATAATTTTATGTGGCACCCCCTGAACGGCCCTCGATCTGCTGGGGTTGCCACAGATCACTTGCTTTCTCTCTACCTAAAGGTCTATTACTCTAATACCATGAAATTTTCAGGAAGTCCATGAGTCCTGGGGGTTTATAATTCTTACATTGGTCCCTGCGTAGAAATATAGCATAAGCATATTGAACATCTCCCTATCCCATATTCAGAAACGATGCACACTAACTACACATTTTTATAGGTAAAAGCCAGACACTTTTATTTACATAAACCTGATGGACATCTTAGTCGGTACATCAAAATGCCAAGATTTTTCTAAACTCGGCTATTTTCAAAAGGTACTCGACTCTCTAACAACCATGTATATAGGTCCATCAGTCAGTGTCAGCAGTCCAAAAATGCTTCATCTGCTGACCATCACTCTTGGTCACACCCAGTTCGACCCATCAGCAGGTGGTGGTGGCAACGGCCTTAGTGTACTCCCATCATGGCAGACAAACACAGTCAGAAACTCCTGAATCACTAGGCCGGCGGGAGGACCAATGTCAAACATGATCAATACCTGCACTCGAACAAAAACCAACCCTCGTATCTCAGGATGGTGGTGCTCCGAACACTCACACTAAAGGTCGACCGGAATACCATAAAATGTGCCGAGGGTGACTAGTAGTAGAGGCATATCTTCTAGTCTGAAATGTTAGTCTCCAAACAAGGTGAGTACAACCACTCAGATCCACTAAACTATACTATGCAAGCCATCATGATCTAGTTTTATGCAAGATAGATAAGACAATCATCAAGGAATGAGTATGAATCGAAACCATAAAACTCTTTAATGCAATGACTAGTGCAGTTCCAACAAACAAGATGTATCATGTCCAGTCACACAAGTCCCGATCATAGGGCCAAACTATTATGACACATCCCATTCCATGCCATACAATTTAGTCCCATAACCAAACCACACTCACACTTAGTAGAACCATCCATTTTAACATTCAAAAGGTTTTATCCCCCCAAAGGACCAACGTTTGCGTCCTTTTGGGATTTTGCACCCAACCTAGCATCACGAAAGCCTCCGGCATCTGGCCACTAGGCCACCGGGCATCCAGAGCATGTTACGTCACATCTCTTAGGCATCTCGCACCCCACCTGGCATCACGACGAATCTCCAGAGCGTGCCATGAAAATGGTTACCCTTACCCTCCGGAATTATGTATCGACATACTACCGGGCATCTCGATGCTCCCGGAGAAAACCTCTGGGGCACTACGAACCCCAGGCATCCACAAGGCATCGACTCATTCGATTCTTTGGGTCTCTCGACTCTCGGGGCATCGTTGATTCGAGGGTCCAACGGCAACATTAACATCTTAATATCAAAACAATTTTCAATGCAATGACAAGATGTCCCATGAGTCTTCATCAAATCACAATATTGAATGATATTTTGAATGCCAATATCATCATGTCAAACAATAAATCAAAATGCATCCACCCTTGAGATAAATTAAGCAAATTCGGCACAAAACAATCCAAAAATCAAAATGCATAGTTTTAGTAAAAATTTTGGTGTAATCCCTAAATGAACTCAGAAAATTCTAAAATTTTGGTATGTTATGTATGAGATCTATAGGAAAGAATTTCATGCAGGACACTAAGCCAGATTTGTCATGTATAAAAAGCAATAATTTACACAACTTAGCCCAGATTTTCTATATCACAAAATTTACACATTAGTAGAAAAGCTCCGCTCATTAACAGAAATTTATACTACTATATGTTCGAAAAATTTTGCCAAAATATATGTTATAATTTAAGCAATCCTTCACAATTTCCATTTGAAATCAAAACCAAATTCTAATTAAAAACTCCATAGAAACTCAACGAAGTTACTAACTATATGTGAGTTGTTCTGGACAGCTTAGGTCTAGTAGAATCTCATGCCTATACCTTGTCTAAATTGCTTCCAAAGTCTATAGGAATCTATATTTATGATTCTAGATCAAAGACTTTAAGAAAACATATTGAAACCAAAGTGTTTCCTCAATTCCTTAATTCCAGTCCACTTCAATCACCCATAATTCAGCATTTAACCTTCATCTCAACATTTCCTCAAGTCTATTGCACTACACTAGACAACAACAGCACTACATCATCTAGATTAATGGAGTTTCACTTGCCTCTAGTCCTTTAACTTGACGGCAAGCAAAAAGAGAGGGCTCATGGGTCTCGGGCGTGGCTCAACGGTGGTGAAGACTGGCGGTGTCGACGGCGACAGCTCAAGCATGGATGGAGGGGCAACCTCCTCCTTCTTCCTCTCACCATCCACTCTCTCGCTCAAACCCTCTCTATGTTCACGGTTCTGCTCGCTCGACTTCTCTCTCTCACTTGCTTGAATTTTTGCTCGGTTCTTCTCTCTCTTCCCCTCAATTCCGAATCCTTTTGTTCCTTTGATTTGTTGACTATTCAGTCAATTGCATGGGAGTTGTGGTGGCATCCAAGACTGAAGACAGCTTGGTGAATGTGGCAAGAAGCAAGTCTTTCGGTTGCCAGCTCTCCCTCCCCCTTGCGTACACTGACGTGTCCGTTGATGAGAGCCTCTTGGTCAACTATTTTTCAATTGTTGACCGGTGGACTCAACTCCTCACTCGACGGGCACATATGCTGCATGATAACCAATCTCCTCTTATTCAATCCACTTCATGTACAAGTACGTGACTAATATTCTTGTTTGGAGGAAGAAATCGGCAAGGCTGCATGGGGTCGCGACGATGTACATGGGAGGTTCAGTCCAAGAGATATAAAAACTAAATAACGTGGCCGTTGGTGAGATTGTTCATATGGCCATTCAAAGAAAAATTTCCTTTTTCTCCAAAAGTAAATATTTCGAGATGTTGAGTGGCGATGAAACTAGGCCAAATGTGGTACCGACGATACTCCCATGGATTACTCATGACCGTTGCATATTTGAGGGTTGTCGAAATTTATGGATGCCACACTTTAAGATTTAATGGCACAAGTGGGCTTCGTATTTCGGGCCTTAATCCATCCCGAAATTGCTTAGCCCTATCTATAGGATGCTTAACCAATTGGGAAAGTATACTTGAACAGTTCAGAGAACTTTGCCTCGTACTAGTCGACCGTCATATTATTGCAACAGAGTTGCAAAAATTCTTCCATCTTTCGGTCATGGGCACACTTTGAGAATTATTTGCCTTTAAATGCTTCCACAAAAGCATTCCTACCTTGTCTTGCTTATGCATATGAAAGGCTTTCAACCATCTATGTGCTTTCAAGAATCAAAGAGAATGAATTAGTGTATATGAACAAGCTTTTCAAAGATTCGTGACTTAGGATCATTTCGGTCATAAAAAGGGATGTTCACATCTCAATTCAATATATAGTAAACTTATTTAAGCACTAAGTGACCCAATTCAATATATGCTCAAATTGATGCAATGACTTAACAATACATATCAAACAAACACAGCTTTTGCAAGCATCACACATGTATCAGTCATGGACCATGCGTGGACTTTCATTTTTATTTTTTAATATTATATTAGTCAAAATTAGTCGACTGTTCCGGTAATAACCGGGTATCAATCCCCCCTTGACAACAGGCATCATCCCGATCTCATTATCAAGATGGCATCCAAGGGGACCCCCAAGCATCGGCCTCACCCAAGCTAGCATCGTACACGATCTCAATATTGGGATGACATCTAGGGCTTTACCCTAGGCAATGACCCGACATCCCCTAGCGTCGGCATATAAGTCTATTGTGTGTCCATGCATTTCAATCATCAACCAATTCATGTTATGTTTAAACTTTTAGCTGAATGAAAGGCCCGAATGTGTGCCATGCAAGGTGAATTAATGAATGACTCTTGTGTTTTATTAAATCAAACTCATGCTAGATACGATTTAGGCTCGTGACTTTAACTTGGAATCATTTGCTCAAGTTTTAGTATTGTCCATAGTCATGGAGACCTCTCCTCAACATCCGGTGTGCTCGATACTCATGCAGGATCATGAACTTACTCAATGCAACAACAAGCAATAGAGACACAACAGGCATAACAATACAAAGGCAAGACAAGTAAACGATGACATGATCCTAAAATCGATAAGCGTAGCACATCACCTTATTGAAGAGTTAGGAAAGTCTACTTACTATTTTTTAGACCTAGCTTCAAGATGCTTCTTTCGTGGTCAGTTGGTGTCTAGGGCGGCTTGGAAGAGAAGGGCATGAATGAGAGGAGAGGAAGGGAGAGGAAAGGAGAGAAAGGCCAAGTCTTAAAATGTAGGATGCCTTCTCCTATTTGTAGACCTCTCCCTCTTAGATTTTTATGCAAACTCATAATTACACCTAAATGATGAGTTGGCCTACCTATCTTCCCAAGTTGGCACCTAGGTCCTTTGGTGTTGGCTTGTGATTAGTCCACCTATTTGCTTGCTCTTCAAGCCTCACTCTAGGCTTATTATTTCCTATGGTGCCTAAGGGACACATAAACCCCTTTAATGCTTAATGTTTTCTTCTAATTTGTTGGTCCTTACCTTATTCACCAAAGTTACAATCTAGGCTCATCATAACCTAAGATTCACCTAAGATTCTAGGGGGCACCTAAGTAGGTGACTCACCTCACTTATTAATTACCAAGATTTCATGCAATTGTTAGGCTTTAATGTGGTCACATTAGCTAACTTGCTCTCCAAGTTTCTTCTCTTTTACACACTAAGGTCCAAATGCATTTAATGCATTCTTATCTTCAAAACATAAAGTCTCTGGATTAGCTTGTTCCTCAAGTTGGGCGTGCAGCCTCCTTCCCCTCCAAGTTGGGCATGTGGTTCTCCTATTCTAAGGCAAAAAATCAATATCATTATTTTATCAAATGGACTCAAAAAATTATAAATTTTTAATATGTTGTAGAGAAGACCTTATAAAACAATTTTCATGAAGGAACCCAAGCAAATTCATTATGTGGAAAGAGCAGAAAATCATTGAACACAACCCAAAAATTTATCCGTCGAGCAAATTCAACAGTCAAATAGAGAGACTCATTTCGAAATCCAAAATTTTCCATAAAACCATTTGAAAATTTAATATGTTGTAGATATAGATGTCGTTTAAAAATTTTATGAAGGAAGCATGTCCAAACTCGAAATGGGAGATTTTATCAAAATTTGAGAAAACAATTTGGTTACCATTTTCAATATACTAGGCAGGTTCTATATGGTGTAATTGATTCAGCCTTTGTCCCAACCATTTTATCTCATAAAAATCTAAAATTTAAGTATGTTGTAGATAAAGATGTTTTGAACAACTTTCATGAAGTAAGCTTCTCCAAATTAGAACCACAAAAATTTCTATAAAATTGGAAAATAGTGAAGGTCCAATAGTTTCAAAAATCAAAGGTAGCATATCTATTTGGAGAGAGGTGGCATCCTACTTGGTCAAGAAGCATTAATTGTTGGACAGCTTTATCCTCCAAGGTTCGAACTAGGTCCTAAGTTAGCTTGAACACTTCATCTTGCTTATTAAATGGCTAAATTCCAAGAGATATTAATGTGAACTTATCTTGAGTTCAAAGTTTGAACTTGACTTGGCTTCTCTCTCTTTTCCTCTTGGGTATGTGGCCCTTTCCTAGTGGCTCCAAAGTCCACCTTTCACACTTAGGTATTTAGGGTATGATTAGGCCTAGGCTATAAAGACACTCTTTTCCACCCATCATTTAATGCATTCACATTAGTTCACATTTGTTCATACTAATTTTTCCAAGAAAATTGACTAGTCGAAGTTTCATACTTGTCTTCCAAGGCTAAGGCCTAACGTACCATATGTCCATCTGAATTGATGCTCCTTAATTAACTACAAGACGAGGGTGTTAAATGTAACTTGGAATATCTCAGTTTTGAAGGCATTGTCATTAGGTGGGGACTAATCAAATTTGACCACAATCGACTATCTTATTTGGTTGGGGGTTGGTGCCTAAGAGATGATCAGAGGAAGCAGACACAACCGAGCTTAACCGGTGAAACCAAGTTTGGACTTCTCTTTTACCATGCAAAGGGCTTGAAGTTGAGGTTGTTACATGCGAAAGCTTGCTTTCTACTATTTAGACAAATAGTGTCTAGAACTGGCACATCTAACTAATACCCCTGGTTCCAGACGTTGTGCCATTTACCTTCTTGTTGTCACTTGTACAACTCCTGCCCATCAATTTCTTTTCAATTTTTTTTTCAAAATTTAATCACTTCTACATGAGAAATTGGAAAATAAGAAGTGGACATTGCCTTAATTATGTAGAAGAATATTCTCCCAATTAGCTTGTTAATATATGTTTTCCTTTCCAATTAGTTATTTCATATTATCTAGGTTATTAAGATATTCTCCATTCTATTTGGTTTATTTTTTATTTGCTAGTTGTTTTCTTTGTAGGTAAGTCACTGATACTATGTTTAGCTTAGGGTTCACTACGCCGATCTAGTGATTAAGAATATATTGATACTGACGTTGCTTTTCTTCCCAAATTCTATCCTTCTCCCCTAATCTTTATGGTATGTCCTTTCAAATCTCTCATGAATTTTCTCTAGGGATAAGTGCATTGAAAGTCCTAAAATTTGTCATGGAAATACAATTAAGTCCTAAAACTTTCAAAAAGTACAATTAAGTCCTAAACCTTATCACAAAGTATAATTAAGTCCTAAAACTTTTAAAAAGTGCAATCAAGTCCTAAAACTTGTCAAAGTGGTTCAATCTAAGTCCTTCCTTTGATTGCATATTTTGAAAGTTTTAGAACTCGATTGCACTTTCGAGACATATTTTAGGACTTTATTGAACATTTTGAAAGTTTTAGGACTTGATTGAACTTTTTTGTGACAAGTTTTAGGATTTAATTACACTTTTTTTTTTAAGTTTTAGGACTCAATTACATTTTCATGATAAGTTTTAGAACTTTTAATGCACTTATCCCTTTTCCCTATTATCTCTTCCTCCGATTACTTACTTTTATTCTCCATTATCAAGAAACAAACACACCTGACTTTTGTATTGATTGAGAAAGAACATGCTTTTCGGGAAATTATCTTTCAGAAAAATATTTTTCCATTGTAGGGTTAGAAAATTCATTTTCCCAGCTTTAAGCAAATGTATTTTTTTTTACTGTAAATATTTTTTCATTAACTGATCATTTTTAGAAAACCAAACATGTAAAAATCTACATAACTAATTTGTAGGAAATTTTTTGCTCAAACAACCGCACCCTAAATTGGTTCTACAGTAATCTCACAATCATTCTTGATGTGCTACCACTTAACAAGAGAGAAGTTCTTAGGTATATACTTCTGCTGAAGTTAATAATGTTTGTACTCAGTTATTAATTGAGTGGATGGTAATCTCTGGAGAATCAATAGAGGGAACAGATATTTGATTAGTATCTATCACAAGTCACTAGACCACCTTTGACAATCTACTTATACAATATCTACCTAGAAAAGATGAGAAGAGTTTGCCTTAACATATTTATTAATAACATAGCAGTAGCTAGACATTGTCGGTATTCATCTAGTGCAAGCAAAAGAACATCAACGACAAGCACAAAATTCAAGCTTCTCTTGGAGTTGATTCAAGACTGGTCTGAGGAAATTGCTCCATGACAAAGTATCAAAAAGTTCCTAAACATTTTGATTTGATTAATTTAATTCTAAACCTTTTTACTTTGGTACCAATTTAATTCATTCAACCAATCTAGGCTGAAAATAGATAACGTGGACCCCAGTGAGGCAGCCCTTGCCTAGGCCCTTCACAGCCCCACTAGCTCTAGGTGAGCTAGCCATCGTTGGCCAAAATGAAGGACAAAAAGGAAGAGAGAGAGAGAGAGAGAGAGAGAGAGAGTAGAAAAAGAAAAGAACAAATGAATTATAAAATATTCAAAATATTATTAAAATGTACACGTTAACGCAGGTTGTGCCACATGACAACTAGCATTCATGTTAGTGATTTCCAGCTTAATTAGTTGGATGGATTGAGTTGGTATTAATTAGAAAAATTTTAACACTAAATTAACCCAATTAAAAGGTTTTATAATTGAATTGTTACCAATATAATATGTGATAATTTTTTTGTTCGCTGCTGATGTTCAACACCCTCCCTTCCTCAACTTCCACTCTCACCTCGTCCTTCCTTAGACATGGTAGGTCCACCTAGAACATAATCGCCTCTGGCGTCTCCCTCTAGTTACTTCACACACCCTCCCTTGAGACGTCTGACCAGGGTAGTGATAGGGCAATCGATCTTGCAATCAACAATTCCAAGAATAGGTCCTAGATGTTGAGCAAGAAAGGATCAAAGGTGCTCAACCTTCGTGATGAAACGATTATGCATTTGATGACATACTTAAGGAAAAAAATATAAGAAAAATATATTTTCCTTTCCAAATAACAAAAATATTTTCCTGTTCATTTTTAGATTTCAGCAAAATAATGGAAATGTGATTTTTTTCAAATGACTTCTTAAAAAATAGTTCCCAAAAATTTAATATATTCCACGAAACAAACGAAACCTAGGTCGATTTGAATTTGATCATGCAATCATCTTTGCTATGTGACCCTTTTGTTTCCCACACTATTCTCAAAATTCAGACTTCTTATCTTGACATTTTCATCAACAATTTTCTTGTCTTATTTATTTTTTTAGCACTTTTGTGGATTCATGAGCCTCTGACTTCGTGCCTCCACGGGCCTTCAAACATTTCAACTGGGGTTGAAATGTTCACTTGTCTTGCCTCAATGTGGAGAATAATCACCAATTATGTTGAAAATGGAAGGAACAAGCTCAACTTGCTACGCAGTATATTTATGAAATAGAGAAACTAATGTTTTTCTCCATTTTTGGGATGTTTAAACTCTCATTGAAATCGCCTATCACTCAAAGATTAATTCAAGTGTAAATAAGATAATGCCACTCACCTTCCTCATATGATCCACCCTAACTTCCATTTCATTTCAAAGTGGGCTCATTCTTGATAGGACTATACTGAAAAGTTCCTTCAATAATTTGAGCTCGATCGGCTTCAACAAAAGTCACTTGTCATATGTAGGGATAATGAAATGAAATGGCCAACATCGTCTTGGTCCGCAACCTGTTGCGGAAGTTTTTTACCTTAAACGTCTAGGAATTTCTTGTGACTCCCCTGAAGTATATATTAAGGGATTATGTGGAATGAGCGTTGCCTTTCTTCATCTTGACACTTTCATTTGGCACTGTTAGCATTTCCTCTCAATTGATTGAAGTCACACAAATAAAGTGAAAATGATGATTGGCAAGCCGTCACAAATAGATGCTCTTTGGGAAAAGTTTGGCGGTTCATTACGGAAAGCTTTGTTGCAAACAGTTTTTTTATTTTTATTTTAAAGCAGAAACCTCTCCCCTTCGGTGTCCCTATAATTCCATGGTCCTGCAAGGGAAAGACAAAATTAGCAAAAGTAAAAATTGCTGTCGAGAATTTGGGACAAATACTGTGCAGTCCTTCGCACAGTTTTGAGTTGTGGCGGAGAGCCCTGTGGAGAGGGGTTTTAGGGAAACCCTTCCCAAAAAATCATGTGAGCAGTTTCAAGACCTGCTCAGGTCTTTATGATGTGCTCTATCATGCCCTATTTTTGTCATCTGCAAAGAAGAAAACAGAGTGTTATTTTCAATAATCTATTCAATTATTTTTAAGAATAAGATATACCTTCTTTATTTTTTTCTCAAAATCAGATAATTTCAATATCCTTTGCTCCATTATATCCTGTTTTGCAATCTCGTACCCTGACTTGACTTATCCTTTGTTACCTACACATAAGGAAATAATTTGTCATTTTCCATACAAATTGAATCACGTTTAGGAGCAAAGTACACCTTAAAAAAAGAGAGGATAATCCCCCTTTGTTTTTGTTCCTTTGTATCTTATCATCAATCACATTCTTGCCTCACTTTGTTATTTGTGTAAACACGAAACCAATAAGGGTTAATATTAAGAAGGAACATTCTCCTTTTCTCTTCAAAGATGGTGTCACTCCTAACTAGATTGTTTCTCCTTTGTAATCCTTTTGTCCATCTAGTGCTGCCCCTCATTAATTTCCCTACTTTTGTAAATTTTGTAAAAGAAAAAAAAAGGGACGAGTCACTTTCGGAACAAATCAAGCTTAAATTAGAATAAGTACTACGATTGTTCTTCAAGGATGGCTTCGGCCGTGATTTAGTTCCCCTTGATGCAATACTGTTTTATTTACGTATTTTGCATAAAGGAAAATGACATGCTAGGTTCAGTATGAATCATGTGGAGTTGGAACGGATACTACATTTTTCTTCTCGAAAGCTTATTCTCAATCCTATCTTGTCAAACCACATCATGGAGCCCCATGCAGCATTAATCAAGCATGTGCTGTGTTAAAGAAATGGAAAAGGTTCTATAGGAAAAGAGTAAAAAGAGATTCATCGGGATTTATTTTAGTACAATCAAATCTGGGGCAATTACTTCCATTTTCTTTCAACCCAAAGGTTGCGACGCTGGACAATGCAACGTCTAAATACGAATTCATGGTGGGAAGGAGGTGATCTAATCCTCCATGTGTCTTTAGTATTGATCATCATATTTGCGCCGTAGCATAACTACAGGATTCTATAATTGTAGAATTCTTGAAATTCAACATAAAGGGTGTAGAATGCAAGAGGACAACCTTACATAAGGTATTCCTTTTTGCTTAAATCAGGGCAACAGATATTCACTTGCCTCTAAACTCATTGTTACATCGTTTCCATACATATATCACTCTTTTAGCACACCTCAAAGATCTAGAACTTCGATTCTCCTTTTGCAAAAATTTCAGTATATGAAATATCATCACAAAAGGTTTGATAATCATGCTAAATCGTTCGATTGCCCAAGTGTATTTAGATGGAATGAGCTTGGGGCTCATCTATCGTGAAGGATGTAAAGGTCCATGCAAATTTGAAAAAGATTATGGAAACGGGTCTTTATAAAAGCTTAATGCTATTAGATGAACTTGAAGTCCCACTCTATAAATAAAAGCCTGCAAAAGCATGCTTTATTTGTCTTGAGCAAACGCAAACGCTATCTTCAAATTTTTGTTCGAAAAACGGATCTTAAAATCAAAAGAGATGCATAGAGGTACGATACAATCTTAAGGGTTTTGCGTGAGCAGGCTTAATGGACTTTCAAAGAACGAGCTTCACAACTTATGGATGAGCCGAAAGCAATCTTGATTTATATTTTGGAAAAGTGGGCCTTAGATCTTATTGGATGGAAAATTACCTTTGGAAGAATAGGCCTAATGACATATCAAGGTCCAATACAATTTTATTTTGAAAAATGGGCCTATGTCTCACGAGGACCAATGTGTTTAGTTTCTGGAAAATGGCTTTGCAAAATGGTACCATTTGGGCAAATTCAAAGACTCCGAGGCACGGGTTGATGAAAGGAAGGAAAAGAATTAAAGTGTTGCAAATAAACATCACGAACAAACGACTTAGTCGCCAAGCTGTGGCAACCCTTTCGAGATGAACCATAAGAGCATAATGGATTGTTAAGCAGGTGCAGATTACCCTTTAGCAAGGTGGCACTTGCGCTTTGCATAAGCTCTTCCAAACCTTACTGGCCACAATTTAATTTCTCATTAATTGTTCCTTATAATTAAACTAAAATTGCAATTAATATATTCTAGGCTCAGTATGAGCCAAAACCCAACAGATGCTGAAGGCCAACACTTATTTACATGAGTATCCTGCGACCACCGTGGACGTTCAACTAAATTGTCCTCTAATGGACATTCCATGAATCAGACTGAACTATTACAATTTGTCCTCTAATAGACAGTCTTGGTGTCAAAGTAATATTTCCACTTGTTTTCCTCATTAAATTAATTCGACTTCTTGTTATTATCTACCATAGAATTCTTTTCCCTCGGATTCGGAGATCCTAGGCTTGGTCCCTTTTTTGCTCACGTAACGACGCTAGAATGACAAAATGCTCCAAATGTTTGAGACAAATTAAATAGTTGCGAATAGTCCGAATGAAGTGAAAATAAATTTGAGGTTCTTTCGATCATGACATAAGTGGTGATTAATGTGTCATTATTTTTTATAGAGTATATATAATAAATTTACCTGGAGATCCTAATACCCAAATTATATTGCCTACTAGGTATCTCAAATAGTATGAGGATTCATGTTCAACCCTATTCAAAACACTTAGTGATGATCAAGCTACATGCCAACAATTCTCTGTAAATTCACTAATCCTGGCATGGACGGCCTTTCTCCTGATAGATCGGAAATGTAGAGTTTGGTATTAATAGCTTACCACAATTATCATATCGTCGTAACATCAAAAAGAGAAAATATATATGGTGCTTAGCTCCAATAAAGAGAATATGATCCAATGTGTTTGAAGCATTGTGAGGTTACATTTGCCCTTCGTTTTGGCTGGGGATTAAGTTTATAATTATATTATATATGAAGGCATTATATCAAATAGAGAAACTTGATAGATTCTTCACATTGGGCGTTAGTGTTACGTGGCATCTGCTTAATCCTTCAAAAAGTCAGCATTGACTTCTTGTTTAGCCATCATTGATCAGCCTATGACCCAAAAAAATTGCAAATTTCTCCTCTCTTTAATCTATATAAACTACAAAATCTTGCGATTTAAAAGCACAAAGGAAACACATCTTCTCCAGAAAGAAACTTAAAAGGACAAACTTTCAAATCTCTCAATTTCCAACAAAACATGGCCATGAAAGTTGAGACACTCTCCGGAGAAAGCATCAAGCCTTCCTCTCCAACTCCATCTCACCACAGGGAATTCAAGTTCTGCCTCCTTGACCAGTTGGCTCCTCCGTTTTACGTTCCAGCCATCCTGTTCTACTCAGCTCCTGATGACAAGGCAGCGCTGGACTCTGCCTCGGTGACAGGAAACTTGAAAACTTCGCTCTCGCAGGCACTTTCCCGCTTCTACCCTCTAGGTGGAACGGTGAAAGGCAATGCTACCATCGATTGCAGGGATGATGGCGCGCTTTATTTGGAGGCGAAAGCTCACTTCGAGTTGTCTGAAGTCCTGTCAAACCCTGACATCAATCAGCTGCAGAAATTCCTTCCATTCTCTTGATACAGAGTCATTCCCAACATTGAGGAACAAGTCATTGTAGGGGTCCAATTTACTTTCTTCAACTGTTGCGGTATCGCGATTGGCATTTGTATCTCTCACAAGATTGCCAACAGCGCATCAGTCTGCGCTTTCCTCGCTACATGGTCTGAAATTGCCGTAAATGGTGTCGACGGTGAAGCCAACCTCAAGACTCCCCTCTTGAAAGCATCTGAGATATTCCCACCAAAGGACATAAACTTCCAAATGCCATCTGGGGTCATCAGCAGAGAGAAGCTTTTGACCAAGATGTTTCATTTCGATGGTGAGAGCTTGGGCCGCCTCAGGGCCAGGTTTGGCAGTACTGCCCCTACACGCGTTGAGGCCATGACTGCCCTCATCTGGAAATCTGCCGTGGAGGCTGCGAAGAGGCCAGACTGGACGAAGAAGTAACCCCCATCATCAGCAGTGACACATGTGGTGAACATCAGAAGCAGGATAAGGCCCCAACCATTGCCTGAGAATGCCTTGGGCAATCTGTGGCGGTCTGTTGTGGCACCACTCATGGAACCAAACAAGGAAGCTGAATTGCAGGACTTTGCAGGAATTATCAGGAAATCAATAAGGGCAATTGACAGTGAATATTTGAGTGCCCTTCGAGGCGAGAATGGATTGGCCAAGGCCTGCGAGAACCTCACAGCAGCACAGAGGCTGGCGGCAGCGTCTGCGGGAGAGATCGAGCTCTACAGGTTCAGCAGCTGGGCGAGGTTTCCATTCTACGAGACAGATTTTGGCTGGGGAAGGCCTGCTTGGGTGTGCACCACCAGTGTTCCCATGAAAAATGTGGTCATTTTGATGGGAACTAAATGTGGGGATGGGATCGAAGCATGGATCACCCTGGCCGAGCATGCCATGATCGAGTTCGAGCGCAATGATGAGTTGTTGCAGTTCATTGCGCAGAGCCCTTGACTAGACGCACGACACCACAATGAAAGTGATCGTTTGTTGTTTGTCTGCTTGATTCGGGGTCTCATATGTTCGTCCCCTTACTTAGATGTTGTAAATTGGTTTAATGGTTGGTGTATTTGTTGGAAGATATGATTCCTGAAATCATGTACAATTATCGATAGATAGAAAATCATGTTTATTTTAGGATCAGAAAGATAGAGGAATATATCTTTTCCTTTATTAATTTCTTTCTTTCCTTTATTAATTTCTTGCTCTAATTAAATACATATTGTACAGAACACAAAATATACTGAATATACAAAAAAAACTTTCTTCCTCTCGATATTCTTCTTGGTCTTCTGACATGGTATTAGAGCTTATGCCGATCCTGGCATAGCTTCCATCTCTTCGAATTGCCTGCATTTCTTCATCTGTTACTTGTTGTTGTCACATCGCAAAACAAAAACAGCATTCAGCAGGAATTCTCTTTTCTTTTTTACCAACCTACGATTTTGGAATAACTTCTACATCTGTTCAACCTAATTGCCTTGAAACTATAACCTGCAAAATAGTTGCCGAAAGGAATCAATCTCTCTTGGAAGAATTTTTTTTTCCACACTGAGTACCTCAGCAGCCCTTGCCATTAGAACAGATGACCAGCCAGCAAGGGATGCGACGCCATAGAGTACACGCAATCAAGATTCAACTGTTGTGTCAACCTTGGCGGAGCAACAACTCAGCCAAAGTCAAATCCAGCCCTCACACATGCCTTGGCAAAACTTTCCGACTTAGTTCAATTTGGGGTAGCCCTTCTCAGGCCATCCATACCAGTGGATGCCATATCCATGGATCCATGGGATAAACCCACACACATCACAGCCAGGCTACCAAGGCAATGTGCGGATCGACGGAGGCGCACCAACCAATAGTGGGGCAAGCTCTACCTTCGGCTCGGAGTAGATGGGTAAATCAAGCAGATCGGGTGAATTGGGAGGAACGAATCCCTACCCAAATTTTTTCAATGCGGGTCAATAAAGTGGGTTGAATGTAGGGGCAAATACCTACCCGACCTTTTCACCTAGTTTTTTCCTTACCAGATCCTTGCTGCTGAAGGATGGCCGGAGCCCGACGACCCTCTTTACATGTTAAACGCCGACGAACCATAGCTCAAGCTTATTAGTCAGCAATCGACGGGCCCAGATAACTACTCGACCTGGTTGCGGGAGCTCCAGCATGCCCTAGTAACAAAAGATAAGGAAGGGTTTCTCGATGGAACTATTCCAATCCCAATTGATGAGCAGATGGCCCGTTTTTGGAGAAAATGCAACCAGCTCGTCAGAACTTGGATCGGAAACTATATCACACCCGAAGTCGTAGTGGGACTCCCTCCGACGGAAGATACGAAAGAGATGTGAGACAATATTAGAGAAAGGTATGGAAAACTAGATTAGGTCAAGATTTTCTCAATAACACAGCAACTTTCAGATCTAAAACAGGGGAATATGAGTATCGCGATGGTTTACAATAAACTGTCAGCGCTGTGGAACGAATTAGAGTCGGCCGAAGAGAAATTCGACTGGCTCGAACTCATTCTGTAGCAATATAAGACCATGCGCGAGACAAAAAAGGCGAATAGGTTTCTCCTAATCTTAAATGAAACGTACCTTTCGTTTCGATCTCAAATTTTGACGATGGATCCCATGCCAAACCTTGGCCGGATCTACCAGCTCGTTGTCCAGGAAGAAAGCCAACGAAGGACGGCGGCTTATGGAAGAGGAAGTGAGGCGATGGCTCTAGCCACCAGAGGCCATTTTCACCCCCACAGAGAAACCCTGGAATCGGAGAACAAAAGGGGGCGAATGCAGGGTTACGAAACCCTAACCCTAATTTTGGAGAGCAAATAGACGGCTCTGATCTGGGTGAACAATTCGACAGCCCCTATTATTTGGCAACTAGGCCCTTCTCAGTAGGCCCATGGAACAGATTCGCTGGAGCAGACGGGCTGCAAGGAAGAGTCCAGCAGTGAGAAGTCAGTGGGCCATGAGTTTTTCAACCCATTGAACCAAAACCATATGGGCCTACTTCGGCCAATATATTTCAGCACAATAATAAATTTCCTTCAACTGCCAAAAATAGCCAAAAAAGAAAAAGGTAAATTGTACTGCGAATTTTGTAAACGTCCGCACCAAACAATTGAGAATTGTTGGAAATTACATGGGAGACCTGGAGAAAAAGAAAAAGGGAAATCTTCACAAGTTTTTCGTACTCGGTCAGCCAACAGAGAAATCAAGTTCACATGAGTAGTATCAGGAATTGATGGAGGCTTTGAAAAGGCTGGATGCATCTGATAAGGCTAGGAGCTTCATAGGTATATCTTATTGCTTGAGTTCAATCTCAAAGAATGCATGGATTATAGATTCAGGTGCTAGTGATCATATAGCCTGTGATAAGGGACTTTTTTCAAAGATAAAAAAAATTGTCTTTCCCTACTTTAGTATAGCTTCCAAATGGAAACTCCACACAAGTTGTCATGACCGGCACTGTGACTCTTAGTCCACTAATCACTCTTCAAAATGTGCTTTATGTGCCTGACTTCCAATTCAACCTCATATCGGTTAATCGAGCTTCTGAAGAAAATTCACGTTATGTCTTGTTCACTCTAGATAATTGTTTCTTTCAGGCCATTTTAACTGGGAAACTGATGGGCTTGGGTAAAGCTTAACAAGGACTATATTTCTGGATGGATTTCCCCAGCAGTTTTAAATTGTTGTCTATTGAATTCAATAAATCATTGTGTAACTATGTTAGCAATGAAAAAAATTCTCTTTATCATAAAAGATTGGGACATAGTGCCTCATTCCCTTGTCCTCACTATCCTATCTGCCCTTTGGCAAAACAAACACATGCTCCTTTCCCAAATAGTATTTCCCGAGCAAATAGTATTTTTTTCATTAATCCATACAGTTGTTTGGGGGCTCTATCATACAGAGCATCACGATGGGTCACGATTTTTCCTCACAATTGTTGATGATTTCTCTCGTGCAACATGGATATTTCTCATGCAGTCCAAGAATCAGGTTTTTTCTCACCTAAGAACATTTCTTAGCTTGTCCAACACTCAATTTGGAAAGACAATCCGTCGCATTAGAACTGATAATGGAAGAGAGTTTTTCAATGGTGAGTGTGCTTCCTTATTTTCACTAAATGGAATCTTGCATGAGAGTTCTTGCACTTATACACCATAGCAAAATGGTGTTGTTGAAAGGAAACATCGTCATCTCTTGGAAGTAGCACGTGCCCTCAAGTTTCAAGCATCTATCCTTGAAAATTTTTGGGGAGATTGTGTGGTTACTACAACATATTTGATTAATCGAATGCCATCACGGATCCTGAAAGGAAAGACGCCATTTGAAATGTTATATGACAAGAAACCGAATTTGAGCCATCTTAGGGTTTTTGGATGTTTATGTTATGTCACTACAGTTGCACACAAGGATAAGATGGCAACACATGCTAGTGAATGCATATTCATGGGATATCCCACCTTAAAAGTGGAGTATCGGATTTATGCACCATCCACAGGAGAATTCTTTGTCAGCAGAGATATTGTCTTTCATGGGAATATTTTCCTTTCCAAGCTCTTACTTCTTCACCTGAAGATGAAAAGACAAGGAATTCAGCTTGCCTATTGGAAGAAGATGTGTCACGCCCCGATCCTAGAGCACGCACACATCCTTCTCTTGGTCGATTTTAATATGCGATATCCCAGGACTATATATCGCCGACCCTTTTATTTTATTAAGCACATGCGGAAGCAATTATAAATCCCCATAATAAAACAATGGGATAGAAAAGCAGGCCATATTTTTCATATTGAAATTTATAACCAAACTTTTGTACAAAACACAAACCAATTCATACTATTCACTTCAAAAGAAATTCTCAAAAGAAGATAGACTCTCAGCCCATCCAGGCCATACCCAAGGCCTTCCTCGGGATTATCTTCTTCTTCCAAAAATCATTCTCCTCAAGTTTCACCTCCAAGTTCTCCTTCTCGAGACTCCTCCTCATCAGCTCCTCATCGGTCCTGAAATGTTTTTCCCCAAATCGGGATGAGACTACGTCTCAAACGAGTTCTACCCCACTAAGCCCAATTAGTAAACTATTATACTATAGGCTGCCTAAACACGCATAGGCGTAAGACGTACCTTGGCCTCGATTCCACCTGCAAGTCGCACAATTCATAATAGGCACTCAAGCAATCATATCACGGATCGAAGCATCGATCAAACTGTCCTAGTCGATCACAAGCCAACAAGACCACTCACGGTCATTCCCATCAGTCAATCAATTCACCACATCCAATCAAAGCAATGATCAATCGACCTAGTCGATTACACGTCATCACGACCCATGCTTGGTCGGCACATTCAATACTATCTATAAGTCCGACCATAGTCCAGGACTGCTCACTCTAAGCTGATATATAGATAGTATAGCTCGCACTAAGCTGATAGGGTTAAGGTATACTGCTCTCGCTAAGCTGACATATCACCCGCAGTCGATATAGTATACCGGTATATCTTGCTCTCACTAAGCCGACATATCGCCCGCAGCCGATATAGTATACCCCGATGCTCACACTAAGCTGATAAAGTGTATCGCTCGCACTAAGCGACATATCGCCCATAGGCTGATATAGTACACCAAGATATCGCTCTCGCTAAGCGACATATCACCCGCAGTCGATATAGTATACTCCCGATGCTCCCATTAAGCGATAAAGTGTCTTTGCCGCACTAAGCGACATATCGCCCGTAGGCTGATATAGTACACCCGATATCGCTCTCGCTAAGCTGACATATCGTCAGCCCGTAGGATGATATAGTATACTATCCAACCATTCAACCCATTCCATCGATATTCTTCTCGATAAAATAGCCATGTGTGGGGACACGGTCGCCTTAGCCAAAATATTATAATTTCCTTTTTCATAATTCCCACCATTCTCTACAGCCCACCAAAACACTTTTGGTCTTTGTCAACCGACACCCTAGTTATTTTCCAATCAATAATCAAAGATTATTCCATTAAAGGATAATTCTCAATTTCACAAATAATTCAATTCAGCACAAACTAAAGCTTAATTAAATAAAAAAACTGCGCCATGACAATCGGCATGAAATTGCGGTCGTCGCCCATCTCAATCTTAATTTCTGAAAAATAAATAATTAATTAATTAATTTCGAAAATTAATTATTAAATGTTAAAAATTTCATTTAGCTCAAAATAAGGCCCAATTGAATAAACGAACTTCACCACGTTCATCAGCATAATTTTCCGGTCACAGGCCATCCCACTTGAATTTTCGGAAAATAATTAATTATTTAATTAATTTCGAAAATTAATTATTACTAAAAATTCAATTTAGCTTAAAATAAAGCCCGATTAAATAAACGGACTTCGCCACGATCATCAGCATAATATTCCGGTTCCAGACCATCTCCCTTGAATTTTCGGAAAATAAATAATTATTTAATTAATTCCGAAAATTAATATTTAAATGCCCAAAAATCTCACTTAGGCCCGAATCGCCAAATTGAAGCCCGATTAGGGGTCGGAAAATTCCCGAGATGCTTTCAATAAATAGTAGACCACGTCTACTTGCTAATTGCACAATCAATTTATCTAAATCACATCACAATTGACTAATAATTGCTAATTACTTCTAATCTAACAACCTAAACACAATTAATTAAAACTAAACCAACCTAAAGCATAATTAGCCAACTAATCTAGGATTAGTGAGATTACTCACCAAATCGCGCGCAAATCGGATCAATCCGACGAGGGCGACGCGAGGAACGATAAACTCCAAAGCGGGCCGAGCATCCGGGCTCGGGAAGACGGCCAAAACGGGCCAAACAGTTGCTGCAAACCCATTTCTGCAGCCCTCTGATCGCTGCTGGTTGGAGGCGAAGGTGGGCGGATCCGGGGCTGGTTGGGCTCGGGAATGGGCGGAGGAGCTGAACAAGACCAAGGCGAGTCTTCACGGTAGCCGGAGGAGGTCGGGCGGCGGCCGTAGGGTGTCGAATGGGGCCGAGCAGAGGGCGGCAAGAGCTGGACAGCAGCTACGGAAGTTGGCCAAGGCGGGACGACGCGGCTGAAGGCGGAGACGCGCGGCGCGCGCGACGACGACTTCTGTTTGCTTGCTGCGGCGGCAAGGGAACTTGCTTGCTTTGGCTTGCTCGATCTTCACCCGACCGGGCACCGAACAGCAGAAAGAAGATAGAGGAGAGAAGCGAAGGTGCGCACGGGTGGGGCGAAGCAGCGACGGCGGCGGCGCGGCAGCTCCGGCGCGACGGTAGTGGCGGCCTTGATCCGAGCGACGATAGTTGCTGCTTCCTCTAGTCTTCGGCTTCCATGGAGTCGTGCGGCTGAAGATGAAGATGCAGGGGAGAGAGGCAACGACAAGGAAGAAAGGGGGAACCGGTTTCCCTTTTTCCTCTCTCACTCTCTCTTATGTCATTCCCACGTGAGCCCCCATGGGCTGTCCTCCACCCACCATTTTTGAGGCCCAAAATACCCCTTCTAGAAGATTTTGGTTAATTTAAAATATTGGGTCTATGGGCATACGAATTTGCTAGGTTTTCTTTCCAATTGGGCCTTAATTCCTCTTGAATTAAATCAAATTAACCCCCATTAATTTATTCAATGCTTCAATTGAATATTCTCCTCATCCAATAGCTCATCTCGCATCTCAATTTTGTATTCCATTTTAATCCCCGGCTCCAATTGCATAGAAATGACCTGATTAATTCAATTGAAATTAATACCGAAAATTCTGGATGTCACAAGATGTGACTTCGGGAGACACATTTATTGCTAGTCCTCTACCAAGACCAACTGGTGAATCATCTGCATCACCTGTTGAGATGTCTACAAATCACTCCACTGAAGAGTCCCATGTAGAAGAATCAGCACAGTTAATTGAACTCCCAGAACCAAGCCCTGATGTAGAAGAGTCTTCCTTAATACCATGAGAACCTCTACGACGTTCTAAACGAGCAGCTCGCCCACCAGCTTGGACAAAGGATTACATATGTGGTTCTTCGAAGATGTCAGGTACTCGCTATCCCATATCATTTTACATCTCATTTGATAGGCTATCACCAGAACACTTATGTTGCATGAACCGCATTTCTCAAGAAAGAAAGGCGTCTAACTATAATGAGGCCAAAGATGATTCTTGTTGGCAAAAGGCCATGGAGGTCGAGCTACATGCTCTAACTGAAAATCATACTTAGGATGTTGTAACATTACCTGCTCATCGCAAACCCATAGGCTGTAAGTGGGTTTACAAGATCAAATACAGGGCAGATGGTTCTGTGGAGAGATATAAGGCTAGGTTGGTGGCCAAAGGCTTCACACAGCGAGAAGGTTTTGACTATCATGAAACCTTTTCGCCCGTTGCAAAGGATGTCATTGTTCGATCTTTTCTATCCATTGCTGCTTTTCGTGACTGGCCACTACACCAAATGGATGTGCATAATGCATTTTTACTGTGGCACCCCCGAAACGGCCCCCGATCCATTAGGGTCGCCACAGTTACGTCCTCTTGGAGCATACCTCTGAGACCAAATAAATGTTTACATAACTTATAATACCTGGGGGTTTTCATTTATTTTCTTTACCGGTCCCTGCGCAATTAATATGGCGGAAGCATAATTCGACTACCCTTCAACAAAATATAAAGTGACACACACCATACTAAAACTTTCATAATTTAGGCCGAACACTTTTATTTATATAAGGGATGGACTATGATAGTTGGTACAACAAAACGCCGAGGTCTTTTTGTGCCTGGCGATAACCCAAAATAAAACCAACTTCTATCCTTAGATATCATATGTGTCCGTCCATCACCCATGTGTCGGCACCCCAAAAATGCATCTCCCGCTACCCTCGACTCCGGATCATATCCAGTCGAGTCCGTTGGCCGGTGGTGGTGGTAGCACCCTCGGAAGGCGGCCATCCATACGGACAAGGACTGATGTGTACTCCTGGTGAATAAGCCCGACGTAGAGGCCTACTTCAAAAGTCGAAAGATCCTCACGCGTTCGAATACCAGCCCGTGCACCCCAGATGACGGTGCTCGTCCACTCCCATTGTAAGTCAATCAAAAGTCCGTAAAATATGCCGGAGTCACGGGTAGCAGCGGCATTTTCGTTTAGTCTGAAATGTTAGTCCCCGAGAGGGGTGAGTATAATCACTCAGCAATAAAAGATCCATTACACTATATTATGTAGAAACTATAATCATCCAGATGCATGCAAAACACACTTATCATTTATATACATATGCATGCCATCAAGGGTCTATTTTACTTGTACCATGTTCATAACAACAATTCAATGCCACAACAAACATATTTTTAGTGCCTGGTGAAACTCACTCAATTTCACAAACAAACCCTCATATCATGCCACATGCACACACATGCACTCCTTTAATGCACCGGTTTTAACGTTCAAAGAAAAGTTTCATTCCCCGGGACCAATGTTTGCATCCCTCCGGGCTTTCGCACCCAACCTGGCATCGCGAGACCCTCCGGCACAAACCTCCGGGCATCCGGAGCGTGTTCCGTCACACCCCGGGGCATCTCGCACCCCACCTGGCATCACGAGGTATATCCAGGGCTCGCCATGAAAATGGTTGCCCCTTCCCTCCGGATTTACGTACAATCCCTACAACCGGGCATCTCGAAACTCCCGAGGATCCTCCGGCACAAACCTCCGGGCATCCAACGGCATCGACACACTTGACCCTTGGGCATCCCGACACTCCGGGGCATCGTCGGCTCACACCTCCGACGGTAACAGCCACATCACAATATACATTTCATTACAAAAATACGTTTTGATGCAATGACGTCAAGTATTCCATGGATCCACAACACTTTATCAAATTTTCCAATGTCATGAGATATGCTGAATATCAATGCATCTATCAAGTGAATAATAAATAACAACTCATGATACAATGACTCTTAGAACAAAATAATCAGTTTCATAGCAAACAGTGTAAAACCAGAATGCACGCCTTCAGTAGAGACTTCGAAATAACCAGCAAATGACCATGAAAAATTCTGAAATTTTAACACGTTGTAATTGAGATCTAGACGAAAAAGTTTCGTTAAGGACACTAAGCCAGATTCGTTATGTATAAAGAGTAACAAATTGTGCAACTCGGTTCCAGATTTTCTATAATATAGGGTAGTTTGTATTTTAAAAACTCCAAAATTCTGCAACACCAAAATTCGGAATTATAGTACAAACCAAGTGCAAACAAAACTTTGAAGGCACGTCAAATCCACATCAGCAGAAACATTTCGTAAAACCGAAAGTTTAAGCACCGAATCGATCATAATCAAATTCACCATATTTCGCAAATGTCACAGGGATAATAAAAATCTATACGATTTCAAAAGAACACGTATCACCAAGCATCGACAGAATTCGCATAGCATATGTCCGTAGACGTCTACTCGCACTACACTAGACAATCTCATGATCCCGCTTTACTTTGATTACTCATAATTTAACATTCTAATTCCAGAACTCAAATATTTCCAAGTGTATTGCACTAAACTAGACAATAACAGCACCACATAATATAGATTCATGGACTTTCATCCACTTGCCTCAAGTCCTAGAGTTCAACAGCTAAGGAGTTCGGTTTGGCGATGCGGCCCGACGGCGGCGAAGACAAGCGGCGTCGACGGCGGCAGCTCACACGCACGGCAGAGGGCAGTCTCCTCTTCCTCTCACCGCTCACCCCTTCGCTGCTCACTCACAAATTCTCTCGCTCAACTCTCTCTCTCTCAAGTTTCACTCGATTCCTTCTCTTTTGCTCACCTTTACGAACACAAAACCACTGGTTTTGCTAAAACCAGTTAAACAAATGAAGTACATGTCTCGGTGGATGCAAAGGAAATGGACAGCTGGGGTGGACGTGTCTTCAGCATGCCTTCCCTTGCATTTTCGCTGGCTACTCCTACACTAGCAACGTGTCATCCTCCAACCAAGTCTCAGTCAACCTCTCTTCTATTTAGTTGACTTAATTGTCGATTATTCAGGGGGCATCCGAATTGTATTGGGCTGGTGGATTAGTGGACGTGCAGTCCCTCAATAACAAAGCCCAAATAACCGAAAAAAAAAACTGATCATTAAACTTATACGAATATGGAACATTTTCGGTCCCATGGTCTTGGTGTTTAAATTTCTTTTCTCATCTCATGTGCACTCAAGTGATATAATTGTGTCGAGTCATCAAAAGAAATATATGTCGATGATCTATTCAATGATTGAACCCTTAATAAGCATGAGATACCGGTCCGTCAATGGAATAAAAAATGCTCATGCACAATACTAATAATACTATTCGGCGATGCTTTTATTGGTTAGTCATTGCCGTCGCACATCACGGTTTATGAAATTTTCGGGTGCCACAATCCTCCCCTCCTTAGAGGATTTCGTCCTCGAAATTAAGCATTACTCATGTGTTTTTTTAAATAGGTGAGGGTATTTCTCCTTTATCTCGTTCTCACTCTCCCATGTCACTTCCTCTACATCGTGATGTCGCCATAATATCTTAACCAATGGAATTTTCTTGGTCCTGAGAATTTGCTCCTTTCGATCCAGTACTTGTATGGGTTCTTCAATGTACCTCACTTTCTCATCCACTTTGATGGCTTCATGATCAAGTATATGTCCTGGATCGGGTTGATACTTCCTCAGCATCGACACATGGAATACATCATGTAGGTTTTCCAGCTTAGGGGGTAACGCTAGTCGATAGGCCACGTCTCCTATCCTTTCAAGTATCTCAAAAGGTCCTATAAATCTAGGGCTCAGCTTGCCTTTCACTCCAAACCGTGATATTCCTTTCATAGGAGATACTTTAAGAAATACATGATCTCCCACATTAAATTCCAGAGGTCTTCTACGCTTGTCTCATAGTCCTTCGTCGACTCTGGGCAGTTTTAAGTCTTTTCCTGATAATTTCAACAGCCTCAGTAGTTACTTGTACCAGCTCAGGTCCAGTCAATTTCCTTTCACCCACTTCACTCCAACAAACAGGGGTCCTACATCTTCTTCCATATAATGCTTCATAGGGAGCCATGTCTATACTTTTCTGAAAGCTATTATTGTAGGCAAATTCTACTAGATGCAACTTTTCATCCCGCTTCCTCTAAAATCAACGACACAAGCTCTCAACATGTCTTCTAGGGTCTGAATTACTCTTTCTGTTTGTCCATCCGTTTGTGGATGAAAAGCAAGATTACTAAATTGGAGTTTAGTCCCTAAGGCGATTTGAAAACTTCGCCAAAAATTTGACGTAAATCTTGGGTCTCGATCGATGTGATCGTTACGAACACCGTGTAAGCGTACTACCTGATTTACATATGTCTCAAATGAGTTTATCCATCGAGTAGTTCATGCGAACGGCTAGAAAATGGGCAGACTTAGTCAAGCGATCTACTATTACCCGAGATAGAGTCATGACCACTTGATGTCCTTGGTAGTCCTTGTACAAAGTCCATCGTCACATTATCCCATTTCCACTGTGGTATGTCTAATGGTTTTAATAATCTTGCAGGTTTGCGGTGTTCCGCTTTCACTTGTTAGCATGTTAAACATTGAGAAACATGTTTAGCTATATCCGTCTTCATGCCATTCCACCAAAACTGCTGGCGTAAATTTCTATACATCTTTGTACTACCGAGATGAATACTATAATTGCTCCTATGTGCTTTCGACAAAATCTCCTTCTTCACTTCTTCATTATCGGGAACACAGAGTCGTCCCGGACACCTTACTATCCCATCTTCAGAGACTTGAAACTCTGATCTTTTCCCTAAAGACGCAGCATTTCTTATTTCCACAATTTCCGGGTCAGACTTTTGCAGCATCTTAACTTTCTGAATAATTTCGGGTTCAATCCTTAATGCAATAAGCATACCGGTAAGGTGATCTACTTTTAGCTGAAATTCCGAGTGCTACGAGACTTTAGTAGATTCCATTCGTCGTTCTCGATCGGCCATATCCATAGCCGACTTACGACTAAGAGCATCCGCCACTTTATTCGCCTTTCCTGGATGGTACCGTATCTCACAATCAAAATCTTTCAACAATTCCATCCACCTCCTTTGTCTCATGTTCAATTCCTTTTGTGAAAACAAATACTTTAAGCTCTTATGATCTGTATAGATTTCAAACTTTTCTCCATACAGATAATGTCTCCATATTTTCAAAGCAAAAATTATAGCTGCCAATTCTAAATCATGGGTTGGGTAGTTTAATTCATGGGGTTTCAACTGCCTTGATGCATAGGCTATGACCTTGCCATATCGCATCGAACACATCCTAGTCCCTTGTGAGACGCATCACTATATACTGTGAATCCACCAGACCCAGATGGTATAGCTAGAATTGGAGCTGTGGTCAACTTCCTTTTAAGTTCCTGAAAGCTCTTCTCACATTCCCCGTTCCATTCAAACTTGACGTTTTTCCTAGTTAATTTCGTCAATGGGCCTGCAAGTCGTGAGAATCCTTCAATAAATCTCCTATAATAGCCAGCCAACCCTAAGAAACTCCGTATTTCAGTCGGCGTTGTCGGCCTCGGCCAATTTATTACCATCTCAACTTTTGTAGGGTCTACTGCAATTCCACTTCCGATACCACATGTCCCAAAAATGTTATTTGGTCCAACCAAAATTCACACTTGCTGAATTTGGCATACAACTTATGATCTCTCAAGATTTGCAATACTATCCTCGAGTGTCGCTCATGCTCTTCGGTCCTTTAGAATATATCAAGATATCATCAATGAAGACAATCACAAATTGATCCAAATATGGCTTAAATATCCTATTCATTAAATCCATGAATGCTGCTGGTGCATTTGTCAATCCAAATGGCATAACTAGGAACTCATAGTGTCCATAACGAGTCCTAAATGCAGTCTTAGGAATGTCTTCTTTCCTTATCCTTAATTGGTGGTATCCCGACCTTAAGTCAATTTTAGAAAAGACTGAACTTCCTTGCGCTTGGTCAAATAAGTCATCAATTCTAGGCAAGGGATACTTATTCTTTATAGTCATCTGGTTCAGCTGTCTATAGTCAATACATAAACGCATCGACCCGTCCTTCTTTTTCACAAAGAGGACTGGTGCACCCCAAGGTGAAGCACTTGGCCTAATAAATCCCTTATCAAGCAACTCTTGTAATTGTATCTTCAACTCCTTCGATTCCATTAAGGCCATCCTATACGGGGCTTTCGATATTGATCCTGTTCCAAGCATTAACTCGATCTCAAACTCAATTTCTCGTTCGGTGGTAACCCAGGCAATTCTTCGGAAATACGTCCCGGAATTCTCCGACCACTCGAATTTCGTCAAGTTTAGTCTCTTTCTTAGTAAGATTCTTTACTACTTTGCCAGTATCCTTGACATCCTTCATCAAGTAATTTATGAGCTTCTACCACCGAGATAATGACCATAGAAGGGTCTCATTCGACCTCCTAGAAATTCAAAACTAGACCGATCCGGAAACATGAATTGAATCACTTTCCCGTAGCAATCTACTTTAGCCTCGATATTTATGGAGCCAATCCATACCTATAATTACGTCAAAATCATACATAGCCATCACCACTAGGTCTATTTCCATATCCCTTCCTCCTATTGTTATCTTACATTTTCTACACACCAAAGTAGACAACACCATATTCTTTAAAGGTGTAGAAACACAAAGAGGCATCTCAAGAGATGTTGTTTCTATTTTACTCAGCTGCCTATATCTTTCAGAAACAAATGAATGCGTAGCACCCGTATCAAACAAAGCATATGCCTTCTTGCCGTTTATAAAAATCGTACCTGAGATAACGTTTTTGGAAGCTTCCGCTTCCTCTTGGGTGACAGCATATACCCTTCCTTGCGCTGGTGGCCTCTGTGGATTCCTTTGTGGATTTGGTCCAGCGATACGTTGTTGCACTCGTCGCACCAAGTTGACATTTGGCTGCGACCCAACTTGTGGACAATCCTTCTTAAGGTGTCCTACCCGTCCACAACCATAACATTTCGGTCGTCCGTTGCAAGGCCCTGGCCCATGTTGTCCATCACACCTTCGACAATCACCACTCCGATAAGGTGCTTTTCCTAGATTCGAGGCCATCCCTAGTTTTTCCAAAATTCCCCCTTTTCTTAGATTCCCGTGTCCGACTTTGACTGTATAGGGTCTCTTACCCCGTCGGATATCACTAAAGGTCAACTGTCTCTTAGCCTCTCGATTGCTCCCTTACCAATTCTGCTCCACCAACTCGTGCTCTTTCATAAATCTCATTATAATCTCTTATATTCAAAGGCACCGTTGTTTCCTCGATATCAGTCCTCAGCCCTTTCAAGAATCTCTTAGCTTTTTCCTCACGATCCTCAATCAATCTGGGAGCATATCTGGACAATTCAGAAAATTTTGCCTCATACTGGTCCACTGTCAGCTCCCTTTGTTCCAGCTGAACAAATTCAGTGATCTTCTTGTCCCCGGCACGGTCGAAAAATGCTTTCTATTGAAAGCTCTAACAAATTCGCCCCAATTTATATCGATCACGGGTGGAAAGATCGTATCTCTTGAAGCTCTCCACCAAAACTTTGCATTTCCCTCCAGCTGGTACTCTGCCAAAGTTATCTTCTCAGCATCATTGCAGTCCAACAATCGAAAAATTCGTTCCATTCCATCTATCCATTGTTCCGCCTCCTCGGACTTCCTATTCCACTAAACTTAGGTGGCTTCAGCTTCAAAAATTGTTCCACCGGTCCACGAGGCGACGTTCCACTCCGGGTTGTTGTTGCGTTTGTCTTTCCATCAGATTTCCTATATTGGCCAATGCCTGCGGGGATGTCTTCCATTCGGGGTTCAGCCCTTGCAGCGAGGCTTCAGCCCTCGATGGATGAGAACTCCCGGTTCGTACCATGATTTTCCTGCGGTTTCCAAGCATTTGCCTCAGGAATAATTTGAGACTCACTGTCTCCATTTGAAAACAACTACTACTATATAAGTAACATAAAAATGTTACTGGCACATAAAAGCAACTCACAATCATTGTCAGTATTCTACGAGTGAACTCAATCACCCGTTATTCAAAGTTAGTCAACCATTATTGGTTAGTATCCTAAGGTGTGCATCATCCTTATATTCCTCATTTCCATCTCGAGGCTCCTTATCACTCCACATATAAACCTTTGCTCTGATACCAAAACCGACCTGTGGCACCCTCGAAAACGACCCCCGATCCATTAGGGTCGCCACGATTACGTCCTCTTGGAGCATACCTGCGAGACCAAATAAATGTTTACATAACTTATAATACCTGGGGGTTTTCATTTATTTTCTTTACCGGTCCCTGCGCAATTAATATGGCGGAAGCATAATTCGACTACCCTTCAACAAAATATAAAGTGACACACACCATACTAAAACTTTCATAATTTAGGCCGAACACTTTTATTTATATAAGGGATGGACTATGATAGTTGGTACAACAAAACGCCGAGGTCTTTTTGTGCCTGGCGATAACCCAAAATAAAACCAACTTCTATCCTTAGATATCATATGTGTCCGTCCATCACCCATGTGTCGGCACCCCAAAAATGCATCTCCTGCTACCCTCGACTCCAGATCATATCCAGGTCGGTCCGTTGGCCGGTGGTGGTGGTAGCACCCTCGGAAGGCGGCCATCCATACGGACAAGGACTGATGTGTACTCCTGGTGAATAAGCCCGACAGAGAGGCCTACTTCAAAAGTCGAAAGATCCTCACGCGTTCGAATACCAGCCCGTGCACCCCCGGATGACGGTGCTCAGTCCACTCCCATTGTAAGTCAATCAAAAGTCCGTAAAATATGCCAGGAGTCACGGGTAGCAGCGGCATTTTCGTTTAGTCTGAAATGTTAGTCCCCGAGAGGGGTGAGTATAATCACTCAGCAATAAAAGATCCATTACACTATATTATGTAGAAACTATAATCATCCGAGATGCATGCAAAACACACTTATCATTTATATACATATGCATGCCATCAAGGGTCTATTTTACTTGTACCATGTTCATAACAACAATTCAATGCCACAACAAACATATTTTTAGTGCCTGGTGAAACTCACTCAATTTCACAAACAAACCCTCATATCATGCCACATGCACACACATGCACTCCTTTAATGCACCGGTTTTAACGTTCAAAGAAAAGTTTCATTCCCCGGGGACCAATGTTTGCATCCCTCCGGGCTTTCGCACCCAACCTGGCATCGCGAGACCCTCCGGCACAAACCTCCGGGCATCCGAGCGTGTTCCGTCACACCCCGGGCATCTCGCACCCCACCGGCATCACGAGGTATATCCGGGGCTCGCCATGAAAATGGTTGCCCCTTCCCTCCGGATTTACGTACAATCCCTACAACCGGGCATCTCGAAACTCCCGAGGATCCTCCGGCACAAACCTCCGGGCATCCAACGGCATCGACACACTTGACCCTTGGGCATCCCGACACTCCCGGGGCATCGTCGGCTCACACCTCCGACGGTAACAGCCACATCACAATATACATTTCATTACAAAAATACGTTTTGATGCAATGACGTCAAGTATTCCATGGATCCACAACACTTTATCAAATTTTCCAATGTCATGAGATATGCTGAATATCAATGCATCTATCAAGTGAATAATAAATAACAACTCATGATACAATGACTCTTAGAACAAAATAATCAGTTTCATAGCAAACAGTGTAAAACCAGAATGCACGCCTTCAGTAGAGACTTCGAAATAACCAGCAAATGACCATGAAAAATTCTGAAATTTTAACACGTTGTAATTGAGATCTAGACGAAAAAGTTTCGTTAAGGACACTAAGCCAGATTCGTTATGTATAAAGAGTAACAAATTGTGCAACTCGGTTCCAGATTTTCTATAATATAGGGTAGTTTGTATTTTAAAAACTCCAAAATTCTGCAACACCAAAATTCGGAATTATAGTACAAACCAAGTGCAAACAAAACTTTGAAGGCACGTCAAATCCACATCAGCAGAAACATTTCGTAAAACCGAAAGTTTAAGCACCGAATCGATCATAATCAAATTCACCATATTTCGCAAATGTCACAGGGATAATAAAAATCTATACGATTTCAAAAGAACACGTATCACCAAGCATCGACAGAATTCGCATAGCATATGTCCGTAGACGTCTACTCGCACTACACTAGACAATCTCATGATCCCGCTTTACTTTGATTACTCATAATTTAACATTCTAATTCCAGAACTCAAATATTTCCAAGTGTATTGCACTAAACTAGACAATAACAGCACCACATAATATAGATTCATGGACTTTCATCCACTTGCCTCAAGTCCTAGAGTTCAACAGCTAAGGAGTTCGGTTTGGCGATGCGGCCCGACGGCGGCGAAGACAAGCGGCGTCGACGGCGGCAGCTCACACGCACGGCAGAGGGCAGTCTCCTCTTCCTCTCACCGCTCACCCCTTCGCTGCTCACTCACAAATTCTCTCGCTCAACTCTCTCTCTCTCAAGTTTCACTCGATTCCTTCTCTTTTGCTCACCTTTACGAACACAAAACCACTGGTTTTGCTAAAACCAGTTAAACAAATGAAGTACATGTCTCGGTGGATGCAAAGGAAATGGACAGCTGGGGTGGACGTGTCTTCAGCATGCCTTCCCTTGCATTTTCGCTGGCTACTCCTACACTAGCAACGTGTCATCCTCCAACCAAGTCTCAGTCAACCTCTCTTCTATTTAGTTGACTTAATTGTCGATTATTCAGGGGCATCCGAATTGTATTGGGCTGGTGGATTAGTGGACGTGCAGTCCCTCAATAACAAAGCCCAAATAACCGAAAAAAAAAAAAACTGATCATTAAACTTATACGAATATGGAACATTTTCGGTCCCATGGTCTTGGTGTTTAAATTTCTTTTCTCATCTCATGTGCACTCAAGTGATATAATTGTGTCGAGTCATCAAAAGAAATATATGTCGATGATCTATTCAATGATTGAACCCTTAATAAGCATGAGATACCGGTCCGTCAATGGAATAAAAAATGCTCATGCACAATACTAATAATACTATTCGGCGATGCTTTTATTGGTTAGTCATTGCCGTCGCACATCACGGTTTATGAAATTTTCGGGTGCCACATTTACATAGTGATCTGAATGAAGAAATCTACATGGATCTTCCACCAGAATTATGGAGACAGGGGGAGTCTAAGGTGTGTCGTCTCTGTAAATCTCTTTATGGATTGAAGTAAGCTTCTAGACAATGGTATGCCAAGTTCACTAATGCACTTATGGCTGCTGGATTCAAACAGTCCAAATATGACTATGCCCTATTCACCTGGACAAAAGGTATGCCATCTATTTACTTGATGATTTATGTTGATGACATACTTATCATGGGAAATGATAATTCTGCTGTGAAGAAGCTTAAAGAGTATCTGCATTCCACCTTTCATATCAAAGATTTAGGGCAACCTAAGTATTTCCTTGGAATTGAGATAGCTCGTTTAGATCAGGGAATCTCTCTTAGTCAGAGGAAATTCATAATAGAGATCATATCAGAAATAGGATTATCAGGTTGTAGACCAACCATTATCCCCATTGAGCAAAATGCCAAGCTGACATCTGTCGAGTATGATACTGGCATATCCTCCTCTTCTAATGATCCATTGTTAAGAGATCCGTCGGGATATCAAAGACTAGTAGAGAAACTCATATATCTCACTATGACTAGGCCAGATATTTACTATGCAGTGCGGACTCTCAGCCAATTTATGCATAGTCCAAAGCAATCTCACATGAATGCAGCCTCGAAAATTGTGAGATATTTGAAGACATGTCCAAGGTTGGGGATACTCCTTTCTCGGAAATGCAACATGAAGATGACGGCTTATTGTGATGCAGATTATGCCACATGTCCTATGAGTAGGAGATCCATTACCGAATTCTGCTTCAAATTTGGGGAATCATTATTGTCATGGAAGACCAAAAAGCAATCTAATGTATCTTTATCTTTAGCCGACGTGGAGTATAGATCCATGGCCAAGACTGTCTGTGAAATAGTTTGGTTAAGGGGTTTACTTCAGGACCTCGGGGCACGAGTCGAAGGACCAACTACACTCTTTTGTGACAATGACTCAGCACTCAAACTTGCAGCAAATCCTGTATTGCATGAGAGGACAAAACGCATAGAAGTTGATTGTCACTTTACTCGAGAGAAAATCCAAGAAAGAGTGATCGAGACAAAGGGAATCAGGACTTCAAAGCAACCAGGCAAACATGTTTACTAAGCCACTTTGCCAAAGACAACATGCATATCTTCTAAGCAAGCTTGGTGTCTTGGACATCTACAAGCCATCAGCTTGAGGGAGAGTGTTGGAAGATATGATTATTGAAATCATGTACAATTATCAACAGACAGAAAATCATGTTTATTTTAGGATTAGAAAGATAGAGGAATATCTCTTTTCCTTTATTAATTTCTTTCTTTCCTTTATTAATTTCTTGCTCTGTAATTAAATACATATTGTACAGAACACAAAATATACTGAATATACAAAAAAACTTTCTTCCTCTCGATATTCTTCTTGGTCTTCTAACAGTATTAACACACGTGTGATTCAAACCTAACGTGCATTGATTTTGATATCCATTTGCTTTGATTTTGTAATTATATCTATGGGCAATTCACTTTGGAAAACGTTGTTAAAATGGAGAAATACAATATGTAATGTGCATTGGGGCACATAATTAAAAAAAAAAATGTCTAAAGGCATTTTTGTTAAGTCAAAATATTCAAAATGAGTAAATAAAAAGTTCAGACACCCTAAGAAGAATTAAATATGAAATCAATATATTTTAAGCGCGTTAATCCAAGCTTAAATAACATCTTAAGGGTACTGCGTTGATAAAATCCATTATTAACACGAGCAAAGCTAAATGTATAAAGAAAACTTAATAATTGGTTTACTAAACGATGCGATAATTTTATAGTGGGTATATCTAGAAGCGAATGATTCATGCGTGATTTTCATTTATTTTAATACCCAATTGTAACTTGCAATGTCAGTATAGGTAATTTTTAGTAAGATATCTATGTACGTCTAACATTTTCCTATTAAAACTTGTTTTAAATTCTTTTGCCACATAATTATGTACTAACAGACAGTGAGGATCAAACATCTAACACGAATATTGACTAATTCCAAAATTGCATAGGGTTATAAAACTCCGTACAGCAGTGGATAAAAGCAACAACACAAATCTCAGCCCCAATTTTTCAAGCAATGAACTGTAATGCAATATGTATAGCTGACTCAGGGGAAAAATCAAAGGAAGATTAGCAATGGCCTCTGTCGCTTGGGCCTTTTAGAGTGCGAATCATAACTATCCCGTTTCAAAAATTAATTTCCATTTGAGAATAGGTTCTTTTTTTATTTTTTATTTTATTTCCTGGACAAGTTTCTAAGCAAGAATATGTGTTTGATAATGACACAAAATTTCTCTCTCAAGCGGTGATAGCGGATGGTGACCGGTGACAGGTGAGTGATTGTCTAGTAGTGAGGATGAGCGATGAGAATAGTTTTTATTTTTTATTTTTATTCTATAAATGGAGAAATAGATAATTTTTACTTATCATTTCTGTTTCAAACTTATTTCTAGACTAAAAATTTATTTCAAAAATAGAAAAATGAAATTATGTCACTAAATAGATTTTTGTTTCAAACCTATTCCCAGAAAAAAAATGCCTAGAAATAAAATAGTTATCATACGCACCATAAATATTCAATATGACTTTTAGTGCAAAGCATATATGAAAATCTCAACTAATATTTATAATATCTCTCATCTTTACATCAACCGATACAAAGTATTTCATAAATATACGTTTGAAAATTAACGTGACCACAACTAACTATTTTAGAAAGTAAAACTATTAGATAAAAGTACAATTTTAAAATTCAAACATCTTAACACTTTCCCTGAAGTGTAGGTTGTACTTTGTCTTATAAAAGTGGAGGCAAATAGGAGCGGTAAAATTTCACATAGTATTATAGTAGCAAATTCCAATTTTAAATACTTCTAAATTTCTATTTGCCTCCCATATTTCATCTTATGCCAAAGTCCATATCCATTTGAGGGACAGTGTGCCAAAGTCCAATATCCATTTTAGGGATAGTGTCAGGATATTCAAATATTAATATATGTTTTCATTTAACATTATAAACCTTTAGAACTATTAACAATGGACGCAACAAAATTTTACAATACGATTTAGCAAATTTCGAGCATTGATATCATTTCTGGTGCTTATAAATATACCAAAAATAATTACTTTTTCTTTTCTGGGATCAATAAAAAAATAGACATTTCTTTTTGTGCGTTTATCCATCCATGCCCCGGTCCCTTATGTGTCATGCACGTCAGTCCATGATAATGTTGCTTGATGTGATCGATGAAAGCAAGTGGATTGACTAGCTTCATTTCTTCTCATGTTAGATAATTATCTATTCCATAATGTCAAAAGCCTAATTAAACTAGGGTTGTGACATCCTAGATTTTCAACTTTGTTTTCTATTGAATAAATCGGGCATTTCATTGACGCACTTATAGGGCTGTTCTCAGAGTTGATCACTTTCGAAATAAATAGACTATATGGGGAAACCAATAAGGATTTTAAGGTAAATAGACTTGAAAATTCGATTAGGAATCGGTTTCTTGATCGTATCTATCTTTAAAGGTCATTGCAGCACAGTATAAAATCGATTTGAAATCAGAAATAGGCTGGTTTGATAGAGATGTGTGGCTAATCGTGGGTGACACCACTAAATTAGAAAATTCTCGTCGAAAGGCACTAAACTGATTTTCTTATTGTTTTGGTACCCTATGTTCATGTTTGGATCCTCGAGATTTTTACGACAATCGAGAGTTATCAATGAGTTGAGTGGGTTCATTGTGGCTCGAAGAAAATCGACCACGGGTCATTTGCACTAAAAATGCCTAAAAGTTATTCGATAGTCTAGGTCATACTAAAAACGCATCGAATGGAAATTAACCGTGAATTCGAGTCCAATTTCAGAAATTGAAGATTTTGTCATGTCACAATAAATTCCAAGAACGTCAACTCAGTCTTAGAAGATTTTTCGGAGATTCTGAGACTTTTATGAAGAATCGTTCGGACGTCCCGGAAAATTAGCAAAAATTTGTATGGACTGAAGTTAAGCGAGTTTGGACTTTTGAGCTAAGCCTTTGGGTGTTGGGTACTTACAAAAAATTCTACAGGATTTATCTTCATTGAAATTGGACTTCAATTTGGAGATTTGGTGGATAAATTGAAGCTTATATTGAAGAATTCGGACCTATGGCGAGGGCAGCATATTTTGGCATTAATATTAGATTTATTGGTGGAAATTTAGTTGGAAAGAAATAGGGAACATGCAATCAATGTAAGGGATTGGATTGCTTGACTTTTGTTTCTTCCTCTTCAACTTGCCATGCACGTTTGGCCGGCCTTTTTCTTCTTCGTGCGACATGCCCCTCTTTAACCGAAGCTGCAGCTCTTTTCTTCATTCACTTTTTCCTCTCTGCCGTGTCTTCTTCCACCAACCTGCTTCTCCATTTTCGGTCGTCCCCACACACCAGCGAAGCTGCTCCGCACTTCGTTCTCTTCCCCAAACAACAAACCGAGTCAACGACTGCCAGGCGTCCTGCGAAGTCAACGTCTTCAAGCCCCGGCGCCAGCAACTGCTTCTCGTCTCTCAGCTCTGCCACGTTCAGCCACCAGCAGAGTCACCGAAGCTCTCTCTCTGCTCAGTCCACGATCCATCGAGAAGCTCAGCACCCACCGGTTTGGCGCCAGCGAAGCAGCCCAGGCCAGTCAACCTACAACCGTTGGAGCCTAGGGTGTTGACCGAAATTCAGTCTGTCTCACCCACCGAAGCTGCAGTTGATCGCCCTCTCCACTAGCTTGTGTGTTCGTCGAGCAAGTTCCAGCAGCCACGTGTCTTCGGTCAGCTGCTTTCGCCTTTGTCGACCCCGCATCCGTGGATTTCCTCACCGAAGCAAGCTGCCCCCGTTGCCTCTCTCCTCTTGCTCGTGTCTATGGCCCAGCAAGTCCAGTGAATTGGATGGTCCATCATCAATAGCAACCCATCTTCGGTCTTCATTCAGCCCATGGTTCGGCCCATCTTCAACTGCAACAGCCCAAGTTTTCAGCTCACTTGAAGCCCAGTCATAGCAAGCTCAAGTGTTCAGCCCACAGAGTTCGGCGAGGCCCATCTCTACAGCAGCATTTGGGCCCAGCTTTGGCAAATTAGTTAAGATCTCTCGACCCATTTGTGGCACCCCTCAAACGGTCCCCGATCCGTTAGGGTCGCCACCGTTCGCTTACCTTTCACTTTCCTAATAACATCTCACTCTAATACCATTTCAATTGTAACGGATCCATACAACCTGGGGGTTTACATCTTTTAGATCAGTCCCTTGTGCAATTCATATAACGGAAGCATATCTAAACAACTCCTTTCCCTATATTCAGAAAACGATGCATACCTACTAAACATTTACAAGTAAAAGCCAAACACTTTTATTAACTTAAACCAGATGGACATCATTCATTGGTACATCAAAAATGCCATAGTTTTCTATACTCAGCTATACTTCAAAAGATGACCGACATCTCCTCCAATAGTCGTATACTTAAAATCCATCGATCAGTGTCGGCGTACAAAAGTTCCTTCCTTTGCTATCCTCCTCCTTACGGTCATATCCAACCACTCGATCCATCTATCAATGGTAGTGGCAGCAGAGATATCTTATCTAGTCTGAAATGTTATTCCCCAAAAGGGATGAGTACAACTACTCAGCAGTAAAGATTCACCAAACTATTCATTGCATCAAACAAAACAATTAAGGCATCATAACAAAGCACATATCATTCATGCATATCAAGCATACCTCACCTCGCAACCATACGTATATCATCATGCCATCATCATTAAGCATTCATGCATATCCATACCATATGTGCATATACCACCATGCACTCATCATCAAGCATTCATGCATATATCACCATGCAACGTGCATATTCCACCATGCACTCTTATCATCCATGCTATCAAGCACACATCACCATGCAATCGTGCATATATTGCCATGCATCATGCCATATGCATACACCCATACATATGATTCACTTTCAATTCTTATCTTTCACAAGGATCTCATCATTTTTCTTCCAGGGACCAATGTTTGCATCCCTCAATTTATCGCTCGCACCCAATCCTAGCATCGCGAGGAACCTCCGGCACAAACCTCCAGCACAAACCTCCGGGCATCCGGCAAACACCTCCGGGCATCTTGCATCCCGACTAGCATCACGAGGCATTCCCCCTAGCACAAACCTCCAGCGTTTCCAAGATTACGTACCGATATACCACCATGCATTCCCCCTGGAATTATGTATCGTATACCACCGGGCATCTCGAAACTTCCGAGGACCCTCCGGAATTATGCCACTAGGCCACCAGGCATCCGGCACCCCACCATCCCGGGCATCCCGACACTCCCGGAGTATCATCAGCTCACACCTTCGACGGCCTTCTCATCACCACAATGCATATTCCCATACATCTCATTTTCAATTTCACATTTGATGCAACAATGCCAATGATTTGATAGTATTATTTGATGCAATGGTTTTAAAAACTTCATTGTGTTCATGAAAATCCATCAATCCTTTAATGTCATATGAAATTCATGAATGTCATCATGTCATTGCATGAATAATAATCCAGCATATCATGATTTACATATTAAATCCAATAAAACAATTTCCAGCTTAAACATAATGCGTGCTATTCATGAAAAATTCTAGAAAATTAGCAAACGATCGAAATAAATTCTGAAAATTTACCACAATGTATATAAGATCTAAGAAAACATATTTCATGAAGGACACTATATCAGACAAGACTTCACAGAATACGTTCAGATCCGTATATATCACTTAAAAGGGTTTTTAACATGACCATGCACAGTTTCGAAAACAACTTCAATTGAACTGACAAATGGACTCAGAAAATTCTAAAATTTGGACACGTCGTAGTTAAGATCTAGAATTACAAGTTTCATGGAGAAACCGAAGTCCAATTTGTTCTGGATTAAAAGTTAAAACTGATTTTCTTTTCCTGTTTTTGGTGACGTTTTCCAGATCTACCCGTGTTGAAGAAAAATCGTTTCCTTGGTCATTACTGGTCCATTTACTCAGAAATTTCATTATTTTGTTCCTTAGAATATTATCTACAACTTTCATTAAGGACACACTATCAAATTTTAACTGTATGATTTTTTAAAAATCCAGAAATCATATTAGGTCGAAGCAGCGTTTTTCCCAGATCCAGTTTCTTCAAAAGACGACGATTTTACCGACCTATTTTTGTTGATTTTCTCTAAATTTTTTATATGCTAAACCTCAGGATGTCCTTTACAACTTTCATTAAGAAATAAAAGTGAAATTTCAACAAGAAGGTTACTTTACAGACCACGAAACCACTAAAGGTCATCACGACGAATTCCAGATCTAGTCTCTCCAAAGGAAAATCGTTTCACCAAGAAATACTTGTTCGTTTTATCTCCAAATTCCATATGTTATTATTAAAGATGTTCTCTACAACTTTAAGGAAGAGATCAAAGTAAAATTCCAAATAAAAAGTCACATGCAATACACGAAATCACCAAGAGGTCAACGAAACAGTTTTCCGATCTAATGTTTTCGTAGAAAAAGGGTTTCACCTCTCAATGCTTGTCCATTTTGTCTTAGATTTTAGTATGTTATACTTCAAGATGTTCTCTACAACTTTCATTAAGAGGTCGAAACAAGATTCCAACTAAAAAGTCACATGCAACACACAAACTCGCAGACGGTCGGACTGATCTTTTCGAAGTCAGCATGCATGACCAACGAATCTCTCTTCAAAGCTCCGAAATCTCATCCCTTTCACCACAACCAAGACTTACCATCTACTACACATACACACAGCAATGCAAAGAGTAGGTTTTAGGACTTCACTTGCCTTAGATTCAAGCACAAATCAACAACAAACAAAGGCAAAACGGCGACGAACGGGCGGACTTCTTCCTTGCGCGGCCTCCTCCTCCTCTCCCTTGGTTTCCCTCTCTCACTCAACAACTCTCTCTCTCTCTCACTCTCTCAAAACCGGCCACTCCCTCTCTCTCTTTCTTTTTGGTTGTTTAAATGCTTGCATGCTTCCCTTTTTGCATGGAGGGACACTTGTCCCCAAGAAGGAGACAAGTGTCTCCCTTGCTGAAGACACTTGGAGGAAGCCATTCGGCTCCTCCTTCCTCCTCCATGCGTCAACAGCCCCATGGGCTCTATGGGCTGGGCCTCTTGGCCCACCTTAGGCCCAACACTCTTGGGCCTAAGGCCTAAATTTAAATGGCCCATAATTTTCTTAAATAAGCCCATGTTTACTTTTAATAATTTACCTTAAAATCTCTACTTATATAAATACTAAATTACAATTTCATATGGCCATAAAACTTGAAATCATAAATCAATAAATTCCAATTTATAAAACACATGGCTAATGATAGAATTTTCTTTCCTATCAAATAATTATCCATTAAAAACTTGGCCATAAATCTTATTACAATTCATGGATCAAATGGCTATAATACAACTTGATGGTACTTCCATCACCTATTCATGGGTTTCAATGTAACTGGAGGTCATCATGAATTTTTTTTTTTTTGGGATGCCACACCATTTAAGTGCAACTTGGTCCAGGCAAGTCCAGCGAGCCTCCATTTAGCATCTTCGGCCCAAGCCCAGCTTTCTCTGTGGGCCTGCAAGGCTTGTAGGCTCGGCCCGAGTATCCGTTAACGCCGCTGAAAGTTTGGATTTCGGCCGCCGTCACATCATCGTCGCGGTGTTCCGATCTTCGCTTTGCGCAAGTGAGTTTTACTCACTAATGCTTTTTTAGTTTGCTAATTATGCATAAGGGTCGATTAGATTTAATTAAGTGCAATTAGGCGGTTAGATTAGGTTAGGACAATTAAATTAGTGACTTAATGATGCATGTTAGATGGTTAGACCTAGTCATTAGCAAGTAGAAAGTTTATAATATTTATTGAATGCATCTCAAGATTTTCCCAACCCGTTTCGGGTTCCAATTAGGCATCACGGGCCTAAATTGGATTTCTAATATTTATTTATTTAATTTTCGAAATTAATTATTTAATTATTTATTTTTCTAGAAATTCAATCGGGATGGTCGGTGACCAGAATTTCGTGCTGATTGTCGTGGTGCAGTTCGTTTATTTATTTGAGCTCCACATTGTGCTGAATTGAATTGATTGTGCAATTTGAGGAATTGTTCCTTAATTGATTAAAATTGAATGATTGATTGGTAGATGGCCGAGTGTGATTATTTAGCATTGATAGTGCTTTGATGAGTTGTAAAGAAGAGAAAATTTTGAGAGTGAATTGGGGAAATTCTCAACTAAGACCAATCAGGTACGATGTAAGTGGACAAATGTGATTCGGTGATTAAGAATATCACTGGTAAAAACAGCGCCTTAAAGAACGCACATTGCTGCCCATTACATGTGTCACGTTGGCGAAAACGGCACCAGAGAGAAAGAATGTACATGACTTATAGACATACATGGTTTGGTGATTAAGGATATCACTGGTGAAAACGATGTCTTAGAGAACGCACGAGTGCTGTCTATCCCTTGCTTCATTATGGACATACATGGTTCGGTGATGGAGGGTATCACTGGTGAAAACAGCGCCTTAAAGAACGCACGAGTACTATCCATTGCATACCTCACCTTAGCGAAAACGGCGCCCTAGAAATGATATGTGATTCGGTGATTGGGACATCACTAGCGAAAACGATGCCTTAAAGAATGCATGTGATCAGTGATGGTATGGCAGTTGGCAAAAAAGACGCCCAAGAGTGTACATGTGATTAATGTCTGGGAAAGACCTAGAGTTGATCTATTCGATATGTAATCGACTATGTCGATTAATCATTGCTTTGATCTGATGTTGTAAATTGATTGATTGAATGGAAATGACGATTTGATCGAGATGTAATCGATCGGTGATGTGATTGTTTGGGTGCCTATTTGATCTGTACTAGTATGCAGGTGGAATCTGAGGTCAAGGTAAGTCCTCTGACTCATATTATGCATAGGTAGCCCTAAGGTGTATTAGTTTACTAATCGGATCTAAGGGGGTAGAACTTGCTGAGACATTGTCCCATTGGTTATTGAATAACCATTTCAGGTCCCTAGATGCAATAGACTTGGATTTTGAAGATCTCGAAAGTTTGGTGCGGTCTGCTGAAGGCTCCAGTTGGAGTGTGGATGATGATGAAGAGGAGGATGGGACCCATAGCTTGTAGAACCCCACTTCTGCTTGTAGACCTTGTTTTTAAACTAGCTTAATGTGAATTGAACTTAATAGTTCACCTTGTGTATAAGAGTGAAGGTTTGAAATTTAGTCCTACTATTCTATCCCAATGTTTTATTGGTTGGGGATTTATAATTGCTTCCGCATGTGCATATGAAAATAAAAGGGTCGACGATACGTCCTGGGATATCGCAAATTTTTAATTGACCAAGGCAGGGGATGTGCGTGTGCCTGGGGATCGAAGCGTGACAAGGGTGGCCGCAGTAAGTTGTCAACTTATAGACGGAGCATTTTGGTTAATCATGTCAACTTGTTAGCTAAAGTAAGATCAAAATGGAAAAATAGCATACCATAAAGATCAGATGACTTATTAAATAGGAAAACACTCTAGATTTTTCATCAAAAGAGAAAGCGAGGAAGGTTCCTAACAATCTCTTACGGAAAAGGAAAAGAAGCACACAAACATTTATGAGCTTTAGCATACTATTTCTTAATAAGACAGCATAGATGCACCTTATTTCAGTTAGATTCTATTAGACTTTGCATGTGTTATGTTATTATCCTTTTGCCGGTTCGAGCTTTTGAGTTGATATTTGAGTTGGACTTTCTCTTATAATATAGGATTAAGGTTCCGCCCCATTTTTGTTTTGAGCAGGTAGCTGCCCATTTATCAATTCTATGTTTCGTTCTTAATTCAATTGGTACATGGGATGTATTGACACCTGAATTTCGTCGACAAGTTAATCATGCATTTTAAAAGAAAATCATTTCAAGATTCAGATCTCCAATCACAACAAAGTTCCTTCCTTTATCCAAATATAGTTATTTCATGCAATTCTACATCCATTACATTCCACCTGCACATATAGAATAAGTTCTTTGCATTTAAATCACATTTTTAGGCCATTCACGAGTAAATTGAAAAGTTTACTTTTTGATCAAATTGAGAAAGTTAACTCCTAATTGAAAGCAAAAACATCGCTACATTGGACATGGACATTCCTTCAGTCTCAAAATACGGATTTAGGTTTTTAAGTTTTAAATTATCCTGTATAGGTCAAAGGTTGACTTTTTAGGTCAAACCAAGAATTCTAACCTTCGATCAGAAACATCGCAGTTTCATTACCTTGTGATATTTTTTTTGCTTGGTTTCTTCTACACATTTGATCTATGGACAATCAAGTTTAGAGTCCTCAGTCCCAATTACAACATTTTTGACGAATAAATCCACTGGAGCCGATCAATCTTAGAAGAGCACTGAATTTTTTTTTTTTTTTTTGGGTCAAGAAGAGCACTAAAATTCACTGGTTGACTTATTATTGAAAATTGAACTTCAACTTTTTGGGTCAAACCAAGCCCAATAAACATAATTTCGAGACATATCCAGTGCTTAGGGCTATGGTCAAATGTGAAGAAAGACCATGCAATCTTGGGCCCAAAATAGGGTTGGCCCATCAAGACTGAACTAGGTCCAAAAAAGGCCAGCCCATGAAGCCCCTTTATGGCTAGTGCCCATGTAGCCCATTTGACTCTTCCTTGGTCAACTCCCTTGCCCATCTAGTCTATTAATATAAGCCCTTCCTATAGTAGTCCTAACCACTCATTCTTGGACAAGTCACTAAACTTGTCCTTAAAAATGATTGGCTAGTCTATATGAAGGAAGATTCTCTCTCCTTTCCCATTAGTGGATCTAGAAGAGCAACCTTGATTCTCAAGGGAACGCTCTCTTTCCCTAGAAAATATTGACACTTTATGGGAGATTTTGTGTTGTGTTGAACATTTCAATATTTTCCTACACTTTTTGACGTTCTTTGATATCTGATTTACTTTCCCGATACTCTTTGACACATGAGTCCGGAATTCCAAGATGTGAGTTCGGAATTTTGACACGTGATTACTATACGTACGGGTTCAATATTAAAAAATTTCCATAAATGAGTCAAAATGTAAATATGTAAAAAATAAAATAAAAATAAAATTACTTATTGTAACATGAAATTCACTCACCAAGTTATTTTTTTTCCTCTTCTCTTTTGATACGTTCTAACATGCGAGTCTATAATGTGGATTATTTATTTCTTCAAATTTTATGAATTATTGGGATGAAGGTGAAATTATCAAATTAAAACAATAAATAATATTAACAAATGATGGATTAATGTTTTTAGTATAAATTCATTCTAGGTTCTTTTATTATTATTATTTATTTGTACATTTGATCAAATTAATTTGATTAAAATAATTCTAAAAATGATAATTTATCATGTATATATTAAAATATGCATTTAATATACCTATCAAATCATGACAAAATTTTCAATTTTTTTTAAAAGCGACGTGTAAACTTATCATGTCATATGCCGTGTGTCCCATGTCGGTATCGATGCTACTTAGCTCTTTCCCTCTTTTTCCTCTATAATTGGCCGGCCATTTGCTCTCCATGACTTCCGATTCATTATCCTCAGGAGAAACTCCCAAAAGATTCTATCTCAATCTCATGGACGTCCAGCCACCTCTCTCCAATTGCTTTCTTATTCATTTCGCGAACCCCAAAATCCAACTTTCTTGCATCTCAGCATCAGCTTAGGGAATAAAAAGCATGCAAATCAACCCAAACAATTCCTAAAACTTGTTATCTAAATTTTTTGATGATCCCTATGAATTTGTCCAAAGTATTCAATTTTTTTTTTCACTCTCATAAAGACTCCTTCTGCGCAGTTATTAGCCAAAGCTCGACTGGCAAAGTGCAAAGGGGGTCGTTGGGCTCCGGGAGCCATCATTAGCTGGAATCGTGTGGGGTAGAAATCTGAGTTGGAAACTGGGTGGAAAAAATGGGTAGGGATTCATCCCATAACTCGTTTGAGTGGATTTGGGTCTAGGATTTGGACCCATCCAACCATAACTCGTTTGAGTGGATTTGGGTCTAGGATTTGGACCCATCCAACCCAGTCCTCCTTCTCTGAATGGGCCTTGTCGTGCCCGTGCTTGGTTCGATCCAGTGGCCATTGGCCTTGAATCGGACTCCACTGAACTGTTTGCCATTGGGCTAGGCTCGAAACTTGGGTTGGAGTTGGAACACTCCCACTTTGAGAATGTTGAACAGAGCGAGTCTCCTTTTCAATCGGATCAATTTGATCCAAAATTTGATTTTGAGGTGATTTGTTCTCCTCCTTGTTTGAATATTGATTTTTTCGTCATGGTATCAAGAATGAATTTCCACTGGGTGTTGTTTTGTTTAGCAAATAGGAATCACAACAACAAGACAAAAACAAGACGGAGGCAATTCAGAAAAAAAAGGCTGAAGCTAGACTAGGATCAACAGCTCTGATATCATGACAAAAATTATAGAAGTTTGAGGAATTCTATTATATTTTTAATTATTGTACATCAGAGAATATATAATAGAAAAGTGTAACATGTAAGAAATAATATGTAAGATACAATCTTCCTATTTGAAATGAATGAATCAATTAATCTATCAATCTAAGATTTGTACCAACATCATATCTTCAAGAATCAAAACATATCTTCAATGGTCATTGACTCCATTTTTCTCATATTCTTCGAAGAAGAGACGCGTCAGATAGTTAGCATGCGAGACAACACGTCATTCAAATCAATTCTTCCAATTCTTTGGACATCTTTCTTTTTTGGCAATTTTTCCTCTAATAACACACTTTTTATGCTTTCTTCGTACCATGATATCTAGGTAATCTGTCCTTACAACAAGATAAAATATAGAATTAGAGAAATCCCAGAACAAATATCACCATATTGCACTGCATGCAGAGTATTTCAAGATATATCTCAACAAAACAATTTCTAGAATACATGCCACATGCAAAAATTATATTATTCATATAATATTTTACATAGTTGAGATACTTAGAGTTAAGCTCGAACTTCTATGAATCCTTTTGACGCTTTCACCAGAAAAAATTATCCAAAAAGTTATAAATTTATTATACTTTTAGTGATTCAATCTTAAAGCGAGGTTGACCCTCATCAATTGTAGCCTCTAGCCGGTTGGGCAATTAGTAGAGGAAGAAGAAGGAAAAACAAGGAAAAGAAAAGAAAAAAAGAAATAAAAATATAAAAAATATTAATAAATATTAATAGATTAATAAGTTATTTCCATCTTAGCATTAGTGTCCATGTTAAAGAATTTTGGTCAAAATTAATTGGATGAACTCAATTAGTAAAATGTGAAAATGTTTAAGACTTAGTTCACAAAATTGAAAGTTTTAGAATTGAATTGACAAAATAAAAAGGGATTAGGACTTTTTAGATAATTTTCTACTTCCTCAGTTTCCCATTCTTCTAAAAATGGAAATTGTGGCCCCCATTGCACCGTCATTCAAGATGATGACGGTGTCCATTTTGCGCATTTTATCTCATCTTGCAATCATGCGTTCCCTTTCTGAACATCAAGTGGATGAACCCGTTGACATTCTTTTTTCTTAGGAAAGCAGCACATTTTTCTTGATTTAAAGCAATTAAGATGGAGAGAAGAAACTTAAAAGTACAGGTTTTGAAATTTCTCAATTTTCCAACAGACATGGCCACGAAAGTTAAGGTTGTCTCCACAGAGACCATCAAGCCGTCCTCTCCAATTCCAACTCACCTAAGGAACTTCAATTTCTGCCTCCTTGACCAGCTGGCTCCTCTGTTTTATGTTCCGGTCATCCTGTTCTACTCCGCTCCTGATGAAAAGGCAGCGTCAAACTTTGCCTCGGTGTCGGGAAACTTGAAAACTTCACTCGCATAGGTGCTTTCTCTGTGACATCCTGAAATTCGACCCCGTTTCGATAAAGTGAAATGGGCATTTCGTCGACGTGTTTACGATCCTTTTTCTCTGAGCTGATCACTCACGAGTTAACTAACCTATTGAGTGAAGCCGTTAAGGGATGTATCTGTAGTAAAATCCCTAAAAGCTACTCAATTTGTTGGATTGGACTAAAATCACGTCTGATCGATTTTTAACCAAGAAATTGAACTCGATTTCGAGAATCGAATTTTAAGCGCGTCATAATTCTTATTTTTAGGATCTTGTCTCATCGCTCGTCAATTTATTGACGAGTCCGAAATTTCAAGAAAGAAATTATCGGAAGAAAAATTGAAGATCAAAAGAAAATAGAAAGGGAAAGAAAAAGAAAAGAAAAAGAAAAGAATGATACCATGTGGTGTTATATTAGTTATTTATTTTCTCTCCCTCTCTATTCTTTTCTTTCTTTTTCTTTTTTCTCTCTTTTCTCTCTCTTCTCTCCCCTCCCCCTCGTGCGTTTTTCCCCCACCGAACATTTGCCCCCTTGCCAAATTCAATTTGGCTTCTTCTCTCTCCCCATTTGACCAGTCAAATTTTCCTCTCCTCTCTCTCTCATCTCTCTCTTTCACACCTTCTCTCCCTCAGCTCTCTTTGATGTGCGAACAAAACCGAACCAGAAGCGGACAGAAGCGGAGGAGCTCGCCGAAGCCGTCGCCACCCGCACCGCCGCCCGGACGCCCAGCGATCGCCGCCGTTCCGCCGTCCGCGCGCCCCCGCGTCCGCCGTGCACCGCCAACCCATTTCCTCACGCTAGGCGTTTCCCCCGTGCGAATCCGCCTTTGCCAGCCCCCGTTCCGCCCCCGTTCAGCCGCCTCGAGCCGCCGCTCGCCGCCGTCCCGACTCTCCGGCATCCCTCTCACCCTTCGCCGGCCTCCCCTCGCCGTTTTGGCCGCCAGATCTGCTCCGACAAGCCAAGGGCAGAAACCCATGAAATGGGTTTCCAGCTGGTTCGGGCCCGTTTTGGGCCGTTTTCAGGCCCCGAACCCGAGCCGTGCTTTAGAAGAATCGTTCCTCGCGTTGCCGCCGTCGGATTGATCCGATTTGCGCGCAATTTGGTGAGTAATCTCACTAATCCTGGATTAGTTGGCTAATTATGCTTAAGGTTTGTTTAGTTTTAATTAATTATGTTTAGGTTGTTAAATTAGTATAAATTAGCAATTATTAGTCAATTGTGATGCGATTTAGATAAATTGATTGTGTAATTAACAAGTAGACGTGGTTTACTATTTATTGGAAGCATCTCGGGAATTTTCCGACCCCTAATCGGGCTTCAATTTGGCGATTCGGGCCTAAGTGAGATTTTTGGCATTTAAATATTAATTTTTTGGAATTAAATTAAATAATTATTTATTTTCTGAAAATTCAAGGGAGATGGTCCGGAACCGGAATATTATGCGGATGACTGTGGTGAAGTCCGTTTATTTAATCAGGCTTTATTTTGAGCTAAATTGAATTTTTAATATTAATTATTTAATTTTTGAAATTAATTAATTATTTATTTATTTCCTGAAAATTCAAGTAGGATGGCCCGTGACCGAAAATTTATGCTGGCGATCGTGGTGCAGTCCATTTATTTAATTGGGCCTTATTTTGAGTTAAACGGAATTTTTAATGTTTAATAATTAATTTTCGAAATTAATTAATAATTAATTATTTTTCGGAAATTAAGATTGAGATGGCCGACGACCAAAACCTCGTTTATTGTCGTAGCACAGTCTGTTTATTTATTTGAGCTTTGAATTGTGCCAAATAGAATTGAATGTGGAATTTAGGATATATTCTCTAAATGGTTAAATGAGAAATTTGTTGATTATTGAAAGTTATTTCATTGGTCGAGAAATTGAATTTTGAAAGTGGCGAGTGTGGGGCCGTGATTATTATCGAAAGTGGTCGAGTGGGACCGTAAAGCCATTGAATTTTGAAAGTGGTCGAGTGGGACCGTAAAGCCATTGAATTTTGAAAGTGGTCGAGTGGGACCGTAAAGCCATTGATTATCGAAAGTGGTTTGATCGTAAAGCCATTGATTATCGAAAGTGGTCGAGTGGGACCGTAAAGCCATTGAATTTTGAAAGTGGTCGAGTGGGACCGTTTGAATTTTGAAAGTGGTCAAGTGGGACCGTAAAGCCATTGATTATCGAAAGTGGTCGAGTAGGACCGTAAAGCCATTGATTATCGAAAGTGGTCGAGTGGGATCGTAAAGCCATTGAATTTTGAAAGTGGTTGAGTGGGATCGTAAAGCCATTGATTATCGAAAGTGATCGAGTGGGACCATAAAGCCATTGATTATCGAAAGTGATCGAGTGGGACCGTAAAGCCATTGATTATCGAAAGTGGTTGAGTGGGACCGTAAAGCCATTGAATTTTGAAAGTGGTCGAGTGGGATCGTAAAGCCATTGAATATCGAAAGTGGTCGAGTGGGACCGTAAAGCCATTGAGTATCGAAAGTGGTCGAGCGGGACCGTAAAGCCATTAAATATTGAATGTTGTCGAGTGGTGGACTGTGTCTTCCACCTTTGCTTAAGATGTGATCTGAGGATCGCAGTTCGTAATTGATGATTGAGATGGAATAATCGAATTGACCTAGAATGGTCCGTCTGTCATATAATCGACTAGGTTGATTGATCATTGCTTTGATTTGATGTTGTGAATTGATTGACTGAATGGAAATGACCGTGAGTGGTCTTGTTGGCTTGTAATCAACTAGATCGATTTGATCGATGCTTCGATCGGAGATATGACTGTTTGAGTGCCTATTGTGAATTGTATTGACTTGCAGGTGGGATCTGAGGCCAAGGTACGTCTTCTGCCCTGTGCGTGTATAGGCAACCTATAGTATAATGGTTTACTAATCGGGCTTAGTGGGGTAGAACTCGCTGAGACGTAGTCTCATCCCAGTTTGGGGAAAACATTTCAGGACCCCGATGAGGAGCTAATGAAAAGGAGTCTGAGAAGGAGAACTCGGAGGTGAAACTCGAGGAGAAGGATTTTTGGAAGAAGAATAAAATCCCGAGAAGGGCCTTGAATACAGCCCGGATGGCTGAGAGTTTATATTATTTTGAGATCTCCTTTTTGATGTGATTAGTTATGAGGTGATTTGTGTTTTGTATAAAAGCTTGGTTATAAATTTCAATATGAAAAATATGGCCCTGCTTTTCTATCCCATCGTTTTGTTGTCTGGGGATTTTAACTGCTTTTGCATGTGCTTAATAAATAAAAGGGTCGGCGATACATAGTCCTGGGATATCGCATTATAAAATCGACCAAGTTTGAAGGATGTGTGCGTGCCCGAGGATCGGGGCGTGACATTCTCTCTTCTACCCTCTCGGTGGAAGGGTGAAAGGAAATGCCAACATTGATTGCAATGATGAGGGTGCACTCTATTTGGAGGCGAAAGCTCACTTCGACCTGTCCAAAGTCCTTTCGTACACGGACATCGACCAGCTGTAGCAATTCCTCCCATTCTCTCCATACAGAGTCAGTACCAACAATGAGGATCAAGTCATTATAGGGGACCAAGCCAACCTTTTTGACTGCGATGGCATCAAGATCGGCATCTGCATCTCTCACAAGATTGCTAATGTCGCGTCGGTCTCTGCTTTTCTCAATGCATGGTCTGCAATTGCCAACATTGGCATTGACGGTGAAGCGAGCCTCATCACTCCCTTCCTGAAAGCATTTGAGCTCTTCCAACCAAAGGACATAAACTTCCAAATTCCATCTAGAGTCATCAGCAAAGAGAAGCTTTCCACCAAGAGGTTTTGTTTCGATGGTGATGGCTAGCCTCAGGGCCAAGTTCAGTGGTGCCAATCCTACTCGCGTTGAGGCCGTGACTGCCCTCATATGGAAATCCGCCTTAGAGGCGGCAAGGAAGAGGCCAGAGTGTAAGGAGAAGTATCCCCCATTATGACATCCTAATTTTCCAATTCTGTTTTCAATTTAATAAGTTGGGCTTTTAATCAACGTGCTTACAGTTCTATTCTCTGAATTGATCATTCACGAGATAACTAAATTATCTGGTAAAGCCATTAAGAGATTTTAACTCAATTGACTTGAGAATTCGACTAGAAACCGACTTCTCGACTGTGCTAATCTACAAGGGTCATTATAGCACCGTCAAAATCGATTAGAGACCGGAGATAGGTTGATTCGATAGAGGTATATGATTAGTGTGTGGGTGATTTCACCGGATTACAAAAATTTTGTCGAACGGCACTAGATCGATTTTTTTGTCACTTCTATACCCTGTGTCCATATTTGAAATCTCGAGATTTTCACAACAACCGAGAGTCGCCAATTTCTCGAAGATGTACAATGTGGCTCGAAAATAAGGGTGCGCATGGCAATGTTTCTATTCCGATGAACTATTTCTTTTTAGAAATAGTTTGTTTCTATTTCTACTCCAGAAATAATTTTTGAGTAAAATAAGATGTTTGGTAATTATACAAAATTTCTATTATTGGAATAGAAAAAGAATAAAAATGTGATCGGTAAAAATTTATAATTTGTTTTTTCTTCTTACTCATTGACTATTGACTGCTACTCACCACCGCCCAACTGCTACACGACCATTGCACCACTACCGATCTTCGTCGCCAACCACCGCCGTAAGATTGCTATCCATCAGCTACAGGAGGGGGCAACGGCTGATGGGCTGTGGGTGGCTGTCGGTTGCGACAGTTGGCGGTCATGTGATGGCAGGCGACGGTTGTGCAGCGATCGTGTGGTGGTTAGCGATGGTAGGCTGCTAACAATGAGACGGTGGCGGTCGTTGGTCGGTGGGGTGTAAGTAGCGGCCAGTGGGCTACGGGCGGCAGCGACTGTTGCTGGTAGTCGCCGACAGTTGGCTACCGATGGTGGCTGCGGGCGGCAAGAGGTGGCTGACGGTTGGCAAGCGGTTAGCGGTGGCTGCAATAAGGAAGAAGAACAAAAGAGAAATAGAAAAGAAAAAAAAAAGTTATTTTTAGAAATTGTTCCCAAGACCAAGAAGCTACTTTTTTTGTTTATTATTTCTGTTCCAAATCTATTCCCCAGCCACTTTTCTATTCCGGAGGATAGAAAAATAAGTTGGCATTTCCAAATAGATTTCTATTCTTTTTTTATTCTAGGGAGCAAAAGAATAGAAATCGTGAGAAATAGAAATGTTACCATGCAAGGTACAACTTCAGTATATTCATGATTTACCATAAATGAAATAAGAATAAATTATGAAATCTTTTTCCCAAGGAGATTGATAATTTTATAGGTAGCTATATATCATTTTCTATAGTTGGCTTCACAGGCTTGGAGTAGCAACCTTAAAAAAACACGGTCCTCAAAAGCGGATGACTCTGAGTCCCATTTCCTTCCATTTTCCGATAATTGATAAGGCTTAGCTGGATTAAGATACTCAAGTGGATACTTGGGCGTCCGAATTTCCATATCTCCGTCCAACATCTTCACGACAGTGCTCATCGCTAGCCATGCCTTCAGCTTGTACTAAATGCACAATAAAGCCACCTTCAACATCCTCAATGCCTTCTCTCGTGCACCTCAGGAACCCCACAAAGAGAGACCATCACCAACAACTCGCCATTCTGTAGCATGTCCCATGTCCACTGCGGAAGCCAATGCCTAGACTCACTCAAGTTCGGGTTGTGATTTCTCCTCCTCCCCACGATCTCGAACAGAAGCATCCTATACACATCGCACTTGTATTTAATGGGATACGGCTTCCACATCTCAGGCATTGCGTACCTAGGGTTCCACAAAACCCCATCAGGAGGATCCAACTGCTTCCCCTGTTGTGGAGCTTGGCAAGCTCAAAGTCCATGACCTTTGAGGTTAGGTTCTGATCCAGGAGGATGTTCCCAAGCTTTATGTCATAGTGGACTATCCTTTGCTCACATTCCTCATGCAAGTAGGTGATTCCCTTTACCGTCCCCACCGCAATCTCATTTATCTCACACCAATTGATTGCTGACTTGTCCCCGAACAGGAGCCCATCAAGGGACCCATTTTCCATGTACTCGTAGACGAGCGCCATCGTGGTTGGGTCGAAGCAAAAGCCGTAGAGCTTGATGAGGTTGATGTGGTGAGTTCTTCTGATGGAGCTCACCTCTGCCAAGAACTGCTCCTCGATCCTATTGTGGTGGGCATTTGAGAGCACTTTGACAGCCACCAGAGTTCCGTTCGACAACTCACCTTTGTAAACAAATTCGTAAGCACCGGAACTGAGCAAGGTGGCGTAATCTCTGGTATAAACAGCTAGCTGCTCCAAAGAAAATATGGTGGGCTTTAGGAATCGCTCAAGGGTACCGAACTGATCGGGCACTTCCCAATTGTGTACTGGTGAGATAGCTACAGGGCCGACAGAGATTACTTGGGATGGCGAAGAATGAACAACTTGTGTAGCTTCCCTAGCATAGCTTGGGATCGCTTTCTTCAAACATTTGATAAGGAAGTACACAACAGCAGCGGCTGCTGCAATCCCCTCCACACCTGAAACTGAAAACAGATTGCGGTGATAGCATTGTTAAAAGTTTTATCACAATATCAAATTACGAACATCATACGTAGGTTCATGTTCCACTTACTAATGACAAGCACTGAGAACCCATGCCTCCTTAGGTTGATTGGTTCATTGACACGACCGGAATGAATTGGTGAGTCTTTATTGAACTTGAAGAATCATGTTTGAAGGAGCTCATCTCTTCTAAGCAGAATCGAACCGAATCTTCTTGTGGGATCAAGAACTTCTCTCGTTGCAAGCTTGTTAATTAAGCAACACTTTTCCCTCCAACTTTGGTTACACAAAGTACAAACATCCATAGAGACGTCTGTTTTTTATTTAGCTTTTGACTTGGACAAGCGTGCATCCATGGTTTAAGCTTAGTGCGGTTTGTTAAAGGGAGTTCAGCTTCGAGGCATCTTTGCAGAAAAGCAAATTCAAATTGATGTGCTTCGGTCAACAGCTTGTGCAATCTTTCCACTGAAAATACTCCATCCATTTTCGACGCTGTTGTATTATCCACATGTCAGCTTACCTGACTCTCATTGCACATGGCAACGTTTCTATTCAGGGGGAACTATTTCTTTTCATAAATAGTTTTTTTCTATTTCTACTCCAGGAACAATTTCTAAGTAAAATAAATTATTTGGTAATTATACAAAATTTATATTATTGGAATAGAAAAAGGAAATAAATGCGTTTGGTAAAAATTTATAAATTTTTGTATTTATTTGTATTTCTTCTTATTCACGGACCACTAACCGTCGCTTGCCATTGCATGACTGCCACCCACCACTGCACGACCACCGCACGACCGTTGACGATCATCGCACGCCGCACGACTATCGACCACCGGTGTAGGATTGCCACCCACCGGCCGCGGGAGGGGGCGGCGACTGATAGGCTATGGGCGGTAGTCGACAGCGATAGTCGGCGATCGTGCGGCGGTCGTGTGACAGTTGGTGATGGTAGGCTGCCGATGGATGGTGGCGGTAGTCGATCGGATGACGATTGGCGGTCGTGCAATGGCGGTCGGTGGTCGTATGACGTTGGTGATGATAGGCTGCCGGCGGACGGTGGTGGTTGTCGGCTAGTGGGCTATGGGCGGCGACGACCATTGTCGGTAGCCGCCGGTGGTCGGCTGCCGACGGTGGCCACAGGCAGCAAGAGGTGGCCAACGGCAACAAGGAAGAAGAATAAAAGAGAAATAGAAAAGAAAAATCAAAACTTATTTCTAGAAATTATTCCGAGAGAACGGGAAGTTACTTTTTTTTTTTCTTCTTTCTAATCCAAATATATTCCTTAGCCACTTTTCTATTCTAGGGAATAGAAAAATAAGTTGGGGTTACCAAACAGATTTTTGGTATTTTTTCGTTATAGGGAACAAAAGAATAGAAATCGGGAGAAATATAAACATTACCATGCACGCTCTAATCGACCACGGGTCAATTGCACTAAAAATTCATAAAAGCTACCCGGTATGCTAAGTCATGCTAAAATCACACCAGATTAAAATTAATCGCAAATTTAAACCCAATTTCAAAAATTAAAAGTTCTGTCATGTCACGGTTTATTTGAGGAACATCGACTCATCCTCCAAACATTTTTCTGCAAACCGAGATTTTTGGTAAAAATTCAAAGTAGGGCCGTTTTGGACTGGGAAAATTAGAGGACCATTTTTTGTCGCATTTTTGGGATTCAAGTTGGACAAATTGACGAGGAAAAATGTGAATTCAAGTGTGGGCATCTTGGTTGGATTTATGGGCTTCAATTGGGCTTGTTTAGAGTTGAAATTGAATTGAATTTGGATGGCAAATGTCCAAATTCGTAGGTCCTTGGGGTGTGCAACATTTGAGGCACCAAATGAAGCTTGTAGGGGAAGTTTGAAGGGGAATTGGCTGCTTTGGATAGGGCAGAGCTAGTGGGGGCAAGTAATGATCAAATAATAGGATATTTGTGGTCAAAGGGGAGCCCCCAAAGCTTCTGCAATCTTCTTCTCTTTCATCCAGCCACCTTTATCCATTGTTGATCAAAGTTTGAGCTCCAAAAATTAGAGAGAAATCGGAGAGAGTTCCCCCTTGCCCATTGACACCCTTGATGCCGTCTAGTGCTTTGTTGCTCGCCCACCGTGCCACCCGCAAGCCAAGCTAGCATTGTTCGCCTCCCTGCTCATGTTCGCTCGTCCTCGCGCCCTTGTTCGACATAGCCAAGCCGCATTGCAGCCGTCCCAAGTCGTGTGGCTGCTCATCCAAGCCATCGACCACCTCCGCCTGGTCCACTGCTGCCACCACCATCCCACCATGTCCCTTTCCCAAGCTGAGCAACCCCTTCGACCGGTCCACCGCAATCCAAGTTTGCAACAAAAGAAGGAAATTCTAGTGGGTCTAGCAAATGGAAGAAGAACAAGAAGCCTTGTCAACACTATGGTGGAACTAATCATCAATCCTTTAGATGTTGGAGGAAGCCTAATGCTAAGTGCAAAAGATATCACAAGTTCGGTCACATGGAACCAATCTGCTAAGAGAACAATTACCAGCAAGTAGGAGAAGCACATATAGTAGTGAATGAGACTAAGGAAAAGCACTTGTTTGTAACTTCCTAGTCTGGCTATTCTTTTGAGAATGATGCATGGTTGGTGGATAATGGCTGTACCAATCATATGATTGGCAATTTGAAGCTGTTTAGGAGTCTAGATAAGTTAGTCAAGTCCAAAGTCAGAATTGGCAATGGACAGTATATTGAAGTGCAAGGGAAAGGTACAGTGGCTATTGAAAGAAATCAAGAGGTGAAGCTAATCAATGATGTTCTCTTTGTGCCAAAAATTGACCAGAATCTATTGAGTATTGGTCAATTAATTGAGAATGGCTATAAGGTGAAGTTTGAAGGGAAGGAATGCCTTATTAATAATGCAGATAACAAAGAAGTGCTAAGAATGCCAATGAGGGACAAGAGCTTCTTGTTCAAGCTACAAGAGATGCAACAAATGGCTTTAAAGTGCAAAGAAAAAAATGCAGAGCTATGACATAAAATGCTTGGGCATGTTCATAGGAAGAATATGTTGTTTATGCAAAGGAATAGCTTGGCAGGTGACTTGCTAAGTTTGGATGAGGAATTTTCATAGTGTAGAACTTGTCTTCTTGGCAAGCAAGCCAGATTTCCTTTCAAAGGAGGAGGTTGGAGAGCATGTGAGAAGCTACAATTAGTCCACACAAATTTATGTGGACCTATGTCTGAGTCATCTCTCAGTGGTATCTGTATTTCATTACTTTCACAGATGACATGACTAGGATGAGTTGGATTTATTTTCTACGAGCCAAGTCTGAAGTTGCTGATGTGTTTGTGAAGTTCAAAGCCTTAGTTGAGAATCAGAGTTGGAAGAAAATTAAAATACTTAAGTCTGATAATGGTTATGAGTATACTGCTCACAATTTTAAGTTGAACTGTGAACAAGCAGGCATTGTGCAGCAGTTCACTACTCCTTATTCACATCAACAAAATGGGGTCGATGAGAGGTAAAACAGAAGCATTATGGAGATGGTCATATGTATGATGCAGGAGAAGATGTTACCTAAGAAGTTTTGGGCTGAGGCAGCTAATACTGCAGTGTTTCTATTGAATAGATTGCCCACAAAGGCCTTAGAGAGGTCAACACCTTTAGAAGTTTGATATGGTGTTAAACCTTCTGTGAAGAATTTGAAAGTTTTTGGGTGTTTATGTTATTCTCATGTTCCTCAGGTCAAGAGGTACAAGCTGGATCAAAGATCTGAGCTTGGAATCTTCATTGGGTACAGTCTCCAATCAAAGGCTTACAAGATTTTTTACCCTATGATAGGGAAGGTGATTGTGAGCATAGATGTTGCTTTTCTAGAGGAAGATAAGTGGAATTGGATGGAAGAAAATAATGCAGGATAATAGCAATTTGCAAAATAACAACTTGCAACAATTGTAGAGGTCGATGAAGTTGTGGATGGATTGGAATATAGTATGGATGATCTGCTAGTAAGAGGCACAAGGTCACTTGCTTAAATCTATGAAAGAACCAATGTGACAGTGCTTGAACCATCTAATTTTGTGGAAGCTAAGGAGGATCGGAGGTGGATTGTAGCAATGTAAGAGGAGTTTGCAATGATTCAGAAAAACCACACATGGGGCCTTGTTAACAAACCATCTGATAAGAATGTGATTGGGGTTAAGTGGGTGTTTAGAACAAAACTTAATCCTAATGGTTCTATCAACAAACACAAAGCCAGACTGATTGTGAAAGGCTATGTACAAATATGGGGAGTAGACTATTCTGAAAGATTTGCTCTTGTTGCAAGGCTTGATACAATCAGGCTACTATTAGCTGTTACAGCAAAGAAGGGGTGGCCTATATTTCAGTTAGATGCCAAGTCTGCATTTCTGAATGGAGAGCTCGAGGAGGAGATTTTTGTTGAACAACCTAAAGGCTTCAGTATCAAATGGCAAGAAGAGAAGGTATACATATTGAGGAAAGCTCTATATGGACTGAAGCAGACTCCAAGAGCTTGGTATGGGAAGATAAACCGATATTTACAAGATTTTGGCTTTGTAAGAAGCTTGAATGAGTTCATTCTTTATGTCAAGAGGGTGAATCATAGTGTTGTAATTCAGTCACTCTATGTAGATGATTTATTGGTGACAGGGAATGGTGTGCAACTGTTAAAAAGGGTGAAGCAAGGTTTGTTTGCAAGTTTTGAGATGTCAGACTTGGGAAAGATGGCTTATTTCTTGGGTATGGAAGTCAAACAAGCTTCACATGAGATCTTCATCTGCCAGAAAAAATACATGAAGGAAATTCTGAAGAAGTTTTAGATGGAAGATTGTAGAAGTGTAAGCACTCATATGGCTGCTAAGGAGAAGCCATAGAAGAATGATGGAACGGTTGCAGTAGATGTTTCTTTGTATAGAAGCTTGATTGGATGTCTCATATATCTTACAACAACCATACCAAATATTTTATTTGCTGTGAGTATTCTATCCAGGTTCATGAGTAGTCTTAGTCAATTACATTTGGTTGTTGCAAAAAGGGTTTTGAGATACCTCAATGGAACATTGTTCTTTGGTGTGAAGTTTAAGAAAGGTCAGAAGTTTAAGTTGTATGGCTTTTCTGATAGTGACTAGGCTAGCTTAGTGGATGACATGAAAAGTACATCAGGTACTTGCTTCACTCTTGGTTCTACTTGTTTCTCCTAGTGTTCCAAAAAGCAAGAGATTGTAGCTCGAGTCCACTACGGAGGCTGAGTTTAAAACAGCTATTGTAGCTGCAAATCAAGCTTTGTGATTGAAAAAGATAATGAAGGATATGTGGTTGAATTCGGTGATTGCATTGAAGTTAATGTGGACAATCAGGTTGCATTAGCAATATCACAGAATCCAGTTTTTTATGGGAAAACCAAGCATTTTAAAGTCAAATTCTTCTTTTGGCGTGAAGTGCAACAAAGTGGTGAAGTTAAGTTGGTCTATTGCAAATTTGAAGCTTGTGGACATGTTCACAAAGCCACTTCAGGCTGGAAGATTTGAGCTATTAAGAGAGAAAATAGGAGTGCAACTGATCCAAGGAGGATCTTGTTGGAGCTGTGTTTCAGATCTTTGCTGCTTGATGTTCTGTTTTTTTTTATTATTATTCATTCAAGTTTATTTGTTAGGCGATTGGTTTGTTAGCTATTTTCTAGGAAGTGGAACAAGTTTGTATTGTACGTTTGTGTGTGCTTTCAAAACAAGTTCTTATTTAGCTTGTGCTTGACAATTTTTTACTTAAAGAATGAAGTTCAATGTAACAGAAGTATTTTTACCAAAAAAAAAAATGTAACAGAAGTGGAAGTTCCAGCAAGAGTTGAGACTTCTAGGCTCTTTTCAAGCCTGTTCGGACACCGCTGGGTGTCATTGCAAGCTTGTTTGTTGCTCACTTCTGTGTTGTCATTGTCGTGGACTCACTAGCCTGCTAAACTGGTGAATTTACTTACTGAACTATACCTAGGGAGTTAATGACGCTTAGTGGATAATTAGTTTGGGCTAATTAGGGTTTAGGTGGTTAGTTAGAATATATTAGTGATTTAATTATCCGTTTGTACATATTAGGTGGTTAGAACTGATAAATTAGGAACTAAAGTAGTTGTACTATTTATCTAGATAGGTTCGGAAATTTTCTAGGCCCGTTTAGGTGGTTAGATTAGCGTTTCCAACCTAAGTTGCTATTTATTGCATTTAAATTGATTTATTTAATTAATTTGTGTATTTATTTAATTATTTAATATGTTCCAGAAATTATACCGGGATAGTCAATGACCAGAATTTCGTGTTGATTGCAATGATGTGTTTGGTTTATTTAATTGAGTGTTAATTTGTATAAATTGAGTGGTGATTGGAATTTTGGTTATTTATTCCAAAATTGTGAAATTTCAATATTTAATTAGAAAATCCGGGTGTCGGGTTTTAACACCGAAAGTGGTTTTAAGGACTATATCAAACCATGAGATTTTAAAAAGGAAGAGGTCAGTTTTCTGGTTCAAATTGACCGTGTACTCACACACGATTATTTTACTGTGTATTTTTAATACAAAAAAATAGGCTAGGTTCACTATTTTAATTAAGATATTTGAATGCAATGCACGGTATCCTAGGCCGAGATTGAATGGTCGTGTGTTGATTAAGAGAACCCGTCCCCGAAATGAGTCAGGTGGACGTAACCCTATATTGGATGCCCTATCAATGGATGCCGGTCACAGTAGAGACTAGACCGATGCTCCTATATGGAATGCCGTTGACGTAGTGACATTGCCGCGCACACTGGGGTGAGGTGATGTTTGGTTACATCAGAAGACTGCCGAACATCGAGTAGGTTGTGCCCGTGTGTGGCCGTGATTAAAAAGTTTGGAATGCATACTGAGTGAAATTGATGCGCCGGGTTATGAGACAAAATAGTGTGGCACGGTATAGAATGTGTCATAACAATTTGGCCATATAATCGGGACCCTTGTGCTTATTGAGATGAAAGTGGTGGTGTTCCAATTGGTTGAGTGTGATTCCTGCATATGGTTGTGTATTTGAACTATGCTGACCTACAGGGAAAAACTGAGATGAGGTAAGTCTCTGTGATTGTGTGACTGTGTAGTTGTATGGCTAGACGTATTTCTTTCCTAATTAAAGTTTAAGGGCTGAACTTGCTGAGACATTATCTCACCTCGTCGTGGGCTTTAATATTTTCAGGTCCTTAGATGACGGCTCCTTCAGAATATTTTGGTCGGCCCATGAGGGTTACAGAGTGGAGTTTTGACTACCCTTTTCCCGGGGGTCACTGGGTCTATGAACTCGTGGTGACCATTGTTTGGGTCGATGAGGGCTTACCCTAGAGGGTACCTTATCGATTCAGAGCGTGGTTTTGCCACGGATTCAAGGGACACAAGGTGGGTCCCCTCTAGGGTTTTAGATCCCCTCTGTAGTAGTCGATGCCGCTCTAGGTGAGAGTGTAGCTGACCCTTCTGATGGTGCTGTGGAGGACCCAAAGCCCCCGAAGCCTATGGAGACTGAAGGATCGGCGAATGTGTCCGACGAGTAGGTCTTAGGATAGCTTCTTTTGAGAGCCGGTCTTTTGTAGACTTTTGTCTATAGACTAGTACTGTCTATAAACCGAGGTGTTTATAAAAGTGTTTTTGTTGTAATTATGTTTCTTGCTTTTCTATCCCATGTTGGTTGTTGTTAGGGGTATTGTTTATTCGCCTCAGCATGCACAATAAAATGAATGCGTCAGTGACGCGTCTCGGGATGTCACAAATTTTATTGACCACCGAGGGATGGGCACGTGTTCGATGATCGAGGCATGACACCCATCATTAGCAATCACACATGGTGAACATCAGAAGCAGGATGAGGCCACAACCATTGCCTGAGACTGCCTTGGGCAATCTCTGGCAGTCCAGTGTTGCACCACTCATGGAAGCAAACAAGGGTGTCGAATTGCAGGACTTTGTAGGCATTCTCAGAAATTCAATAAGGGCAATAAATGGCCAATATATGAGCGCACTTCAAGGCCAAAAGGGACTGGCCAAGGCCTATGAGAGCCTCATGGTGGCCCAGAAGCTGGTGGCGTCGTCTCCTGGAGAGATCGAGCTCTACAGGTTCATTAGCTGGGCGAGGTTCTCCTTCTACAGGGTGCATTTTGGCTGGGAAAGGCCTTCTTGGGTGTGCACCACGAGTGTTCCATGAAAAATTCGGTGATTCTGATGGGTACAAGGTGTGGGGATGGGATCGAAGCATGGATCACCTTGGCTGAGCACGACATGATCGAATTCGAGCACAATGATGAGTTGCTACAATTCATTTCGCCAAAACCTTGATCATGAGAAGCGTGACCCAATGATCATAGTGATCCTTTATGGTTTGCTAGTTCATTTGCTTGATTTAAGTTTCATATGTTCGTTTGCTTTGTTAGATGCCATAACTGGTTAAAGGGTTTGTACGTTATTATCTGTGTGATTCAAACTGCAAAAGAAAGTATGTTTGAAGTCCCATCCCCGGACATTTTAAAAATGCTAAGTACTAAAGATTAACATATAGAGTTAGACATTCGTAATTAGTTCAGAAAATCAGTGACTTAGAAGTAGTTCAATACTTTAGCATTGCTTTCGAGGAACTTGGCCTATAAGGGCTGGACAAATTTATACAATTCTAGGCTTAAATCGTCTAATTTTCATTGTTTATTCCCCATTGATCTCCGGCACTTCGTCAGCGAATTCTAGCTGCATTTGGATGGAAATATAAAATATACCTCGAGGATAAAAAGTAAGACTATAAACCAAAACCTGTCACAAAGTAATAACCAAAATTGGACACGGCCGACAGTACAATGACCATTTTGTACCTTCTCCTCAAAAGTTTTATCCTCTCGTATCATGTTAGTGTCACGTGTTCATATTCAATACCTAGTCAGCATTTCCCATTGACATTTGAATGGCAATGGGACTTTTGTCCCACAATTGTGATTGAACTTGAGATAAAATATGAGGATCAAAATTAATCATGAACGATAGTCCAGCGCCATATTTGTAAGTCTCCATGATATATAAATCTTACTGGACTAAGATTCTATTAAGGAATTGACCCATGGTGGCCATACTTCATCCTATCAAATGTGTAAGAATCATACAAAAGTGCATATCTTTCTTTAAAAAGGGTTGGGCATTAATGGTTGACTAACGGTTTTACAGTTCGTCCAAAAAATGGCAAAGGAGACACCGTATCGCTTATGGCCTGATTGTTTAACGTGTCTAAAGCATCAACATATGATTGAAAATTCCTGGAAAGGCCATCATTGGCCTCTGGCAAGGTCCCTTGCCCTAGCAAGGCCGTACCTCCCCCGAGGTCGGCAATGGCATCTCGTCCTCGCCGCCTTTGGCCACGGTTAGTTGAGGGTCCAACAAGGGTCCCCATGCTTGTCGCCGGTGAAAGCATCTCGACTCTTGTCCTTGCCAGCAGCCAACAACCCCCACTGATCATCAGGAAGGCTAGGGACTGGTGGAGGGAAATAAGGAGAAAAGACATAGGAAAGAAGGAAAGAATAGAAGGATAAAAAAAATTGAAAAATTAATAAAAAATGCGAAGAAATATTTAAAAGTTAAAATAAAATCTCCACCTCAGTGCCAGCCATTTGACATAGGATGCCTAGCATCCATGTCAGTAATTTTTGACTTAAATTGGCCGGATAGAATTCGTCAGCATCAATATAAAGAGGTTTAAAACTAAAATGGTTCAATTAAAACATTTACGATTAAATTGGTATCAATGCAACAGGTTGAGAACTTGATCAACATTACAAAGGAAAAAAAAAAATCACCTTGGTACAGTATTTTTTATAAACATTTTTCAAATTTCCTTGACTTTGGATTTGTGGACCGGCATTAACGGGTTAAATCCTTGTTGCGCTGCTAGCCATTGGATTGGTCCGAATTAGGTCTTGGAAAAGAGGACTTACAGTGCTAAAAATTTCCTTATATTAGTGAAAATGTTGTTGGAGAAATCATAAGATTATTCAAAAGTATGATACTGGGGATAAAATTCTCTCCATTACGATAGATAATGCCAGCGCTAAAACCTCCAAGGTTAGGAATCTGATCCCACAACTTATACCTACTTGCAATGAACTTTTCTGAGGCAGCCTGAGTCGCCATGAAGAGATATCCCTTTTTTGCGCTCTTCTGTATCTTGTCTTGTTAATTAAACTTTTAGACCTGAGGATGCAGCTGTGCTCCGAGGTTTAGGCTGGGAGAGAATTCCCTTGTTTTTCCTTCCTTTAAATTGAATCTTGGCGCAATTCTGACCACACATGAATAACGTAGACGTGCCACATGATTATTTGGTCCTTATAGACTAATTCGTATTTGCCTGAACTCATTTTACTAAATCAAGCCGATAGAACCTTTTGCATAGTATAGCCATCACATCATTTATAAACCAGGTCTATCCAATAAATGGTTTGGGGCTCTTTTGGACGTTAGACACAACCTGCAATGAGCTAATTTATATAGTACCAAACCCGTCCATGATTGTGAAATGTGATGAATACTGAGATAGCAATTTGCAGATGTATCGAAGCCACCAATTGGACACAGTAAGCTAGTTCTCGAGTGAAGTTGATGTGCATGTTCTGTTCAATACTCTTAGAACATGGAGTTTATTAGGTGTTGCTGCCGATAGCTATATTGGTAGGTTATGCGGGGAGTGTGTGCAAGATATCGCGCCAACCATAGGATGACAACTTCATCCATCTAAGTGACTATAGCACCGTACTGCCTGACTGAGGCGAATCGGAACGGGGAAACCTCCCCGCCCCACCTGACCATTCTGTTCTGCTTTAAAAGACAGTTACCACTATTGGAGATACAAATAATATGAGAATTTCTTCAGTTGTATTTCAAACATGTAACTGGTATACATGTTCGGGTAAGGCTGTTTCTTTTTTCTGATAACGTAACTGGTATGCACGAATGGATTGCACGCATTAAGTATTCGCCCTTTAGTGGACATGAGTTGCAGCACACTTTCATGCAACGTAGGGAGAAGTCACGTGCACTCAGTGAAATTCAACTTATCTAATTTTAGATAGGATATGCATGAGGTGGCAATTCTCCCCTTTTTTTTCTGCCATTCATTATGCAATTGTAACGATAACAGTTTAAGACAGACATGGTTATTGAAAGCTTTAGGGATTTCTCGAACTTTTTAATGATAAAACGAAGACATTATTCATATGTCATTAATCATCTAGTTCCCTTTCTATTATCATTCTGCTCATGATATCGGAGCGATTGCCCTAGAAAGAGGGTGATGCTTTTATTTTAAAACCTCTTGTGGATGCCCTGAGGGACAAATTCTTTAAACATTACATGGATTTATCATTCTGCTCATGATATCGGATCGATTGCCCTAGAAAGAGGGTGATGCTTTTATTTTAAAACCTCTTGTGGATGCCCTGAGGGACAAATTCTTTAAACATTACATGGATATTCTACCTTAAAGATTCCTTAAGTATTACATGCAAACGAAGGGAGGTTCGTGGAGAAGAAAAAGAAGAGAGAGAGAGAGAGAGAGAGCGTTTTTCATTGGGAGAGAGCGCACGAGAAGAAGACCAAAGGGCAGAAGCTTACTTTGAAGATTTGACCGACAAATGTAGTCAAAATTGGCTCAATTTTTAATATGTTGTTCTTGTGATCAAGACCTACGAGTTGATCGGTTTTGCTCATTGAAATCTTTCTCCAAGTTACTCCTCATAATCTCCAACCGTGGGTTCGATTTTTTTAGCTCCAGTTGTGCTATTCAACCTTTGTTGTGATGAAATACCATTGTATTTTTCATTTTGAACATCTAGCGTGTGACTACAGAAGAACCTTTTTATATCTTGTTGTTCTTGATGATTAGTGGAAGTTTTTTTAGTAGCCTATGGTTTTTCTCATTTTGGATTTTTCACGTAAAAATTTTGGTGTTGTTCATGTCTCTTTCACATTCCAGCATCATATAAACAAGCCTGTAACTCATCTGTGACCGTTTGTGCAAACCTTTCATGTTAAGACTCTAGTTGGGTTATTGACTCCACAGCAAAATTTTTATGTCACTTCACGACATGACTACTTTACATCCCATCACCGTAGTGATATTGATTGTGCTATGATGGGAAACAATGATGTTTATAAAGTTAATCAGCATGGAAATGTATATCTTCAGATTGATGTTGGATGTAATTTGCCTTTGAAAAATGTGAGACATGTTTCGGATATTCAACTTTACCTAATCTTCACGGGTGCCTTTTGCAATTCCTTCTATGATGACAAGTGAAAATTGACTAAGGGTTCCATGGTAGTGGCTAAGGGTAAAAAGACTGCATTCTCTACACCATGTAAGCTAAGTTGATCAGGGAAGAGGTAAATGCAGTGGAGAACTCCTCAATTGACTTATGGCATATGAGAGTTGGTCATCTTAGTAAGAAGGGGCTTGAAACTCTTATTAGAAAGAATATTTTACCATTGAAGAAGAGAAATCTATAGGAATGCCTAGCAAATAAGCAACATAGATTTCCATTGGCAAAAGAACAGTGCAAGTGCCAAAATTTAGCACTGGGGGACACTTGAGTACCAAAAGTTATAAAAAGTACACTTAAGTGTAATTTTTTTTTAAAAAAAAATTGGGACACATGAGTGCCAAGTCCAGCAATGTTCACCAGAAATCCTACATGGCATTTTTTTAATAATATAACTTACTTACATGGCTTGTCGAAGAGATGAGTTAGTAAAGAAGTACCAAAATGAAGTCCTTTTTCATCTTTTGGATTTTAATATAAATATTAATTAAATTAAATTATTAAGAAAGAAAGGAGATGAAGATTGTATAAGGTGAGGGCTCAGCCCTTGCCGTCACCTCCTCACCGCTGCACCGACAATGGTGGGGGGGGGGGGTTGGCCGGCGTCACCGTGCTTTAGTTAGGTGCCAGTGTCAGGGTCGGTGACCCTAACTGACTGATAGCAAGGCCCCCCGAGCAGACGGGGGCCCTTAACCCAACCAGGAGAGGGCCAACGACCCTCACGAAATCTAGGGAAGGGCTGTGACCTTTGCCCTAGATTTGGGCAAGGGCTTGCAGGCTTTTTGTTGCTAATCGATAAGGTTGCCGACCCACGGCCGGGGCCCAATGATGCAAACCAACTCCCCCCCCCACCCACTAGCACTTCACGGCGATGGTGGGGAGGTAGTAGCAATAAGGGCTTGCATAGCCTTCGCCCAACACTTCCAACTTCTTGTTCTTTTTTTTTTTCTAATTAAGTTTTAAATTTAGTTTAATTAATATTTATATTAAAATACAAACTAAGGCAAAATGATTTTTTTTTGTTTGCTTATTTAGCCACGTTAGTATGTAAAACAACGTCGTTTTCGGCTTATCAAGCCATGTCATTGTGCAAAATAATGTTGTTTTGCATTTGTCTCATTGAAAAAACACTAGGTCAGCATTTTGGCTGAAATTTTCTTGCCTTTAGCACTTAACTGATCCATTCTTCTCTGACTTTAGTACTTAAGTGTACATTTCACCTAAGTATCCTCCCGTGCCAATTTTTGGCACTCTAGGGGGGTCTTGATTTCATTTCAAAGTTCATCTCTAAACATGAAATCAGATGTATTTGATTTAGTTTACTTTGATATTTATTGCATTAGATGCTATAACATTCGATGGTGCATTATATTTTGTTACATTTATTGATGATTGCTCTAGAAAAGTGTGAGTTGTTGTTTTGAGATCTAAAGACCGGATGCATTATACTTTGTAACAATGTCCAAAACATGTTTGCACAGCCAAAGTAACAAGTTCTTCATTTTTGTTCTTTATTCATATAGCTACATCAAGAGCTCATTGTGTGGCTATGTTCCTAGTGTGGTGGCCCCTCAAGGAGAGCTATTGTGCTCTCTCTTCAAAATCCCCGCCCTTTATTGTGCAACTCATGTGCACTTAAAGAACCCAATTTTACAGCTACCTTTCATGGAAAGGACAACCTAGGGTTAAGCCAAGAAACCCTATATTTGCTTTACTTTTGCTCTCTTTTCTCTAACTCTTACTTGTGGGCCCCTTCTTGTACTATTAAAAGAGAAGACTACAATATTACAAAGATAAGTATGCCCCTTATTTTTTCTCTCTCATGGCCACAATTGAATTTAAAGGAAGCACATCATATATAGGCTCAAACTTGAGATATAATTTAACAATTGTTCACTTTGGCTTGACTTTTGAAACTAAGTCATAATGCTCGTCATTCACGTTGCTCTCCCAATGCCTTGACGAGTGCTCTCTACAAACATGAATTGAAGCTTGAGCTTTGCCAAAGAAACAAGTTTAGTTATCATGTTTGCCAAGTTCTCTACTGTCACTATCTTCTTACAATAACTATACCTTTCGTGAAGACATCTCGGACTAAATGATACTCGATGTCAATATTCTTCGTTTGCACGTGATTAACTAAATTAAATGCTAGATATACCGCATCTTGGTCATCACAATATATATACACTTTTCTACTCTAACCCAAAGTCCAAGAGCAAACCTAGTAACCATATCACTTTCTTTGTTATAAAGGTTAATGTCATGTACTCTACCTCTACCTTAGTTGAAGACAATGCAACATAGTCTTATAAGGATGCATTCCAAGTCACTACACCACTTACTAGTGTAAACACATACCTTGCCAAAGATTTGCACTCATATAAGTCATTAGCGAGATCCAAATACACACACCCTGTGGTCTCATAGCTATTGCTGTCTTTTCGATACATTATACCCACGTTTAATGTCCCCTTCAAATATCTAAAGATCTACTTCATAGCTTTCCAATGAGTTTTATCAAGCCGCTTCATGTAATGGCTAATTATGCTCACGGCTTGTGAAATGCTAGGCTAGCATACATGATACTACCCATTGCACAAGAATAAGGAATACAAGACATATGTTTCCTCCTCCACAATCTACAAAGATAACTTATCAAAAAAGTTTAAAGTGTTTTGCCAAAGTTGTATTCACATATTTTGCTAACTACATACTAAAACGTGCCACAATCTTCTTAATATATTTCTTTTGAAATAGACGTAAAACTCCTACAGCCTTGTCACGCAAAATCTCTGCACCCAATATTTTCTTTGCAACACCTAGATCTTTCATCTCAAACTCAACACTAAACTATCTCTTCAGCACATCAATATCAGTTACATTCTTAGTAGCTATCAACATATCATCAATATATAATAATAAATAAATCAAAGACCCATCCTTTAATCTCCTAAAATAAACACAATCCATCTAACTTTTCAAATAGTCCTAACAAGGCATGAAAGCATCAAAATGCTTATACCACGGCTTAGGAGATTGTTTCAGCTGCTCCACTCAAGATTTTGTGCAACAATTAAAGTAAGTAATACACATATAGAAGTATGTTTCACCACAAGAGAGAACACCTTGCTATAGTCAATGCCCTCTTGTTGTGTATACCCCTTCGTAATAAGTCTCGCACTATGTCTCATTGTCTTGACATCGAGAATGCGCTCCTTGTGACATCCTGAATTTTCAACCTGTTTTCTACTGAATTAATTGGGCATTTCATCGACGCGTCTATAGGATTGTTCTCAGAGCATATCACTCTCGAGATAACTAGACTAGCCAGGTAAGCCATTAAGAAATTTTAAGGTAATAGACTTAAGAATTTGATCAGAAATCGACTTCTAGACTGTGCTCATCTTTAGAGGCCATTACCGCACGCTTAAAAATCGATTTGAGATGGGAGATAGGTCGGTTTGACTAGATGTGTGGTCAATCGTGGGTGACTCCACAAAATTGGGAAATTCTCATCGACCGACAATAATTTGATTTTACTATTGTTTTTGTATCTTGTGTCTATATTTGGATCATCGAGATTTTCATGACAACCGAGAGTTGCCAATGTGTCATTGTGGCTCGAAGAAAATCGATCACAGGTCATTTGCCTTAAAAGCTTCTAAAAACCATCCGGTAGCCTAAGTCATGCTATAAACGCGCCGATGGGAAATTAACCACCAATTCAAGTTCGATTTTAGAAATTGAAGATTCTGACATGTCACAATAAATTCTAGGACCCACGACTCAGTCTTAGAAGAATTTTCTGACGACCGAGACTTTTTGGGAAAAAGTCGGTTTAGGATCATTTTGTGTAGAAAAAGCTGAGGATTGTTTTTCTATGGCAAAATTGGGAAGCATGATGGATGTAGGGGTAAGGAAAAATGCCAAAATGATTGATGGATGACCGATTGAATTTATTGAGGCCAATTAAGATTTAATTGAGCAAGAAATTAAGCCATTTGAAGCCATCCTCCCCCAAATTCGTAGCTCCTCCTTCCCCCTAACATTTTGGACCTTTTGGCATGTTCAAGAAGGCGCATGTGTGGCTCAATATGAGCCAAAAACCAATGCTTGGCTTAGGATGGCTTTCGAAGATAATTGTTGTGGAAAATATTGACCAAGTGGAGCCCTCCATCCCCCACTCTTATCCCCTCTCTCTCTCTCTCTCTCACCCCTCAACCGGCCGAACCCTCTCCCTCTCCCCTCCATTGTGCGACCAGCAGCTCACCATCACCAAGACCGCCCGTGCCGTCGCCATTCTTCCGCCGGAGCCGTGCCGCCTTGCCCACTCATGCCACCGCCGAACCCCATTGTTTGTCTCTCTCCTCATTCGATCTAGCTACTGTTTCTGGACTATGGAAGCTCAACCGGAGCTACCTTTCACCGTTTCTTTACCAGTAAAGCCCCGCCAAGGCTTGGTTTGGCCTATTTCCTCTTTCCTAGTCAATCTCAAATTGAAACCGAGTTGTTTGCTTCTGTTTTTAGCCAAGAATAGATCAAGTTTTGTGTGGGTTTCCAACCACCTTGCAAGCCCACTTTGAGGTGCTTGTGGGCCTCAGTTCCTAGGCCCACTTTGGAGTTAAACGTTCCCCCGCGACATTCCTGATGTTTCGATCTGAGTAGATCGTTAAACAATGAGTTTAGCTCACTAATCCTTGCTTAGTTTGCTAATGATACTTAAGTATTGATTAGTGTTAATTAAGTAGGATTAGGTGGTTAGATTAGAGTATATTAGTGATTATTAATTAATTATGATGCATGTTAGGTATTTGACTAGTGTAATTAGTTAGAGGATAGCCTATATTATTTATGGAATGCATTTTGGGATTTTTCTCGACCTGTCTTGGGCCCTAATTAGGCATTATGGGCCTAAATTGGATTTTTAGTATTTTTTATTAATTTTTGAAATTATTTATTTATTTATTTTTCAGAAATTAGGCTGGGATAGCCAACGACCGAAATTTTATGCTAATTATTGTGGTGCAGTCTGTTTATTTATTTGAGCTCTACGTTGTGTTGAATTGAATTGATTGTGCAATGTGAGGAATTATTCCTAAATTAATTGAAATTGAGAAATTGATTGGTAGATGGCCGAGTATGATTATTTAGCGCCAATAATGCTTTGATGGGCTATTAAGTGGAGAAGATTGTGAGAGTGAACTGAATATACTCTTGGCTAAGACTAATCAAGTACGATGTTATCGAGTACGTTAATATCGAGTATGGTAAATATGGGAAAGAAATAGTTAATGCGTGGCTCTATGATGAAGTATATCACCTCGATCAAAACGACGCTTGAGAGCATACACGTAAATTGTTTATATTGGCTCTGTGATGAAGTATATCACCCCAGCGAAAACAATGCCCGAGAGCATGCACGTAAATTGTTTATATTGGCTCTGTGATTAAGTATATTACCCCGGCGGGAACGACGCTTGAGAGCATGCACGTAAATTGTTTATATTGGCTCTGTAATTATGTATATCACCATGGCGAAAATGATGCCCGAGAGCATGTACGTAAATTGTTTATATCACCTTGGCAAAAACAGCGCCTCAGAGAATGCATGGAGTCCGTGATTAGTACATCACCTTAGCAAAAACGGCGTCTTAGAGAATACACGTAGTAAGGTGACTAGGTATATTATAGTGGGAATTGTACAGTATGGATGGAAATGAACAAGGGATGGTCCGATTGACATGTAATCAATTAGGTCGATTGAGATCGAGATATCGATCTGTGATTGCTTGGGTGCCTATTTGAATTGTACTGACTTGCAGATGGAATCTGAGGTCAAGGTAAGTCCTCCGACCTGTGTGTGCATAGGCAGCCCGTAGTGTATTGGTTTATTAATCGAGTCTTAAGGGGTAGAACTCGTTGAGATGTTATCTCAGTGGTTATTGTATAACCATTTCAGGACCCTAGATGGTAGCATCTCCACCTCCTTGTCCTCCTATGCATTTTGGTATCCCTGAAGAGATCACCGAGGTAGCATATCACTTTCCAATACACATCCACCCAAAAGGGCTAGATTATCTGTTGATAGAGTCTAAGTTTTGGGTTGATGTGAGTAGAAATGACCTGGTGCCTCATGAGTATCGATCGTGGTATCGTCACTATCATGATGGGCGAAGAGAGGGTCCCGTCCCGGAAGGCAATGTGCCTTTGTATGTCCTCGAGGCATCATTCGGGCTGGGGACGACAGATCCTAAGGATGGATCGATAGTGAATGCAAAAGATCCTAAGCTCGAGAGTAATCACGATTCCTCCCAGCCATCAGCAGCAAACTCCAATGGAGCATGCTAGAAGAAGAAGGGGAGATAGTCGAGCAAGAGGAGGGATCAGAGGTGGAAGAGCCTGAAGAAGAAGGGCATGAAGAGGAGGATTACCCTTTAGAAGACCCTGATGGGGAGCCAAATGAAGAAGATTATGAAGAAGAGGACGATCTAGAGGAGGATCTTGAGCACGACCCGGATGAAGACGAGATCCCATCCTAATTGCAAACCTTGGTTGGGAACTAATTTGTGATAGTTCAGCCTTTAACAAATAGTATTGTAATATATATCATGTGGTTTGCCTTGTATAAAAGTATGGTTGTGGTTTTTTGATATGAAAAATATAGCTCGCTTTTCTGCCCCAAATGTCTTATTGTCGGTGATTATTATAAGCTTCCATGTGTGCATATTAAAATAAAAAGGATCGGTGATGCATTCTAGGATGTCGCTATTAATCGACCAAGTGAGGGATGGGCACGCATTCAAGGATCGGGGCGTGATATCCCCTTTTTTGTGGTATCAAGGCGAAGTTCAAGATTGGAGTGATAAGAAGCAATGGGTCTTAGGATGGTATTAGAAAATGCCTTTAAATTCATGCTGGTGCATGTCATTGGTAACTAATTGGTAAAATTGTTTGTTGTGTGTGGATCGCTCATCTTCTAATCCGGTGTGGATTTAGAGGACAAGTTTAAGTATAAAGGCTGAACCATAAGTGGTCAGGAGCTGAGGACTCCTCGTAAGGCGCGTTTGGTAACATTTCGTTTAAAAATTATTTCGAAAACAGAAATTGAAAAAAAGTGTTTCTATTCCGGGGAACAATTTTTGAATAAAAAAACGTGTTTGGTAAACTTGTTCCATGAATAAAAAATAAATAGAAACACGTTCGGTAAATTTGTGTTCTTTTTTTTGTTTCTTTTAATTTTTTAATTTTTAAATATTTTAAATTTTTTAAATTTTGTTTCTTTCTTTTTTCTTTTTTTCTTTTTTTTTTTTCTTTTTTTCTTCTTTTGGCCGGTTGCCAGCCTTGGCCATGGCCGATGACCTGGCCGACGAGAGCCGGCGGCCTCACCCAGCCACGGCGAGGCTCGCCGTGGTTGGGCAAGGCTCGGCCTCGCCTTGGTTGGGTGAGCTCGGGCTCACTTAGATCTGGCGAGCTCGAGCTCGCCCAATCTTGCCCCACGCCGGCGAGGCCGAACCTCGCCAGGGGCCGGCGACGCTCTGGCAAGGTCACCAACCCTTGACGGCGATGCTGGCTGTGGCATCCTAGAATTCCTTGCCAGTCATTAGGGGTGCTCAAATTAATGTCTTGTATTAAGGACTATGGCCGAATTTTACTGGATAAATTTTGGAAAAGGACGACCTATCTTTGGCCATATGTATTGTGGATTAGAATTTATGAATTTGTGATTTCAAGTGTTTAGTTATGTAATTTTACACTATAGTATTTTGGTTCAATAAGGATTTAATTAATATTAAAAAGGGGGTTAAAATTTGATTTAGTTAGGCTTGGGTTTTAGACCCAAGAGTGTGGACCTTTGATGGGCCAAAAGGCTGGCCCATGAAGCCCATGAAGAGGGCTGCCATCGACCAAGGAGAGAGGGGCAGTGGCCGGCCCAAACCTTCAAGCCCATTATGCATGGGAGATGCCAAGTGGCAAAAGGAAGGCTTCATCCATTGGCCATTGTGGGTGGCTTCTCATAATGGCTAATGATTGTGATTAAGGGGGGATAAAAGGAGAGAGTGGCCAGTTTAGGGGGCTGTCATCCAAGCCAAGTGAGAGAGAGAGAGAGAGAGAGAGAGAGAGTTTTGCTCAGAGAGAGTGAGGAACCGAGAGAGAGGAGGAAGAAGCTGACTGTCCGTCCGCTCGTCCGTCGCCCATCGTCGTCCATCGCCATCCGTGTGCCGTTGTTTGCTCGATTTTGGAGGCAATTTGGGATCTATATTCTGCTCTTGCATGTTGTATCTTGTGTGTGTGTTTGAATGGTGGTGAAGCTCGGTCGATTAGGGTGTGAGAAACCGAAATTTGAGTGTATTGTTTTGAAATAACATCCTGTTTTCGACTATACCGCCTGACCCCGAACGTTGTAGAGGCTTGCATGTGGGTCTTGAGTTGGATTTTGGCTTTGAATTCTCCATGAAAGTTGTAGACAACATTTCAACGTACAACATAATAAAATTTGAGACAAAATGGCTGATTTTTGAGGGGTAAAACCCTCCCTCTACGAAAAGGCTAGATCTGAAACTGTTTCGTCGACCTCTTGGTGGTTTTGTGTGTTGCATGTCACTTCTTACTAATAATTTCACTTCGACTTCATCACAAAAATTGTAGAGAACATCCTTATTATTAACATACTCAAATTTGAGGTAAAACGAACAAATGTAGCCTAGTGAAACGATTTTCATTTGAAGACGGCAGATCTGGAAGTATGGTACTGGACTCCCGAGACTTCATGGACTAAACTGTGACTATCCTTTGAGAATCTTACCTAGATCCCTTAATGAAAGTTGTAGTGGACATTTTGAGGCAATAAATATCAAAAATTTAGAGGAAATGAAGGAAGATAAGTAGGCAAAACCTCGATTTTTCCGAGACAGCTAAACTGGACTGTTCGGTACTAGGAACAGTAGCTTCAACCATCTATAGTAAATTATCTAGGACGAATCTGGCCTTGATGTCTTCATGAAAAATCTACCTTAGGATCTCAACTATAACCTGGTAAATTTTCATAATTTTTTGAGGTCATTCGAGTATTTTAATCGAAATATTTCAAGAACTGCACAATCTGATTTTATCCGAATTTTTGCATGCTTTATTGTGTGAGCTATATCTTTTTGTGTGAAGTTCTTTTGGGCATGTGTTCTTCATGGAGTTGCTACCTTTATGTCTTGTCTATCACATGTTCTGATTTTATGATTTTTGAAGATCATATGGATATTCAATATATATGTTTTCCAAAATTGTGCAAGCTGAAATTTGGTAAATCTCAAAAGTCATGATGTATGGATTATTCTAAGTTGTATGGACCTCATGAATTGTATTGTTATAAGTGATTGTATCTTTCTGCATGTATGATGATGATTGGAAATGCATATAAGAATCAAATGATGAAAATGATCTTGTTTGCCATCACATCATATGCCATGTTGAAATTGAGCCATAATTGTAAATGTGAACTATGATAAGTGAGAAGGCCATCAGAGGTGTGAGCCGACGATGCCCCGGGAGTGTCAGGATGCCTGGCCAAGGAGTGTAAATGCCGGATGCCCAGTGGCCTTAAATGGCTGAATGCCGGAGGGTCCTCGGGAGTTTCGAGATTCCCGAAGAGTGGGTGTGACATCCCGATTTTTCTAATTCTATTTTCAACAATTTGAGACGGGCATTTTGTTGGCACGCATATAGTTCTTTTCCTTGAGTCGGCCACTCATGTGAAAACTAGTCTATCGAGTGAAGCCGTTAAGAAATTCTAATGCATCAAACTCGAGAATTTGACCAGGAAGCAATCTTTCGACCAAGCTAATCTACAAGGGTCATTGCGGCACAATTAAAAATCGATTAGAGACCGGAAATAGGTCGACTCAACGGAGGCATGTGATAAGGTGTGGGTGATTCCACCAGATCGCACAATTCTTGTCGATCGACACTAGACCGACTTTTCTGTTGATTGGGTACCCTGTGTTCGTATTTGAAACCTTGAGATTACCCTGACAATCGAAAGTCGCCAATGTTTCAAAGATGTACATTGTGGCTTGAGATGATCAACCATAGGTCAAATGCATGAAAATTTCTAAAGGCTATCCAGTAGGTTGGACCGCGCTAGTATCGTGCCAAAGTGAAATTAACAGTGGAATTGAGATCGAATTCAGAAATTGAAAGTCTGGGTGTGTCACAAATCATTTTAGGAGTATGGACTCATCTTTGGATGATTTTTTTTCATGCAAGCCGAGTTTTTCGGCAAAATAATCAAGGTATGATTAATTTGGTTTGGAAAATTGGTAGGCCCGCTTTTGGTTGTGCTTTTGGGACTCAAGATGGTCTATGGTCAAGTAATTATGTGAATTGAAGTGTGGTGATATTGGATAAATTTTATGGACTTCAATTTGGACTCAATTGGGAGAGAATTGATTGGAATTGAAAGAATTGAGATACGAAGTTTCATGCCCCGGCGGAAAAATAAAATGGACCCATTGAAGATTGTTGTGGGGGGGATTTGAAGTTAGTGGAGCATGACATGGGATGAGGTCATGGTGGGCCATTTGTTGGATTAAAGAAAAGGAAAAAGAAAAGAAAAGGGGCCCCCTCCTTCTCTCTCCTTCTCTCTCCTTCCTCTCTCCCTTCCGTTGGTTTCTCCTCCATCTTCTTTGTGCGAAAGACCAAAAAATTGCAGAGAAGAAGGAGCTGCAGCCATGGTCGTCCGCTCCCGCTCGCGCGCCTTCACCGCCGCTGCCGTGTGTCCGCCCCGCGCCGCCCGCGCGCCTCTCGCGTCTCCGCTCGCGTCTCCGCTCCGCCTCAGCTCGCATCGCAGCTGCTGCATTAGCTTGTGCCGGAGCCATTCGGCCACCTCCGGCCACCGTTTGGGCCCCGTCTAGGTCCAGTTTGACCCCTCAACCTTCCCCGGTCCTTTCCCATCTCATCCAAGCCCCGGATCCGCCCATTCTCGGCCTCAACCAGTAGTGGACAGCAGCTGGAAAAATGGGTATGCAGCGGATCTTTGGCCTGTTTTGGCCGCCTTCCCGAGCCCGGATGCTCAGCCCGCTTTGAGGAAAGTTGTTCTCCTCGGCCTCCCTGTCGTTTTGGTCCACTCGGTTCGCTAATCCGGTGAGTTTAACTCACTAAATCTTGATTAGATGGTTAATTATGCCTTAAGTGTGCTTAGTTTAAGTTAAGCAAGTTTAGGTGGATATTTTAGTTTATTTAATTGTGATTTGGATTAAAAGGTTTGTTTAATTTAAAGTGTGTTTAATTAAAGGCTAAGAGAGTTTATTTAATAATAAACCTATGGGACATAATAGGGTTTTATTTTTGAATTATTTAATTGTTTCGAAACTCTGGAATTTATAATATTATATTATATTCCGAAATTATTAAAATATTATTATTTAAAAAAAACGGAAAAATTATTTTTGACCCCGATTGCTTAGAATTTCATGCCGATTGCTGCTATGCATTCGGATTTTGAAATTGATGGTTGGATATTATAAATTGGGTGTGGATGACGAAAATATGGATATTATTATTTAATTAATTTTTGGAATAAATTTAATTATTTATTAAATTCCGAAAATTTTGTTGGGACCTTGTTCTCTTAGAATTTCGTGCTGATCGCTGCTATGCATGTAGAATTTGAGTTTGATGATTACTTGTGGCAAATTGAGTGTGATTGCGATAGATAAGGATTTTTTTTATAAAATCCAAGTGTTGAAATTGATGGGAGATTGGCCGTGATTAACCACCTATTAGAGGTCGTGCCTAGTGAGGCCGTGATTAACCACCGATTGGAGGTCGTGCCTAGTAGGGCCGTGATGAACCACCTATGAGAGGTCGTGCCTAATAGGGCCGTGAGAACCACCTAAGAAAGGTCGTGTCTAATAGGGCCGTGATAAACCACCTAAGAGAGGTCGTGCCTAATGGGGCCGTGATTGACCACCTATTAGAGGTCGTGCCTAGTGAGGCCATGATTGACCACCTATTAGAGGTCGTGCCCAGTGAGGCCGTGATGGACCACCTATAAGAGGTCATGCCCAGTGAGGCCGTGATGGATCACCTAATTAAAGGTCGTGCCGAGTGGGGCCGTGATTGCCACTAGTTATTAAACCTTCCTATAGGGCCGTAATTGAGAGCAATGATTAATTTGCTAGAATGACATGTAATCGGCCAAGTCGATTGATCGCTGAGACGATCCAAGTGATTGAATTGTTCGGATGATGTGATTGTGCCATGGTTGTTTGGTTATCATAATTGCACGTGGTTGAATTATATAAATTGTGTTAACCCTGAGATGAAGGCTAATGCGAGGTAAGTCTTCTGTGTGATGTGGCTAGGCCACCTGGGGCGTATTTTCTTTCTAATAGGGGTTTAGGGGGTTGAACTTGCTAAGACATCGTCTCATCCCGGTTGTGGGATTAAAATTTCAGGTCCCCGGTAGACGGAGCGACCGGATAGCTTTGGTTGGCCTTGAGGAGTTGCAAAGGTGAAGTCATAAGATTGGAGAACGTGTCCGACTTGTAGGTCGTAGGACAATTCCTTTTTAAGAGCCGGTCTTTTGTAGACTTTTGGCCGTAGACCTCTGTTTGTAATTCTATTGAATTATGAAAGTGTTATGTTGTGGTTTTGCTTCCTGCTTTTCTATCCTGTATTTTATTGTCGAGGGTTTTATAATACGTTCCACTTGCGCATTAATAAATGAATGGGGTCGGCAACACTACCTGGGAATGTCGCATTTAATAGACCGCAGTGGGATGTGCGCGTGCTCAGGGTTCGGGGCGTGACAGTGGGGGAGCCGGAAGCTCGGAGGTTTGTGCCGGGGGATGCCTCGTGATGCCAGTTAGGGTATGAGATACCCGGAGGTTTGTGCCGGATGCCCGGAGGTTTATGCCGGAGGTTCGTCGCGATGCCAGGTGGGGTGCGAGCAATGAATGTGGGATGCAAATACTGGTTCCGGAAAGAGAAATGTGGCGGCCCAAAATGAAAGAATAAAATTGGGAAATTGAAATTGAATTATGCATGATATGGTAACATGTATGCATGAACGCATGATGATGAGTGCATGGATGTATGTGCACCTATGGCATGATGGTACATGTATGACATGATGATGGTGAGTGCATGGATGTATGTGCACCTATGGCATGATGGTACATGTATGACATAATGATGGTAAGTGCATGGATGTATGTACACCTATGGCATGATGGTACGTGTATGACATGATGATGGTAAATGCATGGATGTATGTACACCTATGGCATGACGGTACATGTATGACATGATGATGGTAAGTGCATGGATGTATGTGCACCTATGGCATGATGGTACAAGTATGACATGATGGTGATGATTACATGAGGATGTCTGTACATGTGGTGTGATGACATATGCATGGCTTCAAGGTAAGTTATGCATGGATGCATGAATGACATGTGTTATGTTATAATTGTTATGATTGGATTGGGTGATGCATTGAGTGGTTTATTGGATCCTTTATCTATTGACTGGCTGTACTCACTCCTTCGGGGATCAACATTTCATATTAGAAAGATGCTGCTCCCTGCTATCACGGCAGGCGTCTTTTACGGCCTTCCTTCAAACGTAAAGTTCGAGTGTGTGGAGATCGACTGTCCCACCATCCCTGGTCTGACATTCATTCGAGTTTGTGCGTTAGTGATGTATGACGTGGGCTTGGCTGAGGGCCCGGTCATACAAGAGTTCATATCCGTTCGCGTTCGTCGAGACAGTGATGCGGGGATGTTGCCGCCGCCACCGCCTGACACACCGAGATGGGTGTGACGGCCCGTGCGTGAGGAGTAGGAGCTACAACTTTTTGGACAATAGCCGACACTAGTGGATGGAGGACTTTGCATGATTGACATAGTGGGTCGAGTTGTCTCTTTTTAGGGTTATGGCCAAGCGTGGCTAAAAGTCTTGGCCTTTCTTTTGATGTACCAACCCGAGAAAATCCATCATGAAAATATGTAAATAAAAGTGTCCTGGTTTTATCTTTTCTTATGGTGTTTAGTGGTGTGCAATTGTATCATGGTTGTTAGAGGGAGAATTGGTAGGATTTAATTATGCTTCCGCAAATAAGATGCGCTGGGATCGTTTCAAAAAAAAAATGCCTAGGATCTAAGGTACTTCTTTGGTAAGATGTGGTGACCTTGGGCGCTTTGGGGTGCCACACTAGCCGTCAACGCCTGGTCGTTAGCCATGGCGGGCTGGTGGGTGACCGACGACCGACCAAAGAAAAAAGAAAAAGAAAAGAAGAAAAAAAAGAGAAGAAAAAGAGAGGAGAGAGAAAATTTGTTCTTAAAAATTGTTCCGGAAACAAGAAACATATTTTTCTTGTTTCTTGTTTCGTTCGAAATGTGTTCTTGAGAACAAAAAAAAAAAAAAATAGATTTGGAATAAAAACACAAACAAACGCATTTTTGTTCTTTTTTTAATTCCCTAGAACAAAAAAACAAAAATTTTGTTCATAAACAAAAACAAAGAACATTAACAAACAGGCTCTAAGAGGGCATAGCCTCTGTGACTCGAGGTAGAACATCGACAAGGATCGGTGCCCGAGGTGGTTGAGCTTGAGCACCAGCTTAGGCCAGCGCAAGTATAAGAGTACCACCATAGGCCGGTACTAATGTAGCAAAGATTGAGCAATCCTAGGTTCGGCGAGATCGTTTAGGCACTAGTGTTCTTGGGGAATTGGTTGAGTCAGCCAACTTTGGACCGAGCCGCTATTGTCGCTGCATCTATTGAGGTCCAACCCAAATTGGTGGTTAGGGATCAAACTTTAGTATTTGAGTCAAGATTTAGTATAGGTGGGAATAGAAATCAGTCAGGGGGAAGACCGAGGTCAAGAGAAAAGTATTATATTCCACTCAGTGGGAAGGGTGGGACGAAATTCGGCACTAAGTCAAATGGATCATGTTGTTTTCAAGCATGATGATGGAGATCATTCTTATGTCCTTCTTAGGACAAGAAATTATTTGGAGTATAGCCAACAAGGATATATGGTCAAGAGTGGTCCTAGCAAACCGAGGGGACAACCAGAAAGAGTGCATGCTATCACTTGACAAGAGATAGAAGACTCACCAGATGAGTGCCAAAAGTATGGAAGGAATCATAAATAAATCCAGTGTCCAAGTATGGCTAGAACGTGCTGTGATGATGACCAGCATGGCCATCAGATGAGGGACTATCAATGAAAGTCTAAGGTAGCATAAACACCACTACTTTGGCTAGGATGCCACTAGGATGGCGAAAGGGACAGGAATGGAACCGATCTTGCCCCAATCAGAAGAAGAATGTTTATTGGGAGATTTTATCAAAGTAGCACAGCAGAGCCTTGGACTGCGTCTGTAAAATTTCAGTTAGTTGAAATAAAGTGGAAGAAAGGGGAAACGCTAGCTATAGTTCGGTTGACTAGTTGCTGAGATATAATGCGGACGCCACATGAGTAGAATGGGCTCATGGAGTGTCTTGTGGTAATGAATTATGGTCATGGAGTAATCCGGCTTAGTCCAAAGATAGCATGTGAAAGTGTCGAGATTATTGAGAGTCGAAAAGAATCTTTGATTTCATTAATCTCATTGGGTAAATACAACCCGTTTGTTAGATGGAGGTTGCTAAGGTTGCTTGGCAATTGTCATAGGTAGGACAGATTGGAGAACTGAAGGTTAAGGACATCTCAGTAGTACAAGAACTTCCAGACGTCTTTTCAAAGGAATTGGCAAGTTTGTCACGCGAGAAAGAAATAGAATTCGTGATTGAGCTAGCCCTTGGGACGTAACCGATCTCAAAGGCACCTTATCGGATAACTTTATCTGAGTTAAAAGAACTAAAGGTGCAGATCCAGGAGTTATTGGATAAGGGATTCATTTGTCCCAATGCATCACCTTAGGGAGCACCAGTTCTATTTGTCAAGAAGAAAAATGGTTCGTTGCGTCTATGCATTGACTATCGGCAACTCAATTAGGTAACAATAAAGAACAAGTATCCACTGCCAAGGATTGATGACTTGTTTGATTAGCTTCAAGGAGCATCGATTTTCTCAAAGATCGACTTGAGGACGGAATACCATTAGCTGAGAATTAAGAAGAATGATATTCCTAAGTCACCATTTCGTACTCAATATGGTCACTATGAGTTCACGGTGATGCCATTTGGATTGACGAATGCTCTTGCTGCTTTCATGGATTTGATGAATAGGGTATTCAAGGAGTACCTATACCAGTTTGTGATCATGTTCATCAATGATATCTTGGTCTATTCGAGAAGTGATGAAGAGCACAAGAGTTATTTGAGATTAGTGCTCCAGACCTTAAGAACTCATCAATTATACGCTAAGTTTAGCAAATGTTGAGTTTTGATTTCCGGAGAAGGAATCTCTGTGGACCCGAGCAAGATAGAAGTCGTGATCAATTGGCCAAGACCGATAACGAATAGAGATCATAAGCTTTCTGGGTTTGGCAAGTTATTATAGACGGTTTGTGGAATGATTCTCATTGTTAGCATCACTTTTGACAAGACTCTGAAGAAAGAAGAGAAATTTGTGTGGACGGACAAGTGCGAGGATAGTTTCCAAGAGCATAAGGAAAAGCTGACTACCGCACATATTCTAATGATTCCATCTGGTCTTGGAGGATTTGAGATCTATAGTGATGCGTCATTTAGAGGACTGGGTTGCATGTTGATGCAATAGGGCAGGGTTGTTGCATACGCCTCTCGTCAATTGAGAACTCACGAGCAGAATTATTCAACGCATGACTTAGAACTCGTGGCAATTATCTTTGCCCTGAAGATTTAGAGACAATAATTGTGTGGGGAAAAGTTTCAAATCTTCACAGACCATCAAAGTCTCGAGTACCTGTTCTCTTAGAAGGAGCCGACCATGAAACAATGCCAATAGATGGAATTGCTAAAGGACTATGACTATGATATTCTATATCACTCGGAAAGGCGAACAAGGTCACCGATGCTTTGAGTCGATAGTCTTCGATGCTCATATACGATTAAGGAGAATCTAATCGAGAGAGCTCGAGATTCGGTATTCAAGTTTGAGGTGGGCCACCTCTCAAGTCTTATGGCCACCCTCAAACTTGAATCGGATGTCTAGGTCAGAATCAAGTTACTCCAATCGACAAATCCGAATGTGCAAAAAATCCTACAAGAGGACACTAAGAAAAGGAATGTTGACTTTCAGATTTCTAGTGATGGAAGGTTTCGAGGACGTTTGGTTGTACCTGACAATGTAGAGCTTAGAGAAGATATTTTATCTAAAGCCCATCGTAGCAGCTACAGCATTCATCCTAGAAGCATTATGATGTATAAGAACCTACGTCAATACTATTGGTGGTCAGGTATGAATGCAAATATTGCCAAGCACGTTGCCAAGTGTTTGACGTGTTAACAAGTAAAAGCTCAACGTTGCAAGCTATAAGGACTTTTGCAACCTCTCGCGATTCTAGAATGGAAATGGGAGCATATCACGATGGATTTCGTGACGGGACTACTAAGGAGTTAGAGAGGAAATGATTTGATTTGGGTGGCAATCAATAGGCTGACAAAATTGGCTCACTTCATTGTAGTTCAAAAGGACCTTAGTTTGGATAGGCACGCAGACTTGTACGTGTGCCAAGTGCTTTGAATGCACGGAGTGCCGGTTACAATAACCTTTGATAGAAACCCGAGATTTACTGCTGTTTTTGGAAGAGCTTCCAAAGTGCGCTAGGTACAAAGTTTCAGTACAGTACAGCATATCATCTTCAGACGAATGGCTAGTCTAAGAGGATGATTCAGACTCTTGAAAACATATTGAGAGCTTGTGTACTAGACTTCAAAGAAAGTTGGGAAGATCAGCTACACCTGGTAGAGTTCACCTACAACAATAGTTATCAACAAAATATCAAAGATAGCTCCATTTGAAGCATTGTATAGCGAGTGTGTAGGACACCGGTGTGTTGGGATGAAGTTGGAGAAAGAAAGATTATAGGCCCGAGTTGGTCTAGCGGTCAATGGAAGCCGTGGTAGTGATCGAAAGCAGTTAAAGATTGCTTAGAGTAGGTAGAAAAGCTACACAGATAAACGTCAAAGGTCTTTGAAATTCCAAGTTGGTGATCACGTTTTTCTGAAAGTGTCACCAATGAGGGGAACTTCGCACTTTGGAAAGAAAGGCAAGCTGAGCCCGAGTGCGTAGGTCTATTCGAGATTCTTAAGAGAATCGGGACCTTGGCATATCGTCTTTGCGTTGCCGTCGAGATTGGCACAAGTGCATGACATCTTTCATGTGTTAATGTTAAGGAAGTGTTGATACCAATTTTCGTCGACATTTTAATCATCCATTTTGCAAAAATATAAAAAATAAAGAGCCAAAATAAATAAATAAATAAATAAATAAAAAGAAAACAAAAAAAGAGAAAAAAAAAAAACAAAAAGAAAACAAAAAATGAAAAAAATGAAAAGAGAAAAAAATAAGAAATAAGGAAAACGAAAAAGAAAAAGGAGAGAAAAATAAAAATAAAATAAAGAAAAAAATAATAGAAAAGGGGGCCATTCAAGGGGGTTTTGGGCGGCTCTCTTTTTCGCTCGCTCTCTTAGGCTCTCTCTTTGGGGGATTCTTGCTCTGGGTGGCTAGCAGGAGATACTCCTTTTTCTCTCGGAAACTCCTCTCGAAAATTCTTAGAGGGCCGAAGCCGATTTCTAGGGTTCTTCAAGCTCAGCTGATGACCGGGGGAGCTGACGATCGAACGTTGTGGTAGAGGCGGCGACGGTAGCAGCTCCTTCTCTTTGCCCTCCCTTCAGATGAAATCGGATCGCGATCTCCTCCTCCGCTAAAATCCCTATCTCCGGCTGAGTGGAAGGGGAGTTCATTGGGAATTTTGTCGCTGGTGTTCGTCCGCGCAAGAACGCAGAGAGCTGATTTTCTTTCGAGAGCTGGTTATCTCTCGATTGTTTGTTCTTGGGCTTTCTTTGGGAAAACGGCCAAACAAACTCTCTTGATTGGAATCTCTCTACAAATTTGTTCGGTTCAAAGGATTTCGATCGATCAGAACCGACTGACGAGGATCGGCGAAGATGGTGGCGGCGGCGGTGACGACAACGATGCTTAACCAATCTTCTCTTTGGATCGGGCTCACCGGATCGGTGAGCTCTCTTTCTATCCTTCTCGATCCGTTAGGGTTTCGATTTATGTTCTCTCTTTGAATCCATTCGGGTCGTGGATTCTGATCTCTCTCTCTCTCTCATTCGGACGCTCGCTTACTTAATCGATCTGACGCCCTCGTCGTGGATCACGCCCTTCCGGAGCTCGAGATACAGGGGTTCAAGTTCACGCCGAGTGGGAAGTCTTGGCTCAGCTCCAAAGATAGAGCTCCAAAACTGATCGGTGACAGTGGCTTTCTGTCTCTAGCTTGATTAGATTCAACCGAGGCTATTTCCCAGCACCACCAGCTTCGAAGTCACAGTAAGCGCTATGATCGTCCTTAATTTGCATGCTCTGTTTCTGTTGAGGGTAGAGATCGAGTGCTCGATTACTCCTACATGAAATTCAACGACGTTCGAGCCTCTGTGATAAGTTTGGATATGACTTCTCTCTTATTTCCGCATCTAGATCCTTTGGCCAAAGTGTCTAGCACCTGTTCAATAAAATTCCTGAACTAGATCAGTGTATGTTTTGATTCAGATTCTGACATAGGGCTTTCCACTGATTAATCAATTCATTTTATATGTCGTATAAAATTTACTTTTGTTTTGTTTCTTTTCATTTCAAATTTAGTAGCTATATGTTTGGGGATTTGTTCTTGAAATTTTCAGATTAGGCACATATCCAGTGATGCTGCATTTGATCCTTGTGCTAGTTTTTCAGCCAATCAATTGTGGGCTTGTTGGTGGGTGAAGAAAAGAGTAATGACTTTTCACGTGTGAACAGGATTTGTATGCGTGCTTCTATTTCTTGTTTTGTTCTCACTGTACATGGATGAGTAAACATGGATAGAGTACTTGGTCAACTTCTGCTGAGCATATTTGAATTTGATTCATACCTATTCTACTTTAGCATTCTGCATGTTTAGTCAATAAGAGGGAACTCCTGTTGTTCTTTTTTTTTTTTTTATTGAGGGAATGGTTATTGAAAAAAGTGAAGGGTCTCATGAGCTCGGTCTTGTTATCCTCTGATGGTAAGGCATTGGAAGCTGAGGCTACTCATGAGACTGTACCTCATCATCTTCGTTTACATCAGAAGAATCAAGAAACTAGTACCAATAGCATTGTTTCTATATTTCCATGGACAAGAGGATTACAACATAGGTGCATTCTGAGACTTCAGTTTGTTAATTACCCTCTTGTTCATCTTTGTCTATAATGGGTTCTATTAGTTACTTGCTATGTCGCTGGAAGTATTGCCATGTTGTTTTTGTGATCTATGTCCTATGGAATACTTCAAATATATTGGTTGAGCCCTGCTGCAATTGTTTTTCTTGACATTGAATGGAATGAATAGTGCCAATACCAAAACTATTACTTTTTCACAGATAAAGTTAGCAAAGTTATTGGTGACATGCATTTTTGTAAATGTTTGTTCAGAAAGGATGCATGGCCTATATCATTTGAGCTTCGATTTGATATGTTGCATGCCTTGAACGGACATCATTTGATCATCGAAAAATACCGACAAAAGTCTGTCAATTCTGCAGTAGTTTTTAGGTTGATTTGCTGTTTTGACTTACTGCAACTTTCTGTTTTGGCTGAAACGAGGTGTTAGATAAGGTTTTTTGACTTCGAACCCTTCTAAACATATAAAATAAACTTCTAGAGCTTCGATTTGATATGTTGTACGCCCTGAACGGATGTAATTTGGTCACTGAAAAGCACCTACAAATTCTGTCAATTCTGCAGTAGTTTTTAGGTTGATTTGCTGTTCTGCGATTTTCTGTTTTAACTGGACTGAGCTGGTGGATGATGTTATTAGGACTTAATGTCTTCTAGAGATTTGTAATAGACTTCTCAAGCTTTCCATAGACATATTATATGTGCGATTTGGCCATCATTTGCCCTGCCTGATGCTTCTTGCAAAGAGCACTAATCTGCTGATGTGTTCTGCTTGTTATGATCTGATCTTACCACTTATACAAATGGCTTTGCTTGAGCTAGAAAAAGACCTAAATTGCAATTGTCACCTAATAGGAATTCGTAAAGGACACCTTGAGGTTTCTAACGATGCCTATTTTGTCCAACATCATTTGCCTTGCTTTTCTTTTTTTTTTAGATCAAGTTTTGAAGTCTGAATTTGTCTTGACCTGCGGTGCTGTCTTGTCTCTATGAATCTGACTGTCTACCAATTTTGTGTGATCTTATACATAATGATCTTGAGGATAAATTCTCAATGAAATCTGTCCATAATATCCATATCCATCCCATGCTAAAATTTGAGAATTTTTAAGGTCAAGTAACCTTAGAATTCAAGTTGACATGTAGCAATTTAAATTGTTATGCATTTTGCTCATAATGACAAGTCACATATCAATGTTAATGGATTTGCGTGGCCTTTTGCACATGGATTTAGGGTTAAATGTCTAACTCAAACTTTTTCTTCACATTTAACCCTATGTCATATTCAAATTTCATGATTTTCATGCATTGATTAGGTGGCTTAACAAATCAATTATCATCCATCATTCTTTGATTTGCTTATAATTGATTTGCATGCTTTAGCAATTGTTGCTTTTCGGCCATGAATTTGACTTTACTTGAACTTGATACGCTTCAGGAGATTCCATTCATGAAAGTTGCTCTTTATAAAGTTCTTGATTTCTGTGGCTTTTTCTTAGAGCCAATCATACATGGGTTCTACCCCAATTGCTTTGATCTTAGTTGTGATGATTGTTTCTCTCACTTGTATGCACCTAGTCATAAATTTCTTAGATTAGGTTTAGATTAGGACCTTGAAGATGGAGAAGGCGTGAAGATGGTGGAGGTCGATGTCCATTCCGACCATTTTCATGTAATACCCATTTTCCCGACATATGTCTCGGGCTCCATTTGTTGTATAAAACCTGACGAGTTGCGGGTTTTTCTCTCTTTTTCCCATATATTTCTCTTTTATACTTTCTTTTAGGTTTGCATGATAGATTTACTGTTTTTCTTGATTGTTCACTTCATGTCTTGCAATTTCAATTTCATTGATTGTTTTCTTTTCATTTTTTAGAAATAGAATAGAATGAAAGTAATCAACCACGCATGATCACTTAGTCTAGGAATTGATGATCTTGAAAATATAAAAAGAAATGCATGAACATGTTAGGAAAACACAACATACTATTCAGGTACCGAAAGGGCGCTAATATCATTATTAGCGTAACCCAAGTCCCCAAATCTAGATATTTGGTTACGTAGGAATTGAGGGAACACTCTCGACCCTCGATTGAGTTTCTAGCCGACCCCCAAAATGAGGCTAGTGGCGACTCTTGTATATTTTTTAGGTTATTAAATACCTAGATCGTATAAATAAATCCGTTATGCACGCGGGGTACGAGCTTGGAAGAGCTCGCGATCTTGAGATCAAGTACTCCTAAACTCGACCTTCCTCTCCTTGGACATTTCGAGGGCGGCGAGATTGGGTCGCGACAGGAAGCATGAGCCGACTTGACCCACGTGCTCAATTTCGAGGAATTAGATGTGGATGAGCGTGTATCATATGTTGAAAGCCCTATTTAGATTGTGGATCGCAAAAAGCAAGTGCGTACAAAGATCATCCCGTTGGTCAAAGTGGTGCAGAACACCACAATACTAAAGGAGTGACACGGGAGACTGAAGAGTCGATGAGAGAATTATAACCCCACCTTTTTGCTAAAGTTTTGTAAGGTTTAAATTTCGAGGATAAAATTTTTATAAGAGGGGAAGAGTTGTGACATCATAAATTTTCAACCTGCTTTCTACTAAATTAATCGGACATTTTATCGACATGTCTATGGACTTTCGCAGTAGTTCACTCTCGAGATAACTAGATTAGCCGGGTAAGCCATTAAGAAATTTTAAGACAGTAGACTTGAGAATTCGACCAAGAATCGATTTCGACCATGTCTTTCATCTTTAAAGACCATTACGGCACAATTAAAAATCGATTTGAGATTATAGATAAGTTGGTTCGATTGAGATGTGTGGCCGATGTAGGTGACACCACAAAATTAGGAAATTCTCATCGACCAACACTAATTTGATTTTACTATCGTTTTGGTACCATGTACGTCCGTATTTGGATCCTTGAGATTTTCATGAAAGACCACCGAGAGTCGTCAATATGTCGAGTGGGTTCATTGTGGCTTGAAGAAAATTGACCACAAATCATTTGCCCTAAAAAGTTCGAAAACTACCTAATGGCCTAGTCACACTAAAAATGCGCCAATTAGAAATTAATCGCCAATTCAAGTCTGATTTCATAAATTGAAGATTCTGTAAATATCACAATAAATTCTGCAGACTCACGACTCAATCTCGGAGAAGATTTTTCTAACAACTAAGACTTTTTGGAAAAAAGTCAGTTTAGACTTGTTTTGTGCAAAAAAGCTGGGAATTGTTGTTGATGGCAAAATTGGGAAGCTGATGGATGTAGGGTTGAGGAAAAATGCCGAGATGATCGATGGATGACCGATTGAATTTATTGAGGCCAATTAAGATTTAATTGAGCAAGAAATTAAGCGATTTGAAGCCATCATCTCCCAAATTCGTAGCTCCTCCTTCCCCTGGCATTTTGGACCTTTTGGCATGTCCAAGAAGGCGCATGTGTGGCTCAATATGAGCTAAAGACCAATGCTTGGCTTAGGATGGCTTTGGAAGATAATTGTTGTGGAAAATATTGACCAAGTGGAGCCCTCCATCCCCCTCTCTCTCTCTCTCTCTCTCTCAACCGGCCAAACACTCTCTCTCTCTCCTCTCCATTATGCAACTAGCAACCACCGAAGGAAGGAGCAGCAGCTCGCTATCGCCAAGACCGCCCACGCTGTTGCCATTCTTCCGCCGGAGCCGCGCCGCCTTGCCCGCGCGAGCCACTTCCCAACCCCCGTCTCTCTCTCTTCTCACTCGATCCAACTGCTGTTTCGGTCTATGGAAGCTCAATCAAAGCTACCTTTCACCGTTTCTTCACTGGTAAAGCCCCGCCAAGGCCCGGTTTGGCCTATTTCCTCTTTCCCGATCAATCTCTGCTTGAAACCGAGTTGTTTGCTTTTGTTTTCAGCCAAGAACATATCAGGTTTTGTGTGGGTTTCCAGCCACCTTGCAAGCCCATTTTGAGGTGCTTGTGGGCCTCGGTTCCTAAGCCCGCTTTGGAGTTAAACGTCCCCGCGACGTTCCCGATGTTTCGATCCAAGCAGATCGTTAAACGGGTGAGTTTAGCTCACTAATCCTTGCTTAATTTGATAATGATATTTAAGGGTTGATTAGTGTTAATTAAGTAGGATTAGGTGGTTAGACTAGAGTAGATTAGTGATTATTAATTAATTATGATGTATGTTAGGCATTTGACTAGTGTAATTAGCTTGAGGATAGCCTATATTATTTATGGAATGCATCTTGGGATTTTTCCCGACCTGTCTTGGGCCCCAATTAGGGATTACGGCCTAAATCAGATTTTTAGTATTTATTTATTAATTTTTGAAATTAAGTAATTATTTATTTATTTATTTTTCGGAAATTAGGTCGGGATAGCCGAAAACCGAAATTTTATGCTTGATTGTCGTGGTGTAGTCCATTTATTTATTTGAGCTCTACGTTGTGTTGAATTGAATTGATTGTGCAATTTGAGGAATTATTCATAAATTGATTGAAATTGAGAAATTGATTGGTAGATGGCCGAGTATGATTGTTTAGCACCAACAATGCTTTGATGGGCTATTAAGTGGAGAAGATTGTGAGAGTGAACTGAATATACTCTTGGCTAAGATCAATCGGGTACATTAATATCAAGTATGGTAAAGATGGGAAAGAAATAGTTAGTGCATGGCTCTATGATGAAGTATATCACCCCGGCGAAAACAATGCCCGATTGCATGCACGTAAATTGTTTATATTGGCTCTGTGATGAAGTATATCACCCCGACGAAAACGACACCCGAGAGCATGCGCGTAAATTGTTTATATTGGCTCTGTGATTAAGTATATCACCCCCGCAAAAACGACGCCCGAGAGCATGCACGTAAATTGTTTATATTGACTCTGGGATTAAGTATATCACCCCAGCAAAAACGACGCTCGAAAGCATGCACGTAAATTGTTTATATTGGCTCTGTGATTAAGTATATCGCCCCGGCAAAAACGACGCTCGAGAGCATGTACGTAAATTGTTTATATCACCTTGGCAAAAACGGCGCCTTAGAGAATACATGTAGTAAGGTGACTAGGTATATTAAACTGGAATTGTATAGTATGGATGGAAATGACTGAGGCATGGTTCAATTGACATGTAATCGACTAGGTCGATTGATCGAGATATCGATCTATGATTGCTTAGGTGCCTATTTGAATTGTATTGACTTGCAAGTGGAATCTGAGACTAAGATAAATCCTCCGCCCTGTGTGTGCATAGGCAGCCCATAGTATATTGGTTTACTAATTAGGTCTTAAGGGGTAGAACTCGCTGAGACGTTGTCTCAGTGGTTATTGCATAACCATTTTAAGTCCCTAGACGGTAGCACCTCCACATCCTCGTCCTCCTATGCATTTTGGTATCCCTGAAGAGATCACCGAGGTAGCATATCACTTTCTGATACACCCCCACCCAGAAGAGCTAGAGTATGTGTTGATAGAGTCCAAAGTTTGGGTTGATGTAGATAGAAATGACCTGATGCCTCATTAGTATCAATCGTGATATCATCACTACCATGATGGGTGAAGAGAGAGTCCCATCTAGGAAGGCGATGTGCCTTTGTATGTCCTCTAGGCAGCATTCGGGCTGGAGACGGCAGATCCTAAGGATGGATCGATAATGGATGCAAAAAGACCCTAAGCTCAAGAGTAATCATGATTCCCCCTAGCCATCGGCAGCAAACTCTAACTAGAGCATGCCAGAAGAAGAAGGGGAGATAGTCGAGCAAGAGGAGGGACCGGAGAAGGATCAGGAGTGGGAATGGCCAAAGGTGGAAGAGCCTGAAGAAGAAGGACCTGAAGAGGAGGATTACCTGCTAGACGGCCCTGATGAGGAGCCAAATGAAGAAGATTATGAAGAGAGGATGATCCAAAGGAGGATCCTGAGTATGACCCAGATAAGGACTGATATCCTATCCTGTTTGCAAACCTAGGTTGGGAACTGATATGTGATAGTTCAGCCTTTAATAAATAGTATTGTAATATATATCATGTGGTTTGCCTTGTATAAAAGTGTGGTTGTGGTTTTCAGCTGTGAAAAATATAGCCCTACTTTTCTATCTCAAATGTCTTGTTGTCTGGGGATTATTATATGCTTCCACGTGTGCATATTAAAATAAAAAGGGTCGGCGATGTGTCCTGGAATGTTGCTATTAATCGACCAGGTGAGGGATGGACACGCATTCGAGGATCAGGGTGTGACGCTCCTTCCGTTTATAAACCCATTAATAAACCCATTTAATTTTGATAATCTCCTTGCTCCAATGTTTGATTTCAAAGGAGTGATTCCATCTTTTTTCTCATAGCTCTTAGCCACTACAATGACTTAGTATTAACCATTGCCTTAGAGTAAGATGAAGGCTCATCAATCTTCACCTCGTCACCTGCAATCAATGCATAAGCAATATTTGTATAACTATAATGTACTAATGATTTGATTTACCATTTCTAATTGTTCAAATTATAATGTGTTGCAGTAGTGCTAGTTGTTCAAAGTATTATTGACTTTGGGAACTGTTACCTCATCTCTAGTCTCAATCTTTGTTACTTCTAAGATCTCTAGAGCCTCCACTTGAAACTTCACCTTAACATCGACACCACAATCCATATGCTTTGTTGATAATGTCTCAAGACTCCTCTATTGAAGCATTATAATCTCATTAAAGATCAAATCTTTGCTGATTGGAAAACCAAGTGATTTGGGATCAGTGTATCATAGCCGATAGCCTTTCACTCCATATCTTTTGACCCTTCAACAACCTCCTTTTACCTAGTATTGTCATACTTGCCTCACTCATGTGCCTTTAGAGTACATGCAATAGATAAGCCAAGTTGAAGTCTAACTCACCTAATGAAACTGCAACAACTTCTATCATGGTCTCTCTCAATCGATGATAGAAAGTATTCATTTTCTTACCCTTCATCACTATCATGACATCTCGAGAGATATTCAATACTCCACCTTCAGTGGCATACTTATACCCAATGTCATCGAGTGTCCCTAGAGAAATAAAGTTCTTCTTGAGCTTTGGTACATCCCTCATGTCTGTTAATATGTGCACCGCCCCATCATGTATCCGAATCCTAACTATCCATATCCCCACAACCTTATAGGCTCCAAATTCTAACTCTACCACTATCTACAGTCTTGTAAGTAGTAACCTAGTTTTTATGAGTCATCATATGATAAGAACATCTCGAATCTAACACCCATTCATCTCATGACAAACTAATAATCACACACAAGATAGCCTATGCATCACTGGTTCTCTTCTTGGCAACATTTGTGACACTTTTTATGGCATTTTGTTTGTCACATTTATTTCTCAACTTTGAATAGTCTCTCCTAATATGCCCCTCCTTGTGTCACAAAAATCACTTCATGCATTCCTTGGACATTCTGTGGCGCAACTTTGACTTGTTTTAACCTCTGTTGCTACAAGACCCCTGACATTGATCACTGCCTTGAATCAATAATCCTTGTGCTATATTTTGCATCAGACCATCATAACGCAACTTTCTCTACTACTTCTTATAAAACAAAGTGGACTTTACCTCTTCCAAGGTAATCATAGTACGCCCTTGTAGTAATAAATCAGTAAAGTCCTCCTATAACTATGGTAAGGGAGCTCACAACATCATGCATTGTTTTTCACCTTTGAGAATTTTACCTACATTCTTTAAATCCATCATGAGTTTATCAACTCATCTAGGTGGGACTTGATCGATTTACCTTCAGTATATCAAAACTAAAACATCCTCTTCAATATGTACACACGATTGTTCAAACCTTTTATCACATAGAGTCCCGGTAGTTTTGCCCACAACGCTGCAGCATCCTACTCCTTGACTACCTCTACTAACACCTTATTTGACAAGTTCAATAGGATTATACTTTTTGCCTTCCTTAGTAGCACGTCCTTTTTAGCATCTTTCATTATTTCGAGCAATTTATCCTTCCCTTTAAATACATTGATCAAACCTAGAGTTGTTACTAGTGCCTCCATCTTAACACCCTATACCCCAAAGGGGTTCCTCCTATTGAACTTCTCAATTTCTACTTTTGTTGTCAACATAATTGCAATAACTGAATTTCCAAATATTAATTAGACAAGTAAAAGCCCCAAAACAAAATCCAAAAAATCTTATCATCAAACTTTGACACCAATTGTTGTAATATTAATGTGAAATTTAATTGGGATCTTACAATTTATGTCAACATGAGAGAATTAGAGAAAATAAATGAGGAACAGTAAAAGATACCCAAGATTTACGTGGTTCGGTTCGAATGTCAATATCTACATCTACAAGGAGAGCTATCGATAATAATTCACTATAATCGGAGAATCCATATTACAATCACTCACACGCTCAAATATTTCCTACATCTAAATTATACCCAAACCCAAGTCGTTCGCAAATAAACAACTCAAATGGATATAAAACTCATGGCACAAATCACAATGTCTAAGACACATCCGTATGGCCAAAGAAACAAGAACTATAGGCATCTTCTTCACTTTCGTTCTCCGTTTGCTCTTCTACATCAAGAGCTCATTGTGTGGTTGCCTTCTTCATGAGATGATCCCTCAAGGAGAGCTACTATGCTCTCTCCTTGAAACCTCTGACCTTCTTGTGCAGCTTTTGTGCACTTAAAGAACCCATTCTTGCAACCACTTCTTCAATGAAAGGGAAACCTAGGGCTAAGCCAAGAAACCATATATTTGTTTTACTTTTGTTCTCTTTTCTCTAGCCCCCACTATGGGACTATTAAAAGAGAAGACTTCAATATTACAAAGACAAGTATACCCCTTATTTTGTTCCCTCTCACGGCCACCTTGAATTAGAAGTAAGCACATCTTATACAAGCTTTGACTTGAGAATAATTTAACAATGAGTTTTGCAAGTGGAACAGTTTTGTGCCAATTAAGAATGCAAAAATGTGTTATTTTCTTAACGACTAAAGCAGAATATATTGGAATTACCGAAGGAGATGAGGAACTCTTATGGATGTAAAAATTCCTACAAGAGTTGGACATGAAGCAAGAGAAGATTTTTTTTGTATTGTGATAGTATAAATGTTATCTATTTTAGCAATAATCTGACATTGCATTCAACATCAAAGCATATTGATGCAAAATATCATTAGATTTGAGAAAAATTAAAAGGTAAACTCTTTCTATTTGAGAAAGTCTACACCACCTATAATGAATCTGACATGATGACTAAAGCATTGCCCATGATGAAACTTAACTCTTGTAAAAACAAAGAGGGCACGATGGATTTTTCCACATGAGGTGAAGGAGGAGATTTGTTGGCTAGGTCTACCTCTTTGTGGGTTTTAGCTAACATAAACAAAAAGTTAAAGTCAAAAAGCAAAAGAAGAAACGAAGGCATGTTTGTGCAGAAGAAAAAGAAGAGTGGAGAGAGAGAGAGAGAGAGAGAGAGAGAGAGAGAGAGAATGCAGAAGAAGAAGACAAAGAGCCAATGGCTTCAAAGATTCGACGGCCAAACATGATCGAAATTAATTCAAGTTTTAGATTGCCTTCGAAGATTTGACGGCCAAACATGATCAAAATTACTTCGAGTTTTAGTATGTTGTTTGTGAGACTGAGACCTTTAATTTGATTGATTTAGTTTGTTGAGAACTTGTCCAAGTTATCTTTCGTAATCTTCAACCATAGTAAGATTTTTTAACTCCATTTATATTAATCCACCTTCACAGTGATGAAATATTGTTGCATTGTTGGTGTTGAGTCTTTGATGGTGACTAGAGAAAATCTTTGTGTATCCTACTATTCTTGATGATTGGTAAAAAAAATTTGAGTGGTCCGGGTTTTTACTGCATCGAGTTTTCCACGTAAATATCCCGGTCTTGTCACTGCCGCCTCTTTGTAACATGTCAACATGATATTTACTTATTTTGAGGTTATGTTACTGGAATATACTGCTGGTTGTGGCTAGGGTTATGTCGGTTTTGGTCGGTTTATTTTTGGGAAAGAAATTGATTCTGGAGTGGATTAGTTCTTGATGAATTGTTGCCCAGTTCTCACCAACAACATGGACATTCTGCCTTTCTTTTGTCTGCTGTACTCAACCGGGGACAGCAAGTGGAAGGATCACAACTGCGCTCCTTCTATATTACGAAAGTATGGGGGTAAGAAAAGCGGTCCAAATGGGAATGAGATCATGGTCATGGGAAAGACATTAATGTACTCGATGTACGATGCGAATGCCGTCCGATTTGGTGTGAGAACCTCCGCCCAATAGCCTGTTTTGGCACTTTCGTCGAGCGCGTGGAGTTTGGTACATAAAATGAAGACTGCAAAGGGAAGTTCCTAGCACTTTAGGGTCATTCGCTAAAGAGGCGAATACATACTTGACCGTGGGCTACGTGAGGGAGAATCCCAGAATTGAATATGACAAGTTGGACATTTTGTGGAGGGGGGATTGCAAGCTATGTATATGCACACTACCTCGGCTTCAGCACCACTTTTACTTGTATTATATCATTCTGAATGTTACATAGATCTTCATCCAAGTAAATTTGTATTTTTGACTAGTGAGTTATGTTTGTTTATTTAAAAGCTTCTAAAGCATAGCTCCAAAGAAGCACCTTATATTCCAAAGTCCGTTCAAAAATAAATTTGAGATACGAATGGCACAAGAGAATTCCTCAGACGGCTGGCGACATCCACTTCCTCGCTTTCAAGCAGATCCTGATGAAATTCACCTAGATATTAAAAATGATGGCCGACTCTCCTGCAAAGATGGACACTCGGTCTGTGTTGTCACACCAACCCGATTTTTGTAATTATATTGTGACGCGAAATTATCAGGGACAATAATAGAAAGAACAATAAAGTACAAAAGAAACTTACGTGGTTCAACCCGAGTGTCGAATCTACGTTTATAGGAAGAGTCAGCAAATAATTTACTGTAAAACAGAGAATTACAGAGTTACAATCACTCATGCTCAAGTGTTTCCTAGTCCTATAATTCACACCCTAAATCTACAGTGTTTAGTATAACTTAAAACACTCAAAATGGATGTAAATATACTGCACAAAATACAGGGTGTTCAGAGCTACCTATTCCTCATCCTCATGCTCTAACTTCGCATGTGACAGTCTGATTTTTTTCGTTTCTGTTTTCAATTAAATAATTCGGGCTTTTCGTCGACGTGGTTATAGCGCTATTCTCTGAGCTAATCACTCATGAGATAACTTAATTAATCGGGAAAGTTATTAAAGGATTTTGATGCAACAAACTTGAGAATTCGACCAGGAATCGACTGCTCGACCATGTTAGTCTACAAGGATCATTCCGGCACAGTCGAAAATCTATCAGAAATCGAAAATAGGTCGATTCGATAGAGATAAAATTAGGCTTGGGTGATTCCAACTAATTACAGAATTCTCATCGATCGACATTAAACCGATTCTTCTGTTGTTTTGGTACCCTGTGCTCGAAACTGAAACCTCGAGATTTTTCACGACAATCGAGAGTCATTAATGCGTCGAAGATGTACATTGTGGCTCAGGAATAATCGACCACAGGTTAGTGCACCAAAAATTCCCAAAAACTAACCGATAGTTTAAGTTGCACTAAAATCACATTTTGACTGAAATTAACCGAGGAAATGATGCCGATTACAGAAATTAAGAATTGTCACGTGTCACAATTCATCCCAAGGACATTGTTACGTCTTCTCAAAATTTATTGATGATGGGAATTGTTCATGAAATGTGCAAGATTAGCAAATTAAAAAGAGCAAGGGAATTGCCACATTTTAAGTAGGATTTTAAGATCTTTAATGTGAAACAATTTAAGAGATATTATAAGTTGTTACTAAGGGACTTGACCCTATTGAATTAAATGTTAGATTGGTAATTAAATAAAGAAGAGAGGTCTCCTCAAAAAGGAAATTCGTAGGAATCCCTCTCTTACAACTTCACCTCAATTTCCTTTGCATTTAATGGAGATCGACTTGGAAAAGTTAGGGGACCACTTGATAGGGAAAGGACTCAACCTCCATGGAAAAAAGCTACGAAAATCCACTCCAAAATTCGGATTCAGCAGTGCACATGGACTTCAACCTTTTCTTTCATCCCATTTAGAAGAGACAAGGTTGGAAACTTTGTGGGGCCTATGAGGGTGATGGGTGGCCAAAGTTTCCATGGAAAATCAGGCCAAAGGTTGAAGGAAACTTCAATGAAACTTCCCGGCAACTTTCACTCTCCTTCCCCACCTTTTTTTTTCTCACGCATGGAAGTTTGTTTGCTGTATTTTACACGGCAACTTCCATCTTTCCCTTTCTTCCTCTTAGTTTATTCTTCTTCCTTGTCTTTTTCAACGTACAAGCCATTGTTTTCTTTTCCCTTGAACGTGCTACTTCCATTTTGCTCCCCCTTGGACGACAAAGCAGCGATCGAACAGCAAGGTCTCAAGCGTTCCTCCCTCCTCAAGAAAATCCGGGACTTTGTGTGCTGCTGTGGTGGTCGCTCAACGACACCTCCAGCCGTTGTGCCGGGTCCAAATCATCGTCAAAAACTTCTAGGGCTGTCCTTGTGTTGCTGTCCGGCCACAAGTGAGGATCGCCATTAGTTTCGGTGGTGAGTTGTCTTCTAAATTTGGACTAGGGGTTGAGTACCTCTATTAGGAATTCGTACAAGTTAAAAATATGTAGATGACGTTATATATGGATAGATGTTGGTTAGAGATGTTAGGATAGACAATAGAAAAGCTTAGATAGGGTTTAGAAAGCGAAACAAAGGTCTTGGAGGAAGATTCGGACTAGAACAGTAGCTGGTTTCTGAAACAGTTTTCAGGACGTGTGTATCTTACTAATTTTGTAGACAACTGTGTGTTGCGATTTGGAAGAAATTTTGTTCTGAAGAAATGTTTTGGACATCTTAAATAGTAACATATATTTTTCTCTTAATTTTTAGAAATTAAAAAGATGACGATTTTAATGACGTCATCTTCGGAACAGTAATTCGGACAGTTTTGTAACCCGTGACCTGTTATGATGCCGAGGGCTATTAATGACCTGTAGAGGTTGAATTTTCAATCGGTTTCTTCACGAAAGTTGTTCGTTATAATCTTTAGTTTAACATATTTAAATTTCAAGTCAAACGGACCAGATTTCAACCCAAAAACAAACTGATCTCGATAAGTTAGGCTCTCTGGATCTGGACCCGATTTTAGTGCTGGATAGAAACAATTTCTGGGCCGAATCCAGAGGGATCTGGATCTCGGTGTCTTCATGAAAAGTGTTTGTTTATATGTTTTCTAGCACGTATCTGAATTTGAGAATTTTTCGAAATAGTATGGATGAGTTTCTGACTTCGAAATTGGGAGAGCGTTATTGGACAGTTCTCTGTCAATTTGGATGAATAAGAGTATATGCTTGTTTTGAAGAATCTTTGCTATGAAAGTGCCCAATTGATGCTGTGGATGCTGTATATAATTGATTATTGAAATGTGACATCGATCATATGCATTCACGACATGATTCCGTCACGTGCCTTTGTGGCCGGGCGATGCTCCTTCGGGAATGCCCCATGTCAACGGATGCCGATCGCAGTGGAGGCTGGACCGATGCTCCTTAATTGGAATGCCATCTAGATGTAGACGTTGCCGCACTCAACGGTGTGAGGCGATGCTCGGTTATGCCGAAAGACTGTTATCTGAGCATTGACATTATTTGTGACATATGAGATGCCCGGTTTTGCCGGAAGACTGTTATCTGTTGCATTGACTGTGGCCTGTATGCTTACATGGATATTCACGCTCTTGCTTATGCTCATGTTAAAGTGTTCTTGTGATGTGTGAATTTGATACTGTTAGGAATATTTTATTTGATGCTAATATACAGGGACTTGATGGTATTAAAAGAGTGGTAAGAATTGTGTTTAGATTGCATGCATGAGGTACCCTTCTCCTACTCTGGATTTAGGGGATTTACTCGCTAAGATGTGATCTCATCCCTTAGAGGGCTAACATTTTTCAGGTCCCTAAATGGAAGAAGGCCGGATCGTGTACAGCCGATAGCAGTAAAGGAGGAATAGGATTCTCACTATCTCCTTCCAAGTGATGATGGTTTTTCCGTCAAGACTGGATGTAGAGTGATAGCTCACCCCCGAGATAATTGAGAAGTACGGTACTGTAGTAGCAAACCCCAGTCTTATAGGTAGAAGCTTAGTTATAGGAAATCGAACAGCTTCACTTTTGTATCAGACTTCGGGGTGTTAAACTGATCTATATGTATAAGTACTGTAATGTTGTAGGTGTGGCTTATTAAAAATAATATACTATATTTCTATCCCATTGTTTGTTGTATGGAGATTGTTTTACGTTTCCGCATGTGCAAACTAATGAATGGGTCGGCAACAGTTCCTGGGATGTTGCGAATTTTAAAATCGACCATTGAGGGATGTGCATATGCCCGGGGTTCGGGTCGTGACATCGCATGTATTCTCCAGACGAGAACTCCTCTTCTTATATAGAGAGGCTTACCAAGAAAGAGAAGAAAGTCACAGAGAATGGCCATCATGAATAATCACAAGCCATCATTGCAACTTTCTTGCCTTCTCTTTTCCATCTACCGCATGGGCTCCCTTATTTTTCACGTGTGGCCATCATGACAAGCCATAATTGAAGGAGATCTTCCTTCATCTTTGACAAGACGAAACCCCCCTTGATTTATTTGTGCGGGGAAGGAATTTTTCTTCTCGGTTGTCTTCATGCAACCCCTTTCGATGCCATAAGGGGAGAGTCTTCTTCATTAAAGAATGTAGCCAGTGAAAGTTTTTTTCTCGCTGTCTATCCAACTACCACCCGTGAATTTTGGGCCATGCTTATTGAGTGGGCTCGCAACATGACTTAACTGTCTGGAACCGAGCAATCTGCTGATGATACACCTCCAGTCGTGATAGAAGTGAATCGGACCCGATCAAACCAGGATGCCAACGTTTGATCAACCATAGAAGCTGAAAGGGGAGAGGAGGAAAGGAAAAGATCGGCCCCGCCTCGAAGAAAAGATCAAAGGATGTGTAGGGGGCAATGAGACTCTTCTACGAAATCAAAGATGCAAGAAAAATTCGAACTGAATGATGTTCTCTTTCAGTTGAAAATAAAACGTTACCTGAAGCATGAAAAAGCTAATGATTCCATATTGAGATCGCCCCGTGACACGTCAGGACTTTGAGAGGTTTGAGAAAAAAAGGAAGAATCAAATTTTCAGTAAAGAAATTTTTAACAGGATAACTCATTCCAAAACTCCCCTATTCAATTATTATATTCTCTCAAATTCAAGTTTCTCATTCGTGAGGAAATCTCAATGAGATCCAGGCTCGTAGATTTGCGGCGATCTCAGGATGGTATGAATTGAAGACAATTCGCACGACGATTGGCAAGGGTTCAACCAACCCTCATATGAATTGAAGATAATTCGCACAACGATTGGCAAGGGTTCAACAAACCCCCCCTCCCCCCACCCCCGGCCGGCCGCCCCGCGGCGCCCCAAAACAAAAATAAATAAATAAAATAACCATATGATGCTAGGGCAAGGCTAGAATTATTAAGCAAATAAGGTGTTACTCTGTTAGCTTTTGATTAGGCTTTTCATGAATGAATATGCCTTCTTAATGCCTAAATTACCCTTCATAAAAATCCAAAAAAAATTATTTTACGCCCGAGAGATCCCAATCCCCAAATTATATTACCGACTAGGTATGCCAAATAGTACGAAATTTCTTATACAATGTCTCTTTAACACAATTGGTAAAAATCACGCTGCAAGCAAACAATTCCTTGCAAAATCAATAATCTCGGCATGGATGACCTATCTTTGAATAGATTGAGGAATTAAGGATATATACACAAGCACTTGGATTCAGTGAAAAGAATATGGATCCAATATGTTTTAAGCATTGTGCGATTAACTTTGTCAATCATTTTATAGAAGGAGAGTAAGTGTACAATTATATGATATTTTTATATCAAATAAAGAAGCTTGAGAAATTTTTCAAATTAGGTTTTACATTATATCTGCTCTATCCTTCAAAATGTAAGCTCCCACAAGAGACCGGCATGTACTATTTTTTTTTTTTTTTTGGTCAGAAACAGGAAACTATATTGGAGAGGTAAAACCATTACAACCGGCGGTTAAAGCATCCGCGCAAATAAGATCCATCAAATAAAACGGGGGAAAAACAGCCCAACATTGGACATGGGAAGAACAATCATGGGCCTTTGCAGCCCAGTCAGCAGCAATGTTGGCCTCCCTTCTGCAGTGCCCTAGTGAGAGATTAGGGAAACTCGAGATCAAGGAGGCAGCTTCGAGGAAGAGAGGCCAATCCTCCCATGGCAGCTTGTGGCGACGATTCAGGATCTCAACCACCAAGAGGCTGTCTAATTCAAGGAGAAGTGAAGCGTCTGAGAAGCCATGGCGTTGCAGATGCTGAAGAGATAAAGACACAGCTTGGATCTCGGCTTGAAGGGCAAAAGATGCAGCAAAGTGTTCTGAAAATCCATCGGTAAGTCTTATGTGATGATCCCTGCATACGCACGCCATTGTACCTTCTCGCAAGCCGAGTTGATATGACCCATCTACATTGATCTTCAAGGTACCTAGATCTGGAGGCTTCCAAAGGGCTCCCCTGCTCAATAACGAACGTCCTTTATTCGTTAGTGATGAAGCCGTCAGACGAGCTACATGAGAATCGGCTAGTGCAGCCTCAGCCACCCGAAATGGTCGAAGACCTTCTCGCCGGAAAATAAAACCATTCTGAGCACGCCAAATCTGCCAAAAAAAAATGAGGCCAAAGTCTCTAAACCAGGTAAGAAAGATCTAGACTGAAATAGTTGGACTATCCATTCACCTATTCTATGAAGCTGCATAGGTGAAATTCGAATGTTGAAGCTGGGGTGCGCCCAGACCCTTTTAGTCCACGGACATAATAAAAATAGATGTTCAAGAGTTTCATGGAAATCTTGATCACAAAGTAGACAGCACGGGTTGTTAATCATATGTCGCTAAAATAAATTAGCCCTTGTAGCAAGAGCATTCTGACAAAGCGACCACAGGAAGGCTCGAATTTTTGGGGGGGGGAATGCATTTTCCAGATTCTTTTCCATAACCAACTTGGATTATGATAAGATGAGGAAGTGGTACTTACTGTCTGGTTTGTTGCTGTTGTTGTGAATGAAAGATAAGCATATTTAACGGTGAAATAACCATCTTTAGTAGCAGTCCAAATAATCTGATCACTGGTAGAAAGTGGCCGCAGAGGGATAGTGGTGATCTGGTCTATAACCTGATTGTCAAAGAATCTGTGTAGTAGGCTAGCATTCCAGGTATTGGTGGATTGATCAATAAGATCAGCCACCAAAATAGGTTCTTCACGGATTGAATGGCCACTTAAGATTCCAATAAGGAGCCAAGGATCACCACATATTTTGATTTACCATCACCTACAAACCAACGTATGTTGGGTAGAATGGCATCCCAACCAATTAGAAGACTCGCAAGCCCAAGATGGGCGAGAGCCTCTGTCAACATTTAGAAAAGACATGGAATGAAAATACAATCCTTTGAAAACTTTGCTCCAAAGAGATAAAGGCTGATAAAGTAAACGCCGAGCCTGCTTGGCCAGCATTGCTCTATTAAAATGTAGAAGATCTCTAAAGCCTAAACCTCCATCTGCTTTACTTTTTTTCAGAACATCCCAACTTCGCCAATGTATTCTTGATTTATTTCGATCATTCTACCACCAAAATCTAGCTATGCTTTTCTCAATAGATTTACAAATAGACACGAGGCAACTTGAAGGTAGACATTGCATAATGAGGAATAGCACGGATAACAGTTTTGAGTAGGATCTCTTTCCCACCCTTTGAAATCGATTAGCTTTCCAACTCTCCAATTTAGATTGAACTCGGCTTAATATCCACAAAAACATGTCTTTCTTTGAACGTCCCCAATCAGAAGGTATCCCCAAGTATTTTTCACATTTGTTTAGAATAGGAACTCGGAGCTCCGAAGCCAAATTTTGCTGCAAACTAATTGGGCAATCTTTTCCAAAGTAGATACTAGATTTATTACGATTAATTTCCTGCCTTGTTGCTAGACAATACTGCTGTAATATATTCAATAGATTATGGCATTCATTAACAGTACCATCAAGAAAGAATATGGCATCATCCGCAAAAAACAAATGAGTTAAGGAAGGGCACCACCTATTAACTGTAATACCTTTAAGATGTTCCAAGTCGACAGCTTTCTTAATAAGTGTAGAAAGGAGATTAGCCAACAGAATAAACAGATAAGGGGAGAGAGGATCACCCTATCTAAGACCTCTGGAAGGGTAGAAATAGCTAAGATGTTCTCCATTCAGTTTAACAAAGGACGATTGAGTCAAAATACATTGCATAGTCCACTTCACCCAAGTAGGATGAAAACCCAGTTTAAGGAGATAATCTTGGAGAAAATCTCATTCAACCCTGTCATACGTTTTCCTCATATCCACTTTCGGAACTACTTGGTAAGTACACCTTCCTTTCTTGATTCGAAGCTGGAGTAGAACTTCCTGGACAAGTAAAACATTATCCTGAATTTGTCTGCCCCCCACAAAAGCCGATTGTTCCTCTAAGATAATGTTTGGTAGGATTGGTTTTAAACGATTTGCAATGATTTTAGATATGACTTTATAAGCATAATTGCACAGACTGATAGGACGATACTGATCAAGGCTTTCTGGGTGAGGAATCTTAGGAATCAAAGCTATCAAAGTTCTGTTTAAAGAAGAGGGCATAACACCAGTAGTAAAAAACTCATTAACAACTTCAAAGAGGTCAGATTTAATAATGTCCCAGTGCGTCTTGATAAAATAAACCATTAAGACCATTAGGGCTCGGAGCTTTGGCTGCTCCTAATTGAAAAGTTGCCTGCTGTACCTCTTCCAGGATAACAACAGTATTCATCTCCTGTGTTACCAAAGGATTGCACTGATCTAAGATAGGAGCATAATTACGACATCCTACTGAGGTATGTAAACGTGAGAAGAAATCTGTCACCATCTCCTTTAGTCTTGTAGGATCCCGCACCCAAAAGTTATCGTCATTCTTAATCATAGTAATACGTTTGGGCTAACGACACTGAACAGTTGTTGCATGAAAAAACTGGTGTTCTTGTCTCCCCATTTCAGCCAATTAAGTCTGAAACGGATAGCCCAATATTGGTCTTCACGACTCCACACCCTCTGCAGTTCTTCCTTTAAAGCTTTAACCTCAGTGTGATCATAAAAGACATTCTGTTAATTAGTAAGGTGCTGCAGCTGGAGCTGTAAATCATTAGCCCTGAGTCTATTATTAGAGAATTTAGAGCGGCTCCACTTTGTTAAAGCATAAGAAACTGCTTGAATCTTACGATTAAAAGATGCATTATTGCTGTGAACAGAATTCCAAGAAGAATCAATAATATCCCGACACTCCACATCCTGATTCCAATAAGATTCATACCTAAAGTAGTGTTGTCTAGAACCAACCACTGGTGAAGTGTTAACGATAAGAGGACTATGGTTAGAACCAACAACAGGTAAAGCATAAACCTTAGCCCGAGGAAAAAGTAATCTCCAATCCAGTGAGCACAGTGCTCGATCTAGACACTCCTTTATTAACTCATCGCCCTGACAATTGTTTGGCCATGTAAACGCACAACCCTTAGCTTCAATAGGCATGTACTATTTATTTAGCCATGATGCAGACAATGACGCAGCCTATGACCCAAATATTGCAAATTTCTCCTCTCTTTTTTCTATATATACACAACAAGATCTTGCAATTAAAAAGCACCAAAGAAGCACACTTTCTACTGAAAGAATCTCAAAAGCCACTGTCAAATCTCTCAATTTCCAACAAAACATGGCCATGAAAGTTGAGGTTGTCTCCACTGAGACCGTCAAGCCCTTCCTCTCCAACTCCATCTCACCTCAGGAACTTCAAGCTCTGTCTCCTTGACCAACTGGCTCCCCCGTTTTGGGTTCCGGTCATCCTGTTCTACTCGGCTTCCAACAAAGAGGTGGCAGCGAACTCTGCCTCGGTCACTGGAAACTTGAAAACTTCGCTTTCGCAGGCGCTTTCCCTCTTCTACCCTCTAGGCGGAAGGATGAAAGGCAACACTGCCATCGATTGCAACGACGAGGGCACTCTATTTGGAGGCAAAAAGCTCGCTTCGAGTTGTCCGAAGTTCTGTCGAACCCGGACATCAATCAGCTGCAGCAATTCCTCCCGTTCTCTTCAGACAAAGTCGTTCCCAACATTGAGGAACAAGTCATTGTAGGGGTCCAAGCCAACTTCTTTGACTGTGGCGGCATCGGGATCGGCATCTGCATGTCTCATAAGATTGCTGACGCTGCGTCAGTCTCTGCTTTCCTCACTGCATGGTCGGAAATTGCCCTCAATGGCATCAACGGCAAAGCTAGCCTCATCACTCCCCTTCTTGAAAGCATCTGAGCTCTTCCCACCAAAGGACGTAAGCTTCCAAATGCCACGCAGATTCAGCAGCAGAGAAAGCTTTTGACCAAGAGGTTTCGTTTCGACGGTGAGAGCTTGGCACGGCTCCGGGCCAGGTTTGGCAGTGCAACTCCTAGTCGCGTTGAGGCAGTGACCGCCCTAATTTGGAAATCCGCTGTGGAGGCAGCGAGGAAAAGGCCAGAGTGGAACGAGAAGTATCCCTCATCAGTAGCGACCCACACGGTGAACATTAGAAGCAGGATGAGGCCACAACCATTGCCTGAGCATGCCCTCGGCAATCTGTGGCAGCTTACTGTTGCACCACTGATAGACACAAACAAGGGAGTTGAATTGCAGGACTTTGCAGGCAGTCTCAGGAAATCAATAAGGGCAATTGATGGCGAGTATTTGAGCGTGCTTCAAGGCGATAGGGGATTGGCCAAGGCCTACGAAAGCCTCACGGCGGCACGGAAGTTGGCGGAGTCGTCCGCAGGAAAGATGGAGTTCTACGGGTTCAGCAGTTGGATGAAGTTTCCTTTCTACGAGGTGGATTTCGGCTTGGGAAGGCCCACTTGGGTGTGCACCACCGGTTTACCGATAGAAAATATAGTGTATTTAATGGGAACGAGGTGCGGGGACGGGATCGAAGCTTGGATCACATTGCACAAGCATGACATGATCGAGTTCGAGCGCAACGATGAGTTGCTACAGTTCATTTCGCTGAGCCTGTGATCATGAGAAGTGCGACCGATGAAGATTATCATCCCTTATGGTTTGCTTGTCGATTTGATTGATTCGAGGTTTCATATGTTCGTTTGCTTTGTTAGATGTCATAAACTGCTTAAATGGTTTTGTGTATTATTATTCATGTGTGATTAGAACTGCAAATGAAAGTATGTTTAAAGTTCCATATGCCTTGATTTTCTTGTTATATCTATGGGCATTTTTTTTTTCTGGAAAACCTTGTTGAAATGGAGAAATACGATTCGTAATATGTGTATTTTTGTTAACATGTGTCTTGAACATATTTTTGTCGAGCCATAAAATAGTCAAAATGAGTAAATAACAGAGTCAAACACCATGATAAAAATTAAATATGAAATCAATATCTTTTTTTGTAATATCAAAGCACATTAATCCAAGCTTAAAAAATATCTGAAGGGTATTGCGGTCATAAATCCAATAATAAAACGAGTAATGCTATACATATATAAAGAAATCTTAATGAAAAAATTATTAACTAATGTGGCGATTATATTTGGGTATTTCAATAAAGCCAACGATTCAATGCATGTTTAATTTATGTCAATACCCAATCGAAACTAGTTATGGCACTTAGTAAATAGATTTTAGTAAGATTTCTAAATCTGTCGAGTATTTTCCTATTAAAACTTACTAATTATTTTACCTCATAATTATCTACTAACAGACACTAACGGTCAAAACACCTAATACGTATACCGACTAAGTTCAAGATAGCGTTATAAATTACGTCAATTTAAGCCAACAACGTGAATGTCAGTCTCATTTTTCAAGCAATTAACTTAATAGTGCAACTTGCATAGCAAATCTAGGGAGAATTTAAAAGAAGGCTAGTAGTGGTCGCCATCCCTTTAGCTAAGATTATAGTGCTTTAGTGTTGAGAGGAAGATCCATTCTATCATGACAGATTACAGAACCCTCCGAAATTAATGCTCTTGTATGTATCGATGCTCCTTTTACTCTGGACTCCCCTATCCCTTTTTGTAAATCCATGTCTTTTTATTCTTTTATGAAGGTGTTGTCCTCAATGAAGATGAGAAGATCTCTAGTATTCATCTGCCTCTTGTAAAGTCCATGTTCCGTCTTTGCTAAACCTGCTTCTTTTTCACCCAAAAAAATCCATAAGAAAATTCATCCATCATACTACAATAGATGTCAAAAAATATGTCCAATTAACATGCTTTGACCAACGTCTCCTTCCAGCTACTCAACAACAACACTTTGTCAACTTTTAAATTCCTCCTAAATTTCTTTATTGGTGACTCCAAAAGGGTATACGAACCTTCACTTTGGTGATATTCACCTTGCTTTTACCTTGATGTGGGAGCATTCAACTTAGCTCCATCACCAAACTCAACACAATTAATGTTCATTCAAGATAAGGCAGATTTCGGTCATAACTTTTTTCAGTGCATCGAGAATGAAGTCATCAATGAGAAGACTATCAACCAGGTTATCAATTATTAAGGGATTATTAATTTTCCCTTGTCATTCAAATATTAAGTTACCGATTCACCATTTTTGTTGCTAATTTCGAAGTTAATCAGCAACATATCGATGGGAGCCTATTTTGAAGAATTTCCTTGGATATTTGCTGAACTCTTGAGATGGTTATTCTCTAGTCAAAGCAGGGGGGGGGGGATTTTGGAAGATGAACCACAAGGCTGAAGAGTCATAATTTCAAGTCTCCTTATTGCATTTCATGGTTCCTATGCATTTTAAAGCATTTTCTAGTTTCTAGATCTTTAATTGCTTTCTAGTTCCCATGCCTTTAATGTTTGGGTAGTTCCCATGTCTTTTTAATGTTTGTCTATCTCTTATGTCTTGGTTCCTCTATAAATTGGGAAGAGTTCTCAATTGTAATGCAGACTTTAGTGAATGTAAATACACATAAGTGAATATTTTTGGGGAGTTGATAGCTTTTATTTTGGCTTTCTATCCTTAGAGAGTAAATTACACCTCGGTGGTGAGCCAAGAAACACCTTATCTTCAATTAGTGGTTTTTCCTTTAAGCCTTGGTGGTGAGTTTCTCCTATCCTAAAGTCCTATATCCTCAATGTGTGGCTTGTCCTTTAAGCCATGGTGGTGAACTTCATCAACCCCAATCTTCATCCTTGGTTGTTGGCATGTCTTTAAGGTCTTGGTGGTTGATTGTATTCTATCCTAAATTTGCATTTTACCCATTGACAATCATCGTCACACATACCCATCCATACACATTACCTAGAAAATTCCCCATTCTCGCTATTACTTGCCCACACACGCATCATACCTTATTATTGTCCACATCAATTACTTTAACCTTTCCCCAGAATAACAGAAATATAGCTGTCTTTTTGTGAATTTACCTATGTATGCATCGGTTGTCTTATGCGTCATGCATGTCGATCAATGACAATGTTGCTTGCTTTGATCAAGCAAAGCAAGTGGACCGAGTAGCTTAGTCAAACTAGCGTGGCCGCAATAAATTGGTTAACTAACATCTTGGTTAATTGTGTCCTTATGTTAAATTAATATTAGAATGGATAAACATTCTACCATAGAGATCAGATTACTTGTATAATTGGAAAACACCGAAGATTTTTCATCAAACCCGAGCACGATAAAGGATCCTAAAGTCAAAATCTCTTGCGGACAAAAAAAATGCACGTGAGCATTTCCCTCAATTTCAGTCTCGCTTTTTCTTAAAAAGACAGTATAGATGCACTAAATTTCAATTGGACTCTTATAGAGTTTGAGAGTGTTAAAGTTTTGTCCCATCATCCATTAGCTTATTCTTTTGGATTAATTTTTGGGTTAAACCTTTGAACAAGATATCTGAATCAAGTTTCATCTTGATTAATTTTTCATATACGCGCTCCCCTCTGACTTGTACATGACAAAAGGATATTAAAGCATCAAATTTCAATAGGCCCTATATTTAAGTCTCCCTCCATTTATTTGCTTAACATCTAGCAGTGCAATTAAAATATTTGATAAATCATGTGATGTGATGGTCGATTTGCCATTGAATTTTGTTGGGATGTGATTCATACTCATTATCAACTGTGTAGGGGCAATGCCCCTGCGACTCTAGAGGATGAGCTCATATTTATTGGTAGTTTGGACTTTGGTTCGTGAATAGCTACCGAATTTATATATACCGTTTGGATATATATATATATATATTCTCTTTTTATATTTTATTGACAATTTGACCAGCTAAATATATATTTTATTTTGATATATTTATATGTTCTTTTTTCTCTTGTAATTAAGAGATGTAATAGAGAGGTGGGAGATGCTAATTCTAGTGGAATCCTCAGCTAGATGTAGCCTTAGTTTAAAGGTGAACTGGGATAAAATCTTGCGTCTCGAATTCTTTTTCTCACTTTTACTCTCTTTTTTATGTGGTTGTGCGACAAATCCTAACATCTAGTATCAAAGCCAAGTTTGAGGTGGTTTCTCGGTGAAGAGGGTTCCAAAAAAATCAAATCTTGGGAAGATGCCATCATCTGGTCAATCATGGATTAAAGTAGAGAAATTCAAAGAATGGGTTTCAAGTTATGGAAATTATCGATGGAGGCTCTGCTTATAGATAGAGATCCGTGCCACATGATTGAAGAAGATAAACCTGAGGAAAACTCCAAGGGAAAGTCGAAGGAGGACAAGGCAAATGAATCCACATCTACTGAATTGAAGGAGTGGAAGATTAGCGATCAAAGGGCATGAGGCCTGATTTGGCTATGCCTTCCTGATAACATTTTGATAAATGTGACCTCTGAGAAGTTTTTATTTGTCCAATTACAAACAAAAAAGTTAATTGTTAAGAATAACATAGAGAGTCACATGTTTATACTTAGTTTAGTAAATCAATGACCTAGTAGTAGTTCTCCCTAGATGGTTAATATTTGAGTATCTTTTTTTAAGAACTTGGCCTCTAAAGAACAGACAAATTTAAACCATTCTAAACTTAAGACTGGTCATGAAAAGTAAATGATTTTGAAAGTATTTTCCTAAAAATGATAAATTGTATTGCTTGAAATAATTAGTTGATGAAATATATTTTTATTATCAACAACGATTTATGTATAAATATTTTTGTACATGATCAAAATATGTTTCATTTATTTATTTTTATAAGTAATACAAGTGATTATTTTTATAAAAAATAATTTTTAAATTATTTGGTTTCTACTGAAATAAACGGAGTCAATCATCAATTTTTTTTTCATAGCCATTCCATGTGGACACAACACATCGACGTCCAACACTCAGTCAGCAAATTCTAACTGCATTTGGATGGGAAAAAAAATACTTGAGGATAAAAATTAGTTTGTGAACCAAACTTGTCACAAAAGCGAACATGGGCAATAGGATGGGGACCCTTTTTGTAACTTCTCCTCAATTTGTTTGTTAATTCCACACCAACGCCACGTGTTCAACACCAATTTCAACTCCAATGCCTAATTAGTATTTTCCGTGGACATTAGAACAGTAATGGAAGGATCGTCCAGGAATCGTGATTGGGGATTAGTAACAGGACGAGATACGAGGACCAAAATTGAATATGGACAATAGTACAGGGCTATTTTTGTAATTCTTCGTGAATTTATATGAAACTGACCGGACCAAAATTCAAAGAAGGAATTGACCCATGGACTTGTCCCACTAAATAATTTCCGATCTGAATTTTGACTTTCTCGAGTATCCGTTTAGTGCTTTTTTCAGGTCCAATTCAAGAAAATATTAGGCGCTTTGGCAGTGCCATGACAATGGTGTTTAAACACCATAAAAATGCGACTCGTGTCAAGTAGACCGGTATTGAATTGGAAATATTGAATCTAGATACTACTAAGGCCGACATGTGAGCTGGTTTCTATGGCTCCTGAGCTGCACCGAAAGAGGATTTCGTATTGACGGGGGAATCATAGCTGAGTTGTGTTGACTTTGCTTCAATTACATGAGTCTAGTTCAAGTTTTCATCTTACATGTCATGACATCTAGCTGCTCGCTAAAGCAATTGACAATGTTCCATTGACATTAAACTCTAAAGCATCTTTCACATGTCACATCTACCAAAAAAAAGGAGCATAATTCAGATTTCTATCAAAAAAATATTTCTAAAATCATTTCTAGAAATTCGTCTCCCATGGGAAAGATTTGCAGCAGAAGATGGTTTTGGGAGGCAAGGCTTAGGAAAAAAATTAAATGTGTATATATATATATATATATATATATATATATATATATATATATATATATATTTGCAAAGCTCTTTCTTGTGGAGATAGCGTCCGTTTCTCAATGGTGCTCAAGCATAATGCATCGCACTGCTGGAGCACCTAACATTTCCCCTATAGTTGGGGCAAAGTACTTTGGCTTTTTCTCTTCGCTATAAAAGTCAACTCTCGACACCTATTTTCTCAGTAAGAGAGATTGATTTGATTCAACATTTTGATCATGACAAGAGCAATCAAAACGTGCATATCGTTCTTATATATCATATTTCAGAAAATTATAAATAAATTTATAAGTCAACATATAGTTGGGGCAAAGTACTTTGGCTTTTTCTCTTCGCTATAAAAGTCAACTCTCGACACCTATTTTCTCAGTAAGAGAGAGATTGATTTGATTCGACATTTTGATCATGACAAGAACAATCAAAACGTGCATATCGTTCTTATAAATCATATTTCAGAAAATTATAAATAAATTTATAAGTCAACATATAGTTGGGGCAAATTACTTTGGCTTTTTTCTCTTCGCTGTAAAAGTCAACTATCGACACCTATTTTCTCAGTAAGAGAGATTGATTTGATTAAACATTTTGATCATGACAAGAACAATCAAAACGTGCATATCGTTCTTATAAATCATATTTCAGAAAATTATAAATAAATTTATAAGTCAACATTTGTATGCTATAAAACTTTTGTGAGTTTTGCCAAATATCAAATTGTGAATATTATTGGTAGATCTTATGCTTTTAACACAGCGTAATAGACAAGATTTTATCACCTATCTGAATTCCTTCTCTACTAAATAGTTTAAAATAATTTCATCAGTGAATTAAGTTTTATTTATTTTTAGGTTTGATTGAATCTTTATAATAGAACTAGTTATAATTATCAAATGTGCTTAATTTTATTAAATGTTGAATGAATTATCTTTCAGCACTTTTTAGAGTTATCAAATAAGTTCTGAGTTAAGTTTCTCTTTCATCAGATAATATACGTCGGTTTGGATTTGGGTTCTTATTTCAAAAGTCTTTTTTTTAAAGAGACTAAGAAAAAAAAAAGGATAAATTTGAGGTATCCATGATTGGGTATGACAAAGAGCTTCCTAAAGACATATCGATTGACTTTCCACCAACTTGTGGATTCACATCACGTTGAAACTTTTCGCTATAGCGTTCAATTTTGATGACATCACTCGTGATTCTAGAATTAGACTATTACTGACAAATAGCAATCTGCCACAATTCATTAAGTATCCCGTGGGACGCATGGCATTGTTATTTCCTCATGTTGTTCGTTATTGGATTTGTATTAGATTAAACGTTTTTCTCATCCACCGTTGAATTGATGATATATACATAGAAATAATTATGTAATCAAATTCATCCACATATTACCAATACAAAGATCAATTAGTGAGATTTTTTTTTCTTTTTTTTATGATGTGGATGTGATAATGGTCCTTCTCGCCACAAACTGACAATTATGTGAAAGATCATGTGAAAAATTTTAGAACGTCTGTGGACCTAATAATGACCCATTTTCAATTGAGTTTTCTACTAGTCTTTATTCCTCATTTCGTTGGTTCCAGAGAAATTGGCATGGCTCCTGTGTGCCAAAGATCAACTATAGCAATTAATCAATAAGTTGCAACAATTATAAGAGAAATTATGAATGATAAAGGAAATTCTTACGCAGTTGAAGGTAATATATAAGAAATACTAACTTTAGTTTTCAATACTATATCAAGATGCAAATTAATACCATTAAGGTTGTTGGTATCAAGGTATACATGTGAACGAATTGGGCGAAAGAGTTTCATGTAATGGTTAAACCTTCCCTCCTTGAGGTTCGACTGAATTTTAAGGCATGTCAATCCACATATTTTGCTTCTTTTGTCTTCTTTGATCTTTTTGTGGTTCATGAAATTCGGATTTTGATTGATGTTGCAGACCTATAACCTTTTAAAATATCAACATTTATACACCGGTTGACTTAGAGGACATGAAAATTATTGAATTTTACATGGTTTTGGCCCAAACTATTTTGGACCGGTTCATTTAGAGGACAAATGAAAATTCTTGAAATCTACATGGTTTGGGCCCAATCTATTTTGGGCCTAGAGGGCCACCTTGGGCCCAGGGACTTCAAGGGCCAATTCCAATAGTGTCAGAGCCCTTTGAGGCCTTGAACAATAATTGGAAGAGTGACCATTTTCCCTCTCTCCAGTTCCCCCCTTTTCTCGGCCAACCCTCAAAATTTTTCCAATTATTTGAATTAATCGCATTCGCAATCACAAATACAATGAGCCGCCAACCTTATGAGCACAAGTAGACCGACTAGGAGTAGGCTGATGAGGAGCATTGTGTCCAACGAGAGTACACTGCCGCCAAATATTTGGGAGCGCTAATAAAAGTCCGATGAAAACCCTATCCGACGAACCCAAGCTAGATTCGCTGGATTAGCCAAGAAAGATGTCTACTATGGGACGGACATTCAAATATAAACCTGTCAATGGAAAAACGAAGGTCTTTTGCAGCCACCCTTGCCACAAAGAAGATGAACAATTACGGGGAAGGGAAAAGTCAGAAAACTAAAGAATTGGTTAGGGTAGTTTTGGAAGGAAAAAAATATTTTAATCATAATTCAACATTCCGGAAATGCTACTTTGGAAGGTTGGTGAGAGTAGCTTTAGGCTTTCATCATTCCTAATGCCAACATTTGATTGAAAGCTACTTCAAAATGCTTGTGAAACATTGCAACATTTCCCTAATGGGCAATGGAAGCTAAAAGTTTCTTAGGAAAACTCGAACCAAATACACCTTTAGTAGAACTAGGGGTGAGCAATTCCAAGTTTCTTATAGGTTAGCTAAAATATGGAGCCTATCCTTGAGTAAAGATTCCTCATTTTTCAGAACTTGGAACCTACCCGTTGGAATCAAGAACCTAGAACCTACCACGCCCGATTCTAGCGTCGTTCCAAATTCCAACAAGTTCTTTTCTTTTTCGGTTTTATTTATAGTTTAAAAAAATGAAATGAATGCAACAATAATAAACAAGATTGTCATTTATCAAAGAGAATACAACACGAACAAAACTATCAACATAGGAAAAGGAATTCTTGGTGAGGAATTCAATTAGATAAAAGAGAGGAAATTGAACAAAAGTTTGCATTAAAATGGAACAAAGTTCACTAGAACATAAATTTTGTTTTGGAACTTTATATCAAGGAATTATAACACCATAGGACAAACTAGACCATAAAAACAAGAGCATTAGGGATCATATTCTCGGTCAAGGTTTGCTAAAAAATGTACCAATAAAGCTCCACAATCTCAATGCATTAATAATTTAGATGGAGTAACATATAACAATCAAACACCTACAAATCATAAAAAATAATAGTTTAAAATCTCTAGAGCCCAATATTTGTAAGCGCCAAAGGATTATTTCAAGAGAAGCCGTATAAAGATGAAAGTGATGGATGTTCTTGGTGCTTCTCATGCATGGGACAAATGAACAGGTCTTGCCCATTTGGAGATTAACATTCCATGTAAGGGGAATTGCTCATTTGCTGGAACAAAATATAAAAATGTCACAATTTCTTACTTTGTAATTTGCTTGTATGAACTCAAGTTTATTTCCTCGAAGAAAACTCAATTACTGACGCAGCAATCAATCAAACCCTACTTTTATGACCCAAATTACTTGACATTCATATGTGTTTTTAACTGGAGAAGGGAACATGAAATCTATGACTCAATCCAATGTTAGGTTTAGCTAGAATCTTTCATGGAACATGTCAAGATCGATTACGCAAGGTAGACAAAACTATTTGAAGAGTAATAGTAACACTTGAGACATTCGGGAAGCTTTGGCCATTTGGTGTTTCTCGCTATATTGTTCACTAGATGCTCTCAAGGGTGCAATCAGTACTTTGCTCATCCCTTTGGTGTTTCTACGCGTCCCGGTGGATTGTGTCATTCGTTTGGGCCAATTCCTGGTGGATAGGGTCATCTGACCTCCTCTATCCTCATCGAGCCGTTTCCTCAAGCTCGAGCTGCATTTCCTACTTTGGTGTGACCTAAGGTGTTGTATTGTTCTTGTCTCTTCCCATCTGAAGTTTCTGCTCGACCGAGAGTTGTAGTAGGTCATTGGGCCTAGCTTTGGAGGGTGGGTCGCCTAACCTCCTTCCTCATTCCCACTTAGGAGCCATTTTTGTCCGACTTGGGCTATAAGTCTACTTCGCTTTCCTTAGTGCGTATTTAGTGCTGGTCTTCCCGCCACAGTCTCCACCGCTCGAGCTGGGTGGAAGTGCCAGTTCTTTGGGCCTTAGAATATAGCCTTGTTAGCCCTTCAAGCCCTCGAGAGCAATCGCCTGGTACGTTATCTTTGTGCTGAGATGCTCTTGCTGGTTTAGTTTTTGTGCGGTCTTCTACGGGTTTTACGCCGTGGATTCTACGCTATGATGACTAGCAAATCGGTGTTGGCCCACAACATTGGAAATGGTCTAGTGGTCGAAGCCCGTTCTCCCCCTGCGCCCAAGCCCATTTTGCCTTATGTTGGTGGTGAAAAGGCGGACTCATGTCGAGCTGCTCTGTCCACGTCTTTTGCGAAGGAAGACCAACGAATGGCCCATCCCTGGCAAGCCCCTACTAGGCCTCAAGGTAAAAGCCGAGCAAGGTCAGGCTCTTCACGCCCTCAACCAAGAGATCAGCAAAGAAAGGATTCGAAAGCCCCTCCTGCTCATTCTTGGGCCAATGTCGTGAGTGTTCCAGCGAAGAGCTATGACTTGGGATTGATTCCTCCTTCCTTTGTGAATAATAAACTGTTGTTGAATTGTCTATTGATTCTAGAAGCTGCGATCCTAAGTGGCATAAATGCCTTGTGGGCTATTTTATTGGAGGAAGCTACCTTTCAAACTAACCAAAACGCCCCTTAAGAATGGCTTGGGGTCGGAAACTAGTGGAAGTAATGGCGAATGGCCAAGGGTTCTATTTCTTCCATGTTCCAAATGGCGATTTTCACGGGGAAGATCTTGGAAGGAGGGCCTCTCGTGGTTGCAAGAGTTCCCTTAATCTTGCAACAATGAAAACCCAACTGGAACTCAAGAAAGATAATCTTTTGGTTGTTCCAATGTGGATTAGGCTAAGGAATCTTCCCCTTGCTTTCTAGTCTTCGCAGGGGATCAGCATTGTTGCTAGTGTGGTTGGAAAACCACTTTATGTCAACTTGCTTACTGAGCAAATGAAGATGCTCACCTTCGCCAGAGTTTGTGTTGAAGTCTCGGCTAAGCAACCAAGGTGTGAGGCTGTTGAAGTTGTCCATCAAGGTGAATCATGTTAAGTGGTCGTGGAGTATGAGTGGAGGCCTGTTGCGTGCCTAAGTTGTAACACCTTCGGCCATAAGTGTGCAGCGCCCTCCAGTCTTTCAACTGCTGAAGTTGTTGCCCCATTGGTTCTTGTTGGCGTGTTCCCTGCTCCTCAGGAATTGGCCTTGGCCCCAGCTAGTGGTGCAGTTGAAGCTCCGGGAGCTATGATGGCCAATAGGAGTCAGGTTATGGGTGGGAGATATTTTCATCCCGTATGATATGGAAGTCTACTACGCACTCTCTTTGCTAGACGGAGGCGGGTCCAATCCGTGGACAATCTTGTTGCTCTGAAGTAGGTCCTCTCCGCTGCGACGAATGAAACCTTCTCTAGGGGCTGAGCGGGATGAAAGCAAGTAAGGGGTAGAAGAAAAGCCTCCGTGGTGAAGGTTACTACTCTATCTGGTCCGGTACCTCCCGGCGAAGGTGGAGCGTCGCTAAAACTAAAGGATTCCATCTCTAGGAAGGTTATGCCTACTCCTTCTTCTCATAAGGCCTAGTCGGAGTTCGAGGAACCTTCAAAGTTAGATGATACTCGTTCCATCCGGTTGTGGATGAGGCTAACCACATCGGTTCTTGCGTAGCCCTAGCGGCTGGTCTGGAATTTGGTGGCTGATGAGCATCTTCAGCGGCTCGGATGATGAGGACCTACTCTCTCATTGTCCCTCTTCTCGAGAGCCCCTCCTGTTCTTACGAAGCACGAAACCATGCAAGACAAGTTGCTAACTCTCTACACGGATCGTCCCTTTATGCTCTACCTACTTCGGCATACCAAGAAAAGGTAACCCTCCTCCTTGCTCTTTTGGGAATGTATATAGCTTTTTGGAACATTAGGGGTCTCGTTGACCCCTATCAGGCGGGCTGAAGTCAGGAGTTTGATCTCTTCAAATAATCTCTATTTTGTTGGGCTCCTTAAGACTAAAATTCCGAAGTCTCTCTTCCAATTCATCTCTTCGAGCATGTTGATGGGGTGGAATTAGTTAGCTAATTATGAGTTTTCCCCACAGGGTGGAATTTGGGTTGGTTGGAACCACGAGTTGGTCAATTTAAAGCCTCATCAATTAATTCTTAGGCGGTCCA